>JAWNOQ010000049.1:7500000-8750000 GCA_035045865.1 Drosophila austrosaltans | reverse complement strand
AATGGGCGAAGTGAAGTGCGTATAAATGGGCGCAGCAAGACCATAATGAAAGAATTCCTCCTTCTGTAGACTACCACTGATGAAGTACACGGCCTGCATCATGCAGCGTGTTGTTAAGATGCGTATCATGGTATTAAAATAGGGATTATCCGCTTTGACACACTTATCCAGGGAATGGGATAGTGACAAGCCTGATTCAATGTCAACCTCAAAGCCCTGATAGCGTGCCGCCTTGACCAGAGGATCGAAATTTGTGGGTGGGGGCCGAGGATGTCGTCGAAGAACAGCGCATTCAGAGAATTCCGCTGCAATATGCTGAGCCACAGAAATATTTGCCAGCAACATAAACTCCTCCACCATAGAGTTGGTGTCACGCATTTGTTTTGCCTCCACCTCAAGAGGTTCATGTGTTTCGCTGTCCACTTGAAAACGTATTTCTGGTGAAGCCAGAACCAGAGCTCTGAAATCAAACAATACCATATTAAACTAGAAAATTTGGAATTATTTTTACTGTTCATACACTTACCCATTCTCCATGCGTCGTTTCTTTAATATTTTTGCCAAACGATTGAGATTTCTCAGAGATTTGGCTATCTCGCCCTGTTCATTGCAGTCATCGATCATCACCTGAGCCTCTTCATAGGTCATGGCTCGCTTCGATTTAATGACGCTCTTGTGGAAGCGTTTATTCAATACATTGGCATCCTGATCCACTTCCCAAACGCAGGAGAAAGCGAAACGCTCAACACCACCAACCAGAGAACAAAGATTGGAGCTCAGCAACTCGGGAACCATGTCAATTCGCTTGCCCACCAAATAAACAGTTGTACCACGAGCAGCTGCCTCCTTGTCCAAAGCATTTCCGGGACGTATAAAGTGACTGACATCAGCAATATGAACGCCTACTTCTAGATTGCCATTGGGCAGTTCACGACAATGAAGGGCATCGTCGATATCTGTACAGCCAGGTGGATCTACAGAACAGATGTACAAATCTCGAAGATCTACACGCTTAGCATAATCCTCGGCGGTTATGGTCCAAGGCATTTGAGGTAGAAAACTTAATACTTCCTCGGAGAATTTGCAATGGGGTACATCGTGCTCTAATAGGATCACCTCATTCTCGGTGGCCATATCACCCAGTGGACCCAAGGAACGCACAAAGTGTCCATGTGGATAACGCGAATTCCTGGGCCAAGTATCAATGGCCACTATAATACGCTGATTCTGCAATTTAGCCGCCTGCCTTGTCTCAATACGAATGCGGGGAATCTTACGATCGGCTGGCACAAATATATGCCGATTAGTGTCCTCTATTAGGCTGGGCTGCAAGATGCCACAATATTGACGCCACTTACGGCGCACAATGCCCACAATACGTCCAGTTGGAGTGCGATCATCGGAACTAGCAGCCGCTAAAGCAGCCTTTTGCACTTGCTGCTCCTCTTCGGCACGCTCCTCACTGGGCACATCATCGGCATAGACATTTTTTTCCTCAAGGACAATCTCACTAGGAGCAGACCATTCACTTTCGGGAAGAAGCTCTACAGCCACTATGTCACCATCAACGGCACGATTTAAGGACTCCCGTCCTTGTAAGAGAATCTGCAAGAAATTGACAAAATACAGTTTATCTAGTATTTAGCTATCTTTTTGGTATCTTACTCCTTTCTCGTAATTCTCTACATTAACGTTGCCCTCCAGATAGTTCTCGCGTGATGCTTGAAAGGATCCTTGTAGCAGCTTCTTTTGACGCAGGCCCTTAAGCAACTCTTTCATGCTCAAATGCGGTGGGTACTGCGGCAGTGCTTGCCTTTCATTTTCAAATGTTTTTTGCGACAATTTGTCTACCAGTAGGGGATAATCCTCCAGAGATTTTACATACTCCGTTGCTGAAGCTACCAATATACCTTCAGATTCAGCTTTTGAACGATTCCCTGCATCATCCGTGAGCAGAACGACCCTTGTAGTTGCCTGGCCGCTGCGCTCAAACCTTTTGGATGACTGGGAGTTCATCAAATGAGTGTCATACCATTTTGTGGCCAGGCGAATAGCACGATCATTGCGGTCGTTGGCAGATTCATCTGGCTCCCGATCAGCATATGTGTCCCTGAAAGAGGAGGAAGTATTACAAACGTTGTAAAGATTGAAGTATATATTTTCAAAACTTACTTGTGATGCTCATTGACAAAGACATAGAAATTCCTGCTCCGATCATGGATTATCTCATTGAAACGCTTATAAATCGAAGAACTCTTGTGTTTCACCTCATTAAGGACTGTGCTTAAGACTATAACATTGTGCAGGACATCCTCCTCAAGCACATCGATCTGATCTAGTACCACATTCGTGTCTAGGACAATGTAGTGGGGATGCTTGAAAAGGGTGCTCTTGATCTCGTGCCTCGTGGTCAGTTGATATACCTCATTTTGGAAACAATACTGACACAAATCCGAGCCACAACCAATGTCATCCCGTAGATAATGTTCTCGAACAATTCTTAAAACATTGCCACGCTTTGTTTTACGCGTAAATTCACGTAAAGTTTGCATTTTTCACTGCCTCGTAATTCGTTTATTTTGCTTTTGCTTGTGCTGCACATGTGAACCGGAATTAGATGGTTGCTGCACGACAGTTAGAGATGAGCAAGTGACAACAAATACCACGAAGTGACTGCAAGTGATTTTCAATATCAGACAGTTGATTTTAATAAAAAAAACAAGACATAAAAAACAAATAAATGCCATTAGTTCTGTTTTAGCAAGCATTTCTAAAGGATAATCCCTAAGGGTAAAAACTTTTTAAAGAGAAAATATTACAACTTGTCCTACATTATTCTTAATAAATAACGTCTTCGTGACTTTTAGTGACTTTGCCAATGATTTTCAACACTACATATTCCGAAGCCCACGTTAGCTAACACTGTTGTTGCTTTTGTCCTTTCTTTTTCCTCAATTAAACTATTTTTTGTGCTGTTTAAAAGAAATGGATGTTAATTCACTACATTTACCCAACGGCGACGCTATACCGGCCGATAGTGAGGTAAAGTCGCCGTTTCTAATTGGCGTTGCAGGCGGAACAGCTAGTGGCAAATCAACGGTATGCAAGAAGATTATGGAACAGCTGGGACAAGCAGAAATGGAGGATACACAACGCCAGGTGGTGTCGATTAGCCAGGATAGTTTCTACCGCGAGCTATCGCCAGCTCAAAAGGCAAAAGCCCAAAAGGGACTCTTTAATTTCGATCATCCCGATGCCTTTAATGAGGAATTAATGTATGAGACTCTTCAAATGATTCTCAAAGGGCAACGAGTTGAAATTCCTAGCTATGATTATCGCACGAATTCCTTGTAAGTAGAGCAAAATTGATAAGAAATCTGTATCACTATGAAAATATGTATCTTTCAGGAACTATGAGAATATGTTGATTATATATCCAGCGGATGTGGTGTTATTTGAGGGCATATTGGTATTTTATTTTCCTAAAATCAGAGATCTATTCCATATGAAACTATTTGTGGATACAGATTCTGACACTCGGCTGGCAAGACGAGGTAATTGTAATTAAAATACATATATTAAATATTAAAAAACATTTTCTATAATGTCTTAATATATATATTTGTATATCTATTATTTTAACCAGTGCCACGTGATATTAATGAACGTGGACGGGATTTGGATGCAGTGCTCACACAGTATATGACATTTGTTAAGCCTGCCTTTGAGGAGTTTTGTTCGCCAGTGAGTTACATTGTCCTGTTTTTGATAGTTTTTTTTTACAATAAAAATAACTTTGTATTATTCCCCACCCATTTTGTTAGACTAAAAAGTTTGCTGACGTTATAATACCACGAGGTGCAGACAATACAGGTGAGAGGGCGTCTAGCCAAATAGTTAACATACAACAAAAAACACACCCACACACTCTATTATACTCGCATTTACCTCTCGACATTTAAAAAAACACTTGTAGAGTTTATATATATTTTTGTATTAGTCTTGTTCTCTCCAATTGACGTAAGAACAAACAAACAACAAATATTTTTAAACCCAGAGAAAAAAAAATAGACTGCTTGATGTTATTTTGTTTCTTGTTTGTGTTTTTTTGGTTCGTTCATTTTTGTTTCGTTTTTGTTTTGTTCCTGTTCGTTTTCTTAATTGTATTTCTTGCAGTTGCCATTGATCTCATTGTACACCATATTGGGGAAATTCTTGCCGCCACCAACAACGCACAGCACATCGACACAGTCCGAATTGCAGCGTCCCGCATGAAGCGCGATCACTAAAAAAAAAAAAGAAAACCAACAAACTAGAATACAGACAAATATCGAACTGAAAGTTTCGCTAAAATCCTTAACCAACAAATCAATCAATCAACCAACCAACCAATCAGTTGAAAGCTTGTACTAATTGCCCAATTAAGCGCTGGACTCGCCTCGCCAAGCTCAACCGTCCTCCTTTTTTCCTATATATTCGTTTAACTTTTTTAAATTATATTAATCTAGTATTAAGCTCAAAAAGTTGATTATTTAATTACAAAACGAGAATTAATATGTAGGCTTGTTCTTTCGATCATTTAAAAACTAAACGTAAATTTCTCCTTTAACCAGTCTAACTTGGGCTTAAATACTAAAATACAAAAGTGAAGCACTCGAAAAACACATACCACCACCAGACATACCAGACATACATATACATACATAGATATATCATATTTAACTCTTACTCTATACGTATGTATATTTTAAATCCTAGCTTAAACCAAAAACAATAACTAACAATTGGAAAATTGTTTCATAAGTCGAGAGGTATTCCTAAAATCCAACAATTGGTTTATTTATAGTTATTTCACAATTGAAAATAAAGACACCTAACAAACATTCATAATATGTAAAATTGTAAATTTATTGCTTCAGTTATTTATACGTTTTGTAATATAATTTCTATATACAAATTTTATATGTTCTTGCAGAAATATCCACAACCAAAATGATAAGAATTACCCTATCACATCTCAAATTTGTTAAACAGATATATATATGATTTTAAATTTGAATTTAACTGCAAAGCTAAAGAAACTTTTGTAACAAATTTGGATTTAAATAACCTCTGCAAGAGTATATAAAACTACTTTTCCGTTTATTAATTTGAAACAAATGTTTATATTTATTTTTTTCCATTAATTTGACATTACACTCAAACTTTCCATATATATTATATATGTTTTATCTGTGAATTTTTGTTAATTTTGCTACGTTTATACACAATTTAATCTTGTAACTAAACGTTATCATATTATGGGAAAATGTTTTTCAATGTCTAATTTATACAATACCAATATAAAAAATGGAGTTTTAAGAAACAATGGAATGCTTGGAATCATGTTTTAGACTAAGCTGATGTAAATCTCTCAATAACTTTCACTAAAAACTAGAAATATATAAAAAAAATTTATTGTATAAACGTAGTAAATGCCTCCCTCAAATAGTTAACAAATAACAGATAGATATATAGATAAAAAGGCTTAAAGAAAAACATATTGTAATCAACCAAACACACACACAAACGCACATACACAACAACCACATCAATTACAACAATTACAGACTAAAGAAAATGCCGGCCAAAAACAATATGAAAAACTGAAAGCAAGGTGAAAATTGAGTTATCCTAAACTAGAACTAAATAGAGTAAGTTTTTGCTAGTATGTATAAGTAATATGATAATAGACTGTTGTAAGTTGGGCTATACACCAGGCAATCAGCGGCAGTTAGCAGGTAAGCGTCTCGGTTTTTTTTTTATATTTCCATGTTGAATATTATTTAACTCTTTGTTCGATTAAACATATATTATGAAAATCGGGAAAGTATTTTGGAAAATTTCTACTTATCTATGTCTTTTCTCTATTTTTCAGTGGCCATTGATTTGATAGTTCAGCATATACGAGATTTTCTTAACAATCGTTCACGGCATGGTTCAACTGGTAATATTGCCTTATATATGAATTTGGATTTGGGTGCTGGTTCGAATGTTGCTATAGCAACTTGTGATGATCCAGTTGGTGAAGCGGGAGTAGGTAAGGCAAAGTTGAAACAGCTGAAGGGCAAAGCGCGTCCTCACTAACCCAACCACATACACCACTGGGAGAAACTCTACCGGATTGGATTAACTCTAACATTGAACTAATTGCAAAAAAAAAAAATCAAAGAAATTCTACTAATCAATCAATCTACCTCTATGTGAGGAGAGACTCTTATAATGCCATATCAAAACAAATGATATACTTTATGTTTCAAAACTAAGATGCCAGCGACAATAAGACTGGCACATACAATGCCATCAGACGTTTCTCGACACTCTGCAAGGAACTCAACATGCAAGGAAATTTCTTTTTTGAAAGAAACAAGAATTTGCCCCATCACTAAATGGCCAATATGGGCAGCAGCAGGCAAGGATCATAGGAAGCAAAGTTAGTCGGAGACAGAGCGTAGTACAAGACACAGCACACATGTTTATGTAGTTGATTGTTATTATATATTTTATTTGATTATTTTTTTTTTTATGAATAAATCGAAAATGGCTTTATAAATACCAAATAGATACAGAAAACCAGTAACACATTTATTTAGATGTGGAATTGTGTCTAAACCTTTTGCTGTCTTTTTCTAAGCCTTGCACTTGTACATGGCATTAATTTTACGCACATCTCCCGATGAGAATCCTTTGCGCTGACCCATCTGTTTGGCATCATTGCTTATTTTCAGTGCTATTAATGTGGGTTGGCCATTTCGGGAGAAACTTGTGGGTGAATAATGCATCACACTTGCATAATCATATCCCACACCAAATGCATATTGTGTCTTTGAGCTTGCCTTTTCAAAATTGACAATCATCTCGGGTTTTATATTATCAATCATCACTCGTACGTAGGAGTCACGTTCGTGACGATTCTGCTCATGGAAAAAGCCCAAAGCGTGCATCAGTTCATGTATAGGTGTACCGTAGGTACGAAGGCAATTGGGTGATTGTAGATTGACTTCCTGACGTCCACCCAGACGTCCAATGCTGCTCCAACAACCTGATTTGCCGCTGCCAATGGATATGTAATCCTTTTCAGTGGTACGAGGCTTAAATCTAACACAAGTTTTGCTATGATATTCGGCAAAGGCATGACGTATATTATCCAATTCCTGATTGGTAAATGGACCACGTATTTCATATGGTACTATGGCTCCCGGCCAGCGTGAACTTTGAGCCAAAATGCCATTACGTGTGCCATTCGAACGATCCTCTCGATAGCTTAATGGTATCAAAATATCGCCCTCATAGTAAGTACCCAACTCTTCTGGATTCTGTTCAGATTGATCATCATGAGCATCGACCAGTACGCCTGTCCTTTCACTATCCGGTGCTCCAAATATGGCCTCACCCAAGTCCGAGAGATCTATCAAGTCGTCTTCCTCAATGTCCTCATCCATATCGATGGGTAGAGCCATAACCGTAAGGAAAAGCACTAAGCCAGTAACAATTATTTGGTAACACTTTGCCATTTCGACTGTTTTCTGTCAGTTTCGACCAGTCTGAGTTGCCATTTATAGTATAAGTTGGTGGAACCTAGACCTCCAGAAACCAGAACCGATAAGACTCTAGGTATGCATGTAGTTATGTGGTTTTATCATTGCCATTTTGTTGACTTGTAATTTGCATTACGTGTGCCTACAATTTTGCCTTTTTTTCCCTGTGATTTATGATCGCATTTATGCAACTTGTTTTTATGCTCACATGCATATTTGTGTCACTTAGCGAAATATAAATTGAAATATTTATGTTCTGTTGTATAGAGTGATCTTAATTGTTGCTAAAATTCTTCATTGATAACTTAATTATAAAGTATAATTAACTATCTTTCTACGTTAATGCAAATGTTCAAAGGGAAAAAGATAAATACTTTTTGTTTTTTGGAAAAAGGAAACTTAACTTAAACATTTTAAAATTGAACCATACCTGCAAAAAAGAAAAAAAAAAGTTTTCAATTGAAGAAAATATTGTTTTCAGTTAGTATTTTAAAATGCTCACCTTTTGTCTTTTCAATTTGTAAAGGCAGATACGATCCATAGTTTTTGCTTTAAAATCCAGATGGATTGAATGTTTCCACCTGCGAAATTGAACAATTTGTGTATATTGTTAAAGCAACCATATTTAAAATTTTTTTTGGAAAAAATTACCTTACCTTTTTCTCCAAGATAATCTCCATTCGACCAATCGTTTCATAGTTTATATATAAAAGAAACAAAATGGAAACAGAAATATTGATTAAATTTGTTCTAGATTTGATTTTAATTAGCTTACCTGTATAAATTTAAGACATCCTCAAAAGACATCCACTGCTTTCAATATTTGGGGACTCCAAGAACATTGCCATCTGGGCCATCAAATCTTCAAATCTTAGGAAATTGAAGGAGAAATATTAATAAGAATCAAATACTAGTGACTAGTGAAGAAAAAATATTGGTTAATGTTGTTCAAATATTTGATTTAAAAAAATTACTTGTGTTACAGAAATTCATTCTTAATTGATATAAATTAATTATCCGAAATAAATTAAGAGTCCAAGAATACTGCAAGCAAGTTTCATCAGATCGGGAAAGTATATCACCCAGATATCAGATTTTAATTATAATAAATAAAACTTTTCTTTGTATCTGTTTTAAATAGCTTT
Organism: Drosophila austrosaltans; assembly: GCA_035045865.1. Lineage (NCBI taxonomy): Eukaryota > Metazoa > Arthropoda > Insecta > Diptera > Drosophilidae > Drosophila > Drosophila austrosaltans. Next base: position 8,741,278 of record JAWNOQ010000049.1, on the reverse strand, counting down.
TGGATATCTTAATCAAATAGGGACAATATTTATAATGAAATAACTAGTGTTTATTAATTCTCACTTTTTTCACATAGACTCACCTGAAAATTCTGCTCTCGAAGCGGTGTTGTCTCCATTTTACAAAGCTTTTATTCTTCATCTCCAGATCTGCAAAATGGAAAACAGCATTAATATTTAATGGAAGATTTATATTCAAAAAGAAACAATTTATTATTTATCTTTACTTTTCCACAACATCTCAGCAGAAAAAGGTCCGCTCCCTCCGCCTCCCGCTCACTGACTAAATTTATGCCGCCCTCACCTGCTCTATTTATATCCAATTGTGGGAGAGAAAAGTAGTGCTGCAAAACATTAATACTCCAGTGTTGCACAATAAAAATGTTACAGCCTCTGTTAAATTTCCAAGCCTCTGTTAAGTTTACAGCATCATTTCGGAGCCATTTTTAAATTTGGCGGTTGCAACGGAATTTTTAAATTTAAAATCCCTAATTGATGCCCATAAACATATGCAATAAATATTTTCAAATTCGGCGCGGTAGAATTCTATTCTTCAGTGCATATTTATACATCCATCAAAAATGCGGTGTAAAATTTGAAAACTCCGTTATAACAGCCAAATTTTAAATTTTTACATGGCTCTCAAATGATTCTGTGAACTTAACAGAGGTTTGGAGATTTAACAGAGACTTGAAATGTTAACTTAACATTTTCTTTTTACAGCACTGGTGTGTTCGTGTTTTGCCACACTACTTTTTTCTCCCACGATCGGCTATAAAAAGAGTGGGTGCGGGCGGCAAAAATTTAGTCAGTGCGCGGGAGGCGGAGGGAGCGGACCTAAATTTTTTCTAAGATGTTTTGAAAAAAGTGAAAATAACTAACAAATTGTTTCTGTTTGTAAATAAATCTTCTCTTATATATTAATGCTGTTTCCCATTTTGCAGATCTGGAGATGAAGAATAAAAGCTTTGTAAAATGGAGACAACACCGCTTCAAGAGTGGAATTTTCAGGTGAGTCCATGTGAAAAAAGTGAGAATAAAAAAACATTACTTATTTTTTAGACATATCATATATTGTCTCTATTTGATATAGATATCCAAGGGCTATTTTAAACAGATACGACATTGTGTTGTGATAAGTGGATCAGAGTAAGCAAATCTGCAAATGTTCCAGAAAATATAAAAATAGTTTTTCTTTTTGGAAAAAAGGTCGAAATATTTAATAATTAAATATTTATATATATATATATAGTACAGTCTCTTAAGTTTACACTTAGAAATTCTAGAGCAAAATCTTGTATGTATTTGTAAAATATATTATTTGATTTAGTTCACTTAAGTATATAATTTTGCATTCAGATTGCCAGTTTTTCTCTTTTTATAACTTATAAGGCCACATTAATTGATATATACTTGCATATATATAGGCATATAGAAGGTTAGTTTGTTTCGTTTAGCTCAGCTAATTTATTATTTTTGTTTTTTTCTTGTTTTTTACTCAAAAGGCATTATATTTACAAAATAATTGCTTTGATTGGAATGTGCATTGTATTGAGGATGGTGGGTGGGTGTTCAGCTTAACAGTTTGTTCGCAGAAATCGAATACTGAAACTTAACTAATGGAACATAATTATATAACGACTATAAAATTGATTTCATGTTGCTTTTTGATTCTTAGTGTTATTTTCTGTCATCTAAGAACTAGGACAATAAATAGACAACGGCAAATATTAACTAACTAAGTGGAGGATTGGGATTAAGAGTTGGAATGGATACAGTTGTTGCTTGCTTTGAGCACCTTAACATAAATGTAAGAAGTTAACTAGGTACGAGCTTAGTACAATACAAAAAAATATATATGGGCGGATTTGTAGAATATCTATGTTGTTGTTGTTGATTTTGTTAAACTAATTTAAATAAGTCGTTCCTCTGGCGGCGGTTTAAGCACATTATCCATTTCCAGTCTGGGATTGCAATACTCCTGGGCACTAGGACTGTAAGTGCCCCGTGTAGCTCGCTTATTTCGAGCCATTACCAAGAAGGTGCCCAACAGAGCTCCGGCTATAAGTAAAAGGACGACTACAACGGGTATAACAATGATGGCAATGTCGGCTGTGGACGGTCCATCCTCCTTAGACGTCATCTTTAAAGAGAAACCAAGTTATTAGATCAAATTCTTTCTGCATAGTTTATACTTCAATCTACTTACCATTGCTGTGCAATTTTTGCCCGTGAATCCCTCAGTGCAATTGCAATAATAGTCCGGTTCTTCACCACAATTCTCCACACACTGACCGCCATTGGCACAAATGCCCGTAGTATTGCATGGATCAGTAAAATTGCAATATGCTCCGCAATGCGGAGTCTGGCAGATGCATTTAAATGTTCCAGGTCTGTTTATGCAGCGGCCCAGACCACCGCAATACTCCTCACTCAGACTACACTCATCAATATCGTCCTGGCAATGTGTACCTTCGAAACCAGTGGTCAGACAATTACAGTCATAACCACCTACTCGATCAATGCACTTGCCACCATTCTGGCAGGGATTGGAAGCACATTCATCGATTTCCTGCTCGCAGAGAACTCCGGTATAACCAAGACTACATTTGCATACAGGAGACTAAATCAAAATACCAAATATTAGTTTAAATTGAGATGTTTTCCACATGTCACTTACAGTATTAGTGGTCAAGCAAAGTCCTCCGTTATGGCAAGGAGTCTCCTCACAGAATGGTATGTCACACAAGGATCCCACAAATCCTGTGGTACATGTGCAGGTAAAGTTATTTCCCGTTGTTGCATCTGTTGGGAAAAAAAAGATTTAAATAAAAATCTCCAAGACGAAATTTAATGATGGGTACTCACTGTAACCATTTGCGCACGTTGATTCATTTCGACATGGTTCATTTTCGCAAGTCATCTGCTTGAGCACATCGCACTGAGGACCCGTATAATCTTCTGGACACGTACACAAATATGCAGCTATCAGATCTGTACAATTACCACCATTGTGGCAAGGCTGCGGAGAGCACTCATCGATATTCTGCTCACAGAGGCGACCCTCAAATCCTGGCTGGCATTGACAGTAGAAATCGGCCACTTGATTGATGCAGGTTCCATTATTCTGGCACTCTACAGCAAGACATTCATCGATGTCGACTGAACAGTCATCGCCCTCATAGCCGGGTTGACAGGTACAGGCATATTCCTCAGAGGGAGAAAGGCATTTGCCACCATTTTTGCAATCCGATTGGAAACATAGAATGCAACCCTCTTCCGGTTGTGTAGAATTTAATCGAAATTGGGCCTGCAGTTGCACAGAAACATTCTCGGTATGGGGATAGAGCTCGGCATTGGTGAAATAAGGCAACAGTAAATCACCCACACGTGCCTCACCCAAACAGCCCTTAAACTGAGATCCCTGCTGGGCACTTTGAGTAGAGCCCCGTGCTTGACGCGATTCTGGCATGCCACCCAAATACACTTGTGTACTGGTTGACAGGAGATCCTGGAAGGCAGCCTGGTCAATGTCTACGGAGAATGCTGGTGCCGGGTCTACCATAGACTCCCAGCCCTTCCATCCACCCTCTAGCTTGCCATTATGTGAACGCAAATAAATGCGACTCCAGTCACCATCCGTGTTTTCTTTATCAAAGCGCATTGACTCGCCAATATGTAGCTGGGTGAGTTTCCAGGTAATAGTCACAAGTCCACCATTTACACCAATCTCAAAGAAACTATTGTTATTATCAATGAAGAGGAGAGTACCACCGGCTCGTGTACGATAGGCAATTTCTATAACAGGTTTAAGAGTAGATTTTGTTGGCACACCAACAATATCATCTGGCTGCTGCTCTTTGAAGTAGGAAAAGGCCAATGGCGAACGTTCCAGACCAGTAAATGTGATGTTGGTTAGACACTCGTAGCCATCATCCAGATTCTGGCAAACACTCTCGCCAGGACACGTGACCAGTTGACAGAATTCAATCTCCTGACAATCTTTGCCTTTGTAACCATTTGGACACTTGCAGCTGTAATCATTCCATGTATTCCGGCACTCGGCATTATGTTTGCAGGGATTTTTACGGCACAAATCATCAGATACCTCTCCAGGTAGCACAGAGGTACGATCAATAGTGACCGCACCAAAGGGTGAAGCATTTTCTTGTACCTCGGTGACATTTAAAGGATACATCTCGACTATCATATTGTGCGAGCCATTGCTGACCTTCACATCCTGTATAATACCCTTAAAATAGTCTTTGTTGTAATCTGTTGGTGATATAGCTGCTGATCCCATATCCGATGCTGTACTTTCCACCTCAACTAGTCCTGGTTCAGTGCTAGCTGGCAATAATGATTCACGAGTGGGCGCTGGTCCACCCAAATAGAGAACTTGCGCATCAAGTATTCCCGTTGTTGAAAGAGTTTTACGGAAATATTCGGTGCCATTGATTTTCACCTGAACAAGAGTATGATTTCGAACAACCTCAATCAGATGATTGTAGCCAGAGTCAAGTTTTTGACCGCCAACTGTGTAAGCCTCAGGAGTGCCATTGAACTGCATCTTAACTAGCAATTCGCCGCCAGCCAATTGAGCAGCCACAAATGAGTCGCCAATGTCTAAAGAGAATTAGATTTATCATTTAGCAAACAATTCACAGAATAAATAGATATTGAAACTTACTCTTTGTTGGCATTTTCCGTGGATCGCTGCCCAAATAGAATACCTGACCAGTTGGCTCGCGGGTACGTATGAACATTGAGATATCCAGTATAGAACGTATGGCTCGTCTAGCCACATCTGTTGTCTCCACGATGACAGCAGAATGGGTGGTATTCTCATGTCCAAATGTGGCAGCCGTCATATCTTAAAAAAACAGTGTTAAATTAATTCTTTGCAATTCCAGTTTATATAATCACTTTACTCACTATGCTGGCAAGTGTGTCCAAAGAATGGTCTGGGACAAACACATCGGAAGGTGTGCCACAAGTCCGTACACTCTCCATTGGAATGACAAGGATTCGGTTTGCATTGCTCTGTGCGTGGACAACCACTTTGTACATAGGATAGTTTTGTATCGGCTTCAGTGTCCTCATTATGCTCATCGGGAAATATCCATTTACCATTGACTACCACATCCTGCATGCAACCCACAAAACTAGATGGTTGGTGTGTCAAGTGTCTCAAATATGACTTCAGATTGGGTATGGTGCCACCCAAATAGGTTAGAGGAAACGATGGTTGGCTATTATTGGCCGTCTCATAGGAACCAACAGGGAATATGGCCTGCTCATCATTAGCGGATAGAACTAAATGTGAAGTATTGATAGCCACAAAGACCTTATGCCAACGACTGTCATTCAATTTTGATCCAATGAAAACACCCTCCCATTTATTAAGCAACGATGAGTGCAAATTGAGACGTCCATTGATCAGTTCTAGTATATAACTAACAGGTTCATTTTGTCCACCCGAAGTTCCAAAGGCCAGTACACCAGTGGGCAGAGTAGTCCGGAATTGTAAATTAATATCATAGCCCTCTTCTCGTTGTGTTTTAACAGTAATCAAACTGCTAACCACCATGGAAAGAGTTGTGGTCTTCTCACAGGTATCACCTTGGAAACCGTGCTCGCAGGAACAATTGAACAGGTGTATGGTTTCATTGACCAAATATGGACGGCAATTACCACCATTTAAACAGGGCTGCAATGAAAAAGAAGAGAGACAAATAAAATTATATAAAAGTTGGATTATTTTATAGATTTTTATTAACTTACATTTTGTAAGCACCCAATTAATGGCACTGAACAATTCTTGCCACCAAAATTGGAATCACAATCGCAATCATAATCATTTATCTGATCAATACAAGTGCCACTCTGGCATGGATGATATCGATCACATTCATCAATATTTATTTCACAATGGGTGCCCTCGAAGCCAGGATCACATTCACAAGTATAGGTACCAATCTACAAAAAGAATATAACAAATTAAAGTTAATCAATCAATTTAAATGATTGACTCACTCCATCATTGCAAGTTCCATGTTTGCTGCAAGGATTACTCTCGCACTCATTGATATTAATCTCACAGTTTTTGCCAATAATGCCAGGAACACAAACACATTCATAACTGGAATAAATAAAGATATAGATATGGTTAGGCATAATGCAAGGATTACCAAGTCATTTTAATTTTACTTACCCGCTAGCATTCTCATAGCTAAACGGCTGACTAAATACCTTCGGTAGATCCATTAATTTGCTCAATTGATATAAGGTTATATTTGATCTTTCCAAACAATTGCTATTATATTGACAGGGATTACTTTCACACTCATTGATATCCTGATCACAATTTTTGCCGGTATAACCGGGATGACACACGCATAGATAATCCTTCACTTGGTCCACACATTTGGCACCATTCGTACATGGACTTGATATACACTCATCGATATTCAATTCACAATTTTTACCCTCATAACCAGTGCCACTGCAATCACAATGGAAGCCACCCAATTCATCAATACATTTGCCACTATTGAGACATGGTGCCGATATACAATCATCAATATCAATGTCACAAATACGTCCTGTCATTCCTGGGATGCAAGAGCAGGTGAAATTATTGATCATATCAATGCAGGTAGAGCCATTTGAGCAGGGATTATTAATACATTCATCAATATCAATTTCACAATTATCACCCTGATAACCTGGCTGACAGTCACATTCATAGGCGTTGATCTGTGTGGATATGAAACAGATTTAAGATATAACTCTTGATGATAAAGATTGGGTTTTAAAGAGGAACAAGATCGGGTTTTCGGCAATTATAAATCGATCTACTTTCTACAAGGAACTAATTACAAGGACATGAAATTGTTCATTCACTCACTTGTCTCAATATCCGATGCTTTCCATATTTAAAGAAAAACAACTAATTACACTTTAGTAACCAACCCATTTTCCTTCCATATTTCCTTCAGTTTAACACTTACCTTATTATGACATGTGGCTCCATTTAGGCACGGATGACTGAGACACTCATCCACATCGGAATCACAATGAATGCCCGTAAATCCTGGCGTACAATAGCATTTGTATGAACCCTTTTCATTCTTACATATGCCATTACCACAGATCTTTGGTTGCAACACACATTCATCGATATCATTGGCACAATTTCGTCCTGTCCAGCCGCGTGAGCATTTACATTCATAATCTCCATTGGGTAAATCTACACACTCACCACCATTCTGGCAGGGTTGTGTGGCACACTGATTGCACACCTTATTCTCAGGACAAATGCATTGATTCTGTACACAAATCATTGGCTCTTGGCAATTCATGGGCGAACAATTCTCAGCCTTTTCACAACGATCACCGGAATAGCCCACAGAGCAATAGCAATGTGTACCATTCATGGAGCAAGTGCCACCATTTAGACATTTACCATTGGTGGCATTACAATTGATGGGTGTTAGAGCTTGCAATGCTGCAGCACCATCGCCCGAGCTCAATTGACAGTTGTAACCTATGCATAACGATGAAAATTATATTAATTAAATTTAATTTTAGCCTCTAGTCCAATAGTTTTGCATGCAAATTGTATTCAAGTTTTTTTTTTTTTTTCTTTCAAGCTACTGTTTAGGAATCTTTAGATTTCATTACAAGTTAATCTGCTACAGAATATTTATATAGGTATATATACAGTTAGAATCTAAAGGGTTGCTCTAAAAGTTTTCAACAATATACTTGCTAATAGTTGGAAATGAAAGAGGATTTGTAAGCCATAATTAAAAAGTACTTTAAGCCATTCCAGATAAAATTGATTGTCCTTCGGTTTTTAGGGCAACCCTTTAAATCTTTTTGTTGTGTTTTTTGGTCCAAACCTGTGTATCCACTAGCACATATACAGGTATAATTGCTACCATATCCTAGACAGGTGCCACCATTCAAGCAATTTTCTGGGGGACATGCACTAGTCACACTCAATGAGGCCGATCTTTGGGTTGGTGTTTGTTGTTGTTGTTGTAATTGTTGTAGTTGTTTGGTTTGTTTATTGTTTTTGGTTGTTGTTGTTGTTGTTAAGGAAGGTATTTTTGTTGTAGCTATAGTTGTTGTAGTTGTTGGTGTTAAAAGGGTTGTTCTAGCTAAACTAGTGATTGCTGTTGTTGTTGTTGTTGTTGTTGCTGTTGTAGCTGTTGTTGTTGTAGTTGTTGTTGTTGGTAGTAATAATTCTGGTGTCGGTGTTGTTGTTGTTGGAACACAATGACCAATAGGGCCTAAGTTTTATATATATATATATATATTTATATATTTAGCCAAAAGCATAAAGGATTATTAGTGTAAAGGATAATATATATAAAGCATAATTTAGGCTAAAGATAAAACTAAAGGATGCCATGGCAAGGATCTAATTTGCTATTGAGTAGCTCTAATCCAACACCAACATACTCAATTTTAGTTCACAACGCTTGCGTTTGAGCCACTCGGGTGATATATAACGTTTCTTCTTCTCGCTGGGACACAACGTTGTGGTCAATTGGAGCATCAAATCTTCATCCGAAGATGACGGCATCTCTGAGTTGGTAGCTTTTGTTGTTTTGTTAAATATAAAACCCATTACCATTTCAGCAAAAATTTCAAATCCAATATATAAATAATACCATGCCAAAATAATTAAATTATCCTTTTTCCACTATTCCCATTTTTTATTTTCCAGTTTACTCACCCGAAGTTCCAGGCTTACACACGCATTTGCCGGCAATACATTCCGAATCGATGGGACATTGTTGCGCACAAAGAGGTCCTGGTCCAAGTTGACACAATTCACCAGTGAATTCGGGAGGACAAATGCATTGAAAACCAATGGTTTTATCCACACAAGTTCCACCATTCAGGCATTGTTGTGTCTGACAACTGATTGGCTTGTCACAGATTTCGCCACCCCAACCATCTAAACATTGGCATGTATACCAGCCGTAGGTATCAAAACAACGTCCACCATTCATACAAGGATTCTTCTCGCATTCATCGATATTGGTCTGACAGAAGGCACCTGTGTAACCGGTGCCAGTACAATCACAAGTGAATCCATTGATTCGATCAATGCAACTGCCATTATTCTGACAAGGTTGGGAGGCACACTCATCCGTATCAATTTCACAACGTACTCCCGCATAGCCCTTGGGACACTCACAGGCAATGGTCGAACTACCGCTAAGCACCACGCAAGCGGCATTATTCAGGCAGGGATTTGTCTGACAAAGTGGATGGATATTCACCTCCGTTTCACAATGCTGACCACTATGATTGGCATCGCAGAAACATTGATAATCGCCACGAGAGTTCTCCAAACAGCTGCCACCATTGGCGCAAGGATTTTTGCCCGCTGCACACGGTGATCCATTATCCTTTTGGCAATTCTTGCCCGAATAACGGGCCGTACAACGGCACTCATAGCCATCGGCATTGGATGTACATGTACCATGACCCATGCATGGATCATTTAGACAAAAATTATCCTGAATTCGTGTAAAGACATCGTGTTCACTGCACGGTCCCTGATTCAAAGGACATATGCCAAATACAGCATTCTGTACGGTCATGGAACCATTAACAAACTGCAATCCGGGTCCATCTAATAGACATCCAGAGAATGAATTGCCCAATATCAAAATTGCTGCCTCATTGCCAATATCCTGATTGGTCAAAAATTGGCTATTGTAAGTGGAATTGGCTGGAGGAAAAATAGATTAATAAATAAATAAAAAACATTTTAAATTAAACACGTGAAAATAGTGTAAATTTAAATAAGATCTGTAAGAAATTTCTTTAATTTGAAGTAACTTGAAGATTTCTTTAAGTGTTATTTCATCTAGCTTAGATGAATTCTTTCAGTTTCCCTTCCTATTTGCAATTTCATATTTTCTTTTTATAACTTTTTCTTCGCTGTTGTTAATCTGCTGTTACAATTTACACGATTTTCATTGTACTTTTCCCTACTTTGTTTTGTTGTTTGTTACTTACCAAATATTGTGGATGCACGATCCACATGCAAATAGAGATTACCATACTCGTATTTGAATTGGAGCGTATGCCAACGATTGTCCAACAGTTGATAGGGCAATTTAACATCCAGACGATTATTTGGTCCTATCACAGCCGGTCCGGCCAATGATATTTGTAGGAAATCATTGAGCACTGAGATTACAATTGAGTTTTTATTATATTGCTGAGCAAGTATTTCACCGCCACGGCACGAGCGGAAACTAATTGCCGAATGATCCCAAATGGGCATGGGAGTGAGCAGGCGTAAATAAGCGGAGCCATTAAAGTATGCCTCCTTAGTCTGAATTTCCACTGAGGCAACATCTGTTGAAGAAAACACAAAGAAAAAAGAAAAAAAAAACAGAAAATGGACAAGGTTAGAGTACTCGTTTAGCTAATCGCATTTAAGATTCCCTCACCTAAAAAAAAAAAAACACAAAAAAGAGGGACAGAGAGGTGGAAGATCAACCACGAGAGTGGTATGTTGTGAGTGGGGTTTCGGGTTGGAGATGGGTTTTGGTATAAGTGGGCGTTTGGCATTTGTAACCATAGACTTCCTCATTTTGCCCCCCGCGCTATTCGTGTTCTATTGGGCACACAGACGTTTCGTTACAACAAAATGGCCAATTGGTTTACTTTGGCTTACATTTTTCTTGTTACTATTTTTCTTCATTATTTATTTTTTTTGTGTTTACACATTTTGCGGCTAAGAAAGTGTTTCGGCTATAGCATTGACCAAATTAGACAAGTGGCCGAGCACATACCACTTAAATGGTAATCACTTAACCGGGCCCACAACTTTCATTTGAGCGCAGAATCAATTGGCCAAAACCAAAAGAAGCCTTCAACAACCAACCGACTCAAGTGTTTTTCTTAAACAACAATAACAACAACAATATTAACGAACCGTAACAATAAATAGAAAGAAAAGAAGAAGAAAAAAAAACAGCAAAAATCGAACAACAAACTTCAAAACGGAACTAATGCAAAAGAAAGTTGCAGACTTCATTCCAAAGAGGAAATGAAGTCAATGTTAATCAACAGTTAAGTATAAGTTGCCATTATGCAAAAGAGTATAACATTTTTTTGTATTTTTTTTTTTTTTTAAATTACCTATTGTCAATTGTTAGTTATTCTGACAATTTTCATTCTCACGTAACTAGCATTTGTTTAATAACCGCGCAATTTATATTATATAAATTGTCAAGATTTCCGCACATTTAACAAGTTTTCTAGCAATTTGTCAGCTATATACAAATATATAAATATATACATATATAGTAGTATATAATCTCACTTTGTTGATTTTCAAATTAACTGTAATATAATCGGTCATCTTCTAATTATTGTTAAGAATTAAACTTTTAATGAGAAATTGTTGCTATAACTTGTGCAGTTTATTTTCGTTGAAATAAATAAGAAATGTTTGTAAATTGAAAGATATTTATTATATGCAATTTCGATTAATTGTATTGTGTAGTATTTTTTTTCTAAATTTTGTTTAATTATTTAAATGATTTAACAAAATTAACACCTGTATGAGATTTTAATCAAAAAGTTTTTTTCTCAGCGAAAAATAAACAAAAATACTTAAACACAATTTCCATTTTTCTTTATGAAAAATTATATAAATCTGGTTAGTTTTGTATTGAAGAGTATTGGAAATAAACATTTTAATTGGCTAATCATTGGTTAATGTACCTTTAATATACATATATATCTATATAAAGATTACCAAGAAAAAACTTTCAAGCCAAGTAGAGTAGTAGTCACTATTAGCTGATTATTCTTATGAACTATAACAGCTAATTCCGAATTGTCCTTCAATAATGCACCTATGTATGTACACACCTTGTTCCCTAGAACCTTCTTGGAAGAAATCTTCGGCATTGAGTGCTTTTGCCCAGCATCTAGAATTAAATACATATTCTCACCAGGATCTCCCATTAGAGTTCAACTCAGTGACTACAACCTTAGAGGTATTTATACAATCTTCTACTTTATATGAAGATCGGACTTTAAACCTTACTTCAAAACAAAATTTTATTAAATAGTTAAGAAAAATATGTAATAAACAAATAGAATTTATTGTTAAAGTGCTTTTGTTTAAGCAATGTATAAAGCAAATATTATTTAAATATTTTCTTGGGTATTTTTAGCTTTTAGCACCTTTGTGAACCTAAAAGTAGCTGCCCTTTTGCCCTGACCCCTTACCATTAAACAAGCTTCAGTTGGCTTAGAAAGCGCTCAGTAAAGAAGACATGGTAGAAGAGGAGAGACACACACATATGTACATACATACCATACATACATATGGAAGAGACCTCGGGTCGCTGCTGTGTTGGCGGTACTTACAAATTGTGCCGCCATACAACAAATATATATGAGGCCATCGATTTTGTCATTTCATTTCGTTTCGAACATTAAAGGCGATTTGGGTTTGTCAATTGGTCAGTACGTTTTGTTGCTATTTTATTTTTTCACTCTCTGTATCGGTTGTAGTTACGTATGTATGTATGTAGGTATGTATGTACATATGTGCATATGTATGCCAATGGCCGAGTAAATAAATACATAGGCTAAGTAAATGAGCAAGTAAGCTGTGAGTAAAGTAGCTCATAATTATATTATACTCACGTACGAAACTGTGCAGAAAAACTATTCATAAAAGTACATATGTATGTATGTATATAGTATACATATATATGTACATACATACATACATACATATATAAAAGGCAGGGCAACACACAAAAATGCTTAAAAGAAAAAAAACAACGGGTTAGGCATGCGCATTTGTAATAATAGCATTGACTTGATTTTGAGACGTTTATACAAAGCGGTATGACGGAAATTTCATAATCATATAAACTACAAACATACATACACATAAATACCTATACATCCATAGTTTTATGCGAAATTCTATTTTAACCGTTTTGTTCGACTTAGTTATGAATGACTCGGCAAGTGACTCTGACTCCCAAAGACTTGACTTGATGACTTTGACTCCGCTTGGAACTGGAACCGCAGACAGACGGAACGGAACAGTGTGGAGTGAAACGAACCAAAGTCAAATTTTTTAGCGGTGTCATAAAAGAAACAGTTGTTAATAGCTTTTTGTTCTATTGTCTATGTTGTTGCTGTTGTTGTTTTCTTTAGAGAGAGCGTTTTAGTGTCTCTTTGAATCTTTTCTTAGTCACTGTGAGAATTAATATCGGATTCGGTTCCAAATGAAAGAGAAGCGAATCGAAAAGAATTTAAAGGTTTTCATATGCAAATTTGTTATGCCAAAAAATGATCTAAAAAAGAAAGAATTCTGTTAATTAGCTTATTGCATTTAAAAATGTATAAGTAAATGCATTAAATAACTTCTCTGCAAACAAGGATTAATGATAAAGTTTATTCAGGTTGTGCAAACGAGGTGAATACATCAGAAAATAATTGAAAAATATTCAAGATAACGACCCATTGATAATCGAAAGATAAACGATTGTGACATAAATAAACGTGAGTAGATTAATAATACAACATATAGATATGGATATGAAAAGGATTTCAAATATAGATAATTTACGTATAAATAAATAATGAATCTGAATTTAATGAATGAATAAGTTATTGAATGAAACTAAATACATACTATGTATGTATGTAAGATTACATGGCTATCATATATCATAATGGAGATAATAATTTTTACTGAATATAAACAATATAGAATGCACCACTCTGTAAAAATGTAGCAAATTTTAATTATTTTGACTCAAATTTAATACTTTCTTATATTATTTTATTAAAAATTTATTTGTTTGTGCTGTTAGTCATTAAATTGACACGATTTACTCTATTAAGGCATTTTGAAATGTTTAAAGAGTACGGTAGAAATTACACATTACATCAATTTGGGTAAGGATCCAAATTTGGGATATGAATCCTTAATCAATTGTATGAAAAATCTTAAAGAAATACAAATTATTTTCAAAAAAGCACCAAAAAGAAAAAAACGTATTTGTTTTAAAGGAAAAACATAAAAAATTCATTATTTGTTAAGCAATTCCGAAACTTCCAACAAAAGAATAACATCAAAACACTCAAATTCGATAAAAACTTGGTGAAATATGAGAATAAGTTTGGACTACAAATCTATAATATTAAGATCTACTTTATCGATACATATTTAATAAATTTAATAAATTTTTAGTAAATAATAATACTATTTAGTAAAAAAAGTATGCTAAGGAAAAATACAGTACTTTGTCATCTAAAATAGCATCAAAGTACAGGAATTAATGTTAATTCATTGTCTTCTTTTCTCTCCCTTAGTTCTGATACTCATTAACCCACCCTCGCATGCATCTATATACTACTCCGGATATACTAAAACTATTTAAAGTTAAAAATCATATTTGGTTAAATTTAATTAGTTAATTTTTACATAATTTATAGCATTGCCTTGATCAATTTCCGTTTGAAATTTTAAAAATCTCATGCCAGAGTGAAACTAAACAATTTTTTTACAACAAATTTTTAACAATTTATTTATAGATACATTTTCTATGATATCTAGTTTGTTGTTGTTGTTATTTTGGTTAATCGTATTATCGCCCGAAAACTATAATTATAATTTAAACGCAACACGTTTTCACTTTCCCATCCAAAGAGACGAACTAACAAAAATTTAACAATTAAAATGCAATTAAAAAGTTTCGAATTCAATTAAAAAAAAAAATACAAAAAATAACTAACACTTTGTTTTTGTTGATAAATAATTTATGCAATTTTTTTTTTGTTGTTTATGTATATCCGATTGAAGAAACAAGCAAAAATGAAATGTTTTGTAGGCGTAACAAAAACAGTAACAACAAAAAAGTAAAAAGTATTTAGAGCAAAAATTAAAAGTGTTGTGTCTGTGTGTGTGTGTGGATGTTTGTGTGGGTGGTTGAAATTTGGTGAGGCAACAAAAACAATTGAAGTATGACCAAATGCAGAGAGTCCGTAGTCCCACCAGGCAACCAACCAAAGCCAAAGCTAAAGCCAACTATATAGTTCCAGTTAGTAACATGCAATTTGTTGTTGCTGTTGTTGTTGTTGTGGCCACTTAAATTGAGGACAAAAGGAATAGCAATAGCAACAATAGAGGGATAGAATGAGAAAGTTTTGTTTGGATAGAAAAGAACAGGAAAATGCCAAAACGGCAAAAATCGCAGCTAACATGCAACTGCAGCTGCTTCTCCTATGGCCAACATGGGTTAAGACATGCCCTCATACTCCTCTATATGTGAGTGCTCCTCTTTGTGTATGTGTGTGTTTGTATTTACGTGTGTCTTTCGTGTTTTTCATACTCTATACCCTATTGGATCATAGGGCATGTTGAAGTTATCAGAAGGGTGAATGTAAAATTAAAAGTTAAAAAGTTATTTGAGTTTTCAACAGTTTCTGGGACCTAAAGCCACAACATTTATTACGTTGGATGTGTTTAGGATATACGCAGATCATCTATATCCCAACTATATAATTCTGCTGTTATTATTTCTCATTTTTTTATAGTTTTAGATATTGCGAGGTAGTCAGTGTTTAGTCTTCTATCAAATTTTCTTTATTATTGAATCAAAAATGTGAATATTTCGTTGTATATTATATACTAAAATCCAGATCAATTGGAACCAGATTTTATCCCAAGAAACGGAAATCAGAATAGTCATGATGCAAATAAAATATAAAAAACACATTCGATTATTTGAGAACTTTTTTCTCTTTTACCATTTTTGTCAAAGTAATTTAAAAAACCTTTTCATTGTCTAATAATGGGCAAGGAAAAGGCTATAATAAATGCGTTCGGGACTTCATTATATAGAATTATTGATATATACACGGAAAGTATAATACGAGAGCTGTAGCTAAGAAAGTTATTCGATACACTCATCATCATTTTATTATAGAAATATATCTAGAGAGAAATTTGACTTCCCTATATAAAAGTTCGATTATATTATAAATTTCTCGCAACTTCTCTACTTTACAAAAGAGTACCATGAATTCGTTGCACTTTTTTCTTACAGGTATTTTGTAGTTACTGTTGTTGTTGTTATTGTTGCTTTGCATTAGTCATAGCAGCAGAATGCAAAAACTTGAGCTAATTTACATATACATACATACAAAACGTACTTATGTTGCATTGGATTTTGCAAGTGTTGCAATAAATTGAGTGAGCACTTTTTTTTATGTTTTCAGTGGGTCTATCTACCTCTCTCTCTCTCTCTCTTTATATATACAACTCTATTTGTACACAACTTGGGCACTACCTGAAGAGTTGGTTTCTTAGCGAACCTTTCATTTGCATAAATCACATTTTCTATAGCCAATTATACAAAATTTAAAGTAATGCTGGGAAAATGGAAAATGTACTTAAATAACAATAACAATAAATAATGCAAGGGAAATTTCTCTTTTCATAATGAAAAGTTAACATAAAGTGTTATTTGACTTGGCAATTAGATTAGCTAAACTAATCTAAAGTTGTTTTATTTTCAACAAAACAAAAATGCAGTAAGTTAAACGAGAAAAATTGTTAAATTATTTATGCAAGTTAGGTATAATAATATATTAAATATTATGTAATATTTAAATAAAATGAAAGCTTTATTATTGCTGGTAAGCTCGCCGACAAGTGCAAAACTAAAATTGGAAATCGATTTCATGCCTTTCCGTACCTAAATATATATAGTAAATATTTTAATTTGTAGTTTAGTTTTTGTGCACAGTTTCTATAACTGTTTTAAATTCCTTGAAAGTGAGAATACAAATTGGTTCAATAAGAAAAAAGGTAAGTAACTTAAAAAATAGAAGGCTAATAGGCTTTAATAACAAACAAAAATTTTAAAAAATAGTTGAATAAACATTTTTGGTAGTTTCTTATTTAAAAGATTGAACTTTCTGCTTAAATTAATTTCAAACAAATTGCTTAACTAATTTCCTAAATATTTAAGTGCAAAATTAATGTTTTGTTATATAATGTCAATGAAAGTCGAAACAATTAGTGGATTTATGTGATTGTAATTTATTGAAATGAATTCCAAGAAGTTTCAGTCCCCCAAGAAAAATAAACTAAAATAATAATAAAATTTATTGTTTCTTTTATACATATGTTAAGAAACGAAATCTATATCTGTATGTATCTCACATACAAAAGGAAATTAAAAAATTAAACAAAATTCTAAACACTTTATTTGAAGGTAAATCTAAACCAAACCGCAAAAGTCTCAGCCGCATCCGCTTCTGTATATTTTATTTTAAGTCAAATACTGTGGAAATATTTAAATAACTAGTTAACAAAAAAAAACGACTAAAAGAGATGATAATTAGGCCTCGAACTGCATTCATTCTTCTTGTAAAAGTATCAACAACTTTGCTAAAAAATTCTCAGACTTTTTTTTTCACATTTCTCAGCGCTTTCATGTCTGAGTGCACTCTAAGACCTTCAAAAGAAGAATGAGACTTGTTTAATTTTTAATCGTTGCTTAGACACCTTCTACTAAAACGTGTGTGTGTGTTCCCACACTAATTTACGTTTTTGGGGGCTTCCAAGAATAATGCCTCTTGTATAAATATTTAAATAAATACAATATTATACAATAGCTAGCTAATCACAACAAGAGCTTCTCTCACACAGCAAAAGAGCAAATGAATTCGCTTTAATAAACGAAAATATGTACCCCATCCCCTTTATGTGAGCAAACTCCACCCAGTTTTTCTTTTTTTTTTGTTACCCATGATAGATACATTTTTTTTTCGGGGTACAATAATAAGCCAGAGAGAAAAAAACAGTTTAGAATTGGGCACACACACAAAAAACAAAAAATATGTATGTATATATAGAGTCATTGGGCGCCGTTTACTGAGCAGGCGCGGCGCCTCAACTGCCTGGGAACCAGTTTTAGTTTTTGGCCCCAAATCAGCTATGGTTATGGTCTCTGATGATGGCCCTTTAGCTGACTTTGCTCTGCTCTGGACATACTTGTTCCCAAAGTAGCACAAAGCAATGAACTGTTGAATAGCAACAACAACAACAACAACAGTATCAGGAAAAACAATGTACCTGAGAATCTTTTCCGGTACTTTAACCCATTCCTTCTTTTTAACCCCCCCACAACAAAAACAGTCTGAGCAAACACAGACGAATGACGAACAGAGGATTCGATTCAGCTTTCGTGGGCGTTGTTCCCAAAAACTACTGTGGATAAAAGATGCCAGTGTTGGATAAACAACCCAAACTATAAAGCTCTTTTATTTGAGTTCTTGTAATTCCCAAGTGGTTGCCACATCCCAAAAAACTTCCTCACTAATAATAAAGTTGTGGCATTTGCCTATTTTTCTAAAATTCCAAGAAAGATCAGTTTCGACTCCACTGTTCAGTCTTGGTATGATTCAATGTGTAATTTTTGTTCGTTTGCTCACTGCGTATGCAAATACAGAGGAAGAGAGATAAAAGGCAAACTACGTGATGGCTCCGATAAAAAAGACTGTTTCTTCAAATACCGCCCACAATTTCATATCATTTTGTTTGTATTCAAATAAAATAATTAAAAGAGCAACAATAAAAAAAAGCGAAAGCAGCTGCTTGGGGTCTTTTTTTATTTATTTTTTTTTTTTTGTTTATTTAGTTTTATTATATATATTGTTTTTATTTTTCTCCCTCTTTTGCGGTTTTGTGGTCTGTCATTGCTTGGCGCTGTTGTCTTTTCTCAAGGCGCTTGCCAATCGATGCAGTCGCTTTGCAGTTGCAATTTGAAAAGTGGCAACGTTGCAACACAACCGGCCATCTGTAATAACGACCTTACAAATAGGCAGGGTTAAAATCTGTTTTTAGTTCTTTTTTACAAATATGTAGGTAGTTATGTATATATAGAGCAAGCTAACGACTTGCACTAATGGCCAGAGTCATGCAATGCGTAGCTTTGTGTTGATGGCCAACATGCGTCACAGCCGATTGCACTTTAACACTTGACCAGAACAGAATAGAACAGAAACAGAACACGGGTGTGCCCAATGCCCCTTTATCAAGTCACCCCCCGCCTTTCACCATTTCCCTGCGCGGTTATTACCCTGAGGTCACGTGTTCCCCTCTCCCGCACCATCATTAACAAACGCACAGGTAGTTCAGTTAATTTCTACCTGCCCATGCCGGGATTTTTCTTTTGAAAAAATAAATTTTGATGGATAGTTTCACTTCCATGGAAACATTTCTATGGAAAAAATTTGTTGATCTGTGTTGTTGTGTGCCTGCATTTTTATGATGAGCTGGAAAACCAGTTGATTACCTTCATCTCGCCTCGTCATCTCTCATCTTCGTTTCCATTGGGCTTTTCCCTAAAAGTGCACAAGGTTTTCCTAGCCTGCATTTTCTATTGCATTTTATCTTTATCAAATTACCAACATTGCGGTAAGTCTCAATGTTGCCAACGAGCCGGGCCAACTGACGTATGTATGTATGTATGTGTACATACTACACTTTCCGGCCAGATAAGATTAAAACTACGCAAAGCAAACATTATTGTAAATAAATAAACGAAATTTTAAGGTCGTCCATTGCACAATCTCTCATGACCAGAAACTGAAACCTAACAAAAATTTACATAGTGATACAGCTAAAAAGGAAAAAGTGATCAAGAGAGCTTCAGATTAATTACATGAATGGAATAAACTTGTCAGTTGGCTCAAAACTTTCATGTTTTCAAATTTTCATTTGTTAATGTTAAAAAACAAATTAAAATGATGATTCAGAAATGTTTTACAATTAGGAGGTATACAGGGAAAACTCTTATAACGGACCCCGTTAATTTTAGGAAATTTTGAAAATATTTCCAGTAACTGATTTGAACTTCAAAAATAATTAAATTACATACATACATATGTACATATGTATGTAAATTATATATATTTTAAATGTTATTTACAACATTTTCCAGGAATTAGTTTTTTTTTTGGTTAAAATTTCTGTTTGGTTATTTAAACACTTTTTTAATATTTTCAAATTTATTTCAAAACTTTATTAATTAGTTAGTTTAGTCTTTTATACATTAACTCTATTCAGGTTGAACTTTTCCTTTTTTTATTGCCAAAAACTAACTTAAATATCTTTGATTGATTTATTATATTGACTAATTAGTTTTGTAATTATGGGAAATCACATCTAGTAAAACATTACAGTGATTTAACTTGGTGGGGGGGGGGGGGGGGGGTAACTTTCCAACTGTTCCATCAACATGGATTGATTCCTGACATCATCCACAGCCATTAGATTTATAACCACATCGACATTCTCTCTTTAAACAGCGATAAGATTTATGGTCTAAACTTTTTTAGATTGACATGAAAATTAAAGGCCCATGTTATTCATTCATTAAAAACTTGCAGGACAGGTTTTTTTTTGGTTTTAGGGGATGCTATATCTATATGTATTTCAGATGATCATTAAATTAACCAGTGATTTCTGATTTGGTGTCAATTAAACCAGATTTGAATATAGAACTCTCCCGCTCTCTCTCTCTCTCTCTCTCTCTCTCTCTGTCATTCTCTAATTATTAAGCATTTTTTTTACTCGTTTCTCACCTGTTGCTAAATAAATTAATATAAAGAGAAATATCCATTGGGGTGCTGAAATGGCGCGCTTGAGCAAATGTTGTTGTTGTCGCCGTATTTGCTGTTGTTGTTGTTTTTGTTGCTTTGTCGTTGTAGTCGTCATTTGAGCTGCGCTTTTCGTGCGCGCTCTACTCTGTGTAGTTGTTGTTGTTGTTCTTCGTTGTTGCTGCCACTGTTGTTGTTGTTGTTGGCCATGCACAGCAATAGTTGTTGCTGACGCATACATGATACCAGCCATGATCGGCTGTTGGCTACAAATGGAATTCTTCTTTTGTTGTCGTCGTCGTCGTTTTGAAGGGTTTCGTTTTGGATTTTTCTTCTTGGTTCAGAGGACGTGAGTATGATTGTAGTTATTTCCTCTCTTCTTGCTCAATGCATACATATACAAACACACACGCGATTCACAACAAACACATTTAAACAGTTTATGAACTTGGCTTTTAGAACTGGTTTGGTTTCCAGTGATTTTTTTCTTTCTTATTTTGTTGCTTCTACTTTGATTTCCACACTTTCGCACGCGACACTTTCTAGTGAAATGAATTTGAATATTGAGCACACTCCGATTCAGATTTAGATTTGAATCACACTACCAATTTTCCCCCATATTTTTTTCACACTCCACAGGTAAGAACTTGCTCACACACAAACACACACATAATACACGCACATACCTGTGCGCACATCTACAAGTTGGCTGCGTCGGCTTTCTGTGTTACTGGCCTGCCCTTTTGAACTGCATGCAGCATTGGGCTAACACAAATACAACGGAAACGAATTGCATTCGAGTTTAGAATGTGAAAATACGATTAAAGAAAAACTTTTTTCCTTTCACTACGACGATTTTATTTAACAACTTGCATGAAACAAAACGAAAAAGTATGAATCAAACGGCCAAAACACAAATTTACAAAAATCTTCCGCGCGCAACAACCCGCGTCCGATCGACTTGAGAACAACAACAACACTGAAGAAATACCAAGCAACCCAGCAAACATTTAAAGTACGGCTCTAAGACAATGTAACTCAGGCGACATTTTCTTAGACACAACATTCATTTGTAACCATGGGAGAAAATGAGCAAATTCTGTGCATTTTGCTTATATGAAATATTGTCACATATAAAGGTTAACAAAGTAATTTAATTGTTTTAAAATGAATTAAATACTACAAATCATAAGCAAAAAAATATATGCCTTTATAAGAAAACTTTATAAAACTAATTTTATTAGTGCTTTGTAGTAGTCAGAATTTTCACTTTTTTCATGCACTGATCTATAAGTATTCATCTGAAAAAAAAACCTTTTTAATTCAGTCAAACAATCGTAAACTGCCAAAAATATATTATAGTTAAACCCATTACTAGGTCTAAGCCAATTTAAAAAGCCATTAAATGTAAAAGAATATAATATGAAAAGTTTTGAAAATTCTTCGTATATATTAAACTTTAACTTTTATCTTTTAATTTTCAAATGTATTGACATAAATCTAAGAATTGCTACTTAATCCCAATACAAAATTTTGTTATATTTAAAGACTTTGAAAGATTAAACCTTCTATTATTTCGATAAAATGCAGTATATCTATGTATATGTATTCAACTGAATAAGACCCATTTAATTAAGTCGAATACTCGTAAATTGACAAAAATTTTAATAAATGTAACAAAAACTTAAAAAAAAAGCAACTTGGAAAATGATTATATGTTAAAAGTTTTAAAATTTTGCCGTATATTTTGAACTTTAAATTCTAAACTTTTTTCAAACGCATTAACATAAAACTAAAAATCCCAATTTAAAATTTAAAACTCTAGAGTCTAGAATATAAATAAAATTTTAAATTTGTGGCTTCTTTACTTTAACTATACCCGATCTTAGATATATATATATATATATATATATGAAACATTAAAACAATTTCTTTAATTCGAACCATAATTTATTCTAAAACTCTAATCTACGTACAACGAAATAAAATAAAAATTATAGTATTGAATTTTTAGCAAATATATGTTTAATTTTTATTTGCAGACTTTTTTCCATTATGCTTGATGTGTTTTTTTTTTTTTTTGTTCTTTTCTTTATTTTAATGGGTTTACCAATTGAATAACAATTTTATTTCAATTTTGTAATTGTAACCATTCAAGAGAGCTGGCGTAAATATCTAATACAAAATCATTATATAATAGTAAAAGCAAAATAAATTCTGTAAATTTAAAGCCTTTGGAGGAAAAAAAAAATTAATAGAAATTATGTATGTACAGTCGGAATGCCGACTTTGGCAATACCCTATACCGATTTTTCATTAACATAAATTTATTCATAAAACATATGTGCAATTTGTTTGTTCCGATTTTGGCGGAACGATATAATTTTGGTTTAATAGTGTAAATTTAAAAAACAATTGCTTTGAATAATGATCTCGGTACTTTTAGAAAATTTCTCGGACTGAGAGACATATTTAGATCGATTGAGATTATATACCCCTAGTCGGTATGGGTATAGAGTATATAAAATAATTGGAAAATTGCTTGAGATGAGTTTGCCATAATAAATTGATGATGCTGTGGATAATTGTGGATTATAGGGAGGAGAGTAAATATAATATAATATGACATTTGCTAGATTATTGTTAAAACATGTGAGTCTGCTTCTCTGTGTGAGTGTGCTTTATCCATATTAGCCCAAGGAGGCGACCCATTTAAATTTGCTTTGCATCTCTGGATGATAGAAAACGCACTCCAATTTATTAACACAATTTTTGCCAAAGCGGCATAGCTTTGGATGATGGAAAGTGCATCCAACTTTTGTGCAATTTGGATAAAATTTACACATGGTTGTTGCCGTTGTCGTGGATACCGGAGCCGATATCGATTTGTAGTTCTGCACGGGTATAACATGGGATGCTGTAGCAGGAAAAAGAAAATATTTCAATATGTTTGGTCTACCGTATTCTTATTGATTAAGCATAGAGTACTCACATAGAGGCGGCGCCATCAACTGATGGGCATGGCTGAGATCCCGGTTACCGCTGTGCGCAAAATTGCAATCGATACTCATGCAGGACATGTCAAATTTACATTTTGGATGCGAATACATGCATTTATCGGCAAATTTGCAATTGGGAAAGGATTTGCATGGCGCCGTTGGATGATAATATTCACAAAATTGTTTCGTACAATTTGGATGATATTTGCAGCGTTCCTTAGCTGGTATCTGTTGCTGTTTGGATGACACCTTTAACACAGCCGAATCCACACTGACGGCACTTACTGGAAACGAAAAATAAAATATGTGAAAATAAGCTAAAATCTATTTATATCTCTACACATTTTTTTGGCCCTTACGTGTCGGTAGATTGTCGTATTTTCTATCCTCCGCATTGCGTATGGATATCTTACGTCTCTCAATAGCAGCAGCATCCCTTTCCTGACTCTTGGAACGTCGTTTCTTATGCTCCGGTTCACCATCGGACTTTAGGGTAAATCGTATGGGCGTGTGTTTGGCCTTGACTAGGTTTGGTGTAGCATCACTAGAGGCTGAACTAGTGGTTTCAGTCGAAGCAGTAACTTTGCTTGAACCCGAACTGGGGTTGGGCTTGTCATCTTTGTTGCTGCTGGCCGCACGCTTTTCTGGTCGAGTTTTTGACCTCACTGGCAATGGAGGCGTTGTGGAACGTTCCTCTGTATGAGTCTGTTTTGTCGATTTATTATTGTCTTTGTGGCCATTTTTCTTTGGTGATCGATGATGGAGTTCATCGTCCTCATCGGTATCTACATTGTTTTTAATAATGATCTTCTTAATCTCCTGTGATTGCCTGATTACTTCACTGCGATTCAGACTACGGGAGCTCTGGGATGAGGGAGGCGGCGTGTTACTAGACGTGGGTGATGGCGACGAGCTACGACCTCGACCCGATTTACGTCGCCTGGAGGAGGACGATGATACAGTGGGCTCCATGCATGATGCCATTTGAGATGCTTGCGGTGAGGCGACACTTGGACCTTTATTTCGATACGAATGCTCTCCATTTAGTGTAACCACAAACTGGGTTTTGGCTGCACTTTGCGAACTGATGTGCATATCAATCTGTTCGGGCACATAGGCCTCAAAGTTAATCTTGTCATTGGACTCACTAGGCACATATTCCTCAATCACTTTGTGCTCTTTCTCCTCATCTTTTTGCACTAAAACAATGTCATCCACATTGTTCAATTTGCCCTCGGATCGGCTTTTACGTTTACCCAAAACATTCACCACCAAATCCCGTGTGCTGCGTCTGAAGAGTTCACTATTTGTTGAGGCAAGATTGCGTTTTGACACCCTCGCTCTATCTCTTGATTCAATCACCTTCTCCACTAGTTTACGTTTACCCAAAGTGGAACTAACGACCTCTAATTCATCGGAATCGTTATGCTTGGTGACGGACATTTTGGAGACCGAAGTTGTTGAAGTTGTTTTTGCCAGAATTGTGGATCTCTGAGCATCAGCGACAGCTCGCAACAGAAGATTTTTACATGCCTGCCGTCTAGGTGAGACATGAGGACGAGGTTTTATCTTGATTACTGAATTTACTGGCTTCTCCAATAAATCTTCATCATCTGACGGCTCCGGAGATTTGTGTACGGCCACTATGACACGTGAGCCAATGCGCTGCTTGGCTTGCGGTACCTCTGGACTGGGGCTAGAACGTCGCTGGCGTGAGTTTCGATTTGATTCTCTGGGATTGTTATCGGTGCGACTGGTTCTACGTTCATGGGAGCGTGATCGATCTCGCTGGCTACGTGTCTCTGGTTCGCTGCGTCGTCGATGTGCTGGCACATAGAGCTCTTTCTGCGTTCGTTGTGATCGCTCTGGTATTAATGTCTCAGCCTTAGACTTGGAACCTAGACGTTCATGAACAGAGCGACGCAACTCCGGACGTTCCTCTCTAGCGGGTGGCGGTGACTCTCGTGGAGATTTATCCCGCCGATTGAAAACAATGGGAGATTTAGCCTGCCGATGTGCTGATGTCTCCTTTTGACTTGATTCTAGAGATGACTCTTCATGAATATTTAAATTTAAGAGATCGTCATCGTGTACAGCGGGCTCAGACTCCTTGTTTTTTGTTTCATTTTCTAATTGTTCTTCCAACATGTCATCATCTGCCTCCTCTACATCATCATCGGATTCATTACCAATTTCACCAATTTTACGCAAATGCTTTTTGGCAGCCTGGATTTTCTTTTGTATGGCTGCCAACTCAGCCAAATCCTTTTCACGATTAACTCCTGTCGTTGTTATGGGAGCCGTTGTGGTGGAACTAATCTCAGACATGGTCGGTATATCGAAATCTTGCCCCTCTCCCGATTTGCGTTTATTCTTTTTCTTAAGAATAATTTCATCTTTTGCATTGTGATCGACATCCATAGATTTCTTGGCCTTCTCCAATAGTTCCTCTGCAAACACATCGGTTATGGAGCCACCGGTAATGACTGCGGCCATTGCTTCGCTTCCACCTCCAGTTGATGCATCTATTGTATGGTCATCTCCTGTAGATTTCCTATGCGATAATCTTCTATCCTTTTTTGATACTTTCTTATCTTTCTCCTTTTCCTTAACTTTGACCGAAGTTTCCGCTGGCCGGGATTTCCGTTTTTTACTGCTCGCTGCTTGAAAAAATGTGCATGCATGCAATATTATAATCAATTGATTTTTATAATTGTGGGAAAACTTACCACTGGTAACGGGCAGTGTGACCTCCTGCAATTTCTGCAAAACTTCATGCAACCAGGTGACAAACAAATCAGTTTGATCCCCCAAAAATAGATTCAGTTCGGCATTCATTTGCTGTTTTGTTCGCTTATTGGCCACCATTACCATCACATAATCTGGCAGTTCATCATCTATAAAGCCGGCTGATCCTCCAGTTCCCAGTTCCAGAAGCTTGGCCTTAACGGCACTCTAGTGAATTAAAGTAAATATATAAGACAATTACCTTATTATATGCATTTCATTTGTCTTCATTGATTTTCCCCCCCACTTACACGCATCTTCTGTCCAATTTCGCTGCCCAAATTGCAATCCATTTTGTGACTTGGCCTGACCTTATTGTGATTCCGGTCTGTTCGAAATTACCTTGACACATTTAATTCTTTTAACTAAACTCTATTTATATCGCTCTGGCCTAGTAAATTTATTTTGCTTCAGATTTTGGATTACATGAAGAAATATTATAAAAAAAATATCGCAAATTGTGGGACTTGCCGATATTCGGTAGTCTAGAGATGCGCTAAATTCGTGATTGGTGCCAATTAAGTCACGGGTCACTTTGATTAGTGTTGCATCTTGAATGTAATTGTTGGTTTTTATTTGTTCCCGCATTGCGGATTTGAAGTTAAGATTTTTAATCTTAAATTTAATTTGTGGTTTTCAATCTAGACTGTTTTGCCTTATAGTGTCATCGATATTTACTGAGCTATCGATAGATTTTGGTGTTGTCGTTCGGGGCGAATGTCAAAATTGTATAGAAGCTGAAAAAAGAATTTCAGAGGAAGAAGCAAGCAGCGAGCGAGCGAGCATTTTGTAACAAATTTACGTGTGTGTGATTTGTAATTCGCAATGAATAATGGAAAATAGGCCGAACAATTCGATTGATGTGATAGTGCCAGGTGTGTGTCCAAATCTAAATGCAATGTGGGTGTACTATCAAAATGGCTGCTAGCCCACAGAAGGGGCCTTGGTACATAGAGACAGCGAGCGAAAGAGAGAGAGGAACGAATGTGTTGCTGCCTCTGTGTGTTGAGTGAGACTCAGGCGCCGAATGCCTGGTGCAATTCTATTAAACTCTGCGTTTTGACACTGGAAAAATGCAGAAAGGAGGAAAAGCTGTGATTTGCAACATAATGGGGGGAACGTTTATTGTGTACAAACTGTTTTTTAACAACTTGTTGCACATTTCTATTTGCAGAATTGTACTTTCTGATATCCAAGTTTCTGACAGCGGGCCCGCTAGAAGATACAGCCAAGGTAGGTAGAACGAGACAAGACGAGACGAGCGAGAGAGAGAGCGTCGTAGCAAATTGCACATTTGTTTTGAAAGAAATTAACAAAATAACTATTACAATTTAATAACTTTATAGGTTCTGGTGCAAGAATTGGAAAGTAAGAAGGTGAGTATCAGTTAGTGGCCCCTAATTATTTGCAGACATTCAGAGTTTAAAAGAGAGGCAAAAAGGAGGGGATAGCTCGAATGCCGTTGACTTTGTTGTGATATTTTTTGTTTATATATTTTTCGCTGTTGTTTTTGTTGCTGGTGTTGTTGTTGCCGGCCAAACACTGCCTTCTCCGTCCGTCGTCTGCTTATTCCCGAGTTCAAAAACATACTGACAAATGAAAACTGAATTTCTCAGTGGCTGTGGCCGCGACTGCGGCTGGTGGTCATATGGTAGTCAGTCTGTCTGTCGTCTGTCTGCCGTTTAATAATAAAAGTAGGTAAAACGACAACAAAACATTATGGCTGATGACGTAGTTTTAGGTAGATTCCCACCTCACCCCCCGCAGCTGTACCATTAATGGCATCCAGTGATAACAGTTCTATTGTTTCTTTCCTCTCTACCCCCTTCGTCTAGGTTTTGCCCCGACGCATTGACTGGCTGGGAAATGAGCATGAACAGACCTTTGCTGAATTGGTGAGTTATTTCAACAAATTATTCATTAAAATTTGCATTTGTGGCTTGCATAAGTGATGGCACACTTGCCTTTGTGTTCGTGAGTCGCTCTCTTTGTGCGCGCGTGTGTGTGTGTGTCTTTGTTGGATTAGTGCTTGCGTCTGTGACGTCACTTGTAGGTCATCGATTGATTGACATCTATCAGACAAAATGCAATTAATTTAATTGTTTAAAACAATAATTAATAAACAAATATTGTTTATTAATTAATTTAAAACATTTAATAATGTTTAAAACAATGTTTTTTTAACAAAAAATATTAAGCAACATTTTTCTATTACAAATATTACTATAATTAATGACAAGTTAAAAATTTTGAAATTATTGCTTTAACAATTGTTTTAATTAAATGTTTTACAACAATTGCCGACATTTTGTTTCTCATGCACATACACACATATCTATAATAAAACCACCATTTGCCTTTGCCTTGGGTAGAGTGAGATGGCTAGCTTGCCATGTACCTAGAGCTTAGGGATGGGAATGACAATTTATCGATTTGTTATCGGTTTTTAAATTGTCTTCTCGTTATAGGAACAAAAATACGCTCACATCGGCTCCAATCATTTGCTGGAAATATGCTCTCGACTTGGACCATTGGTGGACCAGGAATTGGCCCCAAGCGTGCCTGGAATCAATTCCCTTCTGGGCACTGGGCGTCAAAATTTGCTACGCACCAAAGAGTCCGTCTATCGGTACCGTTCCTTGAGGGACTATTGCACAGGTTTGCATGGTGTTTCTTTGCCCGACTCGAACCTGACCAGACCGATAAATAATTTGGGTAAGATCTAAAACTCTTCTAATGTACTTGATAATTATTAATGTCAATTTTTTTTATTTAGTCAAAGTAATCACAGGTCGAGAGCATGGAATTCATGTTCGTCGAAAACAGCTGGTGCCCACCGAATTATATCGTAAGACTAAGCTTCTTCGGCGCACTGTGGGTCACTTATCATCGGTTTATTGTGTGCTCTTTGATCGTACTGGACGATACATTATCACCGGAGCAGATGATTTGCTCATTAAAATTTGGTCAGCAGCGGATGGCCGCCTATTAGCCACCTTGCGTGGTGCATCAGCGGAGATAACAGATATTGCCATCAATCTGGATAACACCATGCTAGCAGCTGGTTCTGTGGACCGCATCCTGAGAGTGTGGGATATGCAAACAACGTCGCCAATTGCCGTCCTGGCTGGCCATACTGGCATGATAACATCTGTGAATTTTTGTCCTTCGCCGCGAAGTGAATTTAAATATCTGGTAACAACCAGTACCGATGGTTCCATTGCCTTTTGGCAATATTCAACACCCAGGGGCCAGAAGATCACATTTGCTCCAAGACCCACGCAATATCACGAGAAACTGCGACCAGGTCAGGCACAAATGATGTGCACCACTTTTTCACCGGGTGGCATGTTTTTGGCTGCCGGTTCGGCTGACCATCACGTGCGTGTCTACATGATGGGTGAGGATGGACCCAAGCGTATACTTGAGACTGAAGCCTATACAGATGCTGTTGATTCAGTTCAATGGTCACATCGTGGTCTTAGATTTATATCGGGTAGTAAAGATGGAACTGCACATATTTGGGCATTTGAGTCACAGCAATGGAAGAGTAACAAGCTCTGTATGACGGAACGACTGGTCAAGTAAGTAACCAAAACGGTCAATCAATTAAACCAAATTTTCATCTTATCCATACTTTAGTTGCCCAGAGCCGGAGGAGGGTAAAAAGCTTAAGGTTACCATGGTGGCGTGGGATGCCTCTGATCGATATGTTATCACTGCGGTTAATGATTACACGGTGAGTATTCTAGTAGGGATAACCGAATGATACTTAAATAAGAATTCCTTTTTTTTTCTTTTACAGATAAAAATCTGGGAGTCAAAGACTGCGAAACTGCATCGCGTTTTACGTGGACACAGAGATGAGCTTTATGTGCTGGAATCGAATCCCAAAGATAAGCATGTCTTGCTGTCCGCTGGTCATGACGGTCATGTATTCCTCTGGGACATTGATCAGGGTGTTTGCGTGGCAAATTTCTTTAATGACATCGACGGCCAAGGACATGGTGGTGTGTTTGATGCTAAATGGTCACCGGATGGCACAATGATAGCTGCCACTGATTCACATGGTCATATACTTATCTTTGGTCTCGGCCTGGGCATGGAGAAATATAAAATGGTAGGGGATTCTGAAGTCATAAAATAATCCTTTTGTTTTTAATTTTCTCTTCATTCCAACTTTCGTTCTTTAGTTGCCAACAGAGCTATTTTTCCATACAGATTTTCGGCCTTTGCTCCGCGATGCACAGCATCATGTTGTAGATGAACAGACACAAATAATGCCTCATCTTATGCCGCCACCATTTCTTGTCGATGCCGATGGAAATCCTCATCCCACCAAATATCAACGATTTGTCCCAGGCCGAGAAAATTGCAGTGCAGATCAATTAATTCCAAACTTGACAGTGGGCGTCGATGGCGTTGTTATTGATGATAATGGTCCGGCCAATATTAATGTCAACGCTGTTGCACCTGTTGCAGCAATTGCTGGTGGTGGAGGAGTTAATGGGCCCGCTAACTATTCCCACATAGATCGAATGATAGCCGCTTTAGCTAATCGTCAGGGCAATTCAAATGCTAATGAAATGAATCCCAATAATGTGAATCAATCATTTGAACGTCTTACCAATCGTCAGCAGCCACCACTGGATAATCGGCAATCGCCGCGTGGCAATGTTCTGGGTGGTCGTCTGGGTCAGGGATGGGCGGCACCATCAGCACCACCAGCACCATCGGCCAATCCCCCGGCCGAGGAGCAAGCGGAGCAGCCGGTTGAGGGTGCACCACAGCAAGCTCTTCCAGTGAAATTTGTGCGTCGGACTTATGTGCGTCCCATGAAATATGCCCAATTGCAGAATCTAAGACACACCATTTATTCTGCTGGCCAGTTTGAGATACAAGAGTACAAACGGGAAATGCGCCGTCGACCAATTATGATTAATACGGCGAGTGCCGCTTCAGCTCATCATCAACAGGCTGGTGGGGGAAGTGTGGGCAGGCCCCGGAATACCCGTTCTAATGGGGCAGGGCCAGGACGACCTGGCCGTCGCAGGGGTGCACAATCTGCCGAACAACCAGCCTATCGCACACGAGCGGTTCGAGATCAGGAACAAGATCATCATTTCGATGATGCTGCACCGGTGGCAGAAGAAGAGGAGGAAGAAGACACAGCTAGCAACAGCTCAGGGGACACTAGCTATTCCAATGTGGAAGAGAATTTGGAGGATAGCAGTGAGGAATCGGAAACGGATAGTTCCGATTATTCCGATTGGGTGGCAGATACACCAGGACCCAATCTAGAGCCACCCAAACGATCAAAGCGAAAACCCTTGTCGCGTCGTCGCACAATCAGCGATGATAGCAGCGATGAGGAGCATGCGGCAGCATCGGCATCAGCTTCTGGACAAGCTGGTCATGGCAGGAAAAGGGGACGAAAACGTGTACTAATCCCGCCCACAGCACCCAATGGAGAAATACCCGAGCTTTATAGACCTGCTGAATGGTTATCCGAAGTTATCCCGCGCAAAGCTCCTTACTATCCGCAAATGGGCGATGAGGTAGTCTATTTTCGTCAGGGACATCATCGTTATCTTGAAGCAGTTCGTGCAAAGAAAGTGTACAAATTGTCGCATAGTTCTGAACCATGGAACTTTCATACCCTCCGCGATCATGAGCTGGTCCGTGTG
The DNA here is from genome assembly GCA_035045865.1 of Drosophila austrosaltans. Taxonomy (NCBI): domain Eukaryota; kingdom Metazoa; phylum Arthropoda; class Insecta; order Diptera; family Drosophilidae; genus Drosophila; species Drosophila austrosaltans. Next base: position 8,709,111 of record JAWNOQ010000049.1, on the reverse strand, counting down.
ATTGGCATCAAATATGAGATTCGTCCACCACGTTTATGCTGCCTTAAGCTGGCAATGATTGATGAAGATGGCAATATGACTGGGACCACATTTAAGATCAAGTATCATGATATGCCCGATGTTCTAGATTTTCTGGTGCTTCGTCAGACATTTGATTTGGCTGTGCAGCGCAATTGGAGCATTGGAGATCGGTTTCGCTGCATGATTGGCGACGGATGGTGGATGGGTCAGATTGAATCGCGTCATCCATTGGCTGCCGATTTTCCTGAATCGTTTTTCATGTGCTTTCGCGTTCGATGGGATAATGGTGAATACGAGTACATGAGTCCATGGGATATGGAACCCATTGATGAGCAACGTCTGCCGGATGAAGAGGGCGGCGCTGTTCCAGTGTTAGCCGGAGAGATACGAGCTACCCTCTATCAGCCCAAATCCGAGGAGTGGCATAGGGGCGATCGGGATGGCACCTGTCGACGTATCATTAATGGCCTTGAACAGGTTATGAGATTATCAATAGCCGAGCATTTTCTTGCCCCAGTCGATTTAAGCATTTATCCGGATTACGCTTACTTGATTGAATATCCCATTGATCTGACCACAGTGAAGTCGAGATTTGAGAATCATTTCTATCGGCGGATAACCTCGGCTCAGTTTGATGTACGCTATTTGGCGACAAATGCAGAGCAATATAATCGCCGGCATACGAGTATAGTGAAGCATGCACGAATCGTAACTGATTTATGTTTAAGGATAATCAGGTGAGAAGAATCCATTTACCTGCTCTAAATGGTTTATACTTATTTCGTACTCCTTTCCAGGGAAGCGGATGAGATAGATGTAGCTGCTGTTTATCATCAATTGGTTGATGTTTATCATTCATCCGAATCGGAGAATGAGATTGATTCCGATGTGGTGCCATCAACCAGTACGGGTCCAACAACATCGGCAGCTGCTGCACGGCAGCGAGTCTCGTCCACGAGAAGGTGATGATGGTTAAAGATAAAAGCCTTTCAACATATAACTTATTCTGTTTTTTGTTCATTTTATATACAGATCGAATCGCATACGTTCCGATGGGGATTGGCGTTCCGATTGTCGACAATTATTGGATCTAATGTGGCTGCGACCCGATTCGTTGCCATTCCGTGAGCCAGTTGATACAATTGAGTTCCCAGATTATTTGGAAATTATTGCCACACCAATGGATTTGCGTACCGTTAAAGAGGATTTGCTTGGTGGCAACTATGATGATCCATTGGATTTTGCCAAGGATGTGCGATTGATATTCCAGAATTCCAAGAACTATAATACCAACAAACGGTCCCGGGTGAGTGATAGTCACCAGACTTAAATGAAATCTCTATATATATATATATAATGGAGGAAGAGATGGAGAAACGGGAGTCGTCATTTATTTGAGCAATGCAAAACAAAAAGAAAAAAAAAAAAAACAAAGCAAAAAAATCAGAAATTGATGTTTAAATGTTAATGTTGTTGCTTTTTAGTCGTTGTTGTTTCTTCAGTTTCTGCCTCCCATACTCACCACACACACACCAACACCCCCTTTACACACACTTACACACATAAACTAACACACCCCCACACACACACACACACACACGCATACGCAAGCTCATCTACTTTCTTTTGCCTTTCCTATATCGTTAAACATGCCTTCCAAACTTGAAATTAACCAACCAATCAATCAATTAAACAATCAATCAACTATCAATCATCATCCGAACTCATAATGAATAACAATCGAATCATATGAATATATAATCTGTATGTGTGTATATGTGAAAACCATCCTTACCAATACCATCAAAATGAATGACGATCCTCCGTGTGACTAATAAATAGGAGACCATGGCGGTAAGGTTGCTCCTCTCGAACGCATATAATCATTTTGGATTGTTGATATTTAAAACCAATCGGATTTAAATAATCGGCATAAATTATCTATAGTTATGGTATCGTTATAAACAATATTTATAAGGAATTCTTTTTAGTTTTTTGTATATATAGTTTTACTATACTCAAATCCTATTTGAATCCAATTGTTAAATAAGTTTGTTGAAATTTGGTAAGAATGTTAATGGTGTTACCTAAACTATTGTTTAATCCATTTCAACATATCGCCACTTTATCGATATATACGACAATAAATATAGGAAAATATCAACAATCCGCCAATGTTTAAACTTTCAAGTAACTAATCTTCCGATCGCCACTTCTCTTGCAGATCTATGCCATGACCCTGCGTCTCGGTGCTCTTTTTGAGTCCCATATTAAGACTGTGGTGACCAATTGGAAGGCCGCCCGCAGACGGGCCAATAAAAATAAATCTGGCAGCAGCGGCGGCAGCGGACGAGGTGGTTCTAGTAGCCCCAGTAAAAGGAAACCCGCCGAAAGAGCTACTCGTCGTGGTGGCCAAAAGCCAGCGGCAGCAGCTCGTCGTTTACCTGTGGCACATTCAAGCGAGGATGAGGATGATGACGACGATGATGATGATGAGGATGATGATGAATCTACTGCTGCTGCTGCAGCTGTCTCAGCCCAGTCCTCATCCCGTTCGCGTTCACGCCGTAATGGAGTGGGTGCGGTGGGATTAGCTGCCAATAATTCTGGTTCAAATCGTGTCACCTCATCATCATCGACTGCTGCCCAGCAGAAACGGCGTCAGAGGATCAGCAGCGAAGAAGAAGAGGATGAGGAGGAAGAAGAGGATGAGGAGGAGGAAGAGGACACCTCGGAGGCCAGTAGTGATGAAGATGATAATCATTCAAATGAAAGTTCACCGCAGCAACGGCGACCACGGCGCAGTCAAGGTCGACCACGACGTGTCAGTGGTAATAGCGACGACGACTTTAATGCAAATGATTCGGAGGAGAGCTATAATCCCAATGAGGGTAACAATCGACGTCGACGTGGTGGTGGCGGAAGGAAACGTTCATCCAAGAATGGTCAGCCACATACCAGCAAGCGGCGTAGAGTAGTAGATGGTCTCAATGCAGGAGCATCAGGATCAGGAGCATCTGCAGCAACACGTCCACGTTCTCGTCGTCTTATGGGCAACAGTTCAGAAGACGCTTCTGCCTCCCATTCGCAGCCAGATGAGAGTACTCAGGATAGCCATAGTCATATGACGCCACGCAAAAAAGCCAAAGCCGGTAAATCTCAATCTCAGGCTATTGCCAATGGTCCGAGTACCAGTGCTGCTGCTGCAGCAGCTGTAGGCAGTCCCTCCCGCAATACACGTGCCAATGGTGGCAAATCGTCGTCTGGTGGTCAACATCCGTCTGAAAATGATCATAGTTACCATCTGCCAGTTCGCAATGGACGCATTATTGAGTCAGATACAGACTCGCCTGGCCATGGTCCAGTGGGCCGACCCACGAGACAAAGTGCCAAAAGGGCGCTCATGGATTGGGGGCGGGGCAGTGATATCGAGGAGGAGAGCGAAGAAGCTGAAGAGGTGCGTAATTTTTATTGCAGAGTTTAAAAGTAATTTAAACATTTGACGAATTCATGAATTTATTTAGATTTTACCCACACCCACTAAGGATGATATGCCGTCGACAAGTCGAGCCGCATTGGCCTTAACCGCTGGCCATAGCAATAGTTTATCATCACGCCAATTGCGTACAAATCGAAATACTGTGGTGAGAACTGCACCCAGCAATGAGGAGGATGACGATGATGATGATGATGACAGTGATAATGAGCCGCTTGCCAACAATCAGCAAAGTGAGTTTATTCTTTGAATCTTATGTGAAGATACAACTAATTCTTTTTACTTTAACTATTCAGAAACTGCCCAGAGTACGCCTGTTAAAGCATCGACAGCAGCTACAACTTCAGCGGCGGCGCCAACTGTGGTACCACATCCGTTGGCACTCAGGCGACGTCTGCCGTCACCGACTAGAAGCACACACATGACCCGCTCACATGCCACATCCACAACGACTGCAACAACCTCACAATCTTCTTCGCAACCGGGTGTGGCCACTCATGACCATAACTATTTGAGCTCACGGCCTGGTCCTAGGCGTATGTTGTCGCGCCATCAACGCAATGCCGATGAGCTTGATTCTAGCCTAGATCCATTGGATAATTCGCGTTTAATAAATGCCATTGTTAGCCATCATAGACATCCCACCTCCACCACAAGCAATAATACTAGTAGTACCAATGCCACTGCCACCAATGCAAGTAGTATGAGCACACGGCGTCTTCGAGGACGCACCAGTCAGGAGAACTCTCAGGAGGAAGAGCAAGAGGATGATCAGGAGGAGGCTGCGGCCTCTGATGAAGGCACCGATGGTGGCTCCACTTCACAGAGTAGCGCGGAATCGGCCACCGATTCGGATGACAATCAGCCATTGACCAGCTATGTTTCGCCAAGCAATGGAGGAGGAACAAACCAACACCCGCGACGCAACTCCAAAAATCCATCATCAGCGACAAATCAACGTCAGCGTCGTCCAGCACGCCGTCCACCATCCGATTACTCTTTCATCAATGATAATGATGATGAGGAAGATGATGATGACATGCCCAGAAGTAGGCGGCGTCAATCTTCCAATCGACGGAGTCGCAATCAAAAACGTCCGCGCTACAATGAGCAATCCGACGATGATGATCAACAGCAGCAGGTGCCACGCAAACGTATGCGCAATGGCAATGGTCAATCCAATAGCTCCCAGGAACATCAGGAGACCAGAGCAGACCAACGTCCACGTTCTGCTGATTGGGAAGAAGACGGCGTGGGCGGCGGTGGTGGTCACAGTAGTACTGTGGACAGTGATGAGCAATTGGTGAGCGTCAGCAGTCGCGGTCGAGTGCGTAAAATCTCAGCCAAAGCGCGAGGCATCTTCAAGGAGTGAGAGTCCTTACCTTCAAATCAGATGCAGACTGTTTTATGTATAAATTAAATATAAAAAAAAAAGGAAAAACAAAAAGAAAAAACCAATCTTGATAAAAAGAAACTTTTTTTATAGAGCCACTTAGCTTCTTTATTGATTAATGTGTAAGATTCATTCACCCACCCACTCAATTCACGTTCATCTCCATTACCATCAGTCCAGCAACCAATTAGGCCTAAGCAAAAGTGTTCTCATTATGTATGTCTCATCCTCTCCTTTGTCCTGCCCATCTTATTTCACCTCATTCGATTGTTTATTGTATTTTAGTTTTCTTTAATTTATGGTGTCAATGGTGGCTCCCCTTAACCCCTTTTCTTATTCTTGTATGTATTTCTATATATAAGATTATATATATAGATATATAGGTACTTTATTATACATATATGTATTTAAATGTGGTAGAAATTGAAAGAATTCACACACTTCATTTTAAAAGGTTAATTTCTAGAATAAAAAAAAAAAAACAAGACAAAAGAACAATGTGAAAGGAAGTAGTTGTAGTTTTTTCTTCATCTTCTTTATCATATATCCTAGATGAATCCTTAACTGAGTTGTGCTCCAGCTGATTTGGCATAGTTCCTAACCCATTGCTCAGCTTGCTGTTTAACTTTGGCCACATTGGCCTCCGTTCCATAAGTCTCTTCCAGTTGCAGATATTTTTTATAAATCACTTGCATTTTATGGGGCTTCAGTTTCTGGACCACAGCACGTTCCAGGACATTTCTGGCAAAGAGTAAACAAAATATAGGTAAGAAGAGATAAATTATATGTATTTACACTTATCGCTTTGTTATTACCTTGCAGCATCAATTAGTTGAGCCTTTAGTAACATATCCACATAGACCATCCAAATGTCTGTGCGTTTGGGATAGGAGGTGACCACATCATCAAGCAACGTTTGCGCCATATCATGAGCATCATGTTTGGCATATAATTTGGCAAACGCCACAATGCAGTTAATATCTTTATAAACAAAAAGAAACGGAGATTAGACTGAATAATTGTTAAATTACTCTAATACTTACGCTCTGAATTGGGCAACGTTCGCAGTGCACGCTGGAGCAGTGCATGAACTTGATCTGATCGTCCAAGCCAGAAGTACGAATCGGCAGCCAAAGACCAAACTTTTAGTTCCGATTTAAATTTATTTAAAATGGTTACTAAAACGCCAGAGAGACGCTCTTTTTGATTATTTTTTCTTAGAATATCAATCAGGCTGAGGTAGATCTCTAAAGGATCATTGGAATTAAGTGCTTCTTTAAGGACATCATCGAAATTCTGACTGTTGTATGTTAGCTCAATGTTAAGCAAGGCGCTCCAGATATTACGCAACTCTTGTGGTTCTCGGAACGATATTGTTGAGATGGCCCGCCGGGCCAAGGCGCGAGCCTTTTCAATTTCTGTGTTGGACAAAAGGAAGGCAATATATTGCAGCCAGGTGAGGCTGTTGTTGGGCTGGGCCAGCACCAAGCGTTCATATTGATCAATGGTTTCGGGTCTGGCATCTGGATCAGCATTTCGTTCCTCAATCTCACGCAGACGTTGCTCTTCTTTTACTTGGGCTTTGGCCTTGGCCTTGGAACTGAGTCGCCGCTTCTTTTGATCCTGTTCCTCAGTCTCATCGGCCTCATCACTGCTAGAGGAATCTGCACCTGCTCCTGATGTCGCTCCGTTTTCATTCCAGAAATTTGAAACACCTGGTAAGCGAGTTTGAAGTGTCTCCGTTTCTTTGGCTGGTTCTGAGCGTTTCTTGGCTATTCTGTCCTCAAAGATGACCGGACCCTTTGGTTTGATCTTCTCTGTCTTCGATTTTTTACTCTTAACAGCAACGCTTGGAGTTGCATCCTCTGATGAACGCTTTACTCCAGCCACAACTCCCACACCAACACCTCGCCACAGTTTCCACACATTCTCTGGCACTGCTATGGGCAAATTATCATGTATAAAACCAATATTGCAAAAATCTCCCTGTCTCAATCCCGAACTGGCCGAATTCTCAACATCGTTGCAATGCAGGCGAATTGGACAAATAACTAGCGGATTAACACCCTTCCTTTTCAGGGAGCATATCGCAATAGATTCTAGTTTAAGCAATACTTTCGCCTTCATCCCGGCCTTGCCAACCAGATTCTGTGGCAGCTCTCTGCTGGAGCTGATATGATCAATGTCCACCCGTTTGTTGCTAATCAATAGGACATCACTGGCATAATCAATCCATAGAATAACAGCCTGATGTTTGCTGCCTTTTGGAGGAGCATTCGCATGTCCAGATGGGGCCAAACTGGCCACAAGTAATGCTGTCAATTTTGTTGATCCATCAACGGAGTAAAGCCAATCATTGGAATTAGCATCGATTCCTTTAAAAATGACATTGATCTTCTCACCAATCACATAATTGGCTATTGGAGCAGAAAACAGTTCTTTCACCGAGGATCTGATGAGAGCAACTTCTTGGAGGTAGCTGAAATAGGTTTTAAAATATAATAAGATTCCACTGATTCAGTTTTCATCATTGCTCACCTTTCCACCAACTGCGCTGTGTCACTTAATTTGCCACTCCAAACATCTGTTAGTTTGGCCGATACGGTTAGAGTCTTGGTCTCCTGCTCCTTGCTAAGGACTTTTACATAAAGCAATTGCTCGGGCACCAGTTCCACAGAGGCATCTCTCACAGCATTTAGACGCAACATTTTGACATGTAATTTAACCAATTTATTGTAGTTCCTTACGGGGACTAAAACGTCAATAATTTGATCAGTGACATTTTTTACATATGACCGAAGGATGTCACCCTCTTGCACTGTTTGCCAATCCTTGGTCACATGATCACTGAAATAAGGAACATCGCGAACACTGAAAATGTTTTGGCTAATGCAGGCGGCCTCGGTTTGAGTGCCCACTGGATATATGCGTTTCTGGGCATGCAGCAACTCTGTGTAGTCCGAAAGTAATCTTAATGGTATTAGACCTAAGAAATCCACTTCCTCCCCTTCACCCACATCTTGGCCAAAGTTGATTTTAAATTGTAAACCCGAATCCAGGCAATTGGTTATTTCAATTGGACAAATTTCACCTAAAAGAAATTTATCTTCGGGCAGGGATAAAATAATTTGATCTTTCTGTCGTCTTTGAATTCGAAATTTCATAGTATGTCCTTCGGTTATACTCTGCTGATCCTTGAGCTGTTGCTTGTATAGAACTCCCTTGATGCCATTGCAGAATTTCACTAATATAAAATTCATCTCACTCTTGACCGCAGTTCCCGTAAAGAGTTGCCCCTCCTGGGCATTTTGCATATTGGTTAATAACTTCACATTTTTACTTAGATATTCGGGACGATTCGTCAGATAGCAAGTGCGTCGTTCCGAATTGACTTCAAGAACACGACAACGTAAAGTTTGTCCAATCTCATATCGTTGACCACTGGCCAGGTACAAGTGATCAATGATGCCATTAATTTTTCCTAATTTTACGCACCAGCCGCCATTGATCTTTATTTCCTGTTTAGTAAGTCGAGCCGAGACAAGGTCACCTGGATGGAGATCTTCGAGAGTATAGAGTTTCTCATTGATTACATTTGGATCATCCGAGCAATAGTAGAGGGATTCAATAAGATCATAGCCCAAGATACGAACTTTATGCTTAGATTTGCGTCCATATTTGGATAAAACTTCATCCTTATCATAATTGCCTTTGAAATTTGACCTAATGGAACCGTAGGAGATTAGTCCTTTGTATTTTTTATTAAGTAATAAGATGACACCACCGCTAGCCAAACGCAATACTTTTGCTTTTTCCACAATGGAGCCCCTTTTAAGGTGATCATGCTGCTCCTCCTCTTCCGCCTCTCCTTCGTTGTCTTCATCTTCCTCCTGCTCTGGTCCGCTTTTAATGTCTAAATTGAGTGTTAAATAGACTAATTTGGTTAATGGCATTGTATAGAGTACTCGGGCATTATATTCCTCATTTATATCATAATCTGGAAGCGTATGCAAGGGCTGAGCCAAATGATGCTCATTAATGTAGGCTACAAAATTCTCATTCATAATGGTGCCTTTAAGGCCATCTTTTAAATGCTTGGCCACCTTGAATCGTACTATATTGCCAGGCAGTATATAATCCAGATTCGTTTCATTTTGACTCTTGATTTTTAGCTTATTCTGTTCCGATACAATTTGGCAAGTGCAAGTACTCTGGTTCTTATCATGGGTGATTTTCTTCACCTTAATGAAAGCTAATTGACCCACATGGAGTTGCTTTTGTTGTTGTTCCTCTGTTTCCTCGTTGGGTACAAATGCTTGTAGTCCCTGTATGCCTGTCTCAATCACATAACCATGCTCTTGTATTTCGGCTATTGCTCCGGAAAAGATGAATCCCTTCTTGATGCTCGTATGCTGCAATTGGCTATGTACGTCCGCCGGCCTGAGTGAAAGTATTAAGGTAGTTCGCTTTGCTTCCAGTTGATCTGTTTTTATCGCCCGTCCGTATACTACTTGGCCCACATGGAAGAGTTCGGTTAAATCATGATATTCACTTGTGTCTCCCATCATGGCGGATTTGGCCACACGGGCATATGCATCAGATATATCCGCAACAAGGGCACGAGCTGATAAACGACCTGGCAGAGATATTTGCAATGAAGTCGCTGATGTCTCTTTGACCACTCCCATAACCAGCATCTCCTCTTGAAGTGTATCGAAAGTAAGTGTCTCGGCCGAGAAGGCCTCCAACTGTTCCCCATTAGTTATCTCATCTAAGCCGAATTCATCTGTTTGTTTATCCTTGCTCTTTGGTGTTTTTCTAATCTTTTTTTGAGTAGCACCAAAAATCTTAGAAGGAAAAAAAATTGTAAAGTTAGCGGCAACTCATTCCATTCAATGTTGTTGATATCTTACAATATTTGAATCACTATTGGCTGTTTTGGCCGCCTGATGTATTGTCCCGCCACGGGGAAAGCTTCTTTCGCTGGGCACCATGGTTTTAAGTTAAATATTCCACCAATCGAAGGTTTTTTTTATGTTCCCGAAAATACACGTGCTGAAGCCGAAGTCAAACAATAGAGATGACACTTGTGCCCCATTTTCAGCGTTTACCAACACCGTCAACTGATAGGTAAAACACTTGTTGAATTTTTATTTTTATGCAATGAAGCAACAAATTAGATACAAGAACAGAACACATGTTATGAATTAATGACCAAATGTCTTTAACAAGTGCCATTAGCTTTATTAAAGTCAAAATTGTTTAAAATTTGGTTTAGAAAGCGGCATCTAGCGGTTTGCTGGCTCCACCTATTGGTACAGTGATAACAATATTTAAAATTTTGAGCGCGCTAATTATCCCAATTCTATTCATTAATGGCAAATTCTTTTATTTTGTTGAACGTTTACTATTAACAGCAGCAGCAGCCACCAAAGCAGCACCCCGACCGGAACCATCTTCTGAAAGAACGATCTGAAAATGAAATCCGGGCCTAATTAATTTGCTCACATAATGCACAATCAGATCATGCATTTTGGGATGAAAACGATAGACGCCACCATCGACGCCAATTACCACATCACTGACATTCATCTTATTGATGAGACAGACGAGGCCGCAGGATGTTAACATGGCGGCACGTGTGGATACACATTCGCATATGAACTGCACACAGCGTTTATCCGCGTCGGTGGCCTGACGTATACCCATTTCATCCAGGACCAAGCTGGTATTACGATATTGGCCCGGCAAATCGCTTTCCACTTCGGAAATGTATTTAGTTTCAAATTTCCACTTCTCATAAATGTGCTCAGAAGTATGCCCTTTGAATAGTACACCCTTCTGGATAAGATCAACAATAATCAGACGTACTATTTCACCCAGATACATCCCGGAGATGCATTTCTCAAATATTTGCTTTTTAACATTTCTGGTTTGCTTGTCCACCATCTTATCGAAGGGGGTGCGTATGAACTCGAGAACTCCATTGTCACCAAATGCGCCCCACTCGCAATTGATGACCATGTTTTGCTTGGAGCTAGTCTGATAATTCTGAAACATTTCTGCATTTGCCGTCTTCTCCACATAGCAGGCATTTGTGCCCGTACCAATAATTAAACCAATACGGCAATTGCGCTCCAAGTAGGCACAGGACATGAGTGTGCCCACAGTGTCATTTAGTATGGCAACAATTCGAACTTTTATATCACCGCGCCTTGCGACAGCCTCTTCCAGAAGCTGTACTACATTCTTGCCTACCACTCCATCACAATTGAATCCTTTAGTCCAGGTAATCAATATACCATTGGCCAGTCCTAGTTGCCGCATAGGAAACGAAAATGTAAATCCCAGCGGTAAATCATCATTATGAACATTATGCTCTTTGCAGAAACTTGCCAAGCATTCGGCTATAAAATCGAATAGCTCCATGCCAGGAGCACTCAATAGTGTTGGATCCATTTTAAAACTTTTTGACTGTATATCCGATTCCATGTCACTAATCAGATTGACTAAAAGTACACGAAAATTTGTTCCACCAAGATCTAAGGCCAAATACTTGCCACGCTCACTTCCCGTTGGCAAATCCTGCACGTGACTAATAAAGCATTTCACAACGGATCTGGAATGTGTGTCACGTGATAGACCCATTTTAATCTCCTTGGTCATACGTTCCACAACTTCAATCAATTGATCCTCACTGAGCATAAATTGACTACAGATCTCATAGGCTTCCGGGAATTCAGTTTGAAGAGACATTCTGCAAGCCTCGAGCCAAAGTTTTTGAAATGCCTGGACTAAGAATTTGGAAATTTTTCAAGCCAAAAAATTAATAGTTAGGTAAGAATTTTGAAATTTCTTCTATTGTCTCAATGAGATTTAAAGCAAGGTTAATTTGGTAACATGATTATGTAAGATTTTACTTTATTTTTCAAATAAATATTTCTAACTGATATATAAAACCATATCATTGTGTATGCAATTATATTATAAATTTATTTGAAAAGATTACAGAAGTTAATATAACATTTCAAAATGAATTTTTGCAAAGACAAAGATTTTGTTTTTTAAATATCCAAATGAAATAACTTTGATTCAGAACGTATATTACGATTCGCATAGGTTTGACCCGCCATTATAGCCGCACCCACACCGCAACTATCTTCCGCCACAACAATATCAAATTTATATAACCGATCCGTTAGCAGATTACAATAAAAATTCAATTTATCCGGATATGTGGGATGCAAACGATATAATCCACCATCAACGGCAACTGAAACTTTTGGATATTTCATCCGATTTAAGAGACAACTAACACCACAGGCAATCAATTGGGCAGAACGAGTCATTACCGTCTCGCAAATGAAACGAAGGGCAGCCAAATCCTTCTCCTTGCAATGATACATTTGAAATTTATCCATAACCTCTTGGGCCTTTGTATAGACACCCGGTGGATCGGATTCAATTGATATTAATGATTTCATTTCCATTTTCCATTGTATGCCAATATAATCACGTTTTTGATTAACAAAAATTGCACCCGTTCTCATTAGACGCAACACAATCAGACGCACCAGTTCACCCATATAGAGAGTGGCCACAGATTTCTCATAGTATCGTTGACCCGGTACACTAGATTCAGCATCGAGAGTTTTATCAAAATCATTTCGTATGAAATCCAAATGACCATTTTCACCAAATCTAGCCCAATCGCTATTAATGATCATATAGGGTTTTATGGTCCCACCTTCATGGACAAAGAGTTCACAATTGCTAACGGGCTCCACATAGCAGGCATTCGTTATGGTACCGATAATGAGACCAATTTTCGTATCCGGTTCTGTCCAGCAGAGGGCCAATAGTGTCCCAGCACCCACATTTATAATACCCATTATATTAACAGATATATCTGGATATTGTAATAGAGCTTGTCGTAATAATCCAACAACATCTTTACCCACTGCCGACTGTGCACCATAGCCCTTGGACCAGGATAGCAATATGCCCACATCTAGAGATGTCTTATTTAATGGAAAAGCAAATGCTATACCCATTGGCAAGTTCTCCTTCTCTACTTTCTTTTCCTTGACAAAAATTGCTATGTTGTGTGCCAAAAAATTGAAGAGCTCATAACCCTTCCCAGCGGCTATGGTATGAGGCATTATAACACATTTGGAACTCATATAGACATCCTTTTCACTGCTAAATTTTACCAACATTATGCGACAATTTGTTGGTAATATTTCTAATGCCAAAAATCTGCCACGTTCTCGACCAGTTGGTAAATCCTGTACATAACTCAAATTACACGGTATCGAGGAGCGTTCATGACCATCTTTGGTCAATCCTAACATTACTTCATGTGACATGGCATCCCTTATTTTGAATAGATCATCATCAGAAATCATAAAAGTCTTGCATATATTATAGACAGCGGGAAAATCTGTTTGCGGTTCGTATTTGGGACCCATTTTCCAATATTTTCGGAAAGTAATTTTTTTTTTTTTGAATGATAAATCTTAACCAAAGCTGTTGTCAAAAAATAAAAGCAAATCTATTGAGAAAATAATATGATAGGAAAAGCGATGATATCTAAGATTTTTTTTTAAGTAAATACAGTAGAATTTCTCTACGACGAACTTTTATATAACGAAGTCTTCTTTATAGCGAATCAATGCTAAGAACACTGTAATTTGGATTCTACCCTCTTTCCTCACTTCCTCCCGTATGTATAAATATTTATATGTTGGTCAATAGTAGTTAGTACGTGTGTCCTTCTATTCAATGACCTCCCTGGTGATACCCTAGCCATCGTCTAGAATTAAGTATCTGTACATTTGTCGTAGTGTTGTCCCTAAGTCAGGGTCCGGGTAATACCCTTCTTGACTTGATTTAAGTCGTAGTAGTTTTGTTACCCCTTTTCACTCCCATATCAAGTTTCGGATAATACCCTTCTTGATTTGGGTTACCTCTCCCTCCCTTTTACCTTTGAAGTCAAGTTCCGGGTAATACCCTTCTTGATTTGGATTTACAGCTGCAATCCATTTACTATAATTTGATCAGTATTAACTTTTAATTCTGTTTCAATTTATTTTCTAAACGTAGATCACATTCAAACGTAGTAGCCCTGGTTTTAGAGTTCCCTAATCAATCCAATTTTGAAGAAAATAAAACTAATTTATAATTAAACAAGAAATAAAAAAACACTTGGTGCTTTAATTATGTATGTAATTTGTTTATATGATAACGAGAGAGAAAATGCTTTAGAAAAATGCTTAGTTAACTATACATACATAAAAGAAAAGCCATTTTCCATTGAATATAGAGAAAATGCTTTAAAGTATAGTAGGTATACAATATGATGGACAGTTCTGTTTTATGACACAATGAATTCCGTTATAGGTTTTCTTCTTCTTTTTCTTACAACTAGAGTGAGGTTAGGTTGAGCATTCATTAAGACTAAGTTAAACTTAAAGACAAAGAGTAACAAAAATAATAAAAAAGATTTAATGATAATAATAATAATAATAATAAATAAACTAGTCTCTTATCACGTTAGAAACATATCGGACAAATCTCCATGCAGTAGATCACCAAAAGGATGAAATGTATCCGCCAATGTGGCCAAAGGACTAATGCAGGCAGATGGCTGTTGATTACCATTGGAAAAGTCAAAGGAATCGCTAGTCGATTGATCCAGCAGACGTAAACTTAATTCAACATCTGGCTTATCCAGGGCATGGGATGACATGGTCATATCGCCGCGTGAAGGTAATGCTGACATCAGGCTGGGATAGCTGGGACTGAAGCACGGATGAGACATTGTTTCACCCTCATCCGAATCGAGAAGTAGAGTATTTAGATCACTGAGTGCTTGCAAACTACCAAAAAGACTTTCCGGTTCGAGTTCACTGTGGGACGAGGCGGAGGATGAGAGCGAGGCATAGGCTGAACTAGGCGAACAGGCGGCAGTTATATGGGGAGATGATAACGATGAGGATGAAGAAGTGAATGGTGGTGAACCAATTGATGACGAGGCATAACAGGATTCCGTTGAACTGCTTAAAGTAGTAGTCTTTGACGGAGACTTCTTAACCGCCTGTTTTGCCTTGGAGGCTTTGGAGGATCTTTTATTTGCCGTTGATGAAGATGTTTTCTTTGTTGGCACAGTTTTTCCTTTACTTGACTTTTTCTTTTGTTGCTGCTGTTGCTGGGCCTGGATTAGCGTTTGCTTCAGATCTTCCTCAATATCCTCTTCCGTCTCTATCCTTATGGGCTCGCTCTCTCTTTTCGCACTCTCCTCGAGACACTCCACAATAAACTCATTCTCATAGCTTGGATCTTCTAGAGATTCGTTGAGCATATTAATATATTTCATAGCCAGGCGTAATGTTGTGATCTTTGTCAATTTCTCATTGGTATTGGTTGGATCTTCTCCGGTTATGGCCTGTGGTACACAATGTCTTAAAGTCTCAAATGCTTGATTAATCTCCTTCATCCGTGAACGTTCTCGAGCATTTGCCGTCTTACGTCTATATTTACTTAATGGCGGGGCTTTTGTTTTCGTCTTGGACTTATTTGTTGTTGAGGAATTTTTCTTGGCTTTAACTGTTCGTTCAGGGATCTCTTCATCCATATCCAATTGTTCAAGTTCCGGTAGTTTATCCATCATTGCTCCTCCTGGATTCTTTTTTTGCCTTTTCTGACGCAATGAATACTTTTCTCCTCTGGCATTGTTGGCCTTTCGTTTTCTTGTAGTATCCTTGATTTCCAAATCCGCATAGTTGTGCAGCTCATATGTATTGGACTTCATCTGGAATAAGAATGAAATGACTATTTTAGGTTCTTTTCGACAAAAGAATTGATTAGTGTGAGTGGGTTGGTCCCTCTCTCCCTCTCTCTCTCTCTTTCTCTGTAAGCAATTAACAATTTTGTTAACCTCAATCAAGCGTAAACTTCTGATCTAACCCTCATCCATGCAGTCATACAGCCAACCATCCATCCAATCCCCCCTTCTTTGGCACATACTTCCGTTTCTTTGGGTTTTTGAGTTCACTTTGGTTCAGTTTGCTTCCGTCATAAAACCCAATGAAGCCGAAAAAACGCATCATAAATTTCGAATTTGGACAAAAATTCAGTTTGTCAACTAATTCGGTTTCTATTGCGCAATTATATTTGAAATTACATTTCGAAATCAACGAAAAGAAAAAAAAAATGATCAATGATTAACAAATTCATTTCTGACTCATTCTATTTGACTAAGCTCTCTATCTACCAAAATTGGTTAGGCCAAGGTGCCAAACATCGACACTTGTCCAGTTGTCAGTTGATCTTAACAAAATCGTTCCAATACGTTTATAACTTAAGGAGCGGCTACAGAAAATACATACAAAAGAATAGAACTCTCAAATATTTGTATATGTACATATTACAATTGGTTTCAATCATTTTTATACCCTGTACCCATAGGTTAAAAGGGTATATTAAAGTCGCTAAAATAAAGTAGATATATTCTTGATCATCATCAACAGCCGAGTCGATTGATACATGTTCGCAGTGGCGTAGCCAGAAAATTTTTCGGGGGGGGGTTAACATGTTTTTGGATCAAAGATATTAAGCAAAATTCCAAATATGAAATATCACTTAGGTAATTTGTTATGATTATGTAATATATAGGGTGTTGTATTGATAGAAATGCTGTATAGAATATAAAAACTTAATTTTATAAAGTGCATATATGAGCATCTCAAGATAAAATCTGACGTACGATTTTCCATTCTAGTGTATACTAAGTTTAATTATTGATAAACATTTTTTAATAAAAATGTTAAAAAACAAATAAATGTTACTAAACAAAATTTACATGTAAATAATTGTTCGTGGAAAAAAACAGTTGAAATCATATTGTATTGAATAAGTATTGATCAATTTATTGATAATTCTGTATTTATATGCATATTAAACTGTTGAAAAAACATAAATGTACGAAATCACAAATCGATCTTCCTCTGTTTTTGAGCGAATCTGTCGATAACTTCTTCCACCGTGATATCTATATTTCTATTAATACTCATTAGACCAAGTCCGTTCAGCCTATCTTCTCCAGATGAATTTCTAATCCAATTTTTCAAACGCCTCAAAGTTGAAAAACTCCGTTCGTTGCTAGCATTGGTCACAGCTAATGTTGCTCCTATCTTCAAAAATTTGAAAACGGTAGGAAAAAGTCCTTCGTTGCAATGATTTAATGCGTCGATGAATGTCTTCGGATGAGTTTCTGCCCCAACCCAACGTTGTCTCCACAATAGGACTTCATTTATTACTATGGAAACAGCTGCCTCAGTAGCTGTTGGCCATTGATCCATTATTACTTCGACAGTTTCAGAAACAATACCAAAAATTTTATCGGTGGCAACTTGGTCATTGACATTTTCAACTCCTTTTTTAATCAATTTTTCAGGTAGGATATTTTCAATAATTGACAATGTCTTTTTGTGCTGGATGAATCTGTCAGATAAGGAAGATATGAAGTGATCGAGGAACGGTATGAATATTGATTGGCGATAATATTCTTCTGCCGAGCTGCTTTTGTAATTTTGTCGGTGTTTTTGACGTTGTGCAATCCTGGGAACTTCAATTTTTTCTCCTATTGATTCAGCTAATATTTCAGCATCAGCGAATACTTTTTTAAACTTTGATGCAACGTTTTCCCTCATTTCTTTCAACAAAACAGCCAAATCATCAGCCGCCGAAACAGCTGCAGAGAGATCAACACTTTTCCCTTGGAGGAACTCATGAGCTACTACAAGTGAGCCAGTGAGCCATATGAGTGTGTTGGCTTACTTCGAAAAAAAGACCGAATGAGCCGGTTCATCTCAATGAGCTGCTTTTTCTGCCCAAACTCAGACCTATGATGATTTTTATATTCTCTATGGAAACTTACTTTCGAATGTTCCATAGCTTAAATCAGATTTCCCTTCCCAATGGCGCCACATGTGCGTGCAGCAGAAGCAGAAACACATACATTCGCAATAATCACGTTATGGGTGCTTCTATGTATTTTCTGATTTGTCGAAAACCGCGAACTTTCGAAATTTTAAATATGAAAAATAACTTTTCGTATCAATTAAACAAAAATGGAAGTGTTTGAATGATACTTTTAATTACACACTCTTCTAGCAATCGAGTTGGTTTAATGGCTGAACCAATTTTATAAAAAATTACCAATTTTCGGGGGGGGTTTTATCCCCAAAACCCCCCCCGTTACTACGCCACTGCATGTTCGTCTGTCCATCCGTCCGTATGAACACCTAGATCTCAAAGACTATAAGAGCAAGAATTCTCAAATTTGGTTTGTAGATCCGTCTAAAGTTGTTTCACATTCTCATTTGGTACACCTAATAAAATGCAAATGAAATCGGACAATAAGTATCGGAAATATACGAGATTGGCTGTAGCGAATGTGAGCGAAATTGCATGAGATCAATGTTGTCGCATGTCACAAGGGAATTTTGTATTAAATTGATGGCGATCTCGAGGGTGTTTGACTTCATTTAATATAACTAGTTAGTACAGGGTATACTGAATGTCGTCAGGGACGACTTGCTTGCTTCATTTAAAAATGATTTCTTAGATTTAAAGATTTGAATTATCTTGAATTCGTGGTTTGGGTGGGGCATTTTGATTCTATGATAATTTATTGACTTTAACTAAAGTCATTAAAATATTTCAGCAATAAATAATAATTTCATTTTAAAGTTTTATATAGTTATTAATGATATATTTCCTGAACAAATCCAACGCCTACATAATTTTTTATGATTTTTCTAGATATTTCTTTAATTTATCTTTAATAGAGCTATAAAAAAAAAAAACAATCCCATATAATCCCACTTTTAAAAACTTGTAAAAGATAATAAAAACTTGTTCAACTTTCTTTGATTTTTGCTAGAATTTCATTTCATTGCTTCGTTTTATACAATTTTTTTTTTGTTGATAAATAATAATACTGAAGTCTTCTTTTACTTTGATCAAATTTTGAAGAAAACTGTCAGAAATGGAAAATTTTATTTAGTAAAAAGTTTTTCTTTCCCCTCTCCATCCCGCTGTAACTGCAATCCAGAATATAGTGCACTCCATTACAAAGTTGTCAAACATTTGAGAAAGTTTATATTTTTATGTAGTTTTTTGTTGTTGTAGTTGTTGTTGTTGTTTGCGGTAGGTCAACTGTACCTAAATAACCATTTTGTCTTACTCTAGTATTTGCTAGCTCTTTCTCTCTGTCTCTCGCTCTTTCTCTAACCGCAACACTTTTAATTATACCCTATTAAGATGAGTTTATTGAATTTGTTTAAAAGTTAGTTTATGTAACAAAATATATATTTATTATTTTTATTTATATAAATTGATGAGCTAGCTAGCCTAGTACCAGTTGGCTTTAAAGTTTTAGAGTCACTTCTCTTTGTATTATCAAAGAAAAATACCAAAATCAATTGAATCTATATATGGAAGATATAGTTTAGTAATTTAAAAGAACTTAATGTGTCTTTAGATAAAAGTTCTGCTTCATTAATTCTAACCTAATCGGCCTTCTCAAAAATCCTTTTTAATTTGATTAATATGTTTAATTTCCAAATAACTGTAAAATTAATAGATTCCTTAGTAAAAATTCTAAACAAAAGAATTATTTTTGGAATGTAGAGTATAAAATTTTCATTAGTTTTTAAAGTTAGCTCATTGCTCTGGTTTTACATTTGTTACATTTTTAGTTTCTTTTTGTGGTTTTGTAGGTTGTAGGAAGGCAACGGCAACTATTAATGAATACATTTTAATGCAAGAATTAAGTTACATGGAAATGTAATTGGAAACGAACAAAAAACAACAACAACAACTATGTCTTTGCCTCCCATACAAAATGTAAAATGTTTCTGCATCGATGACAAACGCCCTTGCAGTTTTGTTGCATTGTGCCTTGGCCTCATAAAGTTTTTAGCCAAAAAAGAGATGGTGACAGAGAGAGAGAGAGGTAAGAGGTAAAGTGTTGCAAATATTGCTAGATTGATTGCAGTCGATGGCTTGGTATTGGTAATGGAGTTGGGGAGTCAAAGTCAGGTCTCACATAAATGGTCAATTTAGTGCAGATTTTCCAAAATTGGTATTAAATTCTTGCAGTTGGCCTGGACTGACACTTGTTGCATAGCTTTGACCATTTTCAAAAGATGTTGTTGTTATTGTTGTTGTGTTGTTTGACCACAAAACGAGTTATGGGGCGTTGTTTGCTGTCTGTCTATCCTGTCTATTACCCATTCTCTCTTCCCATTTCTCACCCATCAACCATTTATCAGTTATATATGTGCACTTTTCTTCATTTACAGTTAAGAATTCCGTAAAAAAAAACGGATATTGGAATGTTGAAAGCTGATTGAAAGATTGAACATTGTTTTTTTTATTTTATGGCCAAATTGTTGAATTTTGTAACTAAACAATATGCTGATGGATTAGGTAAAGAACTTGCCAACTTTTCAACACGTTCAGAAAAAAAAAGATATTCACTTTACTTTTACGTGTCTGGGATTTTCTGCTTCTTTAACAATTCGCTTGTGATTTAAATTATAATTAATTTCTGTCACGCAATGTAAAAAAAAAAAAAAAAACTAAAAGGATAAAACTTAAAGTGAAAGTGACTAAGAGTATACACTTCTTTTGTGTTTGAAAAGGTTTTGGGGGAATTTTTAATCATGTAAAAGTAATTTATGGTTGATTGACTAAACTTTATAAGTTTAATAATGATTAATAATCATTAAGAATCTTTTTTAAATAATTTTTTTTTTAAATTTGTAAAAATCTTCAGAGCGATTGCCTATTAAGAAATATTCATATATTTTAAATATTTATAGTCAATTTTTCTATTTTCTTAATATTTATTTCATTTTGGAGAGTTTTGAATGAAAAATGGTATAGAAAGGTTAAGCAATTTCCTAACAAAATTCATTGTAAGTAATTGCTAAATTATTTTCTAATAAATAATTTGTTTCTGAAATATATTTGCTTATAGCCCAAATTATTTAAAATATTTTAATATAGTGATTTTTTTTTATAATTATAACATTTGAAAGGGTTAAAAAAAACCTTTTCGTAACAAAATTTATATCGGTTTGTTTTCGACAATTTCTAAACTTTTTCCAATTTTAAATTTGCCAAAATTAAATTTTTTGAAATTTATTCATCGGTAAATGAAAGGCTTTAGCTTATAGCCCAAAAACTACCCTTACTTTTGGCCAAGTGCAAAAGTTTTGCGACATGCAAGCTGCAATTAACTCAGTCCCAATGTTGGTTGGTTTGGGGCACCTGGTGTCGCCGTCTCTTCTTTCTACTTTATTCCTCTCTTTTCGCTTTTTTTTTTTGCTTTTTTGTTTTACTTCCCTTGTGACTTGATGGGCGGCAAAACGACGTGAAAATTACCAAGTTCCGTGTGCAACTAGCTGGCCAACGAAAACAAATTGCATGTGATTAAAAAAGTATTCGCGGCTAATAAAATGCTGTTGAACAAACATTAGCAACCATTGTTGCAAAACATTCGGAGGGGAGGCGTTCTAAACAGGATGTGGTGGGTGGTAACATTAGCAGGAAGCAGGATTAGGCAGGCTCATTTCTACTTTGATAGGGCGCTAACAATTTTTGAAGAGTTGCAGTCTATTTTGGATTGCCGTGTATGCTTAAGTTTTCAATTACACGCCGGGCACAATGCAGAGAGCCAAAAAAAAGACGCCCAATTGAAATGCACAGACAATACCAACAATATCTACCTCTAACTACGAACAATTCCCTTTACCATACCGTTAAAACCCTCACCTCTCTCTCTCTCTCCCTTTCTCTATCCTCTGTTCGCAGACCAACAAACTAGGTAGACAAAAAGGCAAACCAAGCGTGCAGAGATGCCAAGAAGAGGTAGTGAGAGAGAGAGAGAGAGAGGCAAGGGGGGAGGCGGACATGGTATGTTTTTACATTTTTCGGCCGCTTGCCGAGAGAATCAAGAGAGTATCAGAGGTGTGGTAGCGGAGGGGAAGTGTACTAAAGTGCACTTGAAACTAGCGTCTGGCTTCCTCCTCCTCAGTTGCAGTTGCTGCATTTTTAGGTGTAGCCATTAAATTTAGAACTTTTTTTCTGCACGCTTGTCTGCACGCCAGCATGGGTCATACGGAGGGGGGGTGTATGGGCGCCTAGGGTGTGGAAGGGGAAAGTCGGAAAAAAAAGAGGCAGTCGGGTGCGGTTAAATGGAAAATGAAGCGTCTGCTGCATAAGCTTGGAAAAAACGAAAAACAAAAGAAAAACGAATAACCACACATGAAAGATATTTACTATTAGCATAAGGAAATATCATAAAAACTTTTGTATTCGCATTGGAAATATATTGTACGGTAAGTAAGAGAAATTGGAATGTATAACGGTTAAAGTTGACGGTTATCATTTAAGCTCAGAATTAACTTTTGTATATATAGACTAAGTTCATAACTGAAAGAGAGAGAGAGAGAGAGAGAGAGAGAGAAAGAGGGAATGTGTCAGTTAAGGGATCTCATATACCTTAAAGAAATTTATATTTCCTTTTGCAATAAATTGCCTTGTAATAATTGGTTAGTTACTTTTAAGGATTCGTGATCTGAACTGACATCGTAAGATTAACCTTTCATCACACTCTAGTACACTTCTTTTACTTAACCTTCCTTCTCTTATTAGTCGTAGAACAAGCTACTTAATGGCAATATGGACTCGCCAGAGTTAAAACCACGTAGATCCATCAATTCCATTTAGACCTACTAGAAATTTTATGCTTTTATATCTAGATAAAGACTGTACTACCTATTACTTATTGTATGAACCTTTTCGAGTTCTTTGCTCTGATTATAGTCGTCTCTACCATGTAATCAGTTCCTTTCCCTTCCTTTACTAAAAATTTGTATCCTTTCGTACTTAGCTCGTATTTCGCATGTTTGCCTGTTTTTTGGATTCCCGCGTAAAATTTATTTGTAATCTTTTTAGATTATTTACATAGATTACTGATGTCTCATTTCTATCAAAATCTTCAAATTCTTCCAACATTTTGTTTTAAATAAAAGTATAGTTGTAGAGTTGAGAACATATTTTCGACTTTTCCTAAGGCACTTATAAGTACAATTATTTGATAAGCTTTATAATCCAAAATAAAGCATTTGATATACAGAATCATTTTAAAAGCAAATATCATTTTTGAAATTCTGAATTAATTAACTTGGTTACAGAAAAAAAAAACAAAATTAATTTTTCTATTAAGTGCATATGATTAATTTCTTTTTCTACAGAAAAATAATTCTTGTTCATATGAATTTCGTATTCCCACTAAAAAGAACTGAATCATATAAAAATGAAACAAAATTCATTTCAAAAGTAGTTTGCTGATTCAACTCTGCGATTATACTACTTATGTATAATATATATACGAATATTATTATTTTAAAGAGTAAAATAAACTTGTTAAATGGAAACCAAATAGACTTTCAAAATTCCGTTAAAAAGTTTCTCAGTTTTCGTAGTATGTATATATATGAACTCCTTTTATTCAAAAGAAGATCGTTTTAAAAACTTTTTATTATCGAATTAAAAATATTTTTTTTGTTATGGCACACGACAGAATTGATCGGTTTTCTATAAAGAGTTGTTTGCCTATTTTTTTGTTGTTATTGTTTGACTGATTCAAACTGTATCTGTTCCTGGCATGAGATACTTTTTGTTGCTGTTGTTTTTGGTTTTGCCACAGCTCTAAAATTAGTTTTTATTGTGTGCAATTTGTTGCCGTTCATTTTCTTTTTTTCTTCTGATTTTTTCCTATTGCTTTCTTGTTTTGTTTTTCCTTTCTTTTTTTTTTTAGTTGGTTTGCTTTTCGATTTGTGATTTTTAATTTGCTTTTTGTGGAAAGCGTCAAAAAATCGTTCAAAAGAACGATTTTCTGGTGTTGTTTTTTTCCCCCATTCTTTTTATTTTCCCTGTGTCTCGTGCTGTTGCCAGTTGCCATTTGCCTCCTGGTTTCTGTTCAATTTTTGTTGCTGTGGTTTCTTTTACTTTTTTTTTTTTTTTGCTTTTTGTGTCTCGTGGCTGCTGCTTTTATTTTTAGCCAGCCTGCGGCAAGTTCTTTACTCTACTGCAACTTTGAATTTTTTTTCTTTTGTTGTTTTGTGAGTTTTTATTCTTTATTCTTTTTTTTTCGTATTTTTTTGTGTGGTCTTTGGCTCGAAATGAATTTGTTTGATTTTCCATTTACGTTGAGTTTGTTTATTAAAATTGGCACACGTTGCGTATGTGTGATATGTTTGTGTTTACATTTTCAGTATGGAGGCGACGACGGCACATTCATAGATACAAATACAAAGACATACATAAACTCAGACACAGATACAAATACAAATACAGAGACACCGGTTGGAGATAATATATGCATTGAATTGTAGCTTCATTTTGATGGGTTTTCTATTACCCATTTTGTTAAAAATTTTATGACAGTTTCCTGACACATATTTTTTCACCATTTAGCTAATTTATTTATTTTTTTTTTTGCCAAAAAGTTTTTCTCCCAAAAATTCTGTATTTTATTTTTCGTTTTTGAAGGGCTGACATCTTGAGCAGCAGCTGTTGGCAAATTTTTAAGCATTATGTGGGTCAAGGAGATACTATATACTAAAAAATTTTCATACTTTTGATCTAATTTGTTTTTGCATGCAAAATAGATAAAAAAGGATATTTTATTATAGTTTTTTTTTTTTGTTGGGTTGTTTCAAAATCATTAAAGATTGAATAAGTTAAAGTCTATATATTTTCAGACCTTTCGGTAGCAAATTTTAAGGGTTCTTTTGATTTATCATTTAAGATTGAAAAAGTTGAAGTCTATATTTAAAAACTTTTTTTGTAGTAAGAATCGATTAAATTTTGAGAATTCTTTTGAGTCCTATTTTAAAATCGCTTAAGATTGAATATTTTAAGTGCATATTTTCAGAAGTTTCTATAGTCAGAATCGATTAGATTGTGAGGGTTCTTTTGATTACTATAGAATAGTAGGTAGAGAATAAGTTTAAGTCTATATTTCCAAACCTTTTGCTAGACAGTATCGATTAAATTTTGAGGGTTCTTCTGATTTATCATTTAAGATTGAATAAGCTGAATAGTATATTTTCAGATCTTTCAAAAGTCAAAATACTTAAATTTCTAAAATATTTCAGTAGGATTGGAAATACATTTCTAACTAATTTGTTTCCAATACTCAAAAATTTAATAATTTCTTCATCTATTTAAACTCGGAACATTTGAAACAAAGTAATTTTTTAGTTAGTTTGGGACCATTGAAACTATTTCAATACTAATAAGTATTTTTAATTAAAAATAGTTAATAATCGAAATATTTTCCTTTCTTATATATAGTAATTTGTCAAATTTGGTCCTTTTCTAGAATTTTCTTAATTATTCTTGGTGACAAATAATTTCAACACCTTGAAGAGATAAATTTACTGATGCTGTTCAAAGGGAGGCAAATGGACGGTTGCTGGGGCAAAAACTGAATCAGCTCTTGGGGAATGTTTTTCTTTTATTCATTTTTTTTCCTTCTTTCTTTCTATTTTTATGGCAGCAGCAACAGCAACAATAAAAGAGATTGAAAGATTTATATAAATAATGTGTACATACATATATATTATATTTACCTTTTGATTTCATAAATCCAAATTCAAGAATGAAAACACACTAAATCTATATATACAATAAATGTATTTTTAAGTTTTTTTTTTTTTTTTTGTTTTGTTACAGTTGTTGTTGTTGTTGTTGTTGCAGTTGCTGCTGATTAAGATTTGTTTTTGAAATTTTATTTAAATTTCTGCTTCATTAAAGTTGTTTCAATTTCAATTTAAATTCCATGGCTTTAACTAATTAGTCACTCAACACACACACAAAATGATTGCATACATTTTTTTGCATATTTTGGTGCCATTAATTATTTATTATTATTAATTTTTTTTTCTTTTTTCTTTTTTTTAATTTTAATTTATATTTTTATTTCCTTGAATAGAAACTTGTTTTTATTATTTCTCTTTTGTTATTGTAGAGGGATAGAATATTTCCGAAAAAACGTGCAAGCCGCGTGTGTCATATGAAAACTTTTCGAGTACATGAGTAGGTGAGCGGTGTGTGTGCGAGTGTGTCTGTGTGTGTGTGTGTGTGTGTGTGCGTGAGGCCGGTTGCTAAAAATATCTATGAGTACGCAGAGCGCGAGCGATGTATCCAATAACCCGATAAAAATACACGGGAACGACTGACTCTTCTCCTATGGAGAAAACTAAACAAAACCGAGGAGGGAAAACAACAACAAAAAAATACAACGAATTTCCAAGATGATAAAAGATGCGTTTCGCGTCCGTGCGCTGCGCTTGTTCGTTGTGCACTGATCGTTGCGAACGATGTTTGTTGTTTGGCGCTTTGACGACAAGGTATCCGTTAGCCAGGCTTATTCTAAAGCGGCCCACACACATACAGAGGACAGCAAAACCAGAGTCTGAGCACTTGTCTGTTGAGCGTGCGGTGTGCTATTGAAACGATCAATGAATGAAATGCCGCTTTAACAATAACAACAAGAACAACAAAAGTATCTTACAGATACAACAAGAGATACTCAGTTCGAGGCGACCAATAAACCGAGAAACCCACTCCTAAATAGCAACCGCCAACACAACGTCATTGAGAAACCAGTTCTCTCTCTTGCTCTCTTTATCTCTCTTATGGCGTTGCGTTCTTGCTCTCCCACTCAATTTGTGTGGGTGCTTTTTGCGTTGGCCCAACGATCGTTTCCCCTTTTACGCCCCTCCTAACAACTGTTTTACTTGAGGCGCTTGAGTGAGTTTTTTTATTCGATTTAAAATTTTCGTTTTCGTTGAGAGAGTTTTTTTTTTTTTTTTTTTTTTTTGAATTTCTTGCTCTGCTGTTTTGAGTTCAATTGTGTTGAGTGCACTGATTGTCTGAGCTTTGTTGTTGTTTAAGAATGATCTAATACTGGCCAGGCAGTTATTTATTTAAATTTATTACTAATTTTTTATTTTATTTATGATTTTGTCATTCATTTATATAAGTCAAAGATACAACTAGTCAATGAGCTATATGTTTCACCTTCTCAATAGAGAAATAGTTGGAATAGACTACTTATCATGGTAACAAAGGAATTCGGTACTGGTAAATAGATGATTTTTATGGAACTTGGATAAAAATTATTAGAGTTTTTAACTGATACTAAAGCGGCCAATAGAAAACTCATTAACATTATTAATACATATCTTGATTTCTAAATGAAATTTAGATATTTTAAAATGTTTTCTGATTTTTAAATAATAATTAGATAATTTTTTTAAATTGTTCCAAGTATGTTTTAATTAAGATTCATTTGCTAATTAATGTCAAATGTTTACCAATAAAATTTAGATTAATTATGGCAAAAGTATAAACTGGTTTAGCATTAAATTTATGAATTGCTTAAGATTTGAATCTAGTTTAAAGGAACAGCGAATATTTTTTCTTTTTAACTGATAAAATGATAGTTATAATTAGAAAATTAAAGTCCATTTAGTATGATTCCTTATAAATGGCAGATTAGATAGAGTTATCTATTGATTAGATATTAACTAGTTTAACTGAGGAACTTTGTATCTTTATAGAAAGTCTTGTTCAGTAAAGCAAGCTAAACTAAGAAAAATTTCACTTTTGATTTTTATCATTCTTTTTTAATGATTTGTCAATCAAACTGAATTATATAAACCCCTTTTTACTACAACCCTGTTTTAGTTGTGATCACAAGATTAAAATATTCAAAGTGACGTTTCTTTCTAATTTACGAGATTCTTTTAGCTTATGTTCTTGTCTCCGATTAACTTGTCTGTTAATTATGGGCAAAAACTATTGGCTAATTTGTCTATATAAATATACGCATACATACATATATGTATACATATTTAAATTAAATCTCATATATACCAGCAAATATGTATCTTGTATCTTGAATGTTTTTTTTTTTGGTTTTTGGTTTCAGCTAAATTTGAGACTCGTGGTAACTTTGCACGCAAATCAAATTAATGTTGCATGTTTGTTCTACTCTTCTAGCTACTGTCTCTGTATCTCTCATTGGTGACCTTGTGCCATGAAAAATTTATGCTTTTCGAAAGAAAACCAAAAGATACAACAGAAACACATAATCAAATTTAACTGTTGTCATCATGATTTATTTGTTGAAGAACAAGAATGATGACGAACAGGCAAATAAATGAATTGTCAGTCAGCCGGAGAGTCAAAATTGTGAGTATCTCAGTATGTCGTCATGCAACTTTAACTTGTTCTTGATTTGCAGCCAGAAGGAGGAAAACAATACTTCCTCTCCGCCTCTCTCTGGCTCAATCTTCAATTATTTGCAGGTTGTCAGTTAATTATTATAATTTTGCAAATATAATTAATGACTTTAAAGCATTGTACACACAATTGTTTCATAATAATATCAACTGACATCACAAATCAACAAAATCAAATCAACTTATGACGCGACTTTGAAAGCAGCTTAACGATTTTAACTGAATTCAAAACGTAACGTAAACAAATTGAAAATAGAATTTTAAACAAACAAAAAAATTTAACAACAAAAAAAAAAGAAACAAAACCAGAAACTTGAAATAAGAAACTATTGGTACAACTACAAGGAGATATCATGATATCATTAAACAAATTATAGTAAATCAAAACAAAGATTCGATTTTATCTTAATGGAAATAGCAAAAAACAAAGAAATGGAATCAGAGAGGAATATAAAACTTAAAAAATAAACAAATTAGTTTAACTTTGATATAGTTCTTAAGATTTCTTTTAAATCTAACCAAACCAAACATAGAAAAAATTAAACTAGAATGATGGGCTAACTTCTGCCGTGCCGAAGTTCGTATACCCTTACAAATTATTATTAGACAATTACATATTTATAATTATAATTATAACCTATATCAAATGTTCGTGGGTTGAGAAAAAAAAGATGATTCGACAAAAAAACATTTTTGGTCCTATTGTTCCTATGGAAACTATAACATATAGTTGACCGACTTGGCTGAAACTTAGCACAGACATTTTTAGATATACCAAACTTCCAAATACCAAATTTTGTGACAATCGCTTTTAAAACACCCAAGTTATTGCTTTAAAACTATATTTTTGACCGATCGTTCCTATGGTAGGTATATGATATAGTCAACCGATTCTGATGAAACTTTGTAGATATGTTGAAAAGTAAATTAAACTCTTAAACAACAAATTTGGTAATATTTGATTGAAAAACAACAAAGTTATGGAAGTTTAACTCTATTCTCGACCGATCGTTCCTATGGGAGCTATATGATATAGTCACCCGATCTAAATGATTCCGAGATATACAATGCCTGCAGCAAAAAGAAGCCTGGGTGCAAAATCAGCTCTGTAACGTTAGGGGTCTCGGAGGAGAAGCTGTTGATCCAGACAGACAGACGGACATGACTATATCAACTTAGCTCGTCGTGCTGATCAAGAATATATATACTTTATATAGTCGGAAATGCTTCCTTCTTTGCGTTGCAAACTTCTGCCCAAAATAAATGTACCCTTGCGAGGGTACAAAAATATCTTAAAAAATTGTTGAATAGAAAGATAAGTTTTATGGCCAATATTTTGTTTATTGAAACAAAAGTTGTAAGCAATATTTTTAAGTTAATTACATTTATAAATATCTTAAAATATTTCCACTTTTTTAAACTGTTTTATCTTTAAAATATTTTCAATTATTTGCTGTCCATTTAAAGAATATTTCAAACTTTTTTAAAATGGAATTAAATACTCAACTTAAATAACCATAGATAACATGTTATTTTTCAAACAGACAAAGTTCATCAACCAATTTTATGATCAACTATATACATACTCCCCTCTTTTGACTACCCCTCTGCCTATATGCCAATTGCTTATGCAAATGTTCTTAGTTGTTGTTGGTGTTTTCTAAAATTTTTGCTGAGTTGTCTACTGGCTTTGGCTTTAGGTTTTAATTACCAGCTTTGCAAATCACATTTGCCTTAATATGGTCACAAAACGCGCTGCCAAACGGTCCAAGTAAAACGGGCGGGGAAGAGGGAGGGTAAGTGAATGATTCCATAAGCTCTGGTCCGGCAGTATGTCTCTGATCCCGCTTAGGAAGTTTATCTCAAGACCATTTATGGCCAACATTTGGGAAAGCGTTGAGAAAGCTCAGAGAAAAATACACTCTCGCACGTTGCTACGTAACTCTTTGATTCTCTCTTTCTCTCTCTCTGTCTTTGTCTCTGGCTATCTGAGTCGAGTTAGAGTCAAGTCGATCGATCGAACGATGGCTAATTGTGAGCATCGCTTTGGGCCCTGTTTCTTGCGTTGGCGCTATATCTTACTCTCTGTGTGGGTGTATCTTGACTCAACCAATGTTGATTTTATTTATATTTTACGTAAATTTTTTTTTTCCCTCTGTTGTTTTTTTGTTTCGTTTTATTACATTTATATTGCATGTATATTGTTATTGCCACTTTCAAGCGGAAATACACTCGAAATGCTTTAACCCACGCTTCTAACCACCTGCACTCTCCGCTGATTGACGACCTGGAAGCTGGCTAAGACAATCTAAGTATTACTTTTGAGTGGAATAACATTGACCAGGTCGAATGGAACGGAACGGAAACTCTAGGCGATTAAGTTGTTGTTTTCATTAATTTTCTACGCATTTTCATGTTTTTTTTTTCTCAGTTTTTCAGTTTCATGTTGGTGTTTTTTTTTTTTTTTTTTGTTGATTTGCATAAGTGACGGCCGCTTAGAAATTGTCTTTTTGGCCTGCGTGGGTGTGAGGCATATGAATCAGTTGGGGTTTTATTTATGAATGACGGCGTAAAGCTACCAATATTTAGTTTTGAATTCACAATTAGCAAACAAAGCAACAAATTTCATTCACAGAAAATAAAAAAAACAAAAGTGTGATTAGCATTGTGTAAATCATTTATCATTCTCATCTACGGAATAGAGGAAGCCTGTCGACTGCTCCGTATAAATTCGTCGAATTACAAACCAATTTTGATGGCAAAAAAAAAATGAATTGAATATAGAATGACAAATGATTTTTACATTACAAATTGATCAATACATTCAAGTTGAATGACGCAATTTAGAAATGTTTTTTAAAGAATATTTACGGTGCAGTAAAAGAAATTAAAGAGCTAAAACTCTTCATTTTGTATCTAAATGATTTAAAAAAAATTAATGGAAAAGTTAATTGAAAAGAAAATATATCAAAAGAAATACTTCTTCAATAATCTCAGTCAATTTTAGTCAATTGAAATTATATTGTCAATGATTTCATCTTTAATAATGGAATAAACAAATATATTCTTGTTTATAAAATGAATCAGAATATCGGTTAATTTTTTTGCGAATTATATAAATTTTCTGTTTATGCCACATAAATGCATATAGCAAATTAATACTCACTCAATATCAATTGTCTTTATATTAAATGTCTTAATTAATCACTGTCTAAGCTAAGATATAAACGCACACAGACGCATATTAATATTACAATCAAATTACACAAAAACAAATCGTGTGTAAAGTTTATAATGAATAATGCATAGTGACACAAAGCATAACAAATCATAAGCAGGCGAAAAGTGAAACTGCCAAAAGGCCAAAGCAATGAACCCAATGCCGCCAGATCCAAACAAAAAAAAAAAAAAAAAAACATCCAAAACGTCGTCCAAATGTCCAATATCCAACATCACCAGCAAATGGCACTCGAAAAGAAAAAAAAAAGATCTCTAAAGATCGTGGCTAATCGTGAGCGATGGCTGCTGCCGAACGAGCGATGAAACGTGAGTGTTTTGTCTTCTCTTTCCTTTCCATTTACCTCAACTCCCTCTCCTTTATTGACATTATGTATCATTTTGTGTGCTGCCAATTGTAATCCCCAAAACACACAAAGCTGTCGTCATCGTCGACTGTGGTTATTTTTGTTATTTTTATTATTATTAATTTCAGTTCAATTAATTACGTTACAAATTGTCAACAACGCAAAGGCAAAATCCCTACCCCATACCCAAAGCTAGAGGCAGAGAAAGAGACCATGTTGATCTCCCCTTTTCTCTCCCTCTCTCTCTCTCTTACCGTATTCATTTAAGTTAATAACCAATGCAAATCTCAATGGACAGTAACATGAGCAACAGAAATGGACATTGTACATGACAGGAGACAGAGAACCAGGACAATGACAGAGGGGGTAGTGGGGAACACAGTCTGTCTGTGTGTATGGTTACGGGGGGGGGACAAATGCGGGTGCGGTGAAGCTAATGGCTGACGACTGTTGGCGGTATTAACTCATCATCGGGATATGCATGTGTGTACAATCAAAATCAGTCGGCATACAAACATAAATGTGTGTAAATATTGATTGGGATCAGGCGGTTTTATGTCTCTATCAAGCCAAACACCCAATGAATGGCTTGCTTGTCCCTATCCCTCAACCCGTCTCCACCCCCAATATCTCCTTCCAATTGCCAATTATAAAAGGCCACTCGAAATGGCGAAGAGCCGTTGAGTGTATAAATGTGGATGCCAACTGACAAGGCAGGGCAATAATTTCAACAACATGTCAATGCTGATGCTCATCAAAGTGATTTCTGTTTCATCCAATCCATCCACCCACCAAAAAAAAGAAAAGTTGACAAAACGCCAACGCATCAAATATATATATATATATATGCATTCAACATTATATTTATTTATCTTTATGTGATATATGATGTGTGCGTGTCTGGTTTTTATAAATAACCAAGTGAACTCGAAAATAAATGTAGGTTTAGTGCCACTGTTTGAGTGTGTGACAGGCAGGTGAGTTAATTTTTATACCTTAACTAAGAAATGAGGTTTCGGAGCATATCAAAATTTTTCTTTATTTTAGATTATAATGGGAATGCTTTATATTTAAATTTTTACCATTCAATAGGAATAGATAGAAAATTAGCAAACCAAACAATAAGTTTTAGTTACTCCAAATAAAGTTGGCGTTTGTGTATATCTATTATATACTATTTTTGAAATAATTGAAGACTTTTATAGGGTATATAAACTTTGTCATAGTAAATAGATTTTATTGTCACATAATTCTTGTATTTTTTATTTTATATATACCTATATTTTGTCGTCCTAATATTGAGGGCAAAGATGTCAGCACATCTAGAAAATTTGTAATGCTTAATCAAGTAATTCGGTTGATTTAGGTCTTCAAGTGTAACAAATTTGTGGCGTCAAAATTTTTGTAAAGTGGCTGACAATTTTAAGAGATTGTTTTTTTGTAAATTTTAAAATTCAGTTAAATAAATCAAAAAATAAAATAAAAGAAAAGCTAGCTGCTTAGTTTTCTATAAGCAAAATTGATTAATTAGAGAACCCTTAAAGTATGCAAAGAAAATTTCCTTAACATGGCTTGAGGAGATACTAAAAAAGTATCTGATAAATGTTGTTCCAACTTTTTATATGCATTTGACTCCCATTCCGCTAGCAGTTCTTTTCATTATGTAAATAATTTTACATTTCTTTCATGGGGGGGGGTTTTTTTTTTGCACGGTGGCGATATGCTTTAAAGCATTTAATCGATTAATTTCACTTAATTTTACTCTTTGATGTTTGCACATTAAATTTCAATCAAAAATTTTGATTATTTATAAACAAAATGGTTGTTTTGAGTTATTTTCGGCCAACATGATTGTCACTTTCGGTATCCAAAGACTGTAAATTGCACAAATAATACCAACCAAAAGAGACTATAAGCCATGGCACTTGGCACTCAACGGCGACTCCACATAAAATATAGTGAGGAGCCTACGCATGATCACCCAACAGACACGGCAACGACTCAAAAGTCGAAGTGTCGCACCGAGTTTCAATTTCAAATTGATTGCCAAGTCGGACTATTATTATTTTGGTTTCTTTTTTTTTTTTCTTTTTATTATTATTGTTATTTCAGTATTTAATGCTTGTTGTTATTGTTATTGCTGACTGTCATTTCGCTTGGTGTTAAATACTCGTGCGAATTTTTATACTTTTGGAGGCCAACGAGAAGTACCTACGTATTTTTAGTTAGGCGCCACCCCCACAAACAAACACACACTCACACACACACACACAATGAAAGGAGAGAAAAACAAAATATGATATTTATTTATATTTATTTGTTTTTTTTTTCTTGCTTTCTCGTTGAAGTTTTGTTTTCTGGCCATATAGCCATTGGCGAGGTTAGAGACCAAGCCAGAGTTTTGATGATTGGCATTTAAAATAAAGTTTACTTTTTTTCGTTTTGTAGTGAGTTAATATTTATTTTGCAAACATTTTTTATTGGTATTTTAATATGAATTATTTATTTGTATACATTTGAAATTGTTGTTTGTTGAAAGTGTTACACAATAAGTTTCTTAATGTGAAAGTGATGAGAGATTTGAAGTACTAAATATGATTTAAATGGTTGCAAAATTGTTTATTATACTTAGTATGGTTTTTGTTCCAATGGTTTGTGATGTTTTGGCACTGGTTTACTGGCATCTTTAACAATATCTTTGACGTTTGTCAAACCTGCAATTGCCTACCTTGGACTCGGAACACTTTCCCACAATACAAATGAATCAAAAAGATTTGCAGTTGATTTTAGTGTTCTTATTGCCAACTACACAAGGCAATAAGAACACTAACACATGGACTTTTGACTACATGTACATAGTACAAACGTATGAATGTTGCTGTTGCTGTTTTTTGCTTGTATGTCAAGTAAGTTGGCTGTACCCTTTCCTAATATGGCCACTAGGCACTACCACACACACACGCACACACACACACAATCATAGATACACACTCACTTAAAGCACTTGTAGACAGAGTTGTAAGTATGTAGACTTGTGCAACACATCCAATTGGAAATGAAAAACTCTGACCTACTAATCATCGAGCCAAAAAGCCAATAAGAGTCAACGGCAAGCGACAACAAGTGCCAACCAACCAGAGAGACAGAACAGAGACACAAAACAAAAAAAAAAAAGCAACGACAAGAAAAAGTCAAAAGATGGACAATAACTTTAAACCAGTTCCTAAAATGAGTGAAGCCTTGTTGCCAATTTTCGCATGTACTCGTAACTCGTAACTATGTACAGTGAGCACAAATTTGTTTTGAATTCGATTAGAAGCAAAAGTGGTTGCTATTGCTATTGCTGTTGCCGCTGCTGCTGCCAGAGCCCAATTGACATTTCATGCCGTATTAAGAGACAGACAGACACGCCGGCAATTTAACTCGATTTCCATTTCACAAAAAATTATTATGTTAAAATCAACTGAAAAATAGCACACAAGGACATTTGCGCATGCGCCCCACCAGACGGCGCCAATTCACCGATGACGCCAAGAAAGACTAAATTGATGATGATGACGATGGCAATGTTGATAATAATGACAATAACGTTGTTGTTGTTGTTGTTTGCTGCTGCAGATTATCGCCTTCCTTTTTTGTTTTGGTTATTCGGTTTTGGCATAAATTTCAATTGCTCGCATTTAACAACAATTTAAAGCAAATTAAAGCTGGCAAAGTCTGCCGATTATTGGCTGATTGCTGATAGGCGAGGCCCACAGGCCGACAGCAACAGCAACAGCAACGGCAGCAGCAGCAACATTAGCAGCAGCGCCATCTATTGGCTGCTTCGTCCATGTGCATATAAAGTAATTTTCTGCTACATTAGCTTTGTGTGTTCCATTGCCTGTGTAAAAATGAAGAAAGCAAATATATATAAGTGGAAAATATTGAGAAAATTCTTTCTATGAGTGAAGTCAATAATGAAAGAACCAAAAGGCATGCAAACTAAACGACTATCAAATGCTCTATGAAAGTAAATTAGCCACATTTTATCTAAATTGGTAAATGTTTTCTTATAGATTTGCCCAGCAATTGCTTATGCAAATTTAAATTTTAAAATGTTTTAAAATACGTAAATCTTATTCAGAATCAAATACCATAAAAACGAAGTAATTACTATTTAACTTAAGGTAAACAGTTAAGTATAAACTACAATTAAAAAATTAGTAAGAAATATTTCTAAGTAAGAAATAATTATATTTTAGCATGAGCAAAACATATATACATACACATATATGCATATATATGTATATGCATACCTACAAATATTTAATTTGCAATTAAAAACTTTTCCTTAAAAAAATTGAAGAAATTTGGAAAAGTTTATTTTCAAATAGCTTTTTTATATACATATTTCTTCAATTTATACATTTAATTTTTATTTTAATTTAATTGTGTGCTTTAATTTTCTTTTCTTGCCTTATATAACTTTATGCAAAAGTCATTTTCTTGATTTGTTAACCAACTGTTACCAATTTCCTCACAGAGTCCATAATGCTCATTGGGTTTGATAGTGCCACAATTAAATGAAATTATTATAGATTTGTTTGAAGCACTAACTTCTGCCACAGCCTCTGGTGGCTGCTCTGCTGTTCATTGGTTTCATTGCCCACTATCGACACACAACCAAGTCCACATTCACATTCCCATCATCTTCGACATACAGAGAAGTTCTCCACTTAGATGTGCTCCATTGTTTCCGCATTCGATTAAAAATGATAAATGCCTGGCTGCGTTCAAGTGAAAATAGAACACATGAGAAGAAATAACAAAAACCCAAAGAGCAGTCAGAATTGGTGGGCATGGTTAAAGTTAAGTTTTGCCTTTGCCTCATTTTCCTTGATCATTTTTAATATCTTGCTCATGGAATACGGATGCTGATAACTCTGGGTCTGGGTGGCTTTTGGTGTAATTATTTGATTAATTTTATTGCCTTGTTTTTGTTGGTGTTGGGTGTGGGTAAAATATATCGTTTATGCTTTTATTAAATTGTACGCATTAATTAAGTAAAGCTAAGGCTGAGAGACTCATTCAATCGGTAGGGGGTAAGATAAAAGCAAAGGCAAAAAGACAACAAAACAAAAGGCAGAGGGAGAGAGAGAGAGAGAGACAAAAGCAAAGGCAAATGCCAAAAACAGACATGTAACCATATAACAACCCCACCCACAATCTATAACATTCACCCACTCCAATGTAATCCAATTCATGGCACTATATCCTAAGGCCATTTTCATTTCAATTAATTGCCTTGGCGTGGAAATTAGCGTTTTCACATGATTCGTTTGTAATCATTGATTATATTGTGAGGCCCATAAATCTATGACAAACCGAATACCCGCCAGGTAAACCAATACATTCATTCGCTCATCCATTCATTTACTCACTCACTCACTCACTCACTCACTCAGTCAGTCAGTCAGTCGGTCACTCAAATCAATTACTTGCATTTAATTGGTCGTGATATAAGTGTACCTAAACTGGAAATCACATCTTTGGCATAATAAACAATTTAACTAAGCCACAAATTGAAATTTCACAAATGTTAAACATGTTGCGGATATCCTAGACTAGGCAATGTGACCCCAAATGGACCCTTGGAACGCGAAAGCTCTGTCTGTTCACACTGATTGAGTGGATATTTGGCTAAAATAGTACAAGGACAAAGTGAATTGTGAATTAAAGTGATTCCCCTTTCAAATGGCCTACTGTAAACATATTATTTGAAATCAGAAATTGCTTTTGTTTCCCAAAGGTACTATAATAGTCAGTTTCCCTTTCAATTGTAATTATTATCTTAGTTTTAGTTTACATTGATTATCTGTTATTAATGTGAAAGATATTAAGTGCATTTTTTTTGTGAGCTTTTGGCTATGATGAATACATAATAGTAGTATATTAATTTAAAGTTTATTAAATGTAAAAATTTTATCTGTTTAGAATTTACAAGCTAAATTTATCTATGAAATTTTTTTAGAATTTTATTATGGCATGAAAATGAATTGTTTTCAAAAATCTTTTTTACATTTAAAGTATTTTCAACCTCATTTTAGAGTTAAAATATATAATTAAAAAAAATTCACTAAAAATTTAAATTTCTCTAGGCAATAAAACACAAATGTTTTGTTGCAGTTTTAAAAAGGATATTAAAAGGATAATACAATATATGTGCTTGACAATTTTCTCTATGATAAAGATAAAAGTTTTTCGCGAGACCATGCAAAAAAAAAAAAAAAATGAGGAAAAAAAGAAGAAAAATTGCAATCACCCCATTTATGTTCTGACCGGGCATGGTTTGGGCCGAAACATGCTAACGACATTGGCAGCTAGCAGTTTTCAGCTGCCATGGCCTTAATTTTACTGATTATGGGCAGCAACCGGCAAACTTTTGGCCATTAAAAAAGATTCGTTTTAATGAGTTTGGCAGACAAGGCAACAAGAGGTCTCTTTTTTTTCTCACTCACTCACTCTTTCTCTCTAGCTCTCATTTCTCTCTGTCTTACTCTTTACTGTCGCTGTTTATCTGTTTGGTTTTTGTTTTTTATTTTGGCCAGCCAAAGTGCACAAGGCAAAAAGGACACAAAAAAAAAACCAACACACAAAAAAAAAATGTAAAAGAGAATGCCGAAAAATCTGCATTTTAGTGCAATTAACATTTGGGCATTGCCAATGGTACAGCATTGTGATGTCCGTAAAATAAATCAGCATAAATTGAGTGCGTAAATAAAGTAATTGTCGAACTGCAAGTAACTGCAGTTGCATGCTGCAATCTTTATATTTATTTTTGGGCCAACACCCCGAAAATGGCAAAAGTGAACACATTTGGAGAGGTTAAGGCATTACTCTACCCTTTTCGGGGGGGCGCTATAAAATCACTTGTTTTGCTAATTGAAGTACGGCCGCAAGTACAATTAAAGGCAAACAGAAAGGAGAGAGAGAAAAAAAAAACTTTCACGTAACTGCAATTGCAATCCGTTTATTGTTACTTGTGGCTTCCTTCACCCATCTGATTGACAGCTGTCATGGCGATAACCGCATTGGGACTTTGCAGACTTAAAATGCAGATGGAACTGTATGGTGGTTAACTGGGCAACTGGGCAACCGGGTGCATTGCTCATTTTCTCACTGGGTTTTGCTTGTTTATTTAATTTCAATATTTCACAATAAATCGGCAACGCCAACGCCAACGCGCAATGCGCAACTCTTAGCTTTCTCTTGAGCCCTCCATATATAACGGTATTGCAAATGGCAATGAGCGCCTCCCGTTGCCTGTCACCATAGCGAATCGAAGTCCAACTCAGTGTCCGAGTTGAAGTTAAAGTTGAAGTCACCACTCCGGGAGAGAAATATGTATATAAAAAATGCATATGTGATGAGACAAAAAACCAAAGACAATGTTGATTGAACAGCAAAAAAAAAAAAAAAAAAAAAAACAAAAGCAAAAAAAAAGAGTGCAAAAGATACTGCTGACCGATTTAACCCTATATGGACTTGTTTACTCCTTATATTTATTAGTCCACTGCATACAGTCCTCCAACAAAACAGTGACTCAAAACAAGGGCGTAGGCAGCCTCTTTTTAAAAGGAGAGATGGGAATTTTACTTCTCTTTGGTTAAGGTATAGCATGACCGTATTAGATTATTAGTATTTCGAGATTAAACAAGTTTACAATCTTAAAAATCATTTGAAACGTTTATAATCACTAAACTTTCCATATCTTATCATTTTGTTCAGCTAACTAATAGAATAATATTCGATTGTATTATAAATGTTTATAGATTTCCGATCTTTAAAAGAGAATACACACCGATTAGCATCGTATTAAGTATTCCAATTACTAGGGATATTAGTAAAGAGCCAAATCTTAAAGATTTAAAACATCATGGTTAAGAAGAAGAATCTAGTTTATTAACTAATATTGGCATGTACTTTGGTCCAAGAACTCCGCGAGCACCAAGAACACCCTTAACACCAAAGATGGCCAGTAATATGTATATTAGATCTTGATATATCTATATAAAAATGAATGTTTGTCTGTATGTCATAAATGAATTTAAGAAATACTGGACCCATTATTATGAAAATTGGTATATATATGTATTTTTCCAGGGAGAAGATTTGTAATTTGTGGCGCTGCAGAGAAGCAACTTCTGCCCCGGATCAACATGTTGTCATAAAAATTAGTATGACCCTTTGCGGTAATCTTCAGGAAAGTTGATGTGCATAAAAACCATGAAGATTTCTGTGTTGGTACTACCAATTTTCGAACGATGACGCCAAAAAATTTGTTAATTATGCCACTTTGAATTGAATATTCGTAGTTAAGACATAACAACGTTTGTCTGGTCCACTAGTGTTATTATAATTTAAAGATCATAATATATATTAGCATTAACCTCCGATTTAATTAAACTTTCATAATAAAGCAATTCTTGTAAAATTGATCTATAAAAGTGCAAAATAATGCATAAAATAGCAGCATTTAAAATATTATCAAGATTTATATAAATTTCCTCATATAGACTTTTGCAGATATATGTATGTACATTATAGTTATAGTTCCTCTGGTATAGAGAAGACTTTCTTAAGTTAATATTCAGTTATTAAGCATAACTGATTTCACGTTTTTTTATAACTCATGTTTAACCCTTTTTTAAAATTATTTACCCCGCCCATGGCTGCATCTTTTAGACGCCTACTGACTGACCAACGACCGCCCAGCCACAACAATGGTCAAGGAGTCAAGTGAAGGCCTGAGCTGTTTGTTGTTGTTTCAGTGAAATTAAGTCATTTTTCTTTCATATTGTATAAAAAATAATAATAATAAAGGAGGCAGAGATTATAAGACAAAAAAAGAAACATTATGGATCACATGTATATATAGAAATAAATAAATCAATAGATGGTAAAGTTTTAAACGGGGTAATGTGAAAAAAAAAGGTAATGAAATTGTGTTAAGTAGAATTTGTGGCTTCTTCTTAATTTAATATTATCGTCAAGTTGTTAAAGGCTTGGCTTAAAGGCGACAACTTGTGTGTCATATGGCATGGGAATGAATGCAACTAACAACTTACAACTTACTTAAACCAACAGTAGTAGAACAAACAGACGACGATAGACGACAACCGACCGACCGACAGACCGACAGACGACAGTCGAGGGACAAGAGACGAGAGACATGGCCATGTCACACTCAAAAAGGCCCAAAGGCAAACGTGCTCGAGCTTGAACTGATGCTAGAGTAAAGGAGTGCTGAAAATAAAGGTGAAGGGGGTGGGATGGGCAATGGAAATCATAGCCATAGCCATAGAGTTTTCATTTCCCCCTTGTCATCCTGCATAGCTACATCGCGTTTCCCCCTTTCTCTTCTCTGTTGTGCTGCACGTGGCCATCATGTTGCACTCTTGTGCACTAATTACGAAAACTCAGCACGTTTTCCTATGGCATGGCATAGCAAGGCAAGGCAAGGCAAGGCAAGACTAGGCAGGCGGGTAGTTGGCTGATTCTGCTGCTGGTAGCTGGTTGCCTGAGTGGTTAAATGCTGCAGTAATAGCAGCAACATGCAACGCGACAGTTGCCCCACAACACCACTACTGTTCTATGTATGTCTATGTGGTTTGGGACCCAATCTAGGGTTGGATGAGGGTTGGCGGGGGGCGGCGTTGGTTCACAAAAAGTTAAAAACATTGCGGCAAGCAATAAAAACAACATTGGGCTTTGGCTTTAGCTTTGACTTCATCCTTGCCCAGTTACGGCAAGATTCAGATGGGGGGAGGAGTTGGCTGACTCTATGTAACTGTATTTATTACTGATGTGCCTCAAAAGCAACGAAAGCCACAATTTTACCCAAAGTCAATGCCTAAGGTTGGGCTCACCATAAGCCACATTAATGAGAAATGCATCAAATAGAGAAAAAAAAAGGAAGATTACCACGTCCTTGTCGACCATTCATTCAGTGTCCTTTAGATGAAGGTGTATAACTGAAAAAGCTTGTTGATATTAAATAACTTAAAGCCTCTGAGACTTAAGCAGTCTAATTAACTCATATATAATATGTATATATATATTTTGAATAAGATTTTAATAGAAAATTCAACTTAATTTAGTTCCAACTATGTCAATAGTTGAGTTAGGTAAATCTATATATTGCAGTCATGCAATTGCCACATTTTAAAGTGCAATCCAAAAAGGTAACACATCTTGATACCCTTTTTTAGGCTGTTGACCGACCACTGCTGTGATTTGCAACTAACGACACCAAGTTTTTAGTACCAAATACATTCATAGTTACATACTATACTAGGTAGGATCTTTGCAATCTTTATGTTGGCAACATGGCTATAAAAATAAATTACACAAAGCTTAAAACTTATGTGAAGTGGAAAGAAGAATGGCTTATATACGCGCATGGGAACACACACACACACACACAAGGAAGTAAAACACCGAATTGAGAGAGCTAACCGACAAACGAACTAAATGACCAATCGACCTGACCCTCAAATCGACGGGGAAAGGGAAACGAGCAAAAACAGGACATTGATGAACGTTATTGCTGTTTTGTATGGTGCTACACACACAAACATACACACACACACATACTAGTGCCACCCACATAAGGTGCCAGTTAACAAAGTAACGGTAAAGGTAAAGCTTTAAGCCGACAATGAAGACATTAACATGACCAACGACGATGACGACAAAACTCTGTGTGTGCCACACAGCTCATCACATTAATCTTCTTAATACGCCCATCAATAATTCAAAGCCAAGGCATGACCAAAACCAAGCAAAAAAAAATCTATCGTCCAAGCTGGCGAGTGAAGAAGTCGTTCGTATCGACAAAGTCGCCTTTTGTTGCCAGACATGCAACCATCTCTCTAACAATCTCAATCGTCTCTCCACTCCACTCCACTCCCCAGTCTCTTGGTCTTGGCTATTCCCAGTTCAGTCTCAATCCAAAAAGCTATATCAAACGATTCTCGTTCCAAGTGTTGAGTGAATTATGACGCACAACGCTTCGAGTGGCCACCTCCGAATATAGTTTGTCGTACATCAAAATCAAACTATATATAACATACAAATATTGAACTCTCTTATATATACATGAATAGGCTGACAATGAAACTTTATGGCTCGTTAGTATTTGATTTATGCGCGCAGGCCATAGAAGAAAAGAATAGACTATGGTTGAAATATTCATACACTTAAACAATAAGG
The DNA here is from genome assembly GCA_035045865.1 of Drosophila austrosaltans. Classification (NCBI taxonomy): domain Eukaryota; kingdom Metazoa; phylum Arthropoda; class Insecta; order Diptera; family Drosophilidae; genus Drosophila; species Drosophila austrosaltans. The sequence continues at coordinate 8,665,965 of JAWNOQ010000049.1, read as the reverse complement.
AAAAATTATTTAAAAAAAAAAAACTATTTTGAAACTAATTAGAAACTTAAATTGAGCTGTTGGTTGATCCTTAAGATTAGGGCATGAGCTTTAAGTTTCATTTAATCCTAATTAAATGTAAAGATTTTTCCCCTTTTGTAAAATGTATTTATAGTAAGTTTTCTCTCAGTGTACTCACATTTTGTATGACAAAACTGTGAATGTAATTGTATTTGAATGACATATGCAAGATACCACCACAAGCCAGGACTCAGAGTCAAAATCAGAATCCACTCTCTGACCATGAGGGAACAGCATTGTGATGCTGCTCCTGCCATTGACAGTCAGGTTGGATACCAGGAGGTAGGTAGGCACCTTTATATTCATCTCTTCTTTTAGCCACCATTGAATTGTGCATTGGTTGTAACAATGGGATAAAGTGCTTACCTACAGCCTACGCACCCCCTCCCCCGCAACACCATACCCGCGCTATGCTACATATTCGATATGACAATTTGCTGTCAGTTGTTGCCATTGGAATTTTTGAAGTCCAACAGTCATTGGGGAGGCCATTGCCGATTTTTCACGCCTACTTCGGTGCTTATTCGAGCCCATGTAAATGCCTTTTTGTATCACAAATTGCTCTACCTCTTCCATTTTATTTTTTCTTTTTTGTTTGTTCAGAATAGCGCCAGAATTTGCGATGCTGCGATAAGCTGTGAAACATGTGACAAGAAGGCTTCCTCTTTAAATCTTTTTTTGGGTTTTTCTGATCGGTTCTTATCAGCAAATGGTTAAACGTCGCTAATTGTGTCAAAGGTACAAAACTGTGAGTGTCTGCCTGTGTGTGTGTGGATGATAAGGTTTTTGGTTGAGATTTTGGGACACTATAAAAGAAGCTGACGGTTGCCCAAAATATTTTAGTTTTCACAAGTCTTAACCACAAGAAAGTAAGTTCTCAAGCAAAGAAAATTTGAAATTGTTTACAAATGTATAAAAAAAGTGGTTTAAGGTGGCATTAATCGGAAATTTGTGTTTGTTTGTTAAATGATGTGATTAGCTATTTTATTTGTATTTATAGAACTTAGGACTGTCTGAAAGTAGGCAAAGTCAAAACTGAATATTTGCATCTGTATGTAACAAATTTGATTGAATCCTTATTTTGCAATAATATAAACAGATATAAAAAATTGTTTAATATATTGAATTAAAAAACAACCTAAATAGTAAACCATTCTGCACAATGTTGATAAAGAAGCCAAGAAAAAACCAATGAATATGTCAAAGGATCAAGATATAAATATTTTTAGTTAATTTTAAAAACATTTTCAGTTAATTTGCTTTGTTGTGGAAATTAACTATCTATATAAAATGTATTCTTGTTTACCTTTTTTTTTTTGATTTAATCACAATTTATGCTTCCACTTCTTCTTCACTTGACAGTTTCTATAAGCTGTTTGTTTATATATTTATGTTATCTGTATAACATATTTTTATTTCATATATATTTATATATATTTTTTGGTTACAGCATATTTTCAAAATGAATTTCACCTGGTTGGCCGTATTCATCTTCTCGATGATTTTTGCTGCTGTAACAGCCATACAATGTCCAGCTCCATTCAAATCTGAGGGTCATGATTGCACTGCCAAGCGTACCATTAGGGGCGAGTGCCCTCAAGGATCCCAATACCAGCCAAGCATCAACAAATGTGTCTATAAGCGTCATTAAAATTTGATAAGCTCTGTATAAAATGAAAAGTAAATAAACAAAAACAAAATCCAAGAGCAGATGTTTAGCTTATATATATATGTATATACATATACATTTTTCAGTAGAATTATCAATATATATACATATGTATACAATTGTTTGTGTATAACTGGGGGCTGACCTTAGAAACTGTTTACTAGAACTAGACTGATTCACTTATCAGTAAACTCAAAAAAAACTATAAAAACCGCCTCCGCATAGCATCCGTCAAACTAGTTGCAGTTTGCATTTGTCAATTGTTAAAGGGTAAGTAAAAGTGGGAATTTCAAGAGATTTTATATATATATATATATCTGTCAATCTGTCTAGGAAAGAAGAACCATTAATTATGTTATTCAATTTCGCTTGGCTGTTTGTGATGCTTTTGACCCTCTTCAATGGCGCATCGTGGGCTAATGCCAGTAGCTGTCCAACTGGTTTCAATGCCGAAAATAGCCGCTGTGTCAAAGAACGTCCAGTCCATGGCACTTGTCCACCGGGCTCAAACTATCAGTTGAATATTAATAAGTGTGTGCATGCCTAAGTGGAGTGAAAATATATAAAACTTGAGCATTTACATTAAATGGTACTCATTGGCCTGTACTTTAGAGTGGACTTATTGTGTTTTGTTGAAGGAATACTCCCTAGATTCTTATGCCCAATAGATTGTATACATCTTGTAGATGGTAAAAGTAAAGTCAATCATTTATACAGATTTTGCTTCATAAGCCCGTTTTCAAAAGGGCATTTATTTTTGTTAGCTATTTCCTTGTCTGTGTTTTGGATAGATACATACATATATAAAGTTCAACAAGTGTGGAAAATAAACGAACATGTCACGAGTTACATGATGATGCTGTTGATGGTGTTGATGAGTGACGTCGTCGCCAGTTTGGGCCATTAGTTTATTACCATGTAATTGACTCAACGCTTGTCAGGCTCCTGCGGCTTTAATGTGCTGAATTTAATGTCTAGACCAACACCAACTGACATCAATACCAGCAACAGTAACAGCAAATGCAACAGCGACAACTACGGCCAGCACATCAAAGTCAAAGCGGTTTGTCTACACTTCTCTTCCAGCCTCTCCTCCATACCGATCACCTCTTCTGTCTCTCAGTCTGTGATTAGCTTGATTGGCTTGCCTGCACTTTGGCTTTGGCCTTCTGTTTCTCCCTCCCTCTCCGTCTCTCTCTCTCTCTCTCTCACTCTTATCATTCCCACTGCGATTACGTAAGTCGGCTTGCGGCTGCTATAAAATTCATTAAAAACTTTGCTCGCCTTTTCACTAAAAATACGAATAATAAAAATAGAAAATAAAATAGCAAACCTACAACATTTAACAAGAAAAAAGGAGCAAAAAAAAAAAAAGAAGAGAAAGAGAGGGGCAAATTCAAACTTTTGCAAGTCCAAGCTGTCGACAGGATGTGCTGCAAACCCAATTGCATATGCCAATGTAACAAAGTTTTCCCACAGCAAAAACGTCGTCACCCTCCCACACAAAAACCAGTGATGACCACAATGGGTTATGAGATGGATGAAAGAAAAAGGCTAAAGCAATGAAACAAAGTTCTCTATTAACAAAAAGAGTAAAGCTAGACACTTAGATATAGTACATTGCATGTATACAAATAGAAAAAAGGAGATAAACTAGTTCTCGTCTGAAACTACGGATTGGATAACAGATAAGCCCATATTATTATAATAGCTCTAAAACTTAACTTATGCTTACTCTAAAACCTTTGCAATCATAGGAAAAAGATAAATGAAAACTTGAAATCATATAATTGAAAATTTAGGGAAAAAAGGCTAAATTGCCATCACAGTTGTGTGATTGTCCATAAACTAAACGTCCTTGTCACTGGGGCTTGTAAATTTCTATGACTTGCATAGGAACAAGAGAAAAAAAAAGAAAGGAAAAAAAGAAGGGCTACCAGAATGCTTCCGCTGCTTTTGCTTCTTGGTTTCCTTTTTTGGTTGAAAAGTTTCCTTTGGAGCTTTGGCAGGAAATAAGGAAATGTTTTCTAGAAGCAGGACGAGACAGTTTTGTTGCCTCAGCAGAGACATTTATCAGTCAGCATACGTACATACTTGCTGTTGCACTTGTTTATATGTATATACAGATATACGTATAGATATATATATAAAAATTGGTCTTGTTGGACAATTTTCAAACTGTCTCAAGTGACCAGGAAGGGGGTTTGAGTTTTGGGCGGGGAGGGCCACCTGATGGTAACCACAGCAACTGCAATGTCTTTCGCATGTTTCGTTCAAGCCGAGGTCCTCCGATAGGCAGGCAAGTTTCTCCACGCGTAAATATGACGAACGTAAGCAGTAAAGTTTCTGGCCAACTGATAGCCAACGTTTCCACACAACTTACACTACTTATAAACACAAGCTGGCCAAAAAACTTTGAACTAAAACTATCTTGCTCACTCTTTCTCTACCCCTCTCTCTCTCTCTCTCTCTGACTCTGCTCTTTTGTGCCATCGTCTTTTGCTATCGCTAGCTCTGTAAGACTCGGTTGATGGCTCAACTTTATGGTGCCCCTTTGGCTGCATTTCAAGAATGTTGCAGTCATTCCCCCTGCTCACATTGCTCCACTTTCTCCCTTATCGCGTTCAGCATTGTTCTGGCACCGCTAAAAAACGAAAGTGTGGCCATAATTTTTCCTTTTCCTGGCCTGAGCTTTAGCGCGTTCCTTTTGGTTCGGTTGGGTTTGTGGGTTTCGGTATGAAACTTTTGCCACAACTCCCCGATTGATGCTGGCTAACTCGATGACGATGACGTGGCTAGGCCTGTTGCAAAGTTGTTTAAATGCATCTCCCCCCCATGCCCCGAAGGCTTTTTATTTCTTATGCCACGCCATGATGGTAATTGCTTTTCGTTTCGTTTAGCAGGATTAATGAATGTAAGCGACAGATTTTTAATTAAGAACAAGATATTTTTTGAACATTTTTAACCAGCAAAAATAATAATAAAAAATTAGTTTCCAACGTTTGATTATTAAATGAAATCAGAATGTAATAAAATTGGCAAAGAAGGAAACCTTAAGATCAATTTGGGTTTGGGTATTTACATTTTTCCTTGTCTTTTTAACAAGTTCTTCTTCTTCATATTCGATTACCATATCCATGCAAACATTTATCATATAATCTATGCAAAAAGTTTGCCTCCTTAGCTAAGAGTCTCCCATCTACATAATGAACAATGGTGTTTGAGAAAAAAAAAGACACAAAGAAATACAAACAACAATGGATTGTTACAACATGACCACACACAAGACTTTTCGCGCCAAGAAATGACACAGTAAACACCCGATAGAAATGGAAATATTGCCTAATTATGCAACAATGAACGAATGTGTGCATATGCAACATATAATTCCTACCACCATCTCCTCCACACTTGAGCCACAATGTCATATCCTTTTTTAGGCAAATTAAGCACAGACCAAATTGTGCAAAAACAAAGAAAGAAACAAAAAAAATTATTAACGAACACGACAGCAAAATTATGAACGTGATTAATTCATAGATGGTGGCGCTTAGCCATTGTTTTTGGTCATATGGCCAGCTAACTTCGACAACTAACTATGTATGTATGTGTGTATGTTGCTAGCTAACCAGTTGAAGCTGAAAGGAAGTCCACGATCCACGATATGGCCTGCAGTTGACATCCACGAAACGTTGGCCAAAAAGCTAAATATGATTATGTGCGCTCGATTTAATCTCAGTCGATTTATAAGCACCTAACTGACTCCCCTCCCTAACTCCTTCACCACCCATTGTGCCAAACCAAGTTAGCTTAAGTCGTTGCCATCGTCTTAGCTGTTTTTCTTTTTGTTTAGTGTACCCTATAACTATCGGTTAAAAAGGGTATATTAAGTAAGGAATATTTAGAGTTTGTTTGATGTAGAATCGCATAAATTGGAGTCTCTAATGAAGAAGAAGAAGTTCTCTCTGATTAAAAACTATTTTTCGATTAAAGAATTCTTTTACCATTTCTCACTCACAAACTAGGGTATGACCCATGCGTGTATGCATTCCAAAAGATGCAGTTCTCTTTTTTTCTTTAATGTTAGTTATTGATTTTTTTCGATTTTGTTTTCTTAGAGGTTTGCAGCATATGTGACCAGTTGCTGTGGCTGCCAAGCACATTAAAAATGAAGAGATTTTCCTTGAAAATGATGCCGATACTCGAAGGCGCGCGGCTTTGTGTGTGTGTGTGTGTGTTGACTGTATGTATATGATTTTGGTCAAAACGACTTTGTGCTCGAAAATTGAAAATAAAAAATCGTAAAATAAAAAAAAAAGAAAAACCAACACAAATGCAGTAGTAACATATATACGCACACACACACATACAACGTTTTATGACTGGGCCAGTAAGTAGTTGGCGGATTATACTCGTTAGACAAGACAGACAGTAGCCTCTCCGATAAAGAGTCGACAAAAAAAAAATTGGCTACTTAATTTGGTAATAACAATAATTACGCCTGACTGACTAAACGTTGACCAGCAGCAGACACAAAAAAAAGAAAAAAAAAGAATTGAACTGAGCTGAAAAGCCAACGCCAGAGGAAAGTGAGCAAGTGGCCAGTTCATTGAATTCCCTAAGACCATTTAGAAGAGTATAAAAAGTTTGGCAAAATGTGATTATTGAAACAATTGGTGAAAATTCTTAAGTAGTTAAATAACAATTACCTCAACTTGTAGTTGTTGTTTGACTCTTAAAAGTTCTTTTTCAATGGCAAAAGTTAAAACAGTTTCTTGTAGATTGAAATTTAAAGAATGCAGCTGTCGATTTCAATTTAATTTAAAGGAAAAGTTAATTTAACTGTTTCAAAATTGTATAGAGCATTCACTGTTCGTTAGACAGACAAATGAAATTTACTACATTTTGTCGCTCTTTTTTTTTGCTCAGTGGCTTTTCAATTAAAACGTTTATAGATAATCAATTAATAATTTTTAAGCCATTTCTGAGTCAGCAAGCTTAAGCTTCCATGCTCAATTAGGTGCAAAGACTTTTTGGTTGATTTTCTTTAATTTTTAGTAGTAGTTGTTGCAGTAGATCATAAGTATTTATTGGCTAAGTGTGTCTGTGTGTGTGTGCGTGAGTTTTTTTGTCTGGCCTAATTGGCGGAGATCTTTATACTTGAATATTGATGACGATGCCGATTCGATTTGTTGCTGCTGCTGGTTTTTTGTTGTTTTATTTTGTTTTGTTCTCCCGAGTGCGATATTTATCGTGTTTAATTTTTAGCTTGACTATTTTTGGCAAATTTCACGTACAGTCAACTGAGACTCATAATTCGTGCGATAATTTACACAAAATTAGGCAACTGTCTAGCCAGCAATCCTTTTAAAGCATTCGCAGCAACATTCAGCACCATCAGACGCATTCCCACGCCAATTAGAATTAGTCGATTTCATCGAGTTTTTGAGCTATAATTGGCTGATTGCTCACACACACACACACACAAACGTAGCTTTTATGTGTTTTTTTCCAAATAATTGTTAAATAATTTTTCATTTCTCAATTTCTAATTTTCCTTCACACAATACTTTGCCGTTGCTTTATCCAATATAATTTGGGTTAATCATAAACTTTTGCCATAAAAAATGAAAGTCATGCGGTCAATTATTTAATATAATTAATGTTGGCCAAAATTTATCCTGGTATTTGTCTTATGCTTATCTTTTTGGGTTATCGAATAGCCGTTTTAAATGAAAACTTGACCCAAACAACAATGAAAGCAATTAAAAGTCTCATTAGAATGTCATTAAGATGCCAAAACAATTAGGCGGCCAATGCACTTAAAAAAATTTCCACTTTTGGAGAGTTTACCTTAAAAAAATTGTGTTAAATTTAAAATATATGTTTTTTTTTTGCTTTTTGCCAAGTGTGTTGAATATAACTGTTAAGTTATGTCGTAAATTAAAGCAAATTAACTACAAAGTTCAACAAGCGATGGAGGTCAAGATACAAGGCCACAAAAGAGTTTAATTTACCTAGATTAAGAACCATTAGTTGGCAGGATCATGGGTCAATGAAAGATTTTTGTTTCGTATAATGCAAAAGCCAAGATTGTTTCAAATTTTAACAATTAGTTTATAAGTTAAACTGTTTAGATTGACTGTTGAAAACAAGTTTGAAAATTTTATTCAGTTTTCAAAATATTTTTGTCTTGCTCTGTTTAAAACTTCATTGTTTTTTTTTTTTTGTATCGAATTAAATTTTTTTTTTTCTTATCTAAATTTTTTTGTAAAGTTTCCATCATGAGCACATATTTCCATTATCCCAACAAGGAACTGCAGGAGGAACTTGTATGTATAACCAAAGCATTGGTGACTCCTGGTAAGGGTATTCTTGCTGCCGATGAATCTACTGCCATTATGGGTAAATGCTTACAAACGATTGGATTGGAGAATACCGAAGAGAATCGAAGAAATTATCGTCAGTTGTTGTTCACAACGGAACCCAAAATAGCTGAAAATATCTCAGGGGTTTTAATGTTCCACGAGACGCTCTATCAGAAGACCGATGAGGGTATGAGTTTTGTAGAGATTTTACGTAAAAAAGGCATCATACCAGGCATTAAGGTGGACAAGAGTTGTGTGCCATTGTTCGGTTCGGAGGATGAGTTTACCACACAGGGATTGGATGACTTGGCCACAAGATGTGCACAATACAAGAAGGAGGGTTGTGATTTTGCTAAATGGCGTTGTGCTCTTAAGATCACAAAGAATACACCATCGTATCAGGCAATTTGTGAGAATGCAAATGTTTTGGCACGATATGCATCGATTTGTCAGTCACAGCGTTTGGTTCCCATCATTGAAACGGAAATTCTACCTAATGGTGATCATGATATTGATCGAGCTCAGAAAGTGATGGAAACTGTACTTGCTGCTGTCTATAAATCTCTTAATGATCATCATATATTCTTGGAGGGAACTCTACTGAGACCCAACATGGTGACGGCCGGCAAAGAGAGCAATAAAAATAATATACCAGCAGATGTTGCCATGGCCACGGTATCGGCTCTTCGTCGAACTGTTCCCCCGGCTGTTCCCGGTACCAATTATCATGAAACTAAATTATTTCACCTCTTCTAATAATATAACGTTTCGTCTTACAGGCATCATGTTCTTGTCAGGCGGCATGTCTGAAGAGGAGTCATCGGTGAATTTGAATGCCATTAATAATGTTCCACTTTGTAAGCCTTGGGCCATGAGTTTTGCATTTGGGCGTGCTATGCAGGCTTCAGTGCTCAAGTCTTGGAGTGGACGTAAGGATAATATTAGTAATGCCCAAATTGAGTTGATTAAACGTGCCAAGGTAAGTTTACGAAATTGAATTATAGAGCCTTGATCTAAACTGTCCTTGTTGCCTTCCTCATTTAGGCCAACAGTTTGGCAAGCATTGGTAAATACGTTGGTGGTTCGGTGGAAAGCGTTGCCGCCAATGAGAAATTATTTGCCGAGTCAGTTGACTATTAGGAAAATCTAAAATTGAATATCAGAATAATGCTTTACTTTTTAATAAGTTAATAAAAAATTCATTTCCCTTTCAATTTATTCGATATTCGATGCATATGCATCGCATCCGCCTTGCCAATTCAGCATCATCATCGTTTAACTGCTCCATAGTGACTTTTGGTGGCTGACACTTGGCCGCAGGCCGCATGTTCGATAGCTCAGCTCAAAATATTGTTAACAAGCGTGCAAAAGAGCAAACGGCAACAACACGACATTTGGGTAGCGCTTGCCCGGGTGTCGCATTAATCCGCGGAGATTACCAGATCCAGCCAAGACCAACACGCAGCAACAGCAGCAGCAGCAGCAGCAGCAGAAGCATTACCAGCACAAGCAACGGTAGCGGGAGCAGCATTTTCACTGCAGCTTAATTAAACCAAACGCATGCCAAAAACCAAACGACGAGCTCGAGCCGGAGCCACAGCCGAAACAAGTCGAATTGAGTTGAGTCAAGTCGAGTGTTTCGACTTAATCAACTGGGTTCAACTGTATCTCGACTCGAGCGTCAGTGTCATGTTGTTGGCAAATTAGTCAGGAGTCGGAGAGAACAGTGAATGTTTGTTTATATGTATGTATATACATACATATACATACATATATATATATATGCGCTATATATGGCAGTGGCACACGCACAAATCGCAATAATTAAAATTAAACCAGGGACTAAGTTATGGCCTCTAAGCAAAAAGAGAAAATCCATTTGGCTTACGGTTGTCATTCGCTTGGCCAATTCGTTAGTGGCGAACTTCAAATAAATTTGTATGCTAAATGAAGTTTTGCTGGTAAGGGAAAAAAAAAGTAGCTGGAATATGTATTGCTTAGAATATATTTAATAGAAAAACAAAATAAAGAGAAAATCTTATCACTTTTTTGCTTTGCTTTATTGTAGTGTTAAAACATATATTCTGTGTTTGTTAAGAGTATTTACCAAGTCGCCTTTAAGACAAATTATTTATATATTTATGAATGGGCGTAGTCAAAGAGTTTAAGAGTAAAAACGATCCTTTCAAGCAAACAAATTTATCAAAAAATTACATTATTATTGATCTAATAAATAAATTTAATGCGCCGAAAATTATCATTAAAAATGTAAAGAATTAGTTTTACTTTATAGTTTTTATATCTGAAAAACAATGTTTAAAATATCGGAGCATGTGGCGAGTACTTTTTGAAGAGAATGTTGAGAGAATGTTCATACAAATAGAAAAGAATGTTTTCAATAAATGTAAAAATTGTTAACTAAAAGTTTAAATATGAGGAAGAATAAATTGACATTCTAAAATCCTAATTCTGGTTTTAAAAGGAGTCTTAAAGTATAAACTGTTTAGCAATAAAAAGCGTACAATAAAAACAATGTACTTAGTTGTGTTATACAGTCTTAGATTATATAATTTTCTAAATATAGTTCTTTATTTTCTTAAAAGTATTTTGGACTACGTCCATGTAGCTTTATTGCTTTAATTTTCACCTGCTGTTCAGCGCTGTTGAGGTCTTTTGGCGTTGTCAACTGAGCTTTGCGGTTCATGCCAATCGTATCCGTAGCCGTGGCACAATCCCAATTCCAATCAGGCCAGAGTGTACGGCACATGTCATGTTAATTGCCGCATACTGTACGATGTGTGTGTGTGTGTGTGTGTGTGTGTGTGTGTGTGTGCGAGTGTGTGTATGTGTAAATTGCCATTATGCTCATGTTTACTTAATATGTAGCACACAACCCACAGCCTGCAGCGCGAATTTCAGTTCCGGGGCGGGCACGCGACGCGTCAAGCCAATTAAAGCCAAATTATAGCAACGATTTTTAATGACATGCATCGTCAGTCTCAGCGTCTCTTCGTCAGTCAGCGGAAGATTTATGGGAGCGCCCAATATATAGCCGTCAGCAAGCTAAAAGAGAGAAATAAAAAAAAAACCAAAATTAAAGTCAAATACAAACTAAACTTACATCAAAGACAAAAAAGCCGCCACTAAAAAAGAAAAAAAAACACAAACTTTAGCTATTTGCGATTGGTCGTTTAACAAGATTTCCACTTCCAACTGCTGCTGGCTGCCATGCAAACAAGTGGGAGTGGTGGGGCAACTCGTTGTTGCCTTCATAATTAGAAAAACATTTTGTAGCAGTCTGGATCATGGCGCCAAAGTTTAATTCACATCGCTGGCCACGACACAAATCACTCAGCTGTCAAACGCTTGTTTGATTAATTTGGTGTTAATAACGTTGCCTCACCATTGCCAGAGATTCAAAGATCCTGTACCACCACCAGCAGTGGCACCAACAACAGCAACAGCAACAACAACAATTGCAATTGCAATTAATGTTGCTTTGTACGCCCAACTTTGGTCATGGAGCGTGAACAGAGCCAGCTGAGGATGCGCTGCTCAGTGTCTTCAGTTGTGTTAATTGAAAGTTTGATTGGCCATATAAAGTGAGGTAGCCAAAAAAAAAAAAAAAACAAAAATCGACAAAAAAAAGAATCCAAAAACCGCAACACGACTTTGTCTTCGATTTGGTTTTGCTTGTCGACTGATAGCCAAAAAGTTGCTTCTGCTTTGTCCTGGCCATAAAAGGCAACACACGCGTCGCCTTGCCTAAACAGATGGTAAACAGAAGTAGGAAATGGTCGATAACAGTAGGAGGAGGAGCTTAAAAAGTTCCTACACCAAATGACAAAACAGTTTTCGCTTTCCATCACCAAAAAAAAAAAAAAAAAAAAATAAAAGTAAGAGGTGTTTAAAATGCTAATTTGGTCAATGGCAACTGTACTACTAACACCATCACCTAATCACACACAGTGTGTCACTGTGCAGTAAACCTTACTTAAACTAGTAAAAAAGGATTAAAAATTGTATAATTTCATTTGAAGAATTTATTTAATTATAATGGCTTTGATATATTTGAGCTAAGCTTTTATCCCAGCATTATATAAAATACTTGTTTTAAGATATTTTTATATTATAAAAATACTATACAGTTTTATATATTTAGAATATAAGAGCAATTTTCATATGAACTTTAAATACTTTACAGAAAAAATATTAGCAATCAACTATATAAATGATTTTAATTATCCTTCTTACATAATTTTGCCATTTTTTAATATCTAAAATAGAAAAGTATTCCACTGTGCCACAATATAAAGCACAAGTGGTGTCAATTTTTCAGTGTTTGTATTTTCACACGACTTAATGAAGTCGAAATTTGAACTTTATGTTGGTCTCACTTTGTTATGGAGATGTCCATGGTGTTCTATTGACTTTTGCTTTTCATTTCACCCCCAATCCTCTTTTTTTTTTTTTGTCATAATAGCCAGCTGCTAAATGTTGTCTTATATATGTAAGAACTTTTCCTATAATTTGCTCTCTTTATCTCATCGTTTTTCAATTTAACTTTTATGTATGTAAATAATCTGGCTATCAACTTGTCTATCCGCCTGTCCATCCGTCTCATCCTCAGCTGTTGCCCTGCCTTTGCCATGCCAAAATGTCAAAATGTCAATTCGAAAACGTTTAGCAAAATCATTTGGCCAGCAGCAACAGCAGCAGCCAACAAGATAAAATATCTTTTTGGTCTATTGACTGTCGCTTGGCCAGCATCAGGGGTATATTGGATGAGAAGTTGCAAATGTAGGCGTGGCAGTTTGGCTCAAGTTGGTCAGGTGTAGGCCATAGGCTCGTTTGTCTGTCACTCGTTTTACATTTTACCTTTCCTTTATGCAAATGTAAAATGCATTTTGTATTCGTTAAACACAGTTGTGCAATTTAGTGGCAAAAGAGCGCTTTTTATTGGGTTACTAGACAGATACATATATGTACATATACATACATATATATTCGTGTGTATTTATTATTTCTTCCTCCATTAAAGACTTCACCCAAAGTCTTTCAAGAAGCCTCTTCTGTCTAGTTGACAAACGCACGACACTTCTGACAAATGTTGCTGACAAAAAAAGTTTTTTACTTTTTTTTTGGTTTCTTGGCTTTGTTTTTTGGCTGACAAGACAGGCAATAGGCAAAGCATGTTGACAGCTCACAAAAACAAAAACAACAGACAAAAAAAAAATACTCAAAAATAAAAACAATTTGAAATTTTATGCAATTTTTCAGCGCCATTGTGTGTGCGGTAGTCAAAAAAAAACCAAAAAAAGACGTTGAAAAGAGAGAAATATATAAAAACCTCAAAAATTATACACCCAAAGTATTTTTCGACAAATTCAATGAGAAAATCTGCAATTTAAATAATGTTAACTGGCATTTTTTGAAATGTAGCTTAAAGTCAAGACATCTTGGACAGATGCCCGGTTGCATCACACAACAGATGTATATATATACATTTGAATTAAGGCCATATTGAAGTCCCTAAAGTAGCAGAAATCAACAACAATTTCAATGGAAAAAGCGAAAGTTTATATATGTAATTAAACACTTAAGGAACTTTATAATAGAAAAAGGAATAAAGAACTGAAATAGGTAAAAAAGCGAGAAAGTAGATTGAACAAATAATAATAAATTATTTTCCACATAAGCCATTAACAATTTGTTTAGCTTTTAGGCTCTTATGGCTATGTTATTTGCAATAAACATTTCTATAAATCTTTTTTTTTAATAGCAGTAATTGTATTTGAATACATTAGAAAAGATTTAGAAGTTTGTTGAAGTTAATTTTATATATTGAAAAATGCTGCAAAGCCTTAAACCTCAGATCAAGAAACATGCGACAAAACCCCTTTATGTTCAATCTAACTCGCTTTTTGTTATAGTAAAAAGAAAGAGTGCATAAAATGGCAAGAAAAAAATGTAATAAAAAATGTCAAAGTGAAAGGTGAGAAGCAGTAATAATAATAGCAAAAAGCAGAGAAGGTAAAAAAAAAATAACACAGAGAAAAGTATCAAGGCAGAATGATGAAAGGAAGTAATGTAGTAATAAATAACATAAAAAAAAATAGTCGTTAGACATCGTCAGAATGGAGATTTCGCATTGTAATGGTAAGTCAAGCTTATAAAAAAAAATAAAGGTACAAGGAATAAATATAGTTAAGGGCTACTTTATTCCTTTTCTCATTGCTAATTTATTTTTAATTAATTGTAAAGAAATAAAGTAACCAAGAAGGTCTCCGGTGTAAGTAAACTTAAGTTTTATTTACTAAATTTTTTTTTACTCTACTTCTTATGTACACATATTCAATTTGTACATATTTTGATTTTTTGTTACATATTTTTGAATTATATTATTTGTTTATTTTCTTTTAAATCATTAATAGTAACAAAAAATTCGAATCAAATACGAAAAGGGCATATAAATGAAAAAAAAAAATAAAACAACAAATTAAAACATAAATAAAATACAAGTCAACACGTACATGGAATAAGCAAAAAGACAACCAGAGTGCGGAAAATGCACACACAGGCACATGCACACACACACACACACACACACACATGCATAGGCACACCCCTCGCGCAAATGAATTCAATTTGAAATGAAAAATGGCGGCGATGATGAAGATGGCTACGCCACCAGCGGTGGGCTAAAGACAGGTGGAGATGGGTATATATACATATATATAGTATAAATGAAAACGGTGAAAAGCAAAAGGAAAAACTTTATTAACATTTTTCGCATGCTACACGTGCACCAGCCACTCAACTGAGCCGCTCAGCTCGACTTTACGTTGGTTGCTTTTGCTTTTTTTTTTTTATTTTTCTTTATTTTTAATGAAGTTTCCATAAATTGTGAAAATCGAACGTTAATCAAATAAGGCGCCAAAAAGATATAAAATATGCCTTAAATGGCCGCGTAGCGAAGCGACAAACTGCAGACAGTTGGCCAAGTGTGAGAGAAGAGCAGAGAATCTGTCAATAAATCAATTAGTGTAATATAAATCAAGACACAAAAATGAAACCTCAATGGTAAACCGAATCAGATTGATGTTTCTATTTCATAGCAAATCATATTTGTGGCTTCAATTAATTGCAACAAATTTATGTTCGAGGGAAAAAAAAAAAAAAAAAAAAAGCAAAATGAAAAAACACAGGCCCAGAGCCACAATTAGCCAAACGACAGAAAACCAACAGCACACAAAACACATGACACACGGTGGCTCATAATTTATGGAATGATGATGATAATGATGATGACGATGACGCTTTGCGGTTGCTGCTCAAAGTGGAGCTTCCAACTATCCCCAATGGTTGGGGTATTCAAAATAATATATATGTATATATTTAGATGTATGTGTATGTATCGACATGTTCTCAAAAACTTTTTGGCCATTTGCAATGGAACGTATACAGAGTGCCAAACAACTAAGCCAGATATTAGCCAGGACTCTAGCAGTACCAGCACTTGGCTAAACTTCATCAATTAACACTAGACAAACAAATAATGAAATTGTATCTATAGCTGTTACCAAGATATTTGAACACATTTTACCAATTCATATCCATTTTGAATATTAACTTTCCAAAGCATTCAATATTTCAAACCAACCAAAAAAAAAAACTTTAAAATATTTGAGCAGAACCTTGTTGTTCAGTGCATTAATTTTCTAGAGTTTCAATTTTCTCTTCACCTGCTTGGCAAAATAATTTTGTGACATTTGACTAATAGCAAAGCATTAGTTCAAGCTGATATTTCTTAATTTAACATTAAGGCAACGCAATTGTGTTAAGAGGAGAATGCACAAGTGGTGCAAGCCCCCAAAGTTGTATATAAGAATATTATCCACAAGTTTTGTTTTTTTTTTTTTTTTTTGAGCTTTATCTCCTTAAAAATTTGTCACAGCATATAAAAAGTTTTGCATTTTCATTTCTCGCTCTGCTTGGTACGTTTTTTTGTCATTCATTTTTTAAATCCGTCATGCAACAAAATAAAGATAAAAACTAAAGTCAAAATTAAAGTTGCCATGGTAGAAGAACAAAAAATAGTAAAAAACTAAGAAAAGCTAAAGAAGGATTCTTCTATCTTTGAAGTGCAACAGCAATAACATGAAATAACAATTAAAAAGCAGATGCTGACAATTTGTTGGATTAGAGAAGGGAGACAGAAAATAAGAGATTGCACAAAGGGCAACGGCAACAATGTCGCATTAACCTTTACATAACAATAACTTACAAGTGGGCAAAAACTTGCAAGTTGCTCAAGAACTTGGCTTGAGTTCAAATCCTAGACAATTAGCGAATTATGTAATTACTTGGACAGGTTAGAATGTAGTTTAGGGTTATGCCAGCTAGCCCACTTTGTCTGTTGGCCATTTTGCAGTTATTCTTATCAAGTTTATAGAAAGACTACAAAGTCCTTTGCCAAAAATGACACATTAAAAAAAAAACGATAAAATATAGCTAAGGTCACCTAGATTTAGGCATATTGCAGCTGCCAAAGCTAACTTGGCTGCAACTCAAATTATTTCGATTAATAAAACTATTTTAGATGAAATAGTTAAGTATTATTGAAGATTTTTTTTTAACTTACACAAAATGATAAATGTATTTTGGTATACTTGAAGTCTTAAACAAACATTTCTCTAAATTGTTTGTTATGCAATTATCCTTTATCCTTTTTTTTTTTTTTTTTGGTTTTCCATATGTATAGTACGTGTATATATCCGACCGCTATCTAAGCCAATGTCATTGTCATTGCGTTGCTACAAATTTTTAAAACAAACTAAACTTTTTAGTCCATGGAGCACATGTTCCGTTGTGGCATTGAATGAAGTTTTAAGTTTTTTTTTTCTGGCCACTGCATGTCACATATTAAAAGCGTTTTCCACGCACACACACACACACCGAAGAAAATTCATCTAAAACTCTCTCCTTTTGGTATTATCAGTGATAAAGTTTTTGTTGTTGCTCGTCTAGTAAAATTATAATATAATTTTAGCTCTTAGTGGATATAACTCATGCAAATAAGTCAAATTTAAGTTTTTGTGCCTGTCGGCTAAAAGCAGACACAGACACACACACACAGACACATATACATACAGGCTTAGACCGAACAGCGCCATCTTGTTTTTAGCTGTGGCAAGGCAAAAGTTGAATGCACGAAAAGAGAATATGGCAATTTCAAGCCAAACTGTCGAGCATAAAGGAAAATTTCACATGTCATAGAAAGCGTTCAACATGTTCTCTAAAATGTCACCAGAAAATAACATTAGAGTCCTTGATATAGCTTTCGAAACAATTGTAGAATATCATAAAATTTTTTCATTGTTATTTGCTTGTTTGATGACATGATGAAATCTAAAACGTTCGTGTTTGTAAATACGCAGAAATTTGCAAATATTTGGCAGAAATTCGCTAGTACACGGAAGATATTAAAGTTTTCTATGCAATTTTATATGTCACATTTTGATGCACATAAATATCAAAATTTATGAAAATTTAATAAATATTTGAGGGATTTAGTGTTCTATTATTAATTTGATAGTGACTTAAATATCATTAGCAATTGGATATATTTACAACATAAATGCCTATCATTCGTATTAAAATGTAGAGTTGAAAAAACGATATTCAAAGCAAAATAATATATATTTAATCTGGATCGATTCATAATGTATAAGTGGGATTTTTATACACAAAATATACATACATAGGTATTTTTTATGGAAGTTAGATTTTTTTAAATATTTGTCTACTTAGGCTTAAAATATTTAAAGTTACCAAATTAATATTAATTAATTAAGCCTTTTGCTAGTCGTCGTTTGTCGTTATTCTTAAAATTTCCTTCGTTCGTCGTTATTCTTAAAAACTTGCGTCATTTTTCCGTCGTAGTTGCAGCTGAACTCCCCTTCCTTGTTGTTGCCCCTGATTCTAATATCGTTGCCACTTCTACAGGAATAGTTCTGGGCAAAGGCTGCCAGATTCCATCTCACATATACATATGATGTCTAATCCTTTCTTTTGTTTCTTTTCTTCATTTCTGATCCTTTCAATTGCTCGAATCGAAGATGTCTTTAAAAGTTTCTTTTTAAATTTATATTGTAATTTTAGGTATTCTGAAACTAATTTTCTTTCTGGTTCTTTGTCTAAAAGTTAACAAAAATTATACAGAACTTACTTTAATTTTTTTTTTTCAAATTTTCCATTATTCCTTTTCGAAACATTTCAATTTAAATTTTTTGTTTGTCATGTCAAGAAGCAACATTCAATAAGATCTCAATCGTTTAAGCACGTGCTGGTGCACCCTCTTCAATTCCTCCCTCTCCACCTCCTCCAATTTTCATTTAGATATAGCCCACATGTCAGACGCCATTTTTGGGTAGAAATCTTCATTAAATCAACTTCCAGGCGATTGCACAGAGAGGCCAAGAAACTTTACGAGCCGCAAAGTAAATGATTTTCATTTTTTCTTCTTCTTGTTTTTCTTTTTGTTGCTCTGCGTTTTGTTTTCATATAAAAAAAGAAGAGAAAAAAAATTTACGCATTATCGCATAAATACTTATGAAGCGTGGAGGTTGAAGTTGAGGAGGTTGCCCAATTTTTACCAATTAACAGGAGCGCAATCTCACGTACATCGGCCATGCGTTTGTCCTCTTTATAGAGGGGCTATGTAGCGAAGCACCGAGTTGGAGTTTGGAGGGAGGGGTGGAACGACTGGAGGTGCTTTCAATTTCGCGTTGTTTTTTATGGCTTTACGGCCTTCTCGTCTGCCTGTCTGCCCTTGTTGTTGGCCATATCGCCCCGGCGCATATCAGTCGTTAAAATGCTTCTCATAATTTCGCTTATGTGCGTGTGACATTTAGCACCGAACGACTAAAAGATTCTTATAGTGGGTTGTGGGCGGTAAAAGTAACATCGGTTGAGGGAATGGCCATTATTTTAAACTGTTGACTCAAATGCCAGCGATTCACTTTCTGGCTACAGTGGTTGATTGTGGTTGATTAAATGCTCTATAAAATTGATTTTAAGATGGCAAATCCATTGACATTTGATGAAGAATACACATTGTTGCATAAAGCAGCATAGCAATCATTATAAAAAATTTTAGAAAAGGCCAAATATTAATTGTTAATTAAAATACAAGAAAATCCAAACTGCTGCAGCTTTAAATTGGCTATTTATAAACTGTCTTAAATTTCTTTAGTATTCGATTTCAATTTGTGTGAAAAAAGAACTCTAAGATGTCTAAAAGTTGAAAGGTTTGTAGTTTTTTGTCATTAAGTTATATTGAGAAGTTCTGATTTATATATAGTAAAGAATTAGTTTTGGTTGACTTATATATCAAAACATAAAGCCCTTTAGAAACCTTTTTCTTTTAAATCTTGTTCCATTATATTGTTAAATATTCTCTATTATTTTATCCCATTGTACTGCATACCATTTCAGATACAGCCAGATGCTGGAACATGAAAATTTATAAAATTTTCACACTCAATAATGCAAAAATTTGCTTGTACCAAAATAAGAAAAAAGTGAAGTTTTTCTCTCTGATGCTTTTCAGTTGCTATTTTGCCTATGCGTAATGTAAAAAGAGCAAAGTAGAGAAAAAAAAAGGGAAACGGAAAAAGTGGCAACTTTTTTCTATTTTTTCTATTTTTTTTGGCATGCCAAACATTTGCGTGGCAGCAAGCAGATTCAGAGCCATAACCTTGCCAGTTAGCAGTCACCTGGTAATTGCCATTGGCGTTGGTGTTGGCGTTGAATTTGGCGTTGGCGTTTGAGTTGACGTTGACGCTGGGGCACGTTTCGATTTGCAGTCAATGAATGCGCCTCGTAAAGTCGTGTAACACTGGTTTTTTTTCTCCCTCTCTCTTTCTCTCTCTCAATTTTTTCGTTGCTTGTAATTTGCATTTCATGTTGGACCACCCACACTGCATTAGTTAGCACCGGTTGACTCAGTTTTCATTCATAAAACAAGCTAAGGTCTCTGGTTCAGGTGTTGAGTAACTCCTCCGCCTTATTTGGCATTCAAAGTGCAAGTGCATTTTAAAAGTTCAAATGAAAGACGTGAAATCAATCAGTGTAAAAGAAAGAGAGATAGTGGGAGAGAGAGAGAGAGAGAAAGAGAAGGAGTATTCAATTGGGCGTGTGGAAATCTTTTTGTTAATTGCATGTCGAGCTGCACTTTTGTTGTGCGACAAAACATTTATCAACTCTTAGTTCTTTGGGCTCTTTTATTGCTTGTTAATTGCCCAGCAGAAGTACAAACAGAGATACGCCCATGCCATGCACCTGCCCATGCCATGACACACCCACTTTTATGCATTTCCACTAAAGTGTTGCCATAGTCCTTGTTGTTGTTTTTGTTATCATAGTTGAAAATGTATTCAGCCTGAAAGTACTTGGTGGTGAGGAAAATTTCAATAACGTATGAGAGAAATTTAATTTTTCTTCTATGAAGTGGGTTAAAATGGATATGGTTTTATAGTAAGGGTTAAATTTATATTTAAGAAATCAAATCAAGAAATGGGAAGTGTAAATATATATAGCTCATAAGTATATAATTTTTTTAATATATTTCATGTTAAATTTGGGAACACATTATTGGTAAAATATTTCTCATATTGTTTAGCTATTTCTACTAGAAGCACGTACACATCTCTAGACCATATGCTTGTTATCCGGCAATGTTATTACCTGTCCGGATGGATGTGCCCAGCAACTAGAGCGAATGAGAATAGGTGGGCGTTATGGCTAACCGATTGCCAAGACCAGTAAGCTAAAGGCGTGGCAAATTTCGTTGTAAGTGCAACACACAAGCAACAAATTCTGTTTGGTTTTCTGCTGAGCCAGAAATGGTGACAAATAACTTGAATTGGGCCTAGATCTAGGCTACAGTAACCCTTCTCCCCCACATATAGCCATCATTCCATGCGTTGGCTGCATTCGCAATGCATTTTGCAGTATGTGTGTGTGTGTGTGTGTGCGATTTATGCTCACCGACAGGAAACAGTGTTGATTAATTGAACTTTAATGAAAAGATTTATGTGGCTGCATTATTAAAAGAGAGCTAAACAACCAAAAGAGAGACAGACAGAGAGAGAGAGAGAAAGAGATGCATGACTCAAAGATAGAAACATGGAAGCAGAGTTTTGAATTTTTGTTCTAATTGCCATGTTGGCAATGTGTTTTTGGCTTAAAGTGATATTTTGAAATTATAAGATAAATATGATTTCCATTTTAATTGAACGATTAAAGTTTAGTTTCTTTGGCCATAAACGATGATTCGAGTGCTGGCAATTAAATTGTTTATTCAATTTGTTTAGCCGTATTTATATTTGAAAATCTTTGTCGATTTTTAATACGTTTGGAAAACATAAAAATGAATGTTAGCCAGGACAGTACTCATTATTTGAAATAAGTCAAGAATAAGTGTTGGTTGAGCATTTTTTTAAATACTTCAATCAGTAATAGCAATTTCTAAAATTGTTCATGGTTATTCCATTTCCATAAAATAAAAACGTCTTAATTATACCATATCTTTTTTTTAGCCCCTACCATTGATCTCATGATCCGGCCCTGTCTCATCTAATTCATACCAAAAATTGGTATGCAAAACGCAAAACTTGAGAATGCATTTTATGTGCCTTCCTCCCCAAAGTCGTATATCATTTAATAAGCCTTGTCAAACCAGACAATTTCTAAAAGTCATTATGTGTGCTTGCTCTATATTAAACAAATACTTAAGTTTCCCCTTCCCCAACGCATGCCTCTTATCTATTGCCCATTCACATCTAATTAATATTCTTGAATGATTATCGTTTTGAAATTTATGCGACTATATGTAAAATATTTCTTCTTTGGGGTTTTTGATTTTTTTTTCTCTGTCTCCCTTTGTCTTTTGGTGTCATTTCTCATTGTTTTCTTCAGTAACAAATTGCAATTGCAGCAGTTTGTGCATATTAATTTCCCAAGCAGCTGACGTAGACAATGTTGTTGCTGCTGTTTGCTGTGGTTTGGCACGAGCTGCAATTGCAGCTACTTGAGTTCGCCGCATCTCTGAAAATAACCAACAACAGTACCAACAACAACAACAACAGCAACAACAACTGGAACAATGCACTTTCAAATGATAATTGTTACAACTTTTATTGCTGATATTGCCTGCAACTGTTGCCGATTTGTAGCTGTTGTTGCTGTTGGCAATGATGGTGCTGCTGGTGCTGTTTCCCGGCTGCAACATTGTGGCCTGGCTGGTTTGCTGTTATGATTATGGCATTGTTATTGGTTTTTTATTGTTTTTTTGCAATTGTTTTGTCCTGTTTGTCTTTTGCTTGTTTAAAGGCTTTAAGCATTTGCACATTTTTTTGTAAAATCCTATGCAAAATGGGATCCAATGAGTAACCATTAATGTCATTGTATCAAATTGTTTATATGTTCAGGCCCACCAACAACAATTTGTCTCGCTTATAATACTCTTTCTATATGGGAACAAAAAATGGATATAAACGAATCTTTAAAAGCAACAAATAAGTCTTGCGTACGAATGATCTCTTAGATCTTATATACCATATACTAAAAAGCAATCTTTTTGAATACTCTTATCGAATTGTAGTGTATCAAATTGTTAAAATATAGCCTCTTTATGGTAGAGGGTATCACTCAATCGGCTTACAAATTCACTTATGTCATTTTTCTTTTTTTTTTTTTTGATGTACAATGTTGTTGGTTCATGCAAAAGTACAAACATTTTGTAGGCCACGCCCCCTACTGCCTCTTCACTTACACAAAAACGTGGCACTTGAACACGACAATTTTTTTTTCTCCTGTTTTTGGTTTTTTTTTTTTTGGGCTTTTATTTATTTTGGTTGTCCACTTTTATTGTTTTGTGGTCTGCATATTATATTTGGGCATTTCGTGTTTAATAATTTTTGTTTTTGTACGTTTTGCTTTGATTTTTGGTCTACCTTATATTATTTTGTTTTGGTTTGTATTGATTTTCAATTTTTGATATTTTTGTGTGCTGTAGGCCAGGCACAGACCGATTTTGGAAATGTGATTCTTTATGTGAGTTCAATTCAATGGCAAAAAGTCAAATTTTAATGGCTGTGAGTTGAAGGCTCTCTAAAAAGGCAAAACTTTTTCAATATATTCTATGCATATTTATTTAAACAAAATGTAAAAGTTAAAGCACGTATGTGTATGTGTGTGTATATATTTATATGTGTAGGTACATATTGAACGAATGGCAAAGGCTGCTGCTGTTGCTGCTGTGTTTAATGGCATTTGAAAAGTTGAGATGTGCAAATACATACTTGAGGCAAAATGGTTGTATATGCATATAAATATTTCATAATCAATTCAAATCATCTGCTGAAAGAAATTTCATTATTTTTGTTACATATTTTATATATACTTTTTTATTGATTTAATAATATATTGCTTAAAATAAAGAAATTTTCAAAGTTGAGTGTTTATTCTTTTTTCTTTTAAGTGAATATGAAATCAATCAACTTTAAGTTTTATTTAGCCTTTTATATAAAAACATTATTTACAAAATGAAACTTTTGGCAATTGTTTATTAAAATCATGAAAATTTGGTAATGTTTGTTGGAGATTGCGAAAAACAAAGGGTTCTCTAAAAGTAAATCGACATCTTTGAAAAAAGGAAACTTTCACAAAATGCTACTTAGATTTTAAAGCTCAATTTACGATCTTTTTATGTTATTTTTTTGAGTCTAGGAACCTTTTCAGTGACTGAATGATAATTTATTTTTATATATACATATATATAGTATTCTTCATCTGTACATATATTGAAGTTAAAGATAATCTTTAGAAACATTTTACATTTGTTCAAATTCGCTTTGCTTTGTTTTTACTGCGATGGAAGCCAGAGACTAGTTTATTTACTGCAAAATGAACATAAAGAGACAAAAATAGTTGATGGCAAAATAATGTCCAATTATATGCACAGTGGAATTATTCGGTTATATGGCATTCTCTCAAAGTCGTCTACATCATTATCATTATCTAGATAAACTTGAAAACTCATTTGGCATACGCAATTATTTGATACGAGTATAAGATATTTGAATTTAACTAATAAAATATATGCGGATGATTGTATATGTATTCCGATATTTTAGATGCATAATTTAGCATGGGACGTGTGAAGTTGCTTTTGGCTAATTGACACTTAACATGGCTTGAAGTATTTTAAAGTTAATTGTGTGTCGATGTCAACTTCTAATGCCTTGCCCCAACCCAATGGGTAACCTCAACCCCCCCCTCTGCTCCCAGTCACATCTTCTCGTTCCTTTACTCTGTGGCAAATATCTAGCTACCAAATTCCGCCATTCAATACACATGTTTGTTAGCAATTCTGTTTTGTGTAGTATTTAAATTGCCTTGTCGCTTGTTTAGTTGTTGCTGTTGTCAATAAATGTTGTTGGTTGGTTGCTGCCGCTGCTGTGGCTGCTGCTGCTGCTGCAGTGGCTGCTGCTGCTGCTGCAGTTGACATTTTATCGTTACACCTGCAAAATTTTTCCCCAGCCACGCACTGAAAATATACCAACAAAATATTGGAATGAAAATCAATAGAGGAAAAACAAAGCAGAACCTGCAAATAACCTAAACGGAATTCAGTTAACTTGGAAATATGTTCAAGTTTTAATACTCTTACATTTAAATATTTGACTGATAAATACAATGATTGATTTCTCTACTTTTATATATTAAGATTATTTTTTATATACATAAGAGAAAAAAGGACACCATTAGAAAAGTAAGCGCAATCAACATAAGACGATACGGAAAACCTTTAAAATGAAAAGTTAAATGAAATATAATACATAAGTTTTAGTATTTCTTATTTTTAAGTAAATAAGTAACATTCTTGCATATGAATTTAAATCATAATCTCTATTTTTGTTGCCTTCATTCATTTAAAATGAATAAAACAAAGTTAAGGCAACAGGTTGAAAGTGAAAATAATAATAGAAATTTGAAATTTGAATATTGTTCTGCTATAAAGGCAAAGAATAAGAAATTAAACAACAATTATGTTTGATTGAAAAAATAGATAAAAACTTCACAACTTGAAAGCGGCAAGTGTGAAAATAATTTAAATTTATTTTGTTTTGAATTGATTGATCTTAAAAACAAAATGACTCATTAAATTAAGAGTTTTTAGTAATTTTATTTGAGTAGGATAGAATAACAAGCAGATAAATGCTATTTTTATATATATATATTTAAAGTACCCACCACTTGAATGTTGTTTAAACTACACCAAAATTTTGTATATGACATAATTTGTGTATTTGGACTTCATCTAACCATAAGAAATTCCGCACTGATTTAATACTCGAATGAATAATGACAAATGGCAAATGGCATGGCATTGCATGGTTCATTGTTTTCCACTAAATGTGCCGTGTGCTAGGTGATTACGACAATTTTCCTGCATGTTTTTAGACGCATAAATAATTAAAATGTTCGCATTAGTTTCCCCAATACCCTCTCTACTCTATCCCTCCCTCATTCATTTGATCTACCTTCTATATGTTCACTCATGTTGTCAGCTCAAATTTCAATAAGCACTCTAATTGTTTTTAAGTGTTTTTCCAGGCACCGACAACAACAGTTCAGTGCAACGCAAATGAGCCGTAATTGCATAATTCTAATTTAGCGTCAAGTTCTAAGCACCAAAAACATGTTGTATACAATTTATGCACATGCATTGGTATGTGTGGACAACCATAGACGTAACACAGAAGGGTATTACAAAGAAAAAAAAGATACAACATATGTCATAGAAGGGATAAGGTTAGATGTAATATCTTGAGATATCTACTTATGTCAGGAAACTAAAAAATGGAATAAAGAACCGAAAATTGAAAGTGCAATTAAGCCTTACAACTATTTTATATAAGCAATTGTTTAATAAGTATTAGTTAAGTAATTAAAATTATTTCCTATTTACAACCATTTAACTTCACAGTACAATGAGCAATTTACTTACCTAACTAAAATTTTTGGATTCTTTAAAACTTTACTCTTTTTGCGCCTTACTTAAAATTTGTGTCGTTGTGCAACGCCCATGTATGTATGTGCATGTATAATCGTGCTTTGGTATGGGTGTGTAGGTGTCTTTAAATAGGTGTGCTGCATTTTCACTCATTTTACTTATTAACTCACGGTTAGTTTCAGGTTGCTTGCCTGAGTGCTCAACAGCAGCAGCTATAATTGAGTTGAACTAGGTAGGTTGGAAAAACTTTAACATAGTCCAAAACACACAAACACACACACACACATAATTTAGCTAGAACTTACATAAACAAGCACATAGAAATGTTTGTCCAGGTGGATATAAGTGGAAAAATTATTATTTTTTTGTATAAAATTGTTTAATATTGCAAAAGCGAAATATTAAACATAACAATTTAGACTTTTTTGTCACCTGGATTTGATATTCATGCATATTTAAATGTGTATATTCGCATATGCGTAAGTGTGATTGTGTGAATTTAAATCCGTATTGCGACACCTGTACAAAGCAAATACCAATTAAAGGCTTTTCACATGCAGAGCCACGTTGTTGGCATCGGCCTAGAGTCTGGCATAACCGCACTCTTATGTCCTGCCTTCTCCAGTACTTGCCTCCTTGAAAATACTCTTTGCAATGGCGGCAAACAAATTTACACTGTGTATACGTGTATGCATGTATATTTGTGTGTGTGTGTGTATTGTGTTGTGTGCAAGCTACGGACCATTTATATGGCCAGTCCTTAACGTGTACCCAAAACAGTTGCCTGGCTATCGGCTTATTGAACGACCACGACAAAGAGGAAAAGGACGACTAACCGTTGGGTCGCCAGCAACCATCACCAAGCATTATTATGGCCAAGCCAAAAGATGAGAATGGGCCTGAGGAAAAGAGCAGACCCCCAACCCATGGCAAACGAACCAAGACCGACATGGCCTGGAAATTTGTAGCCTACTTAAAGGATTACTGCAGCAATTGCACCTTGGCCGGCTTCAATTACATAGCCAATCACAAGTAAACTTGTCTTCCCTTTTTTTTTTTTTCTTTAATTTATTTTAAAAATTATGAAAATAATCTTATCCTATTAATTTCATTTCCCTGTCCAGTTTGCATCCAACGGAACGTATATTCTGGTTAATTTGTGTTTTACTATCGGCAATGGGTTGCTATCATTTGATCAGCGAATACCAACATGATTTTCCAATACGCGCTGTAAGCATTGTCTATGAGAGCCTACCACCATTTTCCAAATGGAAATTTCCCACAGTGAGTGTTTGTGAAATTGTCTATAAATATGACCTGGGTCCCGATGTGGTAGACTATGTGGCAAAGTAAGTTAATGGCTAAAATTGCTGAACAAAAAATTGTCAGATAAAAATATTTATGTATGCTTTAAGTTTGGGCAACGATCCCGATGACGAATATAACTATGATGTGGAAACGTATATATCTTTAATGCTCTTTCCACATCAATATCACGAGGGGACTATCAATTCACATTGCCAACCCTATGAGAAATGTGACAAGTGTGCGAAATGTCCGAGAAATGATTATCGAAAAATGTCCGTAAGGGTAAGATAAACAAATTGATCCATAGATTTAAAAAAAAAACACTAATTCATTTTAAACGTGTGAAATTTCTTTTTTTCTTGTCCTTTAATTTAATTTAAATTATTTTCTGTTGATAGTTTGGTGCCAATTGCACGGATATGTTTATCGAATGCAAGTTATCGAATAAAATTTTTGATTGTTGCAAATACTTTTTACCTTTAATCACACCATACGGACGTTGTTTTATGCTCAATTCATTGCAAAATAATAAACGCAATTCAGAGCATTGGTTACCCATGGTATTGGATCCGGGCACTCAGATAGCCCTTATGGAATTGCTAACTCATCGACCAATACAGGTTACTCTACTTAATGAAGAGGATATTCCGCATACAGCGTTAAGTGGCGTCGGTGTTAGTATAACCGATCCGGGCCAGCATAAAACATTTCAATTTTCAATGGAAGCCATGGAGAATGATCCGGATGTACATGAAATTGAGCCCAGAGCGAGAAATTGCCTTTTTCCCGAAGAGGTTTCTGCGACGAGTGTATACAAAGCATATAGTTTCACTACATGCATCAGTGATTGCGCCCGGCAATTTCAAATGGAGGTGTGCAATTGTACACCATATACAATGAATCCTTTTGGCAATCCTCGTTATCCCGACTGCGATTTCAAGGGCACGTTATGTTTGGAAAGTCATTCAATGGTTAAACCAGATGCCAAACTATTGCTGAACTATAAAAAGGGTAAAAGCAAATGCTATTGTTTGCCCTCTTGTAATGAGGGTGATTTGAAAGCTATCTACGAATCAGTTTCGGAGTGAGTATAATGGAATATATGATTGCTAATGTAAGGCTATACTTAGCATAATCTTTTGCAGTTTCAATCGAAGCAGTAAGGCTCGCAATGTCACTTTATCGATGCCAGTTTGGCCAACTGATCAATATCGCCGTCAGGCTTTGCGTACCCGTCTGGATGTTGTGGTCACTATGGGTGGAATGCTTGGTCTATTTCTAGGTGCCAGTATACTGAGTGCAATTGAATTTGTCTATTATTTCACTTTGCGAGCAGTTAATACCATTTTGATGGCAAAAGCAGCTATTGATAAATAGATTCATTTCTTCAACATATTTTAATTTATTAAAATGTTTATGCAATTCTTTAGTTAAATTAAGTATGAACATTTCTTGACCTCGGTCATTCGCTTTGGTCACATGTGGCGTATGCGCAATTTTAAATTTTTATTAAATATTTGTTGGCTCTCGGTCACTGCAATGCGCATTAAAAATGCAAGCATGGCATGCCGTCAGGATGCCAAGTATGCCCAGAATGGGAGCCATAGAAACAGATAGACAGAAAGAGGGAGCAAGAGAAGCGACGAAAATCAATGCAACTCACAATTTTTCGCCAAGTCAGAGACCCAACGGAAATTGCATTCCACTAGTTTCTCCCGCTTTATGTTCATCTTGCTTTTTTTTTTACTGCTACTGCTGCTGCTGCAGCTTCTGCTTCTGGTTCGACTCCAACTGCTGTCCATTTAGCACTTTGGCACTCAACTCGGCTACAGGCTTAATGTGAGAATTTCATTTGCAATGTTTTTAAATATTTAAAAGTCCGAAAAACAACAATAGAATGAGTTCTCCCAAAAGTAGGCTCTCGCAATGTCACAGGAATGTAATCACATTAATTTCTTGTCTCTCCCTTCTTGTTCTTTTTTGGTCAACCACGAAAAAGGAAACAAAAGTAACAATAGCAACAAAGGTTAATTAATTATGCGCTACACCAATTAAGGAGTTGGCCAAATGGGTATATGCTTTTAAGCTGATGGCCAAATGAAATTAGAAAAAAGAAATCTAATTTATGTTCTTTAAAATGCAAACAATACAGAATAAAAGCATTTCATATCAATGGCTTCTTTTTTAATTTTGTTAATATAAAAGAAGCACATATTTCAATAAATATAATAAATTAATCCAATTTCATAAGAGAGGAGTGTTTTATTTTTAGTTTAAATTTTATAAGCCGCCTTAAATTGTGGGGCATTTACATGACGATTCATTTGAAAACTTTAACCTATAAGAAAAAAGAAAGCCACAAAATTACAAGGAATAAGAAAAATCTTTTTCGCTTCCACAAAGCAACAAAAAACAAAACTTGCTCTTTCTTCACACAAAAGGTCATAAATAATACTCTCATATTTTAATATTTTTGTATACACTTGGAGAAAAAATTTAAAGCAAAAGAATCGGAAAATTAAAAGGAAAATACATTTGTATACCAAATAATATCTATTTAATAAACAAATTAGTTTGTTTATCGTATAAAATTTTTTAAAATTTTATTGTCATAATCAAGAGTCAAGAAAACTTTTTCTTTGTGTGTTACTTAGTCACTTTTATTTTCTTTTAGCGGAAGCATTTTATTTTCATTTCACATTGGTTGGATGGTTCAACTTTTTCCTTTGCCTTTTACTTTAACACATTCATATTCGCATTCACATTCACATTCATAGTTATTCATATTTGTGTTGTGTTGTTTATGATGGAAATCCTACGTTTATTCACTCAAAATAGGTCCTAAGTGCAACATCAGCAGCAAGTGAAAGTGTCCAGTAGAAAGGTTGTTGTTTCTGTTTTTGCTTTCTTTCTTTCTTTCATTCTTTACCTTTTGATTCGAATTTTTTTTTGTGTTTTATATCATTTATCAAGCTCAGCAGGAGGTGTGTGGGCAGCAGGCGTGAGTCGGGCATAAAAAGGGGAAGTGAAAGAAGAAAAAAAAGTAACATTTTTGTCATGTTAAACTGTCAGAGTGCGCATTTAGTCATTACTTACATTCTTGCCACCCACTTCTTTTTATATGCTTTCGTAACTGTCAGTCTCATGCAAATGCAGCATACAATACACAGAGACGAAGAAGGACACACCTATACTTACAAACAGACATACACACACACACGCACATGCACACTCACATATATTAGTACATGTCACACTCAGTGTGCGAAATGTAATTAAAAGTTACCCATGCAAGTCTGCGGTTGAGTTTTTCCGTTTTCCGTTTGCTTGTTCGTTTCATTTCTCTAGATTTTCTAGCCATTAGCATAACGCTCAAAAGTATGCTATATATTTACGTATACACACACAAACAAACACCTCACCGCATTGTCATTTATCACTATGTTAATTATGATGTTTTATTACCCTGACAGTTTCTATATATAAACCTGATTTGGCCGCATCAGCATGGCGGGCATAGCCAAATGGGCAACGCTTTTGTACGCGGCATGTGGCATGTAGGCAACTTAAATCATTTGCCAATGGGTATTTGTATTTGCATTTAAATGCAAATTCAGATAAATTATATGCATATAAAATCCGATGAATAAAAATTCATCATAATGCTTTCCGGTTAGTGATTTACGTGGCGCCAAAAAATAATTAAAAATTCAAATAACTTTATTAAAATTGCATGCAGCGCACATGAAGCAAAGAGAGAAATTCCATGCAATTGCTACTCGAATTGGCAATTGAATTCAAGGCAAATGGTTAAACTGGGTAAGCAGTCGATAGGTAAAGAGGAAAAGAAAAATGAAGTAGAAAAAAAAAATTGGATAGGGAAAAGATAACTATTTTTCAATTACCTTTTTCTCACGCACGTTTGCTTAGCATTTTACTTCTGCATCAGATGTGTAGGTAAAAGAGAGGCTGGCTGATTCAATGCACTTGCAATATCCTGTAATTGTATGGTAAAAGTTACCATTAAGGATAATGGACATTAATGGAAACACAAAACTGAAAATCAAATTTATCAAATTGATTAAGGAAAGAAACCATAATCAGAGGAGTATTCAACCTTTTTTAACTATTGATATTTAAGCGTATCGTATCTTCGAACGATGTCAAATTTTAAAAAAGAATTTGATAATCTCAGTGCCAGAGTATAGCTAAGTCGACTTAATATTAGCATTGCTTTCCACAGCAGTTACTAGAGATGATGCCAGAGACAAGACGAAATTGAGTTACCTTTCAATAGGGTAAAAGCTTTTCCTTTCTTTTTCAATTTGAAAAAAAATAAAACTAAAACATTTTCGAGATATCCTATAAAAAAATTTGCTAGCAAGGGTCTGTACAATTGCCACTTCAGGACTTAATATTGAGCTTTGACATTGTACAACTTTAAAAAAAAGCTTCTTTCAAAATGGTTTTCTTTTCTTTCGTTTTACCAGTTAAGTTTTCAGTTTAGCTATGCTTGTATTTCCTGTTTGATTTCTTCAACTACAAAGCAATAAGATCGTATAAAGGAAATTGTTGATTTTACTCACTTTTCTTACTCATTTCAATGCCTGACTGTTGCAAACTGTATGTGAATATGTGTTTGTGTTCAGTGTGTTAGTCTGGCAGTTAGTAGTTTTTCAATCAGCCACGCCTACTGCTACAAAGAATAACAAACAGAACAGACTTTTCTCTCTCTCTCTCTCTCTCTCTTTCTGACTCTCCTTTTCCTCAATCTCATGGGCTAAAGTGTTAACAATTGCCTTTTCTTGGCAAAGAATTTTTTAAATTTCCCCTAAGCGGAAATCTATTTAAATTGAATTCTATTCAAGGCAAAGTGATTCTGTATGCATGTTGAAATGTGTGTGTGTGTGTAGGTGTGTGTGGAGGGGTGTGCGTGGATGCAGCTTTGGCCGAGAGTGAAGTTTCTGTGAAAAAGTTTCGCAGACTTTATGCTGCATTGAGAATTATATTAAATCCTTGGTTGATATTTCCATTTCAATGGATAATCATTATGAGTGGAAGATGAAGCCGAAGCTGCTGCAGTTTCTGTTGCTGAAAGGCATTTTGCTGCCCCTACTATTGTTGCTGCAACTGACACATACATACACACAGACACACACACACACACATAGATACTTGTAGAAGATATTTATGCATATTATGCATTTTTCACACATTCATGTAGCTTTTGATTGTGCTCACTAGGTAGGTGTAAATACTTGCCTCTGGCATTTCACAATGTTGCACAACAACAATAAGTGCACCAACGGTACGTATAAGTAATATTTATTTATTCAAGCTCTGCTTTTGTCTGCCTTGATGCACGCACACATACCACACAGACATATACATACATGGAGCAAAGTGAAAGGATTTTCAACATATGCCAAGCATAAACATAAGCAGGAAATTCATTTTTCATTTGTTTGTGCAAAGTTCTCAAAACTCTAGCTCTCTTTTCAACTCCCTCAATTTTTTTCTCCCTCTCTTTCTGTCTGCCTGTCTTGTTGTTTTTCAGCTCAGATGAAGATGCCTTCTGCTTTAGCCGCTGTTTGCATTATAAATATTCATCATACGCCAACATGCCCAAGCAGAGCACTTATTATACTCAAATTAAGGCATAGCAAAGCTGTTTTTTTTATATATTTTTCTTTTCTTGTTGGACGCTTTTCCCTTCTATGAATATGTTGATGAAGGTTGCCAAAAAAAAAAAACACCAGAAACATGAGCAAAAGCATACTTCAAATTCCAACTTGGGGGCCCAAAATGCATTGCAATTTGCCTGCTTTAGGTTGCCAGGTTCGACGGCCTCTCAAGCTTTTAATGTTCATGCCAGCGTTAAATATCAGCTGTTTAACACACATACATATACACACACATGTAATACTCCCTTGCACATGTATGTATATATGTAGTGGCAAGTGATGCAGGCAGCTTCATGCTCATATCCTCGAGACGATGCCAGCTTAAGTGCGCGACTTGTTTTGGCAAGTGGCAAGTGCTTTGTGGCCTGCATTGTATATGCAGTTAGTGCTTGAGATGCCTAGAAGAGTTAAGGCTAAAAGAGCTGGCAAAAATACTGCTATGAATAACTTTGTCTTTGAATTGCATGGCTTGTTATCTTTTTATGATAAAGGAGCAGAAATAAAGCCCATTAACTGCTTATTACGTGAAAGTGGAAAGAAAGAAGTGAGAATTATATAGAGAAATACATCCAATGAAATTGCTTTCTGCAGACCAAATAAATAATTTAGAAAAAGGTATTTAACATATTTAAATTTATATAATATAAACATTTTGCAGTTGGAATAGTTTATGTTCTAGTTTCTCTAAGAAGAAAAATTCATCTAGGAATTGGTTAGTTTTGCTTGATTCTAGAATATTTCAAACCTAATTCCATGTTTTTGGTTATATAGAACGGTGTTAATTTTCATTTTAGGACTAAAAAAACATTTTGTGGCTCATTAATCGCTGTTTGCCACCATCTGCCTGGCCATCTTCAGGAAAATATTGTCACACCACATAAACAAAAGGCAGGAGATGGAGACGCAGAGACAAAAGATAGAAGCCAGAAGAAGTCTTATCGCTATGACTATTAACGCAGCATTACAAAAAAGGAAAGAAAAAAAAAAACGAAGCCAAGTTAAGGCCAAGTGTTGAGTACACGTGGCCATTTTGGTTTACAGGCATTCGGCAGGACACTCTCGTTGTCGGTTATCAGTGTCAGGCCGGGTCCCATCATCAGGCTGTAAACTACACAGAACGATTCAAATCCAAACAAAATAACCACGACAAATGCCAGCACGTTCTTACCTTGGTCCATAAACCAAGCAGAAGAAGAGACGAAAATCCCTGACAGGCCCTAGGATCAGGATGAAGCACTGAAAGTATCTTGCCGGCATTTATAGTGAGCTGAGCAGCTCGAATACGAGTATAAACGTAAAAAAAGTGGTTTTTAGGCCTTAAATTGGTTGTCCAATTTATGTGCTCCCCCTGGGTAAATGAGAGTCTAAAATACGTACATATACAGAGAGAGAAAAAATAAAGAGTAGCATAGAATTTGTTGTAGTGATTTGGTTGTTTGGCCTTTTTTTCTTTTTAACTTTGCTTTTTGCCAGATTGGTAACAACTGAGAATAAGGTAAAAGAGAGGGCGAAAGAAAGAGATAGACTGAGATAGAGTAAAAGAAAGAGTGAGTGCTGCTGATAGCTGCCTTGTACAAAACTTTTGGGATTAGAAATGATTTCTTATGGCCCACAGACTGTGGGATGCCTGTGCCTTTTGATTTATGTTGACATGCTGTGGTTGTTGCTGCTTGTTCCATAGTTGTTGTTGGGCCATGTACACGCCTCAATGGTCAGGTGGCTGGTTGGTTGGTCGAACAAAAAATACAGCCAAAACAAAAAAAAAAAATGAAGAGAGAGGAAAAAAAAAAACAGTCCTAACCAAACATTTCTTGGCAAACACTTGGCCATTTTTCATGGGGTTCATTTCATTTGAGTTGCTTTTTATTGCCAGCCAAGAATACTCAACTCAAATATACAGTGAGTTCGATAAAACTTTCAAAAGTCATGTCACAGTTTACTCTAAGGTAAGATTTTCACCAATTTTTCTATTCATTAAATTTCTGTATGTTTTTGTTGCATACTTTTAGGCCTCGGACATAAAAAAATGGTTATTATAAAAATTACTTTATTATATTATACTTACTTATTTTTATTATAATTACTTACTTTTAAGAAAATTTTACTTGTATTACTTTCTCTATCCTTGATTTCTTTGACGAAGATCATATCGAAAATATATTTCAACTATAGCTCAGCTTTATCAAACTCTTTGAGTTCACACATTTCTATCAGTCACTGTTCTCAGTGGAAGTTTTATGGGACTTACGTTTTTGCGGCTTTTTGGAAATTTTTGTCACACACCCAAGCCAAAGTGAAGCAAACTGAACTGAGCTCAAGCGACCGCCAACTTAAAATGGTCAACCGGAACAGAGCAACATTGTTGCCAATTGCTTTGCCCTGAGAAGTTCCAACTTCTACTTTTCGCTTTTGTTGTTGCTATTGTTGTTTTTGCTGCCACTGTTGCTCCTGATGTGGTTGCTGTTGTTGTCAATCTCAACCGCATTACATGTCAATTACCGTATACTAAACTGTAAGAGGACTTATGCCAAGTGCGTCCTGTGTGTGGCCAATGCAATGCCGCCACTTGCGATGGCTCAGTTCCTTTACTCAATTCAACTTAATACAACTCGACTCACATCTTCCGCTTTTTCACTTTGGCTAAAGCAGCAAAAAAAAAAATAAGAAGTAAAATGGGAAAAAAGGTCGAAAGAAGAAAAATAAGGGCAAAAGAGAAAATGTGCTGCCACATGAGTTTAATTTATGGGACTCGCAGCTATTTTGGCTGCCAAAGCGGAAGTGTGCTGCCTGTCAATAAGGATTGGATTGGCAGTCCACAGAATGCGGCCTGGCTGGATCAACCTTGCCCTGCCATTTCATTTTCTGTTCCACACCTCATCTCTTACCGCCTCTGGGTAGTGGCTACAACAACATAGCCACCATTTTTTGATAGAGATTGACAAATGTGTGCGTGTTGGTGACTTTTAAAAAATGTTTAAGCTCCTCCACACAGAAAATATAAAAAGTGAAATGAAACGTACTAAAGTTGTGGTTGTGCCAAAAAGAAGAGCAAAGAAAAAAAAATGAAACAGCAAAAATGAGAAAAAAAAGCTGAAAAAGAGGAAAAATCAACCCGTAAATAATGCGCAAAATTTGTTAAAAGGACAAGCGTAATAAATCCTTTCAATGGCACACAATTTCTTGATAACTTTTTAGTGTTAGATATTTGTTTCTCTTCTCTAAGCCCTTTTTTTTCTGCATTGGACTTAGGACAAGCTTTTACCAAAGCATTAAAGTTACACATGAAATTTCCGTTTAGACTTATTTTTTTTTCAAGTAATAAATAATAAGTAGATTCTGTTTATCAAATGGAAATGGTCGCCTAAATACATATTGAGATAATAAAAAAAAAAATATAAGATACATTCGTATTGCTTTAAATGGTGCACATGTCGTTCCGTTTTGCAAAGTTGTCGGAAAAACTAATGCATCTATCTGAAAGCTGCCAATTTCATTCAACATTCAAAACCTTTCGATGCTTGGGCGCTTTGGAGCTGCCCGTCTATCATCGTCAGCGTCATCATTGGAGCATACCATCTGAGCCAGAGGTGAGCCACTGATGCATGCAATTTGTGCTCCCTTTTCAACAAAAAAAAAAAAAAAAAAAAAGAAAACCTCAATCAAAAATAAAACAAAAATATAAGAAGCAAGTAAAAACTGAAACAAATTCAGGAGCCGCAGAAAATTTTCCTCAAATTTTGTGAGTGGCTAACTAACTTGGTTAACTAAATAACTGACAGTCTAATGCATAATTTGTCTAAACTTTTAGTCTATTAGAACCACAAAAGAGCCATTTGGTCACTCACTAGAAGGCGTTAGAGCTTAGCTGTGGCTTTGTCCAGGTGCGTTAAGAGTAGTGGGGTAAGCTACTTCACTTTCATCTCACACCCCAAAAAAAAAAAAAGAAGGGAGAAAACTTTTGCCATTGAATTTCATTCCATTCCATTCATTTTGCGGTTTCACTCCCAGGGATATGTTCATTTGATTTGAATGCGAATGAGAGGCACTAACGAAAAAGGCATAAAAGTTTCTCCTACATGAACTTTTGCCTGTACGAGAATCTCTCGAGTCGTATACAGATGGGGTGGGGTGGGGTGCTTGTGTTGGGGAGGCATATTAAAAACTCAGTTGGGCCATAAACTCAGGTGAACACAGACACTAATCTGAGATATCCAGAGTTCTCAGATGTTTGACAAAACTCTTTTCTCCCCCCCTTTTGTCCTTTAGCCACTTTCCATTCTTGTCTCTTTCTCTATACCTATCTTAATTTATGCGTATTTAATAGAGTTTTTATTGTTGTTTGCAGTTCTCAATGAAAGTTCTTTCACTTTGGTTGTAGTTTTGATTGAATATTTATGCGTGTGTCTCTGTGTGTGTGTGCGTGTAAAAGTGCAAATGTACATATACATATGAGGTTTAGTTTAGCTATGAAAATGTTGGTTTACCCAAAACTTGTTTAACGATTTAACTAATAGTTTTTCACATGAACATTTGCAATTTGATTAGTTTTTATATACTATCAAAATCAAAGACTATTTAAGACAAACCTATCTACTGCTTATCGAATGGTTGAGATTAACCATTGAGGTATAGGAAATTCTTGAAAGTGTACAATTTCATGATGTAAAAATTACTTTTTTTTGCTATTTAATATAAGGATATTAAAGTGAGTATGAACTAAATCAATGTGAAATGAACAAAAAAATATAGACAATCAAATACAAAAAAGAAAAGTCTGGCGGCAGCTCTTTATCCAGGCTTATAAAGAAACCATACAAATAAAAATATAAAAATAATATTTAAATTTCAAATTCAACTCTTTGTTTTTTTTTCATTATAGTTAAATAGAACAGATTTTGTTGCTTTACGTTCATAAAAATGTACCTAAACTTTTTAATACAAGTCAAAATAGCTGTTAATACAATTTATTTAACATTTTCAACTTTATGCAATAAGATTTATATATGTATGTAAACATGTAGGGGGAAATGAATTTGAATACATTATATTTTCAATTTCACGTGTCATTAGGTACCTTCTTATCTCTCAAATGCCACCGCCAACAGCATGTAATCCTTGTGTGTATAATTGAAAATTGGCAAATCTTAAAACGTGTAGACCAAACATCATATCTAGTAATGTGATGTTGTACTCATTATGGTAACATTCTCTATTAACCTGCCTACCCCACTCACTTACACATTATATGTATGTGTGTGTGTGGGCGAAATGCCAAGTTACTTTACGCGTAAAATGGAAATTAGGAAAATGCGTAAGGAAAAATTAAATTTCCTCTGTGCAAATATTTGAAACTAATTATGCCCAATAGAGTCAAAGTGCGGCAAGAGCTGAAATTACTGCTGCTGTGACTCTGGCACGTTGTACATCCGTTCGTGATTCAGGATGCCTTCCGCTGTTAATGCTGTTGCTGTCTCATCCTTGTTGCTCAGGTGACGATGATGCTATGCAGGATGCTTACGGCATTAGTTGTTGAAAGGAGCAAGTGTATAGGGGCCAGAAGAGAACAGAACAGGCCATGCCGAGTAAGGCCAGGCCAGAGTAGGGCAGGGCAGAGCAGGCCGGGCCAGGCCAGGTTTTACGTTATAAACAAAATACGCGTGACTTCCTTTTGGAGCCATTAAAGCGGCATATCCGTTGGCACAAGGAGCATCGCATACGTATATGTATATGCCCCTCTGTGTGAATGTATTTCTTGAATGATGAGCCAAGCCAGGCAACAAAAAAACAAAACAACAAAACAAAACAAAAAGACCAAAACAAAAAAAAATGGTTTTAAATTGTTGATTAGTGCAAGGATAACATCCACAGGAACAAAAAGGGCGGCACCTGTGCCCGCATCCATTGCTACCATCGCTCCCCCCCTCCTTCTTAACTGTAACCGCCTTACCTGTATAAGAATTTTGAAAAATAATCATTATAATGACAGGCATTGTTATGAAAATTCGAATGAAAAAGGCAGAAACTACGACACAAACAAGCTGAAAAGCAATTTGTACCCAAGTCCTTGACTCACTACACACCACTCCCATTTCCACCATTCCCTTCTGTCACTCCCATTTGCTTCTTTCCATTCTCTCATTCCCAATCTACAGTTTTGTGTGCGTGTCTTTGCCATGCATTATACTTAAGCTTTATGTTACTTATGCGCTTAACAAAAAAACGAACAAAAAAATGAAAAAAAAAAAGGGAAAACAACAAAAAGCAAACTGGCATTGTTTTTGGTTGTTTTTAAAAATTTCATGAACTCGTTGAAAACGTGTGAAAAGAAAATTATAATGGTGAAGGTGAAGATGGTAATCCTGTTTTGTGTGTGTGTGCCAGATCAAAGCGAGTCAGCCAACTCAATTCTGTGAGATCTCAGGGCAAAGATGAGGCCAAAAGGACCAGGTCCATAACCCCCACCATTACCATTACCAAGACTTGGGCCTAAGCAAATTTCGCTAAAAATGAATTATTAGCGTTTCGCAATACAAAAAACAAAAGATGGCAAAAAAAGGAAAAACGAAGAAAAACGTTGGCAGTCGGCCGGGACCGTTATGCCGAAATTGCAACGAACCCAAAGGCAACCGAGGCTTTTTCATTTCATCCATTTGTTGTTGCTGTTGTTAAGAATTATGGCTATAAGAAATGAAAATGTTGCCTTGTCTTTCTGGGCAAGAGGCTTGGGGTTTTTTTTTTTGGTCTTTGGGGTTTGCACTCACCACCAGATGCCCTAACACAAAAACAACAAAAAAATAAGAACAATACCAAATGGATACAAAAATGGAAGAACAAGAAAAAAAAACACTCAACAACAAAAACCGGAGAAACTTTTTGCGTCTAGCAGAAAAGTAAAAACAATTTCTTTTTGTTTTTATTTTTTTTTTGTACTTTTTTTTTTTTTTTGGAAGTTAAGTGCATTTCTGGTAATCCAATAAAATTGCCTTTGACATTTGCTTTGTGCTAGGGGAACAAGTTCTTTTCGAGTGCTTAGAATGATAAAGCAGCAAATGAAATGAGACAAAAGAATAAAATAGAATGCGACTCTTAGCCGAGAATTGAAACCAAAATGACAATTTGTATCAGTTTCGATTACATTATCGGTTTCATCACATACGATATATGTTAACCATTTGGAAATATTATAAGGGGTAGAAAAGGTAAATATTGAACTCTACATAAGCCAGTGGAAATTGTATTTGCTTCAGATCCATTTTGGATAAAAAATTTAGGTTTTATAGACCACTTTATTATTATTTTAAGTGTTTGTGTATAGAATTTAAGTTAAATCTGAGAGTTGTGGTATATAAATCGAAGAATAAGTTTGCCAAATATATATTGATTACCATTTATGATATATATATTTGTTTTCGGATTTTTTAACTTAAAATATTGGCTTAACTTTAGTGTAAGCTTGTTTTAGTTATCGGTAAATCCGAAGAATGCAAACTTACTTGGGCTGAATACATTTGAATCATATTTTTTTCAGTTTTAGATTTGTTTGGGATATCTAGATATCTAAACTTTATCCATAAGAAATAAAAAATCTGTTCACCTTCAAATTGCTGTAAAATATATTTTTACGACCCATTAGTTTATCGTAATTTAATCATTATTTGATTTTTCACACTATTGGCTAAATTTCTGTCTCAATGTTTCAAGATTTTAAATATTATTATTATCATGAGCAAACTTATATAACACAAGTGTTATTGATGATGTTTCAAAATGTTTTAAATTATGTTAACTTTCAAAAAAGTAAACTTTTTAATATAAACAAAACTTGCAGGCTATTTCCAAAGGGAATTGTTTTTTGATTCTTATAATATACATATTTTCAAGCACAATAACTTCATTTAGTTATACTTGAAAATAAAAAAAGCTTCAGTTTTATTCCAAATTTCAATTGATTACATCTTTACTTTTCTTTTAAGTTTTTCTCTTTTAAATATTCAATTTTGCATCCACAGAGTATACAAAAGTGTTTATACATATGTGGTAGGTAGGTAAGGTAAGTACGAAAATATTGTAACGAATACAAATGAAAATGCTGATGATGTCATTAACTAAATTGAATTTGAACAAAACACGCACACACACGGCCCCACACACACACACATACCAAAAGAGAGCGTAAAGTTAATGTAGACAAAAAGTCTTGACATAATTTCTAATTTTCGACCCAAAATTGCAATGCATTTGAGAAATATGTTTCTTGTTGTTGTATGTCAGTTTACTTAATAAGTTTTACATTGCAAATGCAAAAAGTATAAATTGAGAGCTGAGAGAATTCACGCTTTTCGACTGCCAAAAATTGCAATACCTTCATAACCATCATCATCATCTTCATCTTCATGATAATGATTATCAACATCATCATTAATATTTTTGTACAATCATCTCTGAGTCCGTATCCGGCTTCGTTTCAGTTTTCCATCTCCATCTTTAACATTAAGAGAATGAGAATAAAAATTTGAGTGGAGTATAAAATATAGGGAAATTTTCTATAAAGAGCGCATGTGTAGGGTTTTTTGACAAAAGAGAATGAAAGAGCGAAGGTGTCCTTCGTACATTCGTCGTGTATCGTAACCAATTTTTGCTGGTTTCTGTGTCAGTTGGTTAGCAGTCAATGTGCCATGCGGCTGTTGCCGATGCCTGCAAATTAAAACCGCTCATGTCCTGGAGTGGTGGGGTGCGCTCCAATGCTTGGATAGGGGAGGGAAAAACTGTCGCATATTAATGACACGCTAGGCAAATGTGTCATTTTGACATTTTAACAGTCTGTCATGCAGTCACCAAACCACGCTATTTATATAAATATTCACCAACACATGTGCCCAGACCGAGAGGCTGCAGCAAGGACAAAAAAAAAAAAAAAAAAACTAAGGAGGGGAAACTAAATGTGTGCCATTTGCTTATCACACACAGACAGACAAACAGACAGATAGTCAAACAGATAGACGGACGTATGTAGATATAGTACATATTCATACGTATATATCTTTATATACATATAAATATATAGAAACATCGGCTGACAGTTTTGTGGCATTCACACAGATTTGTCATGCATGGATTTATGTTTATGCATAGTTTTGGCTTGGTCTATTTGTTGGTTTTTTTCATCCTTGCCCTTTTTCCTTTCTCCTTCCCCCCCCCCCCCACCATTCTCAATTCACTGGTTGTTTTTGTTGTTTTTATATTCTTTTTAACTGACAGTTACATGTAATTGTTGTGCAAATGGATTAAAAAGGCATTTGTCAAGCGGTTGTTCCTGCTGAATGCCAGTGTGAATGACCGCACAAAGGCAAAGGACGCGGCCAAGGACCTGCCATCTCAACCGACTCATTGTGCATTATATTTAATTTAGTAAAAAATTTAAGCAGACACTGCAGATATTTCTGTGGACCCAAAAAAAGCGGGTAAAATACTTTTGTTGTGTGAATAAATTTTTAATTTTAGCACTAAAACTGTGGCAACTTTTGCACAGTGGAGTATTTTTATAAATTGTTTTTAAATTGAGTATAATTTAATATTTATAAAAAGTTAACTACATAAATGCAACGGGTTTTCTTTGAACATATTTGTAATGCTTGAGATTTGTTATCCTGTAAAAGATCTATACAGTAGGTGACCTTTTCTCGACTTTAAGATCAACAAGTCCTACAGAACGTACCTTTATCAGCAACATATTTACATAAATTCTGAACCCTAAAAGCATATCCTTTCAAAATCTGACCCATTGTGTTTATCCCCCAGATAGTTAAGTATAATTTGAGCAGCTGTTTTGTCCGTATTTAGATTTTCAGAAACCTTATTTTATTTATAGCCCTGAGCCTGAGTTGGGCCGCGTTTTGGTTTGTGGCTTATCGCTAATTGCGGCCACAGACACATACACAAAAGGCATTGGGCCAAGGTCCAAGGACCTTTCATGTTAATTGCTCTTTCACCTTCTCTTTCTCTCCAGCTAACTTAAAATTATGCACTCGGGCTCTTCGTTTCTTACATTCTTACATTATATGTATATACATATATTTCACAATTTTTCTCTTTTGACTTTCGGTTTTGCCAGCCGGCTAATTTGAAATTAATTTAAGCAGCCATATCGAAGGCAAACAGCGGCAACAGGATCTTTCTTTATCTCTGGCTAATTAATTTATTTTACAAGTCCTTGGGGTTGAGTCTGGGGGTGAACTTTGTGTCTGGTTTCGCAGCTAATGCGTATTAGTTATAAATTCATAACTCTTCCATTAAGCTGAAATTGAAGCATATTTTTGGAACACTTTGCTTTGTCATAGTTGGCATTGCACGTGATTCTTTTGCTGCTG
This sequence comes from Drosophila austrosaltans, assembly GCA_035045865.1. NCBI lineage: Eukaryota > Metazoa > Arthropoda > Insecta > Diptera > Drosophilidae > Drosophila > Drosophila austrosaltans. Next base: position 8,622,424 of record JAWNOQ010000049.1, on the reverse strand, counting down.
TTGGCAGTAGAGTTCAACGAGGAAAGAAAACAACAAAATTCAGGCGCCAAATGGAAAACAAAAACGTCCACCGACTAAAAATAAAAAACCCAAAACAAAAGGTACAGCGTCAAAAGGCGAACAACAACAAAAAAAAGAAAAAAAAACGAAAAAAAAATGAGAAAAGGAAAGCAACAACAAAATAATAAAAACAAAGACGAAAAAAACAAACCGCTAAAGGACACAGAAACTAACTAACTAAAGGCACGGACAGGATGGTAAACTAAAGCACGGTGCGAACCGACGGTCTGGGGGTATGATAACTCAACGCCCAGTCGAGGCCGGCAGCATAAACTAGCACCTGGACTGGCTCTTTTGGTGGTATGAGTGGGTGGACATTCCTCTCACTCTGCCTTTGGCTGTGGCTCCCCTTTGTTTGCCGAAAGTGGCAAAACACTAATTTACTTTAGTTTTTTTTTTCTTCTTTCTGTGAGACTACACTTAAAATAATTTTTAAATCTGGAATTGCATAGTTTTATAAATATAGTTAAGATAAACTATTGCCTGCAGTTGTTTTGTACTAAATAATGTACAGTTTTCCGATTTCTTAAGGAATGCAAATTGTGAAACTCGAATCTTTTACTTAATTTCAGAGTCAACTTTATATAATATAACTACGATACGACATATACAGATAGTTGACAATTATTCTTTATTCGGTTGCTTTTTCTTTTGGAATTGTATTCATCAGTATTTAGGTAAGCCCGTTTGAGAATTGTAGGAATAAATCCGCTTAAACAATTTATAAGTTAGTTGAAGTTGAAGTAGTTTTAGTTGAAGTAGTCAACTAAGGGCCATTAACTTATATAGTTGAACAATCTGTAAATTCAATGAAACAAAAATTTAAAGTCGATTTAGAACTAATGATAATGATTATCCTCACCACATTCCGAAACAATTGGCTTAAGTTCTTTTGGACCTTTCTTCTTTTTGTGTATCAAATAAATTGTCATAAAATAACTTGAAGTTTCTATTTTTAATTATTTAATTTATTATGTTATTAAGTTAATTGTTAAATTTCCTTACTTTATAAATATTTTTAAACCAATTTGCATAAAAATAGCTGTACTTTCTAAACACAAAGATAAAATGTTTGATTTGGATCTTAATTGGTCAAATTATGTACTATGTATTTATTTTTTTCATTAATTTCTCCTTCTGAAACACAACATTTATCAAAGGAAATATTACATTAATATTTTACATTATATTTTTACTGCTTTTTATTAATTCTGTTAATCAACAACAACTTTTAAGCTATTCTGACACACAACACGCAACAAAATTATATATTACTTTAATAATTTATATTATTTATATTTTTATTGCATTTTAATAATACTGTTAATCAACAACCATTTCTGATCATTTGCTACTCTGGTAAGTTTACAATTTTAATTACAGTACATTATTTTTCTATTTTATATATATATATTTTTAACACTTAAATCAGTTATTTTTTGCTGCATGTAGTTCCTACACAAAAGCCTGGTCCTTTTGGTTCTCATGGTCTAGGTTCAAGCTTAGTTCTCCCAGAGGTCTGCTCTGCTATATACATGTATGCTTGAGTCCAGAGGACTTTTGGTTCAGACTCTTTCTCTTTTTTTAGGCTTAGTCTCTCGATTATAAAACACAGATGTGCCAAAGCAATGTAAACACACTTGGGTCGTCGGCAACGTCAATGTGCTCAAAGAAGAATAAAAATGAGGGGGGCGTGAATGAAAGTAGAAGGAGCAATAGCAACAACAAAAAGGGAACGAAACAGAATAAGCAAAAAAAGAAAAAAAAGAGCATACCAAAAATTTTTTAACCAACAGTTAACAGAATTGCAAAGGACGGTAATGGAGGAATGGGCCGCAGCGTCACTCGCGAAGAGCAAGGACACTTGCGTGTTGATGTTGCTGCCGCGGCCATTCACAAAGGACATTTTTTGCTGCTGCTGCTGCTGCTACTGGGAATGTGTTTACAACATAAACAACAACAACTGTTGTGGCCCGAGTTTACCTCTTGGCAACTACTTGAAATTGTTGAGATGCCATAAATGGTCGTCGAGAGGCTGTAGCTAAAGCGAAAGATGGCTCTGAATGCAGGACATGAGAATATTTGCAAGGAAATTACTGAAATTATGTGTATAAATTGTTTAATTATAATTACAACTTTCTCAACCATTTAATCTATTTTGTGGTGCTATATAAATCATTAAAAATGTATTTACTTTTCTTTCAAAAAAAAAAGGGAAAAGTCCATTATCTAATGCCGTGGCAACAATTGAAAAATGCCGCAAAAACGTGCCACAAACATATTTATAGCCAAAAGAAAATGCTTTCTTATATATATATATATATATATATATATATATACGTATAGCCACAGTCATTTCACTGATTTGTACGTGAAAAGGGCTTGGGGCTCGGAACGGTTGTCTGGTGACTTAACCGGATAAGCAACTGTGCCACGTTATCGCTTTGACTTTGCTCTTGGTTGTTGGTGTGCCAAAAATAAATATGCCATTGTTCCAGATACTACAAAAGAGACTGCTGCAACGTGCCCCGCTAGCATTATTTGATCTAATGGCTTTAGGGGAAAGTGTGTGTGTATGTGTGTGTGTGAATGGGAATGGTTAGAAGAAAAAGCATTTGGGACAAAGCTTTAAAGCCGTGTAATTTGTTTGCTTAGGGCCATCGTTCGCTATGGCCTCTGTCCCGCCAATATTTAACCTAATTAAACCACCAAAAAGCAAACGCGAGCACGCAGAGTCGAATCGAGTCGAGCTCCAGTCTTTGTAATTTACTAAAAATTGGTTTATAATTTTCCCAAAATATTTTCACTGTTTTCGCTGGTTGCATAAATTTGCAAATTTTAACAATTTTTCCATCAAAAGCGAAATGAGAATTAATGCCGTTTGCTTATTCGCTAGCTGTTGGTGTTGCCATCTTTCCTTGTTGCCTGTTTGTTGTGGAGTCACACCAGACCCTAATTGTTATCTATGTAATGTGGGCAAACATTTTCACTCAGCGGCATCTTTTTTGTAAGAATTTTAAATATGTTCAGGCATTTTGATGAAAATTTAATGAATTTAATGCGTCTTCTTTGTGGAAAGAAAGAAAAAAGTAAAAACAAAACAGAAAGAGCACAAACAAAAAAAAAAAAAAAAGGAAAAGAAAGGGCAATTATAATTCAATTTACTAATAGGCAAGAAAGTAGCAGGAGGCCAAGAAAGAATTAAGATAGAAATACAAAAAAAAATGAAAAAAGAACAAACCAGCATAATAAGGAGATACAAATGAAGATATCACAAATCTCTGGGGAAAGTAAAGTAAAAAGAGGACAAAAGGGATTATATATATATTAAGGAAGAGTTTTAAATATGAATTGATAATAGATAAACAGTGAGGTTTGCTCCATATTGAGTGTATACATGGTAATAAAACGGGGTGAATAATTTACAAATGTTCCGAAATATTGCTTAAACTTTATAATTACATAAAAAAGTAAAAATTAATTGTCTTGCTATTAAATTTGCAGCATTTTTTCCATCAGTTGAATTAAAGAGAGGACCCAAAAAGACCTTTGGATGGTATAAAATATATATACATAACAATTAATAATTTTTGAATTTTAATATCAGTAATTAATAATTCAATATCATAACAGAGAGATACTTTACATTAATGGCAAATTATACTTTAATTGTTAACATATTTTTCACACATTTTGTTTTATTTCCTTTACCATCATTGCATATATTTTACGGGAAATATAAGTTTTTAATCTGCTGATCGTCTTGCTATAATACAGGCAATTATGAAAAAGTTTTTCATCCCGAGTTGGAAACAAATCAAATTTTATTTGCTTTTAAGAAGACAAATGTCAATAAGTTTGCAAATTGAAATCAAAGTCAAACTAAACATAGATTGATAATTTTTGTCTAAAATATTGGTTTGTTCATCTTGATGAACTTGGCTTACCATTGCCCAATCAAAATGTAAACTTTAAGCAAAGCACAGATATACACATATACACATACACATACCCCAATATCTGCTATTAGCTTGGAATATTGTCAAAGACTACACAGGACTGGCGAGAAACGACAAACAGAACTAACAAACAAGTCCACAACTCTGTGCAAAGAAGAGGTTGGCAGGGGTGACAAAACTATGTAGTTTGGTCGAGCAAAGAATTGCCATTAAGCTGCAAATTTAAAGCAACTAAAAATGGGTAGCAAAATAAACAAAAGCTAAGAGCAAATGCCCTTCTCTCTACATTTTCCACATATACAAACATAGACACTCACACACGCACACACATGACATCCATTGGTAATCTTCTCTGTTCTGCTCTGCATATGTGCATGGGTGTGATGCGTGCGTGTATTAGTGTTGTGTGTGGGCACTAGGATTCGAAAGGATTATGCTTGTTCCATGTGCTGTCTGGCTAGCTAGGTGGCTTATGAGCGATGCCCTGGCCTTTTTCACCCCAAACCACCTTATGCCAAAGTTTACAACTAAACGTGTCAATAGTACACACTCTCCATTCTCTAGTTACCAGTCCCAATTCGCGTCCAACTGAAATTTAAGCCACTTGCTTCTTCTACTTGCTCTTTATCCCTTCGTTTCGTAGTACTGGTGTTGGTGCTTTGCTCAGAAGCACGTACTCTTCAGCGTCGACATAGTTGATACGTGGCCAGGACTTGGACCCATGACCAGAACCAGTACCGGTACCAGTACCAATTGCCAAGGGTGACACATATTAATGCTCGGCGACAGAGAACACATTAAACTGATGAGCTTAATTGAAGGTTACCTACCTGCTGAATGGAGAATAGCTCGGTCCTCACTCATTACGGCACGTACTGGCATGAAAACGTTGCCAATTTGGTTTCCCAGCTATGGTTACAAGGAATAATGAAGTGCACGACGTTACTGCAATAATACACCGACTATTTGTATGCTCTAAACATGTAGGAAACTTAAAAAGAAGCGAGAAAGGAAAGAAACCATTGACAGGAGGACAATTGCTTACAAATGAAGGCAAATCATTGACTTTCACATAATCTTTTCCAGTTTAATAAAAGGATGTTAAACAAAATATCGTATTACCTTATATATTGTTTAATTTAAGTAATTTTTATCTTATGCTAGGTTCCCCTATGGTTAACAGGGTAACAAACCATTGCGGTTTCTTTTGCAAAAGTGTTGCCGACTCTTAGGCAAAAAACGGAGAAAACTGGAGCTGATGGTCAGTTGGTCAGAAAATAGCAGAGGGACATCAACTGCGTCGCTTTCTGTATGTGTACTTTTGGAACCTGCAGTTTTTATTTCCGTTCCGTGAGCTTTATGCGGTTGTCATGCGTTTCCAGGCACCCTTTCACCTTTTGGCTCTGTTTGTGTTGTGTATGGCAAGCAATGAAATTGCTTTCTCTGCCATTGCTGCTACTTCGAGGTGCCTTATCTGTATGACTGCGTTTGTGTTTCTGTTGACTCTTTTTCTGTATGTGTATATGTGTGTGTATGTCTGTGTGCAAGTCACTTAATTAAGAACATAATTTATAACAAATATTTAGTTGCGCCAGCAAACATACACAAATATACAATTACACAGACACACACAATTATACATAAAAAGGTGGCAGCTCCTTTGACCCCTTTTCCGGCACGCTTAAACATTTCCGTTAGCTAAAATTAATATACTTTCTCTTTTTTCTTTCTTTTTTTTTTTGTTTTTACCTGGCCTGACTTCATTAAGCGCACATACTAAAAAAAAAGAGAGAGAAAATTTAACTATGACAAAAAAATATGCAAATTTGTTGTTGGAACAGAAATATAAAAAAGGGTAGGGAAAAAAACTAGCGTCAAAAATGTAAATATAAAATATTTACTTTCATTTCTCGTGTAAAATCAACATTTTTAATGACATAACTTGCTCGCATTCTCTCCCTCACACACACTTAACACTAATACACACACAAAATACACAGCTCCCAGCAGGTGTTTAAGCATTTTTCAGTTCCAATTACCAAACATGCCAAAAACAAGCGAATACTACCATGAAAACAAACACAAATAGTAAGCAAACATTTCCTTTTTTTGGCTTAATTTTTCCCCTGTTCTTTGTTGTTGTTGGCCATTTATATTTTTGTAGGCCAACTTCATTAAGCCAAAGTCTTTGTGTCAAGGTAAAGCGGCAACAGTGTGCAATCTTAATGAATTTTCTCATTAAATAATGCCACGCATTTCGTTTACTAATTGTTAGAATTCAAGCTTGTGCTCAATTTCAATGACATTTCCTGGTATAGTTCACAAATGAAATGATTTCCGTTTGATGTGGTTAGTATAATAATAGAACATATGAGACAGATACAATTAATATGCTCAAAATACTAAGTATTGTGGCATACATGTTTCCAGCTGTGGCTAAGTAGTGGGAGGTCTGGGCCAAAAATTCCAGGTAACGATTAAACTACGGGAATAAGAGAAAACGTTGTCTGTGCAATAAGAAAATTGAAAGAACGAAACTTGGTTTATACTTGGAAATTTTTGGCCAAAGGAAACCAATTTATATGAATTCTGTAGTATAAGGGAAAGCAAACGAATTGTTAGGAAGAAGAATCATTCTCTTAAATTTGGCAATGGGATAATGTTACCAAGTAAATGAAAATTCTGCCTTAAAATGGCATCGTGGGCATTATCTAACATTGTTTTAGTATTGAATTGACTTTTTCGCCTTTTCATTTCATTTAGCACATGGCAAATTAATCTTAAATTTTATTAATCCACTCCAACTCCTAAACGTCAACAATTAAAACTCTGCCGGAATATTAGTATTTATTATACTAATTTGGCAATTTTCAAACATTTTGTGGGAGTGGCTTATATAAATTTTGGTTTGATTTATATATATAAATATATATATATATATATATATATATAGTATAATTTTCGTGATTTTGTTAAATAAAGAAATAATTCCCATTAATTTCACACTTTATTTACATAATTTACTTTTCAGTTCAGTCAACATAATTTAAACAAATAAAGTTTATCAGTAGACAGTCAGGCGAATAATGCGAATGAAAGTCAAATAGAAATAAATAAATATAGAAAACTATACACTCATGCATATACATACATACATACATATGCATACATATATCACAGAAAATAATAAAATTTTAATTTCGTTTTGTTTAACTATTAAAAATAGCAATCCCCATATCATATATTGGTTCATTGCAAGTATATAAATATGCAAATTATGCGGATTTATTTAAATAAAACTCTGCACTCAATATGAATTCGTGGACTTGTGCATTCGCCTGGCCAACATTTTTAATTGTTACTAATTTTTTCCACAAACAGGGAACAAACAAATTTAACAATGGAACTTTTTTTTAAAGCCATTTGAAAGTAGTCCATTCTGTAGACGATTGTTGGAACCGTCAACAAACCGAATAAAGTTGATTGTATAGTATTTTATAATATTTATCTGTCATTCCATTTTATCATTTGTCTCATTGCTGGCATCAAAGGTTTTCGTCTGTTGTAAATAATTGAAAAGTTTTTCATAAATATTTTGGTATTTTTTTTTTTTTTTTTTGCCTGTACATTTGCTTTATCCATTGAGTGCAAAATATCGAATAATTAAAAATTCAGTTAGTCTTTATGGCCTCATTCCAGCCATTTCGTTTTTTCCCCTCCCTTTACTCTTAAACACGGAGCCCATTGGTATTGTTTATTGTTTACGGTTTTGTTGCACTACCAGCAGCAGCAGAAGCAGCAGCTCAAGTCGCCGGCTTATGAAAAACTTTCATGAAGCTCATGAAAATTGTACACCAAAAAAAAAAAAAAAGAAAAAATAAGAGAGAAATCTGTGAAGCTTTAGTGGCAACAGGGAAAACAAAAGAATGACTGAATGACTAACTAACTGAGTGAGTGAGCAACTGACTGACTGACTGATGCTTTGATTGTGCCCGGTTTAGTTTGTTTTTCCTTTTGTGTTTAGTTGCTTAAAACTTTAGCGCACTTTTATTGTTAAACAAAAAATTTCCATTCATAAAACTACGTACATATGTATATACATATGTATATATAAAACTGATGTCTCTGCTAAATGGTTTAACTATAGAATTGAAGTGACTAAAGTAATCATAGATATTGAACTTGATTTTGTTGAGTTTCCTATTTATATAGATGTAATTCTATTTATACCTTATTTTATATATTTATTATACAATTTTAAGTAGTTTGAGTTTCAGAGTTTATTAATATTTGTTCCCGTTAACGTTTTTGTATTAGTTTATTGCTAGAATTGCTATGGGTACTATTGCTTTCTTTTTTTCTAACTTGTTTCTGTTTTAAGAGTATTTCATTTTCTTTCTTTTCAAGTTTCTGTTTTACTTCTATGTTTTTGTTTTCTATTTTTTTTGGTTTTTTTTTGCGATATGCGCGCTAATCTGGCCAACTTCAAAGCTACTTAACTTTTATCCATTTAAGCCATCACCGAAGCAAGAGCTGGGGGTTAGGCAGTGGGGAAACAAATGGCTAAAGAAAAGTTGAAGCCTTGCTGCGTTTTCTGTATTGTCTCCTATGGTCGTGTATTAGTGTATGTGTGTGTGTGTGTGTGTGTATGGGTGTAGTTGTGCGGCTTGGCGACATTTTCACTTGACTGCACTTGGCTTAGAAATGTCTCTTGACTTTAGCTATGATTGTGACTGTGATTGCTGCAGCTGTTTATGACATTACTCATACGCCTCGCTGACCTTTGGCATTTGTCAGGAATGGCATAGGCGAAGTGGGGAAGTCCAGCACTTAAATTGCAGCAAAAGTGCAGTGTACGAAACATATGCAGGCTCTTCCTCACTCTATGTCGACTGATGAACAAGTTCAGCTAGCACTTTACTTCCGTTTCCGCTGCGGGGCCGCAAAACAAAGGCAACTGCAATTCAATCTTTTCTTTTTGTGTTTTTTTGTTTTTCTTTCTTTTCTTTTCTTTTAGTCGTTGCTTTGCACAGCGTCAACAATGTAGCCAGGCAGCGGGTGCTTTGGCTGTGGCTATGGTTGCTGTTTAGAAATGCAAAGCAGCTCGCGAGGCAAACACAACACACAAAGTGATTTTTATATTAAGACCACAAGTGCCACACCCATTCAAACGCCCCACTTTCTCAGACTCAGGCTTTCATACACGAAGTTGGCAAAGGCGTCGCTTTGCTGCCATTATGATGACTACCCAGGCACGTTGATTGCTGCACTGCGTCTGAGCCGTGTATCCCTCCTACGCGTCATCTCGCTCCCTCTCTCTCTCTCTCTCTTTCTCTCTGTCTTTCCATCTCTCTCTTTTATATCTGTATCTTTTGGTTTCACTCACTCTTGCTGTTAAAAGGGAGAGTATGTGTGTTTGGCATGCACTGGCATTGCATGAGATAATCTGTGGGCTATGTGCGTGCCACACGCCAAGCATCCTTTGGTCCTTGGTTAGTTCTTCCTTAAGGGCAGCCACAGTCAGCGCGGATTTTTGATGGTTAATAAAAATTCCAACATTGTCTCCTTGTGCCACAGTTCATCATGACTCCCGACTTGTATGCACTACTCTTATGTATATACGTATATAAGCTGTTGAAGTAAAACTTCTGGCTGACAACATTAAGCAGACACTTGCCATAGACATTATTTTTCAAATATATATAATAAAATATATAGAGAATGTATATATATTTTCATTTACAATTTTGATTTTCAAATATTTGATTGTATTTTAGATTTCTCATAGGATCAACTAAGCCTAGAGTGTAGGGTATCACATACTATAGCTGTCTTACGCTTGCTCAACTCATGTCTCATAAACGACACGAATTTTAAATGATATGCTGGCAGCTTTATACACACGAGCTACCTCTGATGAAATAATAACAAAAAGCTTTGTACTCACCAGAAACTCAAGAGGCGGTAGTAGTACAAAGACATTGAGATTTCATATAATCTAATCAGCGTATAAAGTTTCTAAGGCAACGTAACTATAATATACAACTTTAAGGTGTGACATTTCAATTAAAATGATTGCGTTGAGTGAAAACGCGAACCGAATTCACTCATAAACGAAAATGAAAATGGTTAAGCCAATACAATCACCTGCAGCCATTTTCCAATCAACCTGTGATGTTTGCCCATTTCACCGACAAATCCCTTGTTCAGCTTTATGACCGAAAAAACAAAAAAAAAAAAAAAAATGCTAAAAAGAACAGTAAACTCATACCCAAACCAGTACCAAATATCCAGGATCATGCACAGCTGCATTGCCAGCATCATCATCATCATCATCACCATCAGCCAGAGCATGAGCATCGGCATCAGCGTTTGGAATTTAGATTTTCAATAATCAGCCATCATTGAAAAACAAATACGAGCTGGATTTTTGGCTTCAATTGAATTGTTGTTGTTGTGGTTGTTGTTGTTGTTTCTGCTGCTGTTGCTGCTCTTGCTGCTGCTGCCGTAGAGAATCATTTTTGGATTTTGGTATATAAAACGTGATTGGCCTGACTGAGTGCGTAAGTGCGAACGAGCAGGTGGCATGCATATTGAATTGTGTATGTGTGTGTGTATTTATGGATGAGTGTAGTTCTAGGGCAGAGAATTCATTCACAGTTAAAGTTAATAAACAACCACAAAAGGGTTTTTGGAATGTTGCTACATATTGGCAGAAAAAAAACCAACAAAATTACTAATTAACAAAGTCCCAAAGAATCTGATATTCGGAAATGTGGCTTATCAGTATGGAAATCAATGTATCTATTATTTCTGATATCTGGAAATGTGGCTAGCACAAAAATTCAATTCATTTCAATTGTAAGATAAAAGCCCTAATTGAAAGTTAACAGTTCATAAATATATATAAGAATTTACTTCGATGCTCTTGACTAATAAAGTAATAGAAATTCTTGGTTTTCAACTGTTCGCCTAAATTGAAAGGCATCTAAAATAAATTCTAATCAGCTTTTCTTTTGAAGAAAAGCAATCAATTTCCTTTCATATTGTCAACGTATTTAACTTTCCTATATGTGTATATACAAAAACGATGTGAATACAATATATGTGGCCAGTATTACATCTGCATTGACAATTTTTTTTGTGGCATTTGCATAATTCAATAAGCACACTACAATCAATGGTCTAGCACATAATAATGCACGTGGCCCAGTAAGACTCGAACCATGGTGAAGTGAAAGAGATAGAGATAGCAGTGAAAGAGTAAGAGAGAAGAAAAATTCTATTCAAGCAATTTGCTGCGATTAACTGCTCAATTATTTAAGCATCCCGTGGCGCAGGAGCACACACATACATACACACATACACATAATCAGTGAAAGAGACAGAGTACAAGCAAAACAAGAGTGAGTGAGAGAGAAAAAAAAAAGTAGAATCAGCGCTCGAGTGACTGGCAAATGGGGGAAATGGGATCACTATGCGGATGCTGGTCAAACACAAAACACTTAGACTAAGGCCTGGAAAACAGGACTGTGCCACAGTTGTCCTGGTTGGGGCTTGGCACTCGACTCTAGTTGAAGGGTTGCAATCAATTGACATTGATGTCCGCCAGACCAAAAACTATTTCCACAGCCCCAGGGTGGGACTTGGTTTATATAGTTAGTACAGTATTCACCATGTTCCTATGTGTATATCTCTCGGCTCGTAAAATGTAACATTTATAGCTGTTGACTTTTTTTTTCAGGGTGAAGGAGGAGGAATAGCGATGGTAATCCTGAACTAGGCATACTTTTAATGATTCACTCTGTCTGGCGCTGCCTTTGCATTCCCTTTTGGTTGTATCATTATAATCCGTGGCCATTTAGTGGCACTATTTGTCGTTCATATGACTCCTCCCTTTATAGCTAAGCTTCTCACGTTCTCTGCCGCTCCCCCTCCCTTTCTCTCTTTATATAGCGCTAACTCACCCTCTCTCTCTCTCTCTCTCTCTCTTACTCACTCTCTTTTTGTCTCTTTCTGTTGTGCATGCAAAATGTGTGTGGCACTCGAAATGGCAAGGCTCATAAAAATACGTTTTATTGCCCAACAGGACGCGCCTCAAGACATCTCATGCGTGCGGATGGCAACTAATTTATATTGAAGCTGGGCGGTGCTGCAGGGGTATAGGACCCTCGTTAATTCGCAACATGAAAACTAAAGTGCAAAGTGTGTGGAAACACAACCAGGAACAGAGAGAAAAAAAGAAAACAACAACAACTAACCACAAAAAGAAAAGAAATACGAAATGGTGAGCAGAACGAACAAACAAAGCAAGCACACAAAACATGGGCCATCAAATTTAATGTTTATGTCAACACTTACACGGTCATGTCGACGTTTTACAACACTAGTGGCCAACGGGCTGACTGACAGTGTGACCCTTTAAAGTTATCCCCTAGTTATACCCCTTCCCGCTTGCTTGCTTCATTGATTTTTATATCAATTTTCACACTAATATCTTTTAATATGTAATTTTTATGCATGAGACGATACACTCACCCTTACGCATGTAACCAGCCAGCCTTGTCATTGTCATGCTCACTGGCACACATTGCGTATACGTTATATTTGATTTTTATTATCATTCTCGCATGTATTGTTATTGTTGTACGCTGCTGTTGACGCAACAAAACAATTTTCCATAAAATTTTCAACGCATTTTTGCGCCGTTAATTAAGTTAATTCCTCTGATTACATTTTAATAATCAAAAGTTTTTGTAAGTGGCTGCCTCGTTGGCACGTCCTTTAAATCCTCCACAACTCTCTCTCTGTCTCTGTTCTGTGGAGTATACTTTGGTTGCTGATTTTTTTTTTCATTATTAATTTCTGTTGATAATTTAAAAGTGCTTTGCATGCGCATCATGTGCATCGATAAGCTTCATCATCATCATTGCTGTCCTTATCCACTTTATCATTATTGCCATCGGCATAATCATCATTGGCAGTTTGGAAAAAAAACAACGACGATGGCATTTTCAATTGCATTTAAAAAATAATATAAAAAATGTAAAACTAGGTCAGGTAAACCAAATATATAAATTATTTATATATGTTAAAACATATATTGAAATGACAGAAAATCAAAGCAGTTCAGGTGATCTCAAGTGGCAACTACATTGCCTGAAAGTATGCAGCAAAAAAGCTTAAATCTGGCTTAAATGTGAAAACAAAAAATGAAAAAGTTTCTTTCAATTTGTAGAAGGCACAAGCCATTTATCTTATATGGTAAGTAGACTGTTAAAAATGAAGAAAAAGAACTCCCAATACAAGAAGCAATAATAATTGTACTTTTCTTAGGACGTTTATATTTAAGAGTCACATGTGCTGATTGTTTTTATTTACATACATAAGAGATAAATCCAAACCTCTACGTCCATGTTCATTATTTCTCTGTTATCGTATAGATTATTACATTTCATTGATTGTCCCATCGATTGAATAATCTTCCATATCCCATATGCACATTTTGATTATACCAATATGTTGAATGCGCACTTAAAAATCGGCCACAATCCCATTATGGAATTCATTTAAATCGTTTTTTTGTTGTTGCTGTTGCTTTTGCTGTTGCGTTGATATTCATGCTTATTTATTATGTGGTGGCACAGGGTTTATAAATGAGTGCCACGTGCCACTTGGTATGGCAAATGCCAATGGATTGCATTGCAAACACGTGGCTTTATATTGATTTTATGGTACAGATTTTTTCGGATTTATAGGCACCGATCTTAAGTTGCCTTTTCTAAAATGTCAAGTTGTTGTGTCAAATATCCGGCTGGCTTGTCAAAGTAATGGCCAACTATTTTGTGTTAGAGCCATTCACCAGAACACTGATATGTGCACGTCTGAATGCCAGGATGAATGCCAAAATGAATTGCCGCCTCTTTTGTTAGGATTTTCTTGCATTTGCAGCATTGCATTGCATCTGCTTGTATTTTACTTCGTAACAAGTTTCACGTATCTACAATACATACATGTTTTCAACAATGTCGCCACTGACATTGCCTTTACCTTTTAACGTTGCCGTTGTCGTTGGCGTGGCTCGTGCTATTGCCGTTGGTCGTGTCGTTTCCGTTTCCTTGGTGCCCGTCTTTTTGTGCCATGCAAAATACATTAATGTTGGCTGCCTTTTTCACTGGCTTGTAGATAGATAAATTGTTGCTATTCCATTCTCACTCTCCATTCAACTCACATGGGCAACAATTTCGAGCTGCTTAAGTGTCTACAAAATATTTGTGCATCGCATTAACCCAGATAGAAAGCAGTCAGGCGTTATACCATTTTTGTCCTTTTTTTTCTTTTTCTTGCGCTTTGCAGAGATTGCAATTCATTCACTAATGAAGTTGGAGGCTGCTGCTCTTGATGCTGCTTCATGCTGGCAGGCAAACACTACAACGTCAGCTCCATCTTCAAAAAACGATGACAACCACCAGCAGAACGGAAGTGCAACTATGTACTCTGACTCCTCCAACACCTCTTCTTCCTTTTGCTGTTTCATGGTTTTGGTCCTTGTCAAATGCCAATCTATGGCTTCGCTTCGATACCATTCTATTTGCGGTTCTCAACGCTTTTGAGTGCATTTTTTAAAATAAATTTTACCCAACGGTGCAATTTTCGTACTAACAAATTTATGTGCTCAACAATTGATTTTCCAGTTCAATTTTCGGACCCGGACTTGGGTAAATGCAACCGCAGAGGTAAAATAAAAGGCGTGAAAAGTGAGAGAAAGATACCGGCAAAGGCAGAAAGGGACTGATACAGACAGAGAGAAAAGAGAGATAGATAGATAAAAAAGAAATAGGGGCAGAAGAGGTGAGGATTTGGCACTTCATAAAATATGAAATTAGATTTGCAAGCTGCACGACCAAAAGAGACCTGCCAAGGATGGGAAAGAAAAGTAAAGCAACACAAAAAAAAACCTTTAATGTGCGCGAAACCAAACACCATAGCATCAAATTGTAGGAGGAAAAGGAGAAAGTAAGGATTTAACTGGGCTGTATTGGTCAGGACAGAGTTTAAGCCATGCAACCGTCATTGACTGGAATGACTTGACATTCGATCAAAAGTTCGAAACGGAAACAGCTAAAACAGCAGCATCAGAAGCCACCACAGTGAAGAGTAGAAACTTTTTAATCAAATCAAACAGATAGTTAAATACTCTTAATATAAGAATATTTTATGTTGAAATAACCAACATATTTGTATCCATTTGGATAAGCTTTAATCAATTACATTTCATATATTATCGTTCTTTCTTTTTTTATCTGGTCAAATTTCACTCTTAGCCCCATTTAGCCAAACCATTTTCTATAGTCGAACATGGCTTATGCCAGGCGAATGATTTGTAGGGCAGTTGAGGGACAAAAAAAGAAAATACAAAGCTCTATGCTTGGCTAATGCCGTTTAATAGTTTTTACATTTCTCTCTTTTTTTTTCTTTCTATTTTTCCTTTTTTTTGTGATGTTGGAGAAAAGTCTTTGTTCGCTGGGGCATGCTGACTTAACTGGTGGGTTACCACTTACCATGCATCTCTAGCAGCACCGCGTCCAAAACCATTTTGGTTCTGGCTCTGGTGCTGCTTTTAAACCGTACGACGTACGCCAATGTTCAATAGCTGGAAAAATGTAAATCCCATTGAGTTGCCTTTTTTTTTTTTCCTTCTGGTTTTCTATTTTTTGCTGGTGCTGCTTAAGCTGCAGCTAATGCAACAATGGGGGGAAAGTGAGGAAGAAGAATGTGCCCTCTTGTTCACCCACTTTGACTTCAATTGTGAATAGAAATGTCTTTATAGGGTTTGATTTTCAATTTGATTGCATTTAAGTGACATAAGGTAGCCATGCCCCTATATATTCTGGCATTGTCGTTAAAAATTTATTGACAATTTATGTCATGATTGATGTATACAATTTGCACGCCGATCAACGACAGCCATAACTATATAAATGTAGTATATATGTGTATATAGAATATATATCAATGGTATATAAATGGAATCCAAGCCACAAGAGAGCAATTTTATGTCTATATGTATATATGTGAATGAATGATTGGGGCAGTCGGAGTGATCATTAAAAGTTGGCTGGGTTTTAAACATTTTCATATTTTCATTTTTGTGGGTAGAATGAAATGAATATTATTCACATTTTATTAGCCAACTCTCTAACATTCTCCATCTCTTTCCCTCTTTCTCTCTCTCTTTCTGTGATTTTCATTGTTGTTGGCCTTGCCATTAACTTCGTTTTGAGCTCTACGAGAATAGAAGGCCAAGTTTAACATGGCGTATACGTGATGCCATGATAATCATGCTTATTTACAATAAATCTCAACACAAGACTTGAACACTGAACTGAAGTGAAGTGAAGTGTTAGTAGGCCTCGTCCTGAGCTAAGATGATGATTTATTTAATGCGTAATCTCTGCCAACGCCTTACAGACAGCCAGTGAGACTTAGAATCTTATAATCATTATGATGACAGGAGCTCAGATTATTCTCATTATTGTATATATACCCACAACAGACTTTGCTACTTGCTACAATTTCATCATCAGTAACAGCAACAACAATGACAACAACAAGAACAACAACAACAATAACAACAATACCTAGAGAAAATCAATTAATTGCTTCACTTAGCCAAGAAGTGGAAAGTTTTTGAATTTTGCTTCATTTTTTTTGTTTTTTTTTTTGTAGATTCTTTTTTTATAGTTTCGTTTTTGTTTTTGAGTCACGTAATTAACTTGGACGGAGAGACATCAATCAACGCCACGAGACACGGAGAGCATAAATCTGTGTAGTGTAAATGGGCAAAGTTCTTTTGTGGCAGCAATATTCTACCCAGCTGGAGTTGTTGTTGTTTTAACTCTGGGGCCATGTTGTTGTGATTATTATTGCTCTTGTCATTATCATTAGAGTGTTGTCGTTACTAAGACACAAATACATTTCAAAGATACCCCATACACACACACACACACACACACACACACAAACGCATACAACTTTGACAGACAGCTAGCCACTAAATGCTTGAGGACATAAATATTGATTGATTGTTGTCGAACACAGAGTTGCTGCTGTTATCCTTGTGCTTTTCTTTTTTTTTTCCACAAACCAGTTTGTTTGCTGTCTGAGGTGTCAACTTTGTGGCTGCTACAGGAGGCAATATGACAATAACTTCAACACAGAAAATGATTTCAACATAGAGTAAACAACTAGAAAAAAATCAATAAAACAATATTTAAGCATCAAAAGTATTAAGCTGTGAGCTTGGTAAACAAGTTTAAAAATATTGTTTTTCATGGACTCTATTTTCTATCACTTTCTTTTGTGCCTTAAAATGGAAACATAATTATTATTATAAAAATTATTTTGTGGTGCATATTTATATAAAGGCTAAAAGACAAACATTGTGTGTATTTCTAAACAATTACTTAAAAAAGTATATTGATAATTTGATATCTTTTAAAAAGAAAGCTGAAACAGAAAAATAAATATTTAAAGTATTTGATAATTTTTATGTTGTATTTAAATCACTTTTCTGTGTCAAATTAGCAAATATTATCATGATCAATCTGTAATTAAACAAAATGATTTACATACAATACATTTATTTAAATCAGTTCAATATCAAAATATATATTTAAGCCAAACATTCATTTAAATATATTATTATCAAATTATCTAAAGATAGTAAAAACTCATTTATTTCATTTTTTTTTTAACAGAATTACGTAATTTGAAAGCAGCGAATATTTATCAAACAATATTCCGTGCTAGACAATGTTAATTAAGGATTGTTTTTAAGATAATTGCATATTAGATTTCATTTGAGATTTTCATTTAATTTCCGCTGCTGTCATAAAATTTCATCTTGATACTTTAAAAATTAAGCAAATTGTAGATATATATTCATTGTCTTTACTCATTCTGCTTGGTAAATTGATGAAAGGCTTCAAGCATTCTGTGCCCCGCAGCTCACTCCTATTTCCCTTTGTGTGAATGACCCGCGTGACAGGCATATGCCTGAAATCGGATTCTGAAACATTCTTTGGCCACATAACCATAGCCCCATTCCATTGCCACAAACGCTGCCGTAGTCATAGCCGTAGTCATAGTCATAGTCAAGTTGCCAGCCACAATCTCAGCTCAGTGAAGTAACTCGTAACGTTGTGATACACATTTACAAACTCACACACACTCTCGCTCACACACACACACACATATGCTGGTAAATTTCAACTGTCTATCTGTCTGTCTGCCTTTCGCTTCGCGTAACCTCAATGTGTTGCAAACACATCAGCATCAGTATGAGAGAATCAGTAGCATGTCCTTGGCACCCAGCGCTCTATTTCATCTCTCAGGCCTTCACTCTTGCCCCATGCCCTCGACCGCCCCTTGTCCCCACAACACTCTCTTTGCCATGGTCCATTCAGCTTTAGGTCGCATTACGTTGGCGCTTAAAAAGTTAAAACGTTTTTGACTTTGACTCGACTTTTCTCTCAAATGAAATAATTCCGCTTCAATTTTGTTTTACCATTTGGTGCTGCCATTTTAATTGAGCCACTTTTTTTTTCTTGTCTGTACGCAGTAATTAAACATGGCAAAGTGCAAAAATTAGAAAGTCAAATATTTATATTTGGTTTACTTTTTTTTAAATATATTTTTGCTACAATATTTTTTCTTTTTTTTTTTACAGACTATCAAATCAGCCATTAAAGTTGAACAAATCTCAAGTTCATTCTAGGCAAATTACGCATATTATAGGACTCATTTCTGGATGCCAAATGTCCTCCCAAATGGCTCGTTAGACATAGTCCTGCCATCTTTTCCTCTCTCTCTCTCTCTGCCTTCCTTTCTCTTTGCTGAAATCCTCTAAGACTTGTTTTTGTAAGGAGCAAGTATCAAATCTCGGTGTAGAGATTTACCTGTTGCAAGTTTAAACATTTTTTTGCTTTGTTTATTTTGGCTTTAAGGCTAAGTTAAGTACATTTTTTCTTATTCTCGTGTTAAAGGACATACATAATTCTTATTTACTTTACTCTGTTGACTTTGCTGCTCTTTCATTCCCATTTTTTATTTCACAATTCCAGATTTTTTGTTGAACTTTTGCATATTTAATGAGGTTTTTATTTTATTCTCTGTCGACATATTTATAATTTTAGCGACCGCAAATATTTATACATATATATTTATATGTATACATTTTTGTGGTAAAGCGGATGAAAAAAGTAGCAGTTCAATTTGAAAGTTTCCGTTTTGCTTCAGGAGTTAAACCCAGTGGCAACAAAAACTAATTACAATCTCAAGTTGTTTTTTCAACACTCAAGAAAGTGAGGGTGTCGAGGAGTTGTGAGAAGGGGGTGGCAAGCCTGGTTACTACAACAAAAAAAGAGCAAATATTTTATTAAAAAGTGCTGTAGCTGCACAGCACCAGCAACGGCAGCAGCAGGAGCAGCGGCAACGGGCAAGTTTAATTTTAGTTTTTGCAACTATTTTGCCTTCTTTCTTATTGTGCCTCGTTGTTTTGTCTTTATTGTCTACTTGCCACTTTTGCCAGAGAAAATATATTGTTTGTAGCGGGGCGAAGCTTCTGATCTGAGAGCCCAGACTTATTACCCAAGTGGAAGGAAATTAAAACGCGCGTTAACTCGATTTAAACACAGGCCAGATTTATTGTAATATTAGTCACCGACCGGTTCACAATGTTAAGGCGTTTACGAATAAAAGTGTTTTGGAAAATTAAGAGGCCAAGAAAGATCTCGGATGCGGATATTATATACCGGGGATGGAAAAACCAACTTGCTAAGATGGAGTTTTCCATAGAACTAGCCTAGTAATTATACTAGTGTGCCCGTTCGAGGATAATGGCAAAAGCCCTCTTCATTCCCCGCTGGTCACCCTTTCTGGCGTGAACATACCGCCCCCCTTGCAACAAGTTGCAATAGCCCGGGTGGACTGGTAAGGATGGGAAGCAGCAACGTTCTGGAGCGCCGAACTAAGGGAGTTCCGCCCGAACTGGACACATAATTGAATTGGATGACCTCAGGATAGAGGTATGCCTCGTGGGCGCTCGGGGTAAGCATTTAGAGTTGGACGAGACTCGTTGCGGTGGATTCCTCTGTGAAGCACATCGTCGTGCTTCGGAAGCCGTGGGATGGAGGAGGGTATGGTGTTTCTCACCACACCGGTGACAGCCCGACTTGCTTCGACACAATCCTGTGGAGTGCTCGTGGGCGAGGCAGTTGGGACAGTATTTGTGGTCTAATACTGCCTGTAGTCGTCTTGTCGCGCAGAGATTGAGGAACTGCCGACATTTCCGAAGCGCATGAACTCCTCCGCAGACCTTGCACAGGTAGGAGTTCTCTCGATGAAGTCCATCGCTTCCTTCGAGGCTGGGACGAGCGGTTTTTGGAGACGCGGAAATTTGAGCTGCAGACGTGGACCCAGTGGTCGGCTCAACTGTGGGACCGCACAGAATCCACCCGAATATAGTCTCTAGAGCAAGGAGGGACCCGCAGATGCCCTTTTCGATGCGCTTTCCTAAAACGCGGGGGAGAAGATCCACACCGATGATCAAGTCTACTGGAGAACTTTCGTGGAAATGTGGATCTGCCAAAGGAAGACGCGGAATGCTCTCCTTTATCTTTGTGGGAACCGGGCAGGAAGGAATCGCGCTAGGAAGGTTGGGCAAGACAAATGCGTACGCTTCCACGTGCTTGGAAGGATCTCTAGGAGAAGAGATTTTCAGTTCGCAAACTTTTTGAGAGTTGGTGGCAACACAATTGGAGATGCCACTGATTTCAGCGTCAGTGACACGGAACCGGGGTCTCACCAGATCGAACATCCTCTTGGATAGGAATGTTCCCTCAGATCCGGTGTCTATCAAGGCACGTGCTTGGAATTCGGCACCTTGATGTCGTATAGTTACCATGGCCGTACCCAGCAAACCTTTACGAGGCGTGGATATTCGGAACTTCTGGAGGCCATGGCTTGGATTTGGGCGCTCAACTGACTCTGCAGGGAGAGCACTTGTTCGTTGTCGCCGAGGATTTATTTTTGGTGGCTGCACACTGGAAGTCGTCACTGTGGAAGTGTTGATGCGATGCAAAAGTGTGTGGTGCCGCTCCTGGCATACGCGGCAACTATGGACACTAGGACACTCTCGCAATGTATGGCCACGTGCAAAGCAATTGAGACATAACTTAAAATGTTTAATTGCCGCCACTCGGTCTTGCACGGGCATATCTGCGAATTTTGGACAGACGCGGATCGGATGGTTCTCTCCGCCACACAATCGACAGGAGACCTTATTGACAGTGACGGTAGTGGTCAAAGACTGGAATCTTGTCGGAGGCCCAGATTTGCGGACGGCTGCTGGGATTACTTGTAGCGCAGGAGTGGGCTTTCGACCTTCCAACATTTCTAGAACGCGATACCGATCTATTAGAAAGTTGTTCAGGTCGGACCAAGATGAGAGGTCAGTCTTGTTTGGGATGGATTGTTCCCATAATGCGATGGTGGCGTTGGGCAGTTTGGATGTACACAGCGCGACCAACAAGACGTCCCAGTTCTCCGTGCTAACACCGGATCGCGTGAGCGTGGTTAAGCACCCTTGGATGGTGGTCTGAATATCTTTCAGGGCGGCGCAAGTCTCTTGAACGACTGCTGGAAGGTTGAAGAGAATTTTCATCTGGCTGGCAACAAGCTGTCTCTTGTTTTCAAACCGAGCTTGAAGATTCTCCCAAGCCGCATGGAAACCATCATTAGTGAGTGGGAAACTGGAAACAATTGACTTTGCCTCGTTGCGCGTTTTGGACACCAGATGATACAGCTTTTCAACTGGTGCCAACCTAGGATTGTCCACATACAAGGCTGTGAACAGGTCGCGGAACGTGGGCCACTGATTATAGTCGCCTGTAAACACGTCCACCTCACACGGAGGTAGCAGATAGCCAGCATGGACGTGCTCTTCTCGGATTTCGGGGGCGTTCTGGGACGCAGGAGTTGTAGTGGACGACTGGAGTCGCTCTATGCGTTCTCCTAAAGTGCTACCGCACCGTACGTACACCATGTATACGTATGCATATTTGGATTGCACCGTCACCAAATCGGACTTGCTTTCTTCGCTCGCGTCAGCCGTAAGGGCTCTGGTACATGACAAGTACTCGGATTCGACTCTGCTCCACAGGACCTTTGTCTGCTCCAAGTGCATTTTCATCGAAAACAATGGCACGTCACCCTCGAGGGAGCCCATTATGTTGACCTCGAAATCGGTCAGACCGTCACAAGCGGCGATAAAGTGGTTTACGGACATGTCAGCTGCTTCGGACAGTCGCTGGGACTCGGATCGGGTTGTTGTTTTTGAGGTGGGAGCGGAAACCGTGACGCGTGGAATTGATCGGGAGCTAGAGTCGGAGTGCGCGGGCGAAGGAATGCGACTGCAGACGGATGCTCTTTTGGGCGTAGTGCCGGAAAGGCCTAGTGATGATTGAGCGTTGGAGGAACGCTTGACGGTGTCGGTATTGCGGGATACCTTGGAATTAGATAGCGGAGTAGATGGCGACGTGGATCGACGAGGCACTGCTAGACGATCGGTTTTGTGGCTGCTTTTAGCAGGATCTGTGGGCATAGCTGGATTGAGCTAGAACGAGTCACGAAGGATATCGTGTTGGTCAACGAATTTGACCGTAGTGGACTGTAATATATATCGAATTTGGAAACCGAACGGATGCGTCGGCAAAACGATGAGTAGAATAATAATGAATAAAAATATATCTTTATGTAGATGAAATACCAGCAAAAATGAGAATAAATAATTTTATAAAATTTTTAATGATTTTCTAAAATGTGATTTGTGTGGTGACTGTACTTTATGTGGTCCAGTGGAAACGGTCCAAAACCATTAAGCGCTATTTCGATTGCAGCTTTTCGGATTTATTTGATCAGAAGGTTTTATTTGCTGCAAGCGGGTCGAAAAGTCGCTAAGATTTGTCCGTGGCTGGAATGCGCTGTGCTTTATATTGCACGGTATTTTATTAAATTTAAAATTTAGGAAAATTAATTATAAAAAATAAAAAACCGGAATATTTGGAATCGATTTCGCTGGAAATAGGGAAAGGGCGCAAACTTTTTGTGGAAATTTGTCAACAAAAGTAAATTTTATTGACGGAAATTATTATTCACACGCACACGAAAATGCCGAAATTATTAATTCGGAATTGGAATAATTTTTTTTTTCAAATATTTATTCTGAATTTTAATTATTTTCACTTGAGAAAGTTAATTTTTATTTTATTTATTGCTGGAGAAGCAACTATCGTGATGGTGATCGAAGTCGTGATTTGTGATCGTCACGGGCCACCACTAATGGATATCAGCTGTGCTGCCAATTGGTGGTTTGTTTACATTGGAAATTTTGATTCTAATTAATTTTTACGCGTTTGTCGGAGAAATTAAAGTGCAAGTGAAGTGCGAATGCTGGAAATTTGGAAAGATAGTGCGGAAAATCTCGGAAATCAGTGCCGAAAAGTTTTAATTACACCGGTGTATGCAAATGCCGCCACACAAATGTATGTATTTGTATTTGGATATGTATTTGTATGTTAGTGTGGGCGCATGTGCATATACATATGTATGTGTTGAATTAAAACTCGCGAATTAATTAATTTATTTCTCGTTTCTGAAGCGGCGGAGCACTGGTCGAAATTATGGCCAAGTCATTTACAGGTAAGTTTGTTGGTGATCTTGGGCCAAACACGAAAACTAAAGCACTCTTTAATTTCAGCTTGCACTTGCACTCACGTATGTACGAATATGGACATATGTGTATGTGTAGATGATTTTTTTTTGTCGGACTTGGACACAATAAAAAATCGAAAGGAATGGATTGGAATTGCTAGGATAAGCTGCTAAATCAGGATAGATGAATTTAAGACAATGGAATGTCCACACAAATTAGAGTGAAAAGTCGCTATGGAAAAGAGCGGGAAACTTTTCACTACAGGTATGTATGTATGTATGTGTATGTAAATAAACGGAATGGCAATAAGAATGTTTCTACTTATCAGATGCTCCACCGATGCGAAGCTGGGCGTGTGGAAGGATATCCGGCTCGAAGGACCAATGTTTGCAGCGGGGCGAAGCTTCTGATCTGAGAGCCCAGACTTATTACCCAAGTGGAAGGAAATTAAAACGCGCGTTAACTCGATTTAAACACAGGCCAGATTTATTGTAATATTAGTCACCGACCGGTTCACAATGTTAAGGCGTTTACGAATAAAAGTGTTTTGGAAAATTAAGAGGCCAAGAAAGATCTCGGATGCGGATATTATATACCGGGGATGGAAAAACCAACTTGCTAAGATGGAGTTTTCCATAGAACTAGCCTAGTAATTATACTAGTGTGCCCGTTCGAGGATAATGGCAAAAGCCCTCTTCATTCCCCGCTGGTCACCCTTTCTGGCGTGAACATATATTATAAGTTTTGTTGTTGCTGATGTTGCCTTTGTTGCTTGAGTTTTTTTTCCCAGTTTCTCCTCTATAAAGCAGAAAATGCACCTTTGTGATTATGGCCACTTAGGTTTGGAAAAGGAGTATAGTCGTTGTTCATTTAGTCATTCTTAGAACTTCAATCAAAAGGATACTCATTTTTTGATTAAAAGAAATCTGTTCCTTTCATTTCTCTTGTTGGTATCTGCTTGTATGCCTTAGTAAAAGAATAAGAAATAGAATAAAGAATATAGGCATCGGATACAAATATTTATATAATTGAAACGATAAGCAAGAAGGTAGAACATAAAATTTGTCTAATATAGTAATACTAACTAGGAATATTCTATCTACTGAGATAAAATGTTGAGCCTGACAACATTCTTTTGGGATAGTTTGCTTAGTAGTAAAGTAGTCTATCATTTAAGATTCCTTTGAAGTAATTCACATCGCCTACCGATTTAGGAATGTGATATAAATATAATAGAAATATTAAAACAATATTAGCAGTCCTTACTTAAACTTCAAACCTGATTTGATGATGCTTTCAGTTCTCCTGTTACCCCTAGGTTAGTTCACTGTGCCTTTGGGGCATTCGTTAGGGGGTTTGTGATTTTGCTGCTGTTGCTTTCTATTTGAAATGCACTTGACAACACCTTGACATTGTTCATTAGCAAGGGGCGAGCAATGGGCGTAAAGATTCTTGGCCAATTCTCAATTGGGGCCAACATTCAAAAATTTAAAAGTAGTTGTTATTTTGTTCTCCTGCTGCTGCTTATTTCTGTCATCAGGCTGGATAAGCACAATTCTCCCCTGCTGAGTGTACCATTTTGCCATTTTCCATTCTTTAGACCATTGTGTGTATGTGTTTGTGTGTGAGTGACTGACGCCTTGCTATGTCATTATTCAAAATGTCAATGTCATTTCATACTTTTTGTTGGTTACCCTCTACTATTTTTTGGTTGGTTGCTGAATGCTATACTCATTGCTCTGACAGCTGCTGATTGTGTGCGCCCCGCATCTTATTCGTTCTTGTTTTTGTTTTTCTTTTTTTTTTTTTTAAATTTTAAATATTAAATTTTATTTGCAGACTTCTCCGCTCTGTCCATTTATTTCTGTTTGCTGTTGATTCTTTCTTTGCTCCCTTTTATGGTCTGATGTTGGTATTTGCCCCTAACCGCTATGGCCATCAATTTATTTAACAAATGACAAGCGCTTTGCAAATCAAACAACAATAACTAATAGGCATTTTATTTGTTGTGGCATTTGTTCAAGTTATTTTAGCACAAACTGCCATGGAAATGGCCATGCTTATCTTTTGGAGCAGAGCCACCAGAAAAGGGTCTGCTTACAGCAAATGGGTAGAAGGAGCTATTCTTTTATCAGCTGGCTAACAGGCATGCATGAGTTATATGTATAGAAGATACAAGTATACAACATTTGTTTATATGCATTATTATTGTTAATAACCAATTTGCGTGCATTGTGCACATAAGCCTTAAATGATCCTTTGAGGTTTTATGTTGGAGCCCTTTTGTACTATTGTTTAGGAAAATTAGATTTATTATTTGCAAATTTGCCGTTTAGTTCATACACTTAACAAATAAAATTGGCCAAAACTTGAGCTTCTTTTTATGATTAGTCAGATTGAATAACTTAATTCATGTGTTTAATTATGGACTAATTTATGAAAGTCATTATTAAAATATTAATAATGAACATTAAAAGCCACAGAAAATAGCTTTATATTGATTAAGCCATAAAAAGAAGTAAAAAATTTGCTTTCATTTGGTAATGTAAAATTTGTTAATCCGAATTTAAAACTCAAATGTAACATTAGCCTAGAAGGAAATAAAGGAAACTAGAAGAAATTTATCAAAAAGGTAGAATCAGATAAAGAGGCTATGGTTGCTTCTTTACACCCGAAGAAAAAACACAACTAAACGAGAGCCCAACTGGAAATGAAAAAGGTAAGAAAACACAAACTAATTATTTATTTATACAGACATTTTAGAGTGATGGTAATTTAATCTACAGTTTTGATCATCTAAAATTTGCATAGAAGGATGTCCATTGGCAAATAAACGAAGAAGTCAGAAGAACTCTACAAAGAAGATAGATGCGATCTCAACACACGGTATGACAAAGAGGCATAAATAGATTTTGGGGCATATATAGGACTTGGCCTTCTCAAAAATATTATAATCTATTTGATATATGTATATACAAATACGTATAAATTTGTATTAT
The DNA here is from genome assembly GCA_035045865.1 of Drosophila austrosaltans. Classification (NCBI taxonomy): domain Eukaryota; kingdom Metazoa; phylum Arthropoda; class Insecta; order Diptera; family Drosophilidae; genus Drosophila; species Drosophila austrosaltans. The sequence continues at coordinate 8,595,632 of JAWNOQ010000049.1, read as the reverse complement.
TATATTTTCTGGAAAACAAGCTGAAAATAGAATTGAATGTTAAACATATTATTGATGTAATATATCTGTGCCTGCTGGAAAGTATACTTTATAGAAGAAATGATCAAATTAATAAATTCAGTCACAATGTTGGAATTGCTACTTTATTAAGATAAACACTTAGTAAAGGAAAGCTTGAAATTCCTAAAGAATATGTTACTGAATTGAATAAAATTTAATTTTTTTATTCCGCTAATAAAAAAGTGCATCAATATTGTTCAATAATAAAATGAATAAAATAATATTGAATCTGTTAGCAAATTTGAACCATTCTATACTATATTGTTGTATTGTGTGATTATCTAAAAAGATTATTTTAGTTTAGGAATTTCTTTGCTTAACAAAATGATCATATTAATGTGTCTCTTTTTGTATTAGTTTTTTATTGGCTAGTCTCTCTCTTTATATCTCTCTCGCTCTCTCTACTTCTATTATGTTCTTCCTCACTCTCACACAGAGAGACGCATTTTTCTCTATTTTTAAGCTTGATCAGTTTTAAGCTTTAGTCTAGACATCAACCACTTTCGTTGCATGTCAGTTTATAAGTTTAAGTTTTGCCGCCAAAAGCAAAACTGTTCCCACATGTGAGTAGATTTTCGGTTTATAGCTGCAGTTGGCTAGCAACAAACAGAAGGTAGACCACTTACGATTTTTCTGTAATCTTTTTAGACAACTTTATAATGCGATGCTGACCGTCGCTAGCGTCGACGCCAATAACAACTACGGTTGCTGCTGTTGCTGCTGCTGCTCTTGCTTTTAGTCTACGTTTGTCGATCTGTCAGCACCATCAACAATTCAAGCGATCAGTTAACTTTTGTCGCTGAGCCGAGCAGCAGCAACACGCGGAAACGCCGAGAACTTGAGCTGCGAAATCTTAAATATTTATAAGTCGATATAAATGAAGTTAATTCATTAGTGCATGTGTTAAGTAATATATAATTTTCCATGTGGAGCATTCTTTGCTTAAATTAATTGTGCAACTAAAACATAAAGTAGCAGCAACACCACCAACAACAACATCAGCAGCAACTATAATAATAACAACAACAACAACTTTACGTTCATTTTGCCTAGTTTGCTTGCTATTTCACTATCCAAGTGTGTGTTTGTATATGCGTCGGTGTATGTGTGTGTGTGTGTGTATGTATATTTGTGTTTTCAATCTTTTGCTCAATCGCAATCTTTGGGCATTGCCAAAACTGGTTAACTAAAAGCAAACGTGTTCTTTACAATTTTTTTTGTGTATTTACTTTGCAAACGCAAAGCCAAAAAGTTAGTCAGCAAAAAAAAAAAAACAAAATAAAAATTAAATAAATAATAATAAAGAAAAAAGTAAATCAACAAGCTAAGGAAAAATTGTAAAAAACCCATTAACATTATTCACTGCGGGAATTGTGAAAAATCATCGACAACAGCAACTTTAAGAACTTCAAGGCTCAATTAAAAAGGTAAAACTCAATGCATGCATATGACAACGAGCTCATTATTATTGCAAAAAAGGGTTCATCTTTATTTCAAGGATTTCATTAACCGCAAAAAAAAAAAAAAACAAAAAAGAAAAGATAATAGCAGATGCCAGAGCTCTACATTCTCTGCAACATCAATAACAAGAGCAGCAGCAACAACAACAACAACTTCGTCAACGACCTGCTCCAATTCAATATATGCAGCCCAAGGTCAACAGCAACGGCTTTAAAATGCAAACTCAGCCGAAACCAACAACTGAAGTTGTTGCCGTTGCCGTTGATGTTGGCTGTTGGTTGTTGCTGCTTCTGCCGTTTTTGTTTTGCGTTTTTTGAACTTTTGTCTTGGTTACCATATGAAGAAGATGGAGAAGGGCACTAATGTTTGCTCATTGAGTCAACGAATAGACATAAAAGAAATAAATTTAAAGCTCTTTTTTGCATAGTTATTATACAAAATCATAGTTCATTTCAAATTAAATCAATTTGTAATTAGTAAATATATATTTCGTCTTTGGTTCATTCAAGGCTCTATATGTAAGATCATCAATTCATAATTATAGCATCCGATATAGGATTTACCTAGTAGCAGGGAGATTTCTGTGTATATGTGGCTGATTATTAATGAACTTTAAATTTACAAGAACTTGAAGATTTTCTATATTAAAAAAAAATTGTAAGTTAAAGTTCAATTTATTTTCCTTTACACAACCTTTTACCGTATATCTCTATAAAATTTGAAGAATAATTTGAACAATGGAAATATGAAATCAATATTGAGGCATTAACATAATCGATTATCAAATTGAAATAAAATGATGAAAACAAGATATCAATACTTTTATCAATAATCATTCTAATTGAAATAGTTCATTGCCTTATCAGTCCTTTAATACGCATTTGCAATCGAAAAGCAATAAGCAAAACCACTTGACCAACTCAAAATCAACTGAACTCATCGTCATCGTCTACAACAGAGTCATTTATAATGATTTAATTTGTTGCTTCAAAGCGACACGAACGGGGGGAGGAAGAGGTAAATGAAGGGGAACGACAAAAAAAAGGGGTACTTAACCTTTCAATTTACATACAAACCGCAACAATGAGAGCAAACCGCTGAGGTGGCCGCATTACTTGGCACAATTAAAACCGCAAAAAGAAGGCAGCAGCGCAAACAACAACAATTCAACTTTATAGTTAACTTGTTATTCCCCCCTCTCTCTCTCTCTCTCTCTTTGGTATGCCTCACCCTCGTTTTCATGGCATGGAAATAAAGAAAATATTATGTATGTATGTACAAAGGTTTTCCATGCATGCGAAAAGGTCACAATTTGAGTACCGTTAGTGGCTGGCATTAATTCTGACTAATTTCATCATAATTAAATTATGCAACACAATTATGAGGCATTTTAACTTGGCCAACTTGCCTTGGGCATCGTCTGGCTTTTAATTATTTCACATGAATTGCAGAAAAAAAAAACAAAAAATGTACCCAAAACAAGTGAATTTCCAGTCAATAAAAAAAAAAAGCCTTCAACATTATGGCTAAAAGAATATAACTGAGTCATCGAATCAATTCTACTTTTAATTGAGAATCCATCGCTCTCAATATAGACATCAGGCGCACAGTTCAATTCACCTAAACATGCAACTCACGATGAGAATTGAGAAAAGAAACGAATAAATATTATTATTATATTTGTAATAAAGATTCACATTAAAAAAATGTAAATTTTTTCTGAACATTAGATCTTTGATCTTTTGGGTTTAGTAGCACAAACATTGCTAAATGTGTAGGTATGTACATAAAACTTTATATAAAACAGGGAATTCTCTCTTTTTTCAACTTTATTTTTTTTTTGTTTTCGCTTAAAAATTTTGTTGTTGGCTGCAAATTGAAAAATGATTTTCCTGTCGAATGGCCAATTGCTAATTGTTTCACCCAGAAATTCTAATTAGTGTTTGACTATGTTATATTAAACACGTTCTCATTCACATTTATTCATTGATTGTGCATGTGTTTGTGTGTTTTTTTCGAATGCACTCGTAATTTGAATGAAATAAATTGCATTTAACATTTTGGCACTTGTTTGGGGTTTTTAAAGTGCAATTAATGACAAAACGACAACAGCTGAACAATTCTCTTGTTTATACCCCGTAATCAGAAGTATAAGTGGGGCATATTCAATATAGTGGAACATGTGATTAATCAGCATAAGCATTATCATTAGATAGGTAGATTAAAGCAGTAAGGTACTCAATACTCTTTGAGTTATTGCAGGGTATGTCAAAGTGTTTAGCACTTTGTCTATGTATCATTTTGTAATTTTGCATTGAGTGGAATGAAAATATATCAGAATTTTTTAATTTTATCCTTTTTTTTGTACTCTTTTTTTCGTCGTCAGCCTGTCGACACATTTTCGCGTTTTCTCATTTGCTCCCTTTTATTTAATTTCTTTTTTTTTTTAAGTCACGATGAGGGGTATTTGGTGAATGGTTATTTGTTATATTTGTATTTTATTGTATCCGCCGCGGATGCCATTTGTATTGCCAATTGATTTACAGGCTAAGCGAAAATAAATAAAAATATTGAGCATTATTTTACAATATACAAACATACATACATATATACTTGTACATAATATGTCTGTATATATACAATTATTCAATTAAACGACCGCACATACAAAAGGTAACCGCCAATAAAAACAGTCAACCATGTACAAGGAACAGAAAAGGTTAATATAAAAAAAAGGACACCTGGAAAAATGTTAAATGTAAAACGGATATGAGACGCCACCGCAAAGCTGCAATCAAAGTTATTCGTTATGGCAAAAGCCAACCAAAAGTCCTTGCAATATTTAATTTATATGGATGATTTAATTTTTACCCAAAAGAGAAAGATATTAAAATGAAATCCATGCGATATTCCGAATGCCAAATACCCTTGTAGATATTTGCTTATTTATTTTAGAGTAGAGTATCAGAATGTTACTCCTTTTCACTTACATATATCTTTATTTATTTCTACTTAAACAAATTAAAGGTAATTTCTTTTTTTTTTTTTTTGTTACAAACTTGATTACAATATACTAATACTCTTTCTTAACGAAAGTGTATATGTAATAATATTCATAATATTATAATAAATGATAAACATTTTTGATGCATTAAAATAAATTGAGGAAAAGCAAAAGTTTTCTCAATTTCAGATATATGTACATATATAAAAATTGATGTTGTACGATATACAACTGTTTGCCATTATAGTAATCGTAATAAATATCAATAAAATCAAGCAATCCAGTTAGATTTAATTATACAAAATTGCCTTTGTTAAAGCTAAAGTTGATATAACTTCCTATTAAATCAATTGACAACTAAAGCGGTAAACAATCAACGAATCTACATATATGAAAATAGATTTTCCAAGTCATCATTTTTTATGCCTACAAAAAAAAAAAATATGCAAAGTTTCTTTCGTTGTTGTTGCAGAGCTTCCTGGCTTTAACAGTAATAAGCCACTTGTAAAGCAGATCGACAGGGAAGATATAGTCTATAGCCCCCCTCCTATCACTTCTCTTCTTTAACTCCCACTCTATTTTTGTTGAGGCTTTGTGTATGTGTCTTACGTTTGGGCACATTTACATAATATGAAGCAAATCTTTGGTAACAAGTAATCGAAAATAAATTTGCATAACAAATGCCAAGCTAAGCGCATGGGACAGGGAAAATGAGCAATAATCTCAAAGTGAGACTTGAGAAAAAAAAAAAAAGTGGAAATCTAGAGTCTACAACGAATCAATAAAAATATGAATATCTGCTGGAAATCTATATCTACAGAGAGAGAGAGGGGTGTATGTGTGTGTGACTTTATCCATTGATGTGCAGAAAATTTAATCACAATTTAAATTGAAAATCCCCGCAAGCAAATGCAAAGACCTTGTTCCCAATATTTTCGCATACATTTTTTGGTTTATTTTGGATATTGTATATCAGCAAACAGAACAACAAATAGCAGCCCAGCGGCAAAAAAAAAATGAGAAGAAAAGCAACAAAAAACAGAGCCTCGCGTAATTGCCAAATGTTTACGCACATATGTACAAGTAATATTTGCATATAAACAGCCATATGTAGCTGATTTTGTTTTTTCGTCGACATTTGATGCTGCAACTGGCTTTTCGTTTTCGCTTTTTTTTTTTTGAATTTTTTGTTAGTACCACATCTTGACTTATTTGCATTTCATTTTAAAGGTTGCCTATCCGGGGGGCGAATATCAGAATGTACAATATAAACATTTTTATATATGTATACATATACAATAAGAATTTCTTTTATTTTGTACACCTAACTGCAACTGTCAATTTCCTTTAATTAATACGAAATGCTGAAATAATAGAAGCTAAAATTAAAAAATTTAAGAAATGCTTTTTATACAACATCAAAGAAAATGTATAGGCAAATTCGCAAAGCCTTTTGATTGAATTTTCACTTAGCTGAATTGCTTTAAAATATATTTGATATAATTGTGTAAAAGCCTTTGGCCATTACGCCTTGATCTTAACTCTTTGCCCATCGTGTTGTGCTGTTGTCATTAAACTAAATCCCCTTAAAACGACCAAATTGAAAATATGCTGTAGACAGATTATTTCGGGTTGATGGCTCTCTTCTTGTTTTCTTTTTTTGTTCCTGCAAAATGACACTTGAAGGCATCAGGCAAGTCAGTCAGTCAGTTAGTCAGCTATTTGGTCAGTGGAGAAGAACGGAAAACGGCAACAAGCCAAGCAGCAGACTTTACTTTACTACCACTTACAACAACACAAAAACCGCTTAGCTACCAGCTAGCTACCAGTCAACTTGGACATTTCGCGTTTTGTCTGCTGGTAAAAAAAAAAAGAAAACAAAATTCAAACTGAACAAAATCAGTTTGCGATTACTCACCAGCTGGAAAAGCAAACAAAGTTGACTAAGCACTAAGCCAGAAGAGGCATCATCATTATCAACATTATTATCATTACCTTCATAATTATTACTGAAAAAAAAAAAAAATCGAAATCTGAGCTTAATTTTTATTTCGTGTCTTTTCTAACCGTAAGTGCACTCAACTGTAAAACTTGCATAAAATGCAATGGTAGCGCATTTTTAATTGTTATTGTTGTCGACTAAATTTTAGTTACTTAGCTTTATGGTTTTGTGTGTGGGAAACCTTGAAAAAAAAAATAAGCATAAAAAATCTGTGCATAATTGGCTGAAAAATGTTGCCGCAATTTTGCCAGTTCGTATTAATTCTATGAAGTGGGATTTTCCCTACCCCTTTAAACTTTAAGTTGTTTGTTTTTTGTTTTTTTATTGCTTTTATTTAAAAACCAATAAAACGCAACTAAACTAAAAATAAAATATATAAAAATAAATTAAATGCACGTTGTTGTGAGAAATATTGAAATGGCCTTTATTTTACTGCATTCAGGTTCAGTTCTCTATCCTTTTCCTCTTTTCAGGAAAATGGAATGTTAGTTAAATCATAGCCAAACTATTGCCGGTGACAGTCAATTGTAAAAACGTACAATATACGTATATATATATGTATATGCATATCTATATATATACACATACAAAAGTTTATAGAGATGTATGGAAAAACCGGCAGCGTTTGTCATGGCCCTATCAATATGGCAATATGAACAAAATGAAGCACAGTCAAATAAATTTATATTTCCCAAACGAAATAATAAAAATAAAGTTATCTTAAAATGGAATTGAAGTGTGTATACTCTTATGAATTGATACTATGAATGAGAGGAGAACAGAAAAATGACTGAAATCCCAAACATACATTAATTTGATACCGATAGATAACGTAATAAAAAACATAGGAAAAAATATATGGCAAATTTGATATCTGGAAAGGATTAAAGGCTAAGAGAAACTAACTATTACACTTTAAATTTACCATAAAAAATTCCCATTTCTATTCATGTTTTGATTTCTTATTCTATAAATTCTCAGAGGTTCCAGTCAAAGTCACCAAGAGCTATCTATATACGGTATCATTTAGAGTTATAAATCTAATATACCAATTTTTTTGGGAAGTGTATGAAAGGATAGCAAGAAAAACGCCTTTTGACGTTTGCCATTTGTGTGTGTGTGTGTGTGTGTGTGTGTGTGTGCATCGAATTGCACTCGTTTTACGTTTGCTGGCCCATTTATTTATTTTATACTGGCTTTACTTTTTTTTTGTATTGTTTTATTTATTTTACTTTGGGCCAATTAAATTTGGACCATTTCGATTTATTTTAATAGCAATCGGCAAAAGAATTTCTTCATTCAAATTAAAATTGAAATATATTTAATAATTGAATTTTGCAAGAATATTTCAGAGTTAAATGAGACTCGATATAAACATGGCCTAATTAGATCACCAAATGGTAAAACAGGAAATGATTTCACTCTTAAAACTGCGACGAAGATTGATCTATTCTTTTTAGTTTATGCATTTTAATTTAAAATTATCTAAATGTCTATGATTGTGACAAAATGTAATTAAAGAGAGATGAATTTCTGAATGTTAATTTTTTGGTTTAGAAAATCACAGCAGAATATACAACATTCTTTGCTTTTTATTATTCTGTTTTGCGTAATAAAAGCAATAAAAGTGTTTAAATATTTACACACAACTCACACGCAAAAAGACAAACAAACAAACCAACAAACAGACAAACAAACAAACTGCCAAGCAGACAGAAAGACAGTCAGACAGGCAGACAAAAAAGCACAAACAGACAGCTAAGGGAAAACAAAAACCTTTCTCTCATATATGCAAATAGATGCTAAACAGGAGACAAGTCATCTCCGTGACTTTGTCTGGCAGCCTTGAAGATGGCTCAGTATATGAGATTTACACTTATACGGGGCGTATACTTGATCGATTTCGCGCAAAACTTTTGGCTGCATTTTGGTTTTTATTTGTTTGGCTTAATCTAAAGAGGGGATGGGAGGAAGGGGGTTTGGCTTTTGGGGTTGTGGCTTGAAAGTGATTGTCGGTGTCACAGGGATTTGTTGTTGTGCGTCACTTCCCCCCAAACATCCTGTGGGTTATATGTCTATGTCGCTATGATGTTTGCCACCGCCGGGTTATATGTTGGCATTGCTGTTGTCTGGCCCATCTTTTTGTTGCAGCAGACGCATTGCACTTTATGTTTTCGTACTACTCTGAGGCAACGTCTGCTGCTGTTGCCTGCTCTTCTCTTTTGCTACTTTACAGTGGTTGTCAGTATCATCAGCATCACCAGCACCATCAGCATCATCGTCATCATCATCATCATCAGGTTCAGTGTCTGCTGTCTTTCCCTATACGCTAATCCTTGATGGCAATGTTTCTACTGCTTCTGTTGTTGTTGATGCTGTTCCTCTTGTTCCTCTTGTTGTTATTGTCATGTGCAAATGTGTTTGTGAAATATGCAAAGACATAAATATTTCAGTGGGTGTGAGCAAATGTGTTAGAAATGTGTGAAAATCATCCTGTGAAGAGGTTAAATCATGATATCCAAGAAAATCACTGTGTAATATTATATATAGATAGGATGAGGCATAAGCCAAAGAATTCTCTTTCAAATTTGATGTCAAAGCATAGGTTTCTTTTATAGGTAATACTTAAACTAATCTTTATAAAGGAGAGAGAAAGGAGCTCTATTTCTATGATATCGTATGATATTTAAAGTATGTCTCTGCTAAGCAGTCCAAAAAGGTCAATATTTTTGATTAAACAGTGTAAAAATACTAGAATAACACCATATTCCAAGTAAAAAGTTGTGAGTAAACTAAATATTTAACTAGTTGTTCACCTTTAAAATTAATTTTTAAGTAATTCTTGTTGCTGATATCATTGCTTACATTTTTAATGTTTGAACTTTGCTGTAAAATGTAGTAAATAAATATTAATAACTAATTTCCTTATGATTTGCAAGTACTTGACATTTTCACACTGAACTTTATTTATCTTTTGACTTATTTGTTATGCCCTTTTGATTGCCACAGCTGGATTTCTTCTAATTCTTGACTTGAATGAAAATCCATAGATGACAGGCAATTGCTTGAATTTCTCTGCATTTGCAAAATTTTAAATCACAAGTATTGTCATCTCTGTCGGGCCATGACCCTTAACTGACCTTAGACAATGTCTCATACAACGAGCACTTGAGATTGAATTTCCAATTGAATCAAATGCTATAAGTCAGATAGAGACAGACAGAGAGATGAAGAGTCAGTACTATAAAGTTTCTAGATTTTCAAAGCAGTAGTATTTATTTTAATTTATGTATAAATTACAGGCATTTGCCATAGCCAACAACTTGCTATCATTTGCATTTTGAATTTGTTTCTGAGATTGCATTTTGTGTTATGCGTGTTTGCGTGTGTGTATATGTGTGTGTGTGTGTTATGCGTTGAGTGTTTTGTTCGCATGCAATGCCTTCTGGCCTGCTGACGTAGGCTATATGAATATGCATGTATGTTATGATTGGCAATTTCGCATTGATTTATTACACAAATTGTAAATAACAGTTAAAAATTCATTGCCAAGTTCGAGTCGCAAGTCCAAGATACTTAAGACGGCAATTTTTAAAGTGTCTAGAAAAACAAAAAAAAAAAAAGTAAACATGTACGAATAATACTCATTTAGTTGCAATAAAATCAAAAAACTTTGTAGTAGGCGACCTTTATGCCAAAGTTCTGTTATGGGTAAGTTGATTAACAACTATAATATAACCAAAATCCGGTTTTAAATTGCCACTAAACTGTGACTAAGTGAGAAACAATTGCCACTCTGTCAGTTAGTCAGTCAGTCAGTCAGTCAATGAGCTCTCCGCATTGCAATATTTTCGAGGATGCACATTCCTTGAGATAAGTAGCCACTTGAATCAAGTGAGCTGAGAACGTTCAAAGTCTCAGTTGCTGTAATTTACAGACAATTGTTAATTTTCTACAGTTTAGAGTGCATAAATTATTAAATACAGTGAAAGTTAAGTTTAGCAGAAAAGTTAGCATTGTTATTATTAGCCATTTATTTTATTACCTCATTTATTTACATTGCAAATGGCTTACAAATTGCTATTTACAAGGAAGTTCAATGTCCAAAGAAAATAAAACTTTACATGAACAATGCAATATTGAAACTAGACCTTTTGAAAAAAAAAAACTAAACCAGTTCGGGGATAATACATCAAGGTAAAGTAATTAAACAAGATTACATAGAGCAACAGATACTTGAGATTTCAATTTTCAATAAACAATCACTTAATTGGCACTTCAATTAGACAGCTCGATTTACACTGAAGCAGTATAAATGTTATTATGTAATTATAATTATTAAAAGATAAATAATTTGTTATATTCATTATTGAGCTATCTAATGACTGAAGTTATTAGATTTTATTTGATTTCCTATCGTTCTTTACGGTCCATTAAAGAAGCATGGCATTTAATACATAGATAATGTTTAGTTGAAACTGTTATTTATTTTGCAGATGTAATAAAACTTTTTATTAAGTTGATTCTTAGCACTGTCGGAAATTGAAGAATTTTAAAGTGTTAACAAGAAATCTAACGTGAAATGGTTTGAAAAAAGCACATTTCATATACTTCTTGTTATTTGACTGTTGTAGCAAAACAAAATTAGTTTAACAACTCTCCTTTTATCCAATTTTCTCTTATTCTTTGAGATTACCATAAAACAGATAAATTCATTTTACCTTTTTTCAACTATTTTGTTGCTCTTGCTATAAACTTTTTCTTTTTGACTTAAAATTCCATTCAAAGTATGTATTAAAACAGAATGTCAGTTGAATTTCCCCCTTTTATGCATGAAATATGTCAATATCACTTTCTGTAAACGTATTTTGCTCCTCTTCTATGCTCTGGAATCGATTCGATTTCATTTTGCAATTGACCATTTTGTAATTGCAATTTCAGTGCTTATGCAGCTGCAAACTAGAATTTTGAGTTCACAATTTTCAATTAACATTGACAACAAATACGCTGAGTCAAGGCAAACATGTAAGAGAGAGAGCTGGTATATGGAAAACAAGAGGGGTGGGGGGGGGGAAAGGCAGACTAGGTTGTCAGTTGGATACTAAGCGAATTTCCTGTGCAAGTCATAAAGCGCAACAAATTGCAAAATTGTAGCACATACATACATACATACATGAATGCATGTTGGAAAAACAGAAGAAAAATATGCCCTTACAAATTCATATCAAATCATTGATTAATGAAATTATTGAAACTCATGTTTTTTGACAACTTAATTTGAACTCAATTCAATAAATGTGGGAACTTTGAATAAACACACAATATAAATTTCTGATAGCTGCATAATACAGTTTACTATTTCTTTCGGTGTAGTTGTGTGGGTAAAATGGACGTATACAAAAACAATGTTGTGCCAAAGCTGGAAACGCATAAAAGTATGCTACGTGCAGAATGAAATGATATTAGAAACTAGGAGGAGGAATAGTGGGCAGGATAACAATGAAGCAAAAATCATTCAAACCAAAGAGAGATGTATGGAGTAGAAAAAAACCAAAACCAAAAAAAAGTAGAATAAACTAATAACTTGTTTTAGTTGTGGCTCATGTTAGTAAGAAAAATACTTCATTGTAAGATGAAAATGATAATTTGCATTGTGATTGAAGCCAAATTATTTCATTATTCAAGTATTTTTGAATTCTCAGTCATTTGGTATTTTGGCTTTTACTACTTTTTATTTTTTACATTTTAGGATATAGCTTTATTACTAACACATGAGAGCACTCTTTTGGCGTTGACCGACAAAAGATTTTTGTTGCTGCTATTGTGAAATTTTATTGAGCGTAAAATGTTGTGCAAATTTTGTGCTCAAGCGACAAAGTGGGCTAAAAATGTAGGCCCCATTTTGTGTATTACATATACATACATATACACATGTATTGTATGTGCAAAAATAAATATAAATATTTATTACTTTGGCAAAGCGGCATTGTTTGTCTTCCGCTCAGCCTTTTCTCCCTTCCCTCTTCCATGTATTTCTACCCTCTTTAGTTTGCTGGTAGTCTTCAAAGGCTTTTTGCATATGCAAATGAGCTTTGGAGATTTTGCAAAATTTTTATTTGTAGTTTGTTGCTGTCATTGACCCGTTTTATCCCATTTTGAGATGAAGTCTGGGGCCTGTAAGTAAGCCCAGCTAAAAGCAATAAAACGATGCATTCAAGCGTATAATACTTGGAAGTTCCGATATAGCTTACTGAGAATCTTTGAAACTTTTTCCTATTCAAATTCTTGTTTGCTCAAAATTTAATCAAAAAAATATTTGGAAATTAGCATCACAATAAAAAGGCGATAATGAGTGATTGTATTGTTTAATTAGAACCATTGAGTAATCTGGTTTTGACATATACAAATAAAATGATTTGCTTTGGGGTGAAATTTATGGTTCATGTTTTTGTCTTTAAATTGACTTTTCGGCAATTTGTTATTTAGTGACTCATTTTATAACCTTATAGTAAATATATGCATATTAGAAGTTAGAGTTAAAAGTATAACAAATATAAGTATAAATATTAAGTCAAGTCTAGGAAACTTTGTATGTAGATATATCTTTAAACATATATGTAATATACATGAATTAACATATACAGAATGCTATTATTTAGATTTCCTTTTCTGTTTGTTCTCCGATATTAAGTTTGATAAAATCAATAACTTTTTTATCTTTACGTCCATATAGTAAATCTTATCCTTGGCCAGTAATCCATAATAGTTGACACCATAAAAACATAAAGATCATAAATATATGCCACATATATTGCACAGGCAAATAAAACGGCAGTAAACTGAATGCTCTAGAAATATGTGACTCGAATGAGTTAGACTATTTGGTTTTGTCTGGTTTATAGACTTATTTACCTGTCTCGCAATCAGACATAAACAGCAAATCCCTGATACTTTAGATATGTTACGTGTGTATCTATGACCAGAGATAGCAACAAAAATATCTATGCCAGTTTAGGCCAAGTAGAGGCGGCAGATAATCATTTCATTTTACAACTTTTTTTCTTTATTTTATTTCCCAAAAACTTCTGTGTGTGTGTTTGTCGATGTGTGTATTTGAGTGTGAAGTTCACTCTTTTGCTCATTGTCGCAACGTTTCGTTGCTTTATCGTTCTGTTTGCGTTTCCTTTTTATGGCGGTGTTTATATACATATATGTATGTATGTATTTGTTGGCAGGAAATACCTTTTGTATTCGATAGATACAATCGCAGCACGCAACAATTTGCACTTCTTTATGTTTGTTGAACTTCAAACTTGGCTCCTTTTCTCCTTCGGCTTATTTTTTTTCTCTCTTTTTTTGTTGTATTTTTACTTATAAACATATTTTACTTTTCATGCATGTGCGAGTGCTGCTTGTGTGATTTTATTTATTTCCTGCCTGCCTGCCAACTTGCCACCTGCTTCACTCACTCTATCTCTATCTCTGTCTCGGCCCAATCGGAAACTCTTACAAAAGCACATAAAGATTTCAAGTAAAGCGAATACAAATCTGTGCAGCCAATATGGATGTAGATACACATGTATCTCACAGATACGCAACTTTAAAGATTCACTTGTTCTGCCTCTTTGGGCTTAGGTATTACCTTCTGTTTGCTGTTTTTATTACATTAAAGGATACTTTTGTCAGTTTTGTTTGCTGTTGCTGTTGTTGTCGTCGAACAACACCTTCTTTTTCGTGCTTGGCCAACTTCTTTGGTTAGAAAAATTATTGCAGAAAACTTTTATTTGTTTTGTTTTCTAATTTGCAGCCACTCAAAAGACTGAGGGTATTTTTTTTCTTTTTTGGTAAGGTAGTTTTACTTATCTTTTTAGTTCTCCAGTGTTGGATTAAATTTCTGGTTTTTGCGGTAAGAGACTAAAGTTTTTAATTAGAACCTCTGAACAAAAGATAAAACAAAAAAAGAAATTGAAATGCAACTTTATAAAAAGTTCCTCAGCAAAGAAAAAGGATATGCGGTTTACCAATTACCTTCAATACAAATTTTGGGATCAACCATGAAAATTTTTGAATATGTTTAAGAATTAATTATTTTTGTTTAATTTTAATAAAAATCTTTTAGAATTTTTGAAAGTAATTATATTTGTGTGATAATGAATCAAACCTAAGCAAATATCAATTTTTTCAATGAGTAAGAGCAAAGAAAGATTTATTGAGATAAATTGAAAACATTCTCAGGGCAATATTTTCTTATTCTGCATGAATAATTTTTAGTTTAGTAAGCAGAAAAAAGAGACTTGTATATTAATAGAGTTAAGAAAATATTGCAAATTGATTGATATTTTAATTAACTTAGTCCCGGAGATTAATTAAAATATTTCCATTCATAATCTAACTTTGGCTCATATGAAATTGTTTCAATTAATGCAATTTGTTCAACAATTTTAGTTTCTCAGCTTTGCTCTCTTTCTGTCTTTCTTTCTTTCCTTCTTGCTATCTGTGTATCTCACTTTTTCACTTATTCAATATCAGTTTTAGTCTGCTCATGCGGCTACTTACACAGTGTTTAAACAATATTTCTTAATTGAAATGCTGCGAGGCAACTCTTGACTTGTGAGGCAAAAACCAACTAACATTAGCAATGACAGCAGGACTAGGACATAGCTCATGAAGGAAGAGGGCGGGGTGGGGGCTTACCATTGGTGTTTCTAATGGTGTTCCATCTGTGTGTGTGTGTGTGTGAGTGTGTATATGTGGCTACTGATGCTGCCACAACAAGAATCCCTCTACTTCCTTCTCTCAACCAACGTACCAGGGCATTGTCTGGGTCTAGATATTTCTTCCCTTTATTCCTCTCTTGCTCGGTATTGCAAGAGCTGCGAGCTGAGCAGAAATTAATTACATTGAAGTCATTTATCAAGAAAGTTTATTTCTTGCAGCCCAAAAACGCAAAAAGGCAAAACTAAACTGAACGAAACCAAACCAAACCGAACCAAAACAGAAACAGAAATAGAAAAAAACAAGAACAAACCTCGAACCCCAACCACAGGATGTCAGTTGTTGTTTCCCTTACTTAGTTGTTCTTGTTATGCTTATTTTTATTTATTTGGCCAGGCCATTGTTAGTGCAAAAGTAAATCAATAAAATGGCACAGGTCTTAAGGTTCCTCTATCCCTTATGCCCGTTCCACTTTTATTTCGACTTGTCCCCTTTTTTTGGTGGCCATTTTTATTTTGTAGAAAATAATTGCGAAACTTTTGCACAGAAACTGGGCAAATTGTTTGCTGCATTTTCGATTAGCAAAATGTCAATTTCAAATGAAAATAAAAAGCAACTACCAAAGCACTTGGCCAAATTGTCGTTAACTGGGCAAAATTGTAGTGGCAAGGGACAAGAAGGGAAACGAAAGGTTACCACTGAGCCATTTTCAAAATTTGATTTCATTTCGAGCCAAAAAAAAAAAAAAACTAAAAAAACAAACAAGTGGAGAAAAAAAAACGATAGAACGGAAAATTGGCTATGGTCGGGGAACGAGCATGGCAGACGATAGGAGGAAGAGGCAAAGGCCAGGACATGACAGCAATATCCATCACGCTGGCTATAGCATCAGCATCAGCTTCAGTTTCAGCTATTGACGATATACAAAAATTGGTTTAATCAACTGTGAAACAACTGCAGTAGCAGCAGCAGCAGCAACAACAACAACAACAGAACAGCAGCAACAACGACACTAGCTAAAATAGCCAAGCACAACAAGAGAACAAGCGACAATCGTGGCCAGAGTTTATATTGACAGGCGTCGGAACAGGCAACACACACACACAAGCAGAAACAAGGACACAAACACTAACAATAACAACAACAACTACAAAAGCAACAACAACAAACAGCAATGTCAACTATATAGATGGATTAGAATCATTTATGCACGAATAACTAAATACTCTCTAAAGGAGTTACATTCTATGGATAAGATTAAAATTTTTTTTTGGATTTATGGCTACAAAAAGTTGGTGAAGCTGTTTCATCGAAACAAATTAAATTAACTATTTTGATAATCATTTTACATTAGATATTCTTAGATATTAAACAGTTCTTTTATTGGAGTAAAATTATCATCTTTAGAGCCTCAGAATAAAAGGACTTAAAGCACCAAAAAGAATGCAAATAATGGAATAGAATTTATTAAACTATCCAAAACTCTTCAGATAAGTTTGTGATCCTTTCCTTGATTTAGTATAAGTAATCAAATTGGAAAGTTTAAACAGAATATCAAAGTAATAGAACTCCTACACTCTACACTGATATATTCAGTAAACCTAATGCAATGCAATTTTCAGCACCAACTTTCAGCTTCTGTCTGTCGTTGCGTGGGTGGCGTGGACCATCGATTCACTTTCCTTGTCAGTGCACAGAAATAATAAGAGTAATAACAACAACAACAACAGCAGCAACGATAACTAAAGGAGTAGCGCCAATTTAAATTTTTTTTGCTTTTATTCCAACTTCTATATATGTGTGTCTAACTATATCTATTCTTCTTTTATTGATTAACAGTGAACAACAATATAAATATGGATGCCGAAGCCGGTGCTTTACCACCAGCTGTATCAGCAGCAGGAACAACAATAACAACTAACCGCGATACGGACTTGGCGGCACGTCGTCGTCTTTTCATATCACAACCATCGACATTGGCAACGCGTCGCCAACAGGCGGTATGTGTGAGGCGGGCCCACAAAATGTATGGCAGCGGCAAAAATCCAAATGTGGTACTCGATGGCCTGAATATGACAGTGCCCAAAGGATCCATGTAAGTACATATAGAAACCAAAGCGTTTACATAGCTCTTAATCTATTTGAGTACATGTACTACCCAGTAAAAGTTGATTGGTCTTTTTAGTTTTCCATTTAATTATTTATGTTAAAATGGCAAAATATTGAAGAAAGTTTTCACATTGAAAAGCCATTAGCTAATAATAAATTAGATTCATTTTAGAATCTGTTTTATAAACTAAAACCATTATAATAATAAAGAAGGTCAAATAAAGTTTTAATTGCAAATGGTTAATTGCAATAAAGTTTCATTGATTTTTATTCCAATTTTGAAAAGAGTACTGAATATGGAGAAATTATTAGCAAAGGGGCTTTTGGCAGAATATCTACATACATATATCCTATCTTTCGGAATATATATAACTTTTCATGGCATTGTTTTCTCTTTTTCTAACAGTATATTAAATTTAAATCAGCAATTCAAACTATTTTTGAATAGCTCCTTGAATACCTTTCTATACTATATCTGAATGAATTCTATTAAAAGAATTTCAGACTTATATTTTATTCAATAAAGAGTGGCAAATCTTTATTTAGATACAAGTTATCTGTTGTCAACTTTAATTTTTCTTGTTAAGCATCAAAAATCACTTCAAGAAGGTTCGGTTTTTTTGAACTTTATTTTGTTGATGTAACTCTTATTTAATGCCATCTTCAACTGAAAATTTCGCTTTAATCCATATAAAACAAATTGAACTTTCCTCTAACAAACTACAAAAAACATAAAGGTTTCACGTGGGCAACGAAAAAGTCGAAATGCAAATGCAATTCTCTCTGCGTGGCTAAATAGGGTGTGGCTAAGGTAAGGGATTTTATTGTGGGAGTTAAATGAAATGAAATGCTGTGAATGGCCGCCAAAATGTTATTGACCGCAATTAGCAACTCGCAGCATCGTTGAAGCCCAATGTGAAGTTGCCAAGCGGCAAATGAGGCAGCAAATGCCGAAGACGACAGAAAACAAAAACGACGTCAGACTGTAAGTGGGTCAATGTCAGCTGAGCGGTTCAAAAAAAAAAAAAAAAAAAAAAAAAACGACACACATACACAAAAATAGAAGAAAAAACTGCCAAATTAACACACAACAAAAAAGCACACATAATCAACAACAATACAAAACCAAAACAAAATAAACGTAAGTCATTTAATATCCATACAGCATCAGAGACAGCGATAGAGAGAGAGAGCGAGAGAGAGAGTGATAGCTACAAAGGCAACGGCATCGATCAATGATCGAAAGAAATGAGGGGAAAACCAGTTTAGCCAAGACACAAACCCAAACGCTGAGTGTTACCGTATCAACCAGCAATAAATATGTACAGACGTATGTATGTATGTTTGTTGGCTTTGCCTTGAGGCTAGTGTTTGTTTTGACCATTTAGTGAGACATTTCACACAATTCTCAAGTGACTGGCTGACTGAAGACTTGCTGTCACATTTGAAAATCCCTAAAACAACAACAAAAACAGCGACGAAAAGAATACTCCAACCAAAACAAAGAACAAACAAAGGAGCCGCAAAAAATCTGGCCCAAAAGAAGTAGAAAGAAAAGCAGCATAGAAGAGGGTGAACAAACTGTCAGCAGGGCGTTAGTGTGAACAAGAAGATTTAGCACAAAATATGTCGCCCAGCAAGTCAGACACACAGCCAGCCAGACAGCCAGCCAGCTCGCCAGCCGCTTTTCACTCTGGACATAGTCTGCCATCAGTGCAAAAAAATAATAAAAACTGAAAATGAAAATCTTCATGTCTATCTGTCTCCTTTTATATTTTCGAGATTTGCATACCCTATAGCCAAAGAGTAGCCAAATATAGGAAATAAAGGATCCGAAAAAAAAGTTCGAACTGCTTCCGATTGTTCTCTTTTGGATTAGCATCTTCCATTTGTTTTAGGGTATCTCAAAGTACTTCATTTCTTTATATTTATTTATTTTACTAAATTTAATATTTTCTCTTACAGAGTATCTAGAAATCTTTATTTCAAACCCAAAACATTGTTTTTTATATTACTTCCCTTCCGAAAATGAAGAAAAAAACTTTGAGCCGCTTTTGGTAGGCTGAGTTTGAGTTCCGCTTTGCTTGCTTCCCACAGTTTTACGGAGTTTTATGTCTGTCTGTCTGTCTCAATGACTGACTGACATTTGTTTTGTTGAATTTTTGCTATGTTTTTGTTTGTTTTGTCTTTATATATATATATATATCTATATGTGTGTGTGTGTGAGTGATAAATAATTGTGTTTTTCTGGCTTTATTTGCAATGAGTTATAGTTTTTTCTTGATTCTTTTTTTTCGGCTTGGTTTCACCAGAAATTATTTATACATAGATCCAAGTTTGGTATATAGTTTGTACAGAGTATATAGACAAACAAGACAAGTGTAGACAACAATGAACACTTGAAGTGATATGTGTAAGGGCGTTTGTGTGTTTGCTTTGCAAATAAATCATGCCATTGATGCATAAATAAAGCGTTGAAATTATGCGGTTTTTATTTGCTTGATTTTTTTTTTTTTTCGTTTTTGCAGTCGATGAATTAATGGCCAAAAATTGGAAAAGTCCAACCAAATTCATGGTCAAATGTATATAAATGTTAAGAAAGTTTAAATTCACATAGTCTTAGCCACAAATATGCTTCTTGATACTCACAGTTTGGAATTTCAAACGAATAACTAGAATTTTTCAATGAATTAACCAAATTTCTCCTTTTTAGAGATTAAAAGGTATTATTTTTTTTACAAAGGCAACGGCATCGATCAATGATCGAAAGAAATGAGGGGAAAACCAGTTTAGCCAAGACACAAACCCAAACGCTGAGTGTTACCGTATCAACCAGCAATAAATATGTACAGACGTATGTATGTATGTTTGTTGGCTTTGCCTTGAGGCTAGTGTTTGTTTTGACCATTTAGTGAGACATTTCACACAATTCTCAAGTGACTGGCTGACTGAAGACTTGCTGTCACATTTGAAAATCCCTAAAACAACAACAAAAACAGCGACGAAAAGAATACTCCAACCAAAACAAAGAACA
Organism: Drosophila austrosaltans; assembly: GCA_035045865.1. NCBI lineage: Eukaryota > Metazoa > Arthropoda > Insecta > Diptera > Drosophilidae > Drosophila > Drosophila austrosaltans. The sequence continues at coordinate 8,575,247 of JAWNOQ010000049.1, read as the reverse complement.
AACAAAGGAGCCGCAAAAAATCTGGCCCAAAAGAAGTAGAAAGAAAAGCAGCATAGAAGAGGGTGAACAAACTGTCAGCAGGGCGTTAGTGTGAACAAGAAGATTTAGCACAAAATATGTCGCCCAGCAAGTCAGACACACAGCCAGCCAGACAGCCAGCCAGCTCGCCAGCCGCTTTTCACTCTGGACATAGTCTGCCATCAGTGCAAAAAAATAATAAAAACTGAAAATGAAAATCTTCATGTCTATCTGTCTCCTTTTATATTTTCGAGATTTGCATACCCTATAGCCAAAGAGTAGCCAAATATAGGAAATAAAGGATCCGAAAAAAAGTTCGAACTGCTTCCGATTGTTCTCTTTTGGATTAGCATCTTCCATTTGTTTTAGGGTATCTCAAAGTACTTCATTTCTTTATATTTATTTATTTTACTAAATTTAATATTTTCTCTTACAGAGTATCTAGAAATCTTTATTTCAAACCCAAAACATTGTTTTTTATATTACTTCCCTTCCGAAAATGAAGAAAAAAACTTTGAGCCGCTTTTGGTAGGCTGAGTTTGAGTTCCGCTTTGCTTGCTTCCCACAGTTTTACGGAGTTTTATGTCTGTCTGTCTGTCTCAATGACTGACTGACATTTGTTTTGTTGAATTTTTGCTATGTTTTTGTTTGTTTTGTCTTTATATATATATATATATCTATATGTGTGTGTGTGTGAGTGATAAATAATTGTGTTTTTCTGGCTTTATTTGCAATGAGTTATAGTTTTTTCTTGATTCTTTTTTTTCGGCTTGGTTTCACCAGAAATTATTTATACATAGATCCAAGTTTGGTATATAGTTTGTACAGAGTATATAGACAAACAAGACAAGTGTAGACAACAATGAACACTTGAAGTGATATGTGTAAGGGCGTTTGTGTGTTTGCTTTGCAAATAAATCATGCCATTGATGCATAAATAAAGCGTTGAAATTATGCGGTTTTTATTTGCTTGATTTTTTTTTTTTTTCGTTTTTGCAGTCGATGAATTAATGGCCAAAAATTGGAAAAGTCCAACCAAATTCATGGTCAAATGTATATAAATGTTAAGAAAGTTTAAATTCACATAGTCTTAGCCACAAATATGCTTCTTGATACTCACAGTTTGGAATTTCAAACGAATAACTAGAATTTTTCAATGAATTAACCAAATTTCTCCTTTTTAGAGATTAAAAGGTATTATTTTTTAAGGCTTAAGTATTTAAGACTAATTTTTTTCTCCGATTACATAAACTCCAATGTCTCTTTTAATTAAGCAACAATTTAAACAATCCAATTTTCTTTTCACAAACATAATTTCGACTTAACAATTGACCACATACAAATGTTTGAAGTGGCTTTGTTAATACTTTCCATTTTCATTTCACTCACCTATTACCTTCAGGTAAAACTTGTTGCCTTTGTTGACCGCAAATTGATGGCCAAATAATTCTTGTGGTTATGGCCATGTTGACATGCTTTATTATTTTCAATTAAACCAATTGAGTAGGAAGTTAGAACTATAATAAAATGTTTGGTTTGATATGGACAACAAACATGTTTATGTATTTGTTTCCAAATGCAAATTTGAAAAGTTTACTTAATTGAGAAGCTATTATTTGGTTAAATCTAAAATGATTTCTCAGAAATTGTTACACTTGAAGATAATTTTTTAAACTGAAGTTCTTCTTTATATTTGCATAAGTATTTAGAAGTGTATGAAGACTATTTCTAATTGTTTTAATACCCTTTCTTTTAAATTCGGTTATCGAGCTAAATCAATTTAAATTTAACTTCTATTTATGGACAAGAATATCTATCAACAATTTTCTAATAAATCAAATTTATGCGTAATTTTTGAAAATTTTTCTAGCTTAATCTTTTTCATTTTATTTAATTGGAAAATCAGAGTAAAATTTCATTATCTATAGTTTTATTTTAAATAAATTTTGCAAATACATAGTTTTAACTACAATTGTATTTGATGGCTAAAGCTGCACCAAAAGGTAGTTACTAGGTTTTTAGTTTATATTCCAATGCGAGACATTGCCGAGAGAGTTGGTAAACGACAACAAAAACAACAACAATAACAGCAAAAGTAACAATGACTGCCGGTTGCCACCATTATTTTGACATACGACAGCAAAGGCGGTCGGTCTGTGGAACAATGGAAAACACGGCAAGGCATAGGGACGAGTCCCATGACCAGGCCCATGCCAATGAAGCCTGATGTTAGGGCGGTCCCTGCCTGGACCAAGGGCAGGCATTACATTACAATGCTGAAAACACGTGGAGGGAGAGCGGAAAGAATGTGGACGAAAGAGACAGAGCAAAAGTGTAAAGGCAAGAAGGGAAAGGCGAGAGAGCAACATGGGCAACATGAAGAAACATAATGGCTGCTTACAATTTGTGAACGAGCATAATGCGAACATTACATCCGCGCCATTGTTCTTTTGAGAGAGGAAGGGGGGAGCGGCAGCTGACGGAGGTCAACAGAAATCAGGGTGTGGCAGCCACAACCAGTAGTAGCAGTAGCATAGTAGTAAGAGCTGGGTGGTAGGCTGGCTCCAAATTAAATTAAAGCTGTTTAGTTGTAATTGGCCGTTGAGAGAGGTCGCTTGTTCTTGTAGTTGTTGTTGTTGTTGCTGCTATGAATTTTGCTTTGTGGAAGTGACCCTTTTTCTGGGTCCTTGCAATGTTGTCGACTTACTTTGCTTTGGTTTGGTTTGGTTTGCACCTGCCATGAAAATGGCCAATTAATGGCGCATGAGTAACGGTAAATTGACCTTTTACAAACAAACACAAATATACACACAATAAACCGAAGACTTTTCTCTATTATAATAGATATTAAACTGCTTTAATACAATGTATTATACTAAAGTCTAAAAGTGACCTGAACTTAAGCTCCTTCAACATTTTCTGGTTATGAACTTAATTATTATTTTTCTTACAAGTATATTAGTTAGTGGCCTGCTACTAATTGCTACTCTTATGATTATTATTAATATATTTTTTGCCATTTTTTCTGGCTTTTGCATATTAATAACAGAAAGCCATAAATTTAATCAAATGAAGTTACGAATCACTGTTATTACTTGAAGGATAATTAAACTAATCTGAGTTGAAATAAATTAAACTGACATTTGTTACTTTGTTGGAATCAAATTTAACAAATTAGTAATTAAAACTATAGACTCTTCGATTTAGATAATTTTACTAATTTAATAACAACTAAAAAAATCATAATTTTTACTGCAAATTTGAATTCTGTTAGTTTGTTTATGTTGGATTAAATAACAATTTTAGAATGTTTAGGTAGGGGCGAGGTCTAGATATACCTAAATATAAATTTTCATTACATATTTCTATGAATTGAAAAAAAATATATACAAATATATGCCATAATCATTAAAATGATTGAACTAATGTATTTATACATATTCTTTTTTTCATGCATTTCGATTCATTAAATTTATTGTAATAAAAGTATAGAATCTAGTTTTTTTGTTACAAATTTATTTTGTTAAATATACAAAAGTTAAAAATTCAATTTTAAAAGAATTTAAAATATCCCTTGTAGTTTATGTTTATTTTTAAATCCATCTATCTTAGCATCAATCATATCGTGTATGAAAATTAAAAAGTTGATAACTACTCTCATCAAGGGAATATAAACTTCGATGCATCAAAGTTAGTTGCTGAAGTTTTTTTAATTGACTTTTTTTTAAGCTAAACACGATATAGTTTCATATTAAAATTACATATTGTATATTAATTAAGTTTGTTTTTATAATTTGTACTCCAATTAACTAAAACGTTCGAAAAAAAAAACAAACACAGAAGAATGACTCATGGGTTATTAAAGTATTGAATATCAGATATGTCAAACTTCAATTGCTTCTATAGAACTCATAAATATTCGAAATATATGGAAGAAATAGACTATTTGATCTGGAGATGTGATATTGGAACAGATATATGTATATAGTATAAAGGTAATATATGTCATTATGATATCATGCTTTGAAATTACCTTCACGTGTCTGGTCATAGGCTTCTTTATGGCAGTTTTGTATATATTTATTTGAGGTCAATATTAAAAGCATTAGCCACTAATTACAACACAATTTCCAGTATATATACTATATGTACTACATATAAAAAAGTATATACACAGCGATTAAATGACTATCCGATCTACTACAGTCATTAGGCCAACAAAAGCAAATTGTTGACGGACAGAACGAAACGCCTTTTAAATTAGCCTTATTTGCGTAAGCAAATGTCCGACTAGTCTAGAAAATAATCATAGTTATGGCAGTTGCACTTGTATTTGTTATATACTATGTATATACATACATGTATATATGTACATTGTCGAACTATAATTTTAGTGTTGACTGCTGATGTGATTGCTAAGCCAACATTAGTAAATTATTGAATGCACCCCTCTATGAATCAATAGACCCCCCTTCCATCTAACCTTTTGTTTGTACATTTGCCTTGAGTTGCCTTGATTTTGATATGCGTGTGCGATTGTGATTCAATATACATACTTGCCTTTATATCTATAGTAGTATATATGTATGTATATATTTATGTACATATTTACCCATATTACCCGTTTTGTTCCTATATATATTGGGCACAAAACATTAACTCAAGCAGTACCTTAACCGATTGGTTATTTGTGCCTACCGATTTGAAGTTCAAGTGGTATTGGCTGGGCCAAATCGTTTAGTTCTACCTTTTGCCTATAGCAATAGGGTGGGGAGTGGGGCGGCAATTATAGGATTTGTTATTGTATTTAATGTGTTGTGTATTGTATCCAATAATGGTGTCGATATGCAAACATTGAGCCTTGATTTAGATGGGCTAGATACACAAGTGGGCCAAATTGTTGAAAGGAAGTCATTTGTTGCCGCCATAAATATAATTAAATATGTTTGAGGTTAATTATATAATAATAAGTCTGAATTGCTATACAAACAAAATAGAAACAGTTTAATTTTAACAATCATTAATAGTAAATTTTCCATAAAATGTAAAAAGTGATAAAAGTTGTTGATGACCAGTTTTTGTTTAAATCTAGGAATATTGTTCTAAATTCATTTTTTCTTTTTGTTGTCTCAGTTTTGCAAAACAATTGACTTAATTATTTATTTACTTTTTCAATTTGGACCTAGTACAGAGGCTAAACTTCCTGGTCTAATGCATTGTGATTTGAACTTTGAACTTAAAGCAACTTTAAGAATCTTTTGCAATTAATTTCACTTCAATCGCAACTAATTAAATTGATGGAGCCCTTTCTATACTTAAACAACTTAATCATAACTGACAGCGTCGCCTTTACTTTTTCTCTCTTTTACTGTGAGTTAAATATAATTTCCCAATTTTTTCCATTTGAAAGTCAAGGAAAATTAGGCCTTCGAGTATTTTTTTTTTTTTTTTTTGGTGCCTCTTAAAAAGCGGAAATTAAAATCTTTATGGCAAATGATTAACCAATAAGGAAGAATCAAAACAACGGAAAGTGAGTAGACGAAAGCAAGTGGCACAGCAAAAAGAAAAATGTAAAAATGGTTAAATGAGAAAATGGGAAAAAAATTGGGCAAAATGGTGGAACCCGCTTCAACGCCCTAAAACTGTTTTGGCATATAATTACCAAAGTGGCCCATACTACAACCGCTGCGTAAGTCTCAAGCCGGAAGTTCAACAGCCGTTGCAATGGCCAGCTTATTAGTCAAATTAGGCAACCAACTGCGGATGAAGATGCCAAAGATGCCGGGAGCCAAGAGCTGAGAGTTTGTTTGCCCATTTGGATGAGGCCAATTGAAGCGTCAAGTGAGTGACGAAGAGACGAAAGGACTAACAGGCGGTCGGACCGCCAGTCTGAGAGGCTTGTTGGTAATGAAAATCGATTAAAAATGCCAAGGAGCAGCAGCTGCCCCGTGGCCAAAGTCCTCGCGTTAGCCTGCATAATGGCAAATTAATTGTAAATTGTAAAGTATGCCAACATTTCTGGTTTCCTTTGGTTTCTGCCTTCGCCAGTGACGAGGAGAATCCACTTGCCACTGCTCCAAACCTCAGTGCCTACAGTAGCTATCCAGTTTGCAGTCATGGCTCCTTTTTGTTGTTTGCCCTTTTCAAGAATTGAAAGCGGCATAAAACAATAATTAATTGATTGAAAGAAATTCGAGTGCTGGTCGACGCCAGAAGAGAAAATGACGATTGGGTATGACCGAGAACTGACTGCCTTCACTTCTCTTCTCTTTTGGTTAAGTGGCATAGAAAATTAGTTTGCCCAAGAGGTAAAATGCTCGTTTAACTACCATATTCATTTAGCATTCAAATAGAGTACATTAGCTAGAAGATGGCTAATAATTTTTGAAAAAAAATGTCCCTTTTTTAAGTTTTTTAAGATTCTCACAGAGCTGCCTCTGATTGTATAAAAAAACGAAATAGAATTCAGTTTTATTATTAAATATATTTAAATATTTATAGAGTATGTTAAAATTGATTATTATTCACCTTTTTATTCCAATTAAATTTACAAGGAAACTGTGACAAGTGTAGAATAGCCCTTGAACTCCCTTCAAGAACTTTCTCTCTTGGTTCTCTCTAAACTCTCCTTCTTCCCAAACTCTATCCAAACCGCGCAATTCAAATTGAAATTCAAGGAGCAATTATCCAAAGTTAGAAATGTAAGAAATTTAAATGAATTTTCTCATCAAGGACATTACGTGATGGGGCGCGGCTTTTCAGTGTTGGCCCCCAATTAGAGAAGGGGAAAGAAGGAAAAGAGAGATGAAAGAGAGCAATGTGGAAATACTGACCAGGATATTCAATTTTCTTTAGCTGTTGTTGTTTCAATTGCATAATGTTCTGGCAGCTGTCTCAATCACAGATTCCTGCTTCATTTCCATCTTTATCTCTGTGATTTTGCGCTTAATTTGCTTAAGCTGCACTTCATTTCTCAATGTTTATCCATGTTGGCATTTTTCATTTTCCCCATTTCAAGCCGCCCACTTTAAAGGGACTCCCTCCACTGACCATATTACGACCACAAGAGGCCGCGCACTTAAAATGTTGTTAATTTGCAAACGCAGCAATATCAAAATGTCAGCAATGCGGTTGCCTGTTGTTGTTTATTGTTGTTGCTACTGCTGCTGCTGCTGCTTTTGTTGACTCCAAACAGCTGTGTCCTGAAACGGCATCAGTCAGTCAATGCGTCAGTTAGTCAGACATTCCGTCAGTCAGTCATTTAGTCGTTCATCATTCAAAGTGTGCGCAGTTGAAAATTAACCGCAAAAGGCGGCAACATGGGTGGCTGGCGGTTATAACTGAGGAAAGAAAAATAACTATGGTGCAGGCATTACAGCGGAAACGGAAGTGCGCATTAAAATTGTGCCCCGCTAGCATATGTGTGTGTGTGTGTGCGTGTGTGTATATATGTCCGCAATTAGCAGCCTGCATGTGTGTATGTTGTGTTTGAGTATTATTTTTTTTTACCACTGTGTGAGTAATTAAAACAGAGTGTGCACGTTTAATAAGTTAAGCGTTGCATTTACCACCCATCCAACACACACACACTCTCACATAGACATTCGCAGGTTTTTAATACCCTTTTTTTATTGTTAAGCCCAGCTTATATAATATTTTTATACTCTACTGTCATTTAGGAAACTATAGAAATTTATATGCAAACCTTCAAATTTAAATTTTCATTAAAATTCTAAAAACAAATATTTTAATTTTCAATTAATTTGATTGCTCTTTAAGCCTCTTAATGTAATTTAAACAGAAATATCGATAAAATTGGTGGACAAATATTTTTTACAATCCTTTTCTAAATTACAAATATTAATGGAAAATATTTATAAAGCAACAACAAGATTCATTTGCTTAAGAAGTTCAGTCTATAATCTGCTTGCTCATTTTTTGTTTGCATTGTTTACAAATAACAAAATTATTAAAAAATCTAAGATATATTGAACATATTTAAAACATATTAATTTTAACATTCTCACAAATGTTTCTTAACCCAATAGAATCAAAAATTAATTAAATTTTGGCAAACGATTTAAAATTGATTAAATATTAAGAATTTATAAGCAAACAATTATTATATGACTACTAAAATTTAAAATGTATACAATGGTTAACTACATAGATTATTCATTTAATTTTTGCACAAATTAAATTGTTTAATCAATCATTTAAATTTGTTTCTTATTAACAATAACTCCAAAATGTTGTATATCTATTTAAGCTGACAGAGTACTTTAACTTTTATTCAGCAGCAGGCAGATCAAAACTTTCTTTTTACTAAATTTTGAACTGGAACAAGTCTATTACTTAATAACAACTCTTTTCAAATTTGCTTTTAAAAAACAAACCTTTTTTTTTCTAGATTAATGCCAATTGCAGTGCAAATATAAAGCCAAATTAGCCGGTCCCCTTTCGTTCACAGTTTTAACTAGCTTTCGTACGGAATGCCGCTAGCTACTTATGACCCTGCAAAATAGAATAACAATGCAGCAACTAGTAGGGTTCGCTTCTTCCTATCATCACCACTTGCCCTCCTTCTTATGCCTACTACTCTTGCATCCGTTGAGCTGGCGGCATTCCCCTTCTCATATATTTTTTTTTTTTTTTTGTTTAGTTCTCGAGTTGACCTTTTCTTTGCTATGGCATATGCGCAACTTCCGTTAGAAAATGCTGCACAGGTGGAAATGCAAAGACCAAAACTAGTAAAAATAACCAATTAAAATTTACATATATGTGTGTGTGTGTGTGTCCTTGTACACTTATTTATGGCTGCATTGCCTTAGGTAATTAATTTATTTCCAGTTTCTCTCTTCTTTTTTTGTTTGGTTTTGTGAAATTAAAATGAAATTATGTGCATAAACTAAATTTTTGCATTAATTTCGAATTTATTTAACCCTAACTCTCACCAACTTGATCCCACCAATTCAAACTTTTATAAAAGTAGGTGTGTGCGTGTGTGTGCGTGGCACTTGGCTCAATTTTTCGGCCAACTGCCATATGACAAAATGGCTGGCGTTGCGCTAAATTGTTAATTACATTGAAATAATAGCAGTACAAAGTACATATCTATGGTAAATTTTCGCTAGGCATGCGAATTTTCATTGCGATAAAATTTAAATAAATTTGTAAAACTAAACATTTAAACTGTCAATGGGATAACAAGCACACGAACAATAAAATGGGAAAACTGTAATTGACAGATGTCTGATGTATCTGTCTTTATCTGCATGTCTCTATATATGTATGTATATGAGCGTGTGTATATTTATATACTATATCTGTATGTCGGCAATTTGTATCCCATCGAATTTGTGTTGATTCACGCGATTTCATTTAGCCTGCAAACAATGGCCCCATCCAAAATAACAAAAGCATTCAAAAAACACAGCACTGTGATTTCATTTTCAAACTCTGTTTGAATAACACATTTTATATACAATCAAAATTAAGAAAATATTTACAATTTCACCAGAGTTTAAACTAAAATAAAATATAAGTTTTTTTTTTTTTTGCTCCAGTAATTAAGTGAGACCTGCAAATATACATATATACAACAGATTGCATGTCAAAATAGAACATGGAAAATGGAAATTAATGACAGACATCTACATTTCATTATTCTCTTTGTTGAATATACAAATTGAAATATACAGTATAAAAATTAATAATAAACAAATATAAAATTTTGAAACTTAGTTATGCTAAAAAAGTGCATTTTGTTAACATTTTTAAATTATTTATCTTTAATTACACATATTTCAATTCAATATTTTGATAATCTTAACGAATGAATAAATATAACAATTAGATGAATTGAACTACATCTCTAAATAATTTTTAAAATGTTCTATATTTTACTATATTTCAAATTTGATTAAATTTATAGTCTATTTCAATGCTTTTTCAATAACTTAATTATCATGAGAATACTAAAGACTTTCATTAACTTAGAAAAAATAGCCATCATAATAAAAATTGCGACCACGTGCCGTATGAACAAAATGTCGCAAATTCAGCATTTAAGATTTGTTTGCTCATTTGAAGTATTGACTTTTATTTTTCTTATCCTCCGAATTTGTACTTATCCGCTGATTTATGCCTTAACACTAACAGTTTCGTAGATATATACATATATATATATATATAAGTATCGATGAGCAATGGTTTTATATATATATATATATATATATAGAAACATTTATTGTATCAATAAAAAGATGAGAAAATCTAAGAATTTGAGAGCAAAATTAATGCTGTCCTTGAATTTTTTCACAAACTGCCAATTCAACATAAAGTTAGCACACACACAAACATACATACATAAATAAGTGTAAAGGGTGATGGGGAGAGAAAAGTTGTTTGAAAAGTTGGTAAAATTCTCATTTTTATAAAAAGCAACTTAATCAGCAGTAAATTCACAACTAATCAGTAGTCCCATTGTTTAGTTGCCTCTCGTTCTTTCTCTTTCTCTCATTCACTAGAATATCTCATTGAAAGTGCCAGCTTATATTAGTACCTACCTCTCGCCTTCATCTAACAAAAGCGTTGCGAAAATGTTCAAGTGCCGGTTCATCGAACCGGAGGAGAAGTTATTGCAACACAATTACAAGTTGAGAGCAACGGTAGTGCATAATAAATTTGTACAGCGGGTCGTATGAGTGATTTTAGCTTAGAGATGGTAAAGCATTTCTAATAAATTTATGTAAATAGATCAGAAGAATATAATAATAAAAATTTTATATGTGAACTTTTACTTTAATATATAACTTTTCATTAAACATTCTACCTATTTAATCGAATGCCTTTGATTTGAAGAAATTTGAATCAATTATTGGCTTATACTCTACGCGTCTCTAGTTAAAATTTCCACTTTATAAGCAATGCCCTTGCAGTGTGCCCTGGGCACATTGAACTTACTTTTAATTATGCTCTAAAAGAGAGAGAGAGTGAGACAAGACAGCAGACGACGACGACCATTGGCCACATTGGACATTGTTAGCGCTTTACTTTGGCTCTTGGCTTAATAAATTGCAATTGTTTGCTAGCTAACTTTGTTCTTTCTCTATCTCTTTCCATATCTGTCCCTCTTTCTCTCTTTCTGTGTATGTGAATGCCCCACTTTTGTTTCTTCCATCTCTTTTGCTCTTTTATAATTGGTTTGAGCTGCATTTGACAAAAAAAAAAAAAATCCAAAAAAACAAACAAAATGAAAAAGAAATAAAAAAAATTTGGGCAAGAAAGTTTAGTTTAGCATAATGGTAAGCGACGAGCGGCAAACAAAGTTTTTTGTTTGTATGGGTTTGTGTGCGGTTAACGAAGCAAATAGAAAATTTTTAAAAAAATTCTGTAATATTTTCCAGCAAGTGAAGTCAAATATTTGGTCAAAAAAGTTACCATAAACCTAATTGTAGATAAAAGAAGTTTAAGAGGCATGGAAAAGGGGTGGTGGGAAGATAGGGTATAAAGATGCAGAGCATCCCCTTTTTCAAAAGTTCAGACTAAACTCAATTCAATGTTTGGCTTTTAATACGAGCAAAGTTAATTAAAAGCAAAATAACATGGCAAAAACAAAGACAAACTATTAAAATATTACTCAGTGAGTGAAGTAAAAGTTGAAATGGAGGGGAGTGTGGGGTTAAAATTATAGCCAAGCAACAATAGTTCAACACTGCAATGGCCACTGATATGCAACAGACATGCTGCCAGCCACACACAAATACACAGACCAACAGCAAGATAGACGGACAGTCAGACAGATAAACAAACTGAAACAACTACAACCATTGAATGGACATGAAGGTCTTCTTTAGGGCATGGTCAGTTGCACCCTTACAGACCGTAGGCGAAAGATGGAAAGAGAACGATAGATAGAGAGAGAGAGAGAGAGCGCTTACTTGACTGGCAAAAATATTTGTTTGCAGGAGGAAACACAAAAAAAAAAGGAACACAACGCAATTTATAGGCAAACGCAGGGAAGTGTTTTCGTTTTTGCTGTTCGCTTTTAGTTTTTTTTTTTTGCTTTTCCTTTCTGTTGGACATGAAATTGTTTAAATTATTTACACAAGCTGCAAAATTAAAATGGACAGCTGCTCGTTCTAAAATTTTTTTCTTTGTGAGAGTAAGAAATCCCTCCATGCCAACTCTCCTGCCTTGTCGCAGGGTTGTTATGACGGTTTGTGGCAAATGTTTTGGGTCAGTCACGTAGCAAGTGAACTGGCAACTAGAAACTGTGTACCAACAGTTATACTTCATAACTTTTCATTCATTCTCCCTATCTTGCTTCCCTTCATCCAATCTTGTACGCTCTGTTTGCTCAACATTTGTGTGTGTGAGAGAGTGTATGTATGTGTGTGTGTGTGTGTGGGGTGAGATGTTTTTATCTTTTGACCCAGGCCAAATTTTAATTATTAGCAAAAGGGGCAAGTTGGACTGAGTTTTATGAGTTTGATTGTTCTGCCCCGTCACATTCCATATTCTGTTTTTCTCAATGTTTGCGAATGCGTAATGCGTAGGCCTGTGTCTAATTGAAAAAGAATCAAGCATACGACATGTATGCTTGCTTGCTTTTATTGTTTCGACTGAGTGGCAATAACATGCAGCTGTTGTCATAGTACACTTATTTGTCCTAAAGCAAACAAAATGTAGATACAAAGAAGCAATTAAAGATTGGCCAGACTATGGGTAAACTTGACGCAAAGTTTATTGCTATATGACAAAAAAAAAATTGCCAACATTTATAAAGCACTTTATTATGGATAACATTTCATTCCCTTCTGGCTATGGGAAATTGAGTCTGGTATAAAAAAATTAAAACAAAATTGACATTTGCCTTTTTGGACAAGTTCAATATACAGGATCAAAATGGACATTGATAAGAGTTCTAAAGTGTTAACAACAATAATTCTGTTTATTGTAGAGCAAAAATATCAATAGGTATCAATTCATATTTGATTTTCTCTCTTATGGTATATTTCTTAAAATGAATTTCTGGTAAACATTCGTCAACTAAGAGCAGAAAGAGAAAGAAAAAGAGACACCAGAGGCTGGCAAATAAACTATTTTGTGAAAACATTTTCTTCCGAAAGTTAAGTGTGAGAATCGAATGCCCATAAGAAAAAGTTTACCGTTTAATTAGACATGGCAAATATACAAGAGAGACGACTGACTGGAAGTCTTGTTGAGTGTCAGTGAGTGTGTTGTCAGTTGGTTGGTTGGTTAGTTGGCTAACTAGCTAACTCAGTGGCAAACAATGCGCTTAATTTGCCATGGAAAACTACTAAGAAAGCTTGTTAATTAAATACGCATTACCGCCCCTGTAATTGCCTGTGACGAACTGCTCAGCAGCGACGTCAGCAGCGAGAGGTACTTAATTGTTTAAGTCAAGTGCAAAGTTTTCGCCCCAAAGTTCTCGTTGCTGCCTGCAATCGTCAATATATCATGGCTGAAAATAAGCAAACATTAAATTTAATTACCCACTGACATTTTGACCTGCCAGACGGACACGCGGCCGTAATGAAAAGTGGAAAAATAATTTTTAAACCAAACATATATAAACGATTTTAATGACAAATGATTGGCCAAATGACAATTAATTAGTGCATATATTTCATTGCAACTGAAAGTTGCGACTGTCACAAACAAAGCATCAATCACAGCAAGCAAAACAGAAAAGAATTCGCGGAATTCACTAAAAGATATATGCATAATGTATTATAAGAATGGGGCGATATAAATGGGAAGCCAGAGGGTAAATGAAACCAGGAAAAAAAAGGTTAATGGGTTAAAAAATCAACATCAACTTGGTCGTTGTCGTTCTAGCATTGTTTGCTTTGGCAGCAAAAAGGCGACAGCTGGCTAAAATATGCTCACGCCGCAGGTAAATGTTGGTAATTTGTGGCTCAAAATGTCCTCTATGTTTCTTTGTGTGTGTGTGTGTGTGTTTATCCGTGTCTGTGTGTATATGTATATATTGCTGCATTTGCAAAGTTTTTGTTGCAGGATTGTGTTGTTGTCGACTCTAACACGACACTCGCCCATTTAACGCTTTATGGCAAATGGGATTTATGCAAGCGAAAAACACATTTGCAATTGCCTGGCAAAGGGCATGAAATTTAGCACAGGAAAACTGAAATAAACCTAAGGATGGCATTTATAGGAAGTATAACCAAAAAAAGAAGAGGAAAAAGTAAACCAAATAAAGAAAAAGTCTTAGCAATGAGACAGGAAGTTCAGCAAAGAATGTTAACAAAAAAGATTGACTTTTGCTGTAGTATTGAATGAAAAATTTTGTAGCATACATTCTAGGGCAAGTATGAAATTAAATCAAAGATTCCAATGTTCTACTCTTTTTGACATACTCGCAACCTTTTATTATTAACCAGCTAGTAATTTCTGTTCTAACACTATTATTACTTATTAGTTATTATTGTTTCGTCTTTCAACTAAAGTTGTTTAATTATTAAAAGTCAATAAATTGCGGTAAACTTTTTCCTCTTTAAAGGTGTTAACGTACAACAAAAACAGTTTAATCTATTTGAAATATTATTTGCATATGTATTTAATTTTCTTACTTTTAAAGTAATGTTTTGAATAGTTAAACAATTTTTTTTTTGCAAATGTTCAACTATTCATTTAAGCTCAACAAATTTTTTTATCTAACTTGTCTGTTGCTGGCAGATTCAACTATCCGCAAAGTTAAATCACAGCTGTGCTTATTGTTTGAATACCCTTGAAAAAGGGTATAATAAAATTAATAATAACTTGCAATGCAGATTTTTAGTTATTTTAAAAAAATATATTTTTAATCAGTGTAAAAAGTGTGAAATCTTAATTATGTTTAATTAATGTCTTACAGTCAAATTGATAGTAAGGCAAATTTGTAAGAGTAGAGAAACTTCGGTTTACTCTTATTAGTTTTTTTTTTTTTGTGTAGTTCGCGGCGCTTGTGGTTTGGTGCTCTAAAGCTGTCATAGTAGAGCCAAAGCTGCTCTTTTTATTTAACCCCTTTGGCTTTTGCTATGGCTTAAACAACTATGGCTTTGGCTTTTTCCCACACACACACACACAGAGTTACTTCGAGCTGCATGTTATTCATGACCAAACACACACTTATACATACATAGACAAACACAGGCACCTTTACCGCGATATACCAACCACCGACCCACTCAGGGACCAACTGCCAGACCAACAATTTTCTAAACTCGCGCACTGTGCAGGTAATAAAAAAATAAATATAGAAAAAGAGAAAACTATAGAAGAGACGCCAGCGCTAAGCTGTGCTAAACATTCCCTAAATATATTTTGCAACAGCCACAGCCACTCTTCTATATATACACACAAACACATACACATACATATAGAGATATTGGTGAGTGTAAGATAAGCGTCGCACATGAGAATGAAAAAGGATGCGATAGAGGATAGAAACGAGACTTTTGCCTAGAAAGCAATGAAACTTTTTGCGCCTGAATATTTTTGCAAAACTATTCACAGTTGATTTTTCACCTGATGCTTTTCATACTTGTTTTTCTACTTGCATCTGCAGCTATGTATGTAAAAGTAAGTGTGTGTGTGTATGTGTGTTTGTGTGTGCGTATTTGTGAGTGCTTAAAATATTTGTCTGCCCGACTGCCAGTGAAAAAGTGGAATGTCTGGCCGCTTTGCTGCTATGGCGCTCAAGTTGAATGCAGGCAGAACACTGCTTGCCATGAGACAGACCCAGAATATTTTTTCAAGGGGAAATTTTGAATAAACTCTAATAATTTCAAGTCGATGTAGACAAATTAAAAAATTCCTTGATAAAAAAATATAGAAAAATCTATATAGCAAGAGTATATACATACCATAAAAGGTATAAAAGTTATGTTTCAATACGGTTTTTATTCAATTGCATTTCCTGATCAAATTTTTGATCTATGTGCAGCTAAATTTGATCAATTTCACCGTTAGTAATTTTTCAGTAAACTTTTAAATGAAATCGGGATTTCTTATCAAAGTTTAAGTTGCTTGTTGTTAGAATAACTAGATTCAATATTAGGTTCCTATTCGTACTTTTTTTTTAGAGCTCAAACAAGAAGTTATTTAGATAATTTTACTATTTAAAAATTTACTTTAAAAAACTTATTCTATTTACAATATATTTTAAGTAAGGCCCATAGTCAGTCCTCAAGTCCGTGTGTATATTTTTCTTGCATTTCCATTGTATAAACTACATAATACAATTTTTCACCTAATATTTTTTCTTTGTTTCTCCTTTAGTTATGGCCTTTTGGGCGCCTCTGGGTGTGGTAAAACAACTCTGCTCAGCTGCATTGTTGGACGACGGCGTCTCAATTCGGGTGAGATTTGGGTACTTGGCGGACGGCCGGGCTCCCGTGGTTCCGGTGTACCAGGACCACGAATTGGCTATATGCCACAGGTGAGTTTTACCAGGGCAGTTGAATTTTTCATACGGTTTTTATTGCCCTCATGCCTCATGTCTCATGCCCAACTAAATTAAATAAACGTAATAAAAAAAGGGAATGAGAGAAGGAAGAAATAAGCCAAAAAGGAATGAAATGTGGAAATTTTAAATGCCACAGCAGAAAACTTTTAATTTCATCAAAGCGCCATAAGATTCCCCAAATGGAATTGGACGGGCTGATGCCATAAAGCACAAAATGTAGGCAACAGTTGCAATACACTTACAAAGAGTTGTATAGCATTAATAAGATGTTCGAAACTTATGGAAGGGAATGGTTATATTTTTTATATAAAAAATATCTATCTATATATACCCGAATACCCAAATACATCAGAAGTTGTGGCAAAGAGATGGCTTTAATAAAGAGTATATACTGTACGACTTGTCGTAGTTTATTTTGGTTTTGCTTGCACTTATTCTTGCTGCTGTTTATTTGCAGGAGATTGCCCTTTATGGCGAATTCACAATGCGCGAAACTTTAATCTATTTTGGCATCATTTCGGCCATTGCCCGCAGCGACATTGAGGATCGTACCGAGTTTCTACTCAAATTGCTTAATTTACCAAATGGGTCGAAATTTGTCAAGAATTTAAGTGGCGGGCAACAGAGACGCATGAGTTTGGCTGTTGCGTTGCTGCATGAACCTGAATTGCTGATATTGGATGAGCCCACAGTGGGTGTGGATCCAGTGTTGCGTCAAAGGTGAGCATCATTTTCTACTCCTTGATAAACTCTTTCATTTATATCTCCACCTTTTTTATGTTCTTTGATTACAGTATTTGGGATCATTTGGTGGACATTACTAGAAATGGTCATACAACTGTAATAATCACCACACATTACATAGACGAATGTGCCCAGGCTCATATGGTAAGTGACAGAGAGAGAGAGAGAGAGAGAGAGAGAGGGGGGACGGGGCGAGAAAGATATCTGAGAGAGATGGGAACAGATGGAAGAACAGTCAATGGCTTTTGGCTCCCACGCATTGTTTGTCCGACTTGATTTATGGTCACAGCTTGTAATATGTGTCGTATGAGTAATATTCGGTTTTGGCTCTTGTGTCTGTTGCCAAGGTGAAAGTTCAGAGCTGTCAAGGGAGCAGCAGCCGCAGCAACAGCAGAGCCAGCGCGCTTATCAGCTCAAGTGAACGCTGTCAACATGCGGTGCTAAGTGCTTCCGCCTCCTACCCCTTGTCTCATCAGTTTCCTCTTCCAATGGCAAATTTGTATCCTGCGCTGTTTCAGCGATAGCTGCAACAAATCTGTGTCCTGTCTCAAAAAAAAGAAAGAGAAAACTAAGAGAAAAAATTCCCCTCGAATACCATATTACTTACATCCAGCCTGTCTCTGTTGACCCATGGCCCATGGACACGATTTACGAGGCATTTCCGAGCGAGACACATTGCAAAATTTACTTCAGATTTATTTATGGAGTGCGTGGGGATAGGGATAGGGATAGGAGGAGGGGATGTTTGTCATTTAATACCACCGCTTCATACCCATGCGTGCAGCAAACAATGAACTTGGTTATGAAACAGCAAAACAAAAAGTACAGAAATAAAGCGTGACAAAGCTCACAAACAAATGCCCGTCACAATGGACAGTTAGATGGACAGATTCAGATACAGATACGTATAAAGATGCAGATACATACACATAGACACAAGGATATCGTAGTATACGCACACATAAAACAAACACAATGCCTTCATGCCGTTGGGTCAGTTATAGACACAACGAAACGAAACAAAATCAAAAAAAAGAAAACAAACAAATAGAAAATAAAACAAAAAGATTAATGCACAAAAAAGAAGCAGAAAACAAGGAAGTGGACATGACGGTGGTGCAAATACACTTCAAGCTTGAGATTACCATCGTGTCTATATCTATCTATCCCATCTATCTATGGGATTTTAAATAAAATGATTGATGCAACTACCATCCCATTTCAATCCTATGCACATATTTGTTTTGAAAAATTTAATGTAATTTTGAAAGGTATCAATTTAACATAAAATAAAAATTATGTGAAATTTATTTAAATTTTATAGCAATTTATAATCGGATGAAAAAAAATCAGCAAATAACGTGGACAACATTTTTTGGGCAATATATTCGCTATTTTAATGCAAAGTAGATTATATGAGTAATATGATTAATTTTGAATATTTTTATAGAATTTTCCGAATTTTATAATAGGGAAAGTAAAGTATCGTGTTGCAGGAGTTTACTTATATTTAACTTCATTTTGAAAATAAGACACTTAAGTAATAAATAATTTCATAATTTATTCTTAAGCAAGTAAATAGAGTTTCCTTATTTTCCTTGATCCAAAAATCAATTTGAAAAAGAAAAGATTTACATATTACGCTATAAATAAGATCATCCTTAAACCAAGTGTTGAAGGGAATGCCACCCTTTTCCGCACCTCGCTATTGCCAACACGTTTGCTTACCGCAGCTCTCACTCTCTTTCATTCTGTCAGCCAACAAGGGTCAAAGTCGAACCGTTGTCACAAACGGATTGTCGATGCGAATGCCACGCAAAAGTCATTGCGGTAAAGAGTTATGGCCAATAAACAAAATCACCGTCAGCCATAGAAGCCATTCGTTCCCTTTTGTCTTTGGGAATATGGACAAAACAATCGACTCGCCACGAATCGGCTCTTCTACTCAGTCTATAAAACAATCGAGCAAAAAGTTAAGGCCAGTCTCGAGAGTTAATCTAACGACAACCGTCGAAATGTGAATTTAATACGAATTGTTAGATGAAATTTATGGTTTATGGGCTTTTGTTTGAGGGGCTATAAAAAGCATAGAGAGGGGAACATTTTTATATATTTAAGTATACATAGATGCAAACTTCTCCACCAATTACTCTCCCCTGAGACTTTTTTCTGTGATGACTTCTGTTTCCATTGGTTTTTTAAGCCAACTTTTGGTGACAGTGTTTAATTGCTCATATTGAACACGTGTGGATTTTCCAAGAGAAAGAACTCAGACTGACTCAGACTGACTCAGAACTGACCATTATGGCCAAAGGCAACAAATTGCTTTTTCAGCTTTGTCACTTTTTCGTGTCACGTTTCCTTTTCTTGTCTCTTTTTTTGTTTCTCATCTGTGCCTCGCCTCTGTCTGATTTTTTGTTTCTATTTCGCTTTTCGATTCCAGTCTAGAGCAGCTCAGCTCAGTCCAAGGTAGTTATGTGCACATATTTTTTTCCGCCAATTCTGCACGTCACGTGGTCTTGTCTTTCCTTAACTTTTTGCTTGTTTTGTCCATGCCTTTTTTTTGTTGACTCGACAGAATTGCGTGACCAGAGGCAGGCTCATTCTCTTTCCTTAGGCCACATAAATTTCACGGACCCCCCAATACGCTGATTGACTGAGGCACTCGAATTGACACCTATGTTCAAACATTGATATATTTGTATGTATGTATACAGAGTTGTTGAGCAGGACTTGATCTATTAGCCAGTTTGACAATTTTCAATGGACTGCTTGAAATTATTGCTCCTTTTTTGCAATTTATAAGCTGAAAATTCATGTGACTATAAAAATTTAACGTTAGTTTTTTCTTTTAAATAAATGTATACACATAAATGTTTATGTACATATGCTAAAGGTGTAGCTGTACTTAAAAAAAAAAACTGAGAGTAAAGCATTAAAAATAGACGT
Organism: Drosophila austrosaltans; assembly: GCA_035045865.1. Taxonomy (NCBI): domain Eukaryota; kingdom Metazoa; phylum Arthropoda; class Insecta; order Diptera; family Drosophilidae; genus Drosophila; species Drosophila austrosaltans. The sequence continues at coordinate 8,555,041 of JAWNOQ010000049.1, read as the reverse complement.
TAAATGCATTTATGACTCTCCGTATATGCGTGTCTACGTTTGTATATGGGAATTTCGGTATTTAAACTTTGCAGTACTTAAATTCCGGGTCGCGATTAAAATTTTTCAGTTTAATTGAGAATTATTTATGGGCATTAAAATTTGTATTTCTTTTTGCTGGAAATATGTTCCATATGGTGGAAATTGTTCGAATTGAAGTGCATGAAAAAAAGTACGTTTCAAATTTTTTCCATTTACTTGTGGGGGCAAAAGTTTTACCAAATCTGTCAATGTTAATGTTTCACATTAAAATTGAAAACAAAAAATATATGAACAAATATTTTTATCAATTTGTGTGGAAGAAGTTAAATCTATTTTGTAAATGGTCAGCATCAAAAAATATGAACTCGTATATATATGCCTGAATCGATTTTAAATGGAGAAAAAATATATATTTTTTAATTAACTGTTTCATCCTTTGATATATGTTTTATTCCATATCAATTTTAAATGATATTAGAATTATTAAAACAAATCCTAATATCTCTTTTTGATCCAATCAAAGTATTATGGTAAATTTTAAAAGCTTTAAAAAAGTTTTGAATAACAATGCTAAAAAAGTCAACAGTTAAACAAACTTAATGAAATAAACTGTGGAAAAGCACAATTCTTTAAAATTGTTTGAACAGACAATTACTTGTAATAATGAAATTATTGCCAAGTAGTTTTTACATCGACCATAATGCAACTTCTTCAGTTTATACATTTTTGTAAACATTATCAAGTTTCTAGTATGGTTTTCCACCAGATTCAATTATCTTTTTGCATTATCTTTTCTCAGTTGTTCCCTTTAATTCTTTTTTTTTTCTCATTTTTTCTTTACTTGACGACATTATCCCTCTGGTTTTGCTCTTTGTCCAGCATGTTCACACCAGACAGTCGACCCACATCAAAGCTATGAGCACATTATGACACAACATCAACGCCTGCAATGGTGTCATTATTAGTATAACAACCAAGCCAACCTAACCCCAACTCCTCTTAAGAGTTCTCCGTCTTCCGTCGCACTTCTTTTATTAGAACAAAAAATAAAACTGAGGTCAACAGCTTCCTAACGCAGTGCAGCGCTTCAATTGTACATTTTTTTCTTACTTTTTGGTTCTATCTGTTCTTTTTTTTTTTTGTCTTTTTTGACTGACATTTCTCCCCCAAATTTAATGTCAGCGTTGCCTTTGCTCAAGGGAAATGGTTGGCTTTCAAAAAAAAAAAACACCGAATACCAAAAAAAAAAAAGAGGAGGAAAGAATGAAAGCGAATCGCGTATACGCCGCATGGCCACACACAGCGAGACGAGACTCCTCTGACTCCGACTCTATCTCTTTTTATGCTGCTGTTTCTGTTTCTGTCTTTGTATCGTGAGTGTCCCCAGTTGTACATGCAGCACTTTCTGCTCTAATAAATGAAATCAGGGACCGTAACATTATGTGATGGATATATCGTTACGAGTGGCTCTCTTGCCTGTGCCTTTTAATAGTTGATATTGTTTCTCTTGCATTTCCCTTTTCACTTTTGTCGCGTAATTTTCCGCATGTTGCGTTTTTATATATCGAAATGCAAAAAAAAAAAAAAAAAAATTAAAGCAAAAAATGCAGAACAAGTAAAACAAAAGATAGAGCAAAACTTGAAAGTAAAAGCCAAATATGCAAATGGACAGTTGAATAATTGCTGAAGCTGATGAATGACAAATAAATGGTATAGAGGCAAAAATTTTCCAGTGCCAATGAGTGCTGATGTAAGAGTATGTATGGGTGATTGGTAACATTGATTGGCGTCTATAATACCATAAGCCGTCATGAAAAAATACCAAATTAATTGTTAATATAAAATATATGGGTAAAAATACATATATGAGTTCTCTTTTCTCTCAGAGAGGGTCGTTTGATAAGATTGCAGGAGCAAATGATTAATAATTAGCTAAGATAATTATAAGGAGACTTTCTCCATTGTGTTTATTCATTAGAAATAATTCTTAATTATATTTTACTAAGAGAATTGAATGGGTAAAATTGTTGCCTGAAAATAACTGAACTGGATAATTGGTTTCCCCTTCTCAAGAGTGAGCAATTATTAATCGATTAACTCATTATATTAAATGTAATTTAAGAGAACTGTTAGGTAGCAATTGTATGGCACACAAAGGATTGTCACAGGACAAAGACTTACTAATCATACAAACTTCCCTCCAATTTTTTCCTATATTATTCTCATTTCACTAAAGCTTAAAAATTTGCGCTTTAAATCTACTCTTTCCTGCTGTAAGTGAATGCATTTTTTGTACACTTCAAAAAATAAAACGAAATAAGAGGAATCAGTTTTCCATTTACAAACCATTTAAATTGTAAATAACTTTCAAGCCACTCCCCAACACACACACACACACACACTCGTCCATATATCATGTAAAATTTCCAATTTCCTCAGCATGCAAGCGGTAAAAATCCAAAAATTTAAAATGTATATTTATGGCATAAAAACATGAAAAAGCCACATAAAAAAAAGGAAAATGGAAAGCATCTACCAAAAAGAAATTGAAATAATAATGCATATCACAGATATATTTGTGGCCAATACAATTACATAAAATTGCTCTTGTCTCAGGAAGTTTCTAATTTATTTTGGCATTGCCATTCAATTAAGATGCTAATTGGCTTCAGGGATAACCCAAATGGGATGGGAGAGCGATGCCTGAGGAAATGAACGATTTCCTACCAAAAGCTAAAGCCAAGTCAAGTAGCAAAAGTTTTCGTATATTCTTGTGTTTGTGGGCGGCTTATTTAGCATAGAATTTCCATGTGCAGTCCATTTAGTGAGCAGAGGGGGAAACGACTGGATATATAGATAGTATCTATCTATATATGTATGTATATATTGTTAGAAGAAGTCGATGGAGCTGCATGCTTAATGAAGTCATCTCCTGACTTGAATGTGGTCTCAGTTTGTCTGGTCATGTGCGAACGAAGAAATCAATTAACTTAATTTCCGCACAAAACGTGGCCCATGAAAGTGAGAGAGGGATGGAGGTCAATAAAACTTTTCATCGACCAAAACAAATTGTTGCATAAACCTAGACCGAATCGCAAAAACACCAACTTTGACCAGAAAAGATTGTCAGCCATGTGACGTGACGAGACGCCTTAACAAATGAAATCGAAAACTTTCATCGCCTTGACAACACTTTGTACCGAATCAATTTGTAATGTCCTTGCTCTTTTTCTCTTCCCCAGATTGGCCTGTTACGTGGTGGCAAAATGTTAGCCGAAGAGTCACCCGATTATCTAAGGCAACAATACAATGCCGATTCGCTGGAGGATGTGTTTCTCAAACTTTCAGTTATGCAAAATATGGGCAAACGACGACGTTCATCAATTGCTCAGGAAATTGTTGAACAGGTTACAGTGCCAGCCATTTCCAATCCCGGCTTAGATATGTCCGATGAGCAGCATGCCGCCGAAATTTCAGGTGAATTCGGTGATAATATATCGATGTCATCGGCTGCCCGAGATCCAATCACTAGTGCGTCACCGGTGGCACCACCTTTACCACCAGCCCAAGAGATACCCACATCATTTTGGTACAATTTACATGTGATGCAATCGCATCATTTGCATGCACTCATCTGGAAGAACTTTCTCTGGATGATGCGAAATGTGGGGTAAGTTAGAAGGTCAGAGTTTATATTTATTGCTATGTATCTCTAAATACTTACTTCTTACTGAACGATTTAGGATAATGCTTTTCATTGTGGGACTGCCTGTGGTGCAAATATTACTATTCTGTTATGCCATTGGTCATGATCCGACTGGCATCAAATTGGCCGTGGCAAATCACGAGATGTCCGAGGAAATGATTATGCAACAATTCTGTCCAGTGCACACCGGATGCAATCAGACGATGTTGAGCTGCCGTTATCTCGATATGTTGGTCAAGAACAGGAGCATGGTTGTGGTGAGTACAGTATAGAGTAGAGTTCGAATGTAAATTACCTTACCTGGCCTGACCCAGTGGCTACTGAAAACTGTAGCCCAAAATGCACTTGGGAAAAACGAATGCAACGAATGCACAAGCAGCTTGACATAAAATGAAAATTAAATACGAAAACTCTTGGTTTTTACTGAAAAGAGACAGGAGTAATTTAAAATAATGATTTCTTGCAAAGTCAATAATAAATTTATAAGTTTGTTTGTTAAGATTTTATATACATATCATATGTTATATACGATCCGTTTTTTTTTTGTTATAGGTTCATGAATTCGGGTTTATTTTGAGTTTCTTTGGCTTTAGTTATAGTTTTGAATTTCAAAAGCATTCCTAGTCTTAGAAAATCCTCAACAATATTCTATTTATAATTTCAAGTTTTAGTTAAATATACTATTTGCTTCTTGTTTAAATTTTGCTCGGTGTGTTTAAATTGTGCAGTGCGAACTTTACAATAACCACTCATGTTGCTAGTTGTAAGATATTCAAGGACCTTTCCCCTTCATCTCTGCTGACCATTCCTGTAATTTATTTCAATTTGTGTGGACAGCAAAGATGCTAGAGAAAGCAGGCTGGATGGCTCAATGGCTGAATGGCTGGCAGGCGGCAGGCAACGTGTGGCATAGTCCCGAGTCTCTGGGTGGTCTGAGTTTACCGAGTCTTCAATCTATTGCACACATCGTTTCGTCCTGCCGCACTACTAAATCAACCCGTCGATGCCTCCTACTTGGCATTGTCTTGCTATGGCTTGCTGTTGGGCGAACACAAATTACAGCTGCTTATCTTTGGCACAGCCAAAGTAACAACAGCAACAGCAGCAGCCAGACAGAAACATGGACCGGGGATGGATGGATGAACAGAGGCAGGAGCACAGACAGAGAGAGAGAGAGAGACAGAGTCGAGATCATCAATAAATTTACTCGCAGCTGCCGGGCAAAAATACTAGTTGAAAGCCAAGAATAAGAGGAAGAAATCCAGAGGGGAAGAGCCCGTTGGCCCTGGTGGCAATTTATTGCAAATTATGCTTCAAAAACAAAGCCTCTTTGTAGCCTAATTTGAGTTTAAGTTTGAATTGATGTTGATGCTACTGTTGCTGCTGCTGCTGCTGTTATTCTTGCTGCTATTAAAATTTTCATGCATTTTGCATTAGAGTTTCGCATAATAATCGTAAAAGTAAACAAAGTTGCTGTCAAGTACAAACTACATGCAAAATTGATAAACAACTGGCATAGACTTTATTATCATCCATATAAAAATGTATAATCAAGTTAGTTAGTTGTTCGCCATAAACAATAGAGGGTGAATAAATATGGTAGAGATCCCATGCCAATTAAGCTACAATTTCTTTAAAAACGATATTGTTATCCAATTTGAATGCAATGGGAAAACAATTCCAAGAAACAATCGGCATGCCTTAACTGGCAATTTGTAATGGGGAAACTTGCCTTTTGCACCTTTCCTTCTATTTTTCCTCGAGTCAAAATTGAGAAGAGGCTTCTGTCCCTTATCACGCTTAATTTGTGCAAATTCTAACTAAGATAAAGATAAAGTAAACGAAATACGCAGCAAGGACCACAACTCTGACCCTCCACACAAAAAATAAAAAGCAAAAACCGACAACAACAACCAAAAAAAAGAAAAAGAAAACAGCTGAAAAGAGCCAAAGTTAATTTTGGTCAATGAACATAGCGTATCAGCGTGGCCATCAGCACGTGGCCTCCTGGACACAGACGGGGACAGGGGACAGGAGATAAGATGAACAGGAGGTACAGAGGACAAGACCCCACGCAAATGAAGAGGCTAAAGGCAATGGAAAAATTTGAATTCTGTTGCCCGTTTGCCATTTACCGTGAAACGACGCATCGCTTTTGCTTTTTTACATTTTTGCTTTGTCTCTTTTACTTCTTTTCTTTTCGTTTGCGTTTTTTTTTTTTCAATTGCCTTGCTCTTCTTTCAGCCAAGTAAAGGAAATGGAGTATATTAGCACTACAGTCATTTCATTTGAACAAGAAGTAAATTTAAACAAAATGTTGTAGATACTAGAGTCCAGTAGAATTTAACTGCTAAATTTCATACACTTCTTTCTTATAATAGAGAGAAGTAGGTTTGATTTGTTTAAGATGTACATGATAAATAAAAACGTTCTCTTTTATTAAGCTGCTACAGTAAGTTATAGATTTAAAAAAGGTTCAATAACCTACTTTCAACAATACGGATTTTCATTTTACCTTCTTCACTTCAAACGATTTCTTACCTTCTCTTCAACTTGAAACGTGAGACTAACATTTTCTTTTCCATATTCCTTTTCAAAATTCCTGACAGGGTGCATCATTGTCCTTACGTAGTTTCATGTTTTCATTTCATGGCTGTTGACATCAAAACAAAAGCGGTAACAGTATAAGCTATGCATGTATTTGGCTTGCAGGCCAAAAGGCAAAGCTTCACATCTTTGCCATCTCTACCCATCTCATACCAATCTTTCATCATGCTCAGGTTTTGGTTTCTTCCTGGTCGAGTTGTGCCTTGTGGTTTCTTCAGATCAAACGCGTTTCGGTTACCCTCATCTTAATGACATAAAAATTGGCCTTTGTTTCCTATTCATTGCCATGGGGCAACATTGTCCAAAAATTGCCTTTGGTAATAAATTTACAAAACTTTTCAACCATCAACCAAAATCGTAAAGAAGAAAACACAAAAAAAAAAAAAGGCTTAGCGTTCTTCCCTTTATTCTATATGAAAATTGAAAAACTGTAGGAAAAGGGGAGAATAGAAGAGGATAGGAAAACCTCGTATTGTGGTCAGTTTGTTTGGTTGGTTGTCATTGCTTTTAATTAAAAGTTCATTAGGCATGACAACGTTGCCTTAGCAATTTCTAGGGGGACGAGTTAGAAAGGAAAAGACAGAGATTTTATGCTCAACCGACAAGTTGTTTCTGTTGCACTTGATTAGCCATAAGTTTTAACTTGAAGTGAAGCACTTTTTCTTGTTTCTACTCTGTTTTTTTTTTTTTTAGATTTTATGAGTAAACTTGCGGCTAAGTTGAGACAAAAATTGCCAAGGTAGCCAAAAGGAGAAAAAGTTTTGCATGCAGCGATAAAGAAAAAGCAACAGAAGGGAGAAATGGCGCTTCATTTGCGCATAGTTTGTGTTACTCAAGTTTGTCATAAACAATGTTAAAGTTAAGGTTAAACTATAAGCATAAAAGTTGTTCAAGTTCTGTGGATTTGATTGCCTGTTTGTTGCTTATGTATAACCATTTGTAACCTGGAACCACAAATTCGCACATTTTGCTATCAAATCTAATGAAGCCCTTAAAGACCACAGTAACCTCAAACCTAAAAACCGGAACCAGAACCTAAACCCAAACCTTTCAAATGGAATCCCTTCATTTGTCTCAACATTAATACGGCAATTGCGTAAATTTCACGCCCTATTGTTCTGTCCCAACACCCGAAATGCTGCGTTTCTGCCCGCCTGTCTTCTATGGTTTAAATAACTACATATCGAGGCCACAAAATTGCCAAAGCTTAGCTCAAATACAAATGCCAATACATGAACCTAACACCCCCGACTCCATCACCTCCCGTCATCCTGTAGAATCTCTGTAAGTGGCTGGCGAAAAGTTTAGGCAAAAGTTTTCCGTCTATTGTAGGCAAAACTTCACCAATGTATGACTACCACTAGCTTAGGCCCAAGGACATGACCGTCCTATGTGTGTATATGTGTGCACATATATATGTAGTACATACTGTTCATAAGTGGAAGCATCACATCGCTGGAGAGAGAGAGGGAGAGAGAGTATGGGGGTGTGAGGCTTTCACTTCATTATTTATTTTCCGTTCTTATTTCAGTTTTCCTTTGCTTTTTTTTGTGGATGCGTAAGCAACTGCGCAATGAAATTGTAAAAGATAACATAAACATATTGTTGACAATGCCTTTGCCTTTGCCTTTTGTTGCTGCTGCTGCTGCTGCTGCTCATGTTTGCCTTTGCCGGCCTGAATTTATCGTTTGGCGCAAAGTACGCACATTAATTACAGGGAGTTACTTTTATTGTTGCTACATGCAACAAACAATGCGACAGGAAATGAAGCGTAGCACAGTCAACTCACAAAGCGATACCAAAGGAAAGGAAGTGCCCAAGGGTAGAAAAAGTGAGGCGCAAGTGAAAGAAGAGGGCAGAAAGACAAGCTTCTGACAGACATTGCTCAATAATTCAGAAGGTTCTTTTTAATTGTGCACCTACAATAAATGGGCTTAACCGATATTTGCATGCTCTCTAATGAAGTTAAATGACTTTTGGAGAGAGTTTAAAAAATGAAAAATATAAATATTATTAACTATCAGATCTTGATCTATCAGTGGAGTAATAGTAATATAATGTATAATATACCAAATGAAAGGGTATTTAATTTGCCACTTCTTCGCTGTGATTTAGTTAACCGTCTGGCAAAAGGTGCAATGTCTTTTTAAGCTAATTGAATGAGCATTTGATTGACTGTTGGCATTTAATGTTGTACACTCCACTTTCCCATCCTCTCCTCTTTTGCAGAATTATGTGAATGACGACGAGACCGCCTATGAACAGGTGCGACGTGGTAAAGCCTGGGCTGCTCTTGTACTACAACCTAATTATACCACAGCATTGTTAGAGCGTGTCGAAGCAGGACGTTATGCCGAAGATGAGACATTGGACGCATCTGACCTGGGTGTACGAATGGATTGGTCCAGTGAGTGTCTTATCAAACTTAATGTTTACCATTATGGCTTATGGTTTATTTTTTTCTTTTTCTTAGACCAACAAATATCGCAGATGCTTTATGGTGAATTGCAATTGACATTCTTTAGTTTTGTGGAGAATATGTTGACTGAATGCGATGTGAATCCCAAGCTGGGACATGTTCCAGTTGACTTTAATGAACCAATTTATGGATATCGTAATCCAAACTTTACCGATTTTGCTGCGCCAGGTGTTATATTAACCATTATATTTTTCCTATCTGTGGCCATTACGTCGGGTGCCATGTTAATTGAGAGGAATGAGGGCATGCTGGAGCGATGCCTTGTGGCAGGCATTACAGGACCCGAAATCCTACTTTCCCAAGTGGTCACCCAGTTTACTGTGATGTTGAGTCAAACCATTTTTGTGCTCATCGTTAGTTTCTACTTTTTCGAGTTGACTCTAGTGGGAGACATTTGGTTGGTGGTTGCACTTTGCATATTGAATGGTTTGTGCGGCATGACCTTTGGCTTTGTCATCTCTTGCGCTGTGGACACTGAAAGAACAGCTACGTATGTGGCTATGGGCTCCTTCTTGCCCATTGTGATGTTGTGTGGCATTATTTGGCCCATCGAGGGAATGTTTCCGCTATTGCAATTTGTTACCGCCTTCCTGCCATTGACCAAGCCAACGGAATCATTGCGTTCCATATTACAGAGAGGATGGGGCATTGATAACCCAACTGTCTACAATGGTTTTATATCGATATCATCATGGGTCCTAGTCTTCCTGGTACTAACCATATTGCTGCTCAAGTTCAAGAAGGGCTAAATGGAGTTCCATCTAAAGATACTGATTATGATTTTACTAGGTTCTTAGGGTAGTCCATAGATCGTACAACTAGTATAGCGATGAGTGTATGTCTCTATCTCTCAACCACTTGTTAGTCTTTAGAATAGGTCTTGGATATAATATAAATGTAATAATAAATATGCATGGAATTGTTGTGCCTTTATAATAAGTTTAAATCTTACATCCATAACATTAATATTTCTCATTTTACATAGATTACAAGCAATTGAACATTCGAGAATTGAGAGCAAAACTTTGTATCTCTATCTCACAGACATTTTACCATACGATTTGTAAAGTAAATTAAGTATACAAGAAGCAAAAAAGTTCAATAAACATTTCAAGACTTATATTATGCGGAAATTCTATCATTCGAGATTGATTGTAAGATTGATGAATATAACTAAAATTGTTTAATCTTGGGCCAAGTATAAACAGTAAACCTCTAAAACATATGCATACATAGTCCAGTTTGATTCGCATATGAAACATACCTGTCATAACCATCCATAACCATCATAATCAACAATATGACAGGATTCCGTTGATGGAGTTCTTCATTTTCTTCCACATTGTTAGGTTATGTATTTACAATTAGATATCTGTCAGCCATCGATATTATCTCAATGCCAGAATTTGCTATTATTTCATATGCTGACAATTCCATTCTCAGTATGGACTCTCAGTATGAATTCGCCCCATTTGGAGGAGGTGGTAAGGTTGTTGTCTTGGCCCCGTCGTCACCCATCATTGATTACTCGAGAGTGTAGCTGACGGCGCCACTCGGGCACATAAATTGGAAATTTTCACCAGCCAAAGGAAAAATCTCATTTTCATTTTCATGTTCATGTTCGTGTTGCTAACGTCGTCCTCTTCTGCACTCCTCCTGCAGATTTTCTCATTCCACCTACATAACTGCACACGCTTTTCACATAATTGAAAGTTCAAACTTTTTCGACTTGCCGCTGAATTAATTTTTCAACTTCATAATTTTTCAGTGCTCTGTGAAGCTTTAATAACATTCAGAGCCCAAGCCAAGCCAAGCCCAGCCAGCAGCTGTCTTCAATGATTCTTTGTTTGCGGCTGCTCCATCAGCTCCTTCCTTGCCAAACCACTCCACACCAGTCCACTCCCTCCTCATCTCAACTCAACTCAATGGCGTGTTAATTAATTGCTCAATTAATTTAATGTTCAGCATCTGCCGGGCAAAATACTCAGTTGCTATCCACTCCCAAAAGTCAATTGCTTGTTGTTCTCAATGTTCTTTCGGACAGTTTTACACAAAGTGTCAACCCTTCATTTTTTGTATCGTTCTTTGTTTCGGGGGGTCCTTTTGTTAGGGTCAACATAACCATGCAGATTAATAGCTGCCCATTTGGTAAACTTGTGATGGAATTTGAATAATGTTTGAGGGTTTTCGCTGACTCCTTTCAGGTGAACAAGAAAAAACATACATATATATAAATAAGGAAAACAAAACATTCACATCTTCCTCAAAAATATTAATTATACTAGCTTAGAAGGAGAAGAAAGAGAAATTACTGGCCATCTTAGGTTCAACGGTATGCCCTTTGTATGGCTTCCTTTAAACGTTTTTATAACTGCAACTTAAAGTCAATGTAAGCTGCATTAAATAAATATTAACTCGACAAAGATGCCTGGATATTAAATCTTTATTTAAAATGAAATAAGATGAAATATAAAGATAACGTAACAAGTTGACTTATTTTGCACCCTAAGAGGGGAAACTATTTGTAAAGAATGTGGCCTTACTTGCAGATATATATGTTTAATATATATGTATATACTTATAATTGCCTTCAGACCGCATAGCTTTAATCATAAAATAAGGATTAAATGGTAAATTTTTTGCCTTAAGAGTAAATATGTATGTTTAAGTTACTCAAACCGCATGTAATGGAAAAAGTCGACGACTGCAGAAAGTTAAAATGTTGGCTCATTATTGCAGAGCATTTTTTAAGAAATTTTCTCCTCCATTTCATATTAATATTCATTTACTTGGTTTTTTTTTATGCTTTCCATTGGTAAACTATCTCAGATATTTTTGAGAATTCTCTGAAGTACTCATATTACATTATTTCTGCTTATTTAATCATTATTCATTAAGATGAATGCGTTTTCATTTCGTCGTATTCATTCCTTTGGTTAAGTGAAGAAAATCCTTCAATTATTTACCCGGCAGCAATTACAACACACATATGCAAATACTTACTGATATGCACAAACGCACACTCACACACATGCACAATACATGCACACATACTTATGTAGATAGTGGAAGAGGTGGAAATTGCTTGCATCAGTCATATGTAGTTTATTATTTTAATGATTGGCATTAATTATTTGCGGCACATTATGCGCAATTTGTTTAACTACAACAACTACGATAACAACAGCAGCAACAGCAGCATCCAGAATATGCATTCTTGCCTCAATTCCCGTACATACATATGTATGTATGTGAGTGTATACTCATACATTTACACCGCCGTGTTTTGCTTTGCCTGGCAAATTGCATAATGAAAATGTCAATCAATTTTCCCACGATTTGCCGCTGATGCTGATGTTGCTGCTACCGTTGCCGCCTCATCCGTTGCCAATTGCAAATTGAGTTCATCTGCTGGCGGCAAATATTGACATGACAGACACACATTTTTATTTTATTTTCATTTTATTTTATTTGCATTTTTATTTCCCTCTTCACTTCACCCGCTGCTTCAAGGTACTTTCGCATTCACTTCGATTCGCTTCATTTTTTTTTTCCTTTTCTCTTTTGTATTTTATTTTTTCTCCATCTTCATTTCCCACAGCATCATCTTTGGTTTTGGCGGCAAGGGGCCAAACCCCTTAACATTTGCTTGGCATTTGTTGGCGTGTCCTTTCCACACTTTATCTTCTTTCCTTCCTTCCTTTCGTGTGTGTGTGTGTATAGGTGTAGGTGGTAAAAATGACATATTAATTTCCAAAGGGGAAACGAAATAATATAAATGGAGTTGTTGCCTCAAGCTTAAGCTTGTAAGTCCTTGTCGTTTTGTCCCCTAACCAACGTTTTATTCCAATTTTGCCATTTCGCATGCAAATAGCTTTGGCGAAATCTAAATAAATATGATCAGGGAAATCAATGCCCTTAATGTTGCTGTTGTTGCTTCAACTGGTGTTGCTGCTGTTATCGGGTAAGTAATTGCTTACACATTACATTACGCATACGACGCGTATGCCAACAATTTCCACCAAAATTACAGAGAAGAATTAATGCATATATGTATCGCGATATATTTTCAGTTATTTTGAGCATTTTGATGAAGCCGTCAACCAATCAGCAGAGATAATGCCTGTCAGCATGCCGAGCGTTGCCATCAATCATGCCACGGCACGCCCACAAAAGGCATCCCACATATTCACACACATACACAAATACACAATCAAAATACTTCCACGTGAAGCCAAGGAAATGTCTTATATCTTATTCTTTTTTTTTTTTTTTTTGTTTTGAAAGCCAAACAAGATATGACCGTGACTCTGTCAGTCCCTTAGTCAGTCAGGCGCAGCATCAGCCTGTCCATACCTCAATTGAAAAGCACTTTCGAAAAGGATAATAACGATAAATATTTTATTGTAATGTGTTTCTGCCAGTGTTTACATGCCGGCTGTGTTTTGTAATCGAAGAGGGTGGTCACAAGAGTTCATGGATATGAATTGTTAAGCGATTTATGCTAGATTGTTCAATAAATTGTGATTGCAGGAGGTATTAGTCAAGCATTCAAAAACTGTATACATTATAACGAAAAGATATTTATTCTTTCTAATGATCTGTTCGAATTGATTCAAGTGCAGAATTTCTGTTGATCGTGCCTTTGATTATTATTCTGATATATATATATTTTCTGCAATTTCCCCTCTTTGCGAGAACGATTTGTTCAAAATGAAATGGAAACTTTTAAAACTCACCCACCCATCTGGTGTCTCGCCCTCTTCATATGGCACCAATAACTGCCAAAACAGCATGTATAGCCATTATTTCAGCGGGGCGTAGGTGAAGATGAAAATGGAGTTGAGTATGCTGTTCCTCTTCAATGCAGGACGAGCTCAATTTGCAGCCTCCTATACCATCTCTCAATCTGCTCCTTCGTCTTTCATGCTGTTGCGCGCGCTCACAGGCAACACTTAATCGGCTTCCGGGGATATTTGGGATTTAGGGCGGAAACCTATTTGTGTCAAGACGTAGAGAGTGTTCAGCTTGAGTCGCCTACAGTCTCTACTCTTCTCTACCCTCCTCCTCCTCTTTCTTCTTCTTTGTGCCATCATCGCCTTTTCATTTTAGGCATTTTCCGTTGCTGGCAGCATATTTAGTCTTTTGTTTTGGCGACAATTTGCTGCTTTACTTTTTTACTTAGCCCATATACATACTTAAAATTTATAACAAAAGGCAGCCATCTCGAAATGAACTACTTAGTTCTTTTTCTACGTTTTCCACTGAATCTTCCATTTTTTTCTTGATTCTTTTTTTCGTTGTTGTTGTTGTTGTTGTTTTTCTTTTTCATTCCAGCTTGAGGACCAAAACGAAACAACAATGAAGGCAATTCCGTCAACAGCCGGCGGCATATTCTATACCAAAAACAACAACAACAAAAAAGAAAAATAATATGGGGGATTTAGAAAAGAGGCGGGAGTAAAAGTGTAAGGGAAAAGTACGTGCTAATGGCTGCAAAGCAAATGACACAAGCTTCGGTATAAACATGGCCAAAAGTCAGCTTACTCATAAATACATATTTTTTGCTGGTATGTGTGTGTGTGTGTGGTGTGCCACGCCCCAAACTAATAAAGGCCGCCGGCTGTGGCCATTGAAAAATGCTGACTATTTGGCACACAGATGTAGATGGTGTATAGAAGAAAGAGTAGAAGGGAGGGGAAAAGATGCCATTTGAGTTCACATATGTTAGTCTGCATCTGTATCAGTGTGTGTGTGTGTGTGTGTGTGTCTACCAATTCGCTGCTAATGGCTCTTTTGTGAGCATTTCCACAGTTGTCTCAATAAAATGCCGGCAGCATTTGTGCACCCGCTCCTCTGACTGGTCGCCGCTTCGCTCATTTCCAGTTATTTTCTTTCAAATATTTATGATTTTTGAAATGCCAAAGAACTGGCAAAAGCACTCCAATTCCTCTTCATCGTCACATGGTCGAAGAGGTCTTTTTAATTTGTCCTTATTTTCGTTTCGTAATCTTTTTGATAATCAGTTTATTAACAAGCGCATCGAGGCCAGAGGTCATTAAAATGTATTTATGCCTCTTCACCTTCTTAGCCTTATTTCTGCTGTTCCTGTTGCAAGGATTATTCGACCTAAACCGCAATGACCGCTTAACCAGAGACTCATGCGGTCCGTCGATATCAATATCGTGCAGCCTTAAATACCAATATCTGGCATTAAAGTCCCGCTACCCGATGGAGGGGCGTTAACCGAAAATCGATGGCCGGGCAAATGGAAAGGATGATGTATGCGGCCAATGTCTGGGCAAGTGGAAAAGTTGTACACTCCTCTCGGTATCGCTCGCCCCCTTGTATCGTATTCACATTTGCGGTAACCAAGCTGAGAGGTGTGGAGATCTGTTAGCAAGAGATGTAATTGGAATTTGCGGCATGAGCATGGCGTCCTCAGGATGGACCAGACCATTGTTTACTCACTCTCGCTCTCGTCCACAATGATTAACTGCACAACTGCTGTGAGGATACACCTGACACATGGGGATGAGAACTTCCATGCAGGCAAAACCATCCACACCTCAACTTCTCTTAACCTGGTACTGGCCTGGTAATGCGAATCGTCAATCACCTCCGGTTCTGCTTAAGCGGTGAAATGCGCCAACTACACAAGCTTATGGCGGTTGGGTCAATGCTAATGGATGGCCATAAAACACTCACTGACAAAGTGCTCATAAGGCTTAAAACGACAACTATCCAAGAACTGGGTTCACCAAGTTTGCACAGTTTTCAAGATGATCTCCATCCCATTCCATTCCTTTTCTCTCTCCAACCCAACTATTTATCTATTGAATTGCCTTGCCTGTCACTTGAATTCTTAGATAAACCTGTCATTTTTCGACTTCCCACACATCTCGGTCTGCATATATATTCTCACAAGATTATTTCCTGGCAAAACCTGTCAAATGCAACAAATTCTTAATTTTGATTTTGGTTATGAAATCCATAAAATATTTATCTAGAAAAGTTTTACAGTTACATAATAGAAAACTTACACCAAAGAAATAGCAACTATATGCTACATCAAATTTAAAATTCTAAACTTTTGATAAAAGTAAACTTAATGTAAAGAAAAAAGGAAAAGTGATTTCAAAACATTTGTAAGCAGTATTTAAATATTTAACCATTTTAATTTGGTTGATTTAAGTTAGTAACCGCAATACCCAAGAATTAAACTAGTTAAAAGGTTTAGAGAAAATAATCGATAAGGTAATTAAGCTTTAATTTGTATTTATAGTAGTATAAGAAACACTCAACTCAGAATAATTAAGTTAAACCGGATCTTTGTGGTTTTCAGATTCATTAAATTTTCCTTGTATTAATGCTTTAAGTCATTTGCCTTTGATCTGAAAAGCCCATATGATATTGGTTTGGATTTTTTTTCAACCTCATTTAGGTTGGCATGAAATGAGCTTGGCAATCCGCCTACAGACATCAACATACCACCTGGCCCGCTAATGTTGTGCCCAGTGGAAGTATCATCGACATAAAATAAACATGCATAATGGAGCATCTTAAATGCAACTTATTTTGCATAGTTAAGCATTTGAGTGGCATCATCTCCTATGTGTTGTATGCCCTTTCCCCGGCGTCTTTCGCTTAGTTTGTGCTACTTCACTAACTTTGATACTTCCACTCGAGTCGTCTGAAGGGAGGTAAACAGGAAACTAAATGAAAATATCTAACGTTGGCAGAACCGGGCAAGCGGGCAGACCGGGTAGACAGTGGAACCGCAAACCACAGCTATGTCTATGTCTGAAAGTATGCCCTTCTCTGTCTGGCATGAACAACTCCTTCTTGTTTTGCCTTTGCCCTTCTATCGTCTCTCATTCCCCCATCTTGTGTATTTCTTTTACCCTAGCTACTTGCCATATTTACACCAATTCCCTTGTCTGTTTTGCCAGCCATTTTTGCTTTTTCTTTGCTTTGCTGCGCCCACAACAGCAACCAAACAACAACAAAAACAACAATCAGCCGCCTTTTGCTGCTGTTTAAGAAAAAAATTTAATGTTCTTGCTCTGACTCTGGCCAACAGCATCATCATCATCATCATCATTATCATCATCATCATCATCATTACCATAAACAGAGTAAAAGGGAGCCAACTAGAAGCTTGGCCAAGTTTGTCTTGCATTTTCCTTTTCATTTATTTTGGCTTCTAAGGTATTCACACTTTGTGTTGAAGCTAGATACAAAAGCCAGTGTATAAACTGAATCGAAAGGGTATTCAATAGTTTTTATATCTACTGTCTTGGCAGCAAATTGCAGTCTTCACTCTCTTTTGGATTTGCTGCAGTTCCGTTCTTCATTTTGGCTTGTCGGCACTTAGTCGGTTGTCTGCGTTGCGTCTTCAAAAGGCATTATATTCAATCATGGGGTTAATCAGTAGACAAAAAAAAAGAAAAAGAGAGATATAGTTACAAAAGGAGTTAGCGATAGAAAAAAAAGAAGATGAATATTCACCAGTCACTTTGTCAGTTATTCAATCTCTGTTTCAAAATTATGCATAATAAATGCTATGGAAAATTGACTGTACAATATGGCGTATGATTGATACTTGCTCTTCTTTTGTAATGATCATCAATTAAAGCCGAGCTTATCGAAAGGAAAATAGTCATAAATTTTACCATTTGAATCCTAAAAGTAAACCGGTTCCGAGCCTCTCTTATTTTAATCTACGTATGCTTAACTATTAGGCTAATAACACTCAACAGCAAAAGAAAAACAAACAAAAAAAAATCATCCGCCATGCTCATTAAAAATGTTGCCTTTTGGCTAATTATTTTGTTCACTGAATACGCCAAGCAATCAAGGCCTTTTGATCGTAAGCGAGACACCTGTTATCCTTTTTTTTTCTCGTATTTCCTCTTTATTTTTATATATATTTTTTTTTTTTTGCTATTCTTTTGCCCTCAATTAGTGCTGAGTGTTTGTGTTCCAGTTTGTCTTTCTCACATGATGTGTGAACATCATAAATAATCAAAATGTAAGCAAGTAAAACAAAATACACATTTTTCTACATCATCATTATCGCTCACAATGCTTTAGGAGGAGGTCTCCTCACAGCAAGTGGCCAACAAATAAAAAAAAAGAACAGCTACAGCTCATTGGCCCATGAAATTTCGAACGCCTACACAATAATCAATACGATTGTGCTATATACAAATATTTAGATGATGTTGCTAATGTAAAGATCTGACTTTGAGTGCCTGTATAATGATTTAAATTTGCTAAAATAAATTAAATGTTTTAAATAATTTTTTCATTTCTTTTTTATTGTTATAATATTCTGGAGTTTATTTTTCTCTATTTTATTTTCCCCCTAAAAGGGAGGCCATTCTCTTTGTCATTGTCAGTTGACGTTGGCATACGAAACAATTCGAGCCTTTGCCATTTTTATCCATTTAATTAAAGGCTGCTATGACAATGAACCCACAACTAACCGGGCATATATGTATAAACAAAGGATGAAGGGTGGTTAAAATGCTGCAACTAACTCACAACTAGATACCTTGGCTTCAACAAGATGAAGCTTATAGAGTTGAATGAGTTCCCTGTAAAAAACAAAATATAGAATATTGGGATCTCATATTTCAAAATTATATTAATATTATAAATCAATAATTTTATAGTAAATGTGTTGAATGATATGTGTGTACTCATTTTAGTGTTTTAAATACATTTTTTACTTTAATGAAAGTGATAATTGAGGTATGCAAGCATTCGAGTTTTTATATTCATTCCACATATTATTATTGTTTTATCATTTTCGTGGTTTTTTGTACAAACAAACCTAACCAAACCCCAAAAATATGGCACCAAACAATACAAACAAAAAAAAAATAAAATAAAAGGATGGAATGTGGCACAAGGACTGACTACCAAAGGATGCAACCCCGAGCTATTTTCATCTAGTTCTATATGAATTTCGCTTGGCATTTTGTTTAAGCGGATTATTTTGGCACATTTGCGCTTAGTTGTTGTTGTTATTTTCACATATATATTCCTTTTACTTCAGTTGTTTATTATTATTTTTGTTTTTTTTTTTTCTGTTTTGGCATTGGAATGCCTAATGAAAGCCTTTCTTGTGGGTCTTGGGAACCTGCATGTACGTAAATTTGCCAAAATGATGTGTTCACACATATATATACATATGTATGTATACATATACATATATCATGCTCTGCGTATGAAGCTTATTTGGCTATGTGACAAAAGTTATTTAATTATGATTATGCCACTGACTCAGACCCACTGTAAATGCTTAGTTAAGAGCCCTTCAGGCTGCTCATTTGCACTAAAATTTACTTAGTTTTGCACTAAAGCGGCCCAGAGCCATGGCCCAGGCTTAGACTCGACAGCAAATGTAGACATAAAACTTAAACACACACACACACACATACACAATTTCACATAATAGTTAGGTGCTTTCCCTTTCTCTTTCTCTCTTTCTCTGACCAAATGTCAGCCAAAGTAGAAGTCTTTGTTGGATATCAGCAATTGGGTTGAGTTGAATGTGGCCATGGGTCTCCCTTCTTGTTTCATGTTAACTTTGGCGCTAATGTCAAAATGCTGTGCACATGTCGCACGCACAGTAACCGTACCACATAACCCTATACTCCCCGCTGTTGTATACCCCCTGGCAAGTCTACCAGCTTAGTGGGGACAGTGAGAGCTAAGCTAGTGTACAACTAAGTGCCACAATAATTCACAAAATTCAACAACAATACAAGAAATGATCCTACAAGAATGTAAATATTCATTATGGTTTTTAAGATGAAAATTAACGCGGTTTATATAAAAAATCTTAAGAAATTACTCTTGGCCATAAAGAAATACTTGTCTACTAAATTTTGTTAAGACTAAAATTATAAATTTAAATAACTATTTAATTTCAAAAGTTCATAAAAGAGCGATGAAGTAAGTTCGAAGCAAAATATTTTCAAGGAGTAATTTTCTATTTAATAATTTATTACAAAATTATAACAACGCCATATGTGTAAGAGGTTTGAAGCCTAACAATATAATCTTATTTAAATGGGTTTTTGATTACATGTTAGAACTTTTAAGTGGTGTAATTTGAACATTTTGTTTAAGTTCCCGGAACCCCATTAGCTAAGTATACGGCCATTTACCTTTCGAACTACAATTAAAAAGTCAGAATCGACTTTAGTTATTTTGTAAGGATAATTAATATCTGATTTCCAATCCCCATTAGTAATTTTTCAGGATTTATACAAAACGATGGCTTTTCTTCCATTCAGTGTACTTATTTGAAACTAAAATTGTTGTTCTTGGCTTAAATTGGAAATATACTCGAAGCATTCCTCTTCGGAGCCATTTAGTCAGACCGAAACTTAATCAAGGCAAGAGTTGTGTAACTAAATTTAGTTCTGCTTGCATAGAGAAACAAGAGCCAATTGTAGTCAAATCCTGATTTGCCTTCCAACCGCTCCCTTGCTTGCCTTGACTGCATTTAGCCATCTTGATGCCAAGTGTAAGTGTCCATTTCAATTAAATAACATTTCTGGCTAGAGCAAATTCATTCATTTCATTTGCATTGCTTTACATTTAATTCCTGGAATACACAATAAGTGGAGATGCCTGGGGGATTTTTCTGGGTAATTTTCTGACTGGTTCCTTTTGCAAATATATGTATATAAAATGTGTATGTATGTATGTATGTATTATACATTCACACACACACAATTGAGGTTGAAATGGCCCCTGGCCATGGTTAGCATTTGATCATTCATTCATTCATTCGTTCATTCATATTCATTTATAATTCAGTTGGACATTTATTAAGCCCACTGGCTATGTTCTTGGAACATTTCAATGACTTTGCTCTGACATATTTCGTTTGATAGACATCCTATTTGTGCATATATCGATTCTGTTTGTGTATGTAAGTGTGTGAGTGTGTGTGCCTGTCTAACTAATGAAAATTAATGTTTGGCCAAACCCCAACCACTTCTATACCTTCTGATTGCCTTTGTTTCGATTAGTTTGAATTCGACTTGCATTGTCTGCCTATCCATTTGATTAATTTTTTTTTGTTAAGCCAAAAAGCAAGTTAATTAAGCTTCTTCGAAGTCAATGCAACTGACTTTGCCAGTCATCTAAACAAATTTAATTTCTAAAGTGTTTAAGCAGGGAATTATTAATTAACAGCAAAATGGGTGTGAAGATGCATCCAAAGCTGCCTTTCGAGCAAAATCGCTTAAGAGAGTTAAGTCCACATTTATTGTGAAAAGGGGCGAAGACAAATCTTTTGGAAAATGGGAAACTGTTAATGCATTTATTGGATTATAATAAAAGAAGTTTGCATTTAAATGTCATTTATGATTTGATTTTGAAATGAGTTGGAAAATAATAAAAATCAGCGGAAGGGACAAATGTTAACCGAGATGAAGTTTGTACACCCTTATCATTTACTTTGCTTATTTTAGTATTAGTGATTGACCAAATTACTAATTATAAATACAAATATGAAATTTGATCTAAAAGGAGCACCTGCACAAGGAGTGGAAAAGATCAGACTAGCAGTCCTGAGCCTTCTCAAAGTATGAGAGTTATCAGAGAATATTCAACTACACAAAATGAAAGTCAAAAGCCGTCGCTGAAACCACAAGTTATTTCAAGATTATTAAACTATAACAATGGATCGATCATTTTAATAAAACTATATTAACAAAGCATTTTTTTTATTAAAAGATTACTGAATGTTTCTTTTCTTTTTTTGGAATATTTTGTTAAACGTTTTTATCTGTCCATCGTTTTGCTCCTTTTTTTATGGCATTTTTTGGGCGTTTCCACTTCTGGTTTCCAGTTCAATTATAACTAAAGGCAACGGGCCAAAGCGTACTATAAACAAATTAAATTGCAAACTTAACTCAACTCAACTGAACTCAGTGAGTAGCAATGGCAGCAATTGCACTTTGACTTGCCATGGCAAGTTTTCATGGTGGAAAAGGGAATGCGAATAGAGCGAAAAGAGCAAAAGTGCAACCCAAATGTATTTGGCGGTGTCCCAGGCGACCAGAAAGACCAAATGTAGAGAAGAGAAAGCAACAAGACAAGAGATGGATGAGTTTTGGTAGCCATTTTATGTATGCAGTTGTAGTAGTTGTTGTTGTTGTTGTTAAAGCAGATGGAAGAATGAAAGAAAAGAAGACTAAGGCAGTGGATAGAAATGAATTTCAAGTAAACGAAATGAAATGAAACAAGGGAAATTACAAAGTTTTAATTCAAACATTCGCATTCGTTGAAAATACTTAAGCTGCAGACATCTAAGGGTTCCCCTCAAATGGTAGGAAGGAGGAAAACCTTTTTCTTCAACTAAACGAAAATGTTTCACTTTTAGCTGCTGCATACACACACACACACACAGACACACACACACACCTGCCCCAGCCCACCCTAAACCATCCAGCCGAGTTTGGCATTTTGATGCAAAGCTGCTTGTGGGTTGCATTTAATTGCAAATTAAAATTCTGCTCTCAAGACTTTGTATGCAAAAAGACTGACAGACGCAAAGGAGCCGACCGAGTCCTTGGGGGCTCCTGAAAGCAGCAGCAAAATAAATAAATGTTGCCTCTCACTATGTATGTGTGTGTGTGTGTGTGCACTTTTCGCTTTTGTTTTTCTTCTGGAGCAGGAAAAAAACTTAACACAACTTTACTCTTAACTCGTTTGCCCGAATTAAATGTTCTGGGTAAAAATTTGCCAAACAACAAAAATTTGTATACCGAAACGACAAAAAAAGGGAAACAGAAAGAAACATGTCAGCTGCGCCAGTAACAGCCGCAGGACGCTGAATGCTGTACGCCGCTGAATGGCATAAAGGACGCGGTCCAGGGTCCAGGACGAGACGCAGTTGCACATGAGCAAATTAAATGGTTTCCGACTTCCGGCTGACAACAAAAACGGCTGTTTTTCTCACTGAATATATATGTATATGTATATATATATATATATGTATATACACATATATACATATATATATTTGTATGTATGTATATGCAACTTGATGTTTTTTTTTCTGTTTTTCCACTTTGTTTTTTTTCTTCTGTGGGTAAATGTGGCATCTGGTGAAAATTTTCGCTGAATATGGATTTATGGCCTAGTAAAGGACAGGAAGGCAATACCCAAAAGTAACATAGAAACTGTCACCAAGTTATAAATTAGAAACATGAAAATTGCCCAAAGAATTTCCTTATTAAAAAAAGAAAATATGCTCAAAAAGAAAAATAATCAATCAAAAAATGACTCAAAAACAAACTAGCTCCAAAAATTGCTTATTTAAATTAGACTACGAATTTACTGTGACACAATTTGACATACTTATTAAAGATGCCGTTGTTGTCGAAAGATTCAGTTCAAAGTAACAAATTAAATTTAAAGAATATTTGAATATCTACTTCTAACGATTTTTAAAGCAACTTAAGAGTTTCAGATTCAGAAAATATTGATTCAATTATTATTAAAATCGAGCATATTTCTACATTGCAATTTTTTAATCTATTTATTTCTAAAATAAAACGTTCAATAAATACTTTCAACGTAAAACTTTAACAAACAAATTTGCATACAATATATACATAAATGCCTTTTGATGGACAAAAAATTGAATTAATCTTTTGCTTTTTCGATGCTATTGTAGATATTCCATTAAAATCCTGTGGCGAATTGTTACTACAAAAAAAAGTGACTAAAATTTTGAATAACAAAAAAAAAAAGGACACGAAAATCAACTGGGAGTGGCAAAACATCGAGACTGAAGCCACGTTTGCATATTGTTTAAAAAAAAAAAAAAGAAAAATCTAAAAAAAAAGGTGAAAAAATTGTTGAACTGGGTGAAACTAGCTTAGAACTGCATTTATTCGCTGACAAACTGACCAAAAATTCAACTGCAACTGCATGATGGCGAAAAAAAAAAAATTTGTGCTGTCACAACACAAAAATGCCCATCCAGGCAGTCACCTGCTGAGTGAAAATCTGTGTGGAAAAAAAGGCAAACGGAGGGCGTGGCATAAAACCGTTTAAGTTTTCACTCAACGAACTGTAAAACTGCATTTGAATGACGTGTACGAGAAGTGGTAAAAAAAAACAAGTGGACAAAAAAAAATATATATACTAAACTTAAACTGCGGTTATATGAAAAGAAAGGAGGAGGCAGTAGATGACTTTTGTGCTTATAATGAAACTTGCCGAATTGTTACACATTTAAAAACATTTTCTTTTGAAATATCTAAAAATTACTCTACTGATAGAAGCTTTAAAAGGTCAGCAATACTTTTCTAGACTTTGTCAAAGTCTTAAAACAAGAACTATATAAAAATTTGTATCGCTTTTAATTGAACAAAAAACAAAAAATGGAATGTTGAAGAAAATTTGAAAAGTGTATGGAAATATGTATTCACTTCACGTTAATCAAAGTCTTCTATTTTTGGTTTGTTTGGCTTTTCCAGATTATGTTTTGATGGGTATTAAAAAGAACAAAAAAAAAAAAGGGGGGGAGGGATTTTAGTTGGCTGTCAGAATAACGAATTTCAGAAATCGTCAACCTTGGTGGAATGTTGGCTGAAACGAAAGCAAGCCAAAACCAAACCTACCATCAACGAAAACCAAATAAAATGCAGGTGAAACCACCTCTCGGTTAGTTAGTTTACTTGGTAGGATGGGGGATGGAAAAAGAGGCAAGAAATGTAAATCAAAATTCCAGGCAAGATGGATCCCTATTGCCCACTCTTGCCAATGTTTCTAGCGGGTTCACCCTTTCCCCTCCTCCACTGGTGGCTGGCCATTCAGTTCGTAAACCGCGAGCGCGTATAAATAAATATTTACAACTCGTTTGCCGCAGCCAAAGGCAAACTCAGGCTGGCAGTACCAGCAACAGCATCAGCAACAAGGAGTTGAAGCGTTCAAGGACCTTAGGTAAGCTGTGAGTCGGCAATGCCGCTTGAACACCTTGGACTATAACGGTTGCTACTGCTGCTGCTGCTGTAGCCACGTTAACAATGCAAACTCATTGTCAGTTCACCGTCAGCCATACAACCCAAAAGCAAGCTACTATGATGGCTGAACCGAGGAGAGCTGAACAGGCAGAGTTGCGGCAAGGATAACAGGTAAATGGGTTTCTTTGGCAGTAGCTTGAATGAATTTGCTTCTGGCTTGTTTACGCCTGATGGCCAACTAATTCATTGCGCAACTTAAATTCAAGTAGTGATTAAATTATTGAGTGAGAAATTGGCTTGACAGTTAAAAAGTTCCAGGAGTTTCAACTTGTAAAATTTTAAACTATGCATTGTTTTTAGAATTGGAATAACATATCATTTTTTTTTGTTAAGTGTGACAGTTAAAGTTTATAAATTTGGTAAATAAGTATTTCCATAAAAAAAAACTTGAAAAAATTTGCAACAATGTTTTCAATTTGGATGACAGGTTCCAAATAAAGCTAAACTTATAATAAAAAGACTTTAATAGAAATGATTGAAAATGTTTGGAAAATCAGTTACCTCAACTTTATCTTGTAGGCATACACATATTTGGATTTAAATTTCCCTGAGAAATAGTTTTAGTCTTGGATGAAAGTAGACTATGAATTCTATATGCTGTATTTAGTTTGAGGTTGCAAAAAAAATTTAGAGTGAAGAAAATGCATGCCACGAAAAATTAAGCAAAGGAAAAACCGGAAACTTTGGACTCATGAATTAAAGATGATTGCTCCACGCGTTTGCTGCTGCTGTTGCTACTGCTATTCTGGCTCTAGAGTTGCCAAGCCGTGACAGTGGGCGTGTCCAACCAGGACCATAACAACAAGGATGAGGATGTGGATGAGGACTAAAATGCGAGGTGTAAGTGCAGAGAAGAAGCAGTACCAAGTACTTCAAAGCAAAAAGAGTCAAGTGGAAAGCTGACACGGTTGACAGAGGGTATGGGCTCAGTGATATGCTGGATGGGAGGAATGGGCGAATGGAGATGTGTGAGGGACAGGAGTGTGGTAATGCTACCTAGCCACCCAAGCGTGGCCACCAAAACGCGCCCGCCCAGACGCTGTTTAATGTAAGGAAAAACGCAATCAAAATGCGACACTTTTTCAAACACTTGGGGCGCAAAAACAATGAAAATTTCATTTCTTCATTTCAACGCGTGTTGTGTGAAAAAAGACAGAGAGAGATAGAGATATAAAGAAAGAGAAAATGATACAAAACGACAGAGGAAACTGGCTTCCTTTCTTGTTGCCTCATTCGTCAGAAAAAGAACAATCCTTAAATAAACTATTTATTGTCCTTGATGTGCAAAGACAACGCAATTAGATTTCGCAGTGTTTGCTGTGTTATAAATAAATTTGAAATTGAAACGAGAATTCGGGCATTTGAAATTTAAGAAAAATTCCTTGTTGTTATAGAAATTGAAAGAATTCATAGAAAAATTTAAAGTGTTTATAGGGATGGTTTAAATTTCCCTCTTGTTAATGTAATAAGTCTTGTATTATGTTATATTTGTTTAATCATTTTCGTGAACCTATGAACTTCAGTTTATAAAACAAAAAGGATCTTGATCTTTAGACTATTAAGTAGAATGAAGTATGTGTGCTTTGGTGTGCTAGTACAACAACCACGCCTTCTCTAGGAATGGCCTAGTAATAGTATATACAGAATATGATATTACAGTATGATATGATATGAATATGATATTAAGTACAAAAACATATGAAAGTTTCCTACTCTAATACTACAATAGTCCTTTGAAACAGAATGCATATGCATATTTTACATAAGAAGTCTACAATAAACTTAAATTTCTAAAACTTTAAACTCTTTGGAGCCGATATTTTCACAATATTTTTTCCTCCTGTAAACACTTAAAAAAGTACTAGGTAAGACAGATTGATCTTCTGTGACAAAAGTTACAGATTGTTAAAACTATTGAGCAAGCATTTCGTCCCTGAGGACATTGAGTGTACCCTGTACCAAGTAGTTATATTAAATAAAGTCGAACCCCCTATCGATCACTCTTCCCAGCTAATGTCACCCTTGTCGTTTTAGTACAAAATAAATATATATCCAAAACTTATTGTCAAATTTCGATGATGCATTTAGTAAGAACACAATTCCTATAGTCATTTGTTTTTTCTAGCTTGCGGGGGCGGAAATGGAGGTGGTTAAACTTGAAACAAATTTGTTCTGCTTAGTCATTGGACGGATCTTCATAGCATATTTGGTTCCTCTAGCTCTTATAGTCCCCGAGATCTAGGTGTTTATACGGACGAACAGACGGACATGTCTCAATCGACTCTGTTGTTGATGCTGATCAAGAATATACATATATATCTTCTGCTTGTTACATACGTTTTAGCGACTTTCATATACCCTTTTACCCTATTAACACAGGACACAAAAATTTACTTATGCTGGTATTTCCGTATATTGTTACAGTTTCGATTACAAATTCGTGGCACTTTGTTTCTGTTACTACCACATTGTTTTTTTTTATTATTGTTTTTTATAATTATTAATATTGAATTTACTTGTTTCACTTTTAGGGCAAGCATTTAAGCGGATTTTTACTATTTCCACCATTTGGCAACTTAAATAAATAAATATATCGTTTTCATTTGACTTATTTTTTGCTCTTTTTTGGTTTGTCAATTTATATATAGTTTAAGCTATAAATATTGTACATTATTTGTGTGCTAGATTTAAATAAATTTTCCAGGCAAACTGTTTAAATAGTTTATAGGCAATATTTGTGCAGTTACATATTTAGGTGAATTGCATAAATTTCATTTTTCATTGCACAAAACTAAAGCCAGAGGGATGGGAAAATGCAAAAAGGAAAGCCAACCTACTATATAAGCAAAAAAAAGAAAGAAGGAGGAGAAAAAAAACAAAGAACCAACATAAGTCCGGGCCATATGTAAATGTGACAGCCCGCATGGGCGATACAATATATGCATATTGGTGGGAGTGTACATATAGTTAAGAGTGAGAGGGGAAAGAAGAGGGAGTTTGGCATGTGGAGTGTGAAATCAGTGCGTGTTGAGGGGAGGCTTGGGGATTGTGAATTGTAGTTAAGGCCAAAGTAGGCGACGCTTGCTTGGTTTACGAGCCCATAAACAAGGGCCATGGAGAGAGTACGAGTATGAAGATATTCGCCGGGGAGTTCTGTCACAGAATGTTGAGGATGTTCTTCAATTAAACTTTCACATTTATTCAACATGGCAAGCGTTGTGCAATGAAGAAATTCATAGTAAACTAGGTTGATTTCAGGAGAAATTCAATTCTGGAACTAAAATTAAATTTATTAACTTCATAGTCAAATGAAAGTCAGAACTGGCAGGGAACTGAGACTCAAAATGCATGCATAAGTCAAGAGGTTGCACTAATCAAAAACATAAATTCACATAAAAATATCAAGAAGACACAACTACATGGACATACACATGTATATATCTAAACGAATGTCCTTGCCGAAAGCTGAAGTTGAAGGTTTATGAGCTGCAGTACAAAAATGGAAATTGTCTTTCAGGTAGATACTGCTCCTGCTGTGTTTCTTGTTATTGTTGATTGCTGTTGTGAACACAGACAGCTTGGCACTTAGGCCTAGGACTAAGACTGCTACTCCTCAGTATCTCTCTCTCTCTCTCTGTGTGTGTGTGTCTATGTGTTCACATATAATAAGGATAACAACACTAAATGGCTGCTTATGCATGCAAGAGCTTGGTAGACACCCACTCGCCCTGACAAAAATTGAGTGCATACTTCTTTCCACATACCCGCCAACACTCCTCTCTCTCACATCTGGTAGCCAATTTTACTGCACTAGGACACTTTAGCCAAGCGCAGCGCCACTTTATGGCTCATTTCCTAAGTGGCATGCACTAGTCGCCGTTACTTGGCCTAGGTTTTAGATGGCGGAGGCCTAGGCCAAGGATAAATAGTTATTGCATCACCTTACATCAGACTTAACGAGTAAACCAAGTGGCACTAAAATGAAATAGAAAACAGGATATTAGTATAATTCTGGGGGAAATCTTTTCAATCGATAGATATGTTCTGGCAAGTAGTTAATCCTTTCCATATAGTTATAGCTTTATCTTGTATGTACATAATATAGGTATAAGATGATCCTAAAAGCACTTTCAACTCATTTTTTCCTACACTTTCGTATATCTATCATGTCGCATACATTTAGTTGCATTTCAATCTTTATCCTAAAAACAAAGCTAATGTCATTTTTTTATCTTATCTTGCACTTTAAACTGCCTGACAGACCAATTATAGCAATACCCATGCCCATGTTCATCTCATTGCCACATGTATCGCTTTTTAGGATCTCCAACTGGTTTTTTGGCAACATTTTGGCTGCATTGGCAAGGAAAATGAGGCAAAGTACGGGCCGTTTAGTTCGGTCATTGCGTGTAATTCCAACCCATTGCCTGCGGTCTGACATCTAGGGGCAGCTGACTCTCTCTCTCTCTCTCTCTATCTATCTGTCCTATTCTTCTCATGTATGTGGCTGGCGCGTGTCATATGAAACCGTTGCGCAATTGACAGTCAAACGGTCATTGGGTCGACGTTTCGTTGCGGCTAATAGTCAAACGGGCATAGCAATTGCATTCTTCCACCAAATGCCGTTCCAAACATTTGCTATAAATTGGCCAGTCTTGTTTTGAATTGCGAGCTGCACATTGCACATTTCAGTTTCAATTCCGAATTTACTGACAATGCTGAGTGATAGCAGTCAAATAAGATGGAGCACCAAAAGCTCGAACAAAATGATAGCCAAGCTTTGTCATCAGTATATGACAAATCTTTTTGCCCAACATGCATGACATGCTTCGCACATATTTTATATAGACTACAACACAAAAGGAAATCGAAACCATGAAACTTAACTTGAAGAATAGCTTAAGTTTAGCTTGGTTTAAGTATTTGATGAGTTACTTTCATTTAAAATAAAATTTACTTAGGTAAGAAGTTATAAACAGAGTAAGTCAAGATGTTTTTTTAAGTATTCCAAAGACTCTTAAATTTTATTTTTACTACTTTCACATATGTAAGTTTAACTTTAACGATGAAAGTGAGAAAGTTTCTTTTTTTTTTTGTTTTAGTCTTCACAGGCGTGGATTAAACATATTCTTAGGGCTCTGTAAGATATGTTATAATCTAATATTATGATTTCGTATTAAGTTTCAGGCATAAAACTTTTACATTATTCCTCAAAAAAAATCCTTTGAGTTCATTTTTATTAAACAATTTTATACTCGATAGTTGGTGTGCATTTTTTTTAATATTATAAACTTTAATCAGCTTTGATTATCCAAGACAAATTTGAAAGTTTTCATAATATCTGTGCAATCCGGTCCTGGTTTGGTTTTGTTGCTGAACCATAAAGTACCTGAAGATTTACTATTAAACCAAACCGCCACCGCAACGATATTCATCACTATTTCATTATGGCCTTGAGGGTTTTCAACCATTCTCTTCTTTGCTATTCAGCATGTTGCCATACCCACCAATCTCACTCATTCCCCTCAAGCCATTGAATGTCCATTCTACAAGCGAGTGAACCATGGACTGAATTGGACATTGTTTAAATTGCTGCGGTTCGCGTACGTTGAATATTTTCGTCTCTTTGTTTATTTTGTGCTTTATTTCGATTTCTTTTTATTTTGTTGTTGTTGTTTCTGTTGTTGTTATTGTTTTTTATGTTGTTGTTGGTTTTATTGCTTAACGTTCTGCATGCTTGTGGGTCGATTTTTGATACCCGTTCTCTTACACAGAGAGGAATGGAGAGAAAGGACAGGGAGAAAGGATAGTCAGAGGTCAGTAGAGAAGAGTAAAACTTAATGTAATTGAATTCATTTATGGTTTTGTTTGTCGTTTTTTTCCACATTCTCGTTGTTGCTGTCTTTTTGTCGGGCTCTCTCTCTCTCGCTCTTTCGTTGGAATATTTTTTTTACACATAAAAACTGCCAAGAATGTCGGCTGGCTGTTAATAAATATTTCATTCATTTGCCAAGCTCATACCAAAAAAGGATTCCTTATATTGGACCGCCTTTTGTTTTTTTTTTCTCCTTTTGTGCTTTAATTAAAAATATGCACAGGCAAGGGCAAATTGTCTACCCCAGGCTATATCCCAACAACAACAACGACAACAACAGCAATACAATATAAAAGCACTCAACTAAATACAAAACTAACATCGATGGGAAGCCCTTGCTCTGCCTTTTCTTCCTTTTTAGCACCACAAATTTGACTTAGTCCTTTTTTTTTGGTAGGACAAGGAAAAAGGATATTGGGCTATTAGTAAATATGCTTTTATATACATGAAAGATTTATGCTGGGGACACCCATACACATAGATATAAAGCATAGGCAAAGGCCGCCTTGCCTGCAAGTATGCAACATATTTCATAATAATCGCCTCCAGGCAACAATGAGTGCCACTGCCACACTTTTGTTTACCTGAACAAAAAGCGGGAAAGGGTAAAGCACGATGGCAAAGTTATCCCTTTTTAGAGAGCTCAAAAGAAAACCCTAAACCTTGGTCCGCTCATGTGGCTAATAAAATAATTGAAATTCTCTAAGCATGAAAAGCCAGTTCACTAGCGCTTCCTTCCACTATCCATTCCCCTCCATAGTCTCTCCCTCTCTCTCGCTCGCTTTTACTGTTTCTCTATCTATACAAATTGGTATGCTTGAAATTCAAATTCTTGCTCTGCTTGTGTCAATTTTCGGCCAATTTCCTTAAATCTGTATTTCTCCTAGCATTTTGTTTAAAATCAATTTTAGCTTATAAATTTCAGATGAAACAAACTCAAGTAAATTTCTTCTCGAAAACTTTTACTTTTTATATATAAATCTATATATATATATATTTTTTTTTTGTTAGTGGAGCACAGAAAACTTTCTTAGATTTTCAATTTCAATAATCAAATTTGTTTTTGCAATTTTATGCCAAGTTGAACAGCAGCCTCACTCTCATACATTTGAATTTGCATTGGCATAAGTATGGGCGAGTCCAGATACATGGATACACTTACACAGACACACATAAGAAGATGCAAAATAAATTGCTCGCTTGACTTGGAAGAAAATAGTGAAAATTTGATTTCTACTAAAGCAATATTCTCCTGGGACTTGGTTTATTTGGGTAAAAACATTGAATAATTAAGTTAAGTTTCTTGATTAATATTTGAATTGACAATAATTAAACTGAACCTTCATTGACAAATCCTCAGAGTATGGCAAATAATTTAATTTATTGATAAAGGGGAAAAAGAATAATATTTAGTGCTTGTGATTAAAGTTTATTTTACGTGCTTTTTGTAGTTTTAAATTTTCTTTTACATGAAATCCATATTTTAATTAGAAGGATGAACACCAATGACAAATAAAAAGCAGCTGAATCCCTATAATTAGTTTGATAAACTAAATGAATCACTCACTATTCATTATGTAACACATATGATTAGCCATAAAGGTATATAAATATATATAAGTGGGTCTTCTATATATAATATATATGTATATGGAGCATATGCCAGCAGCAGGCTATAAAGTACATTCCCTTGTCCCCTTGAACCTTTTTCTAAGTTGTCGTAACTCATGCTGGCAGCACTTATCACAGACTCGAGTCGGCTGGCGGCACTTGCAAGGTAAATAGAGCGTCATTAATTTAACTAAAATAGTCACGGCATGGCAGTTGCTGTTGTCTTGGCATCCGCTTCTGGTCGTTGCCATTACAGCAGCTCCTAAATGCAATCATTTTATCCTGCACCCTTCGTTCAGGTATGTAAGCAAGGGTTTGGGGAGAGTCTTCTAGCTGGTTATAAATGTGCAACAACTATACGGCGACAAGTAAAGAGCATGAAAAATTATGCATCAAGTGACAACGACGACGACGAATGCCATTTTACTTTTTACTTTCCTTTTAAAGTGGCTGAGAGTAAAAGAGAAAAAAAGGTCAAATATTCTCAACTGTCTTAGCCCAGCATCAATAAATAAATATGACGCAGCGGAAATGTATTTAGTTTTGAAACGGAAATGACTATGCTCGAGTAAATTTCTTTCTCCTTATGCTTCAATGCATTCAGATATGGGTTTCTTAAAGACTTTCTACCTATGAAATACACATAAAAAGTAATCGAGTAGCAAGGTCACATTAGAATTTATAGCACCAAAATGTTGCACGATTTCTTTATTCCAGAGCTCAAACCGGAAATGTATACAATGAATCAATTTCAGATAGATAAGTCCAATGAAGAAATTTATTCAAACGTATTTCATTTAATATTATAGATAATCAATGTTTTACTCTCTTCTCTTTGTGTGTTTGAGTTTACCTTTTTTCTTTCTCGTTTTCACAGAAACTCAACCTCAATTTGGCAAATCTCATCAAACTGTTGCCCCAAAAAATTCAAATTGCAATTTGCCCCTAGCCCATAAAAGTATGCTACATTTAATTTCAACGCCGACTTTTATATGCATGGGAGAACAGGCGACCGTGCGCTTAACCCACAACCACATACATGCAAACACACACACAGAGCGCCCACACCACACATTCACAAATCGTTAGCTAATTTTGTTCGCATTTAAATGGAAAGAAAATAAAAGCAGCATGAGAAGCAAACATATGAAATAAAATTGAATTTATCAACTGCTGACAGAAGGAAAAATGTAAAAAAAAAGAAATAAAAAGGTTTCTATATATAAAAACATAATACTTTTGGTATTATCATAATAATTATGAATATTGTCGGAAATTAATTTCAATTTTCTTCAGAATTTGTCATGAAAAACATTTCTCTGGGAATATTGTAATAATAATAATAATGATAATAATAATAATTGTCATAATACAAAAAAAAAGGCCAGACATAGTTAAATATTTTTTCGTTGGTCATACATAATTTGGCAAGCTGTTTGCGTACTTGCATTATATAACATATATACATATATATATATACATATACATATAGATAGACACACACCCACTTCTGATATCGAACAAAATAAACAATAAAATTCAGCCACAAATAAATTATGCCCTTGAGCTGGATGACAACGACGAAGGCCCAAAAATTGTGACCAAATGACTGAATCTATCTATGTTTGTATGTATGTATGAGTGTAAGTGAGTGTATGCGTTTGAGTGTGTGCGTGTATTAAACTGATGACAATCAGATACACAAACACAATTACAAATGCTCCCACATACATACACCCATACACAAATAAGCTGGGCAAATAGTGAACAAGAGCCAAAGGCAGAGCAAGGACCAGAGACAGGACAGACAACAAGACTGTGCAAATATTTTAGCAGCGACTGAAACAAAGACATATTACTATCACACTCACACATACATATACTCACAGGACACCAATGTCCTGAGTGTGCTTGTATATGTATATATATATTTATCAATGTATGTGTGAGTGTGTCCAAATTGAATTTGATTTATTGAAATTTGATATTTTCCGTGATACGAGTGCTGCAAATCAAGCAAACATGAACGAGGCATACACACACACACACACACACACAGTAACAATCAACATTGGCAGGCACAGCCAAGGGAGATGAAAGAGAAACCAAAGGAGAAGCAGAAGGAGGATTGACAAAGTTGGAGCCAACTGATGGGAATGTAGCATGAGAGGGAACTTGGCACACATTTACCAATTGTCTTTGCTTTTTCTCTTCCTCTTTTCCTCTCACTCTCTCTGTCAAGCCCTCTCCCTCAGTGTATGTGTGTTTGTGAAGAGCTAAGTATATATCTTCTTGTGTGTGTGTGTGTGTGTGTTAAGAAAATAGTTTGTCTAAACAAAATGCCGGAACAAATTTCCAAACGAAAACCAACAAAAATACTGAGAATTGATGAAAGTTTGTTAGTTTCTAATAGCAAAATTTGAGCATCTAAAATAAGAAAATCTTTTTTTTTTGAACTGAATATGTTTTTAAAATATTATCTACATACAAAGAATAAAACAAATAGTCTCCAAGCCAGTGAAAAATATATGGATAAACGGCAGCTCGGACAATTTGTAAGGCGTTTTGCACGTACCAGGTGAGGACAAAGCCATAGACAAAAGGTTGATGGCCAAATCAAATCAAATAAATTTCTAACACGGAGCTGGAGATAAAGTGTGAGCAAGAAAGAAAGGTAAGGATACACATAGATAAAGGAAAGAGTAGGATATTGTGAGGTAGTTGGAGAAGGGGGTGACGAAAACATGTGACGCCATGCTGTTCAGATTGCACTCAAGCACAGCAGCTACAATATTTATTACTTTTGATTATGTTGAAAGTCAACTTTATCAATTTTACAGCAGTTAGCCAATAAACCACAACCGACAACAGGAAGTTGTTGTTGTTGTTACTGCTGGAGGGGGAAGAAGAGAGTGGGTGATAATGCTTATTGGTAGTGTGAGTTATAAAATTTGTTGTTGTTGCAGCATATAAATTCTAAATGGACAATGAATGTCAAATAAAATAAATTAGAAATGACAATAAATGAGCAAGTGCCATGGGACAGACGATGGGATTTTAAGTTCGAATTTAGTTTTTCCAACGATGATAGATAGATGAATAGACAAAGACAGACAATCGCTTTAATTGGCTGTAGTAAAACTATTTTTTGTTGCCTTAAAGAGGAAGAGAAAAGCGAACAAATGAAGAAAGAAAAGTGGGGATGAGTGAGACAGTTGCTACACGGCAATTGGACAACAAACACAACTGCTGCAACTTTTGCATATTTGTTGCAACGAGTGTCGTAATTTATGCAATGATTTTTTGTTGTTGTTGCCCCAGGAGTTAAAACAACACAAAGCACATGAGGCAGGCAGGCAACATACCGTAAACTCTAGATACAGTGGTAAACAAATGCCAAATACACACTGAGAAAGAAAATTTGTATATAATATGTAGAAAATAAGCTTCTTCATTACATAGACTTCAATCTGAGATTGATGAGAAATGAAATATATATATAAACTTTACTAATTATATAAAACTTCGATATCTTATATAGTAGGACATTTATCTGATTGTAAAGGAAATAATATGTATAATTTTATCTTTCCAATTTGTTTAATTTTTCAATCTTTTCTTTACCATTGTCCCTGCAATCAAAATGCATTCAAAATGTTCTGGGCAAAAACTTTTGTTTTTGCTAGTTCAAAAATTGGGTAGCAAGCAAACATACATATCCACACCCACACACATACACACGCACATAGGAACATCACATGCCTATACACATAGTAAGAGGGAATAACCGAACTGAACAGCACGTGCAATTCCTGCTGGCTTTTGTCGTTGCAGGTTACCAATTTGCTTTCGATAGGTTGACCAGTCTACTGCTTAGGCTGCTTATTAGACATCACATCTCTGGGACAAATGCGGCCTGACAATATGCAAAACGCAATATGCAACTGTATATAGTCCAGCCACGGGTATGGGGTGCGGTCACCTTCTCTCTTACCAATATCCTCTATCCAATGCTCTCAACCATGTCAATGACAATATCAGACTGCTATTTCAGGTCACGCCCACGGCCATCTAGCGATTTGTCTGTTCGTTAACCAATTCATTTGTCAGGGCATCTGGTGGTAGGTATAGGAAAAGAAAGAGGGTTTGAGGCATCACAGGGGAATTGTTTGGGATGTCGAGCTTATGACACAATTGAAACTGTGTAACAGTTGCAATTGATCAACCAAACTCGGTTTTTCCCCATTTCGTAAATATTGCAAATTTCATTGAAATGGTTAAAATAGTTGCATACTCTTTCTCGAAAGCGAACTCCTTCTCATGGTAGCATTGTTGTATTCATTATATATCGAATGTTAATATTTTAGTACAGCAAATGATTAAATTAAATAAAAATTTACTTCAATATACTAATGTCGTCTATTTTTTTTTATTTTAAAGAACATTTTTTTTATTAAAATCAATGAAATGTTCTTTTTTTCTGCATTCTGCAAGTTTGCCAAGTTGCTGGCGTAAGCTGAAACTCAAGTCACGCCCTATTTTAGCCTTCTTTTGAGTCATGATGGTCCGGTGGCCTATATGCAATCGTGCGATATTTGGTGGCTTCTCGTTGGTCACTTTATGACTGCATGGGGAGCCATAATTTATGAATGAATTCATGAATGTCGAAGTTTCCTCTTACATAAAACTCGAATCAGCTTAGAGTGTAGGAAATATAAGGAGATGGAGAAGATTCGGTCACTTGAACCAAGCCACCCCAAGGACTTGGCAAAATTTAGTTTTTGATTATTTCGATGTCCATTAATGGACAGCAGCAGCTTTCCCTTGAGTGTGCTGAGGTGTTGATGGGTATCCTTGCGGTAGGTTTTACCCATGTTCATTTTGCATAGTTTCATTGCGTGAGCAATCAACTTGAAGAGGTGTGAAATGTGGTAAATTAGTAAAATAAATTACACACCCAAACACACACACACTCACACACTGACTAGTCATGGATAAAAGCAGATACACAGATACACTCATACTAACTATGTATATATATGTATGTATATGTATACATATATATATAGATTGGGGTCCAATGCAGCAGCTACTTAGTTTAGGGACCGACCATCTAATTATGTAGCTTATGTTATTATTAGTTTTGAAATTTGTCCATGTGTGCTTGGAATATTGAGCTATGAATTTTAATGAATAACTGAAATGAATTTCAACTCCTCCTCCAGCTCCACACCCCATCCACAATTTCTCTTTGCACGTACAATTAGTTAGGGGTGTGCTAAGCCATAATTCAAATGTTTATTCACACATTTTGATATCATTAATGCGCATAATTAGTTTCTTCTGGTATGTGAAACAGACAGAGAGAGATAGAGAGAGAGAGAGAGAGAGAGCAAAAAATATATATTTAATAACTAACATCGGTAAATTTGTTGAACTAATGGCAAACCAGAGAAATTTCATCGAAACCAATTGAATTTGGTAAGCCCAAAAAAAAAAACAGAAATAAAAAATAAATCGAAAAATCGCAACAGTTGCATTCAATTTTGAATTCAATGAATGTCAAACCACGCTTGAACCGAGCCAAAAAGGAAACCATATTGAACATGTGTGTGTATATTTGCATATGTATGTATGTACATACATATGTAGATACATATATATATGTATATGCTTGACTGAGCATGCGAATCGACATTATAACGTTACGTATACGCAATGTGCAACGGTATCTCATTGCAATCCGTTAAAGTAAATCGCACGGCAAAAGCGCGCAACACAATAATTTTGCGCATAGAAATGCAGGAGCAAGAGCAAGAGCGAAGCCAGAACCCATTCCTGAAACTGGCTGCTACTCGTACAAACTGGCAGTCAGCTGCACATCCACATCATCATTTCTGCGTGGCCCTTTTGTTTGTTTGCCTTTGCCGACTTCTTCGATGAATGTGCAGCAATATTTTTGCCAGTAGCAACAGCAAATGTATTTATTTAAATTGCTCGGCACGCAAATGCCTTGCAATTGCTATCCACATGGCAAACAGACACATGTTGGCTGCACGTGTATATGCCACCAAGTCGAAGCGAGTTCAATCATATTGCCGGGAATACACACACAGACACACAGCCAGCACACACTCACATGGCACATACTTTTGCAGCAGCAGAGACAGAAAAATAGCAGCCAGGCCAAAATGCAAATAATTTCCATCCAAGCCAAGCAGTCAACTAGAAAGAAAAAAGAAATACATAGAAATGAAAAGAAAAAGCTCAAAAATAGCATAAAGACGAAGTGAATAGACTCTGAACGAATGCAGAAAAAAGAAATATTCAAAAAGGTACTCATAACATTTAATAAAGAACATTGACAAAAATTTTCTCTTAAAATTGAAAGCAAAATAAGTAATTGCAAGTACTTAAAAAAATTGGAATACTTTATAATAAGATCTGTAAAACTATAATGCATATCTGATTAAAGGGAGGATATGTTATAACAACTTTCCTTCAAAATATTCTATTCAGATAAGAGTTCTCTTTTGCTTTAAGCAAAGATAACAAACCCACATTTTGGCTATAGGATCTATGTAAGAGTATACTTTAAATTCCTAACTTGAAACAAACTTTAATCAAAAAGCTACATATATTTTAAAAGTATTGAAAACGAATCTGTATAAGTGCATAATTTCACTTTGCTAAAGTTAATGGACTTGTTGAAAATGTACATATATAAAATATCAGACAGCAGTAAGCGTTATTGCAAACATCATCGATAACAAAATCGATTATTTGGCCAGCAGTTTGAGCGGCATTGTACAGTGTATGGGTGAGCCTTCGGGCCAAGCTCTGACATCCATTTTTTTTTTCTTTTCTGCCTTTTTGTTCTGTAATATTTGCAAGACTACGAATTGAATCGAACTTCTGATAGACAAACAGGCGATATGCTGACAAAGGACAATGGACGATGAGTCTGCAAAAGACACTATGCGAGCTGGCGGAGTGGGGCAAGGATATGGACATGGACAACGACATGGACGTGGACGTGTGTAGAACAACTCGTTACTGTCAGCAGCTGCCAATGTAAACACAAGTGGCCAGCCGCAAAATGGAAAATGCCTGGGCAAGAAGAAGTTTTTTTCAAAACTAAAGTGAAAAGCGCAGCACATCAAAGACAGTGAGTGTTACAAGGAAAGGGACGGCAAGGGAAAGATAACAGAAAAAAAAATAGCAGCTCTTCAAAGTCCTTGGCCGGCGATTGGCGATTGGCGCGGAAATCAATTGCTGTTTTGACAGCAACACGGAAATTGGTTTAATGAAGCAAAAATATCTAAAGCCCCAGCTGACAAAGCTAACAAGGCAAAAGGATAAAGCTAGCCGGCAGCTAATTAGAGTCCTGCACAGATTCGCTCTGATCAAAAGACTGTTTGATTTATGATGGCAGCCAAAGAAATTAGCAGGCAACGAGGCCAACGAGGATACAAAAAAAAATTTATATATATATAAAATAAAGTTATGGCAAATGGGATAAAACTTTGTAGTAAATGTGAAAATTATGCGCGGCGAACTAAGAAACTAATTTAAAATGCACGCGGAAAAAATTCCAAGAACTACCTTAAGTAGATAATCGTAAGGCTGTTCCAGAAAATTGCTACAAAAAAAAGGACAATAAGAAAATTATTATTCGAGCCCAAGAAAATATATACAAGTGGCAGCAATTTAAGAACGATTTTGAATGTAAAACGGAATTGGTTTCATTTTCGTTCAAGTAACCACATTTTCAGAATGGCCTGTAAATGAGAGTGACCAATAAAAATGTGAAGAAAAACGTTCAAAGAAAAAGGTGTTCCATCTACAAGTGGCCATGAAAGAAAGGAGGGAGGGAGGGAGAGAGGAACAAGAAACTGTAAGAGAGAAAAAGAGATGGAGAGCGGCACCGCCCCAAAAAAGTATGTTCATTACTTAAACTAATTACATTTTAAATTAACATTACCGAGCCGGATGAACTGACTGAGGCAGTAAAAGGCTCATAAAGGCAAAAAGATTGTGAATAACCATAGAGGGTGGCCATGGCATGGGAACGGGTATCGGTCGGGGCAGGGTTAGAAGCTTCGTTAGAGTTGGTGTCGGTGGTGCCGTTGGAGTTCCCATTGTCGTATGTATGCATGGCACGCAGAGCAGAAATGGCCAACGGACGTCACTCAGGCGGCGACAGTCGAAATGTATTGAAGTCATTACGAATATGGCCACAAGACGTGGGTTAAGAACACCCTACCCACCCTGTCCGCCCACTTTGGCAAGCACCAGCCAGAGGGTAATGACAGAAATTATGTAATAAAAAGTTACAATTTACGATTGCAATTGAGAGAAAGCGAGGGTAAAGGGCGGCCACGTGACCCAGACAAAAGCATATCGGAAGGAGTTGGTGGAGAAATGAATGCAGAGCCAGGCTGTGGAAATGGTGGCCAATCCTACAGGTGCAGGTCTCGAAGACAGCGAGTAGGTGCCACTGCCAGACAACGTACAATGAACCGTCATAGATAAAAGACATAACAATGATGCCAGAGCAGACGTGCAGAAAAAAAGCGAGAAGACCAGCTCACCAGGACAACCGCCAGGACGAGGCACATTTGCACCTGCCCGGGCCAAATAAGTTATAAAACCTAAGACAAAGGCAAATGGCAAGAGAAAAAGCACCGCAAAAGAAGAATAAGAAGAAAAAAGTCAAGAAAATTACAAACTGGCAATAAATTCAAAACTAAAACAAGGCTCCAAGCCAGACAGACGGCGCTTGAGCCAGAGAATGGAGCTAACCAAGCATATAAGTGGCAGTGGTTTGGGCATATGATAAACATACTTGGACCAGACTTGGAGGAGTTCACACTGGTGTTGGCGTTGGCGTTGGCAGACACTAATAAAGGTGTCATTCCAGAGCAAGTGAGGCGCACAGACAATGGAGAAGGGAAGAAGACAAACAAAAAGTGGGAGCGAAACTTTCAATGGGAATGGTCGGAGAGGGGGCGAAACGTGATTGCAAATTGTAACCGCCAATGGGCCGTAAATTGAAACGTGACTAAAGCAGATAATAAAATGCATAAAATCAGAATACTGACGGCAATGGCAATGCCATCGCCATAGCTATAGCCAAAGCTGGTAGCAATGGGCCCAAATACAAGTGCAGACACGTGAAATGAGGGCTCCGCATGAGGGTTTGCCTAGTTGCTTTTGATAGTTTTGGCCTTCTTTTTTTAACCGGTACCTACTGGATGAATGGGTATATTAGAGCTGCAAAAATGTATGTAACTAACTAAACAATGTAACTGGATTTTTTTGTACGTATAAATTAACGATTACATTTTGGCGGACTTACCTGGAAGACGATTTGTACATCCAAAAGACATTAGGACCCACAATACTTCCTGTTATTGGGTAAACCACATTCGATGCCACGAACTGCCTACACTATTCTATTTGTCATTAAACGTTGGTCGGTCCCGCAAAATACTAGCAAATGAGAAACTAAACTCAAAGGAAATAGCAGAATTCTCATTTGGATTTCACCCTTTTAATACTCTTTCCATTTAAGACTGCAAATATCGACTTTGTATTTACCTACCTTGGGATGGTATTGTACACGCAAATTTCTTTAAATTCTGACATTGACTAGTATAAATGTGAATATTATATTTCTCGAATTTGATTTATCGTTGCCATATAACACAGCATTTTGATTGAAGAAGTCTTTCGTCAAATCAATCGGCTTAGTGAAATTGATTCCTGATCCTTAATATATTCCCACAGCAATTTCTTAAACATTTTCCGTTTATCAATATAAAAAATTTTACTCAAAAGATGTAAAGATATTAAAATTCGAAATTGGCTTTGAGTTTCTTTGCCTGTTTTATTTGTGTTTTAAAGCTTGTTAAATGATTATATTATTTTGGTTGTTCTGCTTTGTTCTGACACAAATGAGCACAGCGAAGTTTTAATTAATTCCATACCAAAAAACAAGCAAAAGCCGCAGGCAAACAACGGAACATATACAAGGCTCAAAGCAGTGTAAAAAAAGGAGCAAGAGCCAAATAGGGAGAGAGAAAAGAATGGCCTAAGATACATATAAAGGCAACTGAATTATTGGCAGTCAGACAAACACACACACACACACATTCCTATACATATACAAAAGTCTGTGGAACCTGGACGAGG
Source organism: Drosophila austrosaltans (assembly GCA_035045865.1). NCBI lineage: Eukaryota > Metazoa > Arthropoda > Insecta > Diptera > Drosophilidae > Drosophila > Drosophila austrosaltans. The sequence continues at coordinate 8,512,478 of JAWNOQ010000049.1, read as the reverse complement.
TTCTGGCCTGAATTGTCATTGTCATTGTAATTTTGTTGTCATGCTAAATACAGTATATTTAACCAGCAACAAAGTCCTGGAAAAAAAGTTAGAATAAAAGTACACAACGAAAACTTTGAAATGAAAGAAAAAGAAAAAACTAAAAAAAAGGGTTCATTGCCTTTATATGTGAATGGTTCAAATACAAGGAAGTGAATAGTAAAGGTAAAAGACAGAGAATGTATTTTTCAATAAGATCTAAAATCATAAAGAAAAACCGATTTTCATTATTTTAAAAGTATTTTTTCAAAAGTTCCACCAAAATGCAGTTTAGAAATATCAAGCCGGAAACGCAAATTTCTTTTACCAAACAATGAAACGTAAAAAAGTTAAAGTGCAGAAATGGAGGAAACAAATAAAGTAAATAAAAACTGAAAAACGGAAAGAAAGAAAAAAGAAAGTTTATAAACATTTTAAGTGCAGCCTGAAAGATGCGAACAAAAGACATGCCACAATGCTGATGGAAACGAAAGGTGGGTGGAAGACCAAACCGAAACAAGCCCAACCGAACCACAGCAATGGGTGCAATGAAACTGAAATCTCACACAAATAAATGCAATCAAAGGCAAGAAGTGTAACAGGAAGCAGGACTAACAAAGCAAAACGGATGCGGAAATGGCAACTGGATGCCTCAAGTAGTTTTATGTCTCGAGAGGAAAGCGCTGAAAGTGAAAGCCACTGAATCAGATTCGAATACGCCGCACAAAAAGGTGGAAATGAAAAAGAGTTGAAATAAATCGACATAAAAGTAGATTTTGGCTAATTGAAAATGCCAAATGTAATTTCATGACAAATGTCGAAGACTTCTTCGCTTCTTTTCATTAGATTGTTTTACAAACATTTGCATAATTTCTCAATTTTGTTTTTCTTTTCTTGTTTGTTTCATTTATTTGCACTTTTACACTTTTAATTACTCAAACAGAATCTCAGAATACCAAACTAGTAATGGAATATTACCCCCCCATCAAACACACAGACACAGACATAAACACACTTCACTTGACATTACGCATACGCCCTGTCGGTATGTTAGAAAATTTCTCTTCTTGCATTTTGCTCTCATGTCACAGTCACTTAACCTTTAAGCAAATCAAATGACGACAGAGTAATTTACTCGAAACCCGGACAAAGTGTAAGGCGGATGGTTGAAATTTGTTTCAACAGCTTCCAGGCATAACAGTGACAAATATTTTTGCGCATGTGTTGGGCTTCAGGGTGTCTCATTCTCTTCTTTTCATTGAGCCTCCCTCTGGCAAAAGTTGAAAATTAAAATTAAATGTTCAAATATTTGCTTTTACGCCACTTTGACTCTGAGCTTGAAGACCCCCTCACCCCACACCTTATCAGTCAATCGGGGTATTTTGGTGTGGGTTGAAAAGTGTTAAATTGCCGCTTTCAGCAAAATGTCGATTGATACAAACGCGCCAAAGGTCGACTGCGATGACTCTCTGCTTTAGCGTGTGTGTATATGTGTGTGTGTACTGGCACTACTAATGAAAGCCATGAGTGCTCCTCCTTCTACCATTAATGGTGATATTTTTTTGCCCTTCAACCACTTTACTCGCCATTTAACCGATGATTGGATCACAGCAGGCCCCTAGTCCCATAGGGGACAAGTCGGGGGAGGATTGATGGACAGGAAACCGGCTTCAGGCTCTACCCCTCAGGACGATATGAAATTCATGTGAAATCGCACAGCGGGCAGGCAAAATATCAATAAGAAAAAAAAAAGAGAACGAAATTTGGTGTTCCTTCATGAAATTTGAAATACTCTGTAAAATGAGAACTACAGGAAAATAAATAAAACTTAAGTACGTTTGGCCTGATTTTTTAAGAAAAATTTAAGAGATGGAGATAACTTTGAGAATAGATAAACTAATTTATAAATATACTCAATTTATAAATATTTTCACCCGAACTTGACTTGAAATTGCACAAGAGATATTCCTTGGGTACTACTATTTTTAAATTTATTCAAATCTTATTTGATGACCAACGCAATTATATTATCATTGTTACCATTCAGTTGATTATAGGGAAAAAAGTGGCATTGGCGAATGAGTGTAAAAAAATGGCCATTAATATATACAGAGCTGATGTATCTGAGGCCTATCAGAGGGCAACATATTCAATAGCTTTTCAAAAGTATGCTTAACTACGGTTGCAATAATAACAACAACATCAACAGCTCTAGTACCAGCAGCAAAAAAAAACAGGCGTCAAAAATGAGTAGGGGCAGAAAAGAAAAAACACAAGAAAAACCCGGAATAAGATGGAAAAAATAACAGAGTCAGGGAAAATCATTCGAGAACCCATCACCCACAAACACAAACACATGCACCCTCACTCAACTCTCAAACATTTGCATGTCAAGACCTCCACTTCCATCTTCCTGACTCCTATGCCTCCCCTTTTGCTTGAATTAAAAACGACCATGAATAAATTTTAACAACGCTTGTGTGTTAAAGTATTTAATGCTTAAAGGCTCAGCGAATCGTCCGGCCGTGCGCCTTAAGCCATGCCACATGTTGAAGGCACATGTGCCCGAGATCTTTACCACTGCCTCCCTTCCTGCCTGCCTTTCTGCCTTCCTACCCGAATCTGAATCTGAGTTTGAGTTGAGTTTGAGAAGTGGATGAAGATGAGTGAGTGAATGAGTGTGGGCACTTGTCACTTTGACAACACATCGCCAAGGCGTTGTCAACGACCGTTTTCTTTCTTGTCGCCTTTCTCTGGGTCTTGTATGCTGTTTGCCTTAGTTCTTAGTGATTAAGCACATAATTGGATTTATTTCAGACCCCTTAACATATGTAACGCTCTTTGTGGCAAAAACTTTGTTATGGGTATTAGAAAATATTCTTATACATGCATAGATATACTGCGAGGGCTGTCTAACAGATACCTCGAAAAGAAGTTCTCCCTATTATATAAGTAACCAGTTTTCAGAACACACAACCTTTTGTTTCACTCTTAAAACATTTAAAACTCACCTTGCATACATATTACTATATAAGTAGATAGATTTTGAGATCCTACAGTAAGGATTTGTGGTTTTTAAGCATTAATTGCCTTGCGGTTGTCACAATCCAAAAGCGGATCTCCTCTTAATTAAGCGGAGAGTGGGGGCACTCTCATTACGTGCTTTATATATAAATCAGTTACATTCATAAATTATCAATGAATTTCCCTAGATAAATGTAACTAACTACTATCAATAAACCTTTTACACATGAAAACCAAATTTTTTTTTGTTGAAATAAAAATGCCGAAGGACATTTGTAAGCTCTTTAAAGGCATTGTCATTGTGGGCGTGTCGATGATGCATATATGAATGAATGTTAATGCCTCTTATCCAGTGGTCAGCCAGCAAAAAAAAAAAAAAAAAAAAGAGAAAGAGAAGGCCCTGACAGCTGTGTGAGGCTTAGTCGAGGCTTAAACCAAATGCCTGATTGACTCAATTTTGTGTGTGTTTTGGCTTGCACAGATGCTGCCATTGCCTGGCGCTAAATGATATAAACATTTTATAATTCTTCATGTCAGGGTGCATTATAAATTATTCAATTTAGTTAATACAAAATCAATTCGCATAAACTCAAGTATAAAAAATCATCCTATTATTATCGTTATAATAAACTCTGCCTGGCTGCCAGACTTCCTTTTGATCAGTGTGTGAGTGTTTGTGTGTGTTTGTGTGTGGCATTCTGTATATTATACAATAAACATCATCATTAAATATAATTGCATGCTACAGTTACACAGTTGCGTTAAAAGCGTACGCTGCCATTGTGGTTGCGGTGATTGGGTGGCCATTGAGTGGGTGGTACGACAAAAAAATCGAAAAAAGAAGAAACAACAAAAACTGTCTAACCGCGTTTGTTATGCAAGCTCTCATTAAAATGTTTTGCCGCGTTACGCATACGCATTGTTGGCCCCCGAAAAATGAAATCTACTTTGGTATGTTATCTCCCCCTATGTTCCCGGTTACTGTTATCCATAGGCATATGTGTTCCGCTTACACAGTTGGTCACTCGATATACTATAAAATAGGCTTCCTAGGGGCTTTTCGATTTAACATTTCCATTATGCTTAACAATGGTGAAATCGATAAATTGAGTAAAACCAGCAAAACCATCATCATTTTCAAACAAAGTTCTACCTATTATTTACACAGCTTAGTCCAATACGTCTAACCAAATGGGGATGCCATATTTTACCACCTATACTGATAGTGCAACAATGCAGAAATGTCCAAACACATATAAGTTGGTTTTATATATTTTTTTGTTGATATTGATTTGGTTTGGTTTTTAAAACTCATCATTCTCTCATTGCTTTTGTTGTTGCTTTTCGGAATAAATTTGATATTTTTGGCAATGGTTGAATTGTTACCCATAGCAATGATAATATTCTAATGCAAAAAAATATACCAAGAAAGTCGAATCGATATGTGATTTTATATGCAATTAAAGCACCTTGAACGGCAAAGAAAAGTTAAGTCTTCACTCTTATATAAAATGTAGATTATTTACAACAATTTGGCAAGATTAAAATACAAGAGACATATTTTAAGAAAGGTTTTACTCGTGACCTTTTTGTTTCTACTAACTAAATTCTGTTCAACTAACTAAACTCATACAAAATGAAACTGAATTATTACTGACGTTAACTAAATTTAGCACAAAGATATAAATTAAAAACCCAAACAGGCAACATTTTCAACTGCAGTCGTTATTCATTATCGTTTGCCATAAAATAAAATGCAATTGTCTTTTTATCGGCAAATAATTAAAAATTGTAAAAAATTATACAACATTTGGCAACAACATTGATTTCATTCCAGAAAGATAATATGATGGCTTTATCTCGTTTTTATTGTTATTTATTTTGTTAAATAATTAGACGTTATATTTAATTTTTCATAATAACATTTTTCTTGACAACATTTGTCAGGTCAGGTCAGGGCCAAGAAGAGTACAAAAGAGTTGTGACTGCTTTTGTATTGTTGTTTTTGTGTTTTGCTGAATATTTGAAGAATTTCTTAATTGTTAAGAATAAGAACTGAAAGGGGCAAAGCTACCCATGGCCATTGTTGTAGGTCGCCAATTAATAATTCAACTAACTGTTACCCCTCGCCCTCGCTCCATGTCTTTATATATATATAAATATTATTTTAAAAAACAATTTTCCAACAAACGACAGCCAAGTTTTGTCCGAGTTGCCTAGGACAACAAGGCAACGCACATATACACACACACATACGCACACACACAGCATGTGGCAGAAAGTATACCAAAACAAAAAAAAAAATCCTTCCGACAAAAAAGCGAAACAGTAGATGAAGCATAAGCAACAGAACGCAACGCGAAAAGCGAAAAAAAACGAGAGAAATAATAAAAAGAAATTGGACAATAAAATACAACAATTTATGGCGTACAGCAATCCTTTTTGGTGGCACTCTTTACGGTTTCTTACAGGACAAAGAGAGAGAGAGAGAGAGAGAGTGAGATGGAGGAGTGTATAGAGGCGCCAAAAGTCGTGGACATGCCATGGGCCAAGGCGTAGCACATTGTTTGTGGCGGTTTCAATGGGCGTGGCCATACCAAAAGCTGGACCGTCATTGGAAACTAAACGAAAATGTTTAGTATGATTTCGTTTTACCCCTTTTCTTTTTCTTAGTATTTCTCTTTTATATGTATATAGTATATATTTATTTATTATTGCCGAGGTTTCGGCACTCCAGAAACAGGACACAACTAGCCGGTTTTCTTATGCTCTTTGGTGAAAAGGATTTAAAGCGGAATGCCATTTACAATGATATCAAAAGAGAGAAAAAGTCAAGTGAATATTTGACAGTTTTGATAAGGAAACAAAATCTTTTTATAATTTATATATACATATATTTATATGTATGTTCTTGATCGCATTAGAGTCTTTGCTTTCGATTTTCAATCAATTTTCACACACACACTGTCTCCTGTTTCCTGCCCTTTGCTTTACTTCACTCTCTTCTGTTTCGTTAAGTCTTTTATTTTAGCTTCGATTTTTCCTTTTTCTTTCTATGTTTTTTTATGGCTTTTATTAGTTGACGTTGGTAAGTGATGGCTGGTTGGTTGGTTGGTTGGCTGGCTGGTAACAAATGTTGAACAAAAGTTGTTGCCGCTGCCAGTTTCATTTCAACTGCCACCAGAAATGATTTAAGTGTGCCGCACGTTTTCAGTGTCCCCTACCAAACCACTTCCCATTCCTCCATTCTGTCAATCCCTGGGGCGCTCGGTTTGGTCCAAGGACATTTTCTAGGAACGGACAAAAAAAAAACGAACAGAAACTTTATTTCATTTAATTGAAATTTTATGTAAAACATATATATTTCGTTTGATGCATAGTTTTTTCTGTGTTTTCTCTTTTTGGATGAATATAAATGAAAAAAAAAAAAATGAAATATTTGCAAATTTTTACGAGCATTTATGTTATATGGCTTTTTTTTTTTAGTTAACTGCTTGACCTTCGCTTCAAAATGAGATAAATTTCATGATTTTTCAATGTTTGAACTTTTAGCCGCAGAGCAGAGCGAACATAAATTACATGACTTTTATCTTTGTCTCCCTTTCTCTTTACTCTTATGTAGCTATCTCTTACTCACTCCCTAGTGGGGAAGGGGAGAAGAGTATAAAATGCATTGGAGATAAACAAAATGGAAATCCCTTTTATTTTAACAAATTGACAGGCAAAATCCAAACGAAATAACAGGAAAGTAAAACAGAATGTGCAAGAACACACACATATGTATATATACATATATATAAATGTATACATATATTGCTCTATCCACATACACATATGTGTGTGTGTGTTTGTGTGCATGTAACAGAGTTAAAGTGTTTGTTGTTGAGTGAGTGAGTGGTTGTCTCTGTCGAGTGCAATGAAACAAACCCAATAGCAACCGACTGGATTCGAGAAAATCTTTTAATGAAAGAGTGAAATTAGGATATCCTTTATCCATACAAATGATTACGTCGCATTGTCAAGGATACATTTCCATAGAAAGAAAATAATGAAGAAACAAATTACATTTGCATATGCGATATATATCATATGTAAGTCAAATTTTATGACATCTCATCAATAAAAATTAAAATATTGTGAAATATTTGTAAAGGTTATAAAATAAGAAAATTTAATTTAAAGATTGATTGTTATAATTTTTATTACTTTTACGGTATTGATTAGAGAAAACGCATACATATATAGCTAAAATCTGTAAATGCACAATTCTTTACTGATTATCTGTTTGAATAAATAAGGAAGAGTAAAATCCATTTCAAAATAAGGTACGAAGAAGTCTTTTTGAAAGGAATATCTAATTTACCTTTTTATCATAAAACCGTATGTATTGATAGTTGCCGTGACTTTGGCAATCGATAAAATGGAATGGTATAATAACTTACTTAAAATATATTTTGTTAAGTTAAAAGATTTCTATAGTCAGTTTTACCAATATTATATATAAAAAATCATGAATTACTTACTTACATTAAGCGATACTTACATTTTTAATCTCGTACATCCTTTTAAAAATCCTTCTAAAATACTAATATGAATTCTCCAATAATAATTCATAGTTAGATATCAAAAAAATTATAAATAACTCACTGGGAGCACTTTTCCTGATCCCTGAAATATCCAAACAATAATTACATAACAATTTAACTGAATTTCCATATCATTCAAATGTGAACAAATAAAAACAGTTTTACAACCACTGTAACTCTCACTTACCTTACTTTAATATTTGAAACCAGCATATAAAACAGAAAAAATCCCCTTTTAATAAATTATAGTTTCTTAAATGTTATTTTTTTTTTTAAATTTATTTATATATGTAATTTGTTTCATATTATTTTGCTGGCATTTATTTGTATCTTTTTCTCATTTTTCATTTACACATATGAATTAAACTGTTTCCCATTTACGTTTGATGCACAAAACACTTAATTGAATTTACGAATTTTCATTTCTCTATTCATATTTTCCATTCACAATTTCCATACAAATATTTACATGGTATGAATACTTGAAAAATTCAAGTTTCATTTTTGTTTATTTCCTATGTACGATCCATTGAGATTTATGGGTAACTTGCAATTCGCTTTTACAGTTTTTTAACCTTTCGGTTTATTTTGTTTTTCTTTTTCTTTTTTTGTGGCAAATTTTACAATATTTTTTTGTTTTTATCAGTTTTTCATAGTTTGCCCCTTTTGTGGTCTTTTTTGGTTGACCAATCCCATTTAACTATTAAATTAGTTTAGTATAGTAAACGTAGTAAATATAATAGTTACAATAATAATAATAATATACATGTAGTTATTTATAATTTTTAATTTAAGTTTTGATCACATGTGTTGTTGTTTTTTTTTTTTTCTTTCTGTTTTTATGTTTTTCTTTTGTTGTTTCGCCTTTTTGCCTTTTGTGTGTGTGTGTTTGAAACAAAAAGAGTTTGTTATTTATTTAGTTACCTTTCCGTTTTGCCATTTCATCAACTCCATTAATCAGGATTAAATTAAAAAATATATTCACTATATTGTATATATAGAAATATGTTTAGTATGTGTAGTTAACTATGTATGCATATATGTATGTCTCAATAATTTTCCATTTATTTTTTTTATATTTTTAAATTGTTTTTATCTCTTTCATTTTTTAATTTTTTTACTTTCTTTCTTTCTTTTGTTGTGAACTTATGCGCAATTTTGGCGGGTTTGACTTTTGTTTGTGTTTACTATATATTATAAATATATATATATATGTATATGTTTTCGTAATTTTACAATAATCATACTGTTGTTTTTTTGTTTTTTTGGAATTATTAAAGCCAAAATGAAAAAATAAACCAGTATGGTAAAACTGTGGCCAGCCATTGAATTAACATTATTTAAAAGTTTGCCTAATTAAATGTTTAATGTTAATTAACTAATTAAATGAACAATTCGTTTTCATTAGTTTTCTTTTTTTTAAAGATGGTTTATTTAATAACCAAATTAAAAAATGCATTATCTGCTTTAGCAATATGATAATAAAACTTCATTTTTTTCCCCATCGTTTAGTTGGTTGAATGGGCAAAGCAGAGTGTGCATTATGGTTAAATGTTGGAGGTAAATGTGTGAAAGGAAGTTAAGTGGATAATATTTTAATGAGATTATGAAGGTAAGCACAAAATATGCAATACCCTGCAGCAGCCTCATTTTCATAATACTTGGAAAAAATGTGCAGAATTTAAACCTTTGCAGTCAATCTTGTTACTTTTGTAGCTGCAAACATCATTTAAAGAAGATTAAAAGCACTTCAAAAAGTAAAAATATAATTGCTTATAACAACAGAAAAGCAATTGTGTTTACAGGGTATCAAAACAAATTATAATAAGTTGCCTTACAGTTAAAAAAAAGTTGGTTGATTCTGACCGACATGAAAAATTAAAAGGCTCTTAATTTGAAATGTAACTAAAGGCAAGTCGAATAGACTGAAAAATTTCATTAGTTTACCACAACAACTGTAACATTTCTATATCATATTAAACTTTACTAACTTTTTCATAGAAAAAATAAATATTTAATGAAATTTTTTTGTAGATTTCTATTTAAGGTTTTTCTGTTGTGTAAGTTTTTTTTATTTTCTAGCCCTAATTTCATTTTTTGGTATTCTAATTAATTTTCACTTTGCTTTTTTTGTGCGCTATTTCTTTTTTTTCTGTCTCTTTTTGTTTGTTTGTTTTGTTTGCCTTTGTTGTTTTGAAGTGTCCTTACTTAGATCTAAGGATAAAAATAAACATAACAATGATATTTATACAATGTGGGCTGAGCTATGGTTACAAAATGTATCTGCATGTGTGTGAGTGTCTGAAGATTTTGATTTAGAGTAAGTTGGGTGGAATGGGTGGATGGTTGTTGGCTGTCACATTGTATTTGTTTATGGCCAATGTTGCAACTGCTCACATACATAGTTGCCCCTAGCAGCTGCTACGTGAAAACCAAGTCTGAGGCCAACAGACAAACAAACACAGAAACAAAAGAAAGAGTTGCAAAAAAAAAATTGCAAAATAGTTGTAACTTTGTCAATTAACCTACAAAGAGTAGACTTTTGCTTTACAACTCTTAAGCTTGACCCACTCGAATATATTTATATGTAGTATGTATATGTATATATATGTATTTTGAATGCTTCGGATGAGTTTTAATGAACTTTTACATATGAGGAATTTATCACGTTCTTGGTCCTTGATACCGACAATAGGATCTGCCCATAATGTCCTCGGCTGAAATTGACTGGTCAATGGGTTGAACACGCAACAGTTCCAATTGATCGCGCACCTGCAACAACAATAATTACAAGAAGAAAAACAAAAGAAATGTAAAGTAACTCATGCATAACCATTTCTATGAAAATTGCTGAAAATTGATTGCTTTGATTGCTTTGAGTGAAGAAGGAATATTGCCATATAAGCAAAACTTATACAATTCGTAAATTGGCAAAGTTTACATTTGGTTTGTGGGGAGAAAATTACTTCAAAATGTATTTTAATGAAAGTTTTGTGTTTTTAGTTTTCGTCTGATGAGATTTATGTGCAAATATTAATTATACATTCAAGTTGAAAGTTTTCGCGTTTCATTTTGCTTTTGCTGCTTGGCCAAAAGTTTGCCCTAAATGATTGCCAGAAGGCTGAAAGATATTACCCAAATGAAAATCAATGATGATCATTCTTTATAGAGTAATAAAAGTATATAAAAAAGTCACAAAAGTCGATTTACTTTAATACAGAAAATATCCTCATTATGACTTTCGAAATGACTTGTCTTCATTAATCAAAGACTATGAAATATGTATAATAAAAAAGAGTTTTGATTATATCTGTATTGATGGGTAAACTTTGCTGTGGGAAAGAAATATTATAAGCTATATTATACATACTCTGTAATGACATAATTTTGATTGAATTACAATTGTTATTAAAGTTTCTAAGACAAATTCGAAGCTAATCAATCTTTCAATTGGGTTTATATTTCGCAATTTACAATAAAGGCTTACTCTTCCCTTAGGAGTAGAAGTTTAGATTCAAAGAATATGTTAACAATGGAACCCAGTGAATACTCAGCTAACCTTTATTTAATATACATATATGTAAATCATTTAGCATGAAAAATATTTTGCCAGTCCCCTGACCTATGTATTCATAAAAGAAAAAACTTAAGCTGATGGGGAAACAACTAATATAAAATAAGGAATTAGTTAACCCTTATTACCTTGGCAATATATAAATAAATATTTCACTCTGTTGTGTTACATATTATATCTGGATTAGTATAATAAAATATTCATTTGGAATTAAGGCATAACAAAAACTCTCGCCTTTAACTCAAAGTAAAGTCTGCAGCTTATTTTTAGAAAAAAAAATAAAGAAAAGATGAGGGGAAAAAATGTTGTTTTGCTTTCAACACCAAACACCTCTTGAGCAAAGACCCAAAAGGAAGAAGCAGGGAAAGAAGATGAAGGGGAGTATTTCCTGGTTTTTTCCTTTGCACATATAACAATCGAAATGACGACTTTTTTATGGCACCCTCGCCCTCTGCGGTAACAATACAATAGAACGTCAGCTTTTTGGGTTCAGTCATTGCACTTTTGTTTTGCCCCTCTTTTCCATCCATTTTCTGTTCTTTGCTCTCTGTGTTGCCGTCTCTTTAGTTGGGCTTTGTGGTATTTGCCTCTTGGCTAGACTCATTCCGGCCTTAACTCAAAGGCAAAGGCAAAAATGAGCTTCATGGTTACAATTCAGTGAGTGAAATAGTTCAAAGCAAAAATGGAATGTTAAAGAGCTATGATAGTTTTTCATGCACAAGCTAAACACAAAGCCAAATCAATTGTAAAGAAGGTCAGTCAACACCCACATATACACACACACACACACTCACACAAAGAGGCATACTAACACGCATATGGGGTTGTGGCAAAAAGATATTTAAATGAATTTGTCTCGCACAAATTGCTACCATTTGTCCATCGTCGATGCCGACGCCGCCACTTGGGCTATGTGTCGTGCCAAATGCCGTTCTTTGCTCGCATTAGATATAAAGGGCTAAAATAAAAGATACATTTACACAAACACAAGAGCCAAAAGATGGGATGGGGGGGAAGGAAAATGGTGATACTGATGGAGAGTAAAAGGATGGGGGCATATATAGAGCAGAGTCGAGTGCTCTGCTTTTGTGTAGATAAAAACTGGCGTCAAGAAAATTATCATGTTCATGGGCCATGGGCTGCTGTTGCTTTTGCCTTCGTTGCTGTTGTTGTTGTATGTTAGTGGAGCTTAAGCTGATGCTATCCCCCACAACTGGCCCCACCCACCAATTTGTGGTTGTTGTTGGTGTTGTTGTTCGTTTCGTTGTAGTTGTTGCTGCTACCCGAAACGCTTTCAAAAAGGCCGGCGCCTTACTGAATTGTGTGGACAAATTGTGGCCAGGGCTGTTCTGACAATCATTTTCATCTCAATATAAGGAATTTAAATGGCAAATTATTGAAAGGCATTGACAAAACTGACCCCAAAATCGAAACCATAGTTAAAGTAAGTAGTAACAACAAAGTGCTTTTTAGATAATGTTCTACAATTTGTCTGAGTCAGATTGTAAAGTAATAGCACCGACTTGGTTTATGGTCTCCTATCAAGGAAATATAGTTTCTTTTTAAGAAATAATAAAAAAAGGAATTCAAACTTTAAAAACATTATAAAAGTTAATCTAATTTATGCATTTCCATTTCTCTTTTCGTCAAGATTTTACTAAATGAAAACCAACAAACTTCAGTTGAAATTGTTCATGAGAACAGTTTCGTGTCTTAGCCTTCTGTTCGTGTCCAGCTTAAAAGGGTATTATATATATATATATATATATATATGTATTTCTGAGTGTGCGAGTGTACAAGATGGCAATCATTAAAATGGCCTTTTGCCTAATTTCTATGACTGGCTTAATTATCACAGTCACACACAAACACACACCCACACACACCCAACCCTAGAACATAAGTCCCCTGGGTTTGCCTATGCTTTCGGTGCTGTTCGAGGTAAACCAAAAAATAAGGACATTTGAGTGTCTAATAATTGAACATTTGACCCTGGCTATGTTGTTATTATTTAATTACATTACCAGCTTTAGATGTTATATATTTGATTTGCAATATTACAAGTTGAACGACCCGCAACTTTCTCCTTCTCGCTACAGGATCAGTGAAAACAAAAGCCAACATTTTTAATTACGTTTCGTTTTGTTTTTTCCTTTTTGCTTTCACACAAAAGTATTACAATAAAATGCTTAATGAGCATTATGGTTCAGTAAAGAAAAAATACAGTGTAATATAAGTACATATATATAGGTGTATATACATATATATATGGTATATTATCTGTTTGTTGAGTGCAAAATGCAATAAAAATGCGCACAGTTTTAATCAGACAACGCCGCCCCACAAAGTAGGCAAAGATATACTCATTGTAATCGCATAGTATCTTTCCTTTTTCTCAGTTTATATACATATTCCTATATAAAGTATAAAGTGAGCTAAAACTAATTACAGCACTAGAGAGAAATGGAGAATATGATTAAAGTTTCTTTTCCTCTCTATCACTCTCTCTCTGTCTCTCTCGGTCTGTTCCTCTCAGAGCAGCAAGCGCAAAGCGTTAAATTAAAACAAAAAAAAAAGGAACCGAAAAATAGAAAATTATACCGAGAGTCTTTCTCGCTCTCTGGTTTTTTAACTCATGGAGGTTTTTATAATGAGAAAAAGCCATAAAATGTATGCCACATGCCGGGGGCTTTCGGGGTACGTGAGGTGGGGAAAAAGGGGCATTTGATTTATATTTGTTATGAAATGGTTTTCATACTGCTGCAAAGCAATTTAGGTTTTATGAATCCAATATGGAATTGCCTTATAACGATTATATTACTTTGAATTCTTTTCTGTTGTAGCTGATATATATATAAAAGATATAAATTAAAGTTTAATCATTTAGACTAGCTTTAGATCAGGATAAGGAAAGCTAAGTTAAAGTTGACTGTGAAATTTGTGTGGAACTTTTTAGTTTTTCTTACTATTTTGAAATAATTTAGCCTTAGCTAACAAGACAACTATAAACTTTATAAGTCATTTTTTATATTCATATAATTTCGAATCAATTTTTTCAAGGTCTAATATAAGACTAGAGGAGCTCACTTACTAGTGCATAAAATTTCCTTAAACTCTTTTTGTATTAGACATATTACTTTGTAGAACTTGTTACTACTTTTGAACTTTGGGAAAGATATTTGGTGGAGATTAGGATAAATATCATTAACTTTTTTCCCCATTATATGCTCTAGTGCAAATTAATTCTAATATTGGCAAAATACCCAAATTTCCTATTGATTTACATTAATATGTGGCTATAATTTGCCACCACTTTGATTGCTCTGACCAAAATTGCGGCTAGCATACATTGCATTTATTTGTTGGTTGGAACACAACAAGAAATAATTATATCCTTGTTTAGTGTTTCAGTGTCATTATAAATTTAATAAGTATAAAAGGTAATTTGACACGAAAAGCGTTTTATTTATTATTGAATTGAAAATCTAGTAAAGAAGTCTAGTAAAGCTTGAAGTTACATACATTGAAATTTTCGATTTCTTTGACAGAAAAGAATCAAGAGTTAGTAGCCAATAAAATGCTGATTCTTAAGGGTAAATTAAAACTCTTATTTTCAGTTTGTTGATATCTAAAGTGCTATTCAGCTCTTTAGTTACTATCTGGCATCGTTAACTCAACTGCAAAACAAATCCACTTGGAAGCCATCCATAGCTCCAATAGTCATTCGAGTGGCATTCAATGGAATAGACACTATAGAAAGTAGCTTCAGCTATATGCTCGTTCTGTATTGATTTAAATTGAATGCAGCTTGAGATTGAGAAGAGTAAAGGAAAACAGAAACAGAAAACAGTAGGAGTCGGTCATGTGGCATGTGGCAAGTATTAGCCAAACCTCGAGTTCAAGTCCAGATCCAAGCAGGAAAACCATGCGGACAGCAAACAAACTGACCACATCCGCAAACAAACTGATGTTTGGTCATGCTGCCTCGTGCTCATGTATAAATATCGGTATAACCATTTGAAAATCCTTTTATATATAAACATATATATATGTATGTATATAAAATTATTTCACAACTTGCGTCTTTTCAACGCAGAAGCCAAGGCGACTGGCAGTGTCCTGGCAAAGTATGTGCAAATTCCATTGCAAAGCCACATTATTCCTTTTATCCTTTTGTACGGAATTCTCTGCAACTGCAATAACAAGCGAGAAAAAGTGAGAGAGAAAGAGAATGCAAGTTGCAGCCAGCTTCAAATGGTAGACACGGGGTATGGGTTGAGGACTAAATATTTTGTGAACTGAAACTGGGACTGGACTGCTTTTCTAATCCTCAATCCTCGCCAGGTATGCGCCTAAACTCACAGGATACAATGCCAAAAATTTGTGCCAGAAAAAGCTGTTTAGTTTTTCCTTCTCTTTTAGCAATTTCTCCTGTTTTTTTTTTTTTTTTTTGTTTCTTTGGGACTTTTTTGTTTGTCTGTTGGCTCACTCACCGCTTCGACTTCCTTGAACACACGTATTAGATTCTTGCCAGCCAACTTGGCAATATCCTCCTCCGACCATTTATCAGACTCAAGCAATGTGGCAAAAAGATGAGGATATTTTGAAACATCCTCCAGTCCCTTGGGTACTCTAAAATAAAAAACACACAAAAGCAACAAGGAAAAAATTAAGTTTCATAAAAAATGGATAAATATTAAAGCGTAACTTTAAGTAACTTTAAAAATACGTACAAGTTAACGCCATCATAACCAGCACCAATGCCAACATGATCAATGCCGGCTACTTCTCTTATATGGTTGATATGAGCTGTGAATCGAATTTCAAGGATTAATTGCGTTTGCAAGAGGAACTCAGTCGTATGGTTCTCACTGCTACCTACCTACAACGTCGCGCAATGTGGCCTGGCCAGAGCAGCTGACAAAATGTGGATAAAAAGCCACCATTACCAGTCCGCCATTTATGGCCTGCGATATTAAGAGTGGAGGAAGAAACAATGATTAATCGCCTGCAGTTGCCATTAATAGACTCTCCGGTAGTTTCGAGTACTTACTATACGCTGCAGGACATGATCGGGCACATTGCGAGAACTATTACAAATAGCATGAGCCGATGAATGGGAAAATATAAGCGGTGCTCTTGATGCAGCCAAAGCATCCAGCATGGTGGGCACCGAAACATGAGATAGATCAACAATCATGCCCAGACGATTCATTTCCTTAACAACCAGCTAAAGAAGAAGAGACACAGAGACATTTGCATGGATATTTTTAAAAAAGTAGGTAAACTTAATATATAAAGTTGATAGCCAAAATAAAATACTTTATCATAGCTGTTTCCGTTTCCGGTTGCTTACCTTGCCAAATGTGGATAGACCTCCTATATGCGGATATTTGCCTGGTTCGTCAACTTTGCAGCAGTCCGCCCTGTTGACAGTTAAAAAAGTCAGTGCTGAGACCACATCATTGCGCTTCCATCTTCAGTTACTCACCAGGGTGTATTGCAGGTGTGTGTGAGTGTTAGATATCTGGCCCCCAACTGATAAAACATGCGAAGAACACTTAGACTCGTCCCAATGGCATGACCACCCTCTACTCCAATTAGGCTGGCTATTTTGCCCGTCCGATGTGTTTGCTCTATGCCCGTTGCTGTCGTGACCAGAGCCATGTGATGCGGATAGAGTTGTACGAGGCGACGTATTAAATCGATTTGTTCCAATGTCAGTTGCACTGCATCCAAATGCTGGGACGAACATGGGGCATATGCCGACCAAAACTGTGCCGACACCATTCCCTCCTTCAGGCGACGTAGATCCGTGTGGCTCCAGGCACTTGTTGACCAGGGAGCCATTTCGCGTAGATCTCCACCGAAATGAAAATCTTTCAGTTGATTCTTTAGAAATTTGCGTATGTTCCATGGTAGATCGTTGTGTCCATCGATAAGGGGCACTTCTTTTAGTACATTTCTCACCCGTTGCATGCGAAAGTCGAAATCGTCGTTGCCGCTGTTGCCACTGGCCGAGCATTTCAGTATGGGCAAGACCAACGGAAAGTAAATGAAGGTCAAACAATTTAGGCCACAAAGCACGAAGCCCTTTGGCAGCTTCCGCGATTTCATTGCCCCCAAGAGCTAAAAGCAAAGCACAAATGGCGGCGCAGCTTTCACATTGATATAGTTCCGTATTGTTCGGGCTAAAAAAAAAAAAATGTACAGAATAAAAAGATAGTCAAACAGTGAATAGAGTGGGAGACGGTGAGGGAGGGGGGTAAAGTAAGAGTTTTAAAAACAAATATATCTATGTGTGTTAGACTAGAGTCTATTGCATGTGAGGGTATTGGCGTGATTGAGCCATTGAAAGTTGTTGGGCAAACAAATGCCATAAATATAAACCACCACTTCCTCGTTCCCTGTTTAACCCGCGCACCCGCTGGCTACTCTTCCTCTACACGGCAAACATGAATAAAAGTTTTCATATTTATTTCAGAGCCAACTTCAAATCGAAATCGTACACAAAATGCATAAAATGCACAATAAAAATGCAAAATTATTTATTGCAAACTTTTTTCTTCTTTCTAGTTCTCCTGGCGGATCACAGAACCCAAAATACGATAAGAAAAATAAAAGTCATCGACTTTCCCCCACAGAGTTCAAAATGAAATGCTAAAAGCGAGAAAGAGATAGAGAGGAAAACTGTCCTTTTCTTTTTCTGGGGCGACCTAAAGTTTCTTTTTTTTTTTCTTCTTACCCTTGCAAACTGCAGGTGGACTCTAGAGACAAGAATGAGGAAAGGCAATGCTAAATGTTCCAAAACAGAAATTGAAGTGAAAGTATATATGTATGTGTTAGCCACAGTTACACTACGTGTATGTATGTATGTGCGCGTGTTGGGCGGGTGTCACAAAAGTCAAATTAAAGTTTTGTCCAACTTCAAAACGAAATCAGAGAGAGAGAGAGAAAAAAAACAACTAAAACTGAAAACTAAACAAAACTACTTTAATAGTTTTCAATGCATAAGTCGGTCTCAAAGTAAAAGTAATGCCCGAAACTGAGGGAAAACAAAATGGAAATTATGGTTAAACTATGAATGTGACATCAAAATGAAAATCTAACTGGCAACGAGGAATAACTATTTCAATCCACACCAGAAACAGGGAAAGAAATGACTATAAAAGATGCAAATAAATATTAATAAAATTTCAGAGGAAGGGAACTAAGTTTACAATTGAACTAATTATAATTTTATGGTCAAATATTAATACAAGACAGTTTAAATTGTTGTTTTTTAAATTTAAAATTTAAATTTTATCCTATTGTTTCAAGAGTATTTGTAAATTGGAAAAAAGGTCAGTAACGGAATACATTTTCTTGGCCATTAATTTTGCAATTTACCTATGCCTCTCTCTTTATCTTCCTAATATCTGAAACTTATATTGAGCCAAAATAGCAAACTTTTTATGTCATACACTTGAATGTTCAACTTTATATAACCAACTTTTTTTGTTAAACATTTTCTATTGCGATTCCGTTTGACTATATGTAGTGGGTATTACTCAAACTTGATATGCCAACTGTTGTTAGCTTTGACTGTATGGCCCCACTCTCGAATGATAATGTGGGTATGGCTAAGGATATAGATAAGGGGAAAAGAAGAGCGGAAGAGTGTGCCATGAGGTTGACTTTCATGCTCTGATGCTTGCGAACAAAATGAAAGCATTCTTGCACACTGGTTATACAAGTTGGGACGATATCTTATCTCCTCTGTTTGCTACTGTATTTCTGTTTCTGCTTTACGCAATTTTATACACATTTTATTTTTTTTTTTTTTTCATTCTTTGGTTCTTTGGTTTTTTGGGTGCTTGCGTTTGTGTCCTCAATTCGTTTTGTGTGGAAGGCTTTTTTTTTTCTTTTTCTCTCTCCTTTTTTCTTCTTTTGCATAATCTTTAAGTTTCTGTGCAAACAAGAAATTATGCAAAAATCAACAAGGACGAGCTGGAAGGAAATGACAACATTGACAAGGGCAACGCGCTACGAATTTGTGACATGCAAAACGTGACACAAACGCAACGCACGAATTATTAATACAAAAGAAAGAACAACAGCGACAACAACGAAAACAACAACAACAATAGAAACGGCTAAATGAGGCCCTGTTGGGTTAACAACAAAAACAACAACAACAACGCAGCAACCGCAACAACAAAAATCATCAACAAAAACAAGCAAATGGGCCAAAAGGATGGCAAACAACAAGAGCCTGTAAAATCGAAAACGTTTGGCGCTTCATTTAACATTTATGGGTAAAAGAAACCCCTCAAAGTGCCGGCAAAACACAAAAATTGTAGAGACCAGAGCCAAACATTGGTTCTTTAATTAATTTAACAAAAAAAAATCCCAAAGTGGAGACCAGACACAGTGTTAACCAACGAAAAATTAAGATTCAATGGAGACTCGTCAACTACTTTAAACAGTATATCAATTCCATCTTTAGCTGAGTAAATATGCATTAGATGGAGTTTTTTTTATCACTTGTCATTAATAACATATATTATTTATACATATAATATAATTATACATATATGTATTTATATATAGCAAATATTTTATGCATATAGCATAAATTTTATATATATAACATATTCACATAAACAAAACACTTGTTTCAACTCGACATCCAACTCCGCTTTAATAAGTTAATATATTAGATGTAAAAATTGTTTATTTTCACTTGCCCAACGACTCAGCAAAAAATTCACGTCCGCCCGCTCCGCCGCTCACGCACTGACTAAAATATTTGCCGCCAACCGCCCGCTCTTCCCACACCTACGATCGTGGGAGAGAAACACGAACTTACCAGTGCTGTAAAAATAATGTTAGCTTTACATTCCAAGTCTCTGTTAAAGCTCCAAACCTCTGTTAAGTTCACAGAATCATTTGGGAGCTATGTAAAAATTTAAATTTTGGAAGTTGCAACGGAATTTTCAAACTTGAAAGTGCAATATTATGTTATTTAAAAACATGCAATGAAGAATAGAATTCATATTCATACTTTTTTGGGCACCAAAACGCGATTTAAAATTTAAAAATTCCGTTGCAACTGCCAAATCTGTAAAATCTGCCAAGTCTGTAAACTTAACAGAGTTTTGGAAATTTAACAGAGACTTGTAATGTTAACTTAACATTTTCTTTTTACAGCAATGGTGTTTTCGCGTTTTGCCACACTACATTACTCTCCCACGATCGGCGGTGTGAGAACTTCTCAGAGAGAAGTTCTAACTGAGAAGTGCGGGTGGTGGGCGGCGTTCTTACAATTGGCTATAAAAAGAGCGGGTGTGGGCGTTGAAAATTTAGTCAGTGCGCGGGAGGCGGAGGGAGCGGACCTAAATTTTTTTGCTAATATGTTGTGAAAAAAGTGAAAATAAATAATAGATTGTTTCTGTTCGATATAAATCTTCCATTAAATATTAATACTGTTTTCCATATTGCAGAACTGTTGCTGATGAACAAATGTCCGGGCGCGGAGTAAGCTGAGCAGAATTTTCAGGTGAGTCAATGTGACAAAGTGAGAATAAATAAACCTAAGTTTTTCCATTATCTATTTGATTCAGATATCCAAAAGCTATTTAAAACAGATACAACATTGTACTGCGATTAGTGGATCAGAGAAAGCAGAAATAATATATTGCATTAATGTAATCTATAATTTTCACATATCTGATGAAATTCACATTTGATCGATATGTTGCTTCCAAATTATTAGTACTGCTTTGATTAAAGATATAATTATTAATATTTGTACATTTCTTTTTCCTTTTAATATTAATGTTATTCTTAAATTTCGCAGGGCTCGCTTAATTTAAACGAATTTTACTTGGTGATGTTGAAAAAGGAATGGAAACCGCGCCAAAATTAAGTATTAGGCAGACGGAGGACCGTCGGGTAAGTTTTTTTTATCCAATTCATTAGCGGAGCTAGATTTCCGACGAGTCTTGATCAGTGATTATAAATAAATAATGTTATAGATGTATACATATGTATAATATTTGTTGCATACAAATACATATATAAAATATATGTTATATGTAAAAGAAATATATATATATATATGCTTCATATATGTACAAACATATTATATTTACTAATACAATATATTAATGGTATATTTTACAGATCTAATGGATTTTGGCGGCATTTTTGGACTATGAGCTGAGCTAGCGGAGTTGGACTTTGAAAGAATCTTGATCAGCTGAGTATAAATAAGTATTTTGTTTATGTGCCATACATATAAAATATATGTTATATATGAATATGGAAAATCTTATATATATTTAATAATATGTTATACCAATGCTTTTATATTTATTTTAGAGTTCTGATGGCACTTGGCGGCAGTATTCTTGGGCTCTGAGCTAAACTAGCGGACCTACATTTTTGACCGAGTCAACATCAAGTGAGTAAAATTTCAATTCCTTTATAAAATTTTTTATACTAAAGTACTTAATTTTCGAAGATCTTTTCAGAATTGAAGCGAATTGTATATAGTAAAAAAGAAAGCTCAATTTCAAGAGAAAGAAAGCTTCACAATAGCAAGGGAACGATAGCGATCCAGAATCAAAAACGAGAACGAGTTGCTGCTGTCTCTTAAAACAGTACTACTCAAAATATACATTTATACTACATTTTTCCAATATTTGATAACGTAGATCCTAACTAGAACCGCAAACAAATCAAAAAATCAAAAATTATGTTTTTTTTTTTTTAATATCATCGAGCAAAGTTCCAATTTTAAAGTGTATGAATAAGATTTAATATTCCATCATTTAAAAGCTCATCAGTAAATCTTCTCAATTTCAAGAGATATTTATATTGTAACTATGCATTTAAGATTCAATATCAACTGAAGAAGTCATTATTCTATCACCATGGTTTTATTTCATCATTCTAGCCATAAAGAATAAAGTATTGGAGCTTAAAAATACATCAATATTTATATGGTTGTTAGATAAGTAGTATAAATTCTCTTATCTAGTCGACAAATATTATTCAAGAATTTTTCAAATGTGTCATTAAAATGTAAGAGGAAGATTAAATTTTTCCCAAAAACACATGAGAGCAAGTTAATAAATTTTCTTGCTTGCCAACTGGCAAAAGAACAGCAGCAACTCGCTCACATACGCACACACATTCACTCACACACACACACATATGCGGAATGAGAGACAAAAATAACAAAAACAAAGAAAAAATAAAATAAAAAAAAACGAAGGAGGAAAAGAGAACCAAAATGGGCGCAAGGATAACTGCGTAACAGCGCGTTGCCCCGTTTGAGTGGCATATATGGGCGGCAGCGGACGCGAAAGGAGACAAAGAATGGGAATACGTACATTTATTGCAACATGAAACATTATTTTGCATGGCCTCAAAAATAAAAGACCAAACCGAAAGTGGGTTGGCCAAAAGGGGTATGGCGGATGGCACAGAGAGGAAAATGAAAACCGGATCGCGCGTTGGAAAATTGCAGTATGAAGGAAATGCGACGACGTTCGCGTTGCAGTTGCAACATTCCCATGCAAAGTAGCTTGGAGACGAGGCAAATAAATAAAAATGCTTTTCTTTTCCTACATTAGTGCACCATTTAAGGAAGTCTACTCCTCCCTCCCACCGGCCCCTAACAGTTCCTTGCTATGTAGAGTACGCCCTGTTGGATATTTCTGTTGAGTTTGTCGTCTTTCATTTCCATTTTTCCCCAACTCCAAAAAAAAAAAAAAAAAGAAAAGAAAAGAGGAAACGTGCCGTAAACTACAGCCAGACAATCAAAATGCATTCATGTGCGCTTACTTTACGTTATTTATAATCAACTCAGACCACCCCCGACACACAGCCCACCCACCCCCTAAATCTTACCACTCTATTCATGTTACCAGCGAAACATTCATTCAGCACTAAATTCCATTCAATAGCAAATTGTAGCCAAACAGACACAGAAATTGCCGCGCGTAAAGTAAGAAGCTTTTGGCCCAGGATCTTTGAGTATGCCATAAGCAATTTTAGAGACAGAGAGAGAAAGAGAGAGACAAACAATATAAAAGAAAAAAGTGGGAAAGCCTTAAGTAATGCCACTCGTTGAATTTGTAGACATTTTTAAGATTATGTCAATGCATATACAACAAGTAGAATTATTGATTTACAAGTAGGAACAATCATATTTTAATAGAGTTATTGGAATTTTATGGAACAATCAAAAATAAATCAATATCATTTGTATTGCATACATATAGTATGTATAATGTATGCCTTTCCAAGTATTGAACTAGTTTTCAATTAAATACTCAAAGGCCTTTCGATTTTCTTATGTCAATCAAATTGAATATACATACATTTAGAATACTTCTGTAAAAGGATGTCTTTCAATCAAAAAACTGCTCCTACCTCTAACACAATTTACTTCTTCTTTTTTTCCAATAAACAAAATTTTTTTTTATTTTTACATGTGCAGAATAAAAGTTGATGTCTGTCTTAACATTTTCATGTCGAAATATTCCAACCAAAATACATAAAATCTAATCAATTTGTCCCTGTACCTAAATATTTATACAAGTTCCATTTGTTCGTTTCCAATTTGCGGACCCATCATTTCTTTTTTTTTTTCTTTGCTCAATTTCAATAATAAAAAAAAAGGAAAATCATAATGAAAAAAATTTGAAAGTTTTCATATGGCATAAATTAATTGAATGGAAACCTAACCAAATACACACACAAAAATAATAAAAAAAAGGGACACACACACACACATGGTGAATAAAATATTCCTTTAAATTTCATTCTTTTTTTTTTTGCTTGTCTTTCGCTTGCTTTCTTTTTGTGAAACAAACTCAAACAAAATACATAGATTTATGTTTTTGTTGTCGTTGTTGTTCAGTTGGCCATAAACAAGAGAGGAAAACCTGAAAAGTGTAACAAATACATATATATATGTATATATACATAGATACAAATGCATAAATATATATATATGTACATATACATACATATGTATATATATATATATCTGTATAGTAGAGGAGGACAAAAGGAAGACTGAGGCCTACAGGCATGCGTGTATAAGAATGGGGCAAAGGGTCATAAGAATGAATTGAAATTATTTTACAACAGAAACATTTTCATTTTTCTGCCGTTTGTTGTTTGATTTGCTTTAGGTTTTTCTTTTTTTTTTCGTTCTTTAGTCCTTTTTGTTCCTTTTGGCATCTATAATTTATACTTGAAATCAAAAGAGCTCAAACATTCAAATTGTTGTGGGCAGACGATGTAATTTTTGGGTTCCCACACAGCAAACAGAAAAAGTTACCAATAATTGAATATGGAAATAAGGATGGAATGTTACCTGAAGATATAACTAAGACCAACTAGGCTAATTAATTCATCAAATTGTATAGATGACCAATAACAACGCTAGATCTAGGACAAATGTTGTAATATTCTAACAATATTCTTGTTCAGTTAGAATGAGATACAATTCATAATGTTTTTCCCAAGAGTGCAACAAAACTATACAAAATAACAAGCTTCAATATCTCAGAACAAATGATAGATAGACATAAATCAAGTAGTCTTGGATGATCTCTTAACATTTTCCACTTTCAGCAAAATTGAAGACAAGCAAACTTACCAAGGCTTAACCATTGACCAAAGGATTGACCGACAAACTCATAAACACTTGGTCCTGGCTACAATAATAAAACCAAACCAAAAAAAACAAGGTACCAGACATTTCTAAAAACTCCCTAAAACAAAATGAAGCAGCTTGTAGAATGCAAAGGGAAGTCCAAGTCTGAATGTGTGGCCAAAGTGACAGGGGGAAAGTTCAAAGCAAATTGTTGCGGAAGGCAAAAATCAACATTATCATCAAGAGTCAGGATCAGGATACGCAAGCTCATTCTCCATTTTTGGGGGCAAATGCAGACAAAGACACATACAAAATGCCATTGTGGTATGGCGTGTATATATACAAAGATGTGTATGTGTGTTTGTATTTGCCGTTGGAAGGGAGACAGTAAGTGGAGCCACAGGAGGAGTACAATGTCGCCCGACGCATATTAATGAAGTGGGAAAACAGAAAAACGAACGACCAAAAACCAGAAATACTCATCAATTTCTCAATATTACGACTTTGACTGTCGAACACACATACACACACACACAGAGACAATAAAAGAAACAAAAGGAACAAAAATCTGCATATCAGACTTTATTCCATACATATTTTTTGTCTGTTTTTCTTAGCTTACCAGAATCGGTTAGAGTATTTAACATTCTCTTCTTCACTAATTAAAAATTTCTTTATAGTGCCCGCAATTTCAAAGCATTTTCATACACACTTTTGATTCCATGCTCTAATTCTTTTCACTTCACCATTTAATTCACATAACTATGTATTTTCCGTGTATTTTTTTCATTCTTTCTTTATTTTCTTTTTTTTTCCTTTTATCCTTATTTTGCACTGAAGCCGCTTACGTATACGTAACGAAATCTTAGTGTGCGTGACAATTGTGACTGTGACTCGATTTCTCTCAAATCGCTCGAATGCCGAAAAAAACTTTAACGCAACACGTGTGAGAAAATACTTTGGGCCTTCATCCTATTTTGGCACACACAACTGAACCGGCCGACGCACGAAATCAAACTGAAACTGAAAATGTCACTGGGCCAAACGAGTAACACGATATTCCGAGAAGGACGATACCAGCACGAAGGCCAACATTAAACGAACAATCATTAAACGAACGAAAGGACTAACTAAGAGAAAATTGTCCTAGGGCTGCTGCGTTAGATAAGCATTTAAATTAAAACCTACTTTAGGAATTTACTTATAGGCAAAGAAAATTAATGAAAGAAATCCATAGAAACAAAGGAAATGAGAAAAATTACTGAATTTTTTTAAATTTATACAAAACAAATTAAGAAAGTAACTTCGGATTTTTACTTACGTTTAAGAGAAACAATTTTCTCTTATAATTCACAATATTGGGAAATTTGTGTAATTCATAATCAGCTGTTTTGTGTTCGTGTGCGTGTTTGTGTGCGTCTGTGTCTATGTGTGTGATAGGGTTGAGTCCTTTAACATTGCAGGAGGTCAGGCATGCTGTGAAGTCTTTTAGGACCACGTGTTGTCGTAGTTGTTGTAGTTTCATTGACCGCCCAAAATAAAAGCGGGTCGCTAGCATCTAAACATTAAACGCAATTTTGGTTCCCATCATTTGCCGAAATTAACCAAGAGAACAAAATTACAGTGTTTTAAATTATTTATATGTAAAAAAATAATGAAATTTAAGTATAAGAAACTAGTGCTAACATTTGTACCACTTATAAATTTTAAAAGACAGCGAAACATAGCAGATATAATGTTGTGTAGCTCATAATACAAATTTTGGATGCTTGTAAAGGACTTCAAAGGAACCTCAAGTTTGCTACAATTTGATCTAATTTTATTTAATTTAAAAAATTATTTCTTGATTTTCTT
Organism: Drosophila austrosaltans; assembly: GCA_035045865.1. Taxonomy (NCBI): domain Eukaryota; kingdom Metazoa; phylum Arthropoda; class Insecta; order Diptera; family Drosophilidae; genus Drosophila; species Drosophila austrosaltans. The sequence goes on along the minus strand of JAWNOQ010000049.1, from coordinate 8,485,762 downwards.
CTAAAATCGCATTCGCGTTAAAATCTAATAAAAAATAGTTTTCGACTCGCTTTTTGCAAAGATTTATGATGTAGCCAGCGGTAATATTTTAAAAACATCTCGTCAAAATTTATTTTACCAAGATTTAAAAGTGCATTTTCGTACAGAAGTCTGTTGACTATATCATGTAGCTGTCATATAAACAAATGAAAAAGTGGCTTGAGTATACAATTTTTACTATTCCTGAAGTTTTGCCGTTGTACTAGCTTATTTTACATACTTAACCAAAAATGCTTCTTAATACTTTTGAAATATTTAGAAATAAATCAAAATCGTACAATTTAATATACTAAGTAGGGTAATTCTTTTAACTAAAATTGTTTTACTGTTTAAATATCTCAAAATCATGAAAGCTTTGCGCTTCAACAAAAGCTGTGGGTGGGTGTCTATCCATATTATACACAATCTCTAGCGGTTCCAACAGCAACTAAAAGCTTTTGCAGAACAAGCTTTAAGATACCGTACAATCATTTTGGCATTATGTATTTTAATACTTAGGCCCTTTTGTGCAACAAGTTTATCAACACCGAACAGCGGTACCACAAACGACCTCTAAACAACCTTTTGACGTTTGGTTTGCCCACTTTCGGCTATCTTGGAATTTCACGTCGACGCCGACGCTTCTGAAAAAATAAAAGCGTTCTGTGTATTTTACTCCAGTGCAGCAGCAGCAGCAGAGCCAGCCAGTAGCAAAGCAGCTAAAGAAAATTTGTAAAAAACCAAATTAACTTGATTCAGTTTCCAGTTCGGTGAGTTGGTGGCAAAAAAAATAAGTGATAAAAACTAAATTGCAATCTCGTAATTGCTGCAATCGCTGTGTCAAATCTATTTCTCTTTATAAACTTTGGTTTCGTAATCAAAAAGAATAAGAAAAAACAAAACTATTACAAAATAGAAAGCTTCAATGAGTGTGTGTGTGTGTATGTGCGTGTGACTTTCATTAAACCACTGGAAATTTTTTCATATACATTTATATTTATTTTGTGCGTTTTATAAATAAAACAACAATTTATGACTTGTTCTAGAAGTTCTGGCGCTTCCCTTCACGAATTATCGCCTAAATGTTGTCGACCTCTGCCCCAAATGCTGGGCAAGCTGATGGGCTGCATTCACTGATAAGGTGGAACCTCAGGCTATCGTATAACAACATGGGCACTTGAAAGTAGTTTTTACTACCGGCTCAACCGGCTGGTTACCCCCTCACTTGTCCCTCTGCCACAGGCCGCAGGCCTCGCCTGTCTGGCCACTTTTTAAACTTTGTCGTTCTTTTGCTTATTGGCAAAGTTTCAACTGCAATTTGCGGTTTCTTCTTTTTTTATAAATAGTTGAAGAAAATGCAAAATATCCCCTACAAAGTAAACATATATATATGCTTATATGTACATACATATGTATGTACTATGGAAAGTTTAAATGTATTAGTTTGAGTTTTTTTTTGCATTTTCTCATTTCACACTTTCGTTTCGTTTTAAATAAGTTTGCCGACGTCGTTTTCTAAGTTTGTTGACGTTTCTCGTTATCGTTCTTTCTCTCTCTCTCTCTGCCTTGTCCCTTTGTATTTACTTTACCTGGATATTCACTGCATCTAGGGGTTGATTCTCATCTCATATATGTATGAGCTAATCCAGTTTTGATTTTTTGAAGGTCAATCTATTAGTATTTTGAAATAATTCACAATTAATAAGATGTTGCTGAATAATAACTTTTATCAATTCATTTTTTCAAATTTCATCTTTGGCATATTAAAAAGAGATCATATATATTTAATTGGGGTCAACTAGAAGGAGAAATATGTAAAACGAATATTCCAAACAATGAGAAAAGGTAAACAAATCTTTTCAGTACAGTTAGTCATCGTTACGTCACAAAATGCGCTTAAAAATATCCTTAGTAAACTATGAAATTCATTCTTAAATTTGCTGTAATAAGTATGAAATGCGACTTAAAATATTTTTGAATTATGTAGTAATATTTTCTGAAAGATTTTACAACATATTATATTATATATATTATTCACTTAAATCCAATTAAATTCTTAGAAAACCAAATCTTGCTGTTTTCTCAAAGAATATTCTTTGCAAATCATCAGCTGTTTCCAGTCATAACCCATGCTGCTTATATTCGCTTCCCATTCCTCTTAACAGTAGTTCTAGAACTTGTTCATGTCCACGCGCTTGACGTCAAAAAAATAATAATCCAGTTCAAATAAAACTTACATCAGCAGAGTAGAAAATTATCAATACGTGTTCGATTGACCTGTAAGGAAGGAGGCCGGACCTAAAAACTGGACTTTGATATAAGCAATAATATGAGAAGAAAAATAATATTAAAATATTCTGTTGGTAGGGGGCTCGTTGTCTAGTTGATATAGTATTTCTGTCTGGTTTATAATGAAGGTTAAATTTGAAAATGAAAATGTCACCCCGCCTAACATGTTTTTGTTTTTCTAATTCTTTTGGTGCGGTTTTATCAGCTTGTATACATAAATATTAGCTCTACATACATATGTACATATATATACATACATACATATATATTATACTATATAGAAACACGACATGTGTCTATTTTATTTTTATATTTTTGTCTTTCTTGATAGCAACGCGTTTGTTTTTTTTCCTATATACGTCGCATATTTTCGGGCAACATTTTAGTCTTCAATTGGTTGCCGGCCCGTTTAGGTGTGTTTTTGTGTGTATTGAGTGAACTAACTACATAGCCAGTTATATATAAATGAAAGATACTATATAGTCATATATCTTGAGTGAAAATGAAACTAATTAATGAAATTAATTATGATAAAAGTGAAGAATCTGTCATGTGTCTTCATCAAAAATGTTGCAGGCGTTATCAATTTCCAGAAATTTGTAGATACTTTTCAATGTCAAACAAGTCAAAAGAGAAGACCCCCCACCATTTTCAGCATTAGTTTTGTATCCACGTATATATACAAATGGCGCTATTTCTTTCCCTTTCTTTCGTTTATCACACGCGCAGCACGAATTTTGGTAGTTTCGCAACATTTCTAACGGCAACATTGCTTGGCAACATTGTTGCCTGACCTTGTTCAATGTCACAGACAAAGATGAAAGCTTCGGCACATGCGCCTATCATCCGCCTACAACAGAAAAGTGAAAGTGGCGACGTCACTACTTGGCAGGCAGGGTTAGATACATACATACGTGACACACTGCCCCCACCATGCAACCTTTCCATGATGAGGGCTCTGATTACATCAGCTCAGACCCAGGCATAGTCATAATCTTAGGTAGGCATTCGTGACTCTGTTCAGTTACTAAAAATTTCCCATCGAGGTTAGTTCGTCAGTTCGTCGGTAGTTTCTTTACATTTTGTGATTAGTTGTTAGAAATAGAATTAAAACTGGTGAAATAATTACAAAAAATTACATTGATTCAAATTAAATACTTAGAGCATCATTGTTAATTTTATTTATCAATCATTTGTATGAAACGTTGCTTTTAAATTGTTTAATGATAAAAATTGTTGGAAACATTTTCTTCAATGTACGCCCAATGTTGCGAGAGCACACGCTCTCAGTGCGTGAACTTTTGTGACTCTCACGCTCTCTCGGCGTGAATGAATACTCTCTGCTTCTTTATCATTTGAACTTTCTCATCAGCTGTTGGCTACACTAGACAACAAGAAATGGATCTTAGCGTTGAACTTTACAAGATAAGAATGAACTGCTCAAAGCTTTCATTTTTACTTCATACATAATGTCTAAAAGTTTGAGTTTGTAATCAGTTAAATTTATACAAATTTGTTTTTTTTTTACAAGAAAATAATATACATTAGTCAGTTGCAATTTGGTTAATTAAAAACCTCAAAGGTCTTCAAAATTCTTTGTTTTGACACAATGATTTCTTTTAGAATTTTTTCAAATTATCAAAGAGGTGTAATAACAAGTAATTATCATTCTGGTCTCTCTTTTCAAAATCAACAAATACAACTTTCACAACAAACGAAACAATTTCTTGCGGCAAAATGGTTACGTCCATTGCAGAACTACACTCGAATCTCAAATATGACTACCTACTTCAACTACCCCAGCAAGGAGCTGCAGGATGAGCTTAGAGGCATTGCCCAGGCTATCGTCGCCCCCGGCAAGGGTATTCTCGCCGCTGATGAGTCCGTCTCGACCATGGGCAAGCGTCTGCAGGACATTGGTGTGGAGAACACCGAGGATAACCGTCGCGCCTACCGTCAGCTGTTGTTCAGCACTGATCCTAAGATCTCCGAGAACATCTCTGGTGTGATTCTGTTCCACGAGACCCTGTACCAGAAGGCCGATGATGGTACCCCCTTCGTTGATATCCTCAAGAAGAAGGGCATCATTCCCGGTATTAAGGTCGATAAGGGTGTTGTCCCATTGTTCGGCTCTGAGGATGAGGTCACCACCCAGGGATTGGATGATTTGGCTGCTCGTTGCGCCCAGTACAAGAAGGACGGTTGCGATTTCGCCAAGTGGCGTTGCGTCCTGAAGATCGGCAAGAACACCCCATCTTACCAGTCGATCCTGGAGAATGCGAATGTTTTGGCTCGCTATGCTTCCATCTGCCAGTCGCAGCGTATTGTCCCAATTGTGGAGCCTGAGGTCTTGCCCGATGGTGATCACGATTTGGACCGTGCCCAGAAGGTCACCGAGACGGTGCTGGCTGCCGTCTACAAGGCCCTCAATGACCACCATGTCTACCTGGAGGGTACTCTGTTGAAGCCCAACATGGTCACAGCCGGTCAGTCGGCCAAGAAGAACACCCCCGAGGAGATCGCCCTGGCCACCGTTCAGGCTCTGCGCCGCACTGTCCCAGCTGCCGTGACTGGTAAAAATTCAAGTTTAAAATTCAATTATTTTTCGTCGCTGTTATTTAACCAACTTTTCTCTAATTTGCATGGCAGGTGTCACTTTCCTGTCTGGCGGTCAGTCTGAGGAGGAGGCCACCGTCAACTTGAGCGCCATCAACAATGTTCCTTTGCTCAGACCCTGGGCTCTGACCTTCTCATACGGTCGTGCTCTGCAGGCTTCCGTGCTCCGTGCTTGGGGCGGCAAGAAGGAGAACATTGGCGCTGGCCAGAACGAGCTTCTTAAGCGCGCTAAGGTAAGCTTCCCACATAGACTAAAATTGGTTTTATGGTAGCTATAAGTAATATAAGTTTCGGGTGCAAGCGTTCGGTGGTGTTAGAAGTAAGAAATCCTTCCACTATCCCACTTCCTATCCCCCATATCTATTTTTTCAAACTTTCATTTACTTAACTCATTAAACCTCATCCCAGGCTAATGGAGCTGCCACTTGTGGCTATTATGAAGCTGGCTCTGTCGATGGTGCCGCTGGTGGCGACAATTTGCATGTTGACGATCATAAATATTAGACAATTGCCTTAAATTTTCTAACAATCAAGACTTAATACGACGTTATGCATCTATACATATATATTTTAATAATAAATAAATGTTCACAAAATGTGCCAATATTTAAATATTATTAATTGCAATAATGGCCACTCCTTAAAACTATTTAGCTAAAGGACAAAGTATTCGATTTTTCATTAATTTTTTGAAAAATGTAGCCAAAAATGTTTATAATTGTATCAAAACAATTTTCAAATTACATTTTTTTTTTTCATAATTTTGTTTTACTATACTATTTATACTTTCGATTTCATTTAATGCAAAATATTTACATATATTTACAATCGTAACATGTATTTTTTTTTATGTTTATTGGCAATTTTATAAAGAAAGAAATTGGTTTCCATTTTCAATACTATCAAAGATTCTAAATTAGCTTTACAATGGATGCTTAAGCATTTTAGTTTGTTTATTGTTTTTAATTTATTGCTATAATTTTAAGTTTGAGTTCAATTGGCATGCCTTACATAAACTATTCTATAATTATAATTAACAATATTTTTGCTTTTGCTTTATAAAGTTTGTATCATTTGCGACACATTTAGTCTCATCTTTTGTTCGAAAGTATAATTTAAACATTATGTTGTTTGCTTTGCATTAAATTAACCATTTAAACTATTAACCAATTTAAAAATATCTTGAATCAACATTCATTTCTCCTAACTCACTTTACTCATGCTTGTTCTGCATTAAACAACCTACACATGCACATATTCCTTTTATTAATTAAGCACGACTGTTTTAATTTAATTAATCCCAAATCACAATTCCTGCTTCCTTTTCTATTTCCCTTACCTCGCAACCACAAATCAAACCAAACCACAGGCCAACAGTCAAGCTTGCCAAGGCAAATATGTTGCCGGTTCGATACCCTCGTTCGCAGCCAATACCAGCCTTTTTATTGCCCAGCACAAATACTAAACGCAAAACCCCACCAATGGAGAGACCAGCGCAGAGCACTTTGCACTTTTTTTTAATTTATATACTTATGTTTTAGTTTATATCTATACATTCACTTTAAATATTTTTTATTATATCATCCTGTGACATTCCGGAAAAAAAAAAAAAAATGGAAGAGAATCCAAGACATCAAATCCGTACTCAAAATTAAAAAAGAATTTCCTTAATGAGAGAAATAAATTATGTATTTTATGTATTTTTATAAGTTTTTATTTGTTTAAATAGTGGCTTAACAACTGTGGAGTCCAACAGTTTGAAAGTCAAGTGGCTGTGTTTTAAATTTTTAATTTAATCTGGACACACGCATACACCCACACTCACACATCCAGTCGACCATCAATTAGGGTCCAACTCTGGTAGCTCCTTTGATGCCTGTTTCAGTGCAATTACATGTAATCGAATAAACTTTACCCTCAAAGAACTTGTAAAATTTAATTTTACGCAAAAACTTTTACCAGCATCCCCTAATTCCCCCTCATCGTCCCTTTCCTGCTGTTTGCCCGTGTGTGTGTGTGTGTGTATGTGTATGCGCACAAAAAAGTTTTTTATTTTGGGAAAATTGCCGCAGGTAATGTCAGAAAAACGTGTGGGCAAAAACTCTGGGAGTCAGTGAATGAGTTTATGGTTCAGCAATTTATGCAACAAAAAATAAATCAGGGAAGAAAAACAAAGTTACAATAGAATGCCAAACAAGTTTGGCAAGAGTTGAACACCGCCCAGTGATTCGGCTAACAATAAAAATCGTGTAAATCATAAAATTACATTTAAAATTCGTGAAAACAAAAATATTTAAATTAAATACTTTAAGCTACAAACTCTTGAATTGGTTTAAACATTAGCTTATATCATTTTTTTACAAATTTAATATAGATCTATAAACAGTTTGAAACAAAAATTGTTTACCTTTTCTTAGTTAATGTTCAAAGTCAAAGGCCCACGGTTTAAGAATTAGATTAAATATTTAAAAGTTTAAGTCTTTGATTATAGAAATTCCGAAAATAATACTTATATATATACAATCTTTCTTTAGGCTAACGGTGATGCTTCCGTGGGTAAATATGTTGCCGGCAGCGCTGGTGCCGGTTCCGGTTCCTTGTTCGTGGCCAACCACGCCTACTAAGCAGTCAACTAGCAGCAACAATAACAACAGCAGCGGCTAATTATAAATAAAGTAAAATTGTTTTTTGGCAAATTTCCTTGATTTATAATTCTTAGTTACAAAAGCAAACATACAAAAATTAACCCAAAAAAAAAAAAAAACAAATTGAAATGAAATACTGAAAGAACAATTATGAAAATTATGTTTATTGAGACGCAAATTTACTTTTAGTTCTAAGCACAAACCTAAAACAAAAAAGCAAATGTTGAAGTTATGCAATTTCTATATATTATGATTATTATTATTATGATTATGTAAAGTTTCAATGTTTTTTTCAAAGCACAGTCGTAAATCGTTGAAAGCAACATCAAACAAAAACAACAACAAGAACAGCAATAACATCAAATGTCGTAAACATTGAAAGTGCATATGAATTTTCTTACAAACGTTTGTAAAAAAAAAATTAAAATGAAAAACGTTTTCTTCTTTTTTTTATAATTATTATTATTATTACAAATTTATATTTATGATTATAAGTATAAGTGAAAAACAAATGACGCAAATAAACAAACACAATACAGAAACAAATATTTAGAAACTTACTAAACCTGATATACATATAAATACATTAATAATGTTGTTATTGCTAAAGTAAAAAAAGAAAGGAAAGTTATTAGAAAAAAAATCAAAAATCCAAAAAAAAAAAAACGCGAACGAGTTAGCGTTGTGACTGCACAACTGCACAGCGTTCACAAAACTGTGCAGCAGTCGACAGTTTGTTATTCTCAATGCAACTAACTAACACCCCCCATATATAAACTGGATATATATATATATACCTTACCATTAATACAATTAATTTATGTGTTACTCGGCAAACAAAGCAAATTATTTATACATTTCTGCATATCGTTGTTAATTGAAATGAAACATTTAGAGGCAAAAACAATTAGCTATTTATTTATAAGCGAGTTTTATGATTTTATCAAACAACAAATCAGTCAAATCAATAACAAACGACAAACCAATGTAAGCGGAGACATGATCACCTCATATATATTTATTTCCTAAATCCAAAACAATACATATATATATATATATATCTTAATGTATATATACTGATAACAACAACAAGATCAACCAAAAAGAAAACAAGAAGAGCATGTTTCCCCCCTAATATATACAAGAAATAAAACAACAACACGAACATCAACAACAAGAAGAACTATATTACGGGTGTTGAACGAACATCATTCAATAAATCCAAAAAAAAGAACGAACCTTAAGAGCAAACATCTGATAACTGTCATATTTTTATTTCATTTGGAAAATTAAGTTACAGCTAAATTTGTTGCATACCTGCAGGCGTTTATTACAGTTTTGTAGGCATTCTTTTGTGAATCCAGGGGAAGGAGAGATTAAAGATAACGAAGCAGTAAAACAAGGTAAATGACTACACAACTCTCTCCTATATAGTCTGGATAGCCATAATTAATATATGAGACATTTTGGGGATCGTTTACAAAATGAAATTAATATAATATTACAATTTAATTGTAAGATAATATAATTTCGTTTCCTTTACTATTTCATTATCTGGTTATATATTCTTTATTCACGTAATGTATTAAAACATTTCATGACTCCAATTTCAGCACATCATTTATGTAAGAGCGTTGTTTGATTAATATTTATCTTTATGCAATTATTATTATAAGGTATATCTAATATCTTAATGTAGGTTGGATAATTTCTAATGATTTATATGATATAACACTTGGTTTCTTTTTCCTTTGCACATTTACCTAATCGAAAGTTATTTCAGGAAAAGCAAATATAGACATTTGATAATAATTCTTGACACATGTCTTCATTTCATAAGATATTTCATAATTTTTTACTTAGAATTTTTTTTTTACCATGACATTTGCTAGCTTCCTCATCAATTTGAAATTTCATTTTAATGAAATGTTTGCACTTTACTTCATTGCTTTGCTCACTGTCTGTCGTCGCCATATCACATATCTATATATATTTAAAACACACAGATAAGTGAGATTCAGATTGGGGACCTGGGGACTTGGTTAACTTGAAAATGGGAGGTTGGCCATGCCCCTGCCCCCATCATTTACCTCTGCCCAATGTCGATATTTGTTTTTGTATTGTATTTTGCGGCGTGCGCTGACTTTTTAGCCTGACAAGTTCAAGTCCAGACAATATAACCAAGTAAAAAAAAAACCCTCAACTCCAGGCAGAGGGACAAACAAATGAAGCGGACAAACAAACAAACAAACAAATAAGAATACACAAAAAAAAACCAGAAGCATTAAGGAAAGAAAGAAAAGTATCTTTGATTGCATTTTTTGGGCGCATTTCATGCAATTTTAATTTACAATTTTCTTCGCTGTAAATGCAAATGTAAACAGGGATAAGCTACATGGATATACACCTATATATAAATATATACATATATATTTGTGTATTTGTAATCTGTGCAATGATCTTTCTGTTGCTTTATTGGTTCTGAACCAAATAAAAATGCAAGCAGACCCCAACGAGACAATGGAAAATATTCAATTGAAAAAGAATTTAAATTTTACTACACAGAAAAAAAAACTACTAAATTATGTAGATTCTTTCAAACGTAACATAAACTTCAGTTTAAAGTAGATTTGTTTAATTTATTTCAAATTCAAATCATTTCTTGGAGAATGCTAGAATTTTTAATGGCTGACTGAAAAACAGAATTTCCACTCAAAATTATTAATTTTATGTATAAAATTTATTAAATTTTTTTCTCTGTGCATCTTTAATTTACAACATTCACTCTTTTTGTTTTGTTGCCGAAATTGAAATGATTTTATAAGGCATTGTTATATAATTTGATTGTTAAAATACTTGGTCTGGCCAATGAACGTTAAATAATATTTACAATCAGCATAAAATGTAAATATGAATAAATTATAAATGTTGAATCATTCATAAACTCAAGTTGCGATTTAACTTGGCCATCTGAATAAAGACTTTAATTTCTGTAAGAAAGGAGAGTTTTCCGTTATTAAAATGAAAGTGCATTTTAATAGTAAAGAAAATCAATTTTAATTTAAAATTAACAAAGAAAATTCTATTCTAGGCAATGTATCTAGAATTGGTAATGTGTAAGGTGGATTGTTTAAATTATAGAACAACACTAACAAAAGGTTTACCACAAGTGTTAATCCATACCTGCTGGTAATAGTTAACTGTTTTGTGTCGATAATATTTGGTCAGCTGACAACAAAGAAGAAGATGTGATGTGAGTGTGTGTGTGCGTTTGTTTTTGTGGTTTTGCCTTACCATCTATCACCTTTTCACATATGTATGTATGTGTGTATAATATGTAAGGGGGGAATTCGTATCCTTTGGCATGTCAACATTTCCGTTGCCGTTGCCGTTGCTCTTCCTATCTGGTTCTTGCCCTCATCATCATTGTTAGTTCTCTGTGATGGTGCCTGTTGGTGCCTGGGACAAAGATTGTCCACAAAAGTGGAATTAATTGTATTTGCATAGCATGTAAACACCATCACGTTGCCGGCAGGATCTCTGGTTGCCATTTGCAAACGTTTCTAAGCTCACTGGCTGGCTGACTGGCTGGCTGGCTAGCAGGTTGACTGGATGGCTGCACCCTTCGATGTCATTGTATCCTTAGGCTTCCTGCTGGGCGATTGTATTGTGCAGGCGTGTACGCTTTTGCTCTGGCACGTTGCTGATTACGCTTAGAATGACGACGACTACAACGACGACATAAATATCAACTGCATGTCATGCGGCGTCGTCAAAGAAGAGGAAGTGGAAGTCGACACACACACACACACACACACACAAAATGTTGCGCCATCAACGTGTTGAGGCGGAAATTGACTCGCCGTGAGTTGGATGATGAGTGCAATGGGAGTGGGGAATGGATGAGCCAAAGGTGTGGGAATCTTCCACTATGTATGTATATACACTGCAGTTGATTGAGCTTTGCATAATTTAAGCCACATCGCCTCGACTTTGGCTTCCAGCCGATTTCAAGTCATCAATTAAATGACTTGCCAAGCGAATCGATAGAAAATCATTTCAGCCATTTAAGCACATACTATCCAACTAGTTCCTTTTCTTATACATATCCTGTCTCTCTCACTCTCTGTCTCTCTCATACACACACATTTTCTTGTCAGTCAGAATACTCCTTTGATTACGTTTTCAAGGCAATGTTACGTGACATGGCTTTATCATTAGGACAATTGCATTCTAGCATCAGTGCATTGCCAACTGTAATTGCAAATTGCTTTCAGTCCTTATCTGTCTCTCCCCCCTTTCCACCTTTTATCTTGTCTATCCCTCTATCTGTCTGTCTATCTCTTCTAACTCTCCTTCTCGTATGTATTTTTGCGTGTGTATGAGCAGTTTCTAATTAGCAACAAATGCCACTCGGGGGCCCAATAACCAACCAAAATGCGTGACACCGCCAACGCAGCAAAAATAGCAAAATGAGTGTGTTGTTGTTTGACAGCAATAGAACAGAATGGACAAACTGGGTGGATCCCATCACACTAAAGCACATATGTGCAAAATGCATTAGTCTTGACCCCTAAGCTATACAGTGGTTTCATTTTCTTATTTTTCAAAAAGAAAACTAAGCTTTTCCACCCTGTCAAATAGTCTTAGAAGTTTGGGGAAAGATTGAACGATCTCTTACACTTCTACAAATTACTTTCAACTCATAGTTATATCCTCTTTGTTTGATTGAAAAATTTAATTTAAAGTTTTTCTATATTAACTATTTATATATTTTTATCGAAAATTATATTAATTTTAAAGACAAACTTATTGAATTTGCCATTTTATTTTGCAGAAAATGTTTATTTTAATTTCCATTAAGATTATTTTTAACTTACGGACACACAACATCCTGACCATATCCTGGCCCCCGTTCATTTCATATGTGTGTCTATATCTGTATGTGTGTGCATTTTTGGGGGGAGCCATGTGCGTTGTTGGTCGTTAGTAGTTGACGTTCCCTTGTGTCGTCGCTATGGCGGCCAATGTGAAGGCCGATCGATCCGTTTTTCCTCATTCAACTCTCTTGCTGCTGGTTTTCTGCTTCTGTTTTTGTTTCTACTAGAACATTTCTCCCTCTCCTTCTCATTGCTGCTTGCTGTGCCTGGGCAATTTATGTTCATTGAGTTGATGTTGATTTGTGTGCCGCGGCATGATTTTTTAATGGAATGTAATTTGATTTTTGGGGAGGAAGCAGAGAGAAAGATACATAGAGAGAGAGAGAGAGAGAGATAGAGAGAGGGCAAATCGAGTTCGGTAAGAATTGCAGACTGGCAGAAAAGCGTGCACTCAATTGCATTGGCCATATGCCAAACAACAACAGTAGCAACAATAATAGCCATAACAACAAAATGCCACAAATTATTGGCATGCATTCGCATCAATTACAATTGCGTTGCTTCTGTCTGCTACCGGAGGCGTATGCGTAATATGGCTCAATGCATTTCAAACTGCGACAATTTGAAATTCAAATTATGAGGGCATATAGTATTCAACAATGTTAATAAACTAAAACTTTTCTATCAAAATCAGTAAATTTGAACAAATTGAAGTTCATTGAACACTGATGGCATTGCTTGTGAGGGGATTAGCCAGTGTCAACAAAATGAAACCGTTTCGTTTTACAGTTTTCACAGATTCATTTATCTTTTATCTTATTTTTTCGTTTATTTTTTTGCTCTCGTTTCGGTGCCCATAATTGACGGAGAGCAAGTGAATCGGTTGTATTATATTATTGTAGTAGTTCTCGTGGGAGACCGGTCCCAATTCCCATTGTATTTGATATTATGCGATACTCGTGCTGGCACGTAAATGGAGCCGCAAAGGCCGTCCAACTGCAACAGCAGCAGCAGCAGCAGCAGCAGCAGCTGATTGAGATTGGAATGGAAATTGAATTGCAAAACCGAAAATGGTGAAACGAAGTGACGGGGGTGAATGAACCAAAGTGTGTAATTGTTGTGTGTGTGTGTGTATGTGTTTGCTCTCTTTTTACTTCAACGCTAAACTGTTGACGACTTTCACTATGCAATTTTCCCTAGAACTTTCTCAACGCCTTGACATTTACTTTGCTCTGCAATTAAGATGCCTTTGAATTGCAATCTGCGTGCGAATTCCAACTTGTGAATTGCTAAATTGTGATTCTGAATCTGAGTATCGCGTGAGTTTTTACAGCTGTCATGATTGCATAATGCACGAGAGTTGCCAGAGTTGTTGCTGTTGCTGTTACTGCTACTGTTGCTGATGTTTTACTTTCGAAATTGCGCTCACGTAATTATATGCACAAATATTTTCTAACGAGCAGTGCAATGAATACCCATTTAATTGAAATCGGGGCGTGTCTTTAGGAAGTGGCTAAATGTGAGAAAGGAGAAAAAACGAATTCCCCCCTTTGCCAACTCATGGAAACGTAATGAGATTTTTGCTCCCCTCCTGCTACTACAGCATGCGAAATCATTTGCGAGTAGGAGAAACAAATTACAATTTTACCTACTAGATAAAATATTTGAAGTTTGCCAATAGCCGAATTTATATTCTTAGCATATTTTGCATTTAGGCTATAGGCTATCAAGGTCAAGTTCTACTTTTGCTAGAATTCAATCAAAGACAAAAAAAAAAGGAGGGTATGAATTATTCAGTTGTGCGACAACCTATTTCGTAATGTATTATTTACGAGTGACGGTAAAAAAATCGGTTAATAAAACATTTGAAGAGCCATCGATTAAATTATTTATTTGTTCTTTGGATACATATAACAGATATATTATCTAGTGATATATTTCAACTGCTTGATTATGAAACTGTTTGCTAAGCAAATTTCGATTTATTGTCCTATCCATTAGTGAGATAATAAAGTAGTCCTAAAGTAACAATTTTAAACTGTGTGCTACAAACACAATTATTAAACAATTTGTGTAACGCACTTGGAAATTGTTATAACAAATGATACATATATTTATGTATATATATGTATATGTCATCTCATTTTCCAACCGAGAGAGAGAGTGATCTAGCAATTGCTGTTATCTACGTTAAGTACGTCATTAAGTCAATAAATAGTATTTAATAAATATTTTTGTTGTTAACACTTTAAAAATAGAAAACATTCGATGATGAAAAAACAGCAACAATTCCATTGACCCACATGGAGCAAAATACATACATACATATAATATTCAGGGCATTACGTATACGTCAACAATAATAACAGAAAGCAACAGCATCAACGGATATATATGAAGGCAAATGAGATTTGGAATCAGGACAACTAAGCTGCAGTGAAAAAGGAAGTTGTAGCATGTCCTTTGTCATTCGCAAATCCCGAAGCTGACAATTTATATACGTAACTTTTTTGTCATAATTATTTTGATTATTTTTGAGCTTTGCGAAGAGCGGAGAGTAGCAATAGGATAAGAGTAGATTAAATCCATTGCGAATTGTCACTTACTTTCACAATTAAAGTTTTACAAATGCAGGGCAGACAAAAGCATTTCCTCCATTTAGATTTTCCATTTTAGATACGACTACACAAGAAAGGAAGATGGAGAGGAGGTGTACGGGAAAAGTGTTGTGTTTTCCCTTGCACATTTTTTGAGACACTCACCAAACTTGCCTTTTCTCTCTCCCTGTCTACTGTGACTATAGGGATTATGCTTCCAGGGCACTTGAAATGTGTCTCGCGCTCAGTTGATTTTTGAAATTAATTGAAGTTGTTTGTTGTTGGGATAAAGCAGACTGAAGCCGGATAAGGCCGTTCAATCTGCAGTCTGACGTCAATTAAATGCGTAGTTTGAAAAGCACTGATGAACAATGTTTATTTTTTTTTTTTTTTGTTAAAATGGCAGCTTAAATTCTTTTGATGATGAGTTTCTTATTCTTTTTTTGGGCAAAGAAGAAAAAGAGAATAAAAAAAGTTAACAAAGAACAAAAAAAAAATCTTGTACAATTTTACGGATAGTTAGTTGTCCTTTGAATTTGTTTGAGGGGACAGAAAAAAGAAAGAAAAAAAAACAGAGAGATTAGATAAATTGAAAATCAAAATATATATTAAATCAAAAATTAATGTTAATTTGCAATGGAAAGTTTTCTTGAATTCTTCTGAAAATTAAGTAGAAATAAAGTAAAATTAAATAAAGAAATTTTGTACTAAAGCACTTGACCTGTTTTTGTAAGAGTCTGAGTAATCAATATGGATAACCCATTTTTCAAGGTAATGCAATCCTTTATTCTATTTGCAGCAAACGTTTTCTAAAAGGATGAAACTTAAACCAACTTGCTTTATTTGATCAAATGTATATATATATATATATGCTTAGTCGATTTGTGTTACCCTCAATATTGTTGCCCAGACCTCAAGTATAAGCATTTGCATTTACTATTGTATCTGTTGCTGTTTCTCATGCTTTTAGCGTCGACATTTCAATTGAAATAAATGCACAGACATTTGCGTAGACATGAAAAGAACTTATAAGCATATACATAGACAGCCAGACAGACCCAGTTGTACTTTGCCAGGCTGCACTTTATACTTTCCCCTCTTATGAAAAAGAAAACGTCACCCAGTGTTCCGACCTCCGTTCAAATAATACTTAACTCGTCTGTCGTCGCTGTGTGCGTATGCTAAACACAATTAAATTAAAAAAAAAAAAATACAGAAAACACTCGTAAAACACGTGAAAATCACCAAGAACTAAAAGGCGAGGCATTTCCGCTTGTAAATGTAAAGTTTTCCAATTTCATTTTCATTGCCATTGTCAATGAACAGTTTTGCAGTTATTGTTCGTCAATACATTGAACCTTTGACTGACTGACTTACTAACTCACTGGCCAATTGCCAATATAATTTCAATACAACTTTTATTTTTGATTGATGTGCTTTGAATTTATTTCATTTCATTTCATTCCATTTCATTTATATTGTTTTCCATTGCAATGAGCAGCAAAAAACAGCTTCAAATTGCAAGCGCGTTAAGCTCTGACTTCAAAGTCAATCAGATGAATAAATTTCATTACGAGAGAGAGAAAAAAAATTCCAATCTGTCGACTTTTAACAAATTCAAGAAAAATTCCCAAGCATTTGACACAAACGCATACTATTGCAGAAATGTTGGAAGAATCATGAATGGTGGGTGGTCAGGGGGAGAGGATGAGGAGGTAGGGGTTAGATGTTGCCATTCACCGGCATAGAATTCTCATTTTTCAATCCACTGTTTACTGGCATTATTACTTAGCATCTATTGTATTTACTGGAATGCATTTCCATTTCAATAGGGATTTTATAAATAGATTTAAGCTTTGTGTTAGTGGCTCTCTAAAGAACAAACATCTATTATATTCTTTATCTAGCTCAATTCACCTGCCAACTATGACTATGAGTTGACTTTCACAGCTGACTTGGTATGCAGAGACATGATTTTTATCTCTAGGCGAGGCACTCAGTCATATTGAATTACTAAAATATAAGAACTTGTCAGTGTCCTCTCCCCTTTCCATTAGGAAATCAAAAGGGGTATAGAAAAGGATACATACAAGAAGGTAATCGAAATATTTTACCCTTGCTTCAGTCATCAAAATCTAATGGATTTCCATTAAGTTAAACAATTGATAATTTCCTTTGCCATGCAAAAATCAATTTACACAAAATGGAAAGACAATTTAACAGTGGGCAAGAATTTGTCTTTACATCATATTACTTTTGTTATACATTAAGTATTAATTAGCCATTTGGAAAAATTCAATATAAAATTAAAGTTTACATCTTGAAAGTATCTTTCCTCCTAACTCTTATTGGCCATGCGGAAATTGTTTTTGGTTGGCAAATAAATTTCATTATGTTACCCCAGCAAAATAAAAAAGTTTCCCATTCAAGCCAAAGATTAAATATAAGAGCAAAATTTAGGCCATGCAGGAAGGAAAAGACAAAAGGAAGTGAAAAGTTTTTCAACCAGCAAAAAAAAAGGGCAACCTTAATAACATTTAGAATTCACTTAGCGGCTAAATGGAAGGTTGAAAGCAAAACAAGAAACTCATTTGTTAATTATGTCTGTACATATAAATACTTACATTAACAGTTTACAGTGAATAAATACATAATATGTTGGCATTCTCTTATGTGTCTCTTTAAAACATTAAATTCAATTCATTTCACTATAAATCGATCTCTTGAGTGCTCTTATACTACCTCTCTTGTTTTCTCTTTCGCTCTCTTTAAATATTATGCAATTTCCAATTACTTAGGCAAACCTTTTCGCTTTGGTGACTTGCAAATGAAATTTTTTGTTTCATTGACGTGACAATTTTGCATTCTTAATATTAATTGGCATTGTCACTATTAGCCAACTCACGGGTAAAAGTTGAATTAATTTATAGTATTTTTAATAATCAAATGGAAGGAAATGGCATGTCTGCCCTCTTATGAAGGATAAGTCTGTCAAGGTCAGTCTGGAATTACTTTGCTTGCTTTTACTTTTAATTTTCGATTCCATAATGTTTCCCTTTATATAGTTTGTTATTATTGTAAAATAAGTTGGCTGACTCAACTCATTTTCACTTACAGTCTGACTGACTGATTGACAACAAACTTGTCAATTGATTGACAAATGCTAGAATCAGCAAATAAACATAAAAAATGTAAACAAATATACAAGTATTATAATTAAAAATACAATACAAAGAAACTGTTTGTTGCACTGTCTTCTGCATCATCAATTTCTTGGAAAATACCGTTCGCGTCATCATATGGTTAAAAGTTGTAGTTGCACGTGCTGCACTTATGTAACTTCTTTTTTAAATAAAGTATCAAAAAATAAAACCAAAGTGCAACTTGTGGGGGAATTCCATTACTAAGTTCAAGTAAACCGAGTGACTCTCAAACTGTCAACCAGTACGAATACCAAATTTGGCTCCCGCCCGCAGCTGGTTTTTGTTTTTGTTGTTTTTTTCTTTTTTATTTTTGCCGTTGGGCAAGAGCAGAAAAGCATGACATCAGCTATGTCAGAGACCAGAGACCGGAGACCAAGTACAGAGTATGCCAGAGCGGAGTCTGTTGGGTGTTGCCGGCAGTGAAAGAAAGCAGTTTATCCATATAATTCACCATTGCGCCCTACACACAAGCCAAGTATACATTCAGTTGGGTTTATTTGTTTCTATTAGCCAAGCAAAAGTGGCAAACTTATGCCAAATGAAATGTGAAATGTATCAAAATGAAACTTTGTAAATGAAAATTTATTAAGGTAGCCAGAGAAGCATATGACGGTGGCACAATTGGTGGCAAGCAAATATACATATATCTTTTATTATAGATATATGGGCTAAGGACCGTACTTAAATACTCCAAAAAGTTACTTTGTAATTATTTTTAATATTTACTTTACATTTTGTTGATTTAATAAATGGAAAAAGTTCATATTTATTAATTAAATTAAACAGTAAGGAAAATAAAAATCAATTTAATCGAACAAATAAATATAAATAAAATAAGTTTATATGTATATTCCAATACCAGCAAGGTTTATATTTGTGTATTTTACATCATTTTCAAAAGTTAACTTATATAGTATAAACATAATTGATTTTGTTTCTTCTTAACCCATTATCTCTATGTAATAAGTTATCTTAAAAGGAAATTCGGAAGGAAAAATTCTTAGTTTCCTTTTAGTGTCAGTTAAATCAAATTATTTTTTATCGCATTAAAATTCAAAATAAAAACTATATTAAAAGAAAATACTAACAATTATACCAAATATCTGGCAGTCTTAGACATTATTAATACAAATGGAAAAATATTAATTCAAATCGAGTTTTTTTTATAATTTCTTTTAGATAGTTTCCAGTATTATAAAGAAAAAATAAGCAAATTTAACTAAAAGTAGAGACCAAATATTCGCATATGTTTGGTCTTGTCATCTAAATACAAGACGAATTCTAAATGACAAATTTTTTTTTGTGATTTTTATTTTCACTATGCCGCCAGTTTGGCTAATAACCGAAATAAAAACCCATAGCATGGCAAATTTGTCGTGCGGAAACTTACACAAACAAACAAACAAACAAGCAAATGGGCCAAACAAGAAAAAGAAATAGCGAGAGACAGAGAGAGAGAGTGGAAAAGAGGAATGAAAACAAACAAAAAATGGTTAAGAAATCAATAAAATTGTAGTGCCGTTTGTTGCCAATGCCAAAAAGTCAAAAGAACTATAAATGTCATAAATAAACAAATGAAAAAGAGTATGTGCAAGAGAGAGAAAACAAATTAAAACGTTAGGGAATGAAATTGAATGTACAATTTAGTCCACGAGCGGCAAGAAATGAAATTTTTGTTTTTTTGGCAAGTGCTAAAAATTCAAATACTTGTGAATAAAATAAATGGCAAATGCTGTACAGAATTTTGGCCAAGTTCAAGCTCAAGGCGAGTGCTGTGGCGGTCAGTTTGACAACAATTGCACTGACTAAGCCCAGCCACATGCACACAGAGAGAGGGAGAGAGAGACCAGTCCTACCGATTGACACATTGCAAATCACCTGCAGGTGTAGGTGTTGTGAATTTGTAACGAAAAAAAACAATAAAGAAACCAAATATCAATTAGTAACTTTTTTTCTCAAGTCACTGCATTTTAAGGTTGATATTAGACTTTGCCATACTCATTAAAGATTCAATTCCACGCAAGCGCAAATTTTTATATCCATTAGGTAATACCAAGTCGTATTGGCATTATACTCACTTTAGCCTTTGTTCCATTTGTGAGCCTTATAACACACACTGCGTATGCGCAATAAATAAAAAGCCTTGCTAAAAGTAGTGACACTGTCAGATATCAAGATTTAGGGGCTACATCCAATTCCAGGCCTCCCCCAGACACAGACACAGATACCGACCCAGACTAAGTGAGTGTGAACTTGTTTGCTCGATTTTTTCATATTACGCATACGCCGTGTTGTTTGATCTCCAAATGTTTTTGTTAGCGATGATGTTCATAATGATTGGTGGAGCAATTAAGCAATTTGTAAACCTTTTAATGTGAATTAATATCTCAGAGGGTTAGTAATAATGCTTAGTCATCCACTAACCTTCTTTTCGATTATATTTTCGATATATATTTAGCAGTTACATTAACTGAGAAAATGGCTTGAAAAGTGTCTAGTCATTAGTCCATTAAAATTATTCACATTTAAGTTAAGCAGACAAAAGAGACATAATTTTCTCAAAAATAAATCCCACTTTTGGCATTAGCCACTAAGTTAATTCTATTATAAAAGTTTAACACAAAAATTTATTTCACTTGTGTACTTTTATATATAATATAAAACAAAAATTCTGACATATTTTGTGAAGCAAAAATAATCTTATGATTGAGTAGCATTCGGTTAAAAACCAAAAATTAAGTAAATTCAAATCAAAATGTGTATAGTATCTGCTAAATAAGACTATAAAGTACAATTTTCTCACCTGTCTAGTCATCTCATAAAGCCTTCAATTAGATTTAATAATCAATATTTTAAAATCGATTTGCTTTTTCCTTTTAAGCTTTTAATTGCTGAAAGATATTTGTGAAGTATCAAAGCATGACTAATAATTTAAACACCCAATAAATATCTATTTAAGAATTTTCTAATGTTTTGGATTGTTTTCAATATGGAAATTTTTCATTTTTGGCAAAAGATAATAAGAATGAATTGAAAGTAAAAGGGCTTAAATTGCTGCGTTGGCATTGAAATGCCTCTAAAACTGTAAATTAACTTGTTCGCCTTTAAGTTAAATTAACTTCAAGTTCAATAGCGTTTCACTATAATAAGTAGAAATTTTCCCATTTGAGAGGCTGCCCAAAGAGGGAAATTGCACGCCTCTGTTAATATTTTAATTAGAAATTTTGATTCTCTGAATTTGAACAAGATCATGTCATGTTGGTTGGGTAAATTTAGTTGACAAATTGGCTGAATGAGATGGGGCTATATGGTAGAAATTGTGTTCTGCTTGTTACCGTTTCGCACGGTTGCCCATGAATCTTTCAGTTATTCGGATATATTTTAAAAATAACATACATCTGTACGAACTTTTTTTTTTTTTTTTTTGGTTGTATATTGTAAAATTGTTGTTGTTTTTCTTATTTGTTTTTGGTGATTTTCGTTTTTGGTTTTACTGCTTGGCTGCTCGCTTGGCTTTTGCATTGTTTAATTTAATTTCTGTTTTTTTTTTTTTGTGTCTGTTCTATTTTGTGGGTCTGGTCGAATTTTTTGTTGCTTTCGAATCTTTGCACTTTGTCACTTTTTGTTCTTTTATTGTGGGGGGGGGGCTCAATGCACAGTGAACGGAATAAAATCGCCACGCCCCGATAACAAAAATTAATTGTGACAGCAAGTATAACTTTCCATTGGCAATTATGATCAAGAGAGTTCAAAGTTTTTGGTTCAAAGCAAATCATTGTCAAGTATTTTTTTTCTTCTTTTTGAGCTCTTTTCAACTCTTTTACAGACGCCGCCAATTTGTCTGGCTTCAAACTGAATATTTAAACTTTAACTGGTTATCAGAAACATTTTGCTTGAGGCAATATGTCCATTCGTTAAGTTTATTTTTAGTAACCACAAACTAACAAAAAAAAGAAGAACAACTATGCAAAACCGATGAATGGCATTATATGTATGTATATTTGAATATAAATATTTATGCTTTTTCGGGCCAATTTATTTTATTCACAGACACAAGCAGAGACATAGACACACTACAGACACACTCACTCTTACATTTGCCAATGGATATAGAGGGATGGGCATAATTCTAAGAAAACAAAAGGTGCAAAATGCTAGATAAATGGAAGATTTCAAACACCTGGATTGGAAAATTTTATATTATATACCCTTAATAGAAAAAGTATATCAATTATACGTAGATGTTCGTTGCGAAAAGTAAAAGTCTGATAACTTTTAAATCTTAAAATACATCAATGAAACATGAGTTGGAAAAAGTTAAGACTGAAAATAATTGTTATTTTTAAAAATTTTTTGAGTTTAACTTATAACTGTTGCGGACCCTAATAAATATTAATTTTACTATACTTATCATAATGACTTATACCCTTTTCAGATTTTCTAATCTATAAAAATTTTATTATCGCTTAAGTTAAATCTTATTTCATTTTAAATTCCGTAAATTAAATATAGTTTCTTAAATGATCATTTTTAAGGCTAAAATCATTAAAGAATTTAAGTCAATAGATAACCTGATTACATTCTTTCATTTCATATATTGATTGATCTAATACCTAAACTAACTGATTTGTTTGCTTCTGTGGAAGTGCACTGAAAACTCATTGAAATCTGACAAACTTAAGAAATATTTAATATTTACTTATGCTAGAATTTATAAGAGTATACAAAAGTTATGCTATAGCTTATCTCTCTTATTTTGCTATTGTTGAAGAGCCCTCAAGTTTTATTCTTTTTAAAAAGCGGATCAATTTAATTTCCAAGTATCGATTGTCGGCATTACTTTATAGAGTAATACTTTTTAAGCCATCACACTACGTATCAGTTGATGGTGTTATAAGACTCATTTGTTACCACTTTGCATTGCTTTTTTGCGCCAAAAATGATTTCTAACTAAAATAAATTAAAATCAATTTTAAGGTTTATTATTAATCTAAATTTACATATTAAATGTATGCAAAATCGTGTTTTTAATTACCAAAAATAACAAAAAGCAAGGCTTTTTGACTAATACTATCATCTTGATTATTTGATATGAAAATGCAAATTGAACTGAAACCCAAAACCGGATCAACTAACTAACTAAAAAAAAAAAATAAACATTGACTATAAACTGGGCACGTAAATGTATAGAAACATTCATTAGCTGCTGGTTTGGTCTATTGCAGGGCCAGGCGGAACCTATTCAATAGATTATTTATATCACCCCCAAATGGCACATGTGAAATAAAATAATTTTTGGCATTTATTGTGCCCTAGCTGCCGTGAGGGCTCCGCACGCGTCCACGTCCGCATTCGCATCACCTCGCTTCTCGCCATCGTTTTCTTTCTTTCGTTTTTTGGACTTTGTTGCGGCTCATTTGGCATGCCAATCAGCTGCCTCTGTCAGTCCCGCATTTATTGGCAGCTCAATTCCCAGCTCATAACAGACTTAAACTCTGGGAAAAAGGGGGGAAGTCAAATGGTGAACAGAAACAGAGCATTTGATGGAAGCGGAAGTTGGCTGTTCGTTGCTTTTGGGGAGGCTTTTCATACGGGAGCTCACGCTTTTTGGCATTCTGCACGGCATCAGTGTAGCATATGAGATGCGACTCTCTATTGTTCAAATGTACATACATATACATATATGGATATATATTCATTCTCTTTGCTGCAGCATTGCATGGCTCGTGTTGAGGTTTGATACCTTTTTTGCATTTGTAATGCGATTGTCAGAGGAAAAAAATGGAGATGAGAGGTGAAAAAAAGAGATATATGTAAGTATAGGTCTCTGTATGGGAGACATAATAAGTGAGGAAGTTATTTGTAAGCGCTCTGAAATACCATGACACATCAAAAATGCAATAAATAACAATAATTACCAGAAATGAATATTAAATTGGCTAGGGAATTGGTAAATCATGAGAAATATCTCAGACAAATTATGGCAACTCTGATAAGATAAGATAAAGATTTAATCATTTGAAATCGAAATTGGTTACCACTTACGTAAGCTGATATAGATCAACTCGATGTGATTAAGATGTATACTTTTTATATGATTATTACACCCATTAAGTGTCCCTTATTGGATTACTACCTAATTAAACAACTTTAATCTACAAGAGCATATATGAAACCTAAGTATTTGGAATTAGAATGTAATATAAATGTAATGTACATTCTTGTATCTGTTCTTGATCGATTCAATGAGATTAAGATGGATGTATGTATACGCTTTATATAATTATTACTCTTCTTAAGTGTTCCTTATTGGATAACTGCCCAATTAAACTACTTTAATCTACAAGGTAATATATGAAACCTATGTGGAATCAGAATGTTATATAAAAGTAACATTCTTGTACATTTTTCTACCTTATAATAAACTGAACTATATACTCTTATGTCTAATGTTTCAAAATCTAGGAGAAATGAGTATTTTTACCTTTCACTTATGCAGTTTACGATTTAATTTTGTTGTGAATATATACATTTAGCATTTTTAAACTCTCCTCATATCGTTTTGTGGTTGTGATTTATTTGTCTATATTTAAATTTATTATGACAAAATGATAGCTTTAAAGCTATTAGCGTCAAATGTTTTACATCAAAAAAAACTTTGACTTGATGTGCGTGTTGCCCTTTACCCAGTTATTCACGTTGCCGTTTTTTGCTAAATGGATAAGTTTAGTGTTTTGAGATTTTATGTAAGCCACAAGCAATAGATGCGATAAAAATTTAAGTTGGAAAACCGTTATGACCATTTAAAATGAGTCTCACGGCAAAACGACCAGAGTCCAATGTGGTCAAGACCGCTTGCCGCTAGCCCAGGCCCTCTAGCCAAAGCTGAACGAAAATGGGTAATGCTATGGGCAAAAGTGCAGAGTCATTAACCAAATGGTGCAAAGTCTAACTAGATGTTGACGTAGATGTTTCTACATAGTTAGGCAGGCAGGTAGCTAGCTAACTAAGATAGTTGCTGCTGAAGTCATCTTGATTGCATTTCCAGGTGCTCTGGGTACAGTGAACTTTCAACTGCTATGAAATCATCGCATAAATCTCTAAACTATTCTATGGCCACCGGATGTACAACAAAATGAACTCTAGAAGGTAATTAAAACTTGAAACATTTGTTTAAATTATAATTTATGTTCTGCTCGCAATTAAATGCTATTTTCAAATCTGACCAAAAATAAAATACAAATCTCTGGCTGACGCCCACTACCTATTAAAGACAACAAATAAAAAGAGATAAAGATAAAAAAAAAAACACCAAAAAAACGTATACAAACCAAATACAAAACAAAAATATGTCGCTCAACTCTTTTGAACAGGTCAAAGTTCTTGCACTTGGTCTTTGTGGCTTAAATTGACCCTCAGCGGGCCATTGTCGCCGGAAGTTGAAGTCTGCATTTGGAGAAAGAGGCGCCAGTCTTGCCAATTGTTTAAACTTTCATGCAAAAGCAAACAAGCAAAATTAAACAGCACTAACGTTGAGAGATTTAAAAGTGTTGCCAAAAATATATAAGTGTATATATATTTTGCTCCCACACAAATATACACTGAACGAAACCCAAAATGCTTTGTCACTTTAATGAGACGATTGCTATCATTCAACCTAATAAAATATATCAACTAATTTGGAACACTCCAAAAACTTAGCCCACCCCGATGAGAGGTCTGAGTCGATTTACTCGTGCAGATGCAATCGCCACGCTGTTTGGAAAACCCACAGCCAAACAACAAAATATGGAAAAATTTAAAAAATCAAAAAAGAAACACAACAATAACAGCAACAAATTAAAGTTTTTTTCATTCACATAATAATTCAACAAAATTTTATTGTTATTATTATATTTGTTGTTGTTTTGATTTGGGTTTTTCTTGTGGCTCGTTGACCTAGAGGTTAAAATACAGTGGGTCAAAAACTTGTTTTAGCTTAGAGATAATCATTAAAAGAGAATCTTCAGCCTTTTCATCAGCTTAATATAGCTTAACTTACAGTTAATTTAGCTGGCATTATTATTAACTTTTATTAACTAACAAAGTTTGATTAGATATTTTGTTTAACAACTTTATGACACGATAAGCCAAAATCATAATATATACACGTTATGTACATAAGACTAATCGACATAGACCAGGGTCAATAACTTACCCTGATTTCCCAATTGATTATGAACTTATCTAACTAAACAAACCAATGCTTGTGATTTTGTTACCATTATTTACTTAGACTGTAACCACTGTGCTACCGTATCGTTTGATTACCCAAGTGGTCATGGGTCATTTCAAGTTGTTGTCCATACACAGCGCACAATCATTTTTCTTTTTCATTTGAGTATTTTTCCTTTTTTTTTTTTTTGTTATAAGCATTTTTTGTGTGTGCGCTTTTCACGTTTTGTTTGGTTTTAGGTTTTTTTTTTTTTTGGTTTAGTAAACAACAACTCAGCGTCAATTGAAACCAACCAAAACCAGAAAAAAAAAATTCCAAAATTTTTACCGCTTAACATAAATAAATGAAATGGAAAGCAAAGTGGAAAAACTCCAACCAGGCGTGGCAGACATGGTCAAATTAGACAAATAATTCATAATTATATGAAAAATTAAAAAAGAATTTTAAGAGGTAGATAGATTGTTTTTTTCCAGACATTTTGACAGCAATTTTCAAAATTGTGAATAAATCAAATTGGCGGAAATATCCATCAGTGAGAATAATATGAAAGAAAAATCACATTGTTACTCATACGCCCCATTGGCTGAATTTGCCACAGTGCCAGTTTGTAGTGGCACTGAGAGTGACTATTGGACTATGAAGAAGAGTGGAGAGCAACGAGTGTGTGTGGTAATGTGGCACGTGTCGTGTGCTTAACCACAAAATGTTGCATGTTTTTACCAAGCCACTGCAGCAGTAAATTCAATTGCAGCCACAATGACAATGCAATAAAACAACGGCCTCCCGAGTCAAATGTGTAACCACACGCAAACAGCTGACTGACTGAATTGTTGTGGGATGGGTTGGGTTGGTTTGGTTTGGTTTGGGTTGTGTTTTGGGCTCAACCTTGACTTTGCTCCCTCTTCTTTCCTACATTTCCGAGTTCAATGAAAGCAAAGTGGGCAAAAAAAAAAAAAATGGTCGAAACCGCATCGATTCAATTGGCATCGCTGTGGCTTGTTTGCTTGAGATTGGCATTTCAATTTGGTATATGCCATATGTTCATTTGTTCATATCTTCTTCATGTGTGTGTCAGCGTCACTTTCCAAACAATATCCTCCCGCAGAGCTTCTGTGACCAGAGTTTGATTGGCAATAGTCAGCATGAGAAGGATAAAGAGAAAGAGAAAAGGGAGAGAGAGAGAGAAAGAGAGAGGGAGTAAGCTCTGCATGCATAATTGCCGTCAGTTTGCATTTCCGCATGCCATCTTCAACAATCTTCATTTGCGTACACCAACACCATCAGCAATTACCATTTCCATGAGTGTGAAGAAACAAAGATTTATATTGCAACGATTGTCAGTTACCCTGTAGTAAACAAAACAATACATATCTATTTATAAGTTAAAGTCGTTTTAAAGACTTTTAACATTCTCTAAAATAGAATTGCTTCTTGAAAATTTCTTACTTTAAAAATAGATAATTTTAATCAAAATAAATTTTTAATATCCCAATTTCACAACACTTTTTCCAAGCCAAATCTCTATAATAAATCAGAGTTTCAGCTAGAGAATTTACTTTATGTATTTTTCTTTTAGTTTTTCTTTCTTGTTTTTTGTTTTTGGCCTGCTCCAGTTTAGGTTTTCAGTTTGGTAGGAAAGAGTTTAAGGAAGCAACTGCTGCTGCTGTTGATGCTGACGTTGACGATGCCTGGCAGGCGAAAAAGGCGAAAAATGCCATGAAGCATGAAGCAAAAACCGGCAAAGGCAAAGCCCCAGTTCCATTTTCATTGTGTGCAAGCACGAAATAGGACAAGGAGTAGAATGGAGGGTAGAGCATCTGGTGACCCTGCGGCTGGCGGTTAACCCTAAGTGTTGTCCTCTTCCCTTCCATTTACAGTTTTCCATGTTCTCTTCATCTCTGCAACTTTTCACATCGTAGAAACTCTGTAATTTTCAACAGCAGAGAGTGACTTGTTTAGTCTATTGCCATGCCACATGTGTATGCAACCGAACCAGCTGCATTTGTAGCAACATTACACTTAAATAGTAAAGCTTCAATTTTATCTACAATATTTGTAGTAAAGAATATTAAGATTTAGTTAAATAGTTTAACCAAGAAAACTGGAAGACTTATTTAGTCTTATCAAAGGATTGTTCTTATGGGTTTAATTTATGGAGTTAATTTATTTGTTATTAAAACTTTTTCATTTGTACAAATTTGTTTTATACAATCTACATATATATTTTTTTTAACTCTACATGCAAATATATTTTTTGTTTAGTATAGGCAAACATTGTCTTAGTTAGCTTTCTGTGATGAGTTTGATCAAATGAATATATATCCATAGTGAAAACGTTATTGATCTCATATATGTATATACGTACATATAATGGTTTTCTTTTAGGGCAATAATATGTTGTTCTATCTGGTTTTGTGTTTTTTTTTTTTCGTCTGGTGCTTTTTTACGTTGCTTTGAGCTGGACTAATATTAGCTTAGCTGTGTTCAAGTTTTGGGATCTGCTCACTTTTGTGCAAACAACCAAATCAAACAACAGTTTGAGAGGCATAGCAGATTGTTAAACCACTCAAGCCATCAGTACAGCCCCTCCACCCCCAAGTATACATACAATACCAATCGACGTTTTTTGTTTTCTTTTTTTTTTTCTCTTTTTTCTTGTTGGCCCAGGGCCAAAAAGTGCAGGAAAAGCGCAGTCAACTGTAGGCAATAACCTCAACTGTCAACAGGGGAAAAGGAGAAAGCAGGCAAGCGAGAAAAAGAGAAAGAGAGGGAACTACATTTCACCCTAGCGGCTAAACTGTCATAAATTCAATATTATTTCAAAAGCAACCAAGATTTTGTTTATAAACCCTTTTCCTCTGACCCATTTTCACCCACCCCCACCTCATCATATTCCTGTCCCTCCTATTTGCTGGTTGCCTGCTCTTGTTAATAAATATTTGAGCGTATGAGAAACTGTATAACCATGCGGAAATAAATTGTTATTTGTGGTTTTGCTTTTAAGAGCAGAAATGGTTCACGACACAAAATGATAGCTAAATTTAACTAAATTCTACTGAACTAATGCAACAGAAATATACGCCAGATGGCAAATGCAAGAAAGGTTGACAGCAGCAAATTAAATTCAATTTCAATTTGCTTCATGGCTAAAACAAAGAGACAGAGAGAGAGAGAAAAAAAGAACTTTTTTTTAAACAAATTTTAATGTACATTAATATTCGACAAATTTTCATTTGACCTTAGACAATATTTCCACAAATTTAGCTTCGGACCAGATGTAGGAAGTAGCATTAAAAGTAACTTTTTTCTAAAAAGAATTTAAATTTTTCAATAGTTTATAATTATTAAAGCTTAATCGTTAATTTTGTAGAGCTATTGTGTAATTTAGTTAAAGTTTTATTTGCTTTTATAGGGAATACATTTAAGTAAGTTGAAACGCTAAGAAACGTTTACGCATAAAATTTCAAATTAAACAATAATAAACATAAGAAGTTTGATTATCAAAACTGAAACTCAATCAATTTGCTTCTACAAAAATCAGTTCCCATTGACACTGACTTCCAAGATATATATGTACTTCTTGGAAGTATATTTATATATATTTATTTATTATTGTAAACTTCCTTCCAATATAAAGACTAGCAAATTGTTTTCCTTTAATTATTTATTTATATTCTTAATAGTTCCAAAAAAAATCACCATATAAATCTTTACATTTACTTTCAGTTTTCCTCCGAATTCAGCTGCCTTTCTTTACCACGAATTAACGAGCATACAGTTCAAAGATTTCTATGAAATCTGCTAGATACAATTTTTTGCTTTTTCCATTAAATTGTGATTTGGATAAAGTGTTGAAAAATGATTTTAGTTTTCTGATGACTTTGTGCCCTGAAAATTAAATATAAAAATCATTATTTTATCTAGTCGGAGAGCAGACAGCAATTGATAAACAGCTTGGATGAAAAACTTACAAAGTTCTAACAACAAGAACAACTACAGAAGACAACAAAAAGACAACTTTTAAACTTGTTGTTGCTGCTGCTGATGCTGGGTAATATTGTTTTTTGTTGCTTTTTTTTTGTGTTTGTGTGTGTTTTTTTTTTTTTGCTTGCTCTGCAACAATATTTTGAAACGTGTCATGGAATATTCCGTGAGCGAAATGAAACAAACTCCTGTCTCCAATCTTTAGTGAAGAGGATGAGGTATGAAAGCTGACAAGCAACTAACAAACCACTTCATGCCTCTTGCCTTGGCCTCTGTCTGCACGAGTTCAAATATTGTCAGCCTGATTGGCCCCAACTTTTGCATATATATTGTATATAGGATGTACATATGTATATGTACATCTGTCTATGTGTTTTTGGTTCTATTTCAGCTGTGACGTCAGCTAAACAAACATCAGACAGTCGGACGAGTGAGTGAGCTGCGGGTTAACAACAACTGTCAACGCGATAAGTAGGTACTAGGCAGGCAGGCTGGCAGGCTGGCTGGCGGCATATTTATGAGCCTATTTGTGCGAGAAATCTCTACCATAGTACATACGTACATATATAACATACACACATACATATATAAAATTGCAAATCCCTAAGCTGCGTGAGAATGCTAACGCTGATGGCCCAGTTAAGGCACAATAACAAAAAGCAATAACATTGTGGCAAAGATATATTTAAAACTTTTCAAATACATTTTTAGGTAATGTTATTTAATTTAGGGAAAAAATATCAACATTGAGTAGGCCAGTAGTCGGGTAATTGCCATTTGTTTAAGGGCAAATATATTAAATCATGTTGATGTTCTTTTGATAAGCCCTGGGCCAGGAGCTAAGATTGTTATCAGTTGTTCAGTTGCCCATATATTTGCATATATATATATATTTACATATATGTTAAACATGGCCTGACTGACTGAGTTGGCGACCATCTGCATCCCCAACTCCATCCCAAGTGCTATCTGTATCTGCAATTCAATTTGATTCGTGTTTTTTTTTGTGTGAATAACGAAACACTTAACATGAAAACACATATGTATATCGATTTATCTATATATATATATATGTATTTTTATATTATAAATATATATATCAGGTAGATTTATATAGTATATACAGACAGAGACATATGCGGTATTGTGGATTGTCTTCACTCAAGGGTGCAGTCAGTGTCATTGCACTCTTTGGCTCACCTCAAGTTCACTTGCAAATTGATCGTTTAGATTTATGATAGATTGTTGATCTGAGTCTGAGTCTCTCAAACTTCCGTGAGGTTCATTGACATGAAGACTATTGGTTTTTGTCTTATTTAATTTTTTTTTTTTTGGAAAATTAGGTGGATGTGTCATGACAGAGATTTTGAAAATTGATTTCCTCTTGCCTAATCGACCAATTTGTTTAAAGTGACAGACAGCAAGTGGGCGTTGGCTTGTCCACCCACATTTTAGATTTTTAGATTCTTCTTTACTTATACACATATATATTGTATATATGCATAGAGCTCATACCTGTCTGACCGAACCGTCTTACTGACAACATTCGTTTTCAGTATTTAAATTCAATTTTATTTTAAAATCTGTGCCAACACTCAAATGTTATTCTAATGACATTTGCTTGCCCCTTTTGTGGCCCTCTTTCTTTCATTTGTCTCACTCTGTTTTAATATTCTTTAAATTTGTATTTAATTATGCAGATATTCGAAATTAATGTCGTCGTATTTGACACCACGGAAGCAAGTTGACATTTAAGGTAACTGCAAAAAAAAAAAAAACCAGCAAAAGTCAAACAACACTGGAAATAAAATATGTGAATAAAAACTTCAAATGTGTTAACTTAGATCGAGTTTATTTTTAGCCAATGAAATTAATGGCAATTTTTTATGTTATTTATTCATTATTATCTTGCATCTAAAGTATTGGAAATATATAGGATATTTATATTTAGTCATCGATTGGACTATTAAACTTAAGGCACAATAGTTCCAGTTCTTCTCAGTTGTTAAAGTAATCATTTTGAAATATTATTCTATAAGTAAACTTGATTATTATTCATTGACTTACTTGTTCCCATTAAGATTTTATATAGCTGCAATTAAGTGTCTTTACTTGGGTTTATTATTTATTTATGCAAAATTTTATTTCGAAAATTATTTCTTCCATTTAAATATTTTACAAATATTTACAGCTCATTTTGCAACT
Source organism: Drosophila austrosaltans (assembly GCA_035045865.1). NCBI lineage: Eukaryota > Metazoa > Arthropoda > Insecta > Diptera > Drosophilidae > Drosophila > Drosophila austrosaltans. The sequence continues at coordinate 8,453,110 of JAWNOQ010000049.1, read as the reverse complement.
AGTTAATAATTCTTATTTTACAAAATATTTACAAATAACTTTATTGCTGTTCATTTTAAAATTTCTTTTAAGTGCAAAAAATCAGTTGGAAAATATAGGTCAGTGTAAAAAAAATGTTCCTAATTTGTATTTTTGCTGCTTAAAAAGTATAAAAATGCAAATATTTTTTTACAAAACAGCTTTCGATAATTACTGACCTACAGTAAGTAAAAATTTCTCCAGACCTGGTCTAACCAGAAAACTCTTAACTCTATTACGTTTACTTTAATACTTAAGTAATGAGTATATAATTAATGCACTGTGAATATGGTAGATTACTTTTCTTTTATTATTAAATATATTATTATACTTCTCTTACTATAATAATAGTTTATCTTTGTTTACCTAGTAAATTTTTATTATTTGGTACCATAAACTGTATAAAAATTAAAGCAAGAATGTCTTAGCTGAGCAGGATTATTTAATTTTACTACTTAAGTCTACAATTTAAATTTGTAATATAAGAAACAAGAACAAATAATTGCCACTTTCTCCACTTCCGCATACAAACGCACTCCTGACCTGATACCAAAAGATCAAACGGCCCACCTGTACATACACCTGTATAGTAGCACAACTCCATGGAATTGGCTACCATTTTTTCACAAAAAATTTTCTTAAAAGTTTTTCCCACCTATCAAAAAATAAGAAAAAGTCGACTTTATAAAATATACAGAGCTCAATCAGCCAGTGTGCCAGCGGTGTGTGTTTGAGTTTCAATGTTCATTCGAAAAAAAAAAGAACACAAAACAGAAAAGAAGCAAGAAAAAGTATAACAAGAGTCTCATAAAAATGCAAATTTAATCTCTGATTTTATTTCACATTTTTCTTTTTAAAAATATACGTACGAGTATTTTATATACATATATTTATACAAAATAAAAGAGGAAAAACAAGCAACTTGATATACCCTACTCTTGCATGTGCTTTTTCGGGCAATTTTTTGCGCCACAATTGGCAAATAAACGAAGAATTCTGTTTCTGTTTTTCTTTTTTTTTTTTTTTTTGCTTTTCACTCTCTTGCGCGCTCGCCAAATGTCAGAGGCCTTGCATTAAAAAAAAAAAAAATTGCTAAAAAAAAATGATTAAAAAAAAAACGCAAACTCATTGGGTATATAAAAACCAGATGCCGGACTCGAACCCAGTCTTTGGGTGAATCATAAAATAAATAAATAAGTGCGACAGTGCATCCGTTAGATACTTTTTACTTGGTCTCGAGGTTTCACTTTGTTTGCCCACATTTTTCTGCAGAAATATGTGGCAAACAGTCGGAGAGACCGAAATGTCGACAACGATTCCGCAGTGCCGCAAGAAAATAAAATATTAGCATGCCTAAAAATATGATCGGTCGGTTGTCGGTCTATCGGAGTCTTCAGATAGCAAAGTTGACTTAACGCCTTTTCTAAGGTGACAGGCGATAAGTGAGTCACTTGTGGCAAATTCTGAGGGTGCCAAACGATTAGTCACGCCTTGTGTAGTGTGGTTGTCTTGCAACCCTCCAAATATGTTTGGCTTACTTCTACTTAAGTAGCCAAACCCGTTGCCAGTCATTGCGTGTATATGGAGATCTTGGCACCAATCAGCACCACCAACTCATCAAGTTTCGGTTTGCCATATTTGTGGTAACTCCCTTTATCCCCCCACCACCACTATCTCTCTTTCTCACTCTTGAGTTTCGTTGTCAAAGTGACAATCATATCTATTATACAATTTTGAGTACAAGTCATAGCCATTCTTTTAAATTTTGAAGCGAAACACGCGCTTGCCTCCAAGAAACATTCATCTTGTTTTTTTTTTCTCTCTCTTTCGTCTTTATGGTAAATGAATCAATTAAGGAAAATGAATGAAATGTTCAATTTTGTGCTAGCCATTAAATAAAATAAAGTGGAGTAGAATGAAAGAGTGTGTGTGTTTGCTCATGTTTTCAAGTGTGTCTTATGTCGGTAGAAATGAAAAGAGTTGAAAGACATTCAACCAGAGAAGTCTGTGAACAGTTTGGTTTTAATTTAATTTTGAAAGCAAATTTCTGGAAATATTTTCTTATATGTATACCAACAGTGGAATTAGAAAGATTGTGGCAAATATTATAGCATAGACAAATTTCTTATTTGGTTGAGTTTCCATTGCCATTGTACGTACCTTGTAATTACTTTTTGACCACATCTCGCCATCTTTGCAAAAGTCTCTTAAGATTTATCTTAATGTGTGGGTAAGCGTTAAAACCAGATTTACACACTCATGTATATATATATGTATCTTTATACATATTTAAATTTCATTAAAAGTCAACTCCCCCCCAGGGCACCAAAATGAGAAGTCATTAGAATTGAATTTTTTTTTTTAAGACACATATTCTTTTATTTTAATAGTTTTTTTTATGTTTTTTTTATTTATCTTTTTGCAATTTTAGTTTTTTTTTTTTTTTGGTTTGTTTCTCTTTTCCAGTTAGACGTTTTTATGTTTCTGTGTTTTGTATTTTGGTTGTTGTTTTTTTTTTTTCTTTCTTTCTTTCTTTCGTTCTTTCTTTCATTAGGCTAATTTGTCACATAGAATTTTTGTTGTAACATTTAGATGTAATAGTAAAGCGAATGACACATTAAATTAATTGAAAAAATATCACTATATATACATATAAATATATATATATATAACAGGTAGATATATATATAAACTATTAATACATGCTCAAGTTATACATTTATAATGCTTAATGCAATACAATATAACTAATACATTTTCGTTTTGTTCTTTTATAACTTTTACTCTTTCATTCCCTTTTCGTTTTGCCGAACATCACAATTTTCTTTTTTCAAAATTTCTTTAGCACACACAATGCACATAGACATAATATATATATATAGATATATAGTTTCCAGGTATATACATATACATATATAATAGTATATAAAATATAAATTTGTTTAGAAATATTTTGTATAAATTCGAGGTTTGTTTGTGTGTGTGTGTGTGTGTCTGTGTATTTTGTGTGTGTATGTGTTTGTGTTGTGTCAGATAGAAAAAATGATGAAAGGTAGGGGACAGTGGTGGAAGGCGTTTCGCAACTTAAGTATGAACTATAAAGCTTGTCTGGCCAATTTTATGGATATATCTTTACAAAATACATCACAAAATCAAATGCCAGAGGGCCATTAAAGAGACCAACAATTTATAAATTATACATGAGGTTTGACCTATAGCTGCTCTATTACCCTCTCTATCTCTTTCTTTTAAATTCCTTTCTCTTTCTTTTAAATTAAAACTAATGAGGTATTTAACTGCACGCAATGCTTCAAATTCTAAATACAAAAGAAAATGGATAAATGAACAAATTGAGAATGGAAAAAATGTTTAAAGAAAAGAAAAAGCAAATTAACTTTAATGGTCGAGAGAGAGAGAGAGAGAAACAGAAGTTCGCTTCACTCATTGAATCTAACTGACAGCAAATTATCTAATGGCAATTGCAATTGCATAGTCCAAAACAGAAGTTTTCAATATGAAAACTAAGGGCTTGCAAAATAGTATAGTTTGAGAAGCACTAGGTGCCGAAATAGAAACTATACTCTATGTGTGTTTTTTAAACTACAACTGCTAAAACTATTATGACTACTTCTACTACTACTACTACTACTATGAGATACATATATGTATGCATCTGTGTTTGTATTTATATGCTTTGCACATTTACTTAACTTATGAATGTTTAGCATTTGTTTGTTTTTCTCTTTCATATTTTTGTTTTTCCTTTTGTTTAGCCAGAATGTTTCATTTGTGTGTTTTGTTTTTTGTTTTTTTGGAGTTAAAGCTTTTCGTGTTTTAAAATTAGGAATAAATTAGTTATTAGTTAATTTTTAGTGTGCTGTCTTTAAAATTTATATGTTCCATATGCTTTTTTTTTTTGTTTTGTTTTCTTTGTAATTAGGTACTCAAATTGGCTTGGTTGGTTCCAGTTGGTTTCAAGTTAACAGTTTGATATTTTTTGATATTACATTGGTAATTTGACTTGTACACTGTTTTTGCATTTTAGATTAATGTTATGTGTATATAGGTACTTTTTGTTAAGTGATTGTCAAACTTGTAGTTTGACAAGCACTTGCTTTTTGTGTGTATTTGTTTTTCTTCTTTGTTTGTTTGTTGTTTTTTTCTTTTTTGGCATGAGAAGCTTCTAGGACAGCAATAAGAACTTACTTAATTTAATACAATACTGTTTTCTATAGAATTCTTCAGCAAGCTGTTTCGTATAAAGCATAATTTGTTATATGCTTCCTTACTTAGACCTCTGTGGGCAGACCCTGGGTGCAGCTGGACTGCAATTTCTTTGAACCGCGAAAGAACATATCAAAGAGTCCGAGACCGCGTTTTGTTTGAAATTTGGGCATGCTGCTGGTATCGATGGGTATATGCTCGACAATGGTGATGCCACGTTGAAGCTTTGGACGTGCCGCTTTAACTGGCGGCGGTGGTGATGGTGGTGGCTCATCCGCTTCACCCGATGATGATTTGGCTGTGGCACCAAAATTAATGATGGTACTGCAGCTACTATTAGGCCTTAGGGTAAGCATAGTATGGACCGGTGCTGGCTGACATTGGCTTACCAGTGAGCTTTGTGGCGTGAGATAGCGGCAGCTGTTGCTGCTGTATTGTGATAATTTGCTGCTATTCCTTTGCAATTGAGATGCTGTTGTTCCACCAGCTCCTCCACCGCTATTGCCATTTGTCTTGACACTGCTGCTGCAATGGCGCTGTAGGCTTCCAGATGATTCTAGGCCAAAGAGACGCTTGACACCACGACGCACACGTTTGTTGCGGTAGGCAAAAATGAATGGGGAACTGAGATTGGCCAGCAGTATCATGAATATGGCCAATTCCGTGGAGCCGCCAAAATTGGCAGCCATTAGGCGGGACTGCAGCAAAACCAGGAGACCAAATGGCAGGTAAGAGACGACAAACATCACTACCACCAAAATACTGATGCGGGCTGCACGTGACTCTTCGCGGTATTTGAAGAGTGAACTTGCATTGCTCAGTCGATGACGCAGTGAACTCATATAGCTAAGAGCCTTGGGCGAGGCATGAATCGCGGGAATTTGAAGTTGCTGTTGACGAGGCGAACTAAAATGAGGATGTTGCTGACGTTGGTTCTGCTGATGGTTATGTTGCTGTTGTTGCTGCTGCTGTTGCTGATGCTGGGCATGTCCCAATAAATGTGGTGAACCGCATTCCTCGTTCAATGAATCCTGACGCATCTCAGTGAACTTATGCAGATTTGGTGAGCTATGCACTTGCCGTATGCCCTGCAGACGATTCGTTTCACGTAAATCCTGCGATGATGTGCCCAACAGTGGTAATTGGCGAGCGGAATAATTACGCTTAATTTCACCACTGGCCGTTTGCAGTGTAAGCAAAATATTTTGATTACGGTCTGATAGGGATTGCTCATGTTCTAACACCGGCGGCATTAGTTGGATTGCATCGGCTGATCCCTCTGAGCCCCCATCATCGGAAATTGTTGGTAGCAAAACTTTAGCGGCCGAATCACGACGCAGACAACTGGGCGAACTACGTTGAGTGCTTCGCTGATCGATTTGCATTTGTAGGCCGCCGCCGCCTCCTCCTCCACCACTGCCACCACCATGCGAACTAGCCGACGATATGGAATGACGATGTACACAAAGGCTGTTGGAATATTGGTTGCCATGGGCGGCCTGTTGACTACTGCTGCCACTGCCGCCACCAGTTAGATTCAAAGCACTCTGCAGCAGGGGTGAGGAGCCATTTTGTCGCATACGCAAACCGTTGCCACGAGCCTCGCTAAATATGCGCCAATACATGCCGCAAACAAATCCAAATGGCAGCAATATGATCACTATAAAATAGACACTGGCATAGATGACACCAAAAATGCTATTTGTGCTGGTAATATTGAAGTAGGTAGCCGCCAGACGTCGCTGTTTGCTCAGCAAAGAATCTGCCTCAAAGTCCAGTACACGAAATGCCGATAGGGCGCCAAATAGTATACCCACAGCCCAAGTTAACGCAATGAATATCCAGGTTTTCACACCAGAAATACGAGTATGATAACGCAATGGATCCGTCACAGCACACCAAGTATCACCCACAACTAGAAGCACAGCCAAGGCACCCAAAGCCGCTGTCATATCTATTGACCAGCAGCGTAATTGTACTGGTGGCATTATAATCTCTGGTTCTGCAGTCTCGCTTAGATTATTAACCTCCTCTTGGGTTTCCATTTCTGTGATGACAATGCCGCCATCTCCATGCTCATCGATGGTCAGCTTCCGGCAAGAGCTGCCTTTGCATTTGAATAATGTCTCAATGGTTTCTTTAGCACTATTATTCTTTTGCACAAGAATGCCATCTTGCTCGATAATCTGACCATGTCGTCGTACGGTGACTTGATGATTTCCCGGCTTTGAGTAAATCTCGATGGTCTCCGTATCGAGTTGAACGCCAGATTCAGCATTTAGACTTTTAACGCCACTCAGAAATAGAGTTGGCGCTAATATGCAGCAACCAATTAGATTGATGGCTAGCAAATTGATGGTAAAACGATTTGCTGTCGTACGTAGACCCGGTGTGATCCAGAAGGCACAGAGGGCCAGCAAATTGATGATAAACGAGATGAGCAGCAGGGCCAATATAAGAAAATCTATGGCCATTTCTTTATAATATTTCTTTCGATAACACGCACATCACTATACAGTTTGAGAGTCTCACATGGGACACATACAGATTTCACTTCTTTTTCTCTTACAACATTTAAGTCCAATATGTGTTTTTATTGTATTTCTTTTTTTTTTTTCTTTTTCTTGGTTTGTTTCTTGCGAACGCTTGCTAATTTACACGTGAAGTTCGTCGTCGTTTTTTCTTTTTAGTTTTGGGAAATTATACAAAATGTCTCGAAAAAAAATATATGCAGTTTCTTTTTTTTTTTTTTTTCGTCTCCGAATGTTTATTATGGTTTTGTTTTGTATTTTTTTTCTTTTGTTTTAATATTGGGGTTTTGATTTTTTTTCTTATTTCTCGTGCGACGCGCTAACAACTCAACGAGCACGATCTTCACAACGAAGCGTTCCAAGCACAACTGTCGTATTCGCTGGCCGAGTCTCGCCCTCAAATATAAGCAAGAGCAACCAGTTGCTGATGTTGCTGTTGCTCGTTGTCGCGGTTTCTGTTGCTATTGCGAGAGTGCGAGCAATCTGAGCATACTGAGAGCGCTGAGAGCATTGGAGAGAGTATTTATAAATTGTATCTGAGATTTGTAGTTCCCACGCTCCGACTTTGAATTTTTGTTTTAGTTGTTGTTATTTATATTTTTTTTCTTGTGCTTTGTGGCAAGCAACTTTATGCCGCTTGATTATCAGAGTTGCTGCTGGTAGCTGCCGCTGTTGCTGCTGCTGCTGCTGCTTCTGTGTTGTCCTAGTTCAGTGCAAAAAAAATATTATACAATATTTTTACTTCACTTTTGCTCCGATTTGATTACATCACAATGTTGCTACTGCTGTTCCAATTTTCTTTCGTCTGATTCTCTACAATGCAATGGCCACGCTCTATTTTTCCTATGGCCATAAAAATTGCATTTTTATTTCTCGTAGATAGAAAATAAACAGTTTTTCTTTTCTTCGGCCAGCTGATGAAATTCACACTCTGTGGAAAAAAAAAAAGAAAAAGAGAGATAAGATTTGTTATTTTACTTCATTGTATTGTTGTTTGATGGTGAATTTATATATAAATAAATGAAAAATTCAAACTTCTTGGTGGACCATCAGTATGAATCACAAAGTGAATTGCCGGCACGCTTTTCTTTTCATTTCATTTCTTTTCATTTATCTGTAAACATTCTTATCGCTAATGCAGAAGATAAGTGGAATTAGCCAATGGGCTGGTCTGTCATAACTATTGTAGCTATACATAGATTGCCCTATTCCAATCTGCACGCAAAGTTCACATGTAACTCGCTACGCATTTTGAAGCACACGCCCCTTAAAAATCCCATAGAGACGATATACAACGGACAAACAGCTGATCAGGCGCTTACAACATGATAGCATATGAGCTCATCGTTATACGGAATAGTTAGCCAAATAATATAAATATGACTTTTGACTCTTAACAAGATCAACGAGCGTGCCAGCATCATCGTCATAATCATTATTATCCCAATCATCATGAGAGCATTGAACACGCAAGCGATGTCTGGAGAAAAAAATTTATAAATTTATAATAAATAAATCAACAAAAAGTTGTTTTGACTCTTTTGTACCCTTACAATAATGGGTATATTCAGTTTCGTTAACAGATAAGATGGTACTTCCTATTCAAAAAAATAAGTTCTAATGAATGTAACCAATTAAAAAACTGGTTTCAACAACATTGAAAATTTTAAATTTTGTGTGTTTTTTTTTTTTAATATTTTTTGATAAAAGCGTATAAATATTTTGATGTTAGACTAATTGAGACTGTTTTTTAAGACTATTTTGATGTAAGACTAATTATAACTTATTGTAATATTGATAAACTGAACACCAAGTTAATTTTTATTCATTCGTTTGCAGAGAATTTGGAATACTAAATTGAATAGGAATTGTCGAAGAAATTAATGCTTATAAAAATTCATAGACTCAAAATAATTGATTAATATTAATTATGTTAATATTATTTATAATTTTTTATATTTTCAAAATTTTTATAAAATTTTATTAGGTAGGTGTAAAATTATCATTATGAACTATAAAGCTCAATTGTATTTTATACATCAAATTTCTATACTTAAAGATCCAATCTTGCTTGTCCTAAATTATTCATAGAGTAAGGGTATAGACAGTTCGGCCTACTTAAAATTGGCCTGCATTTATATTGCGTCCGTCTGCAGCACAGTTTGCATGCCCTAGTTAAATGCCTATTAATAGCAATCAGGTCTATAAATGAGCTACTTGAAAAAGCCTCAATATGAAACATCTCTTTCATATAAATTTTGTCAAAATACAATAAAATATCCCTTAGATAGTAAAAAAAAAAAGGGGAACGATATTCTTTGACTTGGCAACTGACTTCCCTCAGTCAGGCATTGATTGCATGTGTCAATATTTAAGACGAAACTAAGTATTATATTAGCATTTAGAGTATTTGATAAAAGATTTTTGTCTGGGCATTATCTATGCCATGACGAACTACTATGTACAGTGGTGCTCATATACTTAAGCCACATGAAGCAAACCTTGCATTTAAGCGAAAATCAAAAAAAGTTTTAATTTCACAGCTCCAATTTCTTGTGTCAGGATACTTTTATATGTCAGTATTCTAACAGAACAAGAACCAAGTCAAAAAAATATATATTTCATGAAAAACTTAAAAAATTCGTAACCATCTCCAAAATGTCCTGCTCATATACTTAAGCCACCTAGAAAAAAATCGTTAAAAAAGTTAAAATTTGCCCAGTATTCCTAGTATTTTTAATAAATTTACTTTAATATTCAGTAGAATGACCTTATTGCTTAAAAACTGTGGAGCAAGGCTTTACCATTGACTATACAAGGCGTGCGCGTTGCTGGGGGGTGATTTTCATCCTTTCTTAATATAAAACTTCCCAAAAATCGTTTTTATTTGCTGTTTTTTTATGGACAACGACTCTTTTATAAATTCCTCACAAGTTTCTTAAAGGGTTAAGGTCGGGACTCTGCGGTGGCCATTGCAAAACGTAGATTCTTTCATGGTAAAGACTCAACTTGACTATCTTGCAGCAATGGCTCGAGTCGTTGTCCTGATTGAACATCCACGTAAGCGGGAAATTATCGGCATATTCTTCAGATAAATTGTTTCTAAGAATGTTAAGGTACATTTCGACGTTCATGATGCATTCATTATTTACCAGCGGACCAACTCCCAAAGCAGTAAAACAGCCCCAGACCATGATCGAAACGTCGCCATGTTTAACGGTCTTCTTTGTGTACTTCGGATTTGGTTGTATGTTAGAAGGACGTCGTGCATAAGGTTTTCCATCACTTCCAAAGACATTGAACTTGAATTCATCGCTCCAAACAATCATTTTACAAAAATTGGGACCTTTGCCAATATCCTCCGTGGTTAATTGACTGTGCCTTTTTATTTTCTTCACGGACAGCAATGGATTTTTTTGGACAACGCGTTTATAGAACCCAAATTCGTTTAGGAGCCTTCTTGAGATCTTAGCTGACATATTTAAGCCATAATCCGCAACCTTTTGACCTCTGATTCGCTTCGAAGTCAAAAAACGATCGGCTTTACTCAGATTGGCAATCTGACTGTCCTCATGAAAGTGGTTTTTCTGTGCTTTTCACGGGGAATATTTTCCTAGGTTCCATGTTTTTTTATAAAACGCAATAGCATTTCTGACTTCTCCACAAAAAAAATATAAATTTTACAAATTTGTTAAACACTTTTCCTTTTTTCGTAATATTCCCATATCAATTTTCTTTCGGGAGGATTTGTAGGTTTTTTTTTAGACTTTGGGATCAAACTTTTGTGAAAAACGTTTTTAATTTTTAAAATTTTACTTTAGAAAATGAAAAGCAAAAATTTTTCCCAAAAAATCGTAAGTTTGATGATTTTAGCTCAAGGTGGCTTAAGTATATGAGCAGGACATTTTGGAGATGGTTCAGAATTTTTTAAGTTTTTCATGAAATATATATTTTTTTGACTTGGTTATTGTTCTGTTAGAATACTGACATATAAAAGTATCCTGACACAAGAAATTGGAGCTGTGAAAATAAAACTTTTTTTGATTTTCTCTTAAATGCAAGGTTTACCCTCATGTGGCTTAAGTATGTGAGCACCACTGTACATACATTAAGTGTCGAATTTAAGGGGTGTGACTTTCACTAGCTTAACTCCTGTTTGTCTATTTCAATATGCTAAAAAAAAAAAAAAAAAACTGTGAAGGCAAACAATCGGATGACAACAAAGTTATCTCTATAATTGCCTTAAAAATCTAAATCTAAATTGTATTTTTCACACCTTATCAGTTAGTCAGGGTCTAATATACATATGTATATATGTATATGTTTGTATGTATATTGATAGTTGCACTTGATTAAATATTGTTGGAAATTATTTACTTATTTCCATGGTGAACTTAAACACAAGGAAACAAAAACTTTTTCTTACAACAACTTTTCTGCGCATAAAATTATTCTCACTCTTTGTTTTTTGCTGGCAACAGATTTACGTATGTATCTAGCTGGTAGAACATGATTTTGTTTTGTTTTGGTTTTTACCGATTGTTCTAACCTTTACTCCACAGACTATTCGCTCATTTGCATGAGTTGGCAAAAAAAAAGAAAAAAATCAGTTTCAGTTCAAGCGAACGCATTCAGATAAACATTCAAATGGCATGAGAGTGAGTAAACGGAATCTTTAGAAACAAGAGAGAGGAAAAATACCCGCCAGAACAAAGTTCATAATAAAAAAAAAAAAACATAAAAAATAAAAATAAAACATATGTAAGCCAATGTTGTTGTTGTTGGGTGATTGTTGTTTTTTATTAATTGACCATCTAGCAAGAGGCTCGTCTGCTGGGAGTCACCAAATGTAAGCACGTGATCTGGTTTTTGAACCATCAATGTGAACAGCATTATGCAAAGTGATTCCCAAAAACCAACTGAGGACAAAGAAATGTCTCAACAACAGCAACAACAACAACTAAAGCACAATCAACTAGCTTACTAACCAGCCGGTTTTAAACTGTGTGACGTCATTTGGCTTTAGCAAATGATCACAAAAATAAAGTCTTTGTTGCACCCTGAACTCAGTTCACTAACTTGCTGGTCATATTTATCAGTTAAATTAAAGCACTTAAATTCTCATAAGTCCATAAATAAAATTCATTTAAATAATGTTTAACCCATATTTGTTATGGACGCCAAAAACGGGCGTAAATATTCTCAACGAATCCGCCCCCCCAAATATGGTCTGGCCCTGACAGAGCCCAGAGTGGCTTTAATATACAATGTATATACATATAAAGCTGTATATACGCCTTGATGTCCTTGAGTTGGTAATGGTTAACCTGGCACACCGATAACAACTTGTTAATGATGTTTTTACATACACATACCCTTGCAAGAAAGGCATATTCATTTTGGTCGGGATCATATAAGTTACAGATATATGCAGATATGTTTTTTATACCCTGTACCCATAGGGTAAAGGGTATATTAAAGTCGCTAAAATGTATGTAACAGGCAGAAGGAAGCGTTTCCGACCCTATAAAGTATATATATTCTTGATCAGCATCAACAGCCGAGTCGATTGAGACATGTCCGTCTGTCCGTCTGTCCGTCCGTCCGTCCGTCCGTCCGTCCGTCCGTCCGTCCGTATGAACACCTAGATCTCGGAGACTATAAAAGCTAGAGCTACCAAATTTGGTGTGAACATCCGTCTTATGCCCAGGCAGGTCAAGTTTGTTTCAAATTTTTGCCACGCCCACTTCCGCCCCCGAAAATGAAAAAAGAAAATTTTAAAATCAATTTACTAGAGCTGTATGAAAGATAACGAATTCTTATTTGGTAGACATAATTATATAGTCAAACTGCACAAACTGACCAAATTTCGAGCAAATCGAGCAATAAACATCGGAGATATAGCCATTTGAATTTTGTACTAAATTGCCAAGGCGGCATTGGCAGATAAGAAAGAGCGAGATAGCATGCGTTCGCTGCTGCTGCATGTAAAGGGAAATTTTGTTTTGAATTGATTGCGATTTCGAGGGTGTTCGAACTTTTGTTTAGTGCCTACGCAAATTAAGATATTTTAAAATTTTTGCCACGCCCACTTCCGCCCCCGCAATTTAGAAAAAATTAATTACTAGAGAAGTTTTAAAGAAATCACATTCTTACTTGGCACATCTAATAATGTGACCAAAATGCAACATCTGACTAAATTTAGTCGAAATCGTACAATAAATATAGGAGATATACGAATGTGCGTTTTGTACTGAACCAACAAGTGCGAGATTAGCTGTGCCAGGTGTGAGAGAGATAGCATGCATTCGATGAAAATTTTGAATTAAATCAAAGGAGATCTCGAGGGTGTTCGACTTTATTCAATATAACTAGTTGGTACAGGGTATACTCAATGTCGGCAGGGACGACTTGCTTGCTTCATTTTTTTAAACTACTTTTTGCTGTTGCAAAGTAAGTTTACTTTTCAATCTTAAAACAAGAAAGAAGAAATACTCGTTTTAAAACATAAAATGGGTTTTTACATTTGGCTTTTTGACTTGAATAGATTTAAATTTAAATTTAGTTTTTTGTTAGTTGTTTAAGTTTTAATTATTAGCAAAAATAATATAATAAATTGTAAGTATTACAATTTTAGTTTAGTTGTTCAGGTTAGTCTATCGCTTTTCCTTTTTAGTTAAAACAGACTTATATGTTTCATAAATGATAGGATTATTCATAAGACTGTAAAATATTGTTTATAAATTAGCTTTAATAAATTATATTTCAGAAGCTGAGGCCATAAATTCAAAATGAGCAACTGTTTCTAACTGATGACACTCGTAAAATGTTCAATATATTGTCAACAGAACTACTTGAGCTTATATAATTTGTAAGTTCATATTGTCTATTTACCTATCGAAGATATTTATTATTCGAATTCTTCAATGTTTTATACTCTAGGTGCCTTATTTTGGTATTTTGTTATATTTTGGAATGAAAAATCAGTGCAAAGTACTCAGAGTCAATACAATACAATTGTTAAAATCTTAATGCAAATCCATTCAAAAACTTAGAAAATTATTTTGATATAAAGTTGCTATAGAAATAGCATCAAAATTTCACAAATTTCTTAAGTTTTATGGAAAATCATATATAATCAATAAAAAGGGTATAGAAATAACAAAAGGGCTTTGGGTTTTTAACCCTATCGATAGTCTGGTCAAAGTGTAAGTTGATTTGCCATATAACAAAACTTATCAATGCAATTCATATTTAAACGAAATTGTTTAATTGATTTTTCGTTTATTGACATTTCTCACCATTGTCTAAGCGTACATAAATATTTGAACAACCTATTGATATCTATATAGAGCACATTTTCTTTTATATGTACCCACACACACACATATACACACTCGTACACACACATACACACTTTGTACTTTGAAGTTTTAATTGAATTCTGAACATTTTCCTTTCCTTCTTCTCTATGTCACTTTACCCCTGTTACTGGTTCTACGTTCTTATTCCTAGTTCTTTGTTCTTCAATGTTCTTTGATATAGTCAATTCATCTTATACTGGTTTCATTTAGATTGAAATTTACTTTACATCTGCATGCAAGTTGATTGTTGAAGATTATTCAAGAATTTAATGATTAAGCATCTCCGTTACGTTACGCTGTCTAGTTAACTAGTTTCTCAATTCTCAGGCTAAAAAATGCATCATCATACTCCCCCGTTTAGGTTTCTGGTCGGATCGAATTAACCACACGCGACAATTTGTTGATTTGGTTGTTAAGCATTATCGTATTTAATTTTCATGTAGCTTTTGTTGTACATTTTTTTTACTTTTCGCAATATTTTTCCACTGTTCAATAGAGAGGAAAAATGTAAGAAAAAAAAAATATAAAAGTCAGCGTAAAAAACAACGTCACCAGACAGAGAATTCATGACAACCAGACGATGATGTCGATGATGATGATGATTTGTTATTGTGCCTGGCTATTGTTGTACTAGAAAGTTAACGAGTTAATGGAAAAGTTTATACTAGAACTAATAAACTCAGAAATAAAGTGAATGTGCATACATACACTAAGAGAACAAAAGTAAACTCTAACAAGTTTATGCGGTTTACAAAACAATTTGTGGAAAACTCATGCCATGTTGTTAGAACTTATTTGTTTCATTGTTTTGTAAAAATTTTATTAAAACAACAATTTTATTTTACTGAATACTTTTAGGGACAAGCATAACAATTTTGTTTCATCAACAATTTAGAAAAGTTTCTTGTACAAAAATTTTTAAGAATAGATTGAAATAAATTTGTAAATGTAGTTTATTCTAATTTTCTCTCTGACTTAGTCAGAAATATTTAAGAAAATAGACTAAATTTCTTATATCAAAACTCTTACAATTAGTTTCTTGAGATTCCTAGTCAATTTTTGTCTCAGTGTAGGGGCAAGTGCAGGTGTAAGTTTCCACACTCTCAAACAATAAATTCAATTGCATTCACTCAACCGCAAGAATGGAAAAAACAATCATAAATAAATAAATGTAAATGCAATGTATTTCCATGAATTTAAAAATCTGTATCAATATGTTTTGTTTAAAGAAAAAAAAAGTTGCTATGAGATACGAACTTCTGGTCAAAGTCGACCACAAAGTGGAACCATTTCTATACTCTTTTCCCTTCCCCCATATTTCTATAATAAGTTATGGCAATATTTGCCTTATTTTTTTCGCTTTTCTTTTAATACTTGTGCTTTTGCAATGGCCGAGGGAAAATATTGACCAAGTGATGGCATTTTTATTCAATTATAAGCGGATAAATAAGGGGAAGTACCGCATAAATAAGCATGTCTATAACTATACAGACAAACATACCAGCATATCAATATAATGGCCAAAAGAAAAGAAACTTTTTGCTCAGAACTAATTAAATTGGATTTATGTTAATGGAGAGAGAGAGAGAGAGAGGAAGAGAGAGCAAAGCCCAGCTTAGTTTGAGATTGCCAATCTGAAAATGTTTCAATATTATAACATACAAGTATACTGCAATATATTTTGTGGTAATCTAATCAGTACAACAAAAAGTGTTATATGTAAGCCCTTCAATACACTTATATTGATTCGTCATACGATTGACAGCACGTACGATTCAATAGGCTAAGGTGGGGTGGGGTGGTGAATTGGGGGGGCTTTTGACAGGGGTGTGTCTCTGGCTTAAATCTCTAGGGCTGTCAATTAGCAAGTGCTGTGGGCCTTAGAATATTATAAAACCGTCTATTTACTGGTTAGACATACTCAAGTGTGAAATCAATTAACGCCTTTTGTAGAGGAAGTTAAATCGTGTGTTTTTTTTTCTTTCACGAAATGTGCCTAATGGCATATTTTTTGTTATTGATACCCTTTTATAGAAAGAGGATAATGTCGAGTCAATGAAATTTGACACGCTATATAAGAATATTCAAAGTTTATATTTTTGTTTCTGTACAGGGTATCTGAATAGTCTTTGTTCGTATTTTTCTGATCGTCTTTCTTTGTTTATTGTTAGAAAAAAGTTATACAAACAGTCATTAAAAATAAAAATAAAGAGTGTTAATAAATAATCTGAAAAAATAATAATAGAAAATTAATTAATAAGAAATGTAAAACTTTAGTAGACTAAACTTTAAATGTTAGTTAAGGCTAACTTAAACATTTAATCAAGGTCCAATTATGACCCACATAAATTCGATACATCTCAGCATTAATTAATTAACTGATTCTAGTTTGCAGGCAAGACAGCCTAATTAGTTTGCTAAACTTCGTTGCAACTGGAAACTCTAAACTGAGTTGTTAAGGGGGGAACACTCTTCTCCCTCGTCTCCTTCTATTCCATCATCTGTCAGCAGTAATAATATCATGGTGATAGGGTTAAAATATTACTAAAGGAAGCACCACCATCAATCGATTAGTTGATAATTGATAATGGATGAGGGAAAGGGAAAGTAAAGCACTCGATAATTGCATTTTATTATATTACTTTATGCTCTTATATACTCAGGCTCTTACTCTGATTCTATGTTGTAATATTTGGGAATCAAATTAATGCACGGAACATGAGGTTTTTTTTCTTTTTTAAATTGGTTACGAGTTCAATGCACTTGCCTCAGATTTCAGAAGCAAAAAGAACCAAATAAAACGAAAATCAAGTTACAAAAGTATTCCTCGAAACCAAATTCCACCAGAGGCCAGCTGCATAATAGAAAGGGAAAAGGAAAGGGATTGTGGTGGAAAGGGGGGAGGGGCGAAAAAGCAGAGCCATATGTCCTGTCTCTCATGGGGGAACCAAATTTAATAGCTTGAATTGAGACCAAGAACAAACTTATTGTCAAGTTTGTTTGTCTTATCATGACCCAAATTTTTCCTTTGCCAAGGCAAGGTCAATAAACAAAACAAATGAAAAAAAAAGAAGAAAACTATGCCTAATTTTCCAATTTTCGGTTTCTTTCTTGACTTTTCATTCCTATTGACTAGGCCTCAATTCATTTCCCCAGTGACACCGAGCGGAATAGAAAAATGCATTTATTTTTAGCTGGACAACATGCAAACTGACCTACATCTGTGTTGTCATAATTTATCGTCTTGTGTGTGTGTGTTTGTTGGAAAATTCTATACCTATGAGTATTTCTTAAATATTTGTTTGACCTTAGCCTTAGGACCGAGCCAGTGATCATCACAATAATTCTGCTTGTCAAGAATTGACAACATTTACACAAAACATAAACAAAATTTCATAATGCAGAAATTAAGCAAAAGCAAAAGTTATTGAATTTTAATTTCCAATACCATCGATATGTATGAGGGAACTGAAATACATTAAACTGTCAGAGAATTAATGGAAAACGTCCTTGCCTTATGCCAAATAGTGGCAATTCACCTTTCCCGCTCCTCAAATAAATCCCAAAGTGTTCACCATGGCCACGTAGCACTGTGGCCGTTGGTTTAATCATATTCAAAAAATATTTTTAAGATAAGAAAATATATTTACTCTGATTGATGGCTTATTGGGGTTGGGGTAAAGATAACAATTTTTGTAGGCAAGCTTAAGAAAATTTCATAAATAATTTCATAATCTGAATCGTTTGAAAAAAAAAATTGATTGAACCTATGAAAAACCTTGAACCATACAACACATTGTAATATATTGACCCCCAGCAGATAAAGGAGGGGGAAAAAATGCTTTTGAAATCTATTGCAAAAGAATGTATTCATTGTAATGAGATGAATTAATCAGGTATATACATATATAGTAAAAGCATAAAAATTGAGAAATCATAATAACTTAGCTTTATACTTAGACTTTAGTCAACTCATTCACATGTCTTACTTTTTAATCATCTTTAATTTCAACAAATTTCCATAACTTTTCGTATCTAAGTAAAGCTGTGTCATTTCAGCTTACGATTTCATTGTTTATCTTTATTGTTACTTTGCGTTATCTATTCCATTTTATTTGCTTAGACATTACTGAAAACGAACACCAAATGAATTCGGTGTGTGAATGGGGGAGTCTGTAGAAATTATTTCAATTTTTGTTTCTTTTTTTTTTTAATCTTTTGGCCAATTTCACCATTTATTGCAAAGTCTTTATTATATCACTAAATAGATATAAATCTATACAGACTTTTAGGTGATTTTCCACTACAAAATACAAAACAACACAAGGTAATTAAAAGCATGTGTTCATAAACCACAATTGAACCCACAAACCTACAAAAAATTAGAGAGTCACCCTGATTTGGTTTGGTGGGGGAGGGGAAGTGCAAAACGCATTCTTTGACTGATATCTGATAAGCCCTAACCACCCCCCCTCAAACCTACAGTGTAGGCGCCAAAAGTTGACAGTCAAATTACTTTCGAATAGCATTATATGACAATAATTTCTAGATATTTACGATAAACATCGAGCCTCTTCTGCCATGGACTTATCAGTCAAAATGATAAGACTGCCAGACAAATAATAATGCCAGATTATTATTGTTGTAACGGGGGTAAATTTTGAACTCTAGACAAATATTTTAAAATGTTTACCTACTACTCAACATACATATGTAGTTATTATCTAGTATTAGGTGGAACTTCTTTTTGGTTTACTTGTGTGGAGAACCTTTGTGCCCTTCAGACCAACTGTCAACCAAATGACCTAGATGTCGAGACATAATCTTTTTCTTTTGTCTTTATCTTTTGCTTATCAACACTAAATAGCTGTGAAATGGTAGACGGGGGGTTGTTGGTGTGGGTTGGGCGTGTCACTCATTAATTAAAATTCATAATTGCTGCACTTGAGTAAATCCCTCGAACCGAAAATTTCCATTAATTAAAAGCCATTAACATTTACATTTATGTTAAGTTAACCGTGTCGCTTCGTTTTATTGGCCTAAATACAATTGTTAAACTTAACGCACATGCGGCACGCCACAACACAACAGACACACACACACATACACCCCCCCCTTTATAATCCCTCCTCATAGTCGAAATGGTGGGTCACAGCTGTTGCCAGTTGTATCTGACCACAATGGAGGCCTTTTGTGGCAACTTAAAATTCGCCTTGTAAAACAGTTTAACAAAAAAAAAGTATCTTGTTTTATTTTTTAATATATTGTTATTAACTTGCTTTTTATGTGTATGTATTGTGTGTGTGTGTGTGTGTAAGTTGCAGTTGGTTCACGCTATTTATAGACGAACAAGAAATACAACAACAAAAAAATACAACAAATTCAAACCAAAAACCAAGGTCATCAAGTGGCATAAATCTTTCATGGCATCAAGAAAATGTTTACAAAAACAAAAAACTGTTTTAAATGTATTTAAACACTTACCAAACATTTGAGATAATGTTTATGTTAAAAAAAAATATATATTTCTGTTATAGTTACTTAAACTGCATTTAAAATAATTAATTTTTCATATATTAATTAAGTATGAGTTGGCAAAAACAAAATGCAAATAAACATCAGATAAAAAGGGCATATGACTTGCATTTTATAAATAATTTGTAATTTGAAGTGCATGACAAAGCTTGGAAAAGTAATTTCCAGAACAGCAAAGGAAAATCACCTTAATATTGTAATTGGACCATAAAAAGTGCAAAAAAAAAATAACTTGATTTAAGTATTAACTATCCTGTAATTTGAATGTAATTTGCAGCTTCTTAATTATTATTATTGCGACGTTTTAATCATTATATTATAAATCAAGATAAAACCTCGCACTCTACGGCCAAGTTCATTGCACTGAATTCTAGTGGTCAATTTTGGCTTCGGATTGCTGGCTAAAATAATTATTGCTGCGGTCATAAAATGCAATCGTGTAGAAAATTGCAAGGTTGCAGCAAGCCACACAACAACAACAACAACAATAATGAAAACAAAATGAAAAAAATCATAGACGCTTTGGTCATGAGCAATAACCCAACATTTATACTATATACATAAAGATAGTAACTATTAGATACTTAGACAACGTTTCATAACAGAAAGTGTGCGCAAGTGTGTCTCGGGTGCAAAACGTTGACCCTTGACGTAGACTGCCGCTTAACGAGAATTTTCTAAGTATCCAATTAGTATCGATCAAAAAAAAAAAAAAAACTCTACATTTAGTTTCAGTTTATTATCGAGCCAATAAATAAATAAATATGTTCATATTACAAAGAATTCTCTACCGGAACTTCATTCACTCTGTAAACCAACTAACCGGTTAGCCACTTCATTAAAATTAGCACACAAAACGAAGTAAGAGCCCAATTACAGTTTATTAAGGTAGCTGGTTTTTATTTTTTTTTATATTTTAATAAACTGCATTTAAAGGCATTTAAAAGACTGCCCTAGTATCTCATTTTATTTGTAAATGAAAATATTAATAAAGATATTGAATCATTTATCATCATCATTTCGTCAAGTTCTTTAACAGGTATCCATTAATATTGAATATAAACGAAAAAACATTCTAAACACTAATTTGTATAGTTTAGCGGCCATGGTTCTAAATATTATTCTGAAATTTCCTTGAACTTACAATTAGACAATTATGTTTCAACAGATTTCACTTATAATTAACTAAAATGATCAATGTCAAATTAATTTTCTAAAGTCTTTAAACAAAACAAAGAAAGAAAATTCAATTGTAAATGCCCTTCAATTAGGAGGCTAAAATTATGTTGAATCCTCATAGTTATGGGGTATAATAAAGAAACATTGATTTAAACATGATTCCCAAGTATTTAGTAATATTTTCTTTCTTATTGTTTAGCTATCCTTGAAAGGCTTTTCAATCTTTCACTTTTTAAAAGTTCCTCCAATGGCCAATGACTCTCAAAAAGTGACCCTTGTATTCAAATATAATTTATATTCAAATCATAATTGTTTAATTTAAAATCTTCTGAAACAAAATATTAAAAGAACTTACTTGGTACTTTGCGCAGTTCTTTGGAACGTGCCAAACAATCATGCAAAGGAATTTAGATTTTTAATGAAAATGAAAAAAAAATTACATAAACTTGTGCAATGCAAAATGTATAAAATTGAATATCAAATGACTTTTTTATTCCCCGAAATTATGACCAAAAAAAAAAAAAAAAAAGACAATATAAATGCAAAAAGAACAAGTGTTTGCCTTATGAAAAACAAATTGAAAACAATTCTGCGATAAAGTTAACACCTTTTCAAGCCACAGACAACACCAACAACAATAATTGTTATGCCTTTTTTTTTGCAAAACTCGTGTTTTCTTTTTATTTTTTGCTTGAATTTGCCGCCCTTCTCCTGTATCAGCCTTACTCCTCAGTTTGGAGGGGTCTCTGTCAACTGACACTGCTTCGTGTCCAAAATGCGAGCAAGCGGGCAAAGTAATTTGAAAATCGATATGACATGAAGGGGAAAAAACAGGGCCAGTTGACGCTTCAAACCAAACACAAGATCCGCATCCCAATATACACACACACACACACATACATACACTTACACACAAACATTAGAAGAATTTAGTCATCAATGTGATAGATGAGGGCAACTTTTGACTTTTTTAGCTCTTCTTGGCCAACGGACAAAAGGTAAGTAATTGCCGCACATTTGGCAAACGCCCATAAAGCAAATGATTAGAAAGTGGCCCGACCTAGGCCCGATAACGTCAGGAAATGCTTGGCTGATAGCAAACACATAAAGACTCACACAAACACATATGTAAGCAGCAACAAAAAGTGTATTAAAACGTGAGTAAACTTTTCTTGGCCTCTTTTTTTTTCTTTGTTATTTCTTTTCTGTTGGCAAGAGGCCAAAAATGTATGGCAAAGCGAATTCTATTTGCTCAGAACGAATGAATGAATGAATGAATGAGTGAGCGAAAAGTATTTGTGTGTGAATGTGAATGGGGGAATGTGTAGAAGCAGGAAATCGGTGGATATAGCCGACACACAGCTTGAGTTAATAAGCTGATACCATGCGGCGTATGCGTAATTTTTTTTCTACTTTTCTTTATATTTATGCTTACAGAAACAAAACTTTTGTGCGTCTAACGAATTATTTATTTAAATTAAATTGTAAGAAAGATAGCGAGTCTAAAATTAGATATGAGAAACAACATTAACTGTAATATAATCAAAGTTTGAACTAAAATATAATATTTGTTCATATGCCATAGTTATGGCGTGACCTACTTCTAAAGAAATTGGTAAGGGAAAGATAAATTTATATTTGGCTATTCATTAAACCAATTTCTATGCTGTACAAATATATTCGGCATATTTTACATATATGGCTAATATAGCGACATATCTTCCTTGTTTATCTAGCAAACACATAACGTCATTTACCACCAGCTTTATTGAATGAAAGGGGATAGCATGGGATGGGATTGGCATGAAATAGACATGGACATATGGGTACGATTAGCAATTTCACAAAAGTTGACACTTAGCTGACGCATGACTTATTTTTTTTTTTTTGTATCTATGGTATAGTCTTTCTATATACAGTCTTGACCAACTGTCGCCCCCTATTTCTGTATACATAAAGATTTCTCAATCTACACACTTTCGATATTTTCTGTTTTTTTTTTTTTTTGTGCCCTGCCTGCATTTGACTGCACTGGAGGAGTGCCATCAAAGCTCTAAACTGAATGAAATTTTTTATTATGCATATATATACATATGTATATACACGACTATATGTTCTCATTTTGTTCATTCTGCAAAAGCTGGGGCAAAGATTTATGACTGCAAACCATTGCCATCAAAATTTATTGGCATGAAAATAAACAATTTTCGCTCTCAAGTAAAAATAATAATAACAAGAGCTGCAAGAAAGCAAAGAGCGAAGTGTTAAGTAGCTATAACTAAAGCTATATGCGGATATGATGGTTTAATGCTGTTCTTGATGTTGTTAGTACAGCAGCGACCCATCTATCCAATCGGTTGCTTGCTTACTTCCCCTCCCTCTTTCAAGCATTTCAAGTGGCTTCATTTTTATAGCACCTTATGACGAACATTTGGCTAGGGCATTAATATATCATCATAAACAGTCCAGCTAGAAATATGAGCTATTAGCAAGTTTGCCATACACATAAAATGTGCAAACTGAGCGCAAAACAAAAAAAAAAAGAAAAAATAAAGAAAACCCTGCACAGTCCGATATTTGTTATATATAGTAGCAAAGATAAAGGCAATGTTACTCACCCAAGACGAATGAAACTTTGATTTAGACTATCGTAAACAGTAAAAATATATATGACAACTACAACTACTTGTTTGGTTTGATTTAGCAAAGTCCAACAATGGCCTCCAACACTGTAACAAATTGTTTAGTATACTAAAATTATTTGTAATCAATAAGAAAAAGACAATGAAACTTGACATATTATCTACCAATGTGTAGTAATATTTAAAATCATTAACGATTAAGACTTTAGCAATTTACAACTTGGGAAATTCTATGAGAAATCTATACATTTGCAGATCTTGTATAATGTTATTGGATTGTTGCTTGGCGTCTGATTTTATCAATATATTGATAGCTTCAACTTAAAGAAATAATTTATGAATTAATTGATTTATGATATAGACTAAGTATTACGATAGATTTTGATATTGGTATTGGTATTCCCCCATTCAAATTGGCCTAGATTTGTTTAATTTATAATCCATATCTTAGTTCAAACGATCTTGGATCGGAAATTAGCTAAATCAGAGCCAAATTCTAATAAAATGATACTACAGTATCAATGATTAGTAAACCTTCAGATTTAGTAGTTTAGTTAGTATCTTACATTTACAAACTTGTATTAAATCAATCAGGTTCTAAGCTTAACATTCTTTAAGCTTGGCCAAATAGATGTAATGCGTTTTTCCCATCTTATAACTGATGGATTGATTAAAAATGAATTAGCACCTATCTAATAATTATAAAAATTGTAAAGGTCCTCGAATGAATAACAGACTACTGATAATGAGCCATGTTCAACTTACAGTCAAGTTGACTTGATGTTCAAAGTAATTGAAACACTTCATCTTAGGTAGTTCCACATGGCAACAAGCGGAAACAAACTATGTCGACACATGAAAATCTTGAGACAAAATATATATATAAATATACTTTTATATTAACTGAATAGCCAAAAGCAGCCGACACTTTAACTAGAAACTCAACTTAATTTAACTCAACCTAACTCAAGTGAAGCATCTGGCTACAGATTGGGTACGGGGACAATAAATAAGCTCAAGTGCTTTGTGCCATCTCAAGGGGCATGGCAAGAGAGCAAAATAATAATAGGGAAACAAAAATATATATGTGTATATATGTGACCATAAATTGAGGAACCCATCAATCAGCCGAATATTTATGAGGATCAAGGACCAACCAACCAACTTGATTATTACATAAGAGTCCTAATCAAAAGTTGCAATTTTGATTGCCTAACAACAATGAACAAAAAATGGCTTTATATAACATTGTCAATTTTCAGTGCTAAATATGCTGTCATGAGAATTTCATAAATTTTGACAGCTATAGCAGCAAAAGTATGTTTGGTCAGAATTCACCCTGTGTGTGCGTGTGTGTGGGCGTGTGCATAAAATTGTGCACGTGTTGGAAAAATAACTATTATTTCCGTTGCTCACATAGACAGAGAAAGTATTAAGAAGAGAAAAAAAAGAAGCGTAGAAAATTTTGATTGAAATTCGGAAAAAACATTGCCGCCATGGAGGCGGAAAAAAAAAAACAGAAGGCTAGGGAATACAAATGAAATAGTTAAGGTATATGTATAATAGGAAGCAGTATATCAGACTATAGAAAAAATCTAACTAATATTTTTGGAATATGTAAAGAAAAGGTAGTTTACGAAATAGAATACAAACAGAGAAGAGACGGCAAATATTACACTTCATATCTTTAAAATGTTTACTATATTTTAATTTATGATTTCTATAATTGTATAGTTTGTTTGAAATTCTTTATCGGACTTAACTCTTTGAACTTTTTAAAGAACTTTCAAAATTTTAAAGAGAAACTTTCCTATAACAACTAGAAGTCTCACAGCCTTACAGACCCTTTAAGTGACCTGCTATAAAGGTATGCCCACATATGCCTTGTTCTCTCTTTTTTTTCTTTGAGGAAATTGATTGCAATTCTTGGCTTACCTTTTTGGCGTCCCCTCTTGCCTTTTTCTCAACCTTGTTAAGAACTAGCTTTAATATGGCCTTGGTAATTGCCAGTATACTGACGTATCTATAAAATAAACAAAATAAAACAACATTTTAATATACACAATCGGCCTTAACAATGAAAAATGGTAATTTTTTATTTCCTTGCAAAATGGTTGTGTCAATAAGGTATGAAAAATATAAAAAAAAGGAAAAAATGTTTGCATAAATAGCAATAAATTTTAGTTGACAAAATCAGCAGCAGAAGAGACTCTTAGCTAGCTAATATACACATTTTGTCATTGACAGGTCAAAAGATGCCCCACAAAAAAAAAAAAGAGAAAAAAGGCTCTATAGAAAATAAGTTTATAACAATAAAGACATGGTCAGGGGTCTTGGGACATAAATCAATGAAAATGGGTTCCTTTTACATTTTCTCTTCTTTTTTTTCTTTCTTATTTCTTCCTTATATGTGGTCCAAAGGGATTTTATTATCAAGTAGATGGGGTTTCTATTCATTGGAATGGACAAGAGCTAGCTTCTTCTGTGGTTTCTTTTTGGGGTTTTTGCGGTATGCCAAGGTGAAGAAAAGTAATTTTTTTTGCAAAATTTTTAGGGTTTTGGCTATTAATTTACATCATTAAAGACAAATTGATGTTCCTATATATATGTCGCATTTGAGAGAGAGAGAGGGTTGAAGTTCTATTCAAAATTGACTAACAGCAACAATAATGAGAATTATTAATTGCTTTAGACAATGCAAAACAAAATTAATGTTAATAAAAAAAGAAAGCCCACTTGATACCAATGAGTTTCAAAACAGATGCGATTGCCAGCCACTGGAATGTGTCATGTTGACTTTTCTATTGTAGTTTGCGGAGAGCAAAGTTCAAGGTTTGCCTATTGCCACTTGTGAAGGGTCAAGTTATCTTGTATATGTTCAAGCTAATGATAGATAAGGGTATTGAGAACAAATTTCTTATATACATATATAATAAACTGCTTATGTTGATTGTCATTTCAACAGTTAAGATGCTTTCTCCCCTCTCTCTCTCTCTCTATCTTTGTCGACATTGCTTCTAAGCGATAAGTTTCTTGACTTTACATTTTGTGAAAATCAACAAGAACATTAAATATTTACAAGAGGCAAATTGTATGAAGTGCGCATTTCTTTGAATCGACTGACACCTTATTTAGAATAATGTGCATTATATATATTTTACATCTGAGACGATTTATGGAAAGCAACTTTTGAGAAATTGAAAATAACTCTTGGCCCCTTTTTTCCATTCAGTTTCTTTTTGATTGACTGGCAGACTGAATGAGTGAATGTGTCTGAAATCAATTGAAGCAAAACGCCAAAGACGCAACATTGACAGTCAAAGTTCAAAAGTGCCACTCAACGATATCGTGTCAGCTCCCAAACTCCCTAACTTTCACCCCCTGTAACATCTCCCTAACCAAGCTACCTAAGCTATCCAACCTCTCCTGAGGGAGGGGAAACTTGAAGCATTTGCCAAAATATTTTCAGTGGCTTCGGTGCCAAGTATGTGTGTGTGTGTTTGTATATATTTGGGTATGTGCGTGTGTGTGTGTTTGTGTGTTTGTGGAAAATGAAGATTGACAGCTTAATGTATTTTCGCTTACATCGCCAACCATCAAGCGTCAACCACCGAACGCCATCCGCCGGCTTTTTGTTGACTAATTTGCCGTCGGAGCACCATTATTTGAGGCACGCAAATTTCACATTTCTTTGCTTGGCCCTTAAGTGCAACAATTAGCAAATTAAATATCAACTTTTGCATAAGCTTCAACTGAAACTTTTTGTATCTGTAACCTTCTCCCCCATTTCGCCTCTCTTTCTTTTCCTCTTGTTTTTTTCCCTTCAACATTGAAAGGCAATTAAAAAAAAAAAAACTATGTTAACCTCCAGGCAACTTTGGAAAGTTTCCCAAGCATCTTCTCTCTCTCTCTCTCTCTATTTCATTTTTTATTATAAATCAAATTGCCTGGCAAAAATATTTAAATGACAACAGTTTGAATTACTGTTTCAATTTCAATTTTATTGATTTACGCAATGACCTCATAAATTTCTTTTAACTAAATCAATTTAAGGAAATTAACTGCCATTCTACGAGCAATATTTTACCCTTTATTGGAGGTTTCCTTTTTGGCTTTCAACGTGATCACGCTTTATAAGCATGCCAGTTGAGGCTCACGACTGACAAAAGTCACGCCAGATATACTCTATATAGTGTGTGCTTTTTATTCATCTTTATGATATTGTAAATTGCGTTCAACACACAAGAGTGAAATCATTTATATATAGAATACAATAACATAAGAGATCATCAGTTTTATGATCTTTAATTAACAAATTTATATTTTGATAAATTAAAGATTTTTTAGATTTCTACTATAAAGCTAAAGGCTATAAAAATAGTTAAAGATTTCTATAAAACTAACTTAAACTAAGGAGAATTTTTTAAATAGGAAAATGCTAAAGAAAAGAAATTACTTTATACATTGATATGATAAATATTATTGAAATCAAATATAGTTAAATGTTAATAAATTGTTCACCTTCAAAGAAAGTTTAAGCAAATTTTTAAGTTGAATTATTTCGAAATGTTTTGTATGTGCCATTAACTTTGGTTTTTAATTAGTTCTGTTTCAATCTCTTTCATTTTCTTAGAAAAGATATACCAATCATCTTTCCTTTCAATAAAATAAGAAAGATTCTTTGGCAAAACATTTTCGTTGCCAATTTTTGTTGATGGCTGATCAAAAGAAATGCAAAATATATAATATATAGATTTTTTATTTTCAACTGAAATGCATTTCCAATGATGAAATAACAAAAATATAATTGAATATAAGCTAATCGAATCGTTGAGAGTTCCAATTCCAGTTGAATTCCCTGACTTAAACTCTTCAACTCTAAGCCAGAATGTGGCCAACTTAACATCAAATGCATGCAAATATAGCTACATATCCTTTACCATACTTTTATAGCTTCCCCTCTCTCTCTCTCCCTCTGTTTCATTTCAGGCACTTAAAACGCAATCATCTAAAAATGAACAAAAAAAAAAAAAAAACAAACATCAATTCAAACACACACAGTCACTCACTCACTTGTTGCTTAGCCAGATAGAGCTGATGAAATTTTAAGAGTCAATACACACAAACACAATCGCACACACGCATACACACACACACGCACAGATACAGAATCGCCCACAAAATATACGAAAATTTTAATACAGCAGCCACTGAAGAACAGCAAAGTTATAAAATGTGTGCAAAACAGCCATAAAAAAAGGCAAAAAGTAAACGCAGAGAAGAGGCTAAAGATGTTGGCCTGAAGGTGTTAATGGCCATCTAATAGCTAAACGTGAGCAGTGTCAAATCAAGCAAATAAATGAAGCAAGAAAAGAGAAGAGAGAGAGAGAGAGAAAAAAAACGGAGGGGATAAAAGTATAATCAAACAACAACCACAATCCCTCATCGATCACAATACTTATGATGATGATGATGATGATGATGATGTCTATATTGTTGTTGTTACTTAAGTTGGGCACGTGGCTAAAACGAATTTAATACCCGATCAACTGGAGGATGCTGCTTATAAAGGATTAAATTACCAAATGCTAAGCCCTTTGGCATCTTTTTATTTAGGTTAATGTCCTATGGTACTTTAACCTCAATGCAAGTGATGTCTCTTAATGTCTCTCTCTTTCTCGCTATCTCTTTCTACAATTCTCTGTTGGTTTTTGGTTGGGTTTATGTGGGTTAGTCGAACAAAACTATTGAAAATGCCACTTACCGTGACCAGTTCAAGCCACAAAGGGTTGCATTATTGATTTTCATTCGAATTATCACGCGGTCATCTTTACATGAGTGCTAGTATGTGTGTGTGTGTGTGTGTGTGTGGATATCAATCATACGCCACATTGTCCGCAAAATATATAGAGAAAAATTTACATTATATTCATCTTGATTGATTGCCTACAGTCAATTTTAAAAGCATTTTCAAACAAAATGCAATTAATTCATTTTTGTTTTCTTTATTAATTTATTTACTATTGCAATTCGTTTTTCCTCTTTTACAATTTTTCATTGGAGAGGATATATATAGATATGTATGTATATATATAAATTTACTTGCAAGCATGCACAAATTTTAATTTTTTGTTTTTTTTTTTGTTTGTGTAACGTCACATGGGCGGATGTGGCCAAGAATATCAGGCTATATGCCTTTTGACTATTATTATTCATATAATTATTAAAATTGTTATTATTGCTGTTTGCCTTTGGCAGTTCATTAAACTTGGGAAAATAATTTATATACATAGCTGAATGCTGTGCATCTCATTCCTGTCGATGGACAGAAAAGTCCATTGGCTTTTTGGTTTAAATTTAGGTTGAAGGATGTAAAAATTTTCCTTCTCTTACTTGCCATCTAGGCCAAGAAATGTGCATAATGGCATGAAGTGGACTCAAGGTGCAGCTTGTTGAGTAAACTAACAAAAAAGTAGCACGAAATAGTTTGGTTCAGTTGGAATGCCAAGTGGATCATCTTACACAAACACTTATACTTGAATCTTGTATAAATAGAAATATGAACAATTTTTTTTTGTAAAAATTAAGTTAAAGTCCACTAGAAACTTATTGCAGCCACAAAAATGCACAAATTTTCAGAAAATTCGTTTAAAATAATTTCATTTCAATTAAAAATCAATAAAACAGGGGAAACCCATTAAATGGTAATCAAAATGTAATTAATTTTAAGGTAATACAAGTAAGCTTAAATGCAACCGAAATTATATTAAGACAACAAAATATTGTTTATATAAATTAACAAATTTTTAAATTCAAAGTTTTTTTTTTTTTGCCTTATCTTAAATGAAATTCGTTTGCACTTTTTTTTGCTACTTTTTAACCCTGTTAGCCAATCAATCAATCAATTCAATCAATATTTTTTGTACAGTTGCCTACGAAAGAACTTCTGACACATTTCCATACGCCAGCTTTATATTCAAGGTGAAATCGTCCAGTCGGCTAATGCCCCAATATTGAAATTTGTTTTGCAGCCACGCGTCAAAGTTTACCTTTGCCATAAAATGCCGCATGAAATTTTCGCACAAAATATAATTTAACATGTGATTGCGGGTGTGCGGCTGTTGTTATTGTTGGTATTTTGATATTTGTTGATAATACTCATCGATATTAGCGCGATAAATATTCATAAAGGCCAACAAAAAACACAAAATAAAAAAAAAACAGGCAGCAGGGCCATAAAGAAAATGTTTGCCCAGCAATTTAACATGGCAACTTTTACGCATGTTGCTAAACTTTCGTGCAGCATTTACATTGTTTGCATTTGTGGTTTAAAAATAAAACATGTCGATTGAATATGTAAATAAATGAAATTCCTTTTTTTATGATTTTGTTATTTCTATAAAAAAAAAAAAATATAGACGCATGCTAATACCTAGTGGGATTAAAGTAGTAAAAAATGATAAATACTTAAAACATACTTCGACTAATTAAAATTAACCAGGATTAGTACTTTTGCTGATGTTAATAATTTATTGTTTTGTTAACATTTTAATCAACAGTCAATACAGTTTAAGTCTCTATGGGATTATGTGGTAGTATCTTTTGATTACCAATGTGTTTTATATATATTTCGGTATACAATTTGTTTAATCCTTGATTTATATTCAAATAAATATTATTGCCTTACTATTTTGCCTTTCAATTTACTCTTACTTGCAATGATATTTACATTTTATTTATTTCATTTTAATTTCACTTTGTTTCAATTATCAAGAAATCTAATCAAGGGAACGCTTCATTAGTTTTCTTTGCATCTGCTTGGTTTTTAGCCTTTTCATTATAAACTATTTTGAAAATGTCTTGCTTTCTAGTTTTCAACTATTTGAAAATATAATGAAAATGCCATTGTGGCCAGTAAGGTGTTTGTGTATTGAAACATTTTCCAAATGATTGATTGACCAAAGGATATTAAGCATACGCACTATTGCCTGCTGCCCGTACGCACATCCATACATATACAAACAGAAATGAAGAATGTTGCTCAATTTAAATGAGAAATACATTTGCTTTAGGCAATTGATTTGATTTTATTGGGTATATATCTTATTTTCCGTTTCATTTCGCATTTTGCATATCTCTGACTAAGTGAAGGCTTTTATCAACCATTTGGAATTCGAAATTTGAAATTGGCTTCTAAATCTGTTTGTTCGACACTTTGAAATAAATTACGTGTTGGATTTTCTGATAAGTTTTTTCTCTTGCCCTGGATGAAAGAGAATGGGTGTTTTGCTGTGCGTTTGTGTGTGGTTTCATTTCGAATGGCAAAGGTGATGTGACATTCTGATGACATTTACCCAATTGCCGGTCAGTTTGAACTTTCATTTCAATCGTACTTATTACGCATTTTCATATTTGATTAGCCTTTCTTTGACAATGGCAGCAGGTTGATGACATGCCTCCAAACAGAAGAATAAAAAAAAAAAACCAGATGTGAGCCACATTTTTAATATAACGGACAATTTTCATCGGTCAGACAGAAAGGCAATCACGTCGTTGCGAAGTCGACGCCAAAAAGTCAAACAACAATGGGAAAGGGCTGACATGAGTAGCCGGACGCACCACAACTGGAATGAGGTTTGAGTTTTGCCTTTTTGGCCAACCAGTCAACTGAACTGAAACAAAGTTGCCCGTTCATACTGATGACAAATGCCAAAAGCCCTGGAGGTAAACAGACAGAGCAACGACGAGAGGAACCAAGAGAATGATGAAGGAGGATGGAAGGGTGCAAAAGAATGCAGCACAATTGGGCATCAATCATGCGCAAAATTGATTAGTTTAACATTGCGAAATGCGACGCATTGAGGCGTCTACTCAGAGACGATCGTTGCTTATTTTTTTTTCCCCCCCACATTTTCCAACTTTTCCATTTTCATTATTATTATTTTGCAAACAAATTTTGCGCATTTGACACGCTTCATTGTTATTAATGAGATTCAAAGAAAATCTTTGAGGAAAAACAAGAAAAGCATGTAAAGGAAATGCATGTCAATTTATTTTTCTCTATGAAAACGTGTCCATTAGTT
The DNA here is from genome assembly GCA_035045865.1 of Drosophila austrosaltans. NCBI lineage: Eukaryota > Metazoa > Arthropoda > Insecta > Diptera > Drosophilidae > Drosophila > Drosophila austrosaltans. The sequence goes on along the minus strand of JAWNOQ010000049.1, from coordinate 8,420,534 downwards.
AGTTTAGCCATTTAGATTAACGAGTCTGTAGACTAATTGCTCCAACTAATCCGCAACAAAATGTATAGAGCAAAAGCAAAACCGGAGAACTCAAGTCACTTGACACAGTACACACGCACACGCCCATCACAGTAGTTTTCACTTTGGCTAAAGGAAACTCATAGCCATTTCCGCCACTTTAAAAATGACAATTTTATTTTCGTGCTGCAACATCCACACCATAGATGTGTGTGTGGCAATAAAGTAAGAGAGAGAGAGGGTAGTGGAGAAGCACATGCCACAAACATCGAGTGGCTCGTTTATGCCTCGTTATATTTGTTGTAGCGGAAATGCACTTGAAAATGCGCACGGATTTCCGCTTCTTTCGAGTTGTTCCCTCTTGTTTTTTTTTTTTTTTCACCACCCAACGACCAAGTTTGCACCAAGTACTACCACCACTTCATGGACCACTGGAAAAAACTCTATTTTGTGCCTTGCCGATGCCAAGATTCGATTAAGGCTCAGTGCGCTGAGTGGCGGAAGCTTTGCATTTCCTGTCACCGGCCCTGAGAGCATACCAAATGAATGCAATTAGCGTTTACGTTCGGCTTTAACCTCACAAAATGCTGGTAAAATAACATCTCCCGTGTTTTGCAGTGGCTGCTGTTAAAGCCTGTCAGTTTATGGTTTTGTTTACAGCCCCACAAAATGACAGGGAGTTATGCTTGTTTGTTATTTATAATGCCAATGCCACTCCCTACGCGCTATCTCCTTTAGCCTGCTGGCGTTCGGTGCGTAAAAACACACAAAACCAACCAAAAAAACAAACACACACATACATATACACATACACGAAATGTTGCTCACAAAAGTATGCATTAAAGTTTTTATGTGAGTCACTCATACGCCATGCTGCACTTTAGCAACACGCCACGAACAGGCTCAGAAAGAGAAAGAGAGAGTGAGAGAGAGAGAGAGACAGAGACAGAGAGAGAGAGATAGAGTGAGATAGAGTGAGAGACGTCCCATCCGCAACTCTAGATTTCTATTTCTCAGAAGCTAAAGAAACATCTATAGAAGACGGAAGCCACCGACAGCTTTTACGCCATTTTTTATAATTTATGTGTGCATGTGCGTGTGTGTGTGCGTGTATGCATGTATGTTACTGTTGCTGTTGGTGGGGGGAAATGCTGTTGAAAAAGTGCGAAAATTGCGAAAAGTACGAAAAGTGTTTTTGCCAACCACTTGATGGCGAATGCGCATAACACAACAACACGCACAAAAAGTTTCACTTTGTTAATTTACTGGAAAATGACATTTTGTTATGGACATTTAAACCATTATACATATATCCAAACATACACCCAGTGAACATGTTGTACATCATCTCAGGATATAAAATGTTAAAATATATGACCCACAATGTGTGAAAAATAAAATGCTTACTTAAATTGCGTCACATACGAAATTTTTAACTCAAAGTCATGGCAAAGCATTTATCAGCTTTTAAGGCTGAATAAATTAACACATTTTCCACTTGACCAAATTTGTAGAGCAAAATTTAACAATTTGAGAACTTTAAATATGTTGAAATTATTAAAAAAAAGTTTAAAATAAGAACGCTCTTTCAGGAGAACCAGAAGCTTTTAGTGCAAATTTTAAAGCACTTTAGGTAGAACTTACAAATTTGAATTTACTTTTTTATATATTTTTTTCTTGTATTTGTATTGTAAATGAGATCTTTAATCTTGTCCTCTTATATCGCTTTATTTATCCTGATTGCCAATTATTTTTCCCATATCTCAAACTTCAAATGTGTATAACAACATAAACGTTTATTGAATGTTATTTTCGTTGACCATTGCGATGAATGAACAATAATAAGAAGTCAAATTATTGAACATGACGTTCGATTTCATCTTATTTTCCTATGCTACATTTTGTTATTATTTTTCATCATTTATAAATTTGTAATACTCATGTCAATAGCAGCCGCTGATTAGTGCAAGAAATGAGAATTATGTGGGCTTCTGTTATTGACAATATATGTATACATTTATTTATTTAAAAGAGGCGTTCACATGTGTGTGTGTACGCCCACGAGAACAACAGCAATCAGCAAATATGAGCCGCTCACCGTCACACGCAGCTCACGTGTTACAGTTTTCAATTTGCCACGTTTCGTTTAGCGTTTCATACACGTGAGATGAGGTTAACACGCATAGCCCTAACTGTCGCCATGGCGTATACGTTATAAAAACAACTTTAAAAAGAAAAAAAAATAGGTGAAATAAACTGTGAGGGGGAAAATTAATGTGCATATTTTTATGACGACAAGCAAAAAATATAATAATTTGCATATCAAGTGCCACCCGCATGAATACACAAGGCAAAGCATCCACAAAAGTACATATGTATGTATGTTTGTCCTTCTGTCCGGACAGAAGAGGCATTTAAATTGTGAAAATTCCTTTTCATCATAAAAATTAAAATAACAAAATATGTAAAAAATTTTTCTTTGATTGTTAAATGACATACGAAAAACATCGCATTCAGTAGTAACGCAAAAATGGTGGAAAAGTAAAAAACAATTTAAAAGAAAACTGTCATTTAGTTAAGGAATTTCAAATGAAATTGTCGTACAGATGGAAGAACATCTATCGAAAGCGTCAAATATTCAAGTTATCTAAAATAAAACAATCTTCTATAAATAAACCAAAGCTAACTGTATTATTAGTATAGACATGTTAATTAAATATTCGTGTTGTTTTTATAGAAAATTTAATAGTTTTCATATACATATAATGACGCCCTTTGGCCAATTAAATGAATGTTAAATAAACACGACAGAGAGAGAGAGAGAAACGTAATATTTTGTTTATGTATTTGGCAGAGGAACCCTTCAGGGAAATAAAAACACAAAAACTACTGCAAAAGTACAAAGAAAAAACCCAAAAAAGAGACTATAAATTCTTGAAACAAAAGTCAGAGAACAGAACAGTTAAAAACAAAAATAATGCCCGCAGTCATGCAAAAATTTTATTGGCTTTGTTATTTCCTGCTTCTCTGGCCGAGATTTGAGTCGGCCACTTTACCAGAAAACTTTGTTTATTTGGCCCAGAAATATGAAACAAGAGCAAATACTAAACGGGTTCTGGCTCTTTAAGTTACCCTATAAAAAATATATATTAGATAGCTGAAAGAAAGCTAAGCTATGCTAACTTGATCCTTTGTTTCTAGAAATAGTTTAAATTTAGTTACCAATTTCTTTATGTTTTTACCATTAGAAACGTGAATGTCCGTCTTGGCAGCTGTCTAAATTAATATGCTCGTTTAACTAAATGAATGCAGGGGCTCTTTAGACAACAAATAAGTCATCTTGGCCATAACAACAAGCTGGCAGACACAGAAATCTTTTAGTTTGTTCTTATCCTGTCTGGCATTTAAACTTTTCAGTTGCATAATTTCAGTTGTAGAGAAATCAAATGCCATTTACATGGAATATTTCATTTCATTTTTATTGTTGTCGACTGAAATGTGCATGACAAGCATTTAATTAAACTAATTTTATCTAGAGAAAAGAAATAAATATGCAAAACAACTAGAAATGTTGTTGATTCTTTCGCTATGTTGTTTATGACACAAAGAGTTTCCTTTTATGTATGGTAAATATTTTTAACCACTGCAAAAATACTTTTCACAGACATGTGTCATGTGGAAGCTGAAGTTAAAGTTACAAAAAAAAAGCATTTATTTAGTGGACTAGGAATTTTTTAGAGTGAAGGCATATTTTGGATATTAATTAACAAAAGACTTGTCGCATTTTGCTCTTTTATTAATTCATATTAAATTTGCAGCTGGCAGACTTTAATTTAATAATTTTTCATCCTATTTAAGATGCGTTAATGCCAGCCATGTGTCATCACTGTTACTGGCCTTTCAACATTCACTTGCATTCAACAGAGTGAGAGAAATAAAAAGAAGAAGAAACAAAATGGTAGGAAGGAGAGGCGGGACACAAAGTACGAGAAAACAAAACTGTAGCATACCAAATGGCACTGTCGCCTAAAAAGCAAAAGCATTTTACCAAGCGACAAAGTGTCTGTGTAATGTTGTTAGAAACCAACCCTAAAGCCACTCATCATACCCCGCCCGCCACCATCACCCCTTCTGGTCTTATGAAATACAAAAAAAAAAAAAGAACAGGACACAAAAAACCTTCAGTGTCGCTTTTGTCGCAGTTGTTCTGGTTGTAGTTCTCGTTGTTGCTGCTGTTTTGGAATTTTCTTTCTTTCTATTGCATTTTTTTTTTTTTTTTTTTTGCTGCAACTTTATCTTTGTACAGGGACAAAGGGCGGCATTTGGTTGAGTGTGACAGTGTGGTGCATATTTGTGCAATTTTTTTTTTTTTTTTTGCATCAAGAGCTTACATTTCACCTTCGCTAGATGCTAGTTTTAATGCTAAGGAATGACGCGTGTATGTAAATGACGTTGATTAGCATAGACTTTCAATTTATAATGTCAATTTGATATAAACAACTTTGACGGGTTGAATTGCAATTTGGTTTGTCCTTGAGCCGGATATAATTGCATTTGATCAGAACTCTGTTGCCATGTCCTGGTCGGAGACATCACATCGCCTTGAGCCAGCCAGTGGGTGCACTTAATCAAATTGCTTGACGCTGTGGCAAATGTCACTGAACCTTGAGAGCAATAGCAACTAAGTGTACGGAAAAGTGTGACTGTTTGAGTTTGAGCTGTGTTGCTGTTGCTGTGCAATTATTTGCTACATTTGTACAGCAGGAGCAAAATGAAATGAACTTGACGATTGTCAGGACATTCGCCCAGGCAAAAGTACAAAACCATAGACAACATCACGTAGCCAGAGCTTGTTGGAGAGAAGAAAAAAAGAACTATAGTTTAGTGGCTGCCATTCAAAATAAAAGCCAAATGTGGTCGCAGCATTTGAGCAACCGACCTTTTACCCACTAATTGCTATGCACTGAGAAGAATATTTCGAAAAACTAAATGAGAAAATTGTTGGACAAAATGGGATTAGATATAAAATTATTATTGTTTTCCTAAGTAATTTACAAGTTCTACTTAATCTCTGCCTTATACTAGTCATCTAAACACTTTTGCCTAATCTCTATAAAGTTTCAAGCTTAAGCTTTGTCATAATTCAATTTTGTTTTTGTCCAGTGTATTAGAGTTCACCTGCAGCGTATGAACTTTAGAAAATTTACATTTCCTGCTGCTGCTGCTGCCACTGCTGGGACTCTTTTTTACTAGAGGAGACCATAAAGTAATTTGTTTAATTCCATTACTGAACTGTTTTTACGTGCTTGGCATTAGAATGCCAGTCAGAGCCAGTGAATTGACCATGGCTTGGTTTAGTTTGTGTCCAAACACAGCAGGATTCAGGCATTGAAAATTTGCGCCAATTAGACGTAGATTTTTCTCTAAGACAAACACATACACATACAAACGTATATCTATATGTGTATGTGTGTACACTCTGGGGTGTCCCTGTTGATAGCAGACAAACTTCTCTTCTATTTGCTCTTTCCATTGCCTCTCACTCCCTGTCTGTCTGCATATAAATCAAATATTGTGCTTTCCAGGACATTCGATGGTTATTGTTGTTGCATTTTGTTTAAAAACATCAGGTTGAGTTATATGTAATGAATTTTTAATGCACTTTCCAGGATATGCAAGCGAAAGTAGCAAAAGGTGTAAGAATAGTAGTAAAAGAAAATGCAAAGCAACCACATAGGGCAAGCAAAAATCGAAGAAAATGCAATAGGAGAATCAAAAGTTAAGACAAGAAAAATAAAAAATAAATTTATGTACAATAAATTGTTGGTATTATAATCTTACAAATTGCTAGCGTGTTATATAACGCTAACTTGTTAGTTAGTTAGTTCTATTTTTCTTTCCCTTCATATACATGCTGAATTGTTGACAAAGTGCCACACACAAGAAATGTGTCGCAATATGTAAGGGACATGTCACCAGGTGCGCATTAGATTAGGGATTAAGGGATTTGACAAATAACCAGCAGCTGGTTAAGTAAAAGGCAAACAATAGAGGAGTGCCCAGACAATTGGAAATCATTATTCTTTCAAGTCAAGTCAAAGAGTAATATAGTTTAGTTCAACTAATTTGAGTTCATTAAGATCTTATTTGGGCTATAATATGGCATATTGTATAGAATTAAGTGATTAAGTTGATTGGTTTATTATTTAATAGTTGATTTATCTATTATAAATATATTTTTTTTATTATAAGAGCAAGAAAAGTTGCCTTTGCTTCGTAGAATATTATCCTTTGTCGTAGATACTTATGTGTATCTTTTATTTACTTTCAAATCAAACCTCTTTTTTTTTTCTTCTTCGAACTTTTTCACTAAATACTTTTCCTTCCGGTTGTTTTTTCTTATTCTTTTTTAACCTCCTTTTTTAATCCTATTTATCTTTCGATTATTTTCAATACTCTTGCTTTCCTTTTTGGTTCTTTTCTGGGCTGCGAAATTTTTCACTGAATACTTTCACTTCTCTTTCGGTATTTTTTACATTCTTCTTATTTTATGTACTTTATTTTCTTATGAAACTTAATATTTTGTTCTTTCTTGTGCATTATCTTTCACTTAACTCTTCGTCTTCTTTTTTTATCCCAGTTTTCTCAGTTTGTCTTTGTAGTTTTCTAAAAATAGATAAATAATGCCATCCATTATTTTACCACCATCTTCTGGACTCCACATTTTTTTTTTTGCCTTTATCCTATATTGTGATGACAATCAAAAGCTTCCGCGTCTGAGCCATGAATTATTCGCAAATAGCTCTAAGTGGCTGTTCCACTGACCACTTTCAGTTGGTGCAACTTTTATTGTTCATTTCCTTCTCTTCTGTTTCTTTTTCTCTTCTCTTTTCTTTTTTTTTTAAAGTGGCAACTTGGTTAGTTTTGCCTGCTAGCCAATTATTTTCCTCACTCCGAGCTAACCATTTGTGGTGCAAGAAAACTCTAACGTAGTCGCATATATAATATCGTTAACCAACCATTTTATATAGTATATATGTATATACATATATAGGGGTATAAATTGATGCCCTGCCCCAAGTTTTTTGATATGCGGACATTATTATCCTGGCTCCTGTCAGCACTGGGAGTTCTATATGGCCTTCAGTTATGTTTGTGTGCCAACTATAAAAGTGAAAAAAATTATTACTTTCAGACTGTGAATGACGAAATGGGCGGAGTCGACACACAGACACATATGAAACATATACACACATACATACGTATATAGTACATATATGTATATATTCATACACCTGGCCCGGTTGCATTTTATTCAGTTCTTTGACGCCTTTTCCTTCTGCTTTTTGGCCCTCTATCGATTTTCCAGTTAACCGTCACCGACGCCATTTTTAATGGCTTTCATTACTTGGTTCTTGTCTTCAGTGTCTCTCCTTTTCCCCCTTTAGGGTTTTTTTTCTTGGTTTTTAATTTTTGTTTTTAATTGTTGACTGCGTGAGTTGATTAAGAGGCGTCAACTTTCATTTATCACATGAACATTTAATGATGATGGGCATAATTTGCCTACGCCTTTATCAATAACATTGTCACGTACCATGAGACAAAGAGAGACAAGTTGGCAAAATGAAACAAATTAAATTTTAACTTAAGCTTTTTCACAGAAAACGGCACAAAAGGCTAAAAAAAAAAATGGTAAACTAAAATCTGACTATGAGAGAGGACGCGTAAAGCAAATACCGAGCTTCTTGTTGTTGTAGTAGTAGTTCATCATTAAATATTTACACTTTCATAAATGTGTGAGTGCATTCACACAGCCGTATTAATATTTCATCTTACACCCCTACCCCTCATACCTCTCACACCCATGCCCGTGACTCTTTGAAGGTGAAGGCCCTAAATGGCCAAGCTTTTACGTAAAAGGAAGTAAAGTCAAAAAACTATACAAGCGTGAAAATCGTCCAGCTACATTAAACAGATAAATTTTGAAAATATATAGGATTTTACCCTCTTTTTTTTCGAGCATTAACGAAAATCAGAAAAACATGGAAAAAAAGGTACCTCATAATAATTGTTAAAAAGTGACAGACAAACAAACAGACCTAAAAGCATTTCAAGGAACATGGGTTTGGGTCTTGTTTTTTTTTTTTGTTGGCCCAAACTGACCAAGTATAATTGGAATTGCCAGTGAGTTCAACCAGAAATGTGTTTTCTTTTTTCCAAAATGATGAGGGTAATTAGTAGAGAGAAAGAAAACAGAAACCAAAACATTGTCAAAGACAACTTGTATTTATTTTGTAAAAGTAAAGTAAACTCAATTTAAAGCGATATATATTTTTAGACAATTAACTTGTTCTATTTTAAGGAAAAGTCAAATCAATAGAATTTTAACAAAAACAAGTTAAGGTTAAAGAATAAAACAATTTAAATTAAATAAAGCAAAAAGTTTGTTCTTTCCTTTACAAGAAATTAATATTTATTAATTGTATTTCCATGTCACCTAATTGTCACTTTTAAATAGCCATATGGAAGACTTTTAGGGATTAAATAACTTTTATTTTCGCATGACAAACATTATTAAAGAATTTTACAAACAAATAATAAGTAAATGAAATGATTTGTCATCTTATTTGTGATGTGATTTTGCTGACAATTGCACAATAGTTAGATCAAATCTAGAAAACTTTCCACTGAATTTTCGTTATTAAGCGTATAAATATAGAAATACTATAAATAAAATCAATGTTTGATGACATGTCCACTAATTAGAGTTATTAAGCATCATTCTACCTAAAGTTCTATCCCCACTCTTCATCAAAATGAAAGCACACAAATAAAGCCAAAAACATACAAATTTTTTGTTTGATATTAGAAACGAGAACAATGAGTAGAAGCTTATTGTTTTTACTCTATTACTCAACTTTTATCTAAATAAGTTATAGAAATCATTTTGAAAATATATTAGGCAATGGAAATATGGAAAACTTTGTTTAAAAATCTTTCAGATATCTATTTAAATTTTTTAAAAAGTTCATAATATAAACAAGACAAAACAAACTTTTTATTCATGTTCCTTAATAGTTTCTTAAATTAATTCTACAAATGTAATCAATATATCGTTTATTCTTTGCTTCATTCTTCTATAACTAATCAATATATTTATATCGTTTAATTTTCAAAGCTAATTTTCGTTAAATTAAAGTAATAAAGGTGAGCACTTTATTGACTGGATAATCTATCATTTAAATGGGTAGAAAATTGTACGCACTAATGCAGGCCATAAACAAGGCACAACCCACACACACACAGTCACTCACACCACTAAACCACAATACACACACACACACATACATAACATGCCTTTAATTAAAATGTATACCAAAAATGGACCATTGCTAATACATAGTTTGTACAGAACTGTTATCCAGAGGCTTTTGTTCAATGAGTCAAATGTGGCGTATACGTAATGTACAATTAAATATACATTGCGGCTAAAGTAAAATCAGACAAAAACAAAAACAATACACTATATTGGCTATTCTGCTCTATAATTTTCATGTTATCCTTTTCGTGAGTTGGCCTTAATTAAATGTAAGCAAAACTAAAACAACAAACAAGAACACAAAAAAAATTTCCACTAAAAGCCAATAACAGGCGACAGGCGGCTGGCAGCAGGCTACAGCAGGATTCCAGAGTCAGCCAATTCCTGTTGATCCTCATTTAAATGACTCACAAGATTCACGGCAAATGGCGCAATAAAATTGCATTGTCCTTATTTTTAGTTCCATGCCGCAGCACGTAATTTTAATGTTTGGTTTGGCTTTCCCTTGACAAGATGAAAACAACCAGACGGAACGACCAATGGTCGGGGCAGTGAGACTGAGAGAAAGTTAAATTAAAATTTCATGGCTGTTCGCCTTTCTCCGTATCATCGCATCACTCCCAGTCCTCCCCTCCTCTTACAAATTTATTTGACAGCCGTTCGCATTGTCTGCCCTCTTGGACTTGGCTAATCAAATCAGCGAGAGAATTTGGTTGGCATTGTGACACAGGATTTACCTGACTTTGCGACGCTATTCCACTAAATCCCCCAAAATATAATGGAAAAAATCAACCAATATTCATAGAATATTTATCCATTCGTATATAAAGTTATTTTCCGCACCAAGTAATTTCAAAAATAGAAACCGCAAATTGGATTTAAATAATATTTACTCACTCACCTTTATAATTGGAAATTGGAAATTTTTGGCTTCAATAATTGTCCAAATAATTTATATTCGTAATAATTATGCACTTGATTAAATTGAAGCACTTATTTAATTATCCATATAATTTTGTTTTTTTTATGTCGATTTTAATAATCAATTTTTATGTTTGTCGCTTTAACGCATTAAATGCAAATCATCCAACAAGTCGGCATCAACTGATTCGAAAAGAACTTTAAAACTTTCGGAAAGCCGAAACCGTTAAATAGCCGAACGAATGAAGAATATGAAGAAGCCGATTGAATACAACAGGACGAATGTCCTGGAGGAGCCTGAGCTGCTTCGGCAAAGCATTCGTTTTGCATCTGCTGCGTTCAATGTTCGAAGTGAAACTGAAACTGTTTTTTCCATCTGTGGTTCGACTGCCCTCAAAAAAAAAAAAAAAAAAGGACTTCCTGCGCATTGGTTCGTGTTCGAGTTGTAACCATTGTGTTCCTTTTCCTTTCTTCTTATTTTCGTTCGTTTACTCTTTTTTGGGTGGTAAACACAACATGAATGCGGTTTCAATGGCAACGGTAACAGCAAATGCCACCAAGTTTTTGGCAAATATGACGTAAGGCTCCAATCGACACTTGTTGGCATGTTGTTGTTGCTGTTGTTGCTGCTGTTGGATTCTCATCCGTTCGTTGAATCAATGAAGATGCACATACAGTTTAGTGAGAACGGGTTGGTTTTTTAGCCTCATCATCTTTCTTGAGGCACAGAGGAAGAAATGTCATTTCCGAATGGTTAGTTACACTGCAAAATAGAGGAGTGAAAAAGTTTATTATATTTTTTTTAACATGGTTATATACAAATAGATTAACCAAATATTGCGTATTCCTTTAAGTTGTCTAACTTTATTAGGATTAATCTCCTTTTTAAGATCTAGTTTATGTTTATTTAGTTAAAAGAACAAACAGATAAACGAATTTCAGTTCGTTCATTAAATATGTATTAATTTGTTTAATATTATATAAGTTAAGGTCGGGTTCCAGTGTTGAGAGTTTAACAACAGTTTTACTTAACTTAACACTATGTTTTCCAGATAGTTCATAATTGTACTTTATTCCCTTAGAGTTTACTTTGGTTTGGTATTCGTCTTCCCCCCATAGGGAATGTCAGCAGTGTTTAGCTAAAACCAGTTGGGAATTATACGAGAAACTTGTGTGAACAATTATACACAATTCCGTAGTATGCTTTCTGGGTTAATATTTTAGTAATAGCCTACTAAGGTAATAACTTATATTATATGTTAATTTAAATGGTGAATGTTGGTGTTGTATTTTCTTCTAAAAATTGTCTAAAATATTCAATAATAATCAAGGCAAATCCAAGGCTTAGATTTCAATATTAAGACTAAACTTTATATAAACTGATAGTAACCTTAAAATAAAACCTTAAAATAAAAACCTTTTATAATGTAATTTATTGTATTCTAGAAAAGTTGAAACAATGTCAGTTTAACTTTCACATTAAAAAAAAAGAGGTCAATTCTTTCTATTCAACATAAAAATAACATTTTGTAAATATTTAAATTGATAAAAGAAGCACAGAATATTGACTACTTAATCAATAAATTATTATATTTTTGTTATTAACATACATTTAAAATTAACATATTAAAAAAATAATAATTTATTGATTTAAAATTCCAGCTGAACACAATAATCTTTTGTTAATTAACCATTAATCCATTTTTAATTACTTTTGCATTTTTTTTGATAACTAAATATTTAATAACTTTGCAGTGCTTGAATGCCAAATGGAATGAATAAATAACTTGGTAAGGATAACTTTTTTTTTTATTTTTTCACAAACTAAACAATTTACAGTGTTTCCATTGTGCTAACCCCTTTGGCATTTCCTACCAACTTACATATTTCATTTACACGTGGCGCACCCAAAAATTGCCAAAAGAGACTACCACAACAACAGTAGTGCCTTTCCTTTCAGACATGTCCTTTTGCGACAAGTTCTGTTGTTCTGTTGGCAACAAGTTCGATGCGGTTAGAATAAGAAACTTTTTGCCGGCACATGGCTAGAACGAAGTAAAAGTTGGCCAGCGTTTGAGGTTAGCCAAATTTCGGTTAGATAACATGAACAACATGTTAATTAGAAATGCAGCTTAAGCTGAAGGCTAGCAACTCTATACACAAGAGATGCAATATCAGATGACAAAGTTCAATGCGGTCATTTTGCATAGCTTTTCAAATGAATGGTATAAGAGGTCAGTGCGGTCATATGACACAAATCCGTAGCAGACGACCATTAGATGAAGCATCTCATATGCATCTTCTTTTCTCTTTTCGTTCTTTTCATATAAAGAAATATCAATTTATCTTTGCGGTCAAGCACCTTCTGGAGATGAGATAGAGAGAAAGAGATGCATGAGGGATATCCGATTACCTTGCAGCAGCCAGAGTCAAGTTTAATCACCTTCAATGAATTTAAATTTTCATTTTGCATAGCAACAGGAAATTTAGAAACATAAAGGAACACCCACAATGAGGAAAACATCTCAATTTAAATAGTTTTGAAACTGTAATTCAAGATCAAAGGAAGATCATTACGCTGATCAATGAACTTAGCCAGATAACAAGAGAGCAACAAACATCCCAACCCGGACATCCAGAGTTGTTGAGGTATTATCTTTGCTTCCGATCTGTCTGGCCTTTTTTGGTCAAGTGATCGGTTTTTGGTTTCCTGAAGAATCAATTTCATGACAACGAGAGCAACAGATGTCCCAGAGTCCAAGTCTCGAGATCACTCACACATCTCAAATTACACCAGACACTGGCAAGAAATATATGCAGCGTCCCTTACACAACAAGGATATCAAATGTTGCCGCCCCAAAAAAAAACAAAAAACCAAAAAAGTCCTCTCACATCTCTCTTGCATAGAACTAGTGCAACTACAAAAAAAAAAAACAAAGCCAAAAAGTCGATGATGAAATTGAAAAATAATTATTTTATAGAAGGAAGTTGCTTGTTGTCAATTGAAACAAAGGCAAATAATATTGTGCTTTGATTATTAAAAACACACAAACATGATAATAAACAATTTATATGCGCAATGTTTAATGAATTTAAACTAGATTGTTAACACTAGAAAGGCAAATCATTGATTTCACAAATCTTTAAACTAAATAAGTATTAATTCTAATAGAAACAGGATCATTTCCCTCTTACAGACAATATAAAAATGAAGTAAGAGATATATGTTGGCTCATGTAAAGTCTAGTTTAATAGCAGTTATGAAATTTTATCTATTATCTAAGTAAAGTTAAAGGTAATTGGCGGCTTTCTTGGGTTAACTATGACTTTACGTCTTCTCCAAAATAGGCAAATGGGTAACGTCAGAAGCGGGCCGCGCACGCGCTTTTTCCCTCATTTCGCATGCAGCAGGTGAAACGCTGCGGAGTCACTCGAACAGGGCGTGCGAACCCCCTTGACAACATGTTGGTCATTATGTATTGGGAATTTATTTATTTATTTTTGGGGATTTTAATTAAATGGGTGCGCAAAATCTATCTATTTGTATGTAATATCCAATGGGAATCATTCGTGGTCTACGTGATCTTTGAAGCATTGGCCCGGAAGAGTACCAGAATGGCATTATCTTTGAGTGTAAACGAAAATTATTGAATGTCTGGACAGGAAGTGCTCGTATTTTTGTTTCTTTGCAAGTTCAGTGTGCGGTTTTTGTACTTGAAACCCAAATTACGCAATTCCCAAAATACATATACTTGGATTAAAGTGTTATTTTTAAATTGTACTGAAAGTACCGCTAGGCGTGGGGCAAGTGCGCAAAAACTTGCTCGTGATGTCACTGGAACAATCAGAAATCTGGTTTTAGCCTTATACCAAAATGCTGCTGCTGCTGCTGGAGATGATGATGATGATTAACGCAATCGAATGAGAACAGTAAAGTGAGAGGTGCCCGAAAACGCAAGTGTTAATCTGAAATGATTGTGAGTTTCAAATTAAAGTCAAATATTGATACACTCCCACTTTAAGCACAGTCCTATATACATATGTAAATATACATATATACAAATCGAAATACGAAAGATACTAATACATTGAGTTCTATCAGAGAATAGCTTTTTGTTTACATTCTTTATGAAAGATTGCATAGTAATTGTAATTAGATATGCCTATGATTCGGTTATAGCAATTTTAGATATATCTTAACTCAGATTGGCAGTTCAGTTCGAGAAAGTGTTGCTGAAAGATGAAAGTGTTAGAACTATTTCTATATCTGCTGGCAATTAGCTACAGAAATATTGCATTCTGCCGACAATATAAACATGATATACATAGTCAGATGAACAAAAAATATCGTGTTTGGCGTGGTATGTCTTCGAATACGGGATCTAATTATGGTGGCTGGCTTGTTTATATAAAAAATAACAATGATGCGGCCATTGTTTGTTGTGGCGCCTACTATGCACCGTTGCTGGTAATCACATCGGCTAATTGTATGTATCCGTTTTCGTACGATCGGAATATGTGTGTTGAGTCCACAATTGATACGGAGAAATCATCTTTTGCACAAATCGTTACCACATACTATCCAGAAGGGTTTATATATATGAATCAGTATAGGGATATTGCTTTGGTTAGGCTAGATAAACCAATTAAGGGCAAATTAACTGAATTTATAGCACTCTGCAGTGCTCCAGTGCCCGATTGGGCGTCTCTGCTGACCATCGGTTGGGGTTTCGATTCCTTGGACGTACAACCGATGAGTTTAAGGCCAACTCATAGTACCGTGATTAAGAGAAATCAAGAAGCATGCATCGCAAGAGATACTAGAAAGATAACATATACAACAGTTTTTTGTGCAGATCATCCGAGGGATAGGCTAAAATGCCGCTACGATGGCGGTTGCCCAATTATCTGGCATACTGAACTCTGTGGCATTGTGTCCTTTGGGCCATTGTGCAAGGATTCAAGAGAGCCGGCCATATATACAAACATAAGCATGATGAGAGATTGGGTAGAGGATATCGAAAGTAAAGTAAAGGCAAGAGAGTTATAATATAATATAAATAATTTTAAAGATATCTGCCTCTTATTTGTATTCTATTATATTAAAAATCAACAAAATATATCAATAAAATTTTAAAAGAAAACCGTAATAATATAAATTTAGAATATTAAGAAATAAATAGACTAGACTATTGTTCTAGCTCTTTGAAAAAACTAACTTAGAAATCTAGATTAGTTTCTCTTTTTAGTAAAAAAAACTTGTCAAACCTTTACCTGGAAATCGAAGGGAATTCATGGAACTAGAATGTTAAAAAAAACGGAATGAAAATGACTGGC
This sequence comes from Drosophila austrosaltans, assembly GCA_035045865.1. Classification (NCBI taxonomy): domain Eukaryota; kingdom Metazoa; phylum Arthropoda; class Insecta; order Diptera; family Drosophilidae; genus Drosophila; species Drosophila austrosaltans. Next base: position 8,404,938 of record JAWNOQ010000049.1, on the reverse strand, counting down.
TATCTATAAACATTTTGGCAAAAATACGCTTCGAAAAAATAATTTGAATGTGGCCAAAAATGATTATGATAGTTATAAACTTTACTATAAAAGGAACAATCAAAGGATGGGCCATCATATTGTGTGGCATTCATTCAACAGTCAGAAATTCCGAAATTGCCATGACAAATTTAACAAAAAATTTATATGCCTCTCTTTGGAATAGAAAATGTATTTGAAATAGTCACCAAATATTATTTCTTGTTAGTTTATTTACTGTTTGATTTTGCGTTTCTGTTGCTGCCGATCCTGTGGCTATTTTGGCCAATCTGTAACAAGATATATAAGGATTACTAATAGAGATTGGGGATGTTTGTGTTGACTTACCGGAAGAAATCAAATGCTGGGCCCCACTAACAATAGCAAATTACCTATTTCCTTTAATCGAGGACACAAAATCTGGTCAAATAAGTGCTGAGGCCACAGTCGCAATGGAAAATACCACCGAATTATATGTTCTGGCAGTTATTATTTCTCATGTAATAAAGATAATATATATATTTATATTAGTTAATGGAGAATTGTTAGTGCTATCTTGGAAGAGGCCTCTGTATATCTTCAAGAATTCTAAGTCTCTTTATTCAAATTTGTGATATGATTTCTGCAAGTCGATCCTATCGAAACATGTTTGTTACTTCAAATGTTACTTTGGTAAGGTATTGAGTTCTTAAGCAAACCGAGGCTGATTTGGGTAAATTTATTTCATCGCTAAGTGAATATAAATAATTGCATTTATAATTAATTATTTGTGGTTTGTTAGTCAATTCAATTGAAATCTGTGTTTTTTTTTCTATCTTTAAAGTCTTGCAAAGCTCTTCAGACTAGAATGTCTATAAAATATTTACAACTATTCCTCTGGCTTTTGGTTTCCATTTCAAGTGGCAAATGTAGTAAATGCTATCCGAGATTTATAACCAAATGGACACCCAAGGAGAAACGTACGTGGTCTGGGGCAGCATCCAAATTGAATAGACATGGCTGGCAGGTACGCATTGCCAGCGCTGATGGAGCCTTCAGTTGTGGAGGTTCCTATATTTCTCCACTATTGGTGGTGACATCTGCCCTTTGCATAAAGCCCTTTCGCTATGCCTTGGATCAAGTTAGTGTAGAATCGATAGCCTATACAGATATCGATTATGATCAATATGTTGCCATCGATACAGTCTATACGAACAAAAGTAAAGGGGATATTGCCCTGTTGCGTTTGAAATCCCCCATTAAAGGTAGACGTACCGAATTTATAAAACTCTGCGAAACGGATCTATATGAAGGCTTGAAGTTAATAGTCGTTGGCTATGGTCACAGGACTACAGACCTTATCACAAATGCAACGGTAACAGTTCAAGGAAGAAGAAATTGCGCTTTCAAGTTTGGCCATCGTCAGCGAGTACCGAAAACTAGTTTCTGTGGACAACAATCGAAGGAAAAGGAAAAGTGCCACTATGATGGTGGTTCACCATTAGTGTATAAAAATGAACTTTGTGGTATGGTCTCATGGGGTCCATGGTGCTCTATGAAATCATATCCGGATCTATATACCAATATTAATTTGGTGAGGGAGTTCATAGACCAAACGGAAAATGACATTGCAACGGGTGTTTTGGCATGAGAACGTGAAGAAGAGTAAAACTAAACTAAACAAAACTCTTACTTAATGTAATTATCTAAGAAAATAAATAAATAAAACTTGAGAATTGATTAAATATATTATTTGTATGAACTTTAAAGTTAAATTATCCTACCTTTTGGCATGCTATTCTGAGTTTCGTTTTCCCTTAGAGACAAAAATTCAATCCGACAAAGGACAAATAGCTATATGTACATTAAGATATAGATATATGTATATAGTTAGCTGCTTTCTCTTACTTATAACTCACTCCATTATATTTTACAGGGTATCATGAAGTTGATATAATTAGCGTTACATAGATTAGGAGCGTAAAAATGTTGTACTTCTTCGATTTGTACTCATTTTTGAATCAGTATAGAAATGTTTCTCAAATATAAAATACTGCGACTAGGAGAATTTTTCTCTTGGTAATCCTTCGTTTTCTTTTGAGTGCTGGCCAAGCATATCGAAGAAATGTAATAAAGTCCGCAAACTTTTTGCATGTCAAGGCAGCTGTTAGAACAATAGACACAATTGGCTACCAATTGACACTTGGAACTGGACATTTGGGTCCGTGCCTGTTGTGCATTGTGAACGGACAGAGATTCGTCTGTGGCGGTGCCTGCTATGCACCACTGTGGGTCATTACATCGGCAAGTTGTTTACGTTCGTCTCGCAATCAACTAAGCGATCTGCACCATGTAGAGGACATTCAAACATTCTGGTGGCCAGATCTTATCGTTGGCCAAATAATTAAATGGACATGATTAAGTTGAGGAATCCCATGCAGCGTTACGATGATCATGTAGAGGAATATGCGAAATTGTGCACCAAACAGTTTCGAGAGTATTCGCAATTGGCGGTGGTTGCCTGTGGGGGAGGTGGTCTCTACAAGGATTCTTACTGATGGATAAACTGGATTGTGAGAATCAACACAAGAGAGTGCGAGATCATTGCCTGTGCCCATTAGTTCAATCATCCAAATTTGTGCATTTCTGACATAAGTTGTCCTGTGTCTGCCCAGGATGAGCTTTGCGGCATTGTTAACAAGCCAAAGTGCTCCAAATCTTGTTCTCCTGGCTTCTTCACTGACATCTAACAGGTTATACGAAAGTCTGGGCGGGGCAGGTCACGAAAAGGTGCAAAGATGTCAAGAAGATGGTCAGCCAGGTGGCTTAGAAAGTAAACGAAATCCAGAATATTGTAATAAAATGTAATAAATAGCAGCTTTGTGGAGAGCAGTTTTACCATTTCTTACGATTATGCACAAGGCAACAGTTACAACTTTTAAAATTTTAATTCAGGATTTAAAAAGAGCTTTTTAATAAAATTCAAGTTTCACACCGCAAATTCAAAATTTTATTTTACATAAAAGAGGCGCGAATTTCAAAAAATGTAGACATTAAATATGGGTTTCCGGGCTCCCAGTATTTAATTATGTTAACTAACATACTTTATGTTAAAAATAGAGGCCATATAATGGGATGTTGGAAATATAGCGGTATGTCGGGATTTTAATTTGCTCCAAAAAGTGCAGCGAATTGCTCGAAAAAGTTCAGCGAATGGAAATTCGCTCGAAAGAGAAAACAAAAAAGTAATGAAACTTTAATACTCCCTTTATATATAATAGCTCACCTAATATAATTATAATATATAAATAATACATAATATATAAATTAGGAGCAATTTTGAATTCGCCATGCTCGCAAAAGTGCGGCGAAAACTCGCGAAGGTGCTGCGAATACTCGATAAAAGCGAATTGAAAACCCGACTTTTCCCAACTTTTCTTTGGGCGCGATTTCAAATGTCGGCACTAGAAAGCGCTATTTATTAGATTTTATTATAATTTTCTGCATTTCGTTTACTTTCTAAGCCACCTGGCTGACCTTCTTCTTGACATCTTTGCACCTTTTCGTGATCTGCCCCGCAGTGTCATATTTGATAAACATTTCTATACTTTCTTGTCCTACAAAATTTTACGCTCTCTTGATTTTAAAATAATTGCGCTCTTTTTCTCTTCAGTGTTGTTTTTGTTTTCAAGGTGAGCGGTTGTGCGGTCGGTCGGCGGTCTGAATTTTCGTTTGTTTAAACAAAATCGTGGGAAAACAATTGCAAATCGGGCGAGAAAATTGGTGGAAAGCGGAGAAAGTGCAAAAGAAAATCCCAATAAGGAGCCCGGTACGATTTTGTTGCTGTTTTTTGAGAGGGGTCCCGAAGTGGCGTCTCCTTCGCCAATTGAAATGAAATCAAATAAAGCAAATACAAATATATAATAAAATACTTAATCAATTGCGGAAAAGGAGCATAATCAATTAATTATTTGCATATTTTTGCAGTCCTTCTTGCCGTGTGTCTCTTTTTGGCTGTGTGTGTGTATATGTGTGTAAAGAAGCGGTGCGCCGCGTGTCCATGTGTGCGTATGTGTGTGTGTGTGTCTGTGCGCGTTGTTATTTTTCGTTTTTCGTGTTGTGGCCTGTACAGTAAATATTGGCATTGAGTAACAAAAATTTCTTGACCAGCATTTAATTTTTTTGTTGCAAGCGGCGGAAAAAACGTGCTAAAAAGAAGAAGAAGAAGCTCAAGAAGAGGAGAAAAACATGAAAACTCAGCAAGTTGCGTGTATGTGTGTGTGTGTGTGTTTTTGTGTGAGTTGTATACACTCGCCAGAAAAACTATCCGTACACCACTCAATGCAAAACTTTGATCCAGGAAAAATAATACTTCCAATTAAGATATTGTCAAAATTATTTTTTTGTCTGATTAAGACATCATTTTGCAATAATAATTCCAAGTTTTTAATCCATTATTATGTACAGTTATTTTTATATATTTAAAAAACTTAAAAAAAAACGATTTCCATACAGAAAAAGTATCCGTACACATTAAACAAACCAACATAAAAGGTACTAATTCATAAAAAAAAATAAAAATTTATAAGAGACGGGATATTGTTTCCCTTTTATACGTTCTGTCAATCGTTTTGACATTAAGTTGGACAATTTTTCGGTAAGCTCCGGCCCAATTTGAAGCCACTCCTCCAGGATTGCTCTTTTTAGCATATCCTTTGAAGTTATAGTTCGTTGGCGAATCCAGCACTCCACAAAATCTCAGATATGTTTAATAATATCTAAATCTGACGACTGAATGGTCAATCGAGTTATTATTTTCTGTTTTACAGTAACCACAGTTCAACATTGTGTGCCGTATGCTGTGGGTCAGTATCCTGCTGGAGCCAAAAATCACCACCAAATCCTAATTTTCTTGTACTTTTGTGCAAGTTGGCTTTTAATATATCCATATAAGCCTTGGGATCCATTTTTGATACAAAAAAGTCAAGGTTGCCCACTCCACTTGCTGCTATACACCCCTATACCATCTTAGCGCCATCACCGTACATTACTGTTGGACCAAGATTTCGTATATCAAAGGCTGTACGAGGTTTCCGCCATACAAGTTTGCGTTTTTTACTTAAATTTACTTTTGTCACTAAAAATTACGCTATTTTAGAAGTCTAGAGACACTTCTTCATATTGTTTTTGGAATTCCAGTCGCTTCAGTAATGTACGGTGATGGCGCTAAGATGGTATAGGGGTGTATAGCAGCAAGTGGAGTGGGCAACCTTGACTTTTTTGTATCAAAAATGGATCCCAAGGCTTATATGGATATATTAAAAGCCAACTTGCACAAAAGTACAAGAAAATTAGGATTTGGTGGTGATTTTTGGCTCCAGCAGGATACTGACCCACAGCATACGGCACACAATGTTGAACTGTGGTTACTGTAAAACAGAAAATAATAACTCGATTGACCATTCAGTCGTCAGATTTAGATATTATTAAACATATCTGAGATTTTGTGGAGTGCTGGATTCGCCAACGAACTATAACTTCAAAGGATATGCTAAAAAGAGCAATCCTGGAGGAGTGGCTTCAAATTGGGCCGGAGCTTACCGAAAAATTGTCCAACTTAATGTCAAAACGATTGACAGAACGTATAAAAGGGAAACAATATCCCGTCTCTTATAAATTTTTATTTTTTTTTATGAATTAGTACCTTTTATGTTGGTTTGTTTAATGTGTACGGATACTTTTTCTGTATGGAAATCGTTTTTTTTTTAAGTTTTTTAAATATATAAAAATAACTGTACATAATAATGGATTAAAAACTTGGAATTATTATTGCAAAATGATGTCTTAATCAGACAAAAAAATAATTTTGACAATATCTTAATTGGAAGTATTATTTTTCCTGGATCAAAGTTTTGCATTGAGTGGTGTACGGATAGTTTTTCTGGCGAGTGTATGTGTAAATTCCAAGCCAAACGCCGCCTTGCACAGTGGCACGAAAATTAAACAATATACAAAAGAATTTCAATGGCCCGGCTTTAACTGTGTATGCCAGTGTGTATGCGTGAGGTTTATATGTGTGTGTGTGTCTGTGTTGGGTGTGTCGCTGTTCGGCTGCGTTAATAATAATTTTCCTCATTTTGTTGTTGTTGCTTTTTTTTTTAAGTTTTTCTACTCAAGTGGAGCCCGTTTCGTCTTTTACAAATTCTCTCATTCTAAGCCTATTCGTAAGCGACGGCCAAGTGTCATTGTTGTTGTTTCTGTTTGTTTCTGTAGAAGAAGCAACAAATGCGTCGCGTTGCCAACTACGTGATGAAATGTATAAACGTTTCCCCTCGCTCCCTTCATGGGTGTAGCAAAGGGATCTGCATATTGGAAATAAGAAAAGATCAAAAACTTATATGTAATTTAAAATAAAAAGAAATAAGTTTACTAAAGTATTATATCTTTTGTCTAAATTTTTATTTTAAAATTTAAAAGGTTCTGAAAATTGTTTAGGGTTTTCCCTTGTAATGAATCAGAATTAGAACAAATTGCTGCAGTATTTTTTTTTTTTGTTATATTAAGGGAACCCATGAATCAGCTCCGTGAATCAACAGTGGGAGATCGGACTGTGCGGCCATTATATAGATAAAAAAAATTGTTTATTTTATTAACAACAACTGCACTTTTTTCTTGATAATTAAGTTCAATAAACAACGTTTCAATTCAGTTTTAAGAAACATATTAATATATGTATATTTACTCCAATTGCTTTTCTCTTTGTTTAATAATAAACTTATCTCCCTTTAACTAATTTTTGGGCTACGCTTCTGGCAGGATCTCTTCTTCACTACTCCGCTAATCGTCAAAAAAATGCACAAGTGCCAATTAGAATTTATTATTATTCATTATTTTCTCTTATTACAATTTCATTTACAAGGGCAACAACAACAACAGTGGCAGTGGTAATAGGAAAGTGGCAAATTATCTTTTCTCTAAGCTTTGTTTCTTACTTGTTCCTCCTCTCCTTTGTTTCGGCAACCAAAAAAAAAAAAAAAAAAAAAAAATAAATCACCAAATTAAAAGTAAAGAAAAAAAATGAAATATAACAAAAATTTCTATTAATTACAGGCAAAATGTGGGCCGACAAAAGTTAATGGAAAAAATAAAAAAAAAGCAAAAAAAAATATATATGTATATAATAATACAAAAAATTGACAAAGGTCACACAGTAAATAACAACGACAACAACAAGTGTGTGTGCGTGTGTTCATCTGCCACATATGTGGCAAATAGCTATTAGTGTTTTTAAGTGTGTGTTGTTGTTTAATTAAAAGTCAACAATATCAACAACGATTGCAACAACAACAACAACCGATTCTTAAACGACCTCGACCATATATTTACGAAGAAGAAGCATTATATTACAACACCAATAACAACAACAACCATCATCATCATGTTCAAGTGCATTCCAATATTTAAAGGCTGCAACCGGCAAGTGGAATTTGTGGACAAACGTCACTGTTCCCTGCCCCAAGTGCCTGAGGAGATATTACGCTATTCGCGTACCCTCGAGGAGCTCTTTTTGGATGCAAATCATATACGCGATTTGCCAAAGGTTAGTATTTATGAAATAACAAATAACAAAATTTCTTAGTACAACGAATTGTGAATGCACTCACATTATTGAAAACTCTATAAAAAGTGTCACAGTCTTTTGCTTTATCTTATATCAAGGTAAAACTTATGTTAGATAGAACAAAAATTGCCTACATAGACAAACAATTACTTCAAAACTGATTTAAAAGCAATAAGAAAGGCGTTGCTCAATTATTGATCAGTTATCATTTAAACAAATTAAAGTCTTATCGTTCATTTTGTATATTCCAAATTAGTCATTAAAATTGTAAAACTCTATCAAAGAGTATTTAATTATACAACATTATCTTAAAAATATTTCAAGACTCGCGCGTGAGTGCCTGTTAGTACTCTGTGTGTGTGTGTGTCTTAGTTGTGGGTGGACTGTAAATGTCATAGTTCAAAATGAACCAAAGGAGAAGTAACTAGCGTGAAAATGTAAGGAATTCTCCCCCATGGCAAATATGAATAAAGTATATAGGCGTTAATTGAAATTGAGAGTTATGCAAAATATTTATCTACCTGAGGCATGTGGTTTTTCTCTCTCGCTAAACAAAAAGAAAAAAAGAAAGAAAATCAGGAATCTTCTGTTTTAATTTGAATTTTGAATTTAGGCTAAGTTATTTATTAACAAAAGTTTTGCTTAAATTGTTGCAGTTTTCAAGTTCAGCTATGGTAAAAATATTTCAAATTTAGCAGAGAAAATGCAAAACACCAAAGAATATTTATAAATATTTCTTCAATTGTAAGCAGTTTTAATTCTAAAATAAATTTCACATTGAAAAGAATAAACAAAAGTAATTCTACGGTTTTTATATATTTAATAATAAATCTTATAATCATCTTCCACTCTAATTTAACTAAAAGGCAATTGAAATCTACGGCTCTTGGGCTCCCTAACGAATCTTCTTGATCCGTTTTGGTTGTGTTAAGGGAATTTACTTTCTAGGTCGTTAAATTTTCATAAATTTAGTAAATTGCTTTTTCTTGGTATTTTCTATTTTACTGCATTTACCCTTAAGCTTCGTTTCTTATCCCTGAAGAGGGGGGAAAAGGTTGCCATTTTGCATTCCAATGGACGTTGACCCGTTCCTTTGTGGTTGTTCATAGTTATTTTTTTCTCTTTTTAACTGTCGGAAAGTGCAAGACAATAATTATAACAAAAGACGCCATCGAGAAGACGGCGACCACTTCGAGCGGAAGTCTTTAATTAATGCACCATGATGAAATGGAGAAGAAGGAATCAACAGCAGCCGTAGTAGCTGCAACATGTTTGTGTGGCATGAATGCATAATTGAATCTAGAATTACGCAATGTGCAGCTTTAACAACATCAAAAGCAAACCGCCGCACACATACACACGTATTCACACAAATAGATATACATAGACAAGTGGGTCAAATAACTTAACTAATTAACAGCAAAACAAATTGAAAAAGACATTTTTAATCATTTGTTAAGATTTATGCAAAATATTGAAAAATCGAGATCTAAAGTGACATTTCCAATAATGTTTGAAGATTAATTAATGTTAAAGAGAGTTACTAAATAGTTTAACTAAAAGTTTAGTGGTGAGTCTACCTTTAACCGTTATGCGTTTCGGTTGCCATCGTAGAAGAGCAGCTGAATCAAAAACAACAAAAGTTTCATCGTTGACATAGCAACAAGTGGGTGGATAGAGGGTTGGTTAGTTAGTTGCTTGGTTAGTTAGTTGGTTGGGTTAATTTGTTGTTGATTGCATTAACTTTGCTTGCCATGGAAATGCATTGTTGTTGCTGTTGCTGTTGCTTTGCTTCATCTTGTCATGCGCTTGTGCAGTTTTCATTAGGTTTCCTTTTTCGCGGTTAGCCGCACTCACTAATGAACTTCTAATGCAAATTCTCTTTAACATCAATAAAAGCGAGGCGACTTTTATTGGAGCAATGTACTACAATGGCCTGGACGACAACATGTTGCTTGCTGCAGCAACAGCAGCAGCAGCAGCTACAACAGCAACAACAACAATGGACAAGCCATAATAATGATGATGTTCCCCCACATTTGAGTTTGAGTTCGTTTGAATTCTAAACGAGACTAAACGACTGACAGGCAGCATCGGATGTGATTGTTGTTGCTGCTGCTACTTTTGGTTTGGTATGGGTCTGGTCTGGTTTGGTCTGGTCTGGTCGTCAACCCTTTGACTGTAGAGAGCGGCACACAATTTCCGCGTTGTCACAGCAACACAATAACCATCAACGGTCAGTTACCTACCTACATACATATCTACCTAAATATAATACAAATATATACTGACAACTTTGGTGCTGCTACTTCAATTGAATTGCTCTTAACTCGTTCAGGAATCTGTGCTTCTATTCACGTTTGTTTGGCCGAACAATTGAAATATTTTACCCAGAGAAAAGAAAAGAAAATGAGGGGCTTTTCATTTAGACACTCCAAGACAACTGATTGAAATGGAAGTTTTTTTTTTGTAAGAAAAACAGAAAACAGCAAAAATCAAATCAAAGAATCTAAATAAATTTTGGCCAACATTATATTATTTTTACTTGGTTTTTTCTTAGAAATGGAAAACTATAACGAAATCTACAAAGAAAAGCCAATAAGCAAACTTGAAAACTATATAAAAAAATTTAAAATAAAATGTATATCCGTTTGAAGAAAAAAATTAAATTATATATTTTTATGGAAAATCGAATGAACAAAAACTATCTATATACATATATAGCAAATGTTTGTCCTAGTTAATTATAGTTTCAACTTGTAAATTTTTAAATCTTTAAGGAATTCTGTTATTAATAATAATTTAATAATTAATTAATTTAAAACTTTGCCACATTTTAATGAAAATTTTTAGTAGCCAGCAATCACATTCAAATTCATTTAAAAAAATATTTAATTTTGTTCACTTCTTGTTATCTAATTTCCGGACAGAGATCTTCATATCTTCATCTAAAAATGTTTTTATTCACATTTTATGTTTGCATAAGTAATTATATCTAGATTCTTAATCTTAGAATAGACTTTGTGCATTAAGAATGTGTGAGAGAGATAGATAGATGGGGAGAGAGAGAGAGAGAGAGAGAGAGAGAGAGAAAAAGAGAGTATAAAGAAAGCAAGTTTTAAGTGGTAGAACCTACCTCAAGCGCACATTTTGTGGAATTTTTGGTTGGCTTTCTACTCAAGCAAGAAATTGACTTTTTCCCACACACACACACTAAACACCCATCCACACCCACTAACCTACACACACACACCGCCCCATTCATACTTAGGGCCCCATTCATTTGGGCCAATTAGTCACGCTCTCAACAGTAAGATAAGATAGCAATAAGGTAATCACCTTATCGCCTGGCATTGCCTTTGGGCCTTAGGAGCTTCCACATTCCCCTCATTCTATTGGTTTGGTTCTTACATTCTACTCACTTTGCTATTGCTGCTGCTGCTTTCGACTTGACTTTCGCAATTCGAAACGTTGCGCTGTTTATTATTATTATTGCAGGTGCCTACCTTTCAGTTTACGGGTTGGAGAGGGGGTTGACTGTCGTCAACGTTGTCGTCTGGCTATTGAACACAACACCAAAACCAAAAGCAAAACCCAAAGTATAACAACAACAAAACCAAAAAAAAAAAAAAACCAAATAAAGCAATGGCAATGACATCATTTAGCAGCTATGAAAATAAACAACTAACAACAAGAATCTCAAAATGGCGACGCAAGTTAGTTGAACTAAGCTCACTAACTACCACATACATAATCTTTAACTAAAGCCAGTTGCTTCGATTTGGAACTTTTTTCGATGATACCGCTCAGTCGGAGTCGGATGGTTTGGTCATATATCTTGTGGTTTATGTAGCGTTGTCTAAAAACTCTTAAATGTTATTTACTCGAAACAATTTCAATTTGTCACACAGCCAAAAGAACCGAAACAAATATATAAGTACACACATACAGACATGTACATATATACATACATGGATATATAATATCTACATATATGAACATATGTATGTATCTGTAACTGTAGTAGATATTTCTACTCTGGTCTGCTGCTGTTGGCTTGTTTATATTCTATTCAATATGGGTAGACTATACAAAAACCGGTTTTCTAGCCTATAAATAAATGTTCTCCAGTTAATTGTTTATAGTGGCATTTACATTCACATTAACTGAGGGGAGGGGGAGGAAAAACAACTTATTGTGATGAATACAAATTGTTGAGTTGCAAGTGCAATATTTGTTAATTACGAAAGTACAGTCACATATTTTCAATTGGTTGACAGATAATTAATCTACCGAAATACTTGAAACTAAATCTAATTAGGCAAAAGTTTAACATTTAGTTTATCAAACTTAACTTAGTATTAAAAAACCTTGTCAAAAATGGTCTTCTTTAACAATTCTTTCTATGAAAATTTACATATTTCTTTTATTCTTATAATTTTATTATATATATATATTTTTTTTAATATTTGTCTTCTTCTTGTAGTTGTATTCTTTTGCATTGTTTTTCATTTTGCCATAATACTAAATCACTTTTAATTGGCTTGTTAAACTATCATTTTGAATACATATGTACATAATTATATATTTTGATATTTTTTGCTTTTATCAGTTGAAAGAAATGGCATTCTCCTCTCTGTTTTGTTTGTATCTGAAAGATACTAAATTCTGCTTGCAGTTGATGATAAATGCCATTGCCATTCAGCAATATTTTTGTTGTTGTTTTTATTTATTTCTCTTATCCGGAGGCTGCATCTTCTGCAAGGAGCCATAAAGAAAGTTGTTAACATGACAAATGCACAAACACAAACAGGCAACGGCAATGCCAGCAGCAGCAGCAGTAAATTGCAACGGTTTGCTTATGCAGCAAGTAGCAGCAGTAGCTGCAGCAGCAGCAACAGCAGCAGCGGCGGCATCTGCAGATGCGTTTGTATGCGTCAATAGAAAAATGAAGATGTACAGATTGGAACAGGCGCCCAGATATGCAGAGTTAGTGGCATCCATCTTCTATGGCATTTGGTTGGATGATGATGAGAATGGACCAAACTGCATAAGCTTGTTTGTGTTCCATGGAAGTGTTGCAACTGCCGCTGGTTTTTTTTTGTTGTTTTTGTCTCTTACAGATACATACTGATGTGTGTGTGTGTGTATGCTGGTAAAGCTCATCCGGTTCGTCTCCTTATTCACATAATTGCCGCTGTCGTTGTGCTTGGTTGTTGTTCTAGCTCAGCTGGTTGTGCCGCTTTAAACGAAGAGAGAATGAGGTGATGCGATGCGATGCGTTCAACCAGATACACGAATTGTATCTAGAACTCGTTTTTTGGACGGCTATATCTCTCTTTTGCTGGGCGCCCAGTCATTTGCCACATGCACACACAAGTCAGATATATGGAGAGTGAGTGCGACGACAATAAGATACATTTAGACTCTGGGACTACTGATTACACTTGCAGATACATTGCTCGAAATCAGCGAAGCGCACTGCATGAGTTGCTCTTTTTATTTACATACATGTCATGGTTCAGTGCAAAAGGAACACACAGACACACACATATTCAGCTTGCACTGTGCATATAGAAAAGTATCTTGGCCTTGCATCATTTTTTGGTCTATTTAAAATCTATTAACTATGCTTTTAGCAGCAAAGCAAATTGATTTCAAATTGCGCTTTAAACAAACTTTGGCTGAATTGTTTATTTTATTGTTGCAAATATATTTTTTGCAGTTTCACTAGAATTGCATTATTTCCGGATGCGGGTTAAATAAATAGAAATTGAAATTTTTACTAATTAAATTTTCATTGAAATACGTGAATTTAATGACCAACAATTCTATTTGTTAAGAGAGAGACAGAGAGACTGAAACAAATTAGTTGCATATTATTTAGATAAATTTAATTCCAAACAGACACAGAAATAAAGGAGTGATAAATTAATTATGCAAAAGTAAATATTATTTTAAATCAAACAAAAAAGATTTAATCAAAATTATTCAGAAAATATGCAGGTTTTTTTTATAAAATTTAAGAACTTTATTATATTTTAATCGCTAAAAATTTAAGTACTTTATATCAATAACAAAATCTAATCTCAATGAACTCTTTAACTCTTTTGCTAGGCTGTTCTCATTTAATTGGCAGATTTTCTATAATATTTCATTCAAATCAATTAACTAAAGTATTTGATATACTTATCTAACTACTATTAAATACAAACAATTTTTCAATCATTATATCTATTCCATAAAAGGTAAATAGTGCAATTTAAAAACCAAGTTAGGTGCCCATTCTGTATCTGAAGATGCAGATTCTCTTTCTCAGTGTGTGTGTGTTTGTTCGTACTTATATCTATAGCCTGCATCTGTCGCCCTTCTACGCCATGGTTGGCACACAGACACACACACACACACACTGACATAAAAATTTCCATATAAACTCAATGCCAATACGTTGGCCTGGCTAAAAGCATTCCAGCTAGCTGAATGTTGTCTATCTGGCACTTGCTGTGCGCCTGCTCCAACTAGATACAATAGTAAAAGTGTAAAAGACTGAGCGAATGCCTGACGCGTGAGTGAGCGAGTGAGTGAGTGGGTATAGATGTATGTCTATGTGTGGTGTGTGTGAGAGTACGAGTGCCAGACAAACTGGTAGTACTCACTCGTACACAATGTGCACTGCAATGCCGGCCGGCCGGTAATTTATGGTCATGGCAGAGAAGAGTGTGCCGACAGGGGAGAAAGATACCAGTAAAGTGAAGTCTCAGCTAATGCTCATGATGCCCTCCATGATGATGACGCGTGGGTTGTTTGGTGGCCCATAAGGAGAAGGAAATGGAGGCCACCGTCGCTGCAGCAACACTTGGCGAAAAGTTTACAATTCGCATTCGTTTTTATTGTCGTCATGGCATGTCCTCCTTTTTCTTTTTTTTTTTTCGTTGTATTTATGCACGGCCATTGGCCGGCCCTCCCAAAATGAAAAAACAAGGCCTCCTCCCTGTCGTCAGCCTTCATGTTTCATGCTTTTTTTGTTTTTATTATTCGTATGCAAGTTACGTATATTTTTCTTTCTTTTCTGTTGCTGTTGTTGTTGTTTTTCGTTGCCTTTTTGATTTTGTTGTCTTCCTGCATTTTGCTTTATGTTTTTGTCTCTGACAGTTCCAACTTTTTGTTTGACGCATGATTGCTGAAAGGCCTTTGGTTTCTTTTATTTTTTTTTTGTTGTTGTACTCTCTTGTTCAGTTGTTGCCTTTCATAAATAGGAAAACAAATCTGGCACACTGAAGAGGTGGGCAAAAGGCATAGGAAATAAGGGAAATACGGGAAATAAAGTGCAAGTCCAAAGAGATTTGTAAAGTTCTGCAAAAAGAAAAAGAAATGCTTCAGTTTTGCAAGTACAATTGAATATGAATAAGCACTACTACTCCTACATACACTTGAAGAAAAATTGATGTCAAGTAACGATTCGAAATAAAATTTCAAATCTTTGGAATTTTTCTGAAACTAAAAGGGTTTACGAAAGAGAATTAAAAGGGAATTCATGGTATGTAAATGTAGTTATATATGTACGTATAATATATGAAGATGAGTTTATAAAGCCAAGTTTTAGTTAGTAGTTTAGTAATTAATAATTTAGCTTTCTTTCTACCCTATTTTCCATCTAAGTGTACTAAGGTCATATGGCCTTATCCATGACATGTTGCTACCATTATCAGGCAAAGTATTCACTTTTTTACTTTATAAAAACACTCAACACTTTACTTTTGACACACAAAGAACAAACATAGAAATTCCATGTATATTTAAGTTGTTCATTTTGTTGGCTTTCATGTCTGTGTCTGTGTTTTGTTGTGCTGAGGTGTTTGTTGTGTGTTTGTGTTTGTGTGTATGCCCAAGAACTCTCTTTCTGAACTGGGTCAACAACTTTATTGAGTCACGGCCCTAAGCAGAGTCGGCCAAAAGTATTTCTATTGTCAAGTCGAGTCAAAAAAAAAAAAAAAAAAAAGAATTTAATAAACTTTACGACTACAACTACAAATTATTTCCATTATTATCGTTTGGGGCAACTGTATTTTTGATGGTTTGTTGGGGGGGCCCCAAAGATAAAAATCGCCAACGTCGGCTGTTAACCTTGAGGTCTATGACTCAGTAAGTCAGTTCAGTTCAGTTCAGTTCAATTTGTAGGGGCGCAAAGCTTTCTTTCTTCTTGGCAGATGAGTTTTACTCCATATAATGGAAAGGTCAGTTAAAGACCGAGAGAGAGAGACCCTTCACTTTGGAAAGTACGAAAATAATTTATTTCAAATCGAACGAGAAATGAAATAAATCGTGATTTTCATAAATGAATTGAATGCGACATTACTGTGTCTAGGGAAAGCAATTCGTTGCAGATTCTAAGACATTTGACTGGACGAGGACTGAAAGGGGACAAACAGACAGGCAGACAGACGGGTCACGGCGTTTACAAATGACAAACTTGGCGGAATTTATGACCACAAAATGGCAACCAAAAGCCAAGATGAATTAACGTTTGTCTTGCAGTTGACAGAGAAAGGCTTTTGTCGTGCCTGCAACAACCAACAACTACACAATACTTACACATATTTACTATATATATATATATATATATGTACATATATATATTCACAGCAAGAGAAACAACTAAAAGCAATTTATTTGTCTTTTTCATTTTTGCAGAATTTCTTCAGATTGCAACGTCTGAGAAAACTAGGCTTGAGTGACAATGAAATTGGACGCCTGCCGCCGGATATACAAAATTTTGAAAATCTTGTCGAGCTCGATGTTTCACGCAATGGTAAGTAACGAACCAACAAATTGAAATGAGTTCATGCAACAAGTGTCCATTAAACGACAGCACGTGCTACTATCATATATATACATATGTATATATATATATACATATATTTATATAGCTCTCTATCTTGACAATTTATTTGATATTTGAGTGGTGTCATATGTCATTCTTCTTGTGGACAGTCCCACGCAAGTTGATTGACATAAAACAATTGCATATTTTATAATTGCATTCGTCGGTTTGTGGTTACAGTGTGGGTGAGGGAGGGGGTAGTTGATATAGAGAGATATACAATAAAATAGCTTTCTCTTGCATTCTACATTGAAATGGATTAGTTTCCATGAAAAATATAAATCAAATTGTTGAAGATTTTAATTGAATTTCATGAGAAATCAATTTTGAAAGTAATTGAGTGTTTTATTTCTGTTAAATAAAAGGGAACAAAAAGAGATAAATAAATAGAATTTAAAATCTGTTTAAAATATTTCACAGCTTTACGAATCGAAATTGATTTTGGTATATAAAAGACAAATGAAAATGAATAAATATATTTATTTATAATTATACTTTTAATAATTGCAACTATTTCTGATGTTTAGAACATTTCCAAGTTGTTAGTCCACAGCCTTGACTTAGTAACATAACAAAATCATTTTAGTTTATTATATAAAGAACAAGTGTCAGTCATCACATTTTGGTTGGAGAACTGCCGACCAAAGATAAAATTTGTAGCTATATATACAAGTTTACGTATACTATATACATAAATGATTCAAAAGGTGTGTCTACTCCTGTATACAGACAAATTCAATCAATTTGATTAACAATGTCAACCGTTGGCTTATCTCAAAGCTCTGGGCTAGTTGTTCATTTCAACTTGTTTAATAGACCAAAACAACAATCTTGAACAAGAGAAAAATTAATAACTTTTTGACAAACACTAGTTTGTTTTACATGCTTTTATGTGTGATGCAATAGTGCACACACAGATACACACAAATACACACACACTTTGCTTAAGATATAAGTGTATATCTGAATTTTCTGCTCAGGCAAGCATAAATCCGTAAACAATAAACTTCAATTGGAGTCAAGTGCAGTGCCGCCATGTGACACGCATGTAATACAATATACATATATATACTCATATACTAAATATATCAGACATAGACACGATATGTATGTATATGCAACATATAAGCAAAAATAAACAACCCTGTCAACTCTGGATCGTTTATGTTTATACATATTCATTCATACAGTCACTCATGCAATTCGTCATCGAATAAAATATATGAACACAACTTGTACGATGACGTTGAAGCGGCTTCCCATTTCCGCTGCTGTTCTTGTTTATATATATATATATTGGCGGTTGGGGTGAGGGTTCCGTTTTCATTGCAAAAGCAAATCAATTTAGAGCGCAAAATGTATTGCATTACCAGTTGGTCAAGTTTTTCCGTACTCATTACCTAAATTGTTTTGACTGTCTCTTCAATGATTATGCAGCAGTTTTTGCAGTTTATGCAGTTTATTTATATGACCCACAAACTGACCAGATATCCAAACAAGCCTTAAGTCAAACAGAGTGAATGGAGTGAATTGAAATTTGAGCTTGCATTTGCATTTGCCTGGGTGAAAGGACGCCCACACTGACCAAGCGACAGAAAGAGATAGAGAGAGAGAGAAAGATTGTTGAGGAAAAGTTAAATCCCCCACTAAATCGCAAATAAAAGGAGTTGAGAAGACAAACATTGGTTTAACTATGTACACATATGTATATGTGACTAATTGGTGTAAAAGCAATTTTAATCCAGATTCAATGTCAGTTTATGCAATATCATTCATTCTACACTTAAGACCATAATTAGGTGCACTTAAATACTATAATTAGGTGTATACAAACTAAATAGTTCTCATACTACTATTCCCCCTATTCAATTGCATTAATGGCAGTTAAGACGATTGTCTACTTATTAATGTGTGAGAGTGAATGCCTTTGCCTGTGTGTATGCGTGTGTGCATAGTGGGGAGTCCTGCCTTTCACCTCAATTGTCAGTGTTGCATTTCCAGATATATATATATTTTATTAAACCCATTTCACCCATGACTTTGAACTAGATGGCCCTGCATAGAAGGAGGGGCCTTTCGGGGGGCTTTTGTATGGGTAATCTGACTGCAGCTGGCTAATGTTGTGGTTTTCTTTGGCACACCTTTGCTATATAATTTACCACCATCATATTTTCATTGGCAACACAGAAGAAAAAAAAAAAAAACAATTCCCAACTGTGGGTGGATTTTTCTTTTCTACTTTTTTGCTGTTTAAATTAGCAAGCAAGTTGCCACAGTAGGCCAACAGCCAACTGCAGTTGTGCAAGTGCAACGATAAAATAGAATAACGAAAACAAAGTGTTAGGCAACTATTACTATACCCTTACATAATCAATTGTTATTTTGTTTGTGTTTTGAGGCATTTGTTGAATCAATAAATTGGTAAATATAAAGTTGTTTGAAATGAAATTAAAAGTTCTACAAAGTTGATAAAAGAAAATTATCATAGGTATTTCTTAATTCTTTAAAAATTAAATATAAACCTCAAAATGAACTTATCTGTTGTTACTAAATGTATATTAATCAGATGTGTCAATGTATATAATATATTTGCTATATAAAATAGAGTGGAATTCGACCTTCGACTTACATTAAGATTAAACATAGAATCCAAATTGATAGATATAATACTATCATTTTTTGAAAATGAAAGTATGTTTGATTATATATGTAAGTAGACATTAAATTTGAAAATATTTATACCTTTGCTTTGGCAAATTCTTTGCCTAACTTTCAGAAAGGGTATACGAATAATGCTTTATACATATATAGAGTCACCGCGTGCACTTGACAATAGAATTGGACGACGTTTTCTATTGTTGTTGGCGTTTTGTATGCAAGTTGTGCGACAGCCACACAATAACAATTCTAATGAAAACATGCATTTTTATGGCTCTGTGTGTGTGTGAGCAATAGTATGGGTGTCTCTGTATATGTAGACACTAAATCTTTATGACAAGTTGACCCGCTTACAAAACCCCTGAGTGTAAGGGGGAGGGCGAGGGCGAGGTAGCAGGCGAACTGATGAAGGCATTTTTTCACAACTTGCTAATTGTTGGTTTATTTTGCGCATTGCTTCTTCTATCTATTTCTATATATTTTGCCGGTTTTTGTATGGCATTCCTTCGATGTGTTTATATATGGCAGACGTTAAGGTTGTCGTGAATTGTTTATGATATATACATAATAATTTGCAAATTTATATTTTGCATTATCTCTCTCCCACTGTTTGAGGTGATAAGTTTGTTGAAATGGGAAAGCTAGAGAATTTAATACAAATATACGTGAGAATATAATTAATATAATAAAATGGTTTGTGTGTGCAAAAGGGTGAAACATGATAATCAATAGAGGGAGAAATTGTGTGGCATAAGTATATACATATATAATATACTATATAGTGCATGCACGTGTCTGTTTCTAATCGCAGTGCAGTTGCTAATGAAAGTGTCCATTTTAACGGCCCCATCTGGCCAACAACTGTAAACTGAAAAGTTTCCATAGCAATTATATATATCATTCAATGTTGTTTATCTTATATTCTATACAAAGTTAATCAGTAGAAATAAAGAAAAAGAAAATATAAAGTAACAAAATTATAATAGACTGTGAAAAGTCTTTAAATATGTTTTAAAAAAGGCAAAAGGGTATATTAATTTTATTAAATAGTTTGCCAGGCACTGAGCCGATAACTTTATGTCTGTCTAGTAAGTAACAACTTTTTCCTCAATAACTTAATATTTTGTTTCTTTTTTGTCAAACTTGGTCATAATGAACATATAAAATGTTATATATATTTCTTTTACAAACCATTTAGTTATTACAACTTAGTTTGACAATCTTCACATGCATGAGCAAAGGTTTTATTTGCAGAAAAGTTAGTCTTCCATTGCAAGTTGTTAAAGAGAAAGCCAACTAGTTACATAAAAGGCTTTAAGCTTATGCAAAAATAAACAGAAACAAGCCTTAAGCTAACTTTTTATGTTGCACTCGGTTGTAAGAATAGAGTCAGTTATTTATTTATATGGCAAAAACTGAGTTTGTAGACCAAGAAATAAAGATAGAAAAACAGAAATTTATAAATTGTTGGAATCAATTTAAAAAAGACTTTCAAAATAACTTTTTTTTAAACATAGAAAGCCAGTAATTAATGAACATTTCTACTACACGTAGTAGAAACCCTCTGAAACTCCTTTTTTTTATCTAGCTGAATTTCACTTTAATAATTAAATAAAACCATTTGATTATTAGCTGACAAAGAAAACAAACAAAAAATTATTGATAACAATTACAATTAGTGTTTTGTGAGACAATCTTCTCTTTCTATATTGACACAAATCTCCAATTAAATGACATTTGAAAGTCATGACCAGCATTTGGTGACTGATTGTTGAATGTGTGTCATCTTTTGCCACTACTCGTCTTTTAATTTTTTGTTGCTTGTTGTTTTTTTTTTTTTTTTTGAGTTGCAGTTCAAGACGACAGCGTCATCATCTGGGTCAAAGTTAAACTGTTTTTCTCAGCACTTCACTATTGCAACAGTGCGCGGCGCCTCCTTTATAAGTGCTGTGCTCATTCAGTTATTGTTGTTCTTATTGTGGTTGTTGTTGTTGCTGCTGCTGCTGCTGTTGTCATACTCACTCGTTCATTTTCTTTTTGTTGTTCGGCGTTAAGACACTGTCAAAGTGGGGATCCCAAGTGCAGCCGGCATACTAAGCCGATGGCGCAAACCCCTCATCATCTCCGTCGACATCATCGTCGTCGTCGTCGCATTCAAAGTACTTATAAGCCAGAATAAAAAGGAAGAAAGAAACTGAAAAATAGTAAAAATAAAAAGACGAAAATAAAAAGAAATAAGATATAAAGCAATGAGAATCTCAGCTTGACTATTAGTGGCCATGACTTTGTAAGAAGCTTTTCGCTTTTTTTTTTTTGTTTTTTTTGAAGTGATGAGAACATTTCAATGTTCATAACAGAACAAAAACAAACACGAATCACGGCGAACCAAACAAATTTCTTAATTAATTGCATTAACAAAAACTAAATCAAAATGTCCAAAATGTGTCAGACAATGCTGGAAAAATTCAGAGAATAAAAACTAAATAAAAGAAAAAAAGAAGAAAAAATTTGGAAAAATCAGAAAATTGAAAAATCATTTCGACTCTCATGTTAAACACAATTTTTCAAATGCCCTAAAGCTATCGATTGACGTCACATCAGTGGGTCGGCGTACGGAGGTGGGGCAATTAAAAACTACTCGGTCCGCCAACAGAAACAGAAACAAAGAAAAATTCTTCATGTACAACAAATCAAAAGCCAAATTCGACATGGCAACACACAAACAGAACAAACTACAAAAGCAACAAGTATGGAAATTGGTAAAAATATTGATGTTCGGGGAAAATAAATTTCTTGTTGGCTTAAAAAAGAGAAAAAAAAAGCAATCTGCATATGAAAAGAAGGCAATGGCTATAGAATACCCTATATAACAGCTTTTGTATAAGAGTAAAGATAACTAATTAGTAGACTGAGGTTTCAGTTTAAAACCTAATTGGATTTAAGCCTTAATCGACATAAACAAAAATAACAGAAAAAGATTCATTTAAGAGGAACATATGTAAGTTCTTTGCCACTTTAGCTGCGTTTTTTTTTTGTTTTTTAATCTTTAGACAATTTGAATGTACTTTTCATTTTTAATTGTTAAGAGTATTCAAAACGTTATTGTAAAACAGTTGTGAATTAGTTTAGAGGTCGTTGCTGGATTGGGATGCGATGATGCTTGTGTAATGCAAAACATTTTCCGTTCATGTTTGCATCAATGTGATAAGCAACCGCCAGATGACGCAGGTGTGCACAGTTTGGCGATGGATTTTGATTAAACGAGAAATTGCGAAAATTGATTGGCAGGCCAGGCGGCTGGCTGAAGTGGGCTGAACAAGTTCAAGACATTTGGGCTAACTTTACTTTAGTCTGACAAAGGTTTAAAATGTCAATTGCAGATCGATGTAAACCCAATGGTCTCCCTCTTCCACTCCCTTACATTCTGTGAGTACTTACAGATGTGACTTATTTTGTTGGCTTCTTTTGCTAATGACTTTATGGATACTTTTTATACAATTTTCCTTAGTGCAGCTCGTTTCTCTCGTTTATCCAGTTGATGGTACATCTTTTTTTTTTCTGATTCTACTTTATTGAACAACTGGGGCTTTTATTCGGTTTCCTTTTTCCTCTTTTTTTAATTCCGTTGAAAGCATTATAAATAAATTACCATGTGCATGGGATTTTCATACATTTTTCCCTAGCATCCATAGCTATAGGATGTATTTTCATTTTCTTTGTAACTGCATTTTGGACAAAGCGATGTATATCAGCTTACATATTGGCAACCAGATTGCATTACATTTACAGAAAACAGAGAAAAACCAAAGCTTTTAACTGTTGCATTTGCAAATGCTTTAAGCCCTTTTCAGTGCTACTTACCAAAAGAAAACTCATTAAAGAGATTAAGCAAAATAAAGATAGATATAGATTATTAAATATTTAATCAAATTTGGAGTTTGGAAAGAGCTAAAGTATTCTTTGCAAGGCAATGGAAGATGTTTAAGTAATATTTTTACAAGGATTGTCAAATGTTGTCCAAAAGGAAATTTAAGAATGCTTACCTTAATGTTTATTTTAAGCAACTTATATATTTCATTAAAATAACGGATTTCCGTTTTAATTTAATCAATTTCCTTTGTAGTTTAGTGTAGCTATTTAGCGAAATTCTTAAAGACAATTTGGTAATAGTTCTCTAACTTAACTAAACCAAGCAGCTTTAAGGTTAAAACTTTTCAGTTTGTCAGCTAGTATTCCAATTAATTCAAGTATTTAATTTGTGTTTTTAAATTCTGGATAATCAGTTGTAATTGCACTTAATCACACTTGTTGCTGCCACATAATCAGCAGCAAAGGCATTACCACCATCACATCTGTGAATTTAAAAGCCATTTTGCTTAGCCCGACTCATGGCGGCTTGACTTGGCTCAGTGCATACAGTCAACAATGTTCGTTCCCATCATCAACCGACAGAGAGAGAGGGAGGTGCAGGTGTAGTTACTGGCGCCATTGATGCAGAATGCAATGGTTGGCAAAGTAGAAGTTGTTGGTAATGGAAAACCATTTCCTAGTTAACGCTTAGGGACTTTGAATAGATGATTTCAACAATGCCAGACTACTCCACTTTTGATGCATGCAATAAGCGAAATGGCAACGTGCCATGAAACGTGCTCATAACGGATGCCCCCACCGACTCTGCATTTGAGTAAGGATTAAAATCCATAACCAACTACTACCTACTGCCAGTTGCAAATTCAAGGATGAGGCATCAATTTGAAAAAGCCTTGGCTGGCACAAGAAGCAATGTGAAATATGCATACTCGACATCATTTTCATTAAGGGAAGCTTATATTGAGGGATTGGTGACCTCGATATGTACATAAAATCTGTTTTGTTACTTACATATCATTTCTGTTTGCCTTGATATATATCTCTTACAAATCATTTCATATTTCGTAGGCATCAAAAAGAATAAGACACAGAACTTTGGCTGGAAATGGAAATGGGAGGGGAAAATGGGAATGGTTGGAAATAACGACGACAAGCTCTTAAAATTGTTGTTCGCGTTCAATGACATTGAAAAGAATTTTCATATGAGTGACTTTTCTCTCCCCACTGACGCTTTCATTGGCGACTGCTGACGTTGAGATTATTATTATTATTTTTTTGTTTGGCACATTATTCTCTGATTCTCTGCTCCTGTAGCGATCTCGTCTGGCTTGTCTCATTTCAATAATTTATAAGCAATATAAAAAAGAAAGGCCTGCCAGATTATTGTTCCTGGTGCTAATTATAGATCAACGCAACGAATTTAATAATAAAATTTTTAAGTATTAAATATTTTTGTTGCTATTTTGTTGCTCGTGTGTCGTTGCATAATTAAACAAATTGATTACCTTGCAATTGGCACAACACGCCCTGTATTTCCTCTAATTTCCGTCTTATCTTAATGAGTTTTCAAAAGACTTAGCAGGCAGCCCAGCATCATCCATGACATCCTCCAGAGACATACATTCGCATATTGTATGTATGTACATACATACAAATGTATGTTTGGGCTAGTGTTGGTGTGTGTGAAAGGTCAATGAATTGTGTGTCACCGTCACTAATTTAATGACCGCCAACTGTGCCGCACAGCTGAGCAACTTGGCACTTAGATACTCGTATATATGTTTCTATATATATAGGTACATATAGATGTTTCTATCTGATGTAGAGCAAGAGCAGCATGCCATAATACAATAACAACGCCCATATGTTTTCAATTGCTTGACTGTGTGTGTCTGTGTGTGAGTGTTTGTATGCCTCTTGCTGCGTCCATTTGTCTGTCGTTGATGGATCGGGCGAATGTTGTTGTCTTGTTTCTGTTGTTGTTGTTGCTAGGCCATGGCCCTCAAGTTTACGTCAACAGTTGCAAACAGCAGCAACCGTTGTTTGGCCAATTTTCTTGCTTTCTACTTAAGGGAATATCAAACAATTTCTTTAATTTAATATTTTCATTTATTCAATTGCAAAACTTTTTTCCAAGGCCACACACAGACTATCTAAATGGCAATCTAAAAGGTCATCACAAGAAAACAAAATATTGTTATAAATACCCTGCAATACAATTACTTTAGACATTCATTTGGATACATATGTACATATATATTTTTAATTAAATACATAGTTGATGCATCATGTAGAAACCAAATAGGCAGCTTGCCACAATTGTACAATAGTTTGTAGCAAAAACTTTTGTTTGCAACCAATAACATTGGAATTATAATTACAATAAACAAGTGCACTGAAAGAAATTCTTTAATTGAGACAAATCAGAAGTAATCAAAAGAGTCAATAACATTGATTATTTATTAACTGTTTCCCATTGAACTGCTATAAGGTAACTAGCAATTTACCAAATTTAATGTAAGTTATAAACAATTTTCTAAGCAATTGTCCTATCTAACAACAACAAGAGTCTTTATTATCGCCCATTACTACTGCAAATTATAGGGTACTTTTTTCCCTCAGTGTATTAAACTGAAATTGTAACTTGGCGCCTGGTAAAAAACAATTGCCATATCCGTGGTCTTTCTTATGACTGGTTATATCCGTTAACAATTCAAGTTGGAATGCAACTCGAACATGTCCTGTTATTTTTACCTGCCACCTCAATCATATCAATGTTCGTTTTTCTACGCCATCATGTGTGTAAAAGCCAAGCCAGTGGTGTGTGTAGTAGTCGTAGGTTTACAAGCATCTGTTTTGGCGATTGTGCTGACCCACAGCAACGACAGACCTGCCACACAATGTTGCGTGTGGGTTGAGGGTGGCAGAGTATGTACATATGTATGTTTGTGTGTGAGTGTGTGTTTGTGTGCCTTGTAACTAGGTCAATTTAAACGTTGTTGTAAAGGATTGCCACCCACCTGCCATATTGCTACTGCTGTTGCTATTTTGGCCTTTTGTGCGCGACTCGTGTAAGAGCTTTTGTGGGTGTGTTACTACAGAGACCACAAGCATACACAGTCACCTATACTTATATACATGTATATACAGATATGCATTTAGCTTTGTGTGCGTGTGTGTGTGTGAGTGAGTCTCTTGGTTCTTTTGCGTGCGCATTTCCACTAGGATGGGGAATTTATTTGATCAACAAGTTTCGTTTGTCATTTTACGCTTCGTCTCGCTCTATCAGACCGGGGCCAATGGCAACACCAATAATAACAAAAGCAAAAACGGAATGTTGTATATAGTATGGACGTACATACATACACTTTGTATGTATATGTTTGTTTGTATAGTTCAACGCGGTAGCACAAAGAGCGCCTCTGAAAAGTGGTTAAAACGTGATTAAAATACTAAATACTTCAATTAAAGGATAAAATGCACTTTTTCGCCAAAATCGAATATTCATGGCAATTTAATTTGTTATTCCACCAAAATTGCAATCCGTTTTAAAAGCACTTTAAAAAAATGTACAATCGATAAACTGGTTTAAGTTGATAGTTTCCAAAAAAAAAAATTTTGTTCAACTATATCGCAGTTAATCAAATATATTTACAAGCAGTTTTAATAACTAAATCTGCCATAAATTAAGTTTTTCTTATGCTCAAAATTTTGAGGAAAAAAATTGTTTATTAGATTTTTGATGTGTTCAAATTATAAATTTCTAAATAAGATTTTTGCACAATAAATCTGATTATATGCAAAAAGCAAAAATCTCTCAATGCCATTAAATATTTATAGCTATTTCATTAATATGTTTATTAATGTTTTAGAACTTAAGCGTAATACATGTGCGTAGGCAATGAAGCGTGAAGGGCGACCGCACATGTGTTGCATAAGTGTGAGTGCGTGTGTATGTGTGTGTGTTTGTGTATAAACTCAAAATCGATTAAGCACCATATTCATCCATATGTTTTCCTTTCCTCTTTATATTTATATGTATTTGTTTTTATTTGTTGTAGACATACCCGACATTCCCGATGACATCAAGCATCTGCAGAGCCTACAGGTGGCCGATTTCAGTTCAAATCCAATACCCAAATTGCCATCTGGCTTTTCGCAATTAAAAAATCTAACAGTATTGGGTTTAAATGATATGTCACTTACCACATTACCCGCCGATTTTGGCAGCTTAACGCAATTGGAATCGCTGGAGCTGCGCGAAAATCTATTGAAACATTTGCCGGAGACAATAAGTCAGCTTACGAAACTGAAACGTTTGGATTTGGGTGATAATGAGATTGAGGATTTACCACCATATCTGGGATATTTGCCGGGACTGCATGAACTTTGGCTGGATCACAATCAGCTGCAGCGACTGCCACCAGAATTGGGATTGTTGACCAAACTGACCTACCTCGATGTGTCTGAAAATCGTCTAGAAGAGCTGCCCAATGAAATTAGTGGACTAGTTAGTCTAACTGATTTGGATTTGGCACAAAATCTTCTTGAAACACTGCCCGATGGCATAGCCAAATTGAGTCGCCTTACTATATTGAAACTCGATCAGAATCGTTTGCAGCGTCTAAACGATACACTGGGAAGGTGAGTTAATTAAATAAATTAATCTCGGAACACAGATTTAATCTGCATATTATTTCTTCTTTGTTGTAGTTGCGAGAACATGCAGGAGCTGATATTAACGGAGAATTTTCTATCCGAACTGCCTGCCTCCATAGGACGCATGACCAAGTTAAGCAATCTGAATGTCGATCGCAATGCCCTAGAGTATTTACCACTTGAGATTGGTCAATGCGCCAATTTGGGTGTGCTCAGTCTGAGGGATAACAAGCTGAAAAAGTTGCCCCCAGAGCTTGGTAATTGCACTGTGTTGCATGTGCTGGATGTGAGCGGCAATCAGTTGCTCTATTTGCCCTACTCACTGGTCAATTTGCAACTGAAGGCAGTCTGGCTATCAGAAAATCAATCACAGCCATTGCTAACCTTCCAACCGGATACAGACGCTGAAACGGGCGAGCAGGTGTTATCATGTTATCTGCTGCCCCAGCAGGAGTATCAACCCATTGCACCAGGTAAGCAAGAAAAAAACAAAATAGAAAATCTGTAAAAATCCATTTCCAAGCAAATCCCAATAGCTGGTGCTTTGGCTCGATGGTTTGCTTTTGCCCGCTCAATTGTCCGACGCACCGTCTCCCCTTTTCAATTTGCTCACGTAAAAAAAATAGGAGAAAGAAATAATACAAAAAAAAAAAAAAAAGCCCAGCACTGGCACAGATATGCGAGCTCTTATCTGCAACTTTATCGTTGGGCAATATCTCGAATCTATGCTGGCATTTCTATATAAGATAAGATAAACAGTGAGTCGACACTTGTTGGCAAATGGGCAAATGAGCAAACATTGCAAACAATCGAGCTATTATCATGTAAAAGAAAGAAGACTACAAAAATTCAAAACGGCTTTCACAGTTTTTTCTTCGTTTTCTTTGTTCTTTTTGGTTTTTGTTTTGTTTTGTAACTAAAATTGAATTAAAATTTGAAACGTCTTTAATCTGATAAAGCACCAAAAGTCACACCAAAAACATTTTATATATGTATATCTATTTGGCTTTATATTCTTCTCTCCACCTTTTATCTATATTGTTTCTCTACTATTTTCTTTGCCATGCACTCTTCTGCTCCATCAAATAAAATTCACTATTTATGTGTTTTTACGCCTCTTACATCATTCACCTAAAACAAAAAAAAAAAAAAAAACAAAAAAGATTATCCACCCATGACGCTTTATAGATCAAGCGAAAAATTCGATTCGACGGAATTCTTCAGTTATCAACAGAAAGGTTTGCGTTGCTATCTACAATATTACAATACTCTCGATCGCTTGAACGTCATAAAAACTAGTTCATCTAACTAGAATAAACTAGGTCTCATAGCATGTCATGAACTGCCTTTGCATGTCCGCTTTGTATGTACACACACACACAGACACACACCATAATATCTATGTATAAATCTATTTTATATAACAACATCAAACTTCAATTTAGATGAACGCATCTTAAAAACCAGTTTGCTTTCTTATCCACCCTGACGTCATATCACATATTAACAAGTTGTATAGATATATATGTATATATATAGTAGTAAGTCTTGGGTCGGTCTGTGGTCGGGCGTTGGCTCAAACACCCAGTTCAGTTCTGTAGTTCTCCCTCTCTCTCTCTCTCTCTCTCTTTACTGTACAACACACACCCAAAAGTTGTTTGATTTGTGTTATTTGATTTGATTATATTATGTTTTTTTTTATTCTCTGTTTATATTCAATTCATTTTGCCCTATGCGCACATTTGTTCCTATCAAAGATCCCATTGAATCTCCATCCATCCCAACTTTTGATTGAGTAGTTCAGGCTGTCAGATCAGATCAAAGATGTTTTTCGCATAGACATTTTGTTTGTAAGCTAAAGATATCCGATCTTGCATACATTTGTATATCCAAACTAATAATACATTCATTGTAAGTGTGCCAATTGACAATATGACGTCATGTTAGTTAAATAGAGCAAAGTACTAATAAAAAAAATTGGTTACATTTATGAAGATCCGACCCTACACACGGGGTATAATTATTAAACTGATTTGGGCCAAATTTATTCTATATAATATGATTAATCACATTTTGTTTGTATGTGGCAGCAAAACTAACCGTTGATTAATGACCCCTGTCAGATTGTTAAGCCTTGAATACGCTGAATTATATGGCCATATCAGAAGCAAGGAGTAAAATGAGGAACTATTTGCATACACTTTGAAATAAACCAAAATGTTGTTATTGTGACATGAATCGACAGATAGATGTTATGGCATATTTTGGGAGTCCTTAGCATTTAGTTTTGTATATAATAGAAACTTAGCTTTAGCTCTATTCTCTTAGCCAGAATATAGTCATCTCTTTGCTAGACAACTTGTCGATCTAATGCGCATATAAAACAGGTTGTTTTTTATTTGTTCTTACTTAAAATATTTTGTATAGATAATAAATAAAGCCAAGAAACTTTTGGTATGTAAATCTTGATATCTTAAAATATATATAATTATTCAGTTTCCGGCAACTTCAACTGTAACATTATAACATCAATTAGGAATTAGAAACTTTGTCCTAGAACTGTATGCATTTACTTAGAAGTTTTGCAATATATAGAGTTTATTTGGAGTCTTCACTGTAGTATAGAAAACTGATGTATTCGATTTCTGTTGTGATTGTTCAGTTCTCTTTTCATTAGTTTGCCATTCAATGTTAATATATTGTAACTGTTTTGGCTGGCCGCTAAAACCAGTTTTCATAGTGGCTAGCAATATTTTGAATTTGGTTTTTTTTTTTTGTCTATTTCGGGCCTATAAATAGATTATATCATCATCTTGAAAAATATTTATGAATATAAATGTTTGCTTTATTCGTTGTCGCCCGATCAATGACGAAATGAATGTCTAATGCATATATATCATACAATTTATACATCTATGTGAACTTTTTCAAGATCACGTCGTCGTTTATTGTTTTTGTTATTATTATGGATAGACGACACCCCATGAACACGTTACATCCGAATAGTTTGTAAACTGCGTTCAAGTTATCCAATTAAAGTCGCGGCGGTCAAGAAGTCGACAACATCAAGTAAATGCTGCCGCCCCTCAATATTATTATTGCTGTTACAACATGTTTGCCCTATTAGCCTCTTGTATAGTTTATATTTACATAAATCTTCATATTCGTAAATTAAGTAAAGTCGGTACTTGGCACTCCCCGTTGTGTGTAATTTAAAATATTTTCTTTTCTCTTTTTTGTCTATGCTAAAATCGGTAACTCGATTAAGTAAGTTACATGGGCTAGTTGAAAAGTTTGTAGAAAACTGAAACATTTATTTTGTAGTGACAAAGAAGTATAATGGTTTAAAATTTCCGGTTGCTCTTATAGGATAACCTAGTTTCTACTTGGATTGCTTAAAGCCAAATTATGTATATCCTAGTGAAATTTTACCCTTTTAGACAATTCTTGTTATGAAAGTTTACTAAATACTCCCACTAAAACAATTATATATAATTGGAACATCATCAGATAATCACCCTTTATAACTAGTCATTTGCTAGATTTTTGACAAAGTTAGCTTTTGTTATGATTTCTGCGAAACTTATTGATTCACCCTCGTACAAAAGATGTAACTGACAATGGAATTGGATGCAGCTACTTAAGCCAAGCACAACACTTCCGTCATAAGCAACAATTTGCATTTGTTTATTGCTTGTTATTGAAGTAAATCCATCCAGCCAGTCAGTCAGTCAGTCAGCTAAAATGCTTTGCTAGATGGATGAATGGGTGGGATTGGTTGGCTCGGTTGGATGTCTGTAGCATCGCATGCAGCAATTGCTGCGTAGATTGATTCTTGGGAGGCCAAAGAGTCTGAGAGGCCGAGCCACCAAACATTGATTGCCCACATGTTGCAACTTTTATATTGTTTACATGGGCCGCGGTGTGAAAATTTATGGCGCACACTTCTCATAAGAGCTTGATGGATTAGAGAGAAGCGAGATCCATACAATGGTGTGTTTGTGTGTATGTGTGTGTAGGTGTGCTTAATACGTGTGCACGAGAGGTTGAAATGTTTACGCCCGGCGCCAAAAATAGTTGCTGCCCGATGTTGGTTTTTAATAGCCATATTATTTATTGATTTTGCAAAACCAAAACGGTAGACCATTAAGAGCTTTCATTATAAATGTTTGTATATAATAAATAATGATATATATGTATGTTATATCTTAGTCTGTATATATGTATGTGTTAGCATGAGCCTGCAGTTAGTCTGCCATTATTCGCGCTATTAACTAAAACTAATCACTCGAAGCCAAAATAATATTCTAACAAAATATTGATTGTTTCATTATTTCTGATTTACCATAGCACGCGATTTGGAATCTGATTCTGAGCCTTATGAAGAACGTGAACCTTCGCGAACGGTTGTTAAATTCTCTGAGGATGCCACCCAGGAGAAGGATACGCCATTTGTACGCCAAAATACACCACATCCCAAGGATCTAAAGGCCAAGGCACAGAAATTGAAAGTGGAACGCAGCCGCCATGAGGAGAATGCCAATTTGGTGGCATTGCCAGAGGAGGAGGTAAAAGAAAAATTATTAATATATTTCTATTGCTGCTTCATTCACACTTTGCTATAAATTTATAGAACGGCATCAAATTAGCCGAGACACCAACCGAGTCACGCACTGTGGCCAACAATCACCAACAGGCAAAAGTTGTGACAGTCACCGCACCAGTGCCACAGCCAGTACAACAACCAGTAGTTGGTGTAAATGCTAAACAGACCACACCAATTACACCAACAGCAGTTTCACCAACAACTACACAGGGTGCTCCCCAAGTGGTGCAAAACACCGCTAATACTGCAGCGGCCGATGTTGCCGATGGCGATGAACAAGAAGATGAATTTGTAAGTAAAAGAAGCTTTAAATTTGTACCAAATAATAATCATCATTGTTTCTGTTGTTGCAGGAATCCGATCGTCGAGTTGGCTTTCAAGTGGAGGGCGAGGATGATGATTTCTACAAACGACCACCAAAACTACATAGACGGTAGGTTAACTTATTGTTTTTGAAAAACTAAAATCAGTCGCTTATTGTCAATTTTTATTATGTTTTCAGCGATACTCCACATCATTTGAAAAAGGAGCGCGTTCAGCATTTAACCGATAAGCAGGCAAATGAAATATTAGCCAATGCTTTGGCATCACAAAAACGCAATGATGCCAACACAACAACGCCGCAACATTCTTTGGGAAAAGTTCAGTCACCGATTGAAGAAAATGCCGATGCTGAGCAATTAGAACAAGAAGAGCAACAGCAGCAACAACATCCATTTGATGCATCTCTATCTCCTATACCAGCAACAGCAGCAGCAACAGTTTCCACAACAACAACAACAGCACCAACAGTTGCAACAGAAGGAGTAACATCAGCAACTAACGACCAAGGTGAGTTCACATCAAGATAAATACAAACAATTCCATAAATTTGACCACCCCCAACAATGCAAGTGTAAAGTAATAGAAAATCAATAATGTGTTAAATTTTTTAAGAGAATACAGTGGATAAAATTAATAATATTTTGCATATAAAGTGAACGTTTTAAAAATGAGGAAGTAATCTACTTATTGTTTTGCAGTTTTCCAATTTACAACTCAAAGTTTTAAAATAATCTTTGAATGTTTTGTATAGATTTCTAGTTAATTGACAAGTAATGGCTTTACAATTTTTAGAGCCAGCTGTACCTAGGCAAATACCAGTATACATATATACACCAGTATATATATATTTGGGTCAATCATCATTTTGTTGTATGAGTCACAACCATATTGCTGATAATTTCTTTGCCTCATCAAAGAGTTCTACTTCCTATAGAGCAAACCAAACCTAAGCGTAATTACATACAAATAAGAAAACATATGGCAGTTATTAAAAGCGCGTTACAACACAGATACAACAAGTGTAGCGCAATAGTATGGCTTTAGGCCTATTAAACGACACGCAACAGGTAAACATTGACCAAAAAAAACCCAAAAATAAAAAGTAACAGAAGAAAAATATGGCCTAAAAATAAACTCGGCACGTAGAAGCATACGATGGTTGGAGTGGTAGCTGCTTATCAGTTAACTCTATCTATTTATCTATTTATATATATATATATTTGCTGGCTTGCAAATGTTGATAAACCTCAACAAATAGGGCTCAATGCATACAGTGCGAACTTCACTCGAAAGAGAAGTAGTCGAAACGAAAATAATATGAAAAGAGAGTGAGAAAATAAAAAATGTGTTGAAATTTAACTAAGAAAACTGAAACTCTGCTTGCCTCATTATGGCAAATGCTAACTGAGAGTGCTAGATAGAAAGATATCAAGAGAGTGTTTTAACAAGAGAAATAGAAAGAAAGAGAGTGGGGGAGAGAGAGTGAGAGAGTCAACCGCTGGTGAGTGCAATTAACTGTTTGGGGTCTTGGGTCTGGGCGTTTTGCCCACTTGTCGCCCGCTTTAGTCATTTTTCAGTTACGCTTGCGTTTTGTCAACATCGCGAGAGCGCGCAACGTTGTTCACATCTACTTCGTCTGCTACTTACTATTTTTTTTACCCCCTCTCCCTCATCATCAACAATATCATCGCGGCGTCTACTGGCTAACTTTTATTTTCATTTTATTATTATTGTTGCTGTTGTTTACCTGCGAACTGGCGAAAGACAGAGACGGCGACAGAAAGTAATGAGCAATAACAATAGGCAAAAAGCTGCCTTAACAAGAGACCCCCCTCCAAAAAAAAAAAACAAAAAAACACAACAACAATAACAGAAAAAAAAAACTTTGCCCACAGTTTTCGGTTATAATAAGATCTTTTTCTCACCTTCCGAACAAAACAGAAAAGACTGTTAAATACTTTTGGTAGAGAGTGTGAAATGGCTAGAGGCTTACGTGTTGTTTGTTGTCTGTTCTGTGTTTTCTTTTTCATTTTATCGATTTTTTTTTTGGTTCATATATAGATATTTCTGTTCTTCTTATAATTCGCTTATTGATAAAGGCAGCCGTCTGGAAAGTTTCACATATTGTCTATATGCGTCGGGGCAGAGTATGAATTTCAAGTGCTAAAACTCCAAGTGCTCTTCGAGGTTGAATGCGGGGGCAGGAGGCACAAGGCCAAATTCAAGTTCGTCATGGGAGCTTGAAGTTGTTGCCAAAGAAATCTTCAAGGTTATACCAAGGCTCATCAGCAGCTGCAGCTATAGTTTGCTCTAGTGGCATTGCTTATTTGCATTTTCGGCTGCAGTGCCCCAAAAAATGAGATGCTTGAAAGTAAATTTTCATCTTATTTATATAGCACACACACACACATACATAAAGAGACGAGCAGGCCGGGTATCTTGGCCTCTCACTCTAAGCTCTCTCATCTGAATATTTGCGCTTGACAAACAAGGAAAGTACTCAAATGTGGCTACGTTTGTGTGTATATATTTGTGTCTGTGTGTGTGTGCGATACACCGTGTGCATGTGTGTTTGAATATCCGGTTTCCCGGCATTTCTTTGGTTCGATTTTCTTCCTATTTTTTTCTATTTTCTTTTTTGGTTAGATATAGCAAACGCTTTGGCAATACAATCAACATTTGCACAATTCCTTTTGCATTCCTTTTGGCAAACAATATGCAGCATTTGCTGCACATTTCCTGTAACGTCTTCTCAACATTTTTTGTCGTTGTTGTTGTGCTTCTTAAAGTTCTTCTCACAGTTGTTGGTCCAATAAATAAACCAATGATAAGCTCAAGGCAATGAATGCTGTATGAATGCTGTTGCCATTCATTATTTATGTATTGTTGTACTCAGGACTCTTGATTACACCGAGATTCTTATTGAATCACTAACCACAATGTGCGTGTCTTCTTTATACTTTTGTGTATAAGAAACTATTATTATTTATTGTGGTTGGTTATTTTATTGCGTTTCTCTACCATTGTGTGTGTGTTTGTGTAAAGAACAATTTCAACTATTTGCAACGTTGTTAGATTTTTCATCAGCCAAACTAACAAAGTGCAACTAAACTCTCTCACACACAGCCACACTTATTTTGTTTGGCCCATTTTAGACCTTGGTTGATGCATTTTTCGCAGTTGCATGTTAAGTTTATCGCTTCAATGTTTTCTCTTCACCTCTCGTTTTCCCCCTTTGCATTACCAAGTTTCATTGCTTAGTTATTTGACATTTTCCGCGTGGAAAGTAACGCAACAAAAATGCAATAAACGCCAGCTGCTATCAGAAAGAGGGACAGATAGAGTACGAGAAAAGGAGAGTGTAAGAGAGATAGTTAGAATAGTAGGTGGTCAAGTAATTTTGCATTCCTATTTTACAATATTGCCAACATGTTGATAGGAGACAAATATTACCAAACTGACCCCCTTTAGCAGAGTTACTTCAGTTTACTGTCAATTAATGTCAAGGTAATGATGTCATCCATCTAACACAATTTATGTATATATGTATATACACCCACGTTCGTTGTAATATCAACTTTTTTATTTCCATTTCCGATAAGAACATAAGAAATTACGCATACGACAGGTGGACCAAGGTCATTAACTAACGCTGTCCCTTTGAGCAACAAGCCACCAAAAATATATATACACACACGAGCACTTTGTATGTTGCTATATATACACATGTCGCAATGATTCAGTTTTCCAATCTCTTTTACCATTGCTTATCGACCATTTTGTGTTTGCTTTAGACTACGCGTCAGCAGCATACTATACACAGTTCATTGTGTTTTCTGTTTTGGTATTTTTCGTTGTCGGTCTTATCAATTTTGGCTTTAGGCATTCCAAAAAGAAAAAATTGATTAGATATGTGGCCAACCATAATAATTTCTCTCATACTCTCTGTGTATATTTTGATATATATGTATACTGGAACAAATGTAGTCAGCGCACCCCTTTTTTTGGGTTGGATTGCAACACATTCTGCGCCTCGTTTTGTGTTTTTTGAGCTATAAAAAAAACTTATTTCATTAATTTTTGTTGTCATATTTAAACGGCCGTTTTTTTCGCTGTTGGCTTAACACTTGCAATTTGTCAACCGCACACCCGTGCCGAACTCTACCAACCACGAATCTCACCTGGCTTTCAGCAATTAATCACTCCGATGGTCTACCCGTTTGGTTGCCCAGAAAATGGTCACATTTATTTTTCACAAGCTCTCTCACGTGCGAATAATGATCAATGGGCTTAAAGACGATTTTAAGTTCAATTAAGTAAGCTTGATCTTTTGCCATTGAGAAATGTCAATGTGTAGTAATTAAAATCGATTGAATTTATCTCATATAAGGTTCATTGACCGTGGAGAAAATTGCCGTTGAGCAGTAATGGAAATCATCGTTGTGAGAATCTCAATTTCAATATTTACAAAATTTGCATAAACGAAGAAACAGTGTCTGAAGAGATATTCCTTTACTTGTCACAGAGTCTACATATGTCAAGCAATAACATGGGCTAAAAATCCGCCCTTTCCCGCAACTAAGCCACTAGAAGGCCAAAAGGGATGGCGGTGTATGATGCAAAAAAGAAAAAGGTTGTTGGCTATGTGAAATATGAGTTATGCCTGCTTTTGGCATGTGGCATGTCTCTCTGACTGTATGTATGTCTCTTTGACTATCTACTAATTTCTGTGGGCCAACAACACTGGTCGTAGAGGTCATTTACATATAAATAACCAAAAGACGAGCGTGTATAACAACAACAAGAAGAACAACAAACAACAACAGATTGGTAACTAAGTTCCATGGCATTGATTTGGCATAAGGATTCGATGGATACAAATGCTAATACGTTCGGGGAATCATCATCACAAATTTTTGTTATGCTCTTCCTGTACGTTCTGTTCTGTGTTCATATTTAATGTGAATATATGTATGAATACAGTTGAATTTTGCTGATTTTATGAGTTTCCTCTCGTATATGGAAGAGTGTATTTAAATTTCCAGTACCCTGTAACGATTAGTTAAAAGAGAGTATTTCAATATTGTTTAATTGTATGAAATTTAAAATTAAGAGGAAGACACAACAGTTTAAAGTCTAGTTAGAGTAAAAGCAAGTTATTTAGTAGTTGCTTTTTAATGGATTTATTTCCCTTCAATTTTTCAATTTCCATTGATACAGGGCATTTAAAAGTCCTTGCAACGACTTTAAGTTCAAGTTTGTTTTTTAGATATTTGCATCGAATGTGCTTCATATTTATGGCATTTATTTTTTACGCACTTCATTGACGCTTTTCTTGGTGGAAAATATGCCTTCCTCTTCACTTTCAGTAATACGCTGTCGTAAAAATGTTTAAATGGCTGCTTAAGTGGGTGGCAATGAGCCCATGTGCATCCTTAAGAAAAAACAGAAAGGGGAGACAGGTGGAGCTATAGCCAGGCTTTCGATTGTGGCTCAGGACATTTACATTTATAAATTTCATGAATATTTCGTTTATAATTCTTTCTCGTTGGTTCAATTTTTATATTTATATCGTGCATTCATTGTCATGGTTATTTGCCTACTTTTCGGGGCTTGCTGATACATCACCTCTAACTCAAACATACCCACACACACACATACACACACGTATCCCGGTCATAACACGTGTTCCTATATTTGTCCTTCCCATCCCAACGGATGCCTCAATAAACGACCAATGAAAATATGTTTCTTTTTTATGACTTTCTTTTGTTTTTTTGTTTGCCGTTTCGTTGTTTTCGTTTCGTTGTTTGACTGACCCGACCCGCTGTCTCTTTTTGGATGAAAATGAAAAGATTTTTCATAGCTTTTCTCTGTTTGTCTGTATGAGTGCTTGCGCTTCATCTACAGTTTGCCCAATCAGAAATTGAGAAAAATCTTTTGCCATTTTATTGCATTATTATTTATCAGAGTGTTCCTTTTACGATTTACAAAATGAAATGTTACAAAAGTTGCTCATTTTAAAGTGTTGAATATTTAATACGAGACAGAAAGAGTGAGAATTCTTTGAATCTAACAAATTCAAAAAAAAAAAAAATGAATATAAAATGAATTGCTCAGACACCAGACACTGATTAAGATTCGCTTCGATTAACACTCGTTCGCATACAATTACAAAGTTGCCTCCCCTCTCTCTTTCTCTGCTTTTTTAGTATCGCTAAAGCCAAAATAATTTGGCCAAGTGCCAAGGAAATTTTATTGAGTGCAAATCAGCAAGTAGCAATTCAGCACCTGTAAGATACAGGACCGGACAGCAGCTTGTCTGGGAGTTTGCCTCTTCTGCTCTGTGGCTGATGGCTCTCATCCTGTTTATTTATTTAATTATTATTCAAAGTTGTTTAAGGTCATTTGGTTGGGTCGTTGGCTTAATGTCTGCTCTAGCTTAAAGAATATTACTTTGTGTTCTGTGTTTTTTCTCTGTTTTTCAATGGTTCAATGGCATTTGTCCTGGACAAGAAGCAGCTGTGTCTCCTTTACGAAAATTGTTTGCCTGTCATTAATGCCTAATTTATGTAGATCATAAATTACTATATGACTGAGTGATGCTTAGGCTATTGAAAATTGCATTAAATTGTAACCAGTTGAAATTGATATTGATGTGATTTTCCATTTGACTGCACATACAATACTATGTATATCTATCCATGATACAGGGTGCTATCGATTGGCTTCTCCTGCAGCATGTAAAACTTTTGTCTACATATATTAAAATGTGCAGTCAAATAAAAAATCACTTTAGCTCTAGTTTCAATTTTGACATATAGGTTGTGCCCGGCCATTTGTATATAGTATATAGATGTTGCATAGAAGCAACATGTTATCGTATTAAAAAAGTGCAGCCAGTTAAAATAAATCGACAAACAAAATAAACATGTTCAATGTTAAAATTAAAGTCAAAGAAGGCAATAATACGTTGCCAAGAAATGGTCAGCGCAGCAATGGGAACGGTTCCATGGGATACAATTACACGGGTGCAGGAAGCGGACGTAATAGTCCTGCCATGAGTAGCCTGCGTAGCTCTCTAGCTTCATCTAATCGCAGTCCGAGTGGCTCATTGCGGCGCAAGGATAAACGCGTTCGCATTGTGACCAGTTATGAACCGGCGGAGCGTGACTATGATCGCCAGAGACAGCATTTTGGTAAACATTTGCATTGCGGTTTAGTTGAAATCCAATCAATTTAATTAAAAAAGAGCATTAAATAAATATTTTCATAATTTTCCATTGCAGATAACCTTGACGGTGTCACGGAGCTACGTCTGGAGCAATATGAAATCCACATAGAGCGTACAGCGGCTGGTCTTGGTCTTAGCATAGCCGGTGGTAAGGGCTCTACTCCATTCAAAGGCGATGATGACGGCATCTTCATATCACGTGTTACTGAAGGAGGTCCTGCCGATCTGGCTGGCCTTAAAGTAGGCGACAAAGTTGTTAAAGTCAATGGCATAGTCGTTGTCGATGCAGATCATTATCAGGCCGTGCAAGTGCTAAAAGCCTGCGGTGCTGTTCTTGTACTTGTTGTGCAACGTGAAGTCACTCGCCTCATTGGCCATCCTGTGTTCAGTGAGGATGGCAGTGTTTCACAAATTTCAGTGGAAACTCGACCATTGGTTGCTGAAGTAAGTCAACCGGTGGCGGCCACACATGAGCGATATATACCAGCTCCCATCGAAATAATTCCACAACAACAGCAGCAGCAACATCTGCCAATACAGCAGCAACAGCAAATTCAAAATTTGGCTCCTGCTCATAGCTATTCAGGAAACGTTTTTGCCACACCCACTGCTGCAACAACAGAACCAACGTCCGTTTCAAATGGTTTATTAAATGGCAAGGTGGGTGGTTAATTTCAACATTTACTAAGCCAGAAATGGGTTAGTCTTTATTTAGATCTAAATTATCTGACTTTATCTGCTATTTGGCAAATTATTCATCATATTTTGGTTTAAGATTGTGTTAAATTTTTAATTAACTTTTTCCAATTTGTGTGCTCTCATGTTTCTGGTTGGTTGACTGATTGAATCTTGTTGTCTTTGCGGTTATTCAGGATGCGCCGCTGAGTTTCATTCAATTGCATACGACGTTGATACGCGATCAAATTGGTCAGGGATTGGGCTTTAGCATTGCCGGTGGCAAAGGCTCTCCACCGTTTAAGGATGATTGCGATGGCATTTTCATATCTCGCATTACCGAGGGAGGTTTGGCACATCGCGATGGCAAAATCATGGTTGGCGACCGTGTCATGGCGGTAAGTCG
This sequence comes from Drosophila austrosaltans, assembly GCA_035045865.1. NCBI lineage: Eukaryota > Metazoa > Arthropoda > Insecta > Diptera > Drosophilidae > Drosophila > Drosophila austrosaltans. The sequence goes on along the minus strand of JAWNOQ010000049.1, from coordinate 8,364,007 downwards.
CATATGCTAATGGCATTTCATTGTATAATGCATTTGTGTACCATTTTCCCCCCTCTTTCTCTCTGCATTGCCTTACCGCAGATTAACGGCAATGACATGACGGAGGCCCATCACGACGCCGCCGTTGCCTGTCTCACTGAACCGCAGCGTTTTGTTCGTCTAGTGCTGCAACGTGAGTATCGCGGACCATTGGAGCCGCCAATGAGTCCTCGCAGTCCGGCTGTGCTCAACTCATTGAGCCCCTCTGGCTATTTGGCCAATCGACCAGGTTAGAATTGCAAGCGTTATGCTTCAATGGAGCGAACTCTTAATTTATATGCCACTCTCTCTCTTTTTCGTAGCCAACTTTAAGCGTTCGGTAGGTGACGTTAGTGGAGGAACAGTTGAGCAGCCCTACAAGTACAATACCTTGGCCACCGCCAACCCATCATCTGGAGCAAGCAATGTTGCCTACACCAGCGCGGTTCCCACCACCAACACATTGCCCAGCAGCAAGACAAATGGTTTTGCTGCAGCTGCTATAGATAAGACTACTGGGCAACCAGTGCCAGCACCACGGCGCACCAATTCGGTCCCTCTGGGCGACGGTGATGGGGTGGCGCCCAATGGAGCTGCCTCTACCACATCCAGTGGAGACTCTGGCGAGGCTCAGGTAAGAAACTTTTAGCTTTACATGCAGAAAAACCTTAAAACTCTTTGTAGAATTTGTAGACTTTAACTTAAGTTTTTGTGTCTAGTTCTTTTGCACGTCATTTTAATGTTGCGCATACGACTCGTACCCTATATCATAATCAGACTAAGACTTAAGACAATTGCAAAGAACTTGCGCTACGTCTTATACAGATGTACCTATATATATATAGCTTATATATATGTACTTGCAGGTAAGTTGTCCAAACGATTCAGCGCAAGTTCTTGACAGCAAATTACCATTTCCACGCAAATTGTTGTTGATATTTTGCGAAAATTATCTAAAAACAAAGCATTAGCATAAAAAAAAACACACTTCTTCTTATCAAAATTCTAAGTATTGTTTTCTCTAATTGTGCTAATACATAACTGCCGGATATATAATTACAATTACATTATATAATATACAAACTCATAACCCTAGATCATAGAATTTATGTATATTGAAATTTGTTTGTGTTTGTTTTGCATGTGCCCTGTGCGCGTTTTTTTGTCCTCTTATATTCTTCACCAAATTTTGTGTGTTCTATTTGTCTCCAGTTGCTGCTGCTTCTATGCACTCACCAAAAAAAAAACATAAGAAAGAGCCATTCATTCAATAATTGGCCTTAATACAAATTGTATATAATGCTAGACATAATTTTAGTGTTAGGCAGTTTTAGTTTAATTTAGGATTAGCCTACCCTCCACTATCCACCCCCCCCACTCACTCTCTAAAAATCAAAATGTAAAATGAAATTTACAAAATCCAAACATATTTTTGTTTCTTTTTCTCCGAACCCGAAATTATTCTTTACAAAATCCAAAAAAAAAACCAAATTGATCTTTCCAAAAACAAAAAAAAAAAAAACTTTGCTTAAAACCAATGCCACGTAAAAAAACCACCGACCAACAACCACACCATCGACTACATCCATGCACTGCAGCCGTCCTCACTGCGACCCTTGACCAGCGATGATTTTCAGGCGATGATACCGGCACACTTCCTTAGCGGCGGCAGTCAGCATCAGGTGCATGTGGCCAGGCCCAATGAAGTGGGTGTCAGTGCTGTTACGGTGAATGTGAATAAGCCGCAGCCAGATTTACCCATGTTCCCGGCAGCACCCACCGAATTGGGAGTCGTCACCGAGACCATCACCAAATCCACCTTCACGGAGACAGTGATGACTCGCATCACAGATAATCAACTGGCGGAGCCATTGATCAGTGAGGTGACTATCACAACATCACGCATACACTAAAAGCAAAAAAAAAAAAAAAAAAAGATAATAATAAAAAAAAAAAAAACTAAATGCAATAATTAAAAGTTGTAAATGAAACCAAAGTAAATTAGTGGCGTTGTGTGAAGCAGTCCTAAGTAACAACGTTCCCGTTCCTGAACTTTACTATTCACACACACACATATAAACCGAAAAAACAACAACAACAAGCACACACACACACACACACAATACCCACATATGCACATTCCACCATTTGCACATGAAAACATTTCTTGATTTCAATTAAATTTTTCACAAATACTTCTCTCTTTCTCTTTGATTTGGCAATTGAATTTTGCTCTTGAGTTAAATTTTAGTTTCATTTTTTTTTCAATTAAATAAATTAAGTATCACCTTTGTATGTAAATAACTGTGTGTGCGTATTTTGCAAACAATTTGATTGAACTAATGTTGGCCCGGCACAAAGACGCTTCAACATGGCCAACAACACATACGCACACAAACACACACACACGTATCTGAAATCAACCATCCACAGGTTGGCTCAATCGTTTTCGGGCTATGCCATGTTGGAGCGTCTGTGTCCATCGTTGTTGAAGTGTGCCAATGGCAATGACAATGGCCAAAATTGCTCCCATAGTGTGTTTGATGCCAAAGCATTATGCAAAACATGCACATCGACAATAGCTTTATGTTGACCCGAACTAATTGATGAAGGATGTGCCTAATAGTTATGGTTGTGGACTTGGCAGCATAGCAAAATGGATTTTATCATCTAATTGCACTAATTTGAGATGTAGACAATAGCGTTACAATTGATGCATGTTTAATTAATTTGCCTTTACAAAAACCTCTTCTACTAACCATCTATTTGTAATTATTTTTTGGGCTTTCTTCTGGTTAATTGAATAAAAATTTAAAGAAATATTTATTTTAATTTTACGACTAACTCAAGTTGTTCTTTATTTTATTTTCAATTAATTACAATTTTTTATTAAGTTAAAGCAATGAAGCAATATGAAACAAACAAGCCAAAAGAGACTTGTTTTAGTTATTAGCATATTAGATCTCTTAATTATTTTCTAGATAACTAAATCGTATCAAAGTTTATATATTTCTCTCAGCTGTATTTAAATTGTTCAACTACATTTATTTGGCTTATATTTGCCTTGTCTGAATAAAACATGAATTGCTTTTAAATGGCAGCTTATTGTTCTTATAAAAAAATAGAGCTTCAATCTGTTAAAATATGCTCTATGCTCTTTGGAATTGAAGTATTTTGCACTTGAATCTTTTTAGTGTCCTTTACTCATTTGCCTTAATCTTATACAAGGACAAGCAAAGTGTGCTGACGTTGTCACACAGTCAAGTTGAGTGTCAACTCTAGATCATACTGAAAAATACATACAAATATAAAAAATAAGAAGAAATAGAAGAAATCTTTCAACCACTGCAATTGCCGAAAGCCTTCAACTTCCTCTCACTCTCTTTTTCTCTCTCTCTGCTTTGCCACTTACCATATAAATATATAATTCAGCCAACTAGAGATTCTCTATGCATACATGTGTGAATAATACATTATGACGAAACACTCAGAGACTTGCTCTTCGAGTGAAGCTAAAAAAGCATTTATTTTCATATAACAAAATAACACGCCCACAAATGCAGTTCCACTCATACTCACACACACTCACACACACACACGCACTGTCTGATGTCTGAGAAAAACTTTTAAATATTTCCATTTGTTTACTACTGAGTAAACACTTCATTTTGTCTGCTGATGGCAAAAACGAAAAGTTGCACTTGAATTGTAAATATCAAAAATTTAATTGTTTTTAATTTCTTTTTTATTTACTCAAGTTATTTATTTATCGTGACAGTTTAAAAGTAACCTCAAAGTCTAAAGAAAAACTTATTTAAAGAAAATACTAAAAAAGAAGAAAAAAAAAATTGAAAAACTTTTCAAACAGTTTTGCATTTGACAAGTTAAATGAAATATTTCTAATGAATATCGTATATAAGTTGAAAATATTGTCATTTGACATTTTAATATTGTCTCTCAGAATATGTGTGTGGGTGTGTGTGTGTGTATGTAAAAACCACAAAACTGAGTTTTGCTCTTTTTGATTGAAACATAAAAGGCACTCAGAATTTAGTATGTGATTTAATATACAAGATTTAAGCAGAATATGTTGTATACATTATTTATTAATATTTGTTGTTTACTTTTAAGTTGAAGTATTCATGGTTTGCATGGCTATGGTAAATGGTAAATGGTGTTTTGGTTTCATTTGGTTTGGTTTGGTTACGTTTTTTGATTTGTTTTTGTTCTTTGCCTTTGTTTTATGTTGTCACCCATCAAGGAAATGTTTTTTTTTCTTTGTTGTGTGTGTGTTTTGTCTGTTGGCAAAAGAAATTAGTTCATGTAAATATCACCAACAATTTTGCACACTCTCTCATACATTCATACTGTACACATATACAAAATCATCACATGCATAAATAAGCACACTTTATACCACGAGGAATCTTAGTAGGATTTACTAGAATTAGTTTTTGCTTAGTTCTATTAAAAAGCTTGTGTGTGATCCAAAACTTAATACCAGCTAATGTAATATTCCATTGTGTCTATTATGTAGGAGGTGGTCTTACCTAAGAATCAAGGTTCTCTCGGCTTCAGCATCATTGGTGGAACGGATCATTCTTGTGTGCCCTTCGGTACTCGTGAGCCCGGCATTTTTATTTCACATGTAAGTAGAACAAGCCACAATTAGTTAAATGTGGTAGCAAAAAGGATAGAGGAGTCCAATGATAAACTATTCTCCTGGCAAAAGAGAACAAAAAAAAAAAAAAAAAGAAAAAAGCTTGAAAAGAAAAAGCAGAAAACTTTTCAAATTAAAACACTTGAGTAACTTGCAAATGTAAATGAGCTCCACACAATTTGTACAAAATGCAGTCGCTTGGACGACGACAATGACGACGGCTTCATTATAAGCAATTAACTCAACCACAGTTCGGGTGCCGGATGCAGAAGGATGTGGAGAACTTTCAAGTTTATAAGCTTTCCATTTAGTAATTCATTTTCATTTTCTCCTTTATGCCACAGATTGTGCCCGGCGGCATTGCTTCCAAATGCGGCAAATTGCGCATGGGCGATCGTATTTTGAAAGTCAATGAGGCAGATGTTTCCAAGGCCACACACCAGGATGCTGTTTCGGAGCTAATAAAGCCGGGCGATGAAATCAAGTTGACCATACAGCATGATCCACTACCTCCAGGTTTTCAGGTAAGTTTAATCTTTATCATAAGGTTTTCTTTAGTTCTGTAAACTGTGTAAATATGAAAGTATATATCTAAGTAAATCTGCTTTGAGTCCACACACCTATTTGTATACTTCTCTATCCTGTATATTCTCTATAAATGCTAAAAAAACAAAAACAATTCGATACGCAAAAGCACCTAGAAGTAGTTTATATAGACACAGAGGTAAGCTTGAAAACTTAAAATCCTTGCTAAATAATTAAAAAAAAAAACTCGTTTTCCTCCTTGTTTGCTTCCTATTATTATCTGTGCATTGTTGTGCCATTGCATTTATTTATAATTTTCAAGCACTTGAGTAAATCCGTTGCTAATTTTTATGGTCTTTTGTGTTGGCTTGTTGCCGCTCTCGTTTCTCTTTTTTCTTTTCATACTTTGGAAATCACAGGAAGTTCTATTGGCCAAGGCCGAGGGCGAACGACTGGGCATGCACATTAAGGGCGGCCTAAATGGACAGCGTGGTAATCCTGCAGATCCCTCCGACGAGGGTGTTTTTGTGTCCAAAATTAACTCAGTTGGTGCGGCCCGTCGCGATGGAAGGCTTAAGGTAATGTCTCCAGTCACATGACCACGTTGTCTGGCTAAAACTCTGAGTGAACTTTAGGAGGAGCTCAGGTGAAAATTAACCTACAACTTTTTCTTTCCTTCTTTCCCCCCCCCCCCCTTCTCTTTGTCTGTATAGGTGGGCATGCGTCTGCTGGAGGTTAATGGACAGTCGCTGCTGGGTGCTTCGCATCAGGACGCGGTCAATGTCTTGCGAAACGCAGGCAATGAAATACAATTGGTTGTGTGCAAAGGCTACGATAAATCCAATTTAATTCATTCCATTGGCCAGGGAGGAGGCATGAGCACTGGCTTTAACTCGTCTGCATCCTGTAGCGGTGGCAGTCGTCAAGGTATGTTCTAATCTTTTAATACAAATGAACAAATACCACGTAGTATTGATTGGAATCTTTGTAGGGTCTCGAGCTTCGGAAACAGGTTCGGAACTGAGCCAGAGTCAAAGTGTATCCAGTTTGGATCATGACGAAGAGGAACGTCTGCGACAGGTGAGTTCATGTGGAATATAATTGGACTATATTCTTAATTGCTCTTTCTCTTTCAATTTTTTCTTTTGGCAGGACTTTGATGTATTTGCAGCTCAAAAAACAGATGCTACCACGCCAGAGCCAACTAGCCAATCTGGTCTGGCTGTTGCTGCTGCTTTGGTGCACGGATCACCTTCACCCACACCGATAACACCCACACCACCAGCGGATGTGCCAATAGCCTCTGATTCGGCGGCAGTCGCACAGACTGTGGCACTCATTCATGCAGAGCAGGCACACCAGCAACAACAACAACAACAGCAGACGCAACTTGCTCCATTGGGTCAGGAGAAGAGTACCCAAGAGAAGGTTAGTAGCAGTAGTAGTGGTAGTTGTAAATGGCCTTGCCCTTTGCTTGGCCAATTTTTCAGTCGTTTACCTTTTGCATTCATTCAATATCATTGTAAATTAGGTACTGGAAATTGTACGCGCCGCAGACGCCTTCACCGCCGTTCCACCGAAATCGCCATCAGAGCATCATGAGCAGGATAAGATACAGAAAACAACGACGGTTGTCATATCGAAGCATACCCTCGATACAAATCCCACAACACCGACAACGCCATCGGCAGCTCTGCCATCAATTGCTGGAGTTGCCGAGTCAGCGACCGTTACTCCTGCATCTACTACACCGACACTACCAACACCTACACCCACTCCTAATCCTGTCCCAGTGGTGGCCGTGCAAACTCAAACCAATACAATTCAAGAAGCAACAGACCAACAACAAGAACTGCAGGTATGTACTCCAATCTGGACACACGTCTTGTCTTAACTTTTATATCTTGTTGTATTCGTCTCGCTGTGTGCGTGTCTCTCTCTCTCTCTCTCTCTAACACTCACTTTGTCCTTTTGTTTTATGCCAGTCTGTGTTTGTGTGCGTATATGTATGTGTGTCTGGCTTTTCCTTTTTTTTTTTTTTTTTGATTTTGCCATGTAACTTTTAACATAAACCCAACCCGACAGTCGCTACCACACCAACTCACTCTGAACAATTTCCTTTTACTTGTACTTTACCTTATGCTTGTTTTGTTCTGTAACCTCACTAATGTCTGTTTCTGATATGCGAGTCAGCCTTTATGTATGTTTCTATGTATGTGTGAGTGGTTCAGCGTGAACGTGTGGGTGTATATTTGCACACACACACAAACAATTTTTATAACACAATTCATATGCGCCATCATTTAATACACTTACTTTACCCCAAAAAAATAAAAAAACAAAAACAGGAAAAGTTACCTCGCCTGTTCCTTCGTCTCCCCTGACAATTCACTCGTTTCGCAAAGTTCATTCGACTGCGCCCCCACGATTTTGATATGTGACTACAATTGAATATTCAATTTCAAAAGCTAAAGGTTAGCAACATTTAAAGCATGCAAAAAATAAGAAAAAAAAACTGATTCTATAAATAGAATTTTTACAAAATCATAAAGTACAAAAATCAGCCTCTGCTCTAACCTTTAATAGGAAATGCCATAGTTCAGGCAAAATTGTTCGTTTACCTATGCAAAAAGTACCTTAGGCGGTAGCTCTTTATACATTCAATTAAGAACAATTAGGGAAGATAAAAAGATCAGTTAAACTGTGGTAAAAGTAACTAAGAGATAGATAGTTTTGTTTAAAGAAAGTTTAAATAGTTTAATTTTGAAAATTAGCCTTTTTATGTTGAATGAATTGGTTGATTCATCTGTGCAAAGAGTATACATATATTCCTTAACATTCGTTACAAGCTGAGTTAATATTGACATATCAGTCTGGATTCATTTAAATCAACTTAAGCTGCACATTTACACAATATTTACACAGCTGTAAGCTATCTAGCAGAACCTTTAAGAGCAAAATCATAGAACCTCTAATGTGTGCCTTTTGCACTTTTTTTTGTCCAAATATACTTTTCATTTTCTATGGACAAAAGTTAAGATTGTCTTAAGCCAAATAAATATTAAATATAAAAATATATAATTTAAAGAATGATTTAAAGAAACATCAGCGATTCAATTGAAATTTCTTATCGATTGAAGTCACAAGTCAAAAAAATAATATTATTTCCATTGCACCATCATTGTCATTTGACATCTGACAGATTCTAAATATAAATCACAAAAATTCACTCAATTCACATTACAATGACTCTCGTTTTCATTCGTACTTCAGAAAATGTCTAAACTCAGTCTAGACATTTTTAGTCTTTACATTTGTGTGTTTGCACTTTAGTATTAGAATCATTCGTATCATCTCTTGTTATTGTTCTACGAATTTGGTTAAAGAATAATAATAATAATAAAATAACATTTTTCTTTGGTTGCATTTTCAATTTGAGATAATTTTCTTCTTGTCTATATTTTGTATAAAGAAAATACATAAATTGCATGCGTTGTTCAGTGTTAAATTTCTCTCGAAGGCGGGGGCAACACCTCAAGGGAGGTGGTGGTAGGGAAGAGGTGGCTTGATTTGAAAGCAGTGGATTGTTACCCACATTTATTGATATGGCGGCATACGATTTATTATTTATTAGCATATTGGCTCAGCAGATTGTTTCTGCTACGCTTGATCATTGTTGCTCTTATTGTTGTTGTTCTTATTGCTGTTGTTGTTGTTGTTGTTGTCTTATTTATGCTACTTTCATATTGTATTCATTTCTGTTTGAGTCTTTGTTACTTTACCTTTCTTTGCGTACCTCAACCACTGTGTGGGCGGGCGGCATTGTTATGATTATTGTTGTTGTTGTAGATGGCTGCTGGATTGCTGCTGCTTATTTTAAAGCATGCCGCATTTGAATTTGCATTGAAAGAAAATACAGGGGAGAGCAGCAATGAATATATATACATATATATATACGAATATACAATATCTACCTACCTACTACTATATAGATGGCACGTATAATAAAAGTAAATGTAAATAATTCAAAAACGAAACAAAAAAACAAAAAACAAAATCTGCAGAAAGAAATTTCCATTAAAATGTCTCTCTCTTATCTTCTTCTCGTCCTTCTTCTTTATTGCTCTCAATAATGCGCGCGCCGTTCGCTGCTTTTCAACATATTGTAAATTTTTTCTTTCTTTTATTCTTTTATTTATTATTTTATTCATTCTTTCTTATTCGTTTTCCGTTTTTCTTTTCAATCTCAACTGGCATTTGGCTTTGTTTCTTTTCCATTTTCCATTATACTTTGTTTTTGTTGGCATTTGAATTGATTTCATTGCAGCGCATTGCTTAACAAGCGGATGTTTATCACTATAAGACTGAATATTTAGTTTAAAATGCCAATTGAAATATATTTGGTAACAACTACTAACAAAATTATACAAATACATACGAGGTTAACCATCTGTGTACGCAGTATATGTGTGATAAAGTCACACTTTGAGGGAAATTAATTGAGCGTGTTCAAATGCGGTAAAAAAAAGAGTTACTATAAATACATGCATACATATGCACACACACACACTTAGGACAACTATGCCATGTATTTGTATATATATATATATATATATATATATAGTTAACTAAGTTCTTAGTTGATCTACAATTGTACCCAAAGAGTCCAACTTGAAAACTAAATCAAAACAAACTACAACAACAACACACACATCTCAGACACTTTGATACAGCAAATGGTTTCAATATCTCTTATCCTCACTAGCTCAGTTTGCTATCAGTCTGAAAAAGAACTAAAAGTAAAAAAAAAAACAAAAACGATTTACTACACACAAATCACTTGAACAAAATCCCTCCTGTTATAGTAGAGAGCAGTAAGTTTTTGTCTACAATGAAATGTGAATTCTAGCCATTTTTGTGGCACATTTACATATACGATATATAAAGAGATATATATATATATATACATATATGGAGAAAGTCTTTCGATGTTTATATGTAACATATGGAAACTGTACTGTCTACTGTCTACACCCACATACAGAACAAACACACACACAAACACCCACATTAAACTGTATTATTATTACTATATGTGTAACCATGAAATTTGTGTGGCAAGCACACAAAAGGTCCAAAATGTGCAACTAAATAATAATACTCGTGAAAATAGAAAAAAGAAAATGCCAAAGAACAGAAAAAACTTAACAAATTTGTTGTTATTACCCTAGGCAAATGTATAAAACTTGTTTTTGTTAAAAATATCAATTAAATCTGTTAAACACTTAAATAGTTCAACTGCGACCGAATAAGATTTAACATAATCAACTTTAGTTGATGAATATTAACTAAATATTTTGTGTATTCGGTTAAAATCATAATTTAGAAATATTTTCCTGCTTTTTTTTTAGTTTCTCCTTCCACCCCCAACAACTTATCGTTTTGTCCATTAATAGTTATGGTTAGTTTTTAACTTTAAGGCTAGATAAATGGAATATGAAGGGTGCATTTTCAATGTCAATAAATCTAAATGTATTTGTCGTACAAAAAAACAGTAAGAAAAAATACGCTTTACTTTAAACTAATTTAATTTTTTTGGGAAAACTCAGCCAGAGGGAGTTAATATATATATAAAAATTCTTTTGGCCATTTTGCTATTCTGCAAGTTTCTTAATTAGTTTTTCTTCTTTGATTTGCGTTGCCTTGTCATTTTGCCAGTTGTCTCTTGTCTCTTGTTCCTTGTCGTCTCTGTCTCTATTTTTGTTCTATATCGCTCGCTGTGTGGAAAGTAGAAGAGAGAGCTCATTCAACCTCATCAACAAGAAAATTGGCCAAAACAGCGTGAAGTCAGCGCATCATCAAGTCAAAAAAATAAAAAACCTCATACGTAACTCACTGGTAATTGGCTAATGGAGTACTGATTGCAAAAGTGAACCGAGAAGCGCACAAAAAACATCAATAAAAAAAGAAAAAACAACCAAAATCTGTGTCGTTTGAGCACCATCATCAACCAACAAACCATCGACCATTCAATACACCCACACACACACACACACATAACTACACTCATATATGTTTCTAAATATAAATATATACGCATATATATAAATCAGCAATCCATCAACACCCACAATTAACATCGCACATTGCAAAATTTATGTTAAATGCTTGTGTGTGAAAATAAAAAAACAATAATGATGCACCAGAAACAAAAAATACAACAACAAGTAAACCAAATTATGTTTAAACCCCAAAACCAAAAACAAAAAACCAATATTCAAAATTTAATAGCAGCGTGGAACCCAGACGCCCGACCGTGGAGTACGCTATTCGTATCAGCAAATGCTAGAGAATCAGGAGGAAGCCAGAAGCCAAACAAAAGCCGCTCCATCGAAGCCAAAGAAGGCAGAGCCCGTGTACATAATTGACGATGATGATGATGATGACGAAGATGAACATAAAGGCCACATGGACGATATTGATGCCATTGACGAAGAGGATGAAGATGAAATTGAGAGCTCACCTCCAGTTGATCTGCAATCACCACCTTCCTATGCTGACACAGATTCTGATTGTTTTGATCGGCGACGTGGCCGATATACCAGTGATTCGGAGAGCGATTACCGACCATATAAGCCATCCCGTTCGGGTCGCAGCACTCCGGAATATGCCGGTGGTCATCGCAAGTCTGTGAGTTTTGATCTAAGCGGCGATGAGCGCTCGAAATCAGACTACGAGCGATCACGTTCCCGCACTCCAGATGGTCATGGGCGTGCCTATGACTCGGAGCAGGATACTCGTACACGTACCCGCATGCCAAGGAAGGGTATTTTGCGGGCCACCAGTCCCAGTTCATCGGCGAGTTCCACCCTAGAGCGTTATCCAGAGAAGCCGTCATCCATTGTACCCACTGTGGCGCGTATTAGGGAGGTGGAATCGCCGCAACTACAACGAGTATCGCGTGCCACCTCTCCAGAGCGTCCAGGCGAATTAGAACGCGAGAATCCCTTCCGCCATGCCACGTCTGAGGACGATGAGTACACACTAATAGCAAGGGCTATTAATAGGTCACCCCGTTCTCCGCGTTCGCCTCGGGATCAATACTTCTTCGGACCGTCCCGCTCCAATGAAGATCTTCTGGAACAATCGCTGTCCAGTGGACGAAGTACGCCCAATACCGTAATATCGAAATCAACCGAAAATCTGACCGGACCAGAAGCACGTCCAAAGGTGCCGCCACCCACGTTGCCAAAGCCGCAGCTCAAAAAGGCTGATCTCGTGCGGAATGTAGCCCTAGAGACATTCCAAGCCAGCGATGTGGGTAAAGGCGACTTTGCGGTATTCGAACATGATGCTACGACAAACACAATCCATCAAGTGGGAGCTAAGTTGCCAGTGCGAGTAACTGGAAAACCTGCGCGTCCAAGAGAAAGTCCTCCGCCACCGCCTATAAACTTTGCCACCTTGCCAAAATCACCAGTTCCGAGTACACCAACATTAATTGAGGAATCGCTGTATATGGAGGCACTGCCGCCGCCACCGCAACGACGACCTCATGATTTTGTTCACGAGAACTCACCTGATAACATCCTGGTGACTGCCCAAGAGCATCGCGAGTTTCTTTTGCGTGAGAACGAGCTGAGGAACCAGCTGCGAGCCCCCTTTGAACCCGCTCCACCTATACCAATTGTGGGCAACAAAAGCTATGCGGTAACAAATCCATTTCTAGACAGTTGTGACACTGACATTGACAACCTGCCACTACCACCCCCGCCCACACCACCTGCCCAACACTCTCGTCATTTGCATGAGCCGCTACTAACCGCTGTCACCACTAACGCATCAACGTCTTCTTCATCTTCTTCCAATGCCTCTGCCACTGCCAATGCCTCTGCCAACCGCTTGATGGATGTCCCACCGCAACTACAGCAGCTGTTGGTCGCTGGGTCACCCACACAAATCTTTCCCACGGCCCAAATACTGCCCGTTCAGTATGCGAGTCTTCCACAACCGCAGCAGCCCAATACGCTCACCCTGAGCCAGCCTCAGACACCACCACCCCCACCTCCAAATGCCTTTGGCACACAGTCCGCTCCCATATTCAATCTTGTCCTGTTACCCAGCGACCAAAGCAGCCAGGTGTCGTCGTCGCCAGCCGCTGGCCCGACGGTGTTTTATCTCCAATCGCCAAATTCGCCATCTGCACAACTATCGGTGAGTGAAACGAGCGGAAAGTCTAAGCGTATCGTTGTCGCATCACCAGCCACTCCCACAACCAACTCAGTTGCTGTCTCTGCCCCTGTTTCCGCAGCATCGCCATCGCCCTCCTATGCCACAATGCAATTTCCAACATTCTCGGAAATTGTGGTCAGCCCCGACTCAAATAGCAATTACCAAAACATGACCACAACCCGAGTTGCCTTATCGAATTCCTCCCTAGCCACTGGCAGCTCCTTTTCTATAGATTCCTCTTCGACATCATCGCTGCTGTTGTCCAAAGCAACCACAGCGGCGCCCATTGCCGCAGTCGCCTCTTTGCCCTCCTCTGCTTACTATGAGACAGCTGAGGAAATCTATTCAACCATTGAGGAGGAGGCTATTTACAGTAATACCTCATTTTTCGATTCGCGACGAAGTAGTGACACATCGCTTTCATGTCGCGCTTCCACATCGCCCACTCCGCCACCATTGCCCCCAAAAAGGCCAGTAAAGCCGAGCAAATTACGAACTGCTCCAGCACCGCCGGTGGCCCAGAAACCTCACGGCCTTCGTGGCCTAGCCACTTTTAAGCTACGCTCACAATCGCAGCCACAATTAGAGGGGCCGACCACTCCGCGCTATGCCACTCCCAAAACCCCAACAACACCCACCGGCAAGGAGACAACCGTGTAGATTAAAGTTGTTCATTCCTCCTGTTGCACATTGAACTAGGTCAAGTTGAGGAAGAGTCTAATTGCCCCACCTTACTGCTACAGCCCATACATTTTAATTAAATTCTAACACCTTTTGCCATCAATTAAATGGCTACCACCACTACTAGCATCAGTCTCCTTTCCCCACCTTGTCCATTTCCGAGCAATTTTCAATATTTTCGTTTGCTGTGGATGGCCATTTAAATTGATTGATTGGCTGGGCGGTGACCGCCACAGTTGCCGTCTCCTTCACTGCAGACTCATTCCCTGCTAATTAGATGCAACTTTTTGTTGACTTTGCACCACGCTGCAGCTGAAATTGAGCAGCAGCAACGGCAGCAGCAACAAGCGGACAAAGTTTAGCCATTCTTTTATGTTCATCTCCCTTTTCAATGCCACCAACCGCCTTTTCTCCATGTCTGGGGCAAGTTTAATTTGACGCTGATTGAAACAGTTGGAGCAAGAAAAAAAAAAAAACACAACCCACCAACCCTGCACCTTGATACTGGCCAATTCTTTTTCGAACGAACGAAGGACACAATGAGTAAACTAAGCGAACACACATACAAAAAATACACATAGACACAAAAAGAATACAAATTTTACTTATACCTTACATATCTACAAGTTTTAAGTTGATTTTAAAAATAGTTTGTAAAGCGACACATTCCACACATGCAAATTTCAATAGCATACTTTAAGGCAAATAATAAATATTCTGTATTTTCGATTTCGTTTGGCAAATTCTCTTTCATTTTGTCTTGTCCCAATCTCAATGTTCAATATGAGTGGGAGTGAGATTAGATAATGATTCAAAAACAAAGATATTGTATGACCTTGACATACATAACCCAAAAAGAGATAAAACCTGTGAACTAGTTCATTGATTGCTCTCAGCTTGCTTCATGCAGCGGCTTTCTATTTTTGCTGGCCCTCAAGCATTTGCGGCCTGCACTGCACTGATTTATCAGTTGACCATATAGCATTTTATATAGCAACTCTTTACATATCTCTCTTTTGTTGTTTTCTCTTATCTTATCTTTGAAAACACTCTTAATTATACACGATAAGGGCGTTTGTTATCGTCGCACCTGTTCGTATTACAAACGAATATGTCAAACTGCCCACACACACACATCATGCACACCCATAGATACATGAACCTTTCGCCACTAACACTTTCATTGGGAATTGGCACTACTATGCTATCTGAATTATTCAATAGCTTATTAGCTTTTAATGCCCTAACCAGGGCTGCATTTACTTCTATTTTCTACTTCTTCTTCTCACTTCCCTTGCCGACACACTCTCAACACTTTCATGGCTCAATAAATTTCTATTAGTTTGACTGCTGAGTAGCACAAAAAGCAAACGAAGCGTTAGAAAGATAGGAATACCCTTACTCTCACTCTCTCTCCCTCTTTCTCTCTCCATGTGAGAGAACGAAAGGGAAGTGGGAGCCAGAGAGATTGCAGAATAACGATATAGACAGAGGTTGGAGAGCTGCAGGCTGTCTTCTTGTATGTTGCTTCTTCGTATTGACTTTAATTGAAAATCGAAAAATCCGATACGAAATTAATTTCTTTGCTAAAAATACAACCCCAGCTTGTGTTTTTTTGCCTTTGCCCTTTCCACAAGCACTTGCCACTGCCGTATCCTTGCTGGCTGTCGTTTATTTATGAGTCTTGGTCTTTTTGTGCTTCGCCAGAGTATCCTGGTATAAGGTTGCAATTTGTGCAGTTTAACGCTGGCTTTTGCTCTTGCCCTTGCCTGGTTGGCATTTAATGACTTTGTCGTTGTCGTCGTCGTCGACGTCGTTGTCGTTGTTGTTGTTGCAGGCACTAACTATCCTACAGTACGCCCCCATTGGCTTTATCTGCTGTTGCCGCTGCTGCTGCGTCTCATGTTGCCTAAAACCGAAAGGAATTGCATGAAAGCATAAAACGGACAGTACATGACTTTGGGTGATAAATGGCCTGGTTCATTCCTAACCCACACAGCTGTAATTTGTGCCCTATACCACACCCATACCCACTTCCATTTCCACTCATCCCACCTCTCGCAGTAAATTATATGATGGCCACGGGCACAAAAACAAAGCTCTGTCTTCTTTTTCTTAGTCATTTTATGATTGAAAGTCTGCCGGCTGGTCGGCTGACCGACTAACTGGCGGGCATACAAAACAACAAAACGAAAAAAAAAAAAAAAAAACGGAAAATATACCCCATGACTGTTCCCATCCATCTGCTTTTTAATAAACTTGTGTAGTGCCATCAATTTTCTTTATGGTCGTTTGGTTTTTTTAAGCTTTGACTTTGAAAATTGCAGTTTTTCCCAGTCATTTAATTGAAAATATGTGGCAGCCAGTGGCACTTTGGATCAAAAGTTCCTGGCGCCATCCTTCCTAACTGTTTATCGATTTTCTATATCCATTTGCGCCTATTGACCCCCATGCTATTTTTTCAGACACCACCAGCATCATCGGGGGCAACGGAGAGTAGCGGAGCATTGGCCACCACACCAACAGGAAAAAAAGTGCCTAAATCTGTATCTGATAAAAAACGTTTCTTTGAGTCGGCCATGGAGGATCAACACAAGCCCACACAAAAGACAGGTGAGTTTGCCGTTTCGTTTAGATATTGTAGTTGGAATACAGGGTGCGTAATGTTAGTTAACCGATTATGTGAAATATTAAAATGAGAAATTGCAAATATGAATTAAAAGAGCATAAAATGAGCTTAATGATATATTCCTTTATTGCCATTATTTTCTATATATATATTCAGTTTTAATTCATGTCAAGAAATACCCACATAATCGGATTAATTATTAATGCATTGCCACTATGACTCTTTCAATACTCTTTATAAATATAAATTTTTACCTCATTGTTGACATTTTGTAAGGGCCTTCAGACTTTTCACAAATTGTTCTTTATCGTATTTCTAATATAGATAAATTTTTCTTTTATTAGTTCACTTTGCAGAAAATAATTGAAATCGATGCATATATGTAATAAAAAGGAAAGAATGATATTTTTTATTTTTTGAAAGTAAAATCAATGGGAAATGTAAACTTGCAAGAGCCAGGATACAGCTCTAACTTGACCTTTTTTTTTTTTCGTTTTTGCAAAGTAATAGAAAAGTTGCTGCTTCAGTTTCGTGCTTCTAGTGGCTGGCTATTTTGCATGACAAAGGATATCTAGGATATATAGCAACAGTGTATGCATTTGACAAGGAAACACACGAAAAGAATTGCCTTTCTATTAAGGCAAACTATGCAGACAGAAGTGTCGAGTTTTGGTTCTCATGCAACAGTTCGCTATTTATGTAATTTTCTAATTTATTTCCAAGGCTTTTGGGTAGGGAAAAATAGTTCATTTTCCAGCCTTCAAGGCAAACAGGATTCAAATGGCTAACGCAAATTGTTTCACTCTGTAATAATTTTCTTTCCTCCTTTTTTTGTTTGTCTCTTCTCTGGTTGGTTGCTTTGGTTACTGTAGACAAAGTTTTCTCATTCCTGTCAAAGGATGAAGTCGAAAAGTTGAGACAGGAAGAGGAGAGGAAAATTGCAACATTGCGTCGTGATAAGAAATCTAGATTATTGGATGCAGCCAATGACAACATTGACAAGGACAACGATGCCCATCGTCCCGATAAGCAATATGATAATAGTGCTAGCAACGAGGACAACGAGAATGACAGCGACGATGATGGCTACCAAGTGGAGGCTACTTCTATCGTTTTAGAGGATGCCGTCGATAATGTGGTATTAGCGCAATTCGGAGATGATGCGGAGGATATAAGGTAAGTGTGTCTCCCCTCCCATCCTCATTTTCCTATGGAGCTTATGTGTTTTGCGCTTTATTTTATCCTTTTTTGTATTATATACATTAAATACAAAATGCACAGACACGTTTACCTTTCACCTTTCAATTATGCAATTATTTTAACCACAAACACACAGACTCTCTGTCTCACATATACATATGTACGTTTAAACACATACACACGCCCACGCGTCGACTATTCATGGTGTTTGTGCATTTGCTTTCATATATTTAATACACTTTCTCTCGTCTGAAGTTCTCTTTTAAGTTTTATTGGTAAAGTTTCTGCTGATGACTTTTGGTTTGGTTCTCTGGTGCCGGTGCAAAACGCTTCCTTTTAAGTTTAGATTACCTCACTCAGTCTTTATATCATACAACCCATATACATATACGTACACACACTTACACATTTACCATTTCACACATACAATTTACTTACACGCCAGTCAACTGACGGAGGAATTACTCATCATCATTGAAACGTAGTTTGTTATTAAATAGATATATAGCTAAGCGGCCTTTTATAGTAAGTACATGCCCTGCAGAAGCTTATGCTATTCTATCATACCATACTCATATATTCTATTATGAGTTTAGATATATATATATATATACAGATATAAGTATATACCTATATAGTATACGTTCATATGATTATAAGCGAGTAAGCTCTAAGCTGTTTTAAGTTTTATGTAGCACTTAAGCGTTGTCTGGACCCGTGGATCTCAGGCAAGCAGGAGCCTTCCAGCCTTTTTGCTTTCTTTTTGATTTCTTTTTCTCTCTTTACCAACTTTTTTTACTTCTTGTTTTTTTTTTCGCCCTTGTTTAAGTACAAGAAGTAGCTAAAACATGTTATGACTCTGTTTAGAGGAATCTTTTTAATATGAAGTAAAAAAAAAAAAAAAAACAACGCCCAGATAGAATTTCTTATCTATAAATTTGAGCAGAAGCGTATGCAGGAATAATAAACATTTTAAGGGGGGATTCATCAGCCACTTTACTTCGATACAAAACCAACAACAAAAATACAACAAATACAAGTTACTAGTAGCTTAAATTGATTTAAATATCTTTCAACATCATTTACCCTTCTCTAGGATAAGCCACTGTATTTGGGATGATTTTAAAAATTGAAGCAATTCCGCGCTTCGTTACTTAACGCTTCCCAGTCAGGCAATGCGTATACGCATCGTGGTCCCATTGCCTATGGGCTGCGTGGGCTGTGAATAAAGACTATGGCGCACTTGAATTCCCTGTGGCACAATGCCAGCTGTTTTTACAATTGAATAACTTCATTTCGAGCATTCCGCAAATTGCGTTTGCTCACTCTCAATGATGGAGACGGGGGTCCAACCATAAATATATACACAGACAAACACACACACACATACTATACACGTACATTGCGTTAAGGGAATTTATGATTTGATGTTAAGTATGCACAATTCAAACCGAGCCAACCACCTGGACTAGCTGTTCGACTAATCATTTCAATTCAACAAAATGGATGAGTTTTTAATGTCCAACGACAAACTGTTGGCAATCCAATTAATTAAACATTCTCAAACTCAACGAAATGTTCCTGCATGCAACACGTAATCCCAAAACGTTGCTCAGTGTCAAGCTCTTGCTGCTGTTTGTTTGCTTTGTTATGTCAAAAAACAAAACAAAACAAAAAAACAACAAAAACTCACACACACACACACTCAAATGAAAACGTAACAACAAAGGAGCTAGCAACTGGCAGATTCTGTCAGGTAGTTGTAGTTGCTCTCTTATCTGGCAGCATTCATACGATGTATGAAGCATGTGTCGGCTGTTTTAGTTAGTTGCAGGTGCCACGTTTTAACCATACCTCTACATCTAGGGTTTGACTCTAACAACATTATATAATGAGCAACAACAAAGAAATTTAATACAATTTCGCCCCCAAGTTGTTTTTGCTGTTGCTACAAAAGGATGGTAAAAAAAAGTGAAGAGAAAAGAAAAGACCCCAAAGCAAATAATAATCTAAAAGTGATAAAGTGGACACCGCATTCAATATGCTCTAGATATTTTAGGTACATTTGTAGTTAATTATGGCCTTATGAAAGAAATATTTAACATATTTTTATATATAATGATAATAGTAGCCTTTTAGTAGTAATATGTTTCAAAGTCTTTCTCTTGATAAGAAACTTTTATTATTCTTTTATTTACCCCAAGACTTTTCAGATTGATTTGATTCAGTTTATTTGCCTCTCAATAGCGTCGTATCCTTGTCAAGGAAAGGGTATACAAATGAGCAACAAGGATGGCATTAAAGCGAATGGCGAATGCCAACAACAATGGCAACATCAGTTGGCCACATATCAAATAGCACACACAACAAGCCACTGAATCTCTTCGTTTTTCCCTGTCTGTACGCCAGACAGTCAGACAGACAGACTGCTTGACTGCCTGGCAGCTTAGTCATTTCGTGTATTTGCGAATTAAACGTATGAAATGGCTATGAAAATATCATATATATATATATATATATATATATATATATATAAAATACTACAAACGAGAGCCTGTAATTCCTTTTGAAGCACTTGTTATGTGTGTTTGTTTCATTGGACTGACCTTGAGAGGATAAAATACAAACAGAGTTTACAAAGGAGACAACACCATCCTGTCATGTCATTAACTTGACAGAGTTGCCCGAAAGGGTTTCCAAACTTCACAACCTGCAACAATCTAACCTAACCTTACCTTAACCTTTGCAATAAAGTGTCTCATTTTTAAATTCTTATGATGAGATAATTCCTGTTTCAATCTTTGAGTTTATAATAAATACTTTTTTAATAACATATGACTTCATGTCCGTGCCAGTGATTAGAATCTTGTTGTTATTTTATTTTACATGGCAACTGATTTCAATAAAATATAAAAGTTCCCCCCCCCCCCCCCCCTTATTCCACAAGCATAGATTACTTATAACCTTGAAGCCAAATTGGCGCAGCTGACAAAAAACTTGGTAACGACTCCCCAGATAGCTCGATGGCTGAAACAGCTTTACATAAAATAAATTTAAATGTGTGTTATTATGTTGCCTTCGTTTAGCCTTGGCATTCATAACTAGGAAAAAGAAGATAAACATGATGTTAATAACCTTGTAATAAATTTCTAGCAAGAATTTCTACTTTTTTGTGGTTTTACCATCGCACTAACCCCCACTCCCCACCCCCCCTCCCCCACCATCCTCATCCGGTATAACAAAATATGTTTCTTGTTTTAAGTTTGCGCATATATTTACGTAGTGCTGTGACGATGCCGCTCGATCGCTCTAAAAAGAAGAATTCATAGCAAATTAGCCGGCAAAAGCAATGTTCTTCAAAAACTATTTGTATTTATATTCAAATTAAACTCGTCTAAATCTATAAAAATTGTGTAGCACAAAGGCAGAGAATAGATCCGTGTTTATGAATTTTTTTTTTTTCGATGTTTTTTTTTTGTTTTTGCGACGTCAAATTGGCTTCCGTGGCGTCGCGACAGCAACACTAACTAAACGTAGATGATGGCGGCGGTAAAACGCAATCGAATTCTTAGCCGTGCATTAATCGGCTAATTTATTGTTTGATAATTTATGAACTATTATTAGTTGGATGTTGGTTTTAGCTCAGCGGATGACTCCCTCGCTCTCGCTTTCAATTGGGTTTCTTTTTTTTTTTTTTTTTGTCTTTCGGTTTCATCTTCTTTTGGCAAAGCAACGGCATCCGCTGCATGGAGTGAGGGTTAGGAGAGGCAGAGGCAGCAACGGCAGCAGTTGACCCTGAAAAATGTCGAAGAGATAGACAATTGGTCAGTTTTTAGTTTTGGTTTACATTTTTATGTATGTATTTTGTATCGAATTTTTTTTTTTTTTTTTCCTTTTCCTATGCATATGAAAATATTTATGTTTTGTTGATTGCGCATAAATTAATTTATATTTTATAGCGTTGGCGCTACGTTCAGTTGAGCTCTGCTCAGCGTCAGCCTCCGATCAGATCCACAAATGGACCGCGTCGCGTATGCAAATCAAAGCATTTTGTTGTCTCTTTTTTTTCGTTTTCTTGATATAAAAGCATAATTTGACCTTAAGCTAAAAAGGAGGGCGTTAATGACGCTTTTTGTTTTCTTATTTTATTTTATTTAATTTTTTTGTTTTTTTTTATTTTGTTTTCCAGTTTGTGCTTTGTTTTGTTTGTTGCTTTTGGGCGCATAAATATTAATTACAATTTAGAAAAACCGTGCACCAAAACCAAACCAAAAAAGGAAAATAAAAAATAAATTTGAAGAAGGAAAAAACAGAGAGGGCCGGGCTAACTTTACGGCTATGCCGTAGTTTGAATACCCTTGCAAATGGACATTTTGAGCCAATTAATATAGGAAATTGTTTCAGTTATTCAAATTCTTTGATATTTTAGATCAATTGAGAAAAATTAGAAAATTAAACAAACAAATTTATATTCAAGAAGATTCAGTTTTCTTTTTTTAGTTACGTAGAGATTGAACGTCGTCCATAATTTATCCAAAATTTTAAAACTCAAGTTGTTCCCATTTTTAGTTTACATTTTATGATATTTTATGAATGAGGATATGAATTATTTATAAAGTTGGAGGTGTAAATCTATGGCCAAAATGAATGTGCCCCGTTTTGCAAGGTTATAAGCGAAAAAACAATAACAACAGAAGTTATAGGAATTTGCTAATTTTGCGTATTGTTTTTTTATGTTTCAGTAGTATGCATTATGATTATTATTATTATTATTTACACAACAAGAGAAGACACTGACTAAATTGTTTCGTTTTCTTGCTGTTTATTAAATTGTTCATGATACAATTTTTGTTGTTATTTTGTCATTTTTTTTTTTTTGTTCTTTTGCTCTTTTTACACTCTCTCTCACTTTTTGCAGGAATCCTCTTGATGAAATTGAAGCAGTATTTAGAAACTAAAATACACTGTAATGCGAATGTGACACCTTCACTACTATTGACTAAGTTGCGCGATATAACTAAAACTATATTAATATATACATAAGTTATCTATTTCAAAATGAGACTCTGACTATAAGTTAACAATTAAGCACTAACATTCTAAAAACGAAAAAAAGAAAAAAACAACAAAAAAAGCATCTGTCACCACACTTGCAGCACTTGATAACTATAGTGTTAAGTTAAAACCCTTCTTTACCCCCTGCTGCGTTGTATCTTTTACTTTTATGCATTTTATTAGCCTAATTATACATCCCTCTCTCTCACTCTCTCTCTCTCTGTCTGTCTCTCCCTTTCAAAATTGCCCAACTGGCAGCAACTCGGTGTTGTCTATACAGTCAGCACTTGAGATTTTTGAGTACACCTCCTGCACACTCACACACCTGCAGCGTTTTTAAAATGCATACACACACACACCCCACAGCAGGAGCAAGCAAAACAAACCACTAAACTGCTCACCCACCCATAGTTACATACACCATAAAGTATATACATACATACATAGATAGTATATATAGATAGATGATAGTTGGTTAGTTGCTGGCATAGTGTATGTCGGTCGGTGTTTTGTTGCCTGCATAATTTATATGCATTTTGCATTTTTGAAATGTTTGTTATTAAAAATAATGATTTTTAGAGCAGGACAAAAAGACTCATTAGTTTTCCCATGTTCTTTTCGTGTCCCCATTAGTTTGTCTATTCGTTACTGTTTCTTCTCCTTTCACTCTCTCTACATGTACCTCTCTTCTTCATTCTTTCTTCCTCAGTGTGTTATACATAGACATAGAATATACTTACATATATACATAAATTCACGATTAGTTACAAAAACAAAAAGGGAAACCATTATGAGGTTTAGTCGGTGCATCGACTGCAAGATACCCTGTACCAAGTAGGAATATAATTTTAAATTCTTCAAGTTCTTCTTGTAGGACTCTTTTCATAACATATTGTAGAGTCATTAGCTTCAAATATTTCTCTCCTTTTAAACAAATTATCGTGACAATAAGCCAATACAATATACAAATATATATAGTATATATATAATAATAATAATAAATCCGAAAGATCCTGCAACTGCAAGATCTAAGTGTTCAAAAAAACAGACTGATTGTTGCTTATAGCAAACATATACTTTATAGACTTTGGCGCAACCTAATCTAACCATTTAAAGCTTAGGTACAGGGTATACAAATAGAGGGAAGTGAGAAAGCTAAAGGCATTATTGATTAATTGTAAAGTTCCGTCATAATTGTTGATAACCATCAATCAAGGACCATTTATAGTACATTCTTTAAGTAGGCTTTTTTTTTATTGACAAATGGACAAATTATATAGTTGATTTTGATTGTTTATAATGAATACGATTGATTGTTATACAGATTTTCAAATATATTTATATAGAATCCTAACTAAGTCCCCTGAAAGTGAATGTGGATATATGCTTTGTTGTCCGCGTGTTAAATGATTTTGCTATATAAATACTTACGTATATATATTTTATAAATAGTTATTAATATTACACTCTTTTGCATCCCGATAATCATCTCTATATAAATATATATATATATAAAATATAATTAAATTACCTACTTATACTATGGTTACGGGCTCACTGACATAATTATCACCAACATGATTTATCCTCACATGTGCCATACTTATACTATACTATATACATATTGATATTTATAAATTTATATATATATTTTTGTTATATATTATAAAAAAAGAAGAAGAAAAAAAAAAAGGGAAAAGAAAATACAATCACATTCTATTAATAAATGGTAAAGCATCAACTTTTTGCATAAGTGCTTCATTTAACCTACTTTAAAGTGCTTTTTCGGTTGTGGTTTTTAAACATTTCATTTACCTCTTTTCATTCAACTATTAAACAACTTGAATTATGCAATTATTTCCGTCGGAACGGAGGGGGGTAAATACATAAATAAAACAAAAAAGTTCAATCCAAAATAAGTTTGTGCTGTCAGTAGTTATTCGTCGAGCAAAGCATAAATCTGTCAATTGGAAAAGTTTAACGCGTTTAAATACTTTAACTACACGCGGGCTTCATTCCGGGTCGTTGGCAAATGCAACCTTCTTGGGTGCTAGATTGAGTGCCAGTGCGCAAAGTTCATTTAAAAAGTCGAAAGGACAAATAAATGAATGAATAAAACGAGCCAGGCAAATGCCACAAGAGTAAAGCAACGCAAAAAAAGGATGAGAAAAAAAATATACGAAGGCAAAAGAAGTGAGAAAGAAAATGTTACAAGTGCAATTCACTGGGTCAATTCTGACTGGGTTTTTTTTATTATCCGTTTTTCTACATTTCTTCTATTTTTTTTTTATTTTGCGTTACTATTCTAGGTGAACTTTTGCTACTTGGTCAGAACCCAGACGCCAGACTAGATGAGCAAATTGAAAAACATAAATCACTCAAGCAGAAGTTGTTGCCTCGACTTTGGCTTTATGCGAATAATTTCGGAATTAAACTTGAATTGAAAGTGTGTGGCAATTTGTGGCAAACAAAAGCCAGTTGAGTGTAAGAAGGAAAAAAAATAGAAGGTAAAGAAAAGAAAGAAGAAAGGCCACAGACCACAAAGTTCGTCACGGGCATGGCTTCCAGCAGCAGGAGCAGCAAATAGTTCTGGGATGCCGCTTACTTTTAAAATTAATTTTGCATATATAGAGTTATATAGTGCTAGATGGGGTCTGTGTAAGTTTTACGACTTTGCCGACATGCAGCTCTTTTAGATTGCAGTCGTCTGCGACTTAACTCCGACTCCACACAGCTCTCCACTCCATTCCATTTCATTGTGGAATTCGCTTCCCTGAGCTTTGCGCTCGTCTGCCTTAACACGCTAATCTCCAGCTGCCATGTTATTGCACTTGTTGGCAAACTTTCTCAAAAAGTGATTTTCTCAGAGACTGGGGAATTTGCTAGGGTTTGGGTTTTAGCTTGGCCTTTTAAAAAGTTTTCACAGTATGTTTCTTGGTTTTTAATTACAACAAATTCGACTTGTTATGTCAAAGTTTGTGTTGCATGAAAAGAACGAGCAGTTTTGTAGTAGACGAAGTTTAAAGCGGAGTGTCATAAGGATGTAACCCAAAGCACGTATGTGACTAAAACGAAATTAACTTCATTGTGTTTTGTAACTAAGCTAACCCATCGCATTCATCTTTCTGTTTGTCAAACAAATTCGTTCCCTTTTTTTTATGTTTTGTTTACTTCTCTTTTAATAATTGTGTGTGTTTTACTTTGCACAATTCAAACACGAAAACGAAAAAAAAAAATCAACAACAACAACATCAAAAATCTCAAAACAAAAAAAAAAAAAAACAAATGACAGAACCGCACAAAGTCAGGCGCAGACATCATCGCACTCGTCGTCATTGCCGAGCAAAATACCAAGGCAGAAAGTTGCCATAAACACGCCAGCAAATGATCCGCCCAAGCCCTCGTTGCTGCCCAAGCCAAAGGTCAAAGTTGTCATACCGCCCGCACTGCAGCAACGTCTCAAGCAGCAGCAACAGCAACAGGAGGCTAAGGAAGCTTCCACCGTATCCGAGGAAGAAGAGCCGCAGGCCCAAGACATCGAGCCAGTTACGCCCACAATTGGCGGCAGTCGGATTCCCGTGCGTACATTAAAGGCTGAACGCCGCGCCCAGGCAGCGGCTGCTCGTCAAGCGGGCATCAGTCTGGATGAGTATCTAAAGCAACAGCAGTTGGAGCAAGATGATGAAGTGGAGCAGCAGCAGCAAGGCGGCAAAAGCCGTTCCATGATTAAGTAAGTTTGAAGCGTGACGACAACCGACAGCAACAGCAACAACAGCATAGAAACATGTGGGTGACATGCGTGCGGCCTTAAATATGGTCAGAAAGTTCAGAGGTCAAGTTAACTGATTGTCAGAAGGCCATTTGATGTTATAGCAGTAGGTCGGTCGTATACACACGCCCACACAAACGAAGAAACACACTCACACACACACAGATACACTCTATACAATAGGCACAAAAATGCACCCACACCCACGTGAGGCAAATATGGAATAAATATGAAATTTCTACATATATTTCTATGTCTATATATCTATCGTATCAATTTTTGGAACACCTACAACCTCAAACTATATATTAGTTTAGTGGTGTCTGTTTTAGTCTGTCACTATCTGTCGCTCTACTTGTATATACTATATAGAATTTTAAATAGATGTTCTATTGTATCATTTGTAATTATTATTTTTGTTCTTCTACTTTTGAACTTATTTTTGCTTTAGCTATCTCTGGAACTCTTTTCTGTATCCTTTTGCTTTTGCATTTCTAATCCAATTCATTTTGTTTACGCAGTGCCGAGAAACGTGCCTCTTGGCGAGCAGCACGTCTTCGCTCCCTGGAACAGGGTGCCGTTGAGGCTCAGGATGTTATCAAAAATATGCGCAAGGTAACAGAGGATCTTATTACACACGAAACGAAAGGCAGTGAGGTGAGTCAACAAAAAAAAAAAACCATTTTAATGCCTGGAGGAATTTTGCCTGAGAAATGAATTCATGAATCTTACATAGTTCGCTTTACTAACTGCAAGAATAATACTAAAAAATAAAAATACAAAACAACACATGAAAAAGTGATTTAAAAATAATGCTATAATAATCCATGAACCAAATGTAACTAATTTAATTGAAAAGCGACCAATTAGAGCAGAAAATAGATACTGTAATTCGTCTTTCCCCTCTTCCCCTTAATTGATCTCTTATGTTTCTTTCTATCTACCCAACTAATCTCAGACTCAGGCAAAAATAGTGTTTCCAAAAATTGCCATAAAATCAAGCGATGGCCCAATAATTGTGCGCGAACGCGAGAAAATACTCGATGAGAAAATAGTCCGACGAACCGAGGAGGTACCCTGTCCCATAACAGGGTTACCTCAATTACGCACCGTTGAATACATTGAGAAAATCATCGAAACTGAGGTTAGCTAAAGCAAAATTTTTGTATCATAATCAATCAATCAATCAATATTATCAAATTGGCACCCAAAAACAAAAAAAATCAAATCCGTTGGCAGATTTCTTTAGCAATTGCAAATGCGTTTTAGTTACACATTTTGTTCGGTTATTTTTTTCGCTGTCCTCTCTCCTTTTGTATTTTGTAAGCGTTTTCTCAATATCATCATTAAGTTTTCAAATTGCCTTAGTAGTAACTGGTTGCACCGATTAAATATATTAAGCACTCTTAGGGGAGGGTACAGCACACCCATTAAAATATATATGCACGCACATACACACATACACATATATAAACACTTTTCATATCAAAAAGTCTTAATTATTTTATAGAGCTCATGATCTGGTCTAAGTCGGTTTCCCTTTTACTCTCTAAAAGTTTCAAGCCATTGAAAAAGTATCTTTAAATCTAGTAAGTGTCTTAGACACACACACACACACACAAAGTTGTCTTCCTGTCGTGCCTTATCCTGCCATGGTCCTGCTCTTGCCTTTACTCTTCTGTCCGCTGTCTGTCTGTTGTAACAGCAAAACAAATTTTAATATCTACACCGAGCTCTAGTTCAGTTGACCCAAAGATTCTGTTGACATTTCGCCTCCTTCACGCCCACCGCATTAAAGTGCAGCACATAAAAAAGGACAATAAGCTACTTTTGTGAGCCACCACCTACGCGGAAAAGGTTTTTACATCAACCAAATGAACGTTGAGGAAGGTGGCGGGGGGGGGGCGGAAGGTAAAGTGGAGTAACAGAAATCATTTCCAGTTATTGTTGTCTTTTGAGTGTCGCGGTTTTTAAGACCCAAAAACCTCACACACTTGAGGCAATAACCCTCAAAGAGTTTCATTGTCTGTTTTGGTTTCGCTTTTTTTTTCTCTTCTGTATATTCTGTGCTCTTCTGTTGTTGTCACGTGTCCATAAACCAGCTCCAAAAGACGACCGTCATTTTTACCGCTTCTAAAGCCTGATTCTGGATACAATTTTTGTCTGTCCGTCGGTCGGTCTGTTTGTCTGTATGTTTGCGTTTGTTACTTTTTAAGTATGCAAACGCATTATAATGGGGGCGCTTGGTGTTTTTTTATTTTTATTTTATTACCAAGTCCATTAAAATTAAAGCAAAACTTTTGTTTTCATGGGGCCAGCATCATTTTTAATGAGTTTGCAATAAATAAAAATAAAAATAAACAAGAACCAACAATAACAACATGCTGCAAAAACATTTTATGTCTATTGTTTGGCTTTTGGGGCACGTGTTTTGGTTTTCTATTCAATTTGTGCCAAACGGAAGACAAAACGATGTACATAAACAAGCCTGAAATCACAGTAAAACCACAAAAAGAAAAGCAATCCGATAGTCAACGACATCAGCAGCAGCAGCAGCAACAGCGTAAAGAATGCGGTTTTGCCTTAGCTCCCGTGAAGAAGATTTGACCCAAAAAATGCAACAGCAAATGAGTACAAAACAGCTGGAAGCCTTAGCCTTGTATTCTGTCAGCGGCAGCAGCTGTATTCCGGCTTATCTATTTCTTTTTTTTTCTATTCAGAACTCTTTTTGACTTGCCAAAGAGAGAGAGAGAATGCAGGCAATTTTGCCTCAGAGCCAATCTGTTGACTTCCATATCAACAACAAGCAGCTATGATTGAGATTGGTGCACTCACAATTCCCCATGGAGAGTGAATAGCTTCAGGATTGTTGGAAACTCAGAAATTTATCGTTAAATCTTAGTTTAGTTATTAAAGTAAAGTAAACTTCATCTTTTGAATCGGGTTTTAAATAACCAAGTTAAAGCTATTGTTATTCATTCATATTTTGCCAAGATCTTGCCTGAAGTCCCTATATCAATAGCTGGCTCAAAGT
Organism: Drosophila austrosaltans; assembly: GCA_035045865.1. Lineage (NCBI taxonomy): Eukaryota > Metazoa > Arthropoda > Insecta > Diptera > Drosophilidae > Drosophila > Drosophila austrosaltans. The sequence continues at coordinate 8,334,204 of JAWNOQ010000049.1, read as the reverse complement.
CTATGCCAATAGATATTAGATGTGTAGTTTATATTGAACATCCTTAGAAATACTTTCTTCCACATTAAAGTATCCTTTCAATCAGTAGTTAAAATTTCCATTAAGCTGTAGAAACTCTAGCAACTCTTTTTCTTTACCTATTCCTAGACTTCTTCATAAACATTAATAATTAAGGTTAATTAGTTGTTTACTTTGGAAGTACTTAGTTGCGTTAAGGGCTCCTTCATAAATCACTATCACACCTAAACATACTATACATATATATATATAAGTATATATATCTATACATTCACTATCATTTCACTTGCCATTACTAATTGCCACTTGCAGCTGTTTATACTAAAAGGTACAATGGTAAACACGGTATCATGGGTAACCATTCTAATGCATTGCACCCATTTTAGCCTTTCAGTCATTGGGGGGAGGGGGCTTATGAATTCACCTGGGAAATGCTCATTTTCCATTTCGCTGTATAAATTAGGTGTAAGCTTTTGCTGCAAATGTATGTAGAGATATTGGCATGCTACTGGTTGTGGATCCCCCTACTCATTCTCCCTCCCATTTCCCATCCATTTGCTTTCTGTTTGGTTTTTGTTCGTTTTGTATTGTTGCTATTTCATTAGTACTTAGTGCGTTGGCAAACACAGAGAGAATGCAAAATGTATTCGCATTTTACCCATGAACTTAGGTTGAGACCTGCAAGGAACGCATTATTTCCCTGGAATTGCAAGTACCCGAATTGGAAGATGCTGCATTAGACGATATTCAACCGCCACCAGAATTGGAGGCAGAAGATGATTTTGACGATGCTGAAGACTACGATGATGAAGATGACGATGAAGATGAGGAGGAGGAAGATACTGCTTCTATTGTAACAGTTCAGGCCAACAATGAGAAATTGTTTCTACGTCATGATTCAGATACTTATGGTCCGTCCTCAATTGAGAGTGTCTCGTCGGGCAAGGTTCGCATCAAGCCAACTCCTCTGTCACTCCACCAGACATTGGCCAAAGAGACGACTATTGTAGAGGTGCTGAATCCGGTTATAGGCGGCGACGGTAGTGCCCGTACCATTCAAGTGAGCGGAGCTCCATTCGATGACGATGAACTGGAGGAGGGTGCCGTGTCCTTGCTGCGCAGTGAAACTTTTGTGTTGCCCCCCGGCGGTTTTACCGGCAAGACAGAGCTCTCATTAAATGCAAAAATGAAAACTGTGCTCGAGGAGCTCTTGGAGAACGAGCGCGTCAAATTGAATTTGCAAAAGAGTCTCGAGGAAGAAGAGCTGGATGACGAGGGTGAGAGTGCCTACGGCGATGCAAGGGACGACAATGAGAGCGCCTACGGTGATGCCATTGACGATGTTGTTGACTTTGCTGTTGCAGCGGTCACGACTCGAAAGACTAACGAACACGATGATGCCAAAAACGGCAATCACCAGCTGCTCGAGGAGCTGATAAAGGATAGTAACCGTAATGCGATTATTGCTAAATTGGCAGGCCAATTGTCCAACGAAGATGATGATGACGATGATGAAGATGACGACGACGATGAGGAAGAGAGCAGTGACTCTTCAGACGATGATAGCGATGATTCAGATGTAGAGGATAATGGGGAAGGGCAACTGAATGTTACCTATGTGCAGGGCGCACAGGTAATCGAGAATCTCAATACAGCAGCCATCGGCGGCAACAAGTTACAAAAGTCTCAGACTTATACCACAATGAAGGAAGCCTCCGAAAAGGAGGATCAAAAAGAAACGCAGGAGCCAGAACAAGAGCAGGCAACACCTCTTTGCAGAGATGTTAGTGATGAAGATGCTAGTGCCGACACATTGGCTCAGCTGCAGGCCGAGCAGCGTGCCCTGGCCGAGATCTCAAAACAGTTGCGCAAGTCTGTAGATGACTTGCTAAGTGCCGATGGCGGAACCGTGGTGGAAACCCAACGAACTTACACATTGCCCGCGGCCAGTGACAGTGCTGCCGTTGTCACTGTCACCGAGGTGGTGAAAAAGCAAAAGAAAAGCGGAATCCCAACCAGCATTGAGTCGGGTGAGGCTTTGTTCAACCGCCTACTAAGTGCTGGAGAGTCAGAGCGTCAGATTTTTGACCAGCAACAGGGTGAAACTATCACAACGACCACAACAACCACAGAGTCTTTGGCTGGTCCAGTTGGCACAGCTGTTTCTGCTGGCACTGTGGTCGGAGCGGAACCAGGGACTAGTGTGGTGACTACCACTACACGTACTGTATCCAATATTGTTACCAGCGGCATTCCCAGGCCAGAGACTAGCAAACCAGCCAATCGTAATAACGCCAACAATAACAACAACAACAATCGCAACAAAAATAAACGCAAAAACAAGAAGAAATAAAAAAGAGAAGAGAAATGAACAAGATGAAAAATTACGTATACGCCACGTTGTCGGTATGTGATTTATACAAATACTCTAAAGTACACACAAACACACACACACAAAAACATACTATAGATATAGTCCACATATCAGCGTTTAAATTTGAGCATTGTTTAAATGTGCCGTTTTACATTATTTACCTACTATTTGTATGTATCATAAATATATATATATATGTATATATACGTATATATATCGACCAATACGTATGTATATGTATGTATATATATGTTAACGATATTTTAATTAATTGTGCAAATAATAACATTGTCGTTGCATTTAAAAACTCATTTGTGACTAATCATAAAAATGCAGCTGCAACAGCAACAGCAAAAAGAACATTTGCAACATAGGCAACATTTTTCATTGCGCTACAGTTTTAACAGTATATCGAATGCCGCCCAACTCAACCACAAATAATAACAATAAACAACAACAACAACAATGTCATCAACAAATACAAAGACAACAATTAAAACAACAACACAAAAAAAAAACGAATCCATTTAAACAAAAATCTTATTTAATTAAATTAAATAATTTCACTTTGTTTGCATTTAACTTTCATTTGCATATTGTGCAGATTGCTGCAGGTTATATTTTTTTTTTTTTACGTTTTGGTTTTAATCGATCAATTTTACGCAAATTAAATTTATGTTTTTTTGCTTTTAGCACAAAAACTAAACTAAACAACAAAAAAAAAAGCAGAAAAAAAGAAAAGAAATGGGCATGGCCAAAGAGCCAAAGTATTTACGATGATCCTACAACACACTAAGAGCATTCCGACTGTCCGCCAATCCAGCGGACTTAACTGCATAAGAAACTAAATAAATATAAATATCTATCTATATAAATATATATAAATAAATAGCTGTTAAATCAGTTTATTCTTAGTCTCAGCACAATTCAGTTTCTAATGATAATTTTTGATTAAATGTAAAAAATTGTTCTATCAGATACACATTATTATGTAATACATTTAGAATGTAATATGCGAAAATGAAAAAGCACAAAACTTTTTTCTACATAAAAAAAAAAAAAAACAAAAACGAATGGAAAACATTTTTCGAATGTGTGTAATAAAATGAAAATGTATGAATTTGTATTTTTAAAAAAAAGAATGGGATCTTTGAATGGCGGGTTTATTTTTTGTATGTTAATCGGGGTAAACTATTTAAATAGATGAATATATTCACGGGTAAGTTTTGATTAAGCAAAGTACTTAACTATTTAAAATGATTGTTCAACTCTTTCTACGCTGACAAGAACTTTGATAACAAAATAAAAATGTATGTATCTGTGAGATGCAACAACACCTTATTGAATATGAAACATTTATGGCGGAAGATGTTGCCATTGACGTTGTTGTTCTGTTTAGAACCAAATCGAGAACTCACAACAACAACAACAACAACAACAAATGTCTTCCGACATTCGTTGTGAAGCCATAGATGTGTGTGTTACCCATATGAACATAGTTAGATATAGATAGACAGCTGCCAGTGTTGGGTGCCGAAGGCTGTACTCTGCCTGGGGGAGTTTCAGTTTGCTAATGTTGAAATCGTTGCACACACTCACACACACACACACCTGTCAAAACTGACAATGAAGCATGGTACAAGTTTTGAACGGAAACTCTTGCCTCTGCCTAGCCAGAGTTGCACTTTGAAAGGTAGGTACAGGTACAATCTCCCCACTTTCTCTTCTATCTCTTTGCCATGTGCATAATTTGATTTCGAAATGTGCAACACATACGAGAGAGAGAGAGGGAGAGAATAGTTGCCTTTGGCTGATTGCGTTTGCTTTTTAAATATTTTATATTACTATTCAATTGAATTACGAGCCGGGCAAAAGTTCTTTTGAAAATTTGGCTGCTGTTGCTGACGCACTTTTTGTTGCATGTGTCAAGTGCAATGTTTCTGCTCTGGGCAGCTGCCTGAGCAAGACAAATGAATACAGTGTAGGTGGCCAAGACCGATTTGCATTTACGCAAAACTTCATATGCAGAAGCGAAGCCCGGCGCGGCAATGTAGTGACGTTAATGTAACCCAGACTCACCAATGCGTTGTGCATTAATCAAAATCTCATTTTTGTGGACGACGACATCAACAGCACCCGCAGCTACTTGCTGCTTACGTTTGTACCGAGTTGTTTACACCAGTGCAATTTCGGATGGGGAAAGAGAGATGTTTAAACTAAAACAGTTTGTCATATTTTAATACACTCCACTGAGCTGATAATGCAACTGATGGTGGCATACAGAAGATGAGAGAGAGAGAGAGAGAGGGAGATAGGTGACAGCATGAAATTCTATGCTGTTAGTTGTCTGGGCCAAAAATTCAGCCAATTGTCGTCCCCTGTCACATTTAATAGGATTATGCTTGGTTAAACACAAATATCCTTTGGACACAAACACACACACACACACACACACACAGCAAACATATACAAGCAAACACACACATACACATTTACAGTGATGTGCACAAGGTGGGAGCAGGGGGTGGCACATAAATTTACAGCATTTGCTGCTTGAAATTTTTGCACATTACACGCATAAATCCTAGAAAGATGCTTCTTGCTGGCTGGCTGCTGGTAGTCGTCGAAGCTTTTGAAAAATGTCCAATGTTTGTTTGCACACACACACACAACCATAGACTTACACACATATATATTTATATATATAGGGACAATCTCACATATGGCCAGGTACTCTAGTCCTTGGGCGCGTGCTCGCCGTGCTGTTTGCCATCGCCAGTTGCTGAGTTATCTGGCAAATAATGGAACGTGCTGTGCAGATGATGCGTTTTCATAAATTTTAAATAAGCATCGCATCTGCCAGCTAGCCATATAGTTACCAAGATCCAGAGACTGAGGCCCAGAATATGGCAATGGTGTACCCTAACAAGATTGTGCTTCTGCATAATATGCCATTTTATTTGAAAGTTTTAGCCAAGTTTACTTAAAGCGCATTGTTAACCGGTCAACTTAACATCAGGTAAACTGATTCATTTATCAACAAGGACTTTTAAATAATTTTAGACATTATGGCATCCATTAGTTGCCATTTAAAACTTGTTCTTGGTTATAAATTCAGATCGAGATGTAAGATAAGGAGACTGTAATTTCATTTAAGAAAAGTCAAGTAAATGTTTTGTCTAATTTATTGCAAATTTCTAGAAGAACCTGAGTAAATGACTCTTGGGATAAGTATAGCGAATCTTATTCCTATTTCCAATAGGGAACAAGGACAATGAGCCAGCAGTTTGCTGCAGCTGCTCTTTGTCTAAAGCATAAAAATGCATTCCATTTGTTCGTTGTCGCCCCTTTTTGATCCTTGCTTATTGTTGTTATTTTGCAGTTGCTGTCGCCTGTTGCTACATTTATGGCCGCACCGCTCCGCGCTTTTGCCTCGTGAAATTCTCTCATTTGGGCGCATGCGTTGGAAGGCAAACGCAAACTGTTGCAGTTGGCAGAACAAAACATTGCCCCTGTTTTTTTTTGGGGCCGTTTTATCCGTTCGCTTATCCAAAAAAGGCGGCTGCCTTTTGTTAGCCTCTTTTGCATGGGGCAAATCCCCGAAGGGACATCATTGTGACTGTTGTTTGTCGTTCTGCCTGGAAGCCTACAACTGCGATACTTGGGTATTTGTTATTCCTTTGACTGGAATGCGGTGCGTTGTCTGTGTTTTTTTGTCTTTCTTTTTTTTTTTTTGTATTTTATATATTGCGGGGGCCTCTTCTTTTACTTGCTTCCTCTTGCGGGGGAGTCCTACCCCTAAGTATGGCTTTCGGTTTTCTTTCTCCTGGCCATTGCTGCTGTTGGTTCTCTGCAATTGCAATTTTCAAGGATAAGCTTGAAGCAGATTTATGCGAAGGGCTCAGTACGTGCAGAATTTATTAATGCTGGCCCAGAGCAAACTCTCAGAACCAAAACTAACACCACTCTACCTTCGTGGGCGGGAGGGGGGAGTGGTAGGCACCTTCATTAACTGGCATTGGATGGATGTACCTACACTATTTGTGTTATATAAGGTGTCCAGCTGTCCGAAAGGCATATTGAAGTTTTGCCCATCAATAATGAGCTGAGAGTTGGGTAGCTTCTATGTATATTGTTGATGCTGGGTGTTTATTTTCCATTTTGAATTACGAGATTTGCCTCAATGCAAATGAAAATTCCACTAGACAAAGTTTTCTGTTGTTGTTTCCATCTAGTTTGCGTTTTGGCCCAACATCATTAAAGGTGGAGGCGCCGATTGGCATCTGCCTGAGTTAGTGTCGATGGTTCGGTTTTGTGTGAATCTGAACAACAATCACGTATTCGCATTAACAAACTTCGGTGCTTAAAGTGCAGTCGAAAGGCAAACACCACCAGCAGCAAAAGCGTTAGCATCAGCAGCTTCAGCAGCCGCAAAAGTCTCGCGAAGAAACGCTGCCATGGCCCCTACCCTTTGTGCCATAAAAGTTTATCTGTGTTTGTGCAGCTTGCTGCGTCAAGACAGACAGTCAGACAGAAAGATAGTTAGTTAGTTGGGGATTGTAGACCAAAGGAGGTTTCGAATTGTGGATAATGAGGCGTCGTTGACTACTAGAATAGAACAAAGAAATGCCTTCTTTTAGCCATTTTTCCAAATGTCATATGATATGCATTATTAAATATTCATTTAAAGTTCATAATAAATGCATTCAAACTCAACTCAAAACAAGTGGGAAAAAATGTCAAATTCTCATGTTTTATTGAATTGGCATTTAAATTATTCACCATTAAAGTACTTTAATAAAAGCATTTCCCTCGGCTCAACTCTCGTTAATTAATTTTCATACATATATGTATGTATGCTTTATATATGTAAATATAAATGCCCATTGTCCACATATGCAAATGTATATGTATGTATGTATATACATACATATGTATAAGTAAAAGCCACACCAGCCGCACTTAAGTTGCATTCCCAAACGCATCCTGACTCTCGCCTGTCACTTCATCAAGTGGCGCAGTTGAGTAAAAAAATAAAACCAAAGGAATCTGATTAAATTTGATGGCTTGAAAAGCAGCGAGTGAGCCATTCCGCAGCTCAATTTGCATACATTTTGATTGTGATTGTCGTTGTGCGGGCCAACAGTGATTTAAATAAGGTGCAGGCCCGTCCGACCGGACAATGATGATGATCCATCCATTCGCGTCTCTCTGCCTGGTCGTGGGTTGTTTTTGCATGCGGCAGCATGTGGCGGCTGCAATGAGGCAAGCTCATTAATAAACACAACGTTCCACATGCCGCCGCACGGCATCAAGAGCAACAGCAACAACAACAACAGCAAACAGAACCGAGCTCTGATGATGAACCTGTGGTTATCTAGCCAGTTTCGTGGTCATCCGCCTTTTGCCTGTTTCATGTGGTCGCTGCATTTACCAATTTTAAAATACATTTTACATTTTTTTTTATCTCTCTCTTTTAAATTAAACTGTTAAAGTTACTTATCTTTATATTAAGTTGAGCGAAAAATAAATAAGAAAATATTTTTTATTTTACTGTAGATTTATAACTAACTCTCTCGATTTCTGATTCATATACTAATAAAGTCAAATTGACCTGTCGCATTTAATTGGGCTTTAAAGAAGACTTTCCATTATTAATTGTTATTTATTGTAGTTGAAAATGAAAGCTTTATTGTATTTCGTGTCCTTGGAAAGGACATATCGACTGCATTTAGTGTTTCTCCTTTCTTGATTTGTTTATTTATTTTATTTGTTTCCAAATTGCTAGTGAATTGTGATTTAATTTACATTTGGTTTGAGGCTAAATATTTATTGTTATTTATTGTTATTAAATTATTTCTATAATGCACAAAGGAATTAGAAAGTTAGTTTAATTATAATAATCAAAGCAAGCGTTGGACAGTTCGGACTAATCAAATCAAATGCGCGTTAATTGTTATTGGAAATTTGATAATAAAAATCATAATAATAACATGTTTTCCAGCATAAAAACAGCAATTTATCATAGGTAATCAATTTTAGAGTTAGGAATAAAAATGGGTTATTTTTTTAATTTATTATAGTCAAATAATTTGCAATTGATTGAAGCTAATTGTTAGTAATTTAATTTAATATTTAGACATTAAGGAACATAGAGCATAAATGAGATAAGGCCTTATGTAGTTTTCTTAAAGTTTAAACTTTAGGATATATTAATAACTTAGCTGGAAATTTTGCGTATTTATAAAACCTATAAAGTTTTCGATATCGTTTTGTTTAATATATGTATGTTTGTAGTTTAAGATAGCCATCCTATTAGAATCAAATGTTTGCTGTTCTAGTATAAATCAAGTGGGTTAACATATTTCGCCATAGAACTTGTGTGCCGCCCCGTTGCTTTCATTTCTGATATCAACTCAGTGGCAGCTTTTGTAAACTCTTTCGATTTAGATGATGGAAGAAGCCCGCACAGTTTTGCTTTCCCGCTGTCTGTTTCAGGGGCAGCATCATAGCAACAACTTAACTGCATTCACCATTAGTTTGTTATCAACGCTCGATTGCTGTGGAAAATTGAAAAATATTGTCGTTGCTCGCGTATCGGAAAGCGGATTGAGCTCAGGCAGGCAGCAGGAAGCAGGAAGCAGATGGTGGTACGTACCAGTTTCTATAGCTTCTATGCTTCATCTCCCCCTCTCTCTCCTACATCTCTGGTAATGATGGATTGTGCTGAAAGTGTCTTAAGCTCACACGCGCTCTCTCAGTCTTCAAATAAAAGTTTGCCAAATGTCGCCTATGCAGGCAGAAAAGACAAGCACCAAGCTAAGACATGTCCCATCCTATTTTCCCAAGACTTATTTTTTCTCTCCTTTCTCTTCTTTTCTTTTTTTTTTTTTTTGTGGGCTATGAAAAGTTTTGCCTTTGATTTTGCATGCAGCGAATTTCATCCCCCCGGTCTTTGGATCCTCTTTTTGTTGGTTAAACTATTTAGGTTAGCTGTGCGGGCTGCTGGGGAAGATAAACGCAATGCAACGCAACGTTGTCTTCTTTAAGTGCTGCACTAGCCTTACAATTTAGTTCGTAGAAGTTTTCTTCTTTTGTAAAATAAATCATCTTGATCGAGTGAACATTGTCCTCTTAAATATTTAAAGGAACGAAATTGAAAGAATAATCAATGGTTGCTGCAATTTATATTGCTGCAGATAAATAAAGAGGAAAAGAGGAAAATGGAAAAGTTGTGAAACTAAATGGCATAGACAGTTAAGCACAGCTTGATATTGAAATTCGAAATTTGATTGGCAATCTATTGCTTGAACTAAGCATTTGTTAATGGAATTATTTAACCTTTGGTCAGATATATGTATAGCTTATGCCCTTTAGCAATCGAAATGTAAATGCATTAGCAAATTGAAATAATTCTTTAATGTCATTACATGGAATGGTATGTAAACGATTTCATAACTTGTTGCACCTACTCGATACACCTCCAGCAATATATAGATATACATATATACAATATAATTCATTTGTCAAACGAGTCGTAGTCGAGTCCGTGCAGTGGCACGTTAATGTGGTCAATGCCAACTGTTGCCAGTCCGGGTAGCCGTTCAATTGCAGGATGCAGGCCGAATGACTTTATAAATGTATCTTCTGTGAGTCTCTTTTCCCCTCCCATTTCCTTCCCATTCCCATAAAAGTCGAGCGAATATTTCGCTGGCAATATTCCAATTGCGGGCGGGCGGTGGTGAGTGAGGCAAACGGCAAACGGAAACGGAAGCGCGCAAAAAAAATTACGACTACAAAATGGCAATGGAGACGACGGCGGCAAAAGCATTTTCAATGGCTCTGACGATGTCAGCTAAGTGGCAAAACATGAACCAAAACTTTGCCCGTTGTGTGGCCGCCGCCGACAAGTTGAAACTAATGACAATTTTGTTGTAATTAGTTGCGGCTTTTGCCGTAAAACCGGCAAATGCGATGGCAACCAAATAAGTTGTCAGCGAACTTAAGTTAAGCCATTCTCATAGTTTTCGTCGCTGGCATTTTGTGGCAGCAAATCTTTTCTTTTTTTTTTTTTTTCTGCCTTCAGCTCAAATTTGTCGGAAATGAGATTCATTTGTTTTACTTTGCCAAGATTGTGTGTGGGCACTATATGCGGAGAGAAACACACATACTTATACAATGCGGGTTGCGTGGGCTATTCCAATTACTGAGACTGGGCAACACATTTTACATGTGCAACCGGAGGGTGGGCAATGCTTGTCAGATATTTCATACCTTAGGCCAACTCTTGCCTTTTAATTATTTCAAATTGCAGCTGCTGTTGACGTGTTCGGTTAACACACACACACACACATATACACTAAGTTACGCACACACACTCACAAAAAGGTAACATACACAATTTTTCGTTTAAAACCACACAATATGCAACAGCAGCGCTCGTTGGCCAACATATGCCTGTGGGCCAACAAAATTACGTTTCATAAATTTCAGGCAATTAGTTAAAACACAAAAAAAAAACTGACCAAATACAAATGCAAAAGCAAGGAAATGCTAAACAGCAAAAAGAAAACTGCATTCTAAAAAAGTTAAAGTGAACCAGGACTAGAAGGAATTCATTAATTAAAAGAATACCCTTAATGATAATTGGTTCATTGTTGACCAATTGAAAAAGGAGTTGTTTTTTATACACACATATATATATATATATATATATATATATATATATATATTCGTGTTCACCAATTGTAAGCAAGCCCAATTTATCTATACCACCATCTGCCACCTTTTGCTCTTCTTTTGTCATTTTGATTGAATAAAATTTTAAATGTATTTTTAAGACAGAAAAAAACAATACAACACAAAAATGGGACTAATAAAGAGAAATAAAATATATATGTAAATCTATGAGATATTTTTCCTTTTTTTCTGTCTGTGGTAAACTTTAAAAAGTTACAAATTTTTCCATGCTTAAACTATTGATTTCTGTAAAGTTCTACGAGCATGTTTATATACATACATATGTGGTTTGTATATTTTTGTTTCTGATTACTTAAAATTGGCTTGTAACTTGTACCTTTTTGGTTGGTAACTCTAATCTGCATTTTTAGCCACTTAACACGCACACGCAATACATCTAACAATAAGTGAGTGTAAAACTAGCTTTAAACGAAAATTTCAGGAAATTTCCAGTATAAAATGTATAAATACCCATTGTAGTCGAAGGTAAACGAAATGCTCTCTTTTCTGTTTAATGTGCGGGTTGCCAATCACACATGTGTGTGTATATGTCTCATCAGTTGGTGACATCTGTGTGAGCTTCCGATTTCATTTACTTGCACAAACAATGACCAGCTTCCAATTCAATTGGTTTGACAGACCTTGTGGCTTGTGTCAAAGACAACTCGAATTCGTAAAGAATTGAAGAACTGTCAACACGTACTGGTAGAGGCAAACAGAAGACGATTTCTTAAATTTCCGAAAAGAAAAAAAGACCATTTAAGAGTTCAGAAAGACATTGTGATTGGGTAAAAAGAAAAGTATGAATTTTGGTATCTGTATTGCTACAAGTTGAGGTTCTAATCAAAATTTAATTCTTTGTTTTCTCTCTTGACCCTCACACACACACACCCACAACACATCTGGCAAAAATAACAGCACCGCAGCACATTTTAATGGGAATTTGCATATAGCCACGAAGCGCTGCTTTGGTCAAGTGCACAGGCAGTCAGCCAGCCAGCGAGAGTCCAAAAACAAAAAAAAAGGACTCCCATTGGCCGCATATTGCGTGCTGACTGTATACTCGAATCATTTGCATATCATAAAAATTCATTTTGTAGCAATTTTTGTTTACTTTTTAAATTGAGCAACCGCAAAGTTTTGCATTGCATTATAAACAAGTAACTTTAACTGGCATTCGGTTTCCCCATATTCACATTCCCATTGGCTTTTTGTATAATATATACTTTTTGAAAGCATTTTCCTTCGATTTGTCTAGTTGGCTGTGCTTTTATCTCATACTCTTATATCAATCCCTGTTACTATTCCTGCGGCCGTGTTGTCTTGCAATGTGCTCAGTTGTCCATGTCTGCATATAAATTACGGCAACTTGTAGTTGTAATTTCACTTCACGTCTCAGTTTGTCTTGCTCCTTCGGCCCGGCACGCACATAAAATACATCAATGTGTCTGTAACTCGAGTTGAGTTGAGACAACTTGGCCAGTGTCCTTTAGCTTTGGCCAACGTTGTCTGTTGTCGTCTCCACTTTCAGTTTTGATTTAGTGCCACTTATGACAACTTCCTTCACAGTTGATGCTTCAGTTTTCTTCCTTTTTTCTTACCCTCCCCTATCATCCAACTCACCTCACAATCTTAAATTTTTACAACTCCTGAAACTGATGCAGGAGTTTAATGAGAGTTTTTTTTCGCCCTTCTACTTCTTATGCTTCTGCATTGTTTTGGTGTTGAGTGAATTTAGTTTAGTTTTTTGTAACAAGTTTTTTTTTTTTAATGTTCTCAATTTTTAAGTTGTTCAATATGTCTGCTGCAGTAGAAAGAAAATCAAAGGAAAACCACTTCAATTTGGTTTTTGTTTGAAAAACTTTACAAAGCAAAATCAAATTTGCCCAAACGAAAGAAAACTCCCAAAGTTAAACCAAAACACTATAAAAAGATAATTGATCGCAATATAACTTCTTTTATTTTTGCAAAAATAAACTAAAAATATAAAGATAAACCAATTCAAGGCAAAACTGAATGATCAAACAAGAGAACTTTATTTGGTCTGTAACTTTTTTTTTATAATAAAGAAAATTATAGACAAATCATTATAACTGATTAGTATAAATCTAAGCAATCTCAGGTGCTTCACCATTTCAAATTCTCCGGTTATGGACTTGGTTGTGTTTAACAACTTCCAGACAAGATCTCTTGACAAACTTTAAAATTATATAATCTACCACAATCACAGCTGTAATTCGCAGCCTGTGACAAACTTAAGTCTCGTTGTATATAGACACTTGTAAAAATGTTTGTATGTGTGTGTACATTTCTTGTTTTTTTTTTTTTGTTTGTTTCTTTGCCAACTTCAAGTCGGAATCGTGTCACGTAGGGTGGGCTGCGTTTTAAGTTTAAGTGGCCGTTCCACAAAATAGCGTAGCGTAAAACAAATTTCTTTTATGTACTCGCAAATTGCTAGTCAAAGTTTTCATATAAATAAATATAAAAAACGCTTTCGAGCAAACAAAGCGAGAAAAAAAAACCAGTCGCCAAATACAAAAATATAAAAAATGCCATCCCAGCGACTTGTAACAAGTGTCAATTGGGGGGCGGGGTTGGACACTATAAGCATAAAATGTCTTACCACACACACACACACTCAAAATCCAAGGCAAAAAAAAAAAAAAAAAACGTTTCTTTAAAAACTTTGTGAGGCGTGGCAAATGCGTAGGAAGGCGTGCTTAGGAGCAGCACTCATTGTTGTTATTGTTGTGGACCGCTTAACGGCAATTGAATGCCTCGACTAAGTGGCTATGGCTATGGCCATGGCAGTCTGTGCAGAGCGAAAACATTTTGCCTTTTGCAATTTGCAATAACCAAAGCATGGCCATAAAAATATAGTTGGCCTGAGCCCAAAACACAACAAATACAATTTGTGTGTGTGTGTGTGTGAGAGAGAGGCAGCACAATGAGTTTTTGATTACTTTGAAATTTCTTATTTGCCTTTCAGGCAGCAGCCAAAAAAAAAGAGAAAGAAAATTTCTCGCCCTGTAACTGTGCAAATATTGATAAGCGTCGAGAGTTGATGCTGTTTTGCCACTTCTATTGTTGTTGCTGTTGTTGTTGTTGTTGCTGCCACAGCCATATTGCCTATTCTTTTATACTTTCACACTTACCGTTGATAGCGGCTTAGAAGAGATGATATTAAATGTGCTTTGCTTCTTTTATTTGTTTTACAATCAGAGACAGTCAAGTGACATTTGGCGGTTGTTTGCTCTCCAGAGTTTAATTTTGGTCGCAAGCAAAGCTCATTAGCCAGTGTTTGAGTTATAGCTGATGATAGCCATGGGGGAATACCATTTAGAGGTAATCACTTATTAATATTATAGATTTGCAATTGTAACCAAAATGGCAATTGGAGCCCTAGAAAATAGGCAACAAAAATTGTTTATTTAATATTTTGTAATCATAAGTTCATTTACAAGAATCCTATTTGTTATCTAAGGTTCAGGTTGTATTGGCTAAAACCTTGATTAAGTTTCAGCAGGAAGAAGAGACAGTTGGAAAAAATTTTGTGCTGAAATAAATTTGAAACGTGACTCGCGGCAAAGCAGCTGGGGCCTCATTTCTTTCTTTTTTTTTTTTTTTGAGGCTTATTGATAGGGCAAAAAGTATCTGGCGGCAAACAATTTCGTTTTTGGGTCAGGATATGCATGTCAGCGAATTTAGTGGGATAGTAGAAGGGGGTAGGGCGGATCCAAATGGCAGCCACTGACAGGTATGTCACCTGCTCACGTACACAAAAAAACATTAGCCTTATGGTGGAAAACCTTTTGACGTTTGCAAAACTTGATAACCATTGCTAATAATTTATGAAATTTCCAATGATATGCCTAGGCTAAGCCCTATGTTTTCCATTTATTTGCTATTTGACCAACTTCATAAATTATCAGGGCTTAGCTTTTGCTCTTTCTTTACCCACAAAAATTACCAACAGTCCAGTTTGACTTGGACAGAATACAAACACGTGCCGGTTTCGTCTTTTTTCTTCTTTTTTTTTTTTTTTTTTGCTGATTGATTAAACCACACAGCAAGCACATCGAAGGAGAAACATCAAACGCGATAGAACGTTGCAGGAATTGTTATTAGATCGTTTTGCTAGTTTTTGCCAATCCTCCCCCAAAAATTTTTTGCACACCTCGAAACGGTTGCTTATCAAATGGCTGGCGGGATACGTTACTGATGTTGATGATGAAGTTGATGCTGATGTTGATGTTGATGTGACGTGGAAGGCACACGTGCTAAAGCCACTTTTAACATAACAACATGCTAGCACTTAATATGGTACTCTGCTACAACCCCCCAAAACCAGAGCTCCCACTATGACCGTATAAACGAATGTTCTCTTGAAGTCAGACGTGACAAGTGCCAGCAATGGGTGTGATATTGTTCCTTATCCCTAGCCTCGACCCATTGTCATGTGCAACGCATAAACTGTCGACCTGATGGTTCCTTTACACAGTGTAGTTGAGAGCAAGCAAAGTTCTTACTAAAAGCCAAAATCCCAAAGAGCTGTCAAAAATTACTTGAAAATAAGCTAAAAATTTAAATAATGTCAATAAATAAACATGTTAAACATTAAAATTTTTCAGCAACAACAGAAATTTTCTTAATTTAATGGAATAGAGTTGAATGAATGTTTCATTTAATTTCATTTAACATGTTTCAGCCATTCAATTACTTAGCGAGTCAATGAAATTTGGTTTTAATTTGAAATGTCTTGATTACGAAACTGTCTATGATGTTCCCAGTCTAAACGCTGGCCTACAGACGTATTCTTGTGTTGCGTATTAATTAGAAATGCAAATCATTTTGGTGACATGTTCAAGTTCAAGTTGGCCATCAATTTCGTTCGTTGCGGGTGATGATGAGAAGTATGAGGAAAAGGCCAACAAACCAGGTGATAGTCCAAAATCTAACCAGTTTAGTAACCCGTTTTTAGTCAGAGGCCAACGTCTCTTTTGGTTATCCGGTCAACTGGTTTATATAGCTCACTATAGTGCAAATTATGCTATGCTGCTTAATTGTTACTACAATTTCTATCTCTGTCTCGCATAAGCGCATTCATTCTTTCTGTCACTCTCTCTTTATGGCTTTCATTACGCATACGCAACGTGTACGAAATTTATGTTATTCAACGAGACGCGAATAAAGACTGCGGCTCTGTTTTATTTTCTAATTACACTAAAGAGTATGCGCGACTATATATATATCCGTGTATATGCATGTATTTTGTAATTAGTGTTTTGTATGTTTATATTAAAAGCCTTCTACAGTCGTTGCTTAATAAATTAAACGACAATTTGCACAAGTAAAAGTCGTTGAATGGCTGCGTTCCTGTTGGGCCCTTGTTGATGCTCGTAAAGTGTTGCTCTTATCCTACTGTCCTTAGGCTCGAAAACCTGTCTGAAAAGCACCATCGACATGGATACAGAACTTATATATATATGTATATGTATAAGAATGTTATATTATAGTGGCATTATGCTAAGACCTTTGTTTGCAATTAAAATAAAAAGCAATCCTCGAGTGTTGACTACAATATGCACTATGCTATCGCATAATATGCTTAGCTTACGGCAAACTTCCCCCTTCCAGCTCATGAATACTCGAAAATAATTTATTACCCTGCCACTGCTGAGGTGCCAGGATATGCGATAAGTTGAAAAAATTTATGTGCTTGGATTTTTTTACATTTCCCCGAAGGAGAGAAATTTCATTGGATTATCTAAACATTGGTTTACTGTTTAAACTTGCATTTCAGAGATTTAACTGGCATTCTATTTTTTGTCTTTCTTTACAAGTTAAATGGATGAATAATCATTTTATACTATTTATTAACTAACCATTCGCAGTAAATTTGCTTAACGTATGAGACTTATTCATCTAATTACTGAAATTTATTATTGTGTAATAAGCATTAACATGGCTGATGGCTGCTTGGGGTCTGTTGGGCGTCTAATAGATTTGCATATGCGGATTAGTAACTAAATTCTGACAGTTCCCTTAGCGTGAAACAATTAGTTATCTGACAGATTTGCCCAACAACTAATTGCTGTACTTATGGCGGCTGTGTTCAGTTTAGCACTAATTAAAAGGGATATTAATTATTCACAGTTTATTCTTATTCTATATACATATACATACATACATATGTGTTGTTTCTTTGCCAATCAAAAGATGGGCATATCTTTTAAAGGATAACTTCACAATACAATTTAACCACTTCATAGGAGTTTAAACCCCATTTTTAACAAATGTTGCACCTGCAAATAGTTTTTTGCTCTTTTCAATTGAATATAATTATCTGAAAAGTATGCTTCTATAAATTTGACAGGTGGCAAAGTAAACGCTTTGACCGTTAACACAATTTGCCATGCAAATTGAGTAGGATGGTATAAATTTGATTTATTTATTTCAACACTGGCGACGAGTTATTAAAGTTTGATTTTTTACGATCTTTGGTTCTATGGTTTTTTCTATTTTGGTTTGTTTTTTTTTTTCTGTTTGCCTCACAATAATTGCCATAATTTATATGCATATTAAATTTAATAAATTTGCATATTTTTTGCCAGCAATTTTACGGCATTTGGTGTGGGTTTTTTTTTTAAACATTTATTTTTGTTGCGGCATGCGGAA
Source organism: Drosophila austrosaltans (assembly GCA_035045865.1). Classification (NCBI taxonomy): domain Eukaryota; kingdom Metazoa; phylum Arthropoda; class Insecta; order Diptera; family Drosophilidae; genus Drosophila; species Drosophila austrosaltans. Next base: position 8,316,395 of record JAWNOQ010000049.1, on the reverse strand, counting down.
ATATATAATTTTTTTTCGTTAGAATAACAAAAAGACAGACAGCTCGTAAAAAGTTCTTAAAAGTCAGCCGAACAAACATTTCTTGCAAAAAGAAAGGAAAAAAAGCAAGAAACAAACTAGTTGGACCGGCCGGATATTTGCAAATTTTTTAGACAATGCCCATAATTTAAGGAATTCACTAATGCCCCAATTTATGATGTTGGTCGACAGTTGAGCCAAGAATTCTTTTCTTCTTTTGAACATGAAAGCGGCTCCGGCGCGTTTTGGTTTCTTGCTCGGCGGGCAAAACAAATCTTGTGGAATGAGTTTTGTGCTTTTTCTCTTTTTTTCTTAATGAATTTGGCATCTAGAGGGATGGCACGTTAAGTGCATTGCGGCTGACGGTAGGTTAAAACATGACAGATTTTATAAGTAGATCGATTGACCGAACCGAACCGAACTGTTCTCCCCCATCTTTGTTCCCAAAGGGCATTTGCATAAAATTGTAAAAGTTGACTTCAAATGGCTCGCTTGATCCGCATTTTGTTTATTTATTGATGCGACAACGTTGTCCGACCGCTTTTGCTTTCGATTTGGTTTGGTTTGGTATGTTATGGTTTAGTTTGGTATTTTATTTTGTTTTTTCTTTTTTATTTTATCAATTGTGGCCCTCCGTTTGGCTATTTTGGGACTGGGTTTTCTTCTTTTCTACCAATTTTTATGTGGCCGCTGCGTGCATCTTTTATGTGCGTGTGGCGTTTAAAGGGACCTTGAAATTGTAGCTGGTTTGTTTTATGATGTTTACATTTGTTTAGTTTGCATATGACATTGCCACCAGCGACAGGGCAGCGACCAGCAACAGTTAAATGAGTGTGTGTGTGTATGTTTGTGTGTGTTTGGGTGGGGCCCCATAAACAAAAACAAGACAAATTGTTATTTATTTTTTGTTTTGTTTTTTCTGTCTCGAATTTTTGTTTTCTTTTTGGATCTTAATTAGATTCTGTAGGGCATAGGCGTGTGGTCAGTTTTTGAGAATATTTTTTAGTATATAAAAATGTTTTTAAAAAATCTTTTTTTTTTTTGCTTTGGAATATCATTATGAATCAATTATATGATAAACTTTAATATTTGGTTTTTAGCTTAATTTAGTCATGCTCTATACTTAACTATTATATCAATCAATATGTTTAGTCATAGATATAATTCGCATTTCTTAGTATTGATTTGCAAATCGATTCATTTATCTTATATATGGATCTTGGATATATGTATGTATCTTTGCTAAAAATCATTTAATTATGCAAATCGAATCAATTTTGAATAATTCCGCTGGCATTTTATTCTCATATCGTCCATCTATAACATGGAACCAAAGAGCCAAAAACAATAATTTTTATGATATCAATAAAGCATGATGAAAAACGTGATAATCGCTGATCAGATTAAATAGCCGCCTGGCGCCAGCTGATTACCAACATCGTCGTCGTATAGCTTCAGGTGTTGAACAGTAAACAAAAAAAGGTAAAAAAAAAAGAAAAGAAAAAGAATTCAAGGTCGCAACGGTTGTTAACTTTATGGCTTCTATTTTGGCAGTTTAGATGGATGGATGGATGGATGCATGGATGGATGGTCGGATGGATGGGTGCTTGGTTAGATGAATGAATGGTTAGGCAAAAAAATAAAAAAATGGTTGGCGAAAATAGATTTCAGAGTATTTTTATTTTATGGCCATCACTCGCATTCCATCAAAATGTATCTTTTACAGTATCTTTTTTCTCCCCACCCTTTTGATATAAAAAAAAAACCTTCGTTAACAAATTTGAATTCAGAAATAAAAAAAAAATGAGACAAGAGACACACTAAACTGGACTCCATAATCGTTTGGGAATTCCCAGTTAGAAATATGCGGTTAGACAAACTAAAAAGTGTAGAAAAACCGAGTCGAGTTTCATCTCGAACTTGTTTCAGATGCGCCGCCAAAAATGTTTTAGCATAAACAAAATATGAAGAAAATCATTTCTTTTATTGAAAACATGACCATTTATAGTGAGTTTTGCCAAACAAGTTTTCGTGATCTTTGCCGTTTGCCGAGCAGAGATCACAGTGATCATAGAGCCTGCCTTTTAACGATGATATTATTGCTGATGTTGGTGCTGGTCTATCGAATTACGAGATGACCATCAAATAGTTAACTCTTGGACAAGGGCTGAGGCTAAGAAATTTGCATAATATCGACAGCAGCATTTGCAAGAATAGGGTGACTACATGGTAATGCGTTTTGTCCATAAGGTTCACGAAGATGCTGGCGAATACTGCGATGACGATGCTAAGATGAACGAAGACTACGCCATTGTTTTATCGCCTTGGCGAGTCACTTGAAGGTGGATAACATTTTTTCTTTTTCTGAAAGAGACAAAAGCAGCAAAAGAAGTTGCTGCAAAATGCCTCGAACTGTCAGCAGCTGTGACAGCAACAACAACGCCACCAACATCTGCTACAACAACACGAGCAAGAGCAGAAGCAGCAGCCGCAGTGGCCACAAAAACCACTCTGCATGAACTTGAGCGCAGTCTAGTGACATAGTTTGTTGGTTTTTGTATAAATATTGGACCTTTTAGTGATGCAAACGTCAGATACTACTGAATAGTCAAAGTCAAAGAACTAAATTTGGATTCAAAATGCGTGCATTTATTGTAAGTATAAAGGATTAAGCAGCAAGGATAACTGGATTTGACGCTCAATTCTTTCGAATAGGTTATGTGTTTAGTGGCTGTGACCTGCGCCGATAAGCTGGGTTACAACTACCAGCCTGTGGGTCACTCCAGCTCAGGATTGTCATTCGCTCCTGGCAGCGGCGGCAGCATTGGCGGTGGCAGCATCGGCGGTGGCAGCCTCGGTGGCGGCAGCCTCGGCGGTCTGGGTGGTCTTTCTGGTGGTAGCATCGGTGGAGGCCTCGGCGGTGGCAGCATTGGAGGAGGTCTCAGCGGTGGTAGCCTCGGTGGTGGAAGCCTCGGTGGCGGAAGCCTCGGTGGCGGAAGCCTCGGTAGCGGAAGCCTTGGCGGTCTAGGCGGTATCTCTAGTGGTGATAATTTGGATGCCCCAGTCTCTTACAGCGCCCCTGCACCAGCTGCTGAATTGGAAAAGGAGTTCTTCACCTTCACCGCCAACGAACAGGACTTCGATGAGCCCCAGGCTTTGGAGCGTGTTTCCAGCTCATTGAACAAGGCTCTGCGTGTTGTCTTCATCAAGGGACCCGAGAACCGTGGCTTGGAAAACGCTGCTCTGGCTTTGGCCAAGCAGGCTGCCCAACAGGAGACCGCCATCTATGTCCTCAACAAGCAGGCTGATATTGGAGATTTGGCCAGCAAATTGAATGCCATCCGTAGCAACAACAACAACAAGCCCGAGGTTCACTTTGTCAAGTACCGCACTCCTGAGGATGCTGCCAATGCCCAGAAGGCTATCCAGTCCCAATATGACTCTTTGGGCGGTTCTAGCCAGGCTCACAATGGTGGTGTTGCTCCAGTCCTCAACTTTGCTTCGCAAGCGGCTGCTCGTCCAGTCAATGCCAAGAATCCCGATAACTCTTACCTGCCCTCCTCGATCTTCCGTCGTGTCTAAACGGTTTCCCAAAATACTCATCAATCGAATCGAATCACCCATGGACGCATGACTGAAACTAAATCCTAGTTATTGTTGACTAATGCTTAAATAAATTCAATTCCTACATTTTAAAATAACTATGAATTTTGATCTTTGAATAGGGAATAATAAAATAATTTTAATTCATATTTGTATCTAAATCGAAAGTTCTTCTGAATGGCCTTCTACATGTTCATTAAAAAATGATCCCTAGCTATTTTTTCTTAAATTTTCTTTTTTTATTATATTAAATAATGTAAAAAAGGAATATAGGAATAATGAAACAAAATCAGGATATCTGAAAAGCCAAACATCTTAATGAAGGTTTTTTTTCAGCTTGCTGCAATTCTATAAATTGTTTTTTAATCTTAAGATTACTGTTTCTTAAAACTGCTCATTACTAGCTCGAAATCCACCATATTCATCACGATTTTACAAGCTATCTTAACTTTCAAGACTGTTGAGGGCTTTCGAGGTTTCATGCAGGCTCACTGTAATTTTAAGTTGTTTCTTTGTTTTATAGATCTTAACCCTGCCCAACTGATAAGTTACGGTTGACTTTTAAAGTTATGGCGATAATATGCAGGAAAATTGAGAATATAATGTCACATCAAACTGGACAAATATCAAAATCTTTAGACAACTACTGACTATGCGCTAATATGTATCTATAACTTTCAAAAATAGTCAGAACATAACATAGAGTTCGAGAAAGTTACTTACAGTTAGCAAGAACAGTTCAAAAACAGCGCAAAATGGGAGAATCAAATAGTTTTTCTATTCAGTATCAGAGTTAAAGTGTTTTCAGTAATGCTTACATTTCAAATTTTCATTTCACTTGAGTATATAAAGTTTTTATTAACAAATTATTAAACTCTTTGTCTAAATTAAAGTTCAACATTAGTTTTTAGTTCTCCATCTTATTATTTGACATGAGACAATTGCATTTTTTTCACAACCAATACAAAATAAATTATAGATATACATTATTATAATTAAAAAGTCTTTTTTTTTATTTTAACTCGTAAATAGTTCAACATTTAACAAATATATTCAAGTCGTTGTTTTGGTGGTATTGTCCTAACGGCGATAACGCAGACGACGAAGAATCGAAGCAGGCAAATAATCGCTGATGGGCACCTGTGGTTGACCGGCACGCACTGGCGCTGGAGAGCGGGAGGCGAAATTGAGGGCATTGGCCACACCACCGTTGACATTTTGGCTAGTGCCACCCAATGAGTCATACTGGCTCTGGATAGCCTTCTGGGCATTCGCTGCATCCTCAGGTGTACGATATTTGACAAAATGAACTTCGGGCTTGCTGTTGGCATTCTGGCGAACGGCATTGAACTTGTTGGCCAACTCATTGATGTCAGTTTGCTTGTGAAGGACATAAATGGCTGTCTGCTGCTCGGCTGCCTGTTTGGCCAGGGCAAGGACTGCATTCTCATAGCCGCGGTTCTCTGGCGATTTGATGAATATGACACGGACACTCTTCTTCACGGCGGCGTCAATTTTGCGCTGGGCATCGGGATCATTGAAATCATCTTCGTTGGCATAGAAGGTATAGAATTCCTTTTGGATTTGAGCTTGGGGGGCAGCATTGTAACTGACTGGGGCATCCAAACCACTTACTCGTCCACCACCAGAACTGCCACCAGCACTAATAATGGCACCGCCACCGCTACCCCCGCTAGTGCTACCCGGTCGATAATTGTAACCCAGGCGACCAGCACTAACGGCTGCCACCAAACATAAAGCAATCAAAATACGCATCTTACTGTCCTTTCGGTGGAGGCGGTGATTTCTTCTTCTTCTTTTGTTGCTGGTTAGTTCTGTTTGTCGAACGATTCTATTAGAATGACAACAAGTTGCTCATTAACAATGCTTTTATACCGCCAACGCGGGGACAGCTAAAATTAGACCAGTCTATCTGGTCGAATTAAGCCGTCGCACTTCACTTCTAGCTATTGCTCGGATGGCACCGATCGACGAGCAACGATCAGCGATCACCGATGGCAAATGGCGACTGGCCATTGGTCCATTGGCCATCGGGCTTTTGGAATGCTGCTAATCTGTTAACATAATTTCGCTCTTAACACATTTAACACATTGTTTTGAACAGCAGCAGCATCAATCGAGCCGCCGCCGCTCGCTGCTGCCGCATTGATCGTAGACTTTGCTTTCCGAGCAGTGATTGGTTAGCCGTGATTCACCCATAATTGGCTTATAATTTATGCATAAAACAAAGCTTAATTCACGCAACCCGATTTGGTTGACTGACTTTTTTGTTATATACAGAATCGCTTATTTGTTAATGATTTCAACAAAAAAAGAAAAAAAAGTGATCGTCAGCTTAATAAAATTAATGATTAGATTTTTGTTTTTTTTTTTTTTTCTTTTTGTTTTACGGCTAATCAGGTTTCGATTGGAGCATAAATCTTTTGCCATATCTATGTGTGGGTTGCACTTGAGATTCCTTTCTAATTGTACGTGACACACGGTGGCGCCGACATATCCAAAAATCGGGTCATTTAACGGTTTCCGATAACCTTCATCTGTCATCGATAGCCAATTAGTTAAGTTAACTAACTGGAAGACCACGATTAATGTGTCCAGACATATCTAGTGGGTGTATCTAATCGTGTCGACAATTTATATACTCTTGAGAAAATTTTGAATTTGACAATTTATTTTTTAATCGTATCGGAAATCGATCTAAAGACCTTAAAATTTTGACGAGAGACTGAGAAAGAGAATGCATTTTATAATCCAAATCCACTAAACAAATGATTGTACCATTGTTTGAGGGACATTGTTTATAGACGTAAAACAAGGTGAAGGTGACTCCAATAAATAAAAACCTTAAATCCCAACAAACACACACATGTCACCCACTGAGTAATCTTCACTTGAATTTTCGTTAAAAATGTAATAGTATAACTTTAATTGGGATAATTATTCATATAGACAACAAGGATATTCATTTCATCAATCAACAATCAACATAACTTAATTTAAATTCAGATAAGAATTTAGAAACGCAGACGACGGAAGATCGAGGTGGGCAAGTACGAGTTATCGGGAGTCTGGGCGGTTGGCTGACGCACTGGTCCTTGGGAGGCAAAGTTCAGGGCTGGGGCAACACCACCATCATGAGCCTGAGAAGAACCACCCAGAGAGTCGTATTGAGACTGGATAGCCTTCTGGGCATTGGCAGCATCCTCAGGAGTGCGGTACTTGACAAAGTGAACCTCGGGCTTGTTGTTGTTGTTGCTACGGATGGCATTCAATTTGCTGGCCAAATCTCCAATATCAGCTTGCTTGTTGAGGACATAGATGGCGGTCTCCTGTTGGGCAGCCTGTTTGGCCAAAGCCAGAGCAGCGTTTTCCAAGCCACGGTTCTCGGGTCCCTTGATGAAAACAACGCGCAGACCCTTGTTGACGGAACCAGAAACGCGTTCCAAAGCCTCAGGTTCATCGAAGTCTTGTTCGTTGGCGGTGTAGGTGAAGAATTCCTTTTCAAGCTCAGCAGTAGGGGCGGGGGCGTTGTAAGAGACTGGAGCATCCAGATCGCCACCAGAAAGACCACTGATGCCTGGGCCGCTGCTGATAAGACCATCGCCAAGACTACCTCCTCCTAGGCTTCCACCTCCCAGACTGCCGCCACCTAGACTTCCTCCTCCCAAGCTGCCGCCGCCCAAACTGCCGCCTCCTAGGCTGCTTCCACCGCCCAGTGAACCTCCTCCGATGCTGTCGCTGCCAGGAGCGAAAGACAAACCGGAGCTGGAGTGTCCTACGGGTTGGTAATTGTAGCCCAATTTATCGGCACAGGCCACAGCCACTAAGCACATAACCTGCAAAGTGAAATAAGGGGTTAATAAGCTTCTTATCCTTTTGATCCTTTAGGTTCTCTTCGGAATGGGATACTTACTATGAATGCACGCATTTTGATTTTAGCTGCTTGTTCTTTGGTTCTTTCAATTCGAGGTATGAATTACTTCTGTCTTCTGCTTGGGGCGATCTTTATTATTTATACAAATCCATCTTCGAGGCTGATAAAAGCAAAACTGACGACGCGACGCGGTCGCTTGCATAGAAATCGCTTTGATGCCACTGTGTTTTGCCGCCTACAAAAACTTTTAGCCTCTTTGATTTTATGGTCAATGTGGAATTTTTGTTGCCTTTGAATGGGCAACCGCTGCGACTGCGTCTGCGACTCCGATGGCTGATTGTTTTAGGTTATTCAAATATTCGAGTTTGTTATTCAATAATTTTACAAGAATTAATATTAAATTATAAAATTAATATGTCGTGAGCACATTGAAATGATTTGATATGCATATCATGCAGATGGGTCATAATTATGTATTATATATAATAAATATCATTCGGAAATTCTTCGGCAAGGCTATTCCATTTGTTTTATGTAGGACATTGGCATCTATATCGACCCTAATCGGTTGAACATTTGGCCATAAGACCAGATGATTTCGACATATATCTCTTTTCTGTTTTGATTTATAGACATGACATGCATAAATATAATAATTAGGGTTTACATTGATATAGATATTATAATTTTCATGGATGTCGAAATTCAAATTATTAGAAAAATATTTTCAAATATGCAAATTTAGCAAAAGAAATATGCAAAACTGTTAAATGATTTAACCAAACTGTATTTAAGTATCCTTTTATATAGCTTTGATGAATTTATTTTTAAAGTAATAGGGAAATAGCTTTGAATAATATTTATTATAATTGTTATTTTTTATTTGTTTAATTTGTGAACATTTTTTGGTTTTTTATAGTAACCTTTAATTGGCCAATCCAATCCAATTTGAGTATCAGACTCTTTAATTAACTTGCATAAAGTCTTGGCAAAGTCACTCTACTAAACTGAATATACAAACGTTGATATTTTGTAAAATTTTATAAGTTATTTTATTCACTCAAAACGGTATGAAAATTTCAAAGAAAGTCCAATAATCTCTTAGGCCAATGAGTTGGCTTTAAGTAACACAAAATTAAATGTCTTTGCGTGAATCGGAAATGGTTAAATTCAAAAAATTTCTGCTAACTTTCACTTTAGTCCTTTTTCACATTTGTTTGTTGTACATATAAAAGAAGGAAAACTAATTGGATATTTTTCATTAATTTATTTTTTTTTATTTTATCGAAATTTAATAACAATTATTTAACAATCATTTGAACACGTAACAAATTCTCAATAGTTAATTGACGCTCATTCACTTATTAGAAACGACGACGGAAAATCGAGGTGGGCAAGTAGGAATTGTCGGGACTCTGAGCAGTAGCCTGACGCACTGGGCCTTGAGAGGCAAAGTTCAGGGCAGAGGCAACACCACCATCATGAGCCTGAGAAGATCCACCCAGAGAGTCGTATTGGCTCTGGATAGCGCGTTGGGCATTGGCAGCATCCTCAGGAGTGCGGTACTTGACGAAGTGAACTTCGGGCTTGTTGTTGTTGTTGCTACGGATGGCATTCAATTTGCTGGCCAAATCTCCAATATCAGCTTGCTTGTTGAGGACATAGATGGCGGTCTCCTGTTGGGCAGCCTGTTTGGCCAAAGCCAGAGCAGCGTTTTCCAAGCCACGGTTCTCGGGTCCCTTGATGAAAACAACGCGCAGACCCTTGTTGACGGAACCAGAAACGCGTTCCAAAGCCTCAGGTTCATCGAAGTCTTGTTCGTTGGCGGTGTAAGTAAAGAATTCCTTTTCAAGCTCAGCAGTAGGGGCGGGGGCGTTGTAAGAGACTGGAGCATCCAGACTGCCACCAGAAAGACCACCAAGGTTGCCTAATCCTGAGCCACTGCTAATAAGTCCATCGCCAAGACCACCTCCCAGACTACCACCTCCTAGGCTTCCGCCTCCCAGACTGCCTCCTCCTAGGCTTCCACCTCCCAGACTGCCGCCACCAAGACTGCTACCTCCCAGGATGCTTCCACCGCCAAGGGAACCGCCACCGATGCTGCCGCTGCCGGGAGCGAATGACAAACCGGAGCTGGAGTGTCCTACGGGTTGGTAATTGTAGCCCAATTTATCGGCACAGGCAACTGCCACCAGGCACATAACCTATACGAATGTGGAAAAGTAATCCGTTAGCTTGTCCTTTGGTCAATTGGAAACTCTGTTTCGGTTTACTTACAATAAAAGCGCGCATCTTTGATTCTGCTGCAGAGGTTCTCTTGGCTTTGAGTACGTCTTGTTTCTGCCTATCTCAGCCGCGTCGGTTATTATTTATACAAATCTGTCTTCGAGGCTGTCAGCGCAGCTTCTCGATGAAGACAAAGCGCTGACGGCGCTAAACGTTTGTTTTTTCCGCCTACAAAGTAAGCAGCTCAGGCATTCAGCTTTTGTGTTTTATGTTTTTTTTTTTTTCTTTTTTTTGGTGTTCGAATCAAGCAATTCAGTTTTGCATAAATGTTATTATAAGGAAAAGTGATAAAAATCGAAAACATGAGCATAAAAATGCAATAACAATCGCAAACAATGCGGCCAGAAATATTGAAAATGGAACTCGTTGACGAAATTACACAAGATCGTATTTGTTAGTTTGGGTTTTAATTCGTTTGGTCGTTTTTATTGGCGATCGAATAAAATTTTAATATACAAACAATGGTCAGTCCACCAGCAATGGCGAAAAAATTGTCAACAGGTAGCGATAGTTTCTTAACGGATGCGCAGACGGCGCAGGATATTGGCGGGCAGGTACGAGTTGCTGACAGCTCCGGGTGGGGAGTAGTTGCTTCCGCGATTGTATGATGCAGCAGGAGCTTGGGAAGCAAAGTTGATGGCATTGGCAACACCGCCATTGATCGATTGGCTAGTGCCACCCAAGTTATCGTATTGGCTCTGGATTGCGCGTTGGGCATTGGCAGCATCCTCAGGAGTGCGATACTTGACAAAGTGTACCTCGGGCTTGTTGTTGTTGTTGTTGCGGATGGCATTCAGTTTGCCAGCCAAATCACCAATATCAGCCTGCTTGTTAAGGACATAGATGGCAGTCTTCTGTTCGGCAGCCTGTCTGGCCAAAGCCAAAGCAGCGTTCTCCAAGCCACGATTCTCAGGTCCCTTGATGAAGACAACACGAAGACCCTTGCTTACGGATCCAGCAATTTTCTGATCAGCCAAAGGATCATCAAATTGGCTTTCATCGGCCTCAAATGTGTAGAATTCCTTGTTCAGCTCAGCGGATGGTGCATACGAGGCTCCCGGGCTGGTAGCTGCTCCATCGTAGGAAGACGGATCAGCGCTATAGCTGGGAACATTGTTTGATGCTAGACCAGAATTAATTCCGGCACCGTAGTTATATTGAGCGCATGCGGCGCCAACTAGGCAAAGAGCGATGAGGAAACGCATTGTGAACTAAAAAGTTTTGGTGTAGAATGCTGAAAAGGCGAAGGCCAAGACTGAATCCTGAGGCTGCGATGCGCACCTTTTATACATCCCAAGCCTACTTAGAACAGCTTTAGAACAATAGCCGAAACCGATTCCCAACTAGTTTTTTATGCAAAGTGTTGCGCTTATGAAATAATTATGCAAAACTATCCAAATTTGTCCAGTCGGCACACATCAACCCAATAGTCCAAGTGCAGACGGGAATCGTTGGACCGGTTCCCATATTAAGTTCGCTTTTATTTATTTTTAGTGGCGTTAAAACATTTCGAAACATTCGTTAATTTTTGGTGGGAAATTACTGCAGCATTAAACAAACTGGTTTATAGTAAAAGTAACAAGAACATGCCAATAAATGCTCGAAACTATCATAAAAATCAAAACTAAAATTGGTGCATAACAGGAGTTCCGCCTACGTGTTAACAAATTCTTAATTCTATTTATAAAATTTATATTTTATTGAATAAACAGATGACAGAATTTGAAATTAGTTGTGACCAAACATAGATTTAGTTTAAAGTGCAGAGTTGAAAAAATATCGTGAGCCGGAAGAAACTTATTGTTTTTTTTTTTTTTTTTTGTATACTTAGCTAGGTCAACGCACTGTCTTTATGGTAGAGAAATAATTCCGACAAAAACTAGTTTGAATTTCAACAATTTCAAATTTCATTAGAGAATTTCAAATCTTTACTGTTAATTAATTGAGGATGTTTGTCTTAAACAGAAAATTGGCTATTATTTATATTAAAGAGTTAAATTACTATGACTATATATCTGCATATGTCTTTGGCCATAATAAAAAAATCTTATCTATATTTTAACCATTGCCATTTTGTGTAAATAAACTATAAAACTAAAGTGACATTTAGTATATTTTTATTGCGACCCGAAATATATGTTGGCATTAACCTTATTTAGTTTAAAATTCTTATTGTCTTTTTATTGCCTTTTTATACGCTTCCATAGAGGGTATATGTAAATCAGTTGAAAGTCAACATTGTTTCATTGCAAAACTATATTAATTATATAGTAAATATACACATGTATGTATGCGTATATGTATATTCTTGGTCAAAATCATAAAGTCCAAGTGTCTTATTTTATCCTTAAATTAAAGCAAATATATATGAGCTTAAAGCTTTATTAAAAGTCGAGTTAATTGTTAAACTTTCAAAATTTAAGTAAATGTTACTGCCAGTCATTATCATTTTAGTTTATCAAAATCTGCATATTTCGAAAGATTTATAAAAGTGCTTGTTTCTTTGTATCTAAACCCTTAGTTTGTTAGTTTTTTATGATCAATAATTTATATTACTGTAATAAATATACAAAGGAATTCTAACTTTTTGATAAAACAAAGGTTTTCTTTTTGCATTTTCTTCGCTCAATAGGCCACATTATGTACCTCAAATAACACTTTAAATAGCCATTCAACATAGACAGTTTACTTAATCGCACTTTTCTGTCCAAATAAAAACATCTGCATAAGTACATATGACCAGGAGAAATGTGAAAAACAAAGCAAATGTCAAACGGAAAAAGGAAGGGCCATATGTATGTAAGGTGGCAATGGTGGCGCTTCATGGTTGGTGTGGCAACACAGTGGCAATGATAGAAGGATAGAAGAAGCAGAGTTAGGCAGTCGTTTGTAAGTGCAAGTTGAAAGCAGTCGTACATAAAGTTGAAAGTTGAATAAAGTCGCTTAAGTAGTCATTACAAATCCATCTATCTATCAATAAACTCTTCAGATGTATATAATGTAAAGTATATGCCGGTTATAACGATACTCAAGGGAACGACCATATAACAACGTTATAACCCATATTCGTTATAGACAATTCTGCATCTATACAAGTTTGTATGAAAATCAACCAAATTTTTCTTTGTTATCAACGGTTCATCGTCTTAGCCGGCATCTACTGTAACTTCATATTATCACATTCGCACACTTTCCCTTTTAATGAAACAAAGATCAAAAGAATCATACGCATTGCCAACGAAAAATATTTCTTTCAAAAAACGACAAACTAAATACCTTCTATATAAAAATTTGTCAAAAACCAAACTTTCACATATGCATGTACATATGTATATACACAAACGGCAACATTTGAAATCAATTAAACAATTATGTCAATAACCAATTGAGTTATTTAGTTCGAGCAAAGATAATTAAATTATTAATTCAACATGACAATTTATTGGTGAATGTCAATTTATTCAAATATCTATTCGTAACAACATGAAAACTAATTAACAAATAAAAACTTCTCAATTATGAATTTACAAACGGAAACGACGGAAAATGTTGGCGGGCAAATAGCTGGGACCTGGAGCGCTAGCTTCATGCACCTGAGCCGGTGCTGGCTGTGAGGCAAAGTTCAAAGAGCTGGCCACACCACCATCATGGTTGGATGAACGTCCGCCCAATTGATCGTATTGGGATTGAATGGCATTCTGGGCATTCTGTGCATCCTCAGGTGTGCGATACTTGACAAAGTGAACCTCGGGTTTGTTGTTATTGTTGTTGCGGATAGCATTCAACTTGCCGGCCAAATCTCCAATATCAGCTTGCTTGTTGAGGACATAGATTGCAGTCTCCTGTTGGGCAGCCTGTTTGGCCAGAGCGAGAGCAGCATCCTCCAAACCACGGTTCTCGGGTCCCTTGATGAAGACAACACGCAGAGCCTTGTTCAACGAGCTAGATACCTTCTCAGAGGCAGCGGGATCATAGAAGTCACCCTCATCAGCGGTGTAAGTGAAGAATTCCTTTTCTAATTCAGCTTGTGGAGCAGCATAGTTGGGGGCATCAGCCGATGGAGCAGCAGCGGGACCACCAAAATCAGAGCTGGGTCCACCAAAAGATCCGCTGCTGCTGGGTTGGAAACCCAATGAACTGGATCCAGGTCCAGCAGCAAATGCAGGTGCATCATTGCTGGCAGCTAAACCAGGTTGAAAAGAAAGTCCGGATCCGGAATGACCAACGGGCTGATAGTTGTAGCCCAGTTTATCGGCACTGGCCAAAGCTACGAGACATAGGACGATAAAGGCACGCATTGTGATTGGTGATTGGATGATTTGTTACTGTCTGAATCCACAGCAGTGTTCACTTTTATAAGTGCAAGATTCAGTTCTCCAAATTGGCCATATTTGGCCAACACTCAATAGTTGAGACAAAAGATGGCCACTGCATTATGGTAATAGCTGATATTTAATATGTTTGAATTTGCCTTTAAAATGCATAAATAATATGCTTAAAATCGCGCAGTTTCTTTTCTTTATTATATTTTTATGATTTGTCACGCTGCCTTTTTGCTATGGTTGCAAATATTTAGTTTTTATTGATAATCGAATGCAAATGAGTTTTGGGTGAGTTTTTGTTTCTACGATTAAGGAGAGGGTGGCGGAGGTGGGGCTGGCAATTTGGTTAGAATGCTGTTTTAAACTAATTCCTATTGCTTAACTAGTGGCGCCAAGTAATTTATTAAATACCCAATTATCAAATTATCTCATCTAGCGATGACTTGGCGTTGCAGTTCAAGGGTCAATTAGCGATCGTCAGCATTTGCTTTTGGCCATTTATTTGGCTGGTATCTATTTTTATCGATGATGATGGGGCGGCGGTCACTTCCGGCGCCGACAACCGACTGCGGAAGGTCGCGTCCACCCGCAACATTTGCATAAAGCAACACAAAAAGCCAAAGAAGACAAAACAAAGCCGTTCAACAAAAAAGGCAATAATAATTTCGCGAATCGTTAAAATATTTATTTTTTCTCTTTCTTTGGCAGCAAAAATGTGACTAGGCGCGCCTCATTTGCATGTGAAACGACTGTGTTCGAGCGTTTTGTTTGCTTTTCGACCAATTTTGGGCGACACTTCTCATCCCGATTCGATCATATGTATATGCTGTATGCCATCCAATCAAAATGCCGCAAATTGGGTTTACGACCTAATTTTTTTCTTCTTTTTTGAATCTATACCCAGGCCACCAACTGTTTTTCTTTTATTTTTATATTGGTTAGATTTTATTGATTTTGAACGATTTGTCAAAAATGTAGATTTCAATTTCATCAAGGTTAGGGCCAAAAAGAAACGCAAAGAAGAATCAGTTTAAATTATTGCTAAATGCAGCATATTTAATTCAAGATGGTAGCTTTCGGCATATGGACTAGAACTCGATTGCAATAATCTAATCTAATTCTCTTTGATTTGCATAACGGTATATGCTCCACATTGTTATTCAGCATAAAAGACCAAGTGTCATCCGCTATCAGTATCACATTGTATCCAACCGTCCCATTCACTCAACATGCTACGATTCTCCGCCCTCCTGTGCTTTGGCGTTATTGCTTTGGCCAGTGCCGATAAACTTGGTTACAACTATCAGCCCGTTGGTCACTCAGGATCTGGACTTTCTTTCCAGCCAGGTGCAGCGGCTAGCAATGATGCACCTGCATTTGCTGCTGGACCTGGATCCAGTTCGTTGGGATTCCAACCCAGCAGCAGCGGATCTTTTGGTGGACCCAGCTCCGATTCCGATTTTGCTGCCCCAAGCTCTAGTTTTGGTGGTCCCGCTGCTGCTCCATCGGCTGATGCCCCCAACTATGCTGCACCACAAGCTGAATTAGAAAAGGAATTCTTTACTTACACCGCCGATGAGGGTGACTTCAATGATCCCGCTGCCTCTGAGAAGGTATCCAGCTCGTTGAACAAGGCTCTGCGTGTTGTCTTCATCAAGGGACCCGAGAACCGTGGTTTGGAGGATGCTGCTCTGGCTCTGGCCAAACAGGCTGCCCAACAGGAGACTGCAATCTATGTCCTTAACAAGCAAGCTGATATTGGAGATTTGGCCGGCAAGTTGAATGCCATCCGCAACAACAATAACAACAAACCCGAGGTTCACTTTGTCAAGTATCGCACACCTGAGGATGCACAGAATGCCCAGAATGCCATCCAATCCCAATACGATCAATTGGGCGGACGTTCATCCAACCATGATGGTGGTGTGGCCAGCTCTTTGAACTTTGCCTCACAACCAGCACCGGCACCAATTGCTGCCGCCAGTCCCGCTGAAGCACGCTTCTCGCCATCAATTGCCTTGCCAGAGGCAACGGCTCCCATCTCCTCATATGTTCCCCCCGCGACGCCCGGCAGCACATATCTGCCCGCCAATATTCTGCGCCGTCTGCGTTTCTAAACTGAGATACTACGACATTCCACTGTTATTGTTTTGTTAATGTTTTGAGAATAAATTTGATAGTTAAATTTAAATTTCTACATAGTTTGCGGATCTTCTAAAACGAAAATTCCTAAGCACATATTATTTTGGCGTCATGAAAATGATTTGAATTCTTTTTTTGGTTTTCGTATGTTATTCGAATGTTTTTTTTGGGCTTTTTCATATGAAAACGGGTTCAACGGGTTGAATTATGAGGCCGCCCAATGAGCTGGTTATGAAAATTGCAAATTAGCCGATCTATAACAAATATATGTATATGGTTGACAGCATATTGTTGAGCATTTTGTACAACATTTGGCTTATCGGCTACTTGGAACTTACTCGTCCCACACCATTTGGGTCAGAGACCAAATTGATTTCGTTTCGTTTTGACAAATTGCATGTAGCGACAAAAACCCACAATGACCAAAGCTGAAGTGGTGGCCAATTTAAAATGATTACTCTAAAGCTATTAGCACCACAAATATAGATGGCCAAATCCATTGGTTTGAGCCTTATTTTCAATCTTTAAGCTTGCAATTAGCATAACAAAATGAGCTAACAATAGAACTTGGCTACCGCACAGACGGACAAACAATTTGGAGCTGGCTATGATTATGGCTATGACTATGGAACTCTGGCACTCGGGTCTCCATTTCGTTGACTGCGCTGTCGGCGTCATTAATTTGCATAAAAATATTTTTTCTTTTTTTTTTTTGGTTTCTTTTGTTTGTTCGTAGGCTGCAAGTTCATCAAATTTCAATCAACGCCGCCGCTAACGTCAGCGGCGACGCTGCGTTCATATTGTATGCGGCAGTGTTAAGAAGGAAAAGAAAAACACGTTAGACCCTAACTTGGCAGAGCCAACAACAACAACAACAACAATAGCAAGAGCAACAGCAACTAATAATAATAACAACGACCAAAGCAATGCGGACCTTATCTTGATCTCCAGCATGACAGTCGGCCGCTTGTTCTGATTGACATCCCATTTATGTATATAAATGGCACGGCATTGCTTGAAAAAATATCATTCTGAGTTCAGAGCTCCAAGTAGAACCTCCCCCAAAAACAAAAAAAGATAAAGAAAACGAAGATTAAGATGCGCGCCTTTATTGTGATGTGCCTAGTGGCCGTGGCCTGTGCTGATAAGCTGGGCTATAACTACCAACCCGTAGGACACTCCAGTTCAGGATTATCTTTTGCTCCTGGCAGCAGTGGCGGCAGCATTGGAGGAGGCTCTTTGGGCGGCCTAGGAGGAGGTAGTCTGGGAGGTGGCAGTCTCGGAGGTGGCAGCCTAGGAGGTGGCAGCCTAGGAGGTCTATCGGGATTGGGCCTTGGCGGTAGCGATGGCGGCAACTATGGCAGCCTGGACAGCGGTCTTGGTTCCGGATCTGGTGGTTTGAGCGGTCTAGGTCTAGGCTCTGGTCTTGGCGGCTCTGGTCTTGGCAGCTCTGGTCTGGGCGGTGGTTTCGAGGCTCCAGTCTCCTACAACGCTCCTGCTCCTTCTGCTGAACTCAACAAGGAATTCTTCACCTTCACCGCCAACGAAGAAGATTTCGATGAGCCCCAGGCTTTGGAACGCGCTTCCAGCTCTGTGAACAAGGGTCTCCGCGTTGTCTTTATCAAGGGACCCGAGAACCGTGGCTTGGAGAACGCTGCTCTGGCTTTGGCCAAACAGGCTGCCCAACAGGAGACCGCCATCTATGTCCTCAACAAGCAAGCTGATATTGGAGATTTGGCTAGCAAATTGAATGCCATCCGTAGCAACAACAACAACAAGCCCGAGGTTCACTTCGTCAAGTACCGCACTCCTGAGGATGCTGCCAATGCCCAACGCGCTATCCAGAGCCAATACGATAACTTGGGTGGCACCAGCCAATCCCACAATGGTGGTGTGGCCAATGCTCTGAACTTTGCTTCTGCTTCGCAGATCCGTCAACCCAATGCTCAGATCCCTGAGAACTCGTACCTGCCATCGTCGGTGCTCCGTCGCCTGCGTTATCGTTTTTAAGCTAGAGTCCTTTTCTCTATGCTCATTGTTGAGTTTTGTGTTATCTATTACTATATCGAATGCCACAAATAAAATTCTAAATTAAAAAACAAAAATAATAATGAAAATAACTGCCAAAGAGTGTTTTCTGGAAGGGCTCTTTAATGAAGCTATCAGTGATTCAAATAATCTAGTGACATCTTGAATGTGATGTTCGAGTAGCTCCGATTGAATGATTGCAGCTTTCAGTGTTTATTGCAGGTCATAAAAATTCCACAAGAAACAACACAAGTGGAAATCAATAAAAAAAGAGAAAAATTTACATTTTTTAGTGTACGCAAAACAATCGACGAAAATTTTTTATCATAATTAAAATGTTAATCTGCGTGAAGTAAAAGGTTAGACAAACTATTAGCGGGTAAATTTATGGCAACTGCAAGACGGAACTGGCCGGAGCGGTAGTGGCAGCAGCGGCAACGATTCCCCCATACATAATGTATGAGTGATAACAGAGCGACCGGATGAATGGCCAATAATAAAACCGCCTAAAGTGGACAGCATCGACAGCTCTGTTCAAGAGCACCCACTACGGTCAATTTGCATAAATCGAAAAGCTAGGCGCTGGGCAAAGAGTTTATTAGAAAAATCATAAAAATTATGCAAAAATCGAATCCAAAAACCCAAGACAAATGCGAAGGGGCAGATGGCACCGCGTGAACGAATGAGGGATTAGCAAATAACCAAAAAACGAAAACCAAGAGACAAGAAAAAAAAAACAAATACAATATTGAAACGAAGCCACAACAACAACAGCAATAAAGTTGCGAATTGAAATTGGAAAAACTTGGCCAAATGGTTGATGAGGGGATTCCATTAATAAATCGCCCTGATCAAAAAAAGTGGTGCAAAAAAAAAATGTTCAAAAGGCACGAAAGATAAATGGCAGTTGCAATCGCTGCTTTAAGCCACAAATTCACATAAAAGCGTGGGTGTCTCTGCTATCGACAGACTTGACATTTGTCCAGCAATCCGAGTGGAGTTAGCCATCTAAAGAAACAGAAAATGCGTTGCCTTATTGTAAGTATTGCCAGAAGATGATAATTGAACAATTGCTTAACTAACTGCTATTATGTGCAGGCTCTTTGCCTTGTGGCCGTTGCCAGTGCCGCCAACTTGGGCTACAACTACCAACCCTCAGAGATTTCCAATTCTGGTGTATCCTATAACCAAGGTATTGGTGCTGCCACTCAGGAGCAGCCTTCGTATTCGGCACCCGCTGAAAGTGCTGGACAGCCCATTAGTGAACCATTCGTTGGTTCTCCACAGCCTGCGCAATCAGCTGAAGCTCCCAATTATGCTGCCCCACAGCCTGAACTTCAAAAGGAATTCTTCACCTATACCGCTGATGAGGGTGATTTCCAAGAGCCAGCTGCCTCTGATCAGGTCAACAGTTCTCTGAACAAGGCTCTGCGTGTTATTTTCATCAAGGGACCCGAAAACAGTGGCTTGGAGAATGCTGCCTTGGCTTTGGCCAAGCAGGCTGGTCAACAGGAAACAGCCATCTATGTCCTTAACAAACAGGCCGATATCAGTGATCTTGCTGGCAAATTGAATACCATCCGCAACAATAACAACAACAAGCCCGAAGTACATTTCGTCAAGTATCGCACTCCCCAGGATGCTGCCAATGCCCAACAGGCCATTCAATCGCAATATGATCAATTGGGAGGCAGCTCATCTCATCAGAATGGTGGCATTGCTCCCGTTCTTAATTTCGCCTCCCAGGCTCCCGCACGTCCAGTGGCTGCTCCCAGTTCGCCAATTAACTCATATCTGCCAGCTTCTGTGCTGCGTCGTCGCCTGTAAAGACTGACCCATTACTGATTCCTAAACATTGTGTATATCGTTGTTAATATTTCTTAAGTTTGTGAAATAGAAATAAATAAAAAAAAAAATATTGCTTAATAATTTCCAAAACTTTTAAACACATATGAAGAAATTTTGGCACGACATTGAACTATTTACCTTTTAAGGAATCGTTGCGGTCATTCCCATTTTGTTGATTTCGTTTGGGCTGACAAAAAATTATAAAACGCTGTTGTTTCACTGAGCATAACACATCTTCGTGAATCTTCAAAGTGGTTATATCATGTTGCGATTTGTGGTAAGTTGTGGCAGTTGCATATAGTTTCCGTTTTTCTAACTTGGCTAAAATGCCAAACTATTTTAGCTATTTATGCTGCTTGCCGGCATTTGTTCGGCCAAATTGGGCTATCAATATCAACAGAATGGTGCTGGACAAACTAGTTACGACCCATCTCCATATGGCTATGATGCGGAAACACCATTGCCAGCCACTCAATCGGTTGATCAGTACAATGAACATGCCGATTTCCATAAACATTTCTATGCCTTTGAAGCTCCCTACGATTCCATCGAAGAGGCAGAGTTGATTGAACAAAAGATAGCAGATCTCTCACAGAAGAACTTGCAAGTGGTTTTTATAAAGGCGCCGGAAAACAAAGTTGTTGAGGGAGCTCTCCATGCCTTGGCCAAACAGAATACCGAAGATAAGACAGCAATTTATGTGTTAAACAAACAAACAGATGCAAATGAATTGGCAAGCAAACTCACCGCCCTACAGTCACATCACAAACACAAGCCTCAAGTTCATTTTGTTAAATATAGAACGGATGCGGAAGCAGCACAGGCCCAGCAGCAAATACAGGAGCAATATGGTGGAACACCGGCTGGTCATCAAGTGGCACAACAGGCATCCTCATTGGGTTACTATCCGGAACAGCAGCCGCAACCAGATCAGGGCTACTATCCAGAACAATTGGCACCATCACCGCAAGCGGGCTACTTGCCGCCCTTACCGCCCAGCTATGCATCCTTTCCACAGGGCTACAATGCAGCTGCTCAGGGTCTGGTTGATTTACCACCCGTGCCAGAGCCACAACAAGACAACTTGGATGCAAGGACAGCCAGGACGAGTCGCATTGACTTTCGCATCAATGAAAGACATCGCTCAGGCAGTCGCATGATCTTTCCCACTGACACACAAACAAATACTTATCTTCCGCCCAATGCCTATTTACCACCAGCTAATAAACGTAAAAGACGTGCCTATTTCTAATTAAGACATTAAAATATATTTACCTAAGATTAAACTTAGCATCTGTCCCTATTCCTAGTTGTAACTGCAAATAAAGCTCTTCATAGGTATCAATGAATGGCCATTAAGGTTTCATTTTGTTTGGCAAGATGATTTCGGTGGCGAGTTGTAAATTTTGTTAAGCTGCTTATCAGATTCAAGATAGACCAAGGTTTGCTTATTAAAAATAAACTAAAAATACGAAAGACAAAACCAAAAACAAAAAAAAAAAAACAACAATGGAAATGATGTGTAAATTAACAAATCAGCAGCAATAAAAAAGCAAGAAAAAAAATAAATAGACGACCATAAAAGACGGCCTTTAGTGAAAGTAGTTAAGATTGCGGAGGCGGAGGTGGCCAACAAAGTAGCACTTGGAGTCACAACAAATGGCTTTGTCTATGACAGTGGACAACAATGATGCCCCAATCGCATATGAAAATATATATATTTTATAACTAATTCAAATTGGGAGCTCATTTGTAAATTTTATGCGAATTAAATTCAAGTTCAAGCTGAGCTCGGGTCAACTTCATTTCTATGGTTTTTGTTGTGTGTGTATGTGTGTGTGTGTGAAATTTGCATTTCCAAATTGAACGACATTAACATGGATAATCGGAGCAGGCAGACACAAAAACCAGAGCATAGCAAACGTTTGCAAAAAAAAAAAAAAATCTTTTATAAGTCCATAAAAAGAAAAAAAACATACAAATGAAAAATACAACAAAAAAATACAACAACCAAATTCAAAGAAGAGAGAAAAGGCAACGCAGCCGAGAAGTCAGCTTTACTTTCGAATGGCTTGTTGTTTGTGTCGTATATAAGGATGGTTTTGTTGCTGTGACTAGATTATAAACGAGCTGCGCTTCAAGCGTTAAAAAACAGCCAAACGAAACGGACGCATCAGATGATCCATTCAAGCATGCGCCCCTTAATGGTAAAAAAGAAAGGAAAAAGCTAATCCCTGGAAATTTCACATGTTTAATCAATTTTCATTATTATTACAGTGTCTCTGCTGGTGTTTGCTCATTGTTAGCATTGATGCACTGGATAATGGATATTTACCAACCAGTCAACGTCCACTTGCCACGGAATATTTCACGTATTCAGCACCGCCGGATGAAGATGCAGGGGCTCCACTTCAGGCAGCAGCCCGTCAACTGGCCAAAGCTTTATCACCCGCCCAACAAGTTGTATTCATACGTACACCGGAAACAAATCTCTACACGTTGACAGCCAAGCAACTAGCTTCACGCAATCCCTTGGATATCTTTGTGTTGCAACGGCAAACGGATGCAAATACTCTCTCCCAGCAGCAGGCTGCCATTGAGCAGCAATTGCGGCAAAAGCCGAGCGTTCACTTTGTAAAATACCGCACTCCGGCGGATGTAAGTCGAGCACTGAGCACTTTACGTGGTAGTTATGAACAGCTGCCGGGTAATAGTATCCATCATGCCATTGAAAGCGCTGATGTCTTCGAGCTGAAGCCAACTAGACCGCCAGCTCCTGTTATATTCAAGATCTTGCCAAAAGATGGATCCGAATATGAGACGCATGAGGAGGCTAATGAACTAGAGACGGCCAAAGTGCAGGCACTCTTTAGGGAATATTTGCCACCGAGACAACGTCGTTAGGCCTTTCGGGCATTTGGGGGCCGTTGCCAAAGACTGTTTAAGTTTAAATTAAAAATATATACATAATAATTTCAAAACGTTTGAAAATTAATAGAGAAACTATGCAAAAATTTTCAAAAGAACTTTGAATTTTCAATGTGGGTGAAAATTATTTAATTATATTACAATTTGTAGTGCTATTTATCTATAGACTGATATTATTCTATGCAATTAATTATACAGTCTCAAAGCTTAACATTTTACTTTTCGAGTTTCGTTCTTCAACCTCATGCTTAACTGCAAAGTATCTCTTAGATAATCATTAAGGTGTTGCCCAACAAATTTCTGTAGCGCCCAATCCTCTCGCTCTCTCTGACAAACCATGCAAATCATTTCTTAAGCAAAATGTCGCTGTCAACGTTGTCGCTTGGCAAACTTTTTAATGAGCTACGCGTAGAGTTTTATCCGCAGCTCACCCGCCCACATGAGACATCTCTAAGGCTATCCATTTGCCATATCCCCCATTTCCGTGCCCATTCCAAATTTTTATGCCCACGACAGGCGGCGCTTTAAGAATGTTTCAACTAAATTACGCCGTCGTGTAGTAGATGGTAAGAACTCGTGCTCATACCATGAAGCTGACATCATTTCGCTTTGCAAATTGTTTTAGTGTCAAAGGTCAAACACACACACACACACACATACACATACACTTGCCATGCGACACGCTGAAGTGCAGCCGTAAAAAGGCTCTCCCGCCACTGCAAATCTGTTGAGCAAGTTTTAGTTTAAGCATTTTTGAGCAACATGAGAACCTGGGCGAAACCTGGTCGCTGTCGCTCGTTAGCGGTGCCTGCCAAAAAACAAAATCTAAAAAAAAAAAAACAAATAACAGAAAAGAGAGGAAACTTTGCCAGTCACGTCAAAGCTGCCGGTTTCGCATTCCTTTTTTTTTTTTTTTTTTTGCGCTGGCCCGCTCTTTCCTAGCCTCTTCAGGAGCTGGAACTTGGTTGCTTTAATTCGAGAGCCGGCGGAGTCATGACTTGCTGCAATTTTTTGGCACAGGTGTGTCCAAGGTCCAGGCGAATACCATCTAGCAGCTGCCAAGTTTGCGTGTTTTTCAATCTTTTCGAGTTTTCCACCCCAACCCCCAGTTTTGTTTTCTCTTTTTTTTTGGCATTTTCCAAATTAGGCGCACTTTTGGTTTGCTTTCTTTTGTTCAACTCTGCCGGAGTGATGAAGCCTTGGAAAGTCATTTCCCATCAGCATGAGCTTAGCAATATAGTAGCGAAAAGTTCGAATATTCACAGACAAGTTATCAAAAATAGCAATTTTCAAATTTTTGAATACCCGAGAGAATAATAATAGAAAAGATTTGAATTACTACTCACTTTGCTGATTCATAAGGGGGAAATCATAAACGCTGCCAAGGATTCGTACTCCATTCCTCCATCTTAATATCTTTGTGTCTGTTTATCTTCAGTTTAAATTATGCAATAGTCTTGTGGCAATATAAAATTATAGATTCATATTGAAACCACAAATAAACTTCAAACTTTGATTATATAAACAATTCGAAATGGAGCCACAAGTGCACATAATATTTTAGAATCTTTAAGATAATTCTCATTTACCATTCCATTTTTGTTTGTTTTAATTTTTTTGAGCGTCGGCGGCGGCGGCGGCTGGTGGAAAAAAGTTTAAATTAGTTAAGCAACTTCATTAACTGGACCGTCGAAAAAGATTGACGTCTCTCGTTTGCAGATGAAAGCAAAGTTGTGGAAAATTATGAAAATTATAATTACTGTCTTAAAGTGAAACCAACACCCAAGATATTATCACCGCAAATTCGGTAGCTGTTGAAACCCAGTGGCACTGGCTGCTGGCCAAAGCCAAAAGCTTTGGCTTCTCTTGTTGTCTTGGCCAAGATGGATTTTGGGGTTTTTTATGACCTGTCGCAGACAACACAAATCAATTAGGGTATGGGGCAGCAGCAGCCATCGAAAAAAAAAAAAACAAGAGAAGAGACCATGCATATTTATAAATGTCGTAAAGTGCATTTAAATCAAAAAAAAAATAAATGAAATAGCCAAGACAAACGGTCAGATCGTGGATGCTAGTGGTGGATAGGCCTAATCTTGTTTATTTTAAATGCGTTGTGAGGCCTTTTTTTAATGAGTGTGGAAGTGGCATAGAAATGAAATCAATATCGCATTCGCTGTCAAGGTCAAACGAGTCATTTTCGTTGGCTTTCGCGGGAACTGGTGGGTGGGGATGGTAGCTGCGCTATGCTATGCGTCTGACTGCAGTCACTGGGCCTATAAAAGAGCCACATAGATGAAATCCCAACACTAGTTCCACCTGTTAGCTCCAGTCGTGCGTTAGCTTGAGACGAACCCGAGATAATTCCATACACAAAATGCGCGTTTTTGTTGTAAGTCTTTGGATGTGAAAATCAATTGATATTCAGCTTGATTTGTAATCATATCTACATATTTCCATAGCTGCTTTGTCTTTTCGCTGCCGCCTGTAGTGCCGACAATCTGGGCTACAACTACCAACCCGTGGCCCATGCCGATGAGGGTGTAGCATTTGTTCCTGGCAGCGGCCTAGTCCCTGCAGAAATTCCCCAGGTTGTGCAAAGTGGCGAAGCTGTTCTCTCCCAACCAATTGAGGCCCCCAGTGTTGTTGCTGCTGCCCCAATTGTTCCGCAGGCTGCTCCACTTATTGAGGAATTCCAGAAGGAATTCTACAGCTATGCTGCTCCAGAAGAGCAGTTCAATGAAGGAGTCAACAACCAGCAAATTGCCAACTCTCTGAAGAAGAATCTACGCATTGTCTTTATTCGCACTCCGGAGAATCAAGGTTTCGAGCGTGCCGCCCTTCAATTGGCCAAACAGTCTGCCCAACAGGAGACAGCCATTTATGTACTGAGCAAGCAAGCGGATGTGGCCAATCTGGCCAAGCAGCTTAACGCCCTTAAGTCCACATCAAGCAGCAGGCCTGAGGTTCATTTTGTCAAATATCGTACCCCAGAAGATGCTGCCAATGCCCAATTGGCAATTCAAAACCAGTACAATCAATTGCCCGGTGTATCCCGCATCTCCAATGAGGGTCGCGCTCCAGTTATTAACTTTGCTTCACCCGCTGCTGCTCCTGCAGTGTCTCGTGGCAGCGCCGTGCTCTCACCCAGCTCGGAATATTTACCAGCGAATGTTGTGGCTAACCAGGATTATCTGCCACCAGCTCTGCGTCGCTTTCGTGTAAAGTAAATATTGATTGATCTTCTCGGTAATGATTCCTAAATGATCACAAAACCCACACCCACTTTCACAGTAATCCTGTAGTTCGATCCCTCATCACGTTATTCCTAAATAGCATGTAAATATCCATACAAAAATAAACATTTGTTAGCTGACAAATTTTCGCATCTGCATGAAAACTCATTTTTGCAGCCAAACTAATTGGACGGTCCTTTCTAAAGGATTCTCCAATTCAAGCAGAACACAGACACGATTTCGGTGTGATTTGTTTTGCAAAAAGGCAAAGCCGTACCAGTATCACACTGCCCTGTTGTCCTTTCACATTTAATCCTCGAAATAATAGCCTGGATAAAACGGCTGGCATGTCATAAAGCCCAGCAACAAGTTGAGCCCTACACACACATAGACACATACAGAACACACACTTGGTCTGGGATACGTTCTAGTTTCTATGTAGGTATATACAGCATAGGGTTTTAGCCCATCCGCCATTCGTAATTGGAGTTATTAGAATCGAAATGAAGCGGTCTGGTTGTAGTCTCAATTTCTCATTTAGGTCCATGCTGTCTCTGGTCTCTATCGTTTCGAGCCTGCGGTCTGTTTAAGTGCCAATGTCCTGTTGCAGGTGGGACCATCGTTCTGCCTGGTGCTCTTCTAATGTGTTCTACCAGCTGACACTGATTGTGAGGCTGCTGTTGTGTCTGTGTGTGTGCGTGTGTGTATGTATGTGGCTTGATGGCTTCCTGCTTCCGTAGTAGGCAAACTCATCATGTGAAATGCCGTACCATTCCCCATTCTTGTTTTTTGTCCCACCTTTTTCATGCCAAGAAAAGCAGCAACAATATCCATGAACTATGCAGAGGATTTCATACGTTGTTGAGTGGAGTCCTTAAATTTCACTTAGATGTAACATAAGCCCGATATAAACGCAACTCAACGTTGCATATATGTATATATGTATCTATGTACATATGTATTCATGGCCATGATGGCAGCTGTTTAGTTAGCCCTGTTTGGAATGGGTGGGGTTAAATGTGCAGGAATCACACGCTTATCAGCAGTCAAGTGCAAAACTGAATCCGTTGCTCTTGCTCTTTCTTCTTATTCTTTTCACATTTTTTGTCAAGTACAGTAACGAATCGCTAAAGCGTAACGACAACGACAATATGGCTGTTGGCTGTTAGCTGTTAGCTGCTAGTATCAAGGGCAAGGAGAGTTATTTGTGGGGGTATGGGAATGGTAATTTACCCTCTACCATAAACGACGTTTGCTTGTCTGCCATTTACCGTCTGACTGCGCTCAGACTACTTCTCCTTCTACTGTTGCCTGTAATTAAGGTGATATGCAGCAGTCAGTCGACCAAATCGACGACCAAGTGCGTGCTCTCTATCCTTGTACAACTGTGCGTATGTGTGTGTGGATGTGGGTGTAAATGCGTATAATATTCTGTGTATATGTGCGTAGGTGTCTGTGTGTGTGTTTGGTATAGAGCTCTGTGTGCTGTTAATGAGCAACCTGCTGTGCGCGGAAAATAAATTATTAAAACGGCATTCACCTCGCCCGCTCAAATGTTGTTAGTGTAAAGCTTCTTTTGACACCAGCGAAAAAAGTTTTGCACAAGTTTGCAAAATTTTTCAATAAAACGGCATTTCAATACCCTTACAAAATCTTTATGCTTATCGCTGTATTAATCCATTTCATTTTGTGGTTACTATAGTAAATTGTTTAATATATCAATTAATTCACTACTTGTATTAGTTGTTGTTCGATATTTATCTTTATTTAACATAGATGTTTGATAACTAAAGTTTTTGCTTTTATTTAAACTTCTATATAACCCTTAAATAGAAAAAATAACTAACTTACTTTTCTTAGTTTCTCTGTGGAATTTTCCGTACTTGAAACACTATACTAGTTGATGTGATATTTTTAACGTTATTCTCTTACACTTGTCACATATTAAATAGGTTAACACCAACTTGGAGGCGTTACAGAAGTGGGTGTGGCTCAAAAGTTCAAGGCTTCTTGTGCTAACTGAAAAGGATAGCAAGTTTCGTAATAAAAAAGTATAGTCTGCTTTTAGGCTGCACAAATGAGATTTTTCTTATCTATAAAAAGAATAAGTTAAAAATGACATAAAACCAATTTACAATTCTTTGAGATTAGAAAAGTGCAGAGTAGACGAAACTAGGCGTGGCAATCCAGATGCAGTGCGATGTTCAATCACAACAGCTGACAGCTGCGGTAAGCCGACGGCACCGCGTAAACAGAGCACCCGGAAAATAAAGGCTCGGTTAACAGAACACAAAAAAAAAAAAGAGAAAGTAGCGAAAAATTGTATTCCGATTTAATTTGTAAAGCGAAAGTTTGGCATTGTTTGCAGAAACGTTGCATTTATTCCTCTCCCTCGTCTGGTGGCTCTCCCTTGTGTGTGTTCTTTTGCTGTACGCGGCCAACCAATATTTCTTTTCAATTTTTGCCAACGTTCGCGTTTTGTTCACCCAAAAGTTTTGTTGTAAAACTAAATATTTTGACATTTGTCCGCATGGTGGTAGCAACTTTGTATGTGTTTTGGAAGGGATTTGACTGTGTGTGTGGGTGCAAATTGAAATGTGCTCGAGACATTTTGTAGCATTTATTGTTTTTGTTTTTCTGCCATCTCCGGTGAGTTTCTTTACCTTTCAGTTGCACACACAGCGCAAAAAGTTGCAAGCACTATAGTTCGCTTTTGTTAATTTGAAAACCGCACCACTCAGATCCATCCCCAACTGGTGTTCACCACACACACACACATACACCGATCCCCTTACCACCCGCAATGAATTTGCAGTTGGCAGTTGTATACCATGTTGTCGGTGTCAAAAAGTTTTACTAGTCCCGCTGCTGCCGTTGGCTGCTATAGTTTCTGCATATTTTCTGGAATTTGTTGCAAAGTGATTATTGGTTGCTTTCCATGTGCATCAGAGTTGTGCCACTCTATGAAAATTAAGTTATTTGCCGTTGGAGCAACAGAAAGAGAAGCCCGCGGCATTTGGTGTATGCAAACATAAGGCAGACGCTTGACTGCCTGTCGAAACTTCGGCACACATGCTGAGAGTTTTGGCTCATTAACTGTGGCAGTGGCACTTCTGAATCTACATTGCCTGACTGGTTGCATATTAATTAGTCGACTTTTAGGCGCTACCATGTATAATTAAGCAACAAACGAGCCTCTTAACAAACCACATCCTGTTTACATCTATCTCTTTCATTCTCTCTCTGTCTCCATTTGCCACAATTTTCTTAGTCCTGGCCATGGGCAAGGCTCATTAGCAGCAGCTGTCTGGTTGATGCTTATATAATATTTATACCTTAATCAAGACACCCAGAGAACAAACCAAAATAAACCACCCACCAACCAACTAACCAACCCTTTATCGTTCTTTACCGAAAATGGTGAATCTCTTGATTTGTCGATATTCGTGTAGGTCCAGGCGTTAATTGCTCATTCCCATGCAAAGTTGTCAGCTGCCTTACTTGTCACCCAACGTCAACCGTCATCTGTCAACCGAAAATTTTCAATCGATAGAGCACATCTGTGACGAGACAATCATCCAGGCAGCGATTCACATGTCCATCTCTCTCCTTTGTGTATTTGTACATGGCTTTGATTTCGTAATGAGGCAAACAGTTCGACTCAACCTCAGAATTTGCCTTAACATTGTTGCACCTTTCAAGAGCAACCAGACAGCAATCACAATTCAGTTAAGCAAAGAAGAAGCGAGAAGGAGGCAGATGGAAAAAAAAGAAAATACTGGTTTACTTTTGGTGTCTTGGGCTTTTGCTGGTGTCCCTGGGCAGGGATCTGATTCTTTGGGCCGGATGTGTTTTACGGCTGTGATTAGTTTATCCTTTCGTTGATTATTGCGCACAACATTCGGCTCAGAGTAGTCGTCAGCCCTTTGGTAATTTGGAGCGACTTTTGACCTTATGTGTGTCCTTACGTTATTTGGCTTTGTTTATGCTGCTGCTCCTTCAATTTTCCTGCACATTTAAAAGGATTAAAAGGATATTCGTCAAACTGAAAGTTACGCAAGTTTGTTTAACGCATTTGTGTGCTCCTTTCCTTTCCCACAAAATCCTGCCGCCTGGTCTTGTCTTTCTTTCTTCCCGTTACCCCCCCTTATATACAGGCTGTAAGTGTTTTTGTTTTGTGGTTGCCACTTCGTTCTGTTTTTCCACATTTGCCATTTTTTTTTTTTTACTCCAGTTTGGGGTCCTTTCTTTTGCCCTTGTTTCTTTTTTTTTTTTTTTTTTTTTGTAGCATGTTTGTTTGTTTGTCCTGTTTTAAGAGGCGCGCCTCTTAACTGTCTTTTTCTGTCTGTGTGAAGAGCCTTTCAATGAATACGCCTTTGGCATTTTGTTTTCAACATTTATTTTATAATGTTTAGTTCTTTCTTTCTTTTTGTTTTGCTTTGTTTTCTCCATTTTACCACAAATATTCGTATTTCGGTATGCATGTATTATGTTATGTTATTATATATATTTATATATATATATATATCTGTATAATGTTGTATATCATCTTTGGTTTTTTTTTTGTCATAAACTGGCCAAGCAGTTTGCGCCCTAATTAGAGCTGAGTTTTAATTAAGTTTCTTGTATTTTACATTTTTATTTTTTCTTTATTTCGTTTCTCTGTATGTCTGTAATTAAATACGTACTTAATTTGTAATTGCAATACATACATACACACACACTCAATTATTACACATTAAAGATTTTTTTTTATTTTTTGCATAGGTTGCAATATTTGTGTTTTGTTTTGTTTTTTTTTTTTACATTTTTATCTTTCGCTTGGTATATCTGTATCTATAAATAAATTTGACTTTTTTGGGTGTGTTTTTTTTTTCGTGTGTGTGTTTTGTTTTGTTGTTGTTTTTCAATTTGCCATTTATCAATAGTAGCTTTAATAATTAATGCTATTTATCTAGATGTTTCTCTTAAAATACAACATTTTGTACAATACAAATAAAGTATATCAAATGGGCAAACGAATACCGAATATTTATGAATGTGAATGCAATGATTGAAATGAATAAAAAACCATTAAAGCCATTGGTTGTGTTCATAAATCATAGCTTTGTTGTAATTTTTTTGTTTTCTTTTCTTTTCCTCGTTTCATAATTGTAAATATAAATATAATATTTTTACACATCTCATGTTTCTATATATATATATATATTATTTTTTTCATTTTTTTTTTTTTTTGTATATATATTTTGTATAATTTGCCTTTTTTGTTATGTTTAATATGCAATGATATGTGTGTGACTGGAAGATTTGAGTGTGAATGAAAAAAATATGTTTGTATATATTTTGGATTTTTATTATATTTTAGGTACCTGAGAGGTAAACCCCCTCAAAAAATAAATTATTCTTTTACTCCATTCAGTTTGTTTTGTGCTTCATGTTGATCGTGTGACCTGATACTTTGAAATTTTGTTAGACCACCCAGCCCGGCCACTGTCTTTGTGACAATTTAATTGTTTGCTTATGATAGTTAATGAACTCTGCATATGTTTTTTTATACGTTGTATCAATGTCACATTGTTTCAAAACTTGATTTGTAATTGTTAATACCTATCCGCACACTTTGTATGTACATACATATATCCATTTATTAGGATGTTTGTACATGTGTACGTGTGGGGAAAAGCGTTAGCAATTCATTTGAATAATTGGTGTAAATTTATTATGTTAATTGCCTTGGTGTACTGTGTGTGACTCTCCCTCTCTCTCTCTTTTTTGTTGATATTTGAATTGAATTTGCCGCTGAGTCCTTTTTTTTAGGAGAACATTTTACAACATTTATGATATGTTTTACGAATTGCTGTGACACCTAAGTAATGTACCGGTATTTTGTAAATACATAGATATAATTTATGTATATTTTGCATATATTATTCAATGCAATTAATAATGATAATAATGCTGATATTTGCATATAGCTTAGACAGATTAACTAAATATAATATGTATGTATGTAATACAATAGTTTGATTAGCCGACACATTTCATGCACTTTAGTTCGAGGGACAATGACAACGACGACAGCGATAATAAGTTACACCAATTTGTACACCAGAGACAGAGAGAGAGATAGAATTCAGAGAAAGACAGAGATAGTGATATAGACAGTAAGAGCATAAAATGTTTTCTTTATATATGCAGGTGAAATGAAAAATGTTTTAGTTTGATTCATAATTTTTTCTTTTTTTTTGTTTATTGGTGGGAAACATTCACGAGTGATTTGAAAAATATATAAATACAATATGTATGTATACATATATATTGATATATATAAAAAAGAATAAATAAACCTGAAGTAAACATAGTCAATCAAAATGAGAACCTGTTCGTGATTGGGTCATACAACAAAGTTGACCTATTTATTGTTTTCTTGCAAATGCTGAGGAATTTGTTCTAAACAAAAAAACCTGTTGTATAGACAATTGTTTTTAGATTTATATCAACCTAAAGTTAGTAATCAAAAATAATTGAGTTAGTCCTTAAAAAGTGTTAAAGCATTATTATTATTAAGTGTTTGTTGTTTGTTCACTTGAACGTTTCTTGTTCATGTTTATGTTATTTTGTATACCAAGTTTTATTAAATATTATTTATTAATTTCAATTGTTTCGTTTTTTGTTTTTATTTAATGCATACACATGTACCTAGTTAGTTTAATGTATAATTTATAAATGTAATTCATTTATTTTTTCATTCAGTTAATAATAGACAGCGTAGCATAGGAAGACGTCAATACCTGCATAAGACATTTTAGCCATATTTCATTTTGGTTTTTATATATATATACGTAAGTATATATACATATATGTAATATGAACTTTATTTTATTTTGTTAAGTTTTTTCTCCACATTGTTTGTTTGTTGTTTCTCTATACAAAAAACCACAATTTATACATACATTCTGTTGAATTTATGTCTCGAACAACCATTAGAAATTGAATTCTTATTTCGGTTATGGTTTTTGTATGTTTGTGTATATATTTATATTTTTGTATGTTTTTATTTCTTTTGTCAAACTGTAGGAAAATGTTTGCCGACTTAATAATACGATTTATCTATGTATATGTTAATTTGTTATCTATTTTATTTTTGTTTTTGCTACATTTGCCATCGAGTTAAGGTTAAAAATAGAAGCCTCATAGCTTTTTAGACACATTATTTTCATATAAACTAGATTGCTAATTGCTTTACACATATTTACTTTGCCATTTTTCTTTTTTTTTGTGATATTTCATTCTATTTTTAGTTGCTTTACATAGTTACAATGTACCTAAACACACAACTTGTGTGAATTGTATGTGTTTTGTGTATGGTTTAAAATTGATTACTTTTAGCAATAGACACAGAAAGCACTTTTTCTTTATTTTTTGTTTTGTCAAAACGTAAAAGAGAAAACCCTTCATTTAAGTTTTACACACTTGTTTATTAATAGCCATAAAGTATGTATATATGCAATTAGTATGTATGTATGTATGTGGCGAAAAATATGAAACAATATGTATATATATGTATATATATAATATTATCCTAGCTACACTCTAAGGACAATCCACTAGGTTTGCCTCTGTGACCATATAACCATTTACATACAACGCAAAACGAATGAGGCCAAAATGAGAAAAGAAAATAAATGAGAGTCTATGTAAAGGACACGGAGTTTTGTTTAAGAAAATGTGTGAGTGTGTGGGATGGGGTCCTATACCAACGCCCCCAAAAGCCCCAGGAGTGGACTATTGGCATTAGAGTTGACCCTTTTTTGCTGTCCGCTTGCTTTAAAGGTCCTGAAGCAAGTTTCTGGTTTTTGGTTTTTTCGTGTTTGTTTTTCTTTTCGTTTGTTTTTTTTTTTTTTTTTTGTTTTTATTTCGTTTTGCTTTGTTTCCTCAAAATGTTTTCAACACTGATTGTATTTGTAAGCTTCTTGGTTTAACTGTCTAATTATTTTACATTTAAACGTTTAATTTGTTCTCCCTTTTCCTATTCCATTAACGTATTTAACCTTTCCTTTATTTTTTTTTTTATTCTTCTTTTGTTTGTGGTTGTTAGCGCTTAAATTCAATTTGCCTTAATCTTAACCTTTAATTGCACACTTGTTTTATTTGTTTTTGTTTTTTTTTTTTTTTTGTCGACTAACCAAAGCGCTACAACACCATACTAAAAAATAAATTACTTCTCTTCATTTTCTTCTATTTGAATTTTGCAATAATTTTTATCTTTTTGCATTTTAGGTACAATTTGCCCAAGCTTTTGACTTTAATAAAACAAAATAGCTGGCAACTATGCTTAATTTTTGGTAAGGGCGGCATTTGCACAAAACTTTGTTGACAAGGCCAAAAAATGTTACACACGCACACACACAAGAGGCATAAGCCTGGTTGCATCCTTGACTAACCTTGAAGTTGGCAAAAATAAAAAAAAAAAACTAAGTTTTTGTGCTTAGTTTTTGTTACTCTTTTTGTTTTTCCAGCTGCTGCTGCTGCTGCTTTTGTTGTTGTTTTTGTTGTTGCTGGGCAATTTCTCAGTTAGTTGGCTTCTCTCCTTTTTCTCTCTCTTGCAGTTGCTCAGTCAGTGGGGCGCTTCTTTCAAAAACTTATGTTCAATTAGCTATACAAAAATTCATTTACGCTACAAAAAATGTCCGTTGCACTGAATGGAACTGTCTTTCAGTTTCGCATTTGACTGCAACTTAATTACAAGCATTCCTCTTTGGCCAGAACTTTTACTTGGCCATTGCATAGCATGTATCTATGCAAATTGTAAGCCAATTCAATTGGCCAAACCCCCTGGGGAGTGGGGAATGGGAACAAAAATGTTTGTGTTTGTGTTGGTTTTTTTTCTCCTTCTTTCTTTTTTTTTTCATCCTTTGTTGCTGCTGCCCTTTGAGCTGTGCTAATTTCAGTGCTCGAATGAGCTCATGTCGTCGGGTTAAATTAAAAATTGGATAACAATCTATGAAGCAAACAAAACAACATTATTGTTGTTGTTGTTGGTACTGTTGCTTTTGTTGTTGCTGCTGGTGCTGCTGCTTTTATTGATGATGATGATGATGAGGGTGCCCTTTTGTTTTCTTTTGTTTATCTATACCTTCTTGTATGTCGGTGGTTTGCTCTCCTCCAGTTAGTTGATTCACATTATCGTTTACCCCTTTTTAGTAGCACAGTGGTAATAGGACAAGCACAAGCAACTGCATCAGGGACCATAGGTGAGTCAATACCGTACCACGAGCACTCCAACCAGCCGATGTTTCGTTGCCATGGCCATTGCCATTACCCAGAGCTGCCATACCAATGCTGGGCGGTGCCGTTGATGTGGAGGAGGTCAACTGTCGCTCAATCTCAACTGCAAAACGCACATAAAGGACAAAATAAGTTTACGATGTCAAGGTAGCCTGACAAAATTAATTGAACTAACTAAAAAGCCATTAAGTTGGAAAATAAATCAAGTTGACAATCTAAGAGTCAAACCAAAAAAAAAAAAAAAAAAATTAATTTGGCCCTTAAATGGAAAAACAACCATCTAGTAAAATCACATGAAAATAAGATCGCAAAAACTTGGTCAGGTTTTATATCGTATACTTTAAATCAAATTTTTGTTTCCTATTTTCTGAAATGTTAAATACAATCCGAATGTAAAAAGGCAAAGCATTATAAATAAGGATAATTAAAACTTAGTGTATGTAAAACTATAAATTATAAATAAAACTTTTAATTAAGAAGAATCTTTATTTTTTCTTTATAACAGTCAAAATATTAGATTATGAAGATATTTAGTTGAATTTGGATTCAGCCAAAGCTTTTAAGTATCAAAATTTCAATTCAAGCTCTACGTTTGCCAATTGATTTTTTATTACTGTCAGTTTAATTTGAATCTTAATCTGATTTCTTGGTTTTTAGTTCGTGGTGAATAGCAAATGTTTTGAGTGCCTATAAATATGCTTTTCATGTTCAGTATTTTGAACTAGCTTATTGTATAAAATGAGGCACTAAACCACAACCACAAACCTTAACATTAACGTGCTATTTTGTCGGCTCGACCGTTGAAAACTTTTGGCATAAATAAACGAGACACTGACAAAAGTGATGGCAGCCTTTAGGGCAGCATGGGAAACAATTACAGTATCTTGAGCATAGCATACTATGGCTGTGAAGTGGCCAAAAACAAATGACGCACTTTACGCAGCATAAATAACACGCATACGCAGGGTTGTTCGGTCCAAGTGACAGTCAAAAGTTGGCAAACAGAAGAAAACAGGTCGCCGCCGGCTAACGACCATTCTGAGTCATGGGTCGGGTAATGTGTAAATTATTTCATACAATTTAAGACAATTTACAACACTGGCTCACAACGTTCTCAACGACTCTTCAGGAGTCTTAGCAAGGAAGGAGTGCATGGTGGTTGGAGCAAGTGTTAACAACCGGTCTTGTAGACAAACAATGCCAACAAATATATGTATGTATAAATTAACCTTTGTTTGCTTGTGGAAAAGAGATGGAAAACGAGAATTAAACGTAGGCAAACACCATAGACGTGACGCGCCCAGTTTGTTGTAAAGCCAAGAACTCAAATATAAATTGCGGCAAAATTGTGAAAACTGCCAAAACGAGGACAACAGCGTCAGGGGTCTTGAATTTCGTTTATGAAATTCTCTGGCAAAACATGTGAGGAGTTGGTCGTCAGCTAACGGTATTATCATGCTAATTTATTTTTTTTTTCCCCCGTCCGAGATTCTTTCTGACATTTCATAATTCTGCACCGAATCACCGTGCCACGTTTTTGATGAGCTCACTGCTCGCAATTTTATGAAGCGTAGAGGCAAAACAAATATTATGCTTGCATAGCATTACACGAAGCGCAAAACAAATATCCATATATGTACAGGCACAGATACATATGTGTATGTATATACATATATCGTATTCCGATACACAATTATGCATATCACGCATACGACGCGTTGTGCGACTAGGGACATGTATATACATATACATTAACATCCCACACTCACCTTTAACAGAATACGTTTTGTAGTCGGCATACTGTTCGCCCTGTCCGACAGTCGCTGGTATCGTTGAGAGGCAAGTGATCTCCATACGCCCATTGCTGCCCACATGCTGCTCCGTTAGCTCGAGATTAAGCTGACTAATGCTAAACATACCCTTCTCCTGCTGGGCAGCTGTAACGGCTGCAGCAGCCGCTGCCACACCACTACCACCGCCCGGATGGGAGAGTGGACGTTGATAGCCAGCGGCCAACTGATTCATTGGCCCAGCATTCGATGGTATACCCAATTCTTTGTTCAAATTGGGCGCTTGTGGTCCAAAGCCGCCGCTATTCAAAGTGCTGCGTATAATGCCCAAAGCATTCTCATTTATATGACGTCGATATTTGCGATTGGAGTTCCTGCAACGATCAAAGATGGATTCAAATGAGAATTCGGAGACTTTAGCCATTTGCACACAAATAAAATCGTAAATATTTGCATTTTATGATTGATGTGCCAAGTAAGGAGAGAAATGCTAAACAATAGGCAGGCTTTACCAATGCTAAGCACGCACAAATGCCAACCAAATGCCATGCCAAATCATTTATCCAGAGTATATTTCCAATAAAATGTTTATTTACTTAAATGTCAAAATGAGAATTTCATCAAATCTGCTGATAAATTATTGAATTTAATGCGCAAATGAACGACTTGCTCATTTCCTTTTCAAAGGAAATTGCATACTTTATACATTCTGTTCATTTTATTTTGTATAATTTTCTGATTAACTAACTGACTGTACTGTCATATTTAAAAGCTGGCAAAATGCTTTCAAAATAAATACTTATATATATATATATTTGGCACCATTTAAATTAAAGTTTTACTCAGCCTCTAATGGATTTTCAGTATTACTGCCTGATTAGTTTGCATTATTCAAATGGCAGTTTGCCGCTCTACAACCGTCTGCTCTTGCCTCTTTCTCTCACACATTGTAAGTCTAATTAGCCTTTACGACTTTGTTTCATATTTGATAAGAAACCTGAGCGGCATATAAATGAAGACGGCAGGAGTTACGGGTAAGAGTTAGAATTGTGGAATCGTAATTACCTGAACCCCGAACACGGAGAGCAAGACGAACCGACGATGTGTGTGACGACATGTTGCTTTATTACAAATGCAAAATGACAGCGAAATTACCTGAACACATACGCACACCAACCCCCAATACACAAATATACACAAAACACATACACACCCACACACACACACAGACACAGTCATGGCAAGTGCGTGCCGAGACACTTGAGCAAATAATGTCAAGACCATAAACTTTAATGCATCGTATGTGCTGGCAAACCAATTGTCAGCTGTGTGTTAGTTTATAGCTTCAAGCCTCAATTTATGGCCCATGAACGAGCTGAATGTGCAGGTTTATTAAATTTTGTGGTAAATTTACTTTCCAAAATGTTTAACAGGCTAGCGTTTACTTTCATCTCATTTAAACAATTATTTCATTTGCATAGCAGTTGCAACTGAATGACTGACTCGGAGGCAGACTGATTGTCGGTCAGGGGCTTATGCAAATGGCAAACTGAAGAAGCCTTTTGCTTAAAAATTATATTTAAATATTATTTAACTTAAATGAAGGAAGGACAGAGCTAGAGGAAGAGAGGGGGAGGAAAAGGGAGTAGAGAGAGAGAGAGAGAGAGAGAGAGAGGATGGGAGGCAAAGTAAGGTGTCAGCAAAAATGTACTTTTTGTG
The DNA here is from genome assembly GCA_035045865.1 of Drosophila austrosaltans. NCBI lineage: Eukaryota > Metazoa > Arthropoda > Insecta > Diptera > Drosophilidae > Drosophila > Drosophila austrosaltans. The sequence continues at coordinate 8,277,295 of JAWNOQ010000049.1, read as the reverse complement.
TGTGAGTATTTTTGCTTCTTCCTCTGCTAATCTATTTGTGTGACTGTGTATATGTATATGTGTGTGTGTGTGTGTGTATGTATAACTTGAACGTGCTTCCGTTGTGTACAGAGCACAAGAAAAGAGGAAAATGTTATGGAAAATATTATGCAAAGAACTTGGCTATGCTTTACGACGAAACGTAAATACCCTGCAAATGGTTATGCAAAGCAATCACATTTCGTTTATAGATTTTGATTGCCAAAAAGATTGCATGCAACTCAACTTGTATTTGTGGATAGGGTATATATGAACAAAAAGCAAACAATTGGGCCACATTGCCATTAGGCTGGCAGCCGGCAACATGGGAGGAAAACTTAAGCAACAGCAAACAACAAAGGAAACCAGTAACAGTAACAACCGAAAGCCAACGCCAGCAACAGTAAGCCAGTTCAAACTGAAAGGGTGAGAGAAAGTAAACTAGAGTGGGATAGACAGAGATTGAGAGAGAGGTGTGAGATGGAGAGATGGAGCAAACAAACAAATGCAAGGCAAAACTCAAAGCAAATGCACATCATCCGCATAAGCCTTCGACAGCTTGACTTTGGCTTCACGGCAGCAACGGCAACAACGACGACAACGACGATGGCAATGACGACGACGACGTTGGCAACAGGAACAGCTGGAGCAGCTTCAGCATCATCAACGTGACTCTTGTTACTGTTTCTGCAGTTGTTGTCTTAATAAAATTCCTTATGCAGCGCACTTTTTACAGGAAAAGCAACAACCGGCAGCAGCCGCAGTAGAGACAGCAGTAACAGCAGCAGCAACAGTAACACAAACAACATCAACAGCAGCAGCAGTATGATAAGTCCCCGTGGCAGGAAGCTCAACTTCAAAACATAACAAAGTTCCCAAGCCCAAGCAATTCAAATCAGACAGGAAATGCCAGTTAAAGTCTTTGATATATATGTTTAGCTCAGTTATGGCATGACACTTTAAATTCGATTTAATCTATAAATTTTCTTAACTTGCCACTGACATGCAAAAGGCAATGCTTTGGTCTAACCATGCTCTAGGCGATAATTTGAGAAATACGCTTAATTAATTGATAAGTCATGTAGTTTTACTAGTCTGCTGCTACTGCTGCTGCCAATCCCGGTTTGGCTCTAGTGTGGCAAAATTTATGTGTCTCTGGGCCACAAAAACCGCAACCTAATTTAGTTTTCAAACGCAAGCAAACGAGCTAAAGGCGTTGAGCGTAACGCAACAAAAACCTTTTAGCAATTTATGATAGAGAAAACGGCACAACTAATACACAGATACATACACACAAAAATATATATATATATATATAGTCAGAGACAAAGACAGTGAGCCACAGCCCAAAAGATTTCCAATACAGGACTTCCATTTCAGTCATACTAACTAGTTTCACCCACTCAGGAGAAACAAGGAAAGTAACTTAAGTGGCGCAAAAGGCTACGTGCAAATGCCATGAATTTCTTATAGTATAAAAAGAGGTCTTGAAATCGGAAACCGGAACTTGGGCTAACCGCAACTTGGCAATAACAACAACAACAAAACCAAAAAACAAAAAAAAACAAGAAACAAGACAACAACAAAAACAAGAGCATTAGCAAGCCGAACAGATTACCAGTTAAACTTTTTGCTAGGTTAACTTTGTAATGCCCAAAAAACTGTTGGCCAAAATCAAAGTTTAGTCCGAAAATTGGAGGAAACTGTGGTAGTGTTGGCCAAGAATGGATTGTGTTGTGGAGGGTGGGAAAATTGAAAGTTTAGCAGACTACATGCAAATTTCTTTGTCATGTAATTGGCCAACAGTTGGCTAATTTCTTATTAACTATTCAGGAGTGTAAAATGTTTCGTCATCGAGCATCGATGGCAAGTTGCTTTGGCAAATAAATAATGTTGACCTACGTAACAAGTGTCTAACTTAGGGCAGAAATGCGCGCGCGCATAAAAGTATGCCATGGTATATTACTTTAGAACTGGGTTAGCCGAGCTGGCGAGGACAACAACAGCAATAGCAGCAATGGCACCGGCAGCAGGAGTTGTAAGGAGGAGCAACAATAATAATGCCTGGCGGCAGCAACTGCCACGCATGTAAAATTATAACAGACAGCGAAGGTTCTTTTGTATGTCGTCGTTTGTGCCTCCTTGTGGCATGCGGTTCATTGAATAATTTATTCACTATAAAGTGGCATCCCTACTACCCCTTTTATTTTTTTATGCCAAGAACACAGTCGGACAGGTAAAGGCAGTCAAATAGACAGACAGACAAGCGAGCGACTTACATCGCATTGTGATAGCTGACATCTTACATACGCTTGCTCCATTGTCGTTGCCGTTGCCCTTCCTTGTCAAGGACAGCATTGTAAATACCCTTTAGACGGAGGGAATTGTAATTGCATGCAAAATGGTTCGCTTGGTTAAAATTTATAGGTAGTACTTGCTAAAGAGAAAATTCGTTACCCACGCTATAATATTTTCATTTCCTTGCAAAAAAGAAAAAAATCAGCAAACTGTTGATATAAAAGGTTCACCGATTACTTGGTCATCTTATCCTATCATCATATCTAATAAATTACCAGTCATATATAATTTTGCAAGCTGTCTTCTAGCCTGCTATATAAATGTATATTTATATTTTACTTTCAAAAGCATTTTTCAATTTTCAACCTGAATATCAAAGCCATAAAGTATTAATTTTCCATGTTGACACTTGCCACACGTTGCAATAAATAATTGTCTGCAGTTGTAAAGTTCACCCAGAATACAGGTGTTTGGTCTGACACATGATTGCCCAAGGCGGGCACTTGGATAATTCTCGATAATTGTGCATGTATTGTCAATCAGATGGTTGCATGTGCACTTCATTTACAATGTGGTAACAAGCAATTCGATACTCATTGAGAATGCTGTCAGTAAAACGTTTAGTTAATTGGCATTTATGCAGTACAGTTTGAGAGGAATTGTTTAACAATGTTAAAGCCACTGTAAAGTATGCCATATTTTGTTTATAACCTTTTAACATTTTTTCATTTGAATTAGGTAATAAATGCATGAAATTGAGCTGCCCCCCCCCCCCCACCACCACATCTCTCTCGTAAAATACACAGACAATAAATGTTTTCATAAATATAAAACCCTTAACTATAATATGCCGCAAGCGGCGCTAGTTAATTTACATAAATACCTTTTTTTTTCTTTTCTCTCTCCCTCTCATTTTTTATGTCTGTGTTCATATGCATATTTACGAAATGGCAATTTTAGCTTTAAAGCGGGGGCAGACAATGGCCAGAGATATGTATTTATATATATATACAGTGAATAACAGTTGGTCGAACAATAGATAGCTGTTTGAATTTTTTTGTGTATGCTATAACCAGTTTCCACTGTTACTTAGCTCTTATGCTAACTATGCTAATCTACCAATTGACAGGCTAAAAAATTTATATGCATGAATTAATTTTTAATTTGCTAGTCATTCCCAGAACTGTGTGTTGACATTGTAATTGATTCAATGTTATTATAATTGTTGCTGTTGTTGTTGTTTTTTTTTTTTTTGGCTAATATTTATAATTAATTAACTATTCGAAATCAGTCAAGCGAATATTTTTGTTTGGCCATTGGTCTACATTGGCGTTAATAATTTGTGGCCTATCAGTGTCCCAGCTCCCGTATCTCTTCATTTGTATACATATTTATATTTGCATTTCATTTTTGGTTTCATTTTCATTCATTGAGGCAAAAATTCGCAATAGGTTTTTATATCTTTGTGATTTATGCAAACTAATTCGCTGGCGTATCCGCCAGTTGACCATAGTTTTGCGTCACTTGGAATGGTTTGGCATCTATATGATATGGATTATCGGGACAAGTTACAACGGCATTGGTTACGCATCTTCAGTTTAAGAGATTGAGTATAAAAACGCTTAGATATGGCAGCGGCCGGCACAGAAATCTCGCACACCTTGAGGCGTGATCAAGCGGCAAAACAAAAAAAAGTAGACCAAAAAAGTGCATTATAAAATAACAAAATGCGTGGATTTATTGTAAGTGAAATTGCTCTCAATCACTGAATGTGTGAGTAATGCAAAAGTTAATTTCCTCAACAGATTTTTGCCATATTGGCAGTAGCAAGCGCAGATGTAGGTGGCTATAACTATGGCACAGGAATAAGTGGCTCTTTAAATGCAGGTTCCGGCGCAGGTTCCTCTCTAGCTGGTGGTTCAAGTGGAAATTTGGTCAGCGGAGGTTCCATTTCAAGTGGTGGCAGCTCATCCTTGGGCTATTCAAATAGTCAACAGGACTATGCTCCCGTCAATGCAGAATTTAATAAGGAGTTCTTTACATATTCGGCACCAGAGGCTGATTTTGAGGACAACAAGAGTGTCAGCGACTTGGCTGCCTCCTTGAAGAAGAATTTGCGTGTTGTTTTTATTCGTTCACCCGAAAACAAGGGCTTGGAGAATGCTGCACTGGCTCTTGCCAAACAGGCTGCTGAACAGCAGACCGCTATCTATGTGCTAACCAAGCAGGGTGATCTCTCAAGCCTGGCCAATCAGTTGCAGAACCTGAATCATGTGAGTGCAAGCAAGCCGGAGGTGCATTTCGTCAAGTATCGTACACCGGAAGATGCTCTCAATGCTCAGCGAACCATTCAACAGGAGTACGAACGTCTGGGTGGCTCTTCAGCTTCGCACAATGGTGGCATTGCTCCAGTGCTAGATTTTGCCACCAAACCATTGCCACTGCAGCAGCAGCAGCAGCAGCAGAAATTCGTGCAGCAACCTCAGTTACAACTGCAGTTGGATGAGCGTAGATCCAGCACTAGCTCTTCCTCCTCAGGCAGCGTGTCTAATATTGGTGCCGAGTTGGAGGCACCCAGTGCTTATATTCCACCCCCAGCAGCAGCTCCAGGTTCCACCTACTTGCCAGTGAACAAGGTCAAATGAGAAGCCATCCTTATGTTTTAGAAATTAGCCAAATTGTGTTGCATAGTCATCTAGCTCCTATGTTATAAAATATAAATTTAATTTTAATGCCTCCTGCTGCTTGTTCTTGTTGAGATTAATGTGGCACGCCATTTCAGCGTCTTGCGGCTAATTCTATTTCTCTTGTTCCTTGCTCTCTTCATCTCTCTGCAACCTGCAATTAAAGCTAAAAGCGCAGTGGCATTGAAGGCGAACACGTTTAAAAATTGCCGTAAATTTAAGTGAGTGAAGGTAGACCCTGTACAATTAGTGTCCCGGATTATGGCACATCGATGTTGGCGGCGGACAAGCAACCGTTGACCCGCCCCCACACCCCTAAAAGATTGCCGTCGCACACGCGATTTGCGGCAGTGGCATTAAGTCAGCTAATTACGGCCACACTACCAGCCAATTTCTTTACCGGTTACCAGTCCGACATTTAATGGCCGCCCTTTTGAGGGTCAAGTCACTGGCAATTTTGTCGTGCGAAAGGAAAAATGAAACAAGGGAAAACCATACTGAAAATTAAATGAAAATTACAAGTTGCAACGGACAAGGGAGTGCCCAAAATTTGGACAGTCCAAAGTTCGTTAATGGCAAAGAGTCGAAAAGAAAGAATCCTGTCTTTCTCTAATATAATTTAAGAAAATTGAAGTGATTGCAATTCAAACACAAATTGTACAACACTTATTGAAGAAGAGTTTGTTAAACTTCCTGGCAGCAATTTAACTTCGCTATTCTCTTGACTTTATTCGTGTCTGGGCCACCTGTTTTGGTCTATAACACAAAGCAAGTTTTTGTAAAGGCAACTAAAGGGCCAGAATAAAAGGTTGGCTGGCTGGCTGACTGGCAATGGGCAGCCAACCTGAAAGAATAGCCGTTAGATGCAGACTAAAAACCTTACAGAGCAGACCTGCAACATATCTCTATATACATATATACATATATAGATATATACATTTTAGCTTTGAATGCCACAAAAGGCCTTACGTGTTGCACAAGCATAAATTGTGCAACAACGTGTAAACTACTTTTTGACTGTATGAAACGTTCCATTCCCATATCCTAGCGATGCCTCACCTTACCTACCTTTGCTCAGCTCAGATCCCAGTTGCCTCGACAAGTGTTCATTCAACGTTACGTGCTACGCCTTTTACAACCATGCCACTTCTGCATCTGTTGCTATTGTTCTTGTTATTTTATGGCTGCAAAACCCTTTGTTCTTTCTCGACTGTTGCACTCTTAAAGGCATTTTGCAGGTTCTTGGGTGAGGGTAAAACAAATGCAAAATACAAATTGTTGCAGTTTGCTTAATGAGTTGGCAAAATGGTTAACATTATAATGTTTAAACTAATACATAATATTCTCAGAGCGATGAAATATTGTTATTTAACAAGTAAAGCGGTTAATTACAACTTTGACAGTCGAAGTGAACACACATGGCGTATACTCAATATTTCATTCAGTACGTGTATACATAAATCTTGCAAGGTCGCTAAGGGCCTGACTTTGGCAATGCATTTGCATAAAATAACATGAATATTTCGCAAAAGTCACACATACATACAGACTGCATATAGTAGGGCACACGTGTGTGTGTCTGTGTGTGGATGTGTGTGTGTGTGCGGGCAATGTGTTTGTATGTAGTGTAGCATAAACTTAATAAACAGCGCAGTTTATGCCACGCCTGGCCAGCCAAGGCAACATATATACATAGACAAATTTATGCACATTGGCATGCACATAAATGTGGCACGTTACTGGCACAATTTGTTGTTTTTGTTGTTGCTTTTATTGTTGTTATTGTTTACCGGTGCACTACTTTTTTTTTTCCTACCTAGTTCCAGACTGTTGCATATACATATATACTTGCGAATACCCCCTTACATACTTGGCCCGCTTATCGCATAATTTTATGGCAAAATGTTTTTCAAGTTTTTTTTAGTACTCCATATTAAAGGTATTAAAATCACGCCCAAGTGAGTGCCTAGCAGGCAACAAATTTCCTTAACCTTAATCACAATTTCTTGCTGAAAATCAAAATTTTACTGAATACCCATTAATTTTCTTTTGAATTTATATTTTCTCTAATCACAACGAAATTGTTATGTAAACTTTTTGATAAATATACACATCGTAGAAGATACAACTGTGCATATATTTAATGACTTATTTTTAAGACCTGAGCGTAGCTTAAATATATAAAAAAAGGGCAAGATAAAATGGGCAAATAAGCTAAAGAAGTTGGTTATAAGAATGGATGATTAGTTTTAAATAAATTAAATAAAAAAATTCAGATAACTCCCAATTAGCTGACAAAAAGGAAATAATTACAACTATTTAGTGTACATTCATACTTTCACTAAGATAATTACACCACAATGTACATACATACATTCATAATTATATTTAAACATATATGTAAATTTTTGCTCATAAAGTACTACTAATTTCCATTAGCCAGAGCGCTCCATTTGAATTGCAGCAAATTATTTATATTAAAACGCATAGTTTAACCCTGTGTTTTCTTGCTATTGTTGGCACATTAAGTAAATGTAATTAGCACACGTTTGCAAGAGAGGAATGGTATGTATATAAATAATGGAACTGTGTTGCATTATGGAAAATTAACGAAACTTTGGCTTATTTCAGTAGAAATTTGCACTTTCCTTCCCTCTCCGTTTTTTTTTTGTGTACAAAGTTTGGTAAATTGAATGAAAGCCACTGATAAAAATAGAAAAAGTGAAAAAAAAACACAGTATATGTATAAGTAATGCATAAAAGTTTGCTCAAATGACAATTGTCAAGGGTCATGGCATTTAAGATAAAACGTATTTAGATCTACCATTTTATAAAGGAATGCATTTGCATTTCAATTGTTGAGTTTATATATATATTTTATGTTCATGCTTTGTATATACAAATGTGTACTTAGTAAATCTGTATTTATTTACTTTATTTAAGCCAAACTGCGGTCGTAGCCACGTGGCGTATTTATAACACCCCGCACGGCCACACAACTTCAAAGGGCAGCTGCTACTTCGCAGAACTTCCAAGTAGCTTGGGGCTTTCATTATAACAACACCACGCCCACTCACACTCACACTTCTATAAACATACACACACATATATATACTCAAATATACACACACACATTCTTTTTGGCCCACTCTTACTCTTGGCATTCAAACTTGGCTCCAAAAAGTTGGTATATTGGAAAAGTTTCTCTGCTTGATTTTTAATATCACAGGTAAGCGTAAATAATTTATTGCATTCATTTACGTTTCACTTCCAATCGCGCCACATAAAGATTTCCAGCTTTATGTATGTCGGTGGAACTTGTGAATTGGGTAAGGGGAAGAGAAGGTGGGAGAATAAAAAAATTATTTATGCGTTATGCTCGTACCACGTCAGCCAGTAAACTCGAACAATGTGCCAACAGTCATTCTCGGCCCTGGCCTAGCACCGGCAAATCCTTTTAGACCTTAGATAAGAAAACTTTAATAAACACGCCACACACGCAACCAGGGAAAATTGATAAGAATATGAAAAGTTTTCGCTCTCTGGCCACTGAGTAAATCAAGAGATCCGTTCAACTTTTCACATTGCAAATATGTATATATGAATTTTCAAAAAAAAAAAAGAGTTGGGTTAGATGACTGATAAAAGTTGCAGCATTTTAATTTCTATAGCCCATAAATATCTAGTTGAAGCGCGAGTTCAGCTTATGCTAACTTGATTAATGTTCATAAATAGAATTTTTTTTATGTTGCTGTTGCCGTTGAGCTTACCTGTGCTTCTTCATTTCCATTTGTTGTTGCTTTTTTAACTCCAGCTTCTTTTTGTTCAGGTCATAGTTGCGCTGATGTATCTCGTGAATTTCACCCACATCATGATAGTTGGCAAGTGAACTGAATGGATTATTGTAGATGCTGCCACCACCATGATGGCTGCCATGCCCGTCGTGATGATGCGGCGTAAAGTGCGACAAATCATCTGCAGTGTCCCAAAAAAAAAGGAAGAAAGAACGAAATGAGTCAAAAGCTTTGGCAATCACACTAATTAAGGTACATTTGGTCCCCCTAACTCTATGTCAAAGTCAAACAGTTTACATAATTGAGTAAACTTGCTTTTGTCTTTCAAAAAAGACAAATTAGTTAAGATTTGCCACAGAAGATTTCAAATTGAAAATTTAAATCTAAAATTGTCTAAGCTGTATTACAAAGTAATATTCTATCTTAAGGTCTGCCTGCTAGTGATATTTATTTCTTAGGGCATATCTTTGATTTTCTGATTTTTTTTTGTCATAACATTTAATGAAATTTCTATACCTTATGTTCATATTCAGCTCATATAGTTTTCTGTACAGATTATCAGTTTGAGCTTCGACAATTGTAAACATTTTACCTGAAAGAATTTCATTTTCTGCCTACACACATAGGGGATAAGGAATTTTATTAGGCAAAGCAATTGCCAACTGCCCGTCCGTTTTTACTCACCGCCACGTGCTCCGGCTGGCCAACGAAGGCTTTTGTCATAGCGGTCCATAAAGTGAGGGACATGATATTGCGGCTGGTACTGATTGTAGTACTGTGGCTGATAGTACTGCGGCTGCAGCTGACTCAGCTGGTTTGTCTGCTGTTGCTGCTGGGTGCGACGTTGATGCTTGCCATTGAATGAATACACATGATGGGTGCGCACGTACTTCTCCTCCACCTGCCCGTTTTTGTCCAGTTTATTGTGTGATGAAAGGAGGATGAGAAAACGAAATGAGATGAGATGAGTTTTTGGGGGGATAAGAGACCGTTGAGTAACAATTACAATAAGCTTGACACAAAAGTCACTTCAATGTCAAACTTTGACAGAGGGCGGCATACAGTTGAAAATTAAATATGAACGATGGCACAGCGGGTGAAATCGCCATCTTTTTAACCACTGCCCACACACACACACACATACATACATATACAAATATGGATGCATTGCCTGGTCGTTTGGTTTGGCCAGTTGGCTCTCCGCGCCCTAGGGGCGCGTTTTTGAATAAATTTCATTTTAGACTTCTCTTATATTCCGCAAGCCAGTGGCAGACATAATAAATTTATTTTAAATTTCATTTCCTTTTTAATTTTTATTTATTTTTTTTTTGTTTTTGGCCTGGAAGGGTGGAGGCTGACAGCTGCCGCAGCTTTGGCAGCCTTTGGACTGGGTAATTAAAATGAAAGCTACTCTGACCGCTCATGTAGGCCATAATTATAAAATGGCTTAAAATGATGTTAATCTTAATGCACCAGGCACATCCCATGGCAGTCATTCTGGCAATGGGCATTATCTGCCTTTGGTCAGCAACCAGTTGCCACATAGTATAATTTCCCACACCATGCCACATGCCACAAATTGTGGATGCATTTGCACGCAAAACATTATTTAATTGCAATTTGACTCCGATTACGGCGAAAAAAAAAAAGAAAAACAGTCAACTCGACCAACATTCATATAATCGAATTACAAAACATTTCATACAAACTAAATACAATTCGAATCGATTTGATTTGAATCGCAATGAAATATGTAACACGCGTCCAATACAAACCTTTTTACCATTGATTAGCCACGTGACGTGCGGTGCGGGTCGTCCGCGTGTCGTGTTGCACAAAGCGAACAGTTTTTCGCCAACCGCAAAGGGAGTGCGCTTACGAAACTTAATGGTGGGCGGACCAGTTTGTGGCACTAAACGGGAGAAAGGAATTAGAACAAGGGTTAAGAGACCATAATTATAGTAGACGAATATATTGTTGTAATTGTTGTGTTAATTGTTACGCACAGAAAACGCTCATTAGCTCATCGGCGCTGGCCTTGGTAAAAATGGGCGTATCCGTTGAGACTTCACAATAAAATTGGCCAGACAAATCGAATTGTACATCCTTTAGTGTCACCTGCTGCTCATTGGAGTTCTCCCACTAAACCCCCCCCCAAAAAAAAAAGAAATAAAAGGAAAGTAAACATTTAATTGGTTTATATAAGAAATTGTTTATCAAATGCAACACACACACAAAGAAAAAAAAAACAATTTTATTCAATATGTCTGTTGATTATGCTGTCAAATTGCTATTTGGTACTTACATCAATCTCAGCCCCCTCAATGCTTGAATTACGAAATGGCGGATTTCGTCCATTTATAAACTCAAAAAACTTGCCCTTGTCAACCTTCAGCCATGTGACCTGCAAACAAAAAGTAGACAAGAGATATTGAACCATATTAAATAACATTCCTACAAATCAGTCAGCCGAAATATCAGCCAAATGTTAGTCGCTATTTCACTTCTGTATCTGACATTGATTGAATATATATCAATGGCAGATGTGACCACACACCAAGACAAAGATATGTCATTGGATTGCTTAATATGCCCGACACAAGTTATTTAAACAATTGTTTATATGATGTAAGTACTACATAAGCGTTTGCCATTAAAATACACATTCCTTTTGCCCATTTGTTGCAATTAAACTTTTGCAACAAGTTTGTAATAAATAAAAATGTCTGCGCGTTAAACTGGAAAAAGAAGCTGTAAATAATTAAACATATTCTCTTTGATATCAAACGGGTATGTTGGAATTGTGACTTGCTAAAGCAAATATCACAATTAGTACTCTAATGATAATAATAAATAGCATCCAATTTACAATTAAGGTTTCTGCAATTGCACTTATCATTTTATAATTGCAAAATTTGCCAATTTGTTTTAAGGATATTAAATCTTCGAACCATTTCTAAATTATCCTATCTTTAGAAAATGCCACAAGCGGAATAGGGAATGTCGCCCCATGTAATTAAAAACAAAAATTTTAGCAACGCAACTTGCATGGCCACAAAAAGTTGTAACTACGCTTCCTCTTCCTGCAACCACATAAAAAAAAAAAAAAAAAAAAAAAAAAAAAAAGAACCAAGGACCGGGAGGGCGTTATGTCGGGCTTATGGCAATGAAAACGAAAAACGACAACAACAATGACAAATATGAATAATGAAAATGGAAATTAATTTCCATGCGCAAGTTTTTGCACACAAAAACAAAACTTACAACTAGTTGAGTGAGTTGAATGGTTGGGTGGAGTAATGGGTAGTTGAATGGATAAATGAATGAATGAATGGGTGGGTGCCTAGCTGGTTGGTTGGTTGGTTGGTTGGTTAAATTCCGTTCTGTTGTCAACTGTTTTTAATTACACACACACACATCCATAACACTTTATTTATGATGCGTATGAACTTTAATTTATAATAATAGCATTAACATGGCAAACATGCTAGTACCTGGATTAATTTTCTGTAAGTAATAAAGTAATTTATTTCGATTTCGCCGACTTTGTGTCCTAGTTAACCTTTCATGATTGTGGCAATGGACAGACTTGCTTGATTGACACGCTTCAAAATAAATTGCATTGATTGCATGCGACTTAATAATATTAATAAACCTGTCTATGTGTAAGTGGTGCGGGGGATGGGGTGGCGGATACATACATATGTGTAATTTGTACCACAAATGTCGCCATGATGAGGCCGCGTGTGCCATGGATGAGTGGTCTGTATGGCAACCGAATCGATAAGGTACACGCAGCTATAATAAAGTAAATATTGCGACCATTCACCCACACACACAAACACACACACACAGACATTGAATGTCCGGCCCTAGAGCCGTCAGACACGCATCAATTTTGATCAGGCACTTGTGGCAATTTGAAGTATTTCCCCCGTTGCCTTGACAGGCAAGTCAAGGTGGCGCCACTCTAATGCTCTATACAATAATAATCATCATAATAATGCCAATGTATCTCAAAGTAATGAAAAAAAAAAAAAAGAATGCGAGACATTCTAAATATTTGTTTTCCACATTCTTTCCTTTGCTGACTGCCAATTCCCACCCTAACCAAAAATTATAACTTTTCGCAGTGTTTGCTTTGGTGTGGCGGTACGTAAAACTGACTTTTGTTGCCCTCCTTCGTTTTATACCCTATAAACGTATAAGTGAATTGGGTATATAGTAAAAATGAACCATTTACAATCCTATAATATAATACCTATATATACATATATATATAAAAAAGCAAAACAGATCCCTGCAAAGATTGTAGTTGGGTTAAAACATTTGTTGGAAAGTAAATATAATGCAGATATCAGTGTATTATCTCACTGAATCTTTCATTAAACATTTAATGAATTTTACCTAACTTTTTTTATAGCTTTAAATATTAAATACTATTTTTACAGAATTTAAAATTTTCATAATAACAAAGTTTTCTAATTTTATTTTAATATATTTTTCGTTACTTTTATTTTACAGCCACCTTAGCTTAGGGTAACTTAATGTCGTCTCTAAAGATTTTAATATTAAATATTCGGCGTTTTATTTATTAGTGGTACCCGCGTGTAATGCTGTTGCTTTTATATTCAAATAAAAAAATAATGCTAAAAAACTGACGGCAAATCAAAAGCTCATTATTGTGCACTGACCGCTGCTACGCTGCCGACCGTAATTAGTTTATTTAATATATATACATATATATATGTATGTATTTATATTTGTTTTCTTTATGCCGTCGGGACGACTTTTTTTATGCCTTCTTCAGAAACAAAAAAAAAATATGGTGTTTTTACATGTGTACGTGTATATGCCCTGATCCCATTTCATTTGTTTTCGCATTCGCATTTGCGTTTTAATTGCCCTTTTTAGTGCCACTTCCACACAATTTGCCATGCTTCGTGTAACAATTCGAATGGCATCGGTCCGAGTACCGCATTCGCTTATATATTTAGTTAATTATACTAATTAGCTATAGTAGTGGCCACCAGCGCCAACCGACCAACCGACCAACCAAACCAACTGGCCATATGGAAAAAAATAAACAAATTAGACGGCAACAGGCGGCAGAGAGTATACACACCCGCAACCCGATTCCACCTTTGAATAAGTCTGACTTTCTGCGGCTTGTTGGCTAATTGTGGACATGTTCTTATTTCCAGTATTTGTGCGACTCAACCGCGCATTAAATTTGTTAGTCTGACACTTTGGCAGCAATCAGAATAATGCCATCAGGTGAATTCGCACGAATTTGCATGCAAATCAGACAGAGAATTCCAACTTTAAGTTGCGCTGAGTCACGGACACGTTAAATGTAATGCAAAGAAGTGAAAATAAATTGAACCTAAAACAAAAAACATAACCAAATCAAATTATTTTACAATTCTATCCAAAAAAAAAGAAAACATTCTTTTATTCTTATTTGAATGAAAAATAATTGAGAATGATTAAAGCATTTAAAAATTCATTATTTCAAACCAAAACTATAAATTATAATAATATATAAAAAAAACAACTAAACGTACGCAAAGTCCACTACATAAATTTTTATATTTTAATTTATATCAATAAAGAGAAAACAATGCATCATCTATGACAATATTTCTACGCTTCAATAGTTAAATCCTTTCTCTCAATTCGAATCTATGAAATTGTTAAACAGTATCCTTATACTATTAAGTATATTTCAGTTATTTCGACTATAAATAAAATATAATCTTCATTAATTGTATATCGCTTAAAATGGAAATAAAAACCACAAATGCTAATAAATTTTCACATTTATTTTGCAGACATAATTTATTATTACTTTTTTTATCAAATAATTCAGCTATTTAATAAAGAAAAACTAAATAGTTTTTATATTTGTAGTTGGTTTAGCCAAATATAAGCACAACTAATACAATTGAAGAAAAAATTTTATTTAAATTTAAATTTCAATTTAGTTTCTTTAGTTTGAAGTATCTCCATCGCAGCTCCATATAATACAATCAAAAAAAAATATATATAAAGGAATCAATATTATATTAGCTTTCCTCTTGACATTTTTTGTGTGCCATAAAACTTGTACGCTTTTTTATGGCACTTGGAGAGCGAACAAAACGTCAATCTAGATGCCAATGATGGTGGCCTTGAATGGATATATATATATACATATATATTTTTATGCCCCTCGGTAGTTTCAAGTGCTTGGCCACAAAGTTCACAACTAAACTGAGGGCAGGGCAGGGCAAAGCAGGTCAGGTGGCCAGCTCCTAGTCGCTGGTCACTGGGGCAACAGAACCAAACAGTTCATTTGCCATAAATCTTAAAAGCGTAACATTGATTTGACTTACGTGCGTGTGCTGCGTGCCTGTTGATGTTTCGTGACACTAATAGGCAAGTCTGAAGTGAAATTAATTGTCGAGTCTGGGGTGAAAAGCGAAAATGAAACTGAAACCGTAACCGAAACTGAAACTGGAATCGAAATGACGGAAGTGGGCTAGTTTATGACCAGGAATGCGCTAAGAAGGCGGCACTGGTGAAGCTCAATTTAAGTGTGCAACTTTTTCAAAGTACTGCAATTGTCCACAGTTTTGACTGCCTTTGACTACCCACAAAGTTGCGGCTGTGGCACAAGCACGAAACTTGCACAAATTTTCTGCCTTGGGTTTCGTTTGTCCCTGTACCAGAAACTTTTCGCCCACATACAAAAGAAACTCGGACAAGGCAATGGCAAAAAAAGTTTACTTCTTTTGTATGGCAATTTTTATTTTCAATTTAAAGTTTTGTAATGCGCCATCCATAATTTATGCGCTTATGGTTATAGCCTAATTGACCCATAGTTGGCCGTGTTGCTTACCTTGAAGAGTATTTCCGGTTGCACATTGTGCCGGCACTTGAAGGTGGCACTAGATCCTCTTTCCACATATCTGGGCACCACTAATTGTACATCCAGATCCGATTGTCCATCTGCGAACAGGGCAAACAAGCAGAATGAAAGAAACAATTAAAGTTGAGACAAAAATAAAAAAAAGATAACAATATAAAAAGTGGAGGCAATTGCAATATCGATTTCGGCTTAATGGAAAACCGATTAAATGGATTTTATTCGCCACAAAAAAAACACACACACACACACACACACAGGTACAAAAAAAGAAGATTGCAAATATGCAGACATTTTAAAGTGCCAGGACGCAGGGATCCAGCTAGTGTCCTTCGAACTGTACTGTAAGAGGTGTGACCAGCCAGATTACACGCCGTCCTCTGACCTCAGGGTACCGGGCTCAATAAATCTTAATTTGTTTGCCAAAGTGCACATGAGAAATTTTTTCGCCTGCATTCCAGCCACAGAGTATGAACACCGGACCAGTAGCCCAAATGCCTTTTTCTGGCTGCGCTGGGTGTGTGTGTGTGTGTGTATGGTGGTGTCTGTCAAATATTTTCACAGCGTGTGTGGGAAGGGATTTAAGATTCCTTTTTTTTAGCCAGCGTACCTTCTCGGACACAGAGTAACATGCTCTTACCAAGTGTACCAAATTGAGCTTTAAAGATGAAAAATTTATATTTGTTCACACTTCACACTGGGACACTTACACACACACACACACACACACAAATGGACGTCCACATAACTGTCCTGTCACACACACACACACAGCGGGAGTCCAGTAATGCAGTTGATGACATTTAATATGTCTTCTGTGTAAATAAATTGTAGACTTAAATTCTTGTATACCCTTAAACTAAAAAGAATTTTATCTATATATAAGAAATAGGATATGTTTGTAAGGTAATTCAATTGGAAAGTTTTGTTAATTTTGTTGTTCCGCACCTTATTGGAAATCGATGGAATGAAATATCTAATGCCGAGCCGGCACTTCCGTCATTCGCAATCATAATTAAGACATAAAGTGAATAGAGGCAAGCACATTGCCCCCAATTTTGTATTTGTGTGTGTTTGTGTGAGGGGCGGGACAAGAAGTTAAAGGTCTTGGCCTATCCAATGGCGGCAATTTCATTTTCCATTTATTCACACCACGCGTCTATCGTCAGTCACGCAAAATGTCAACGACTGAGTAAGTAAAAAACGTGTCTGACAGCGCGAAAAATATGGAAATAAACGGAATGAAGCGAAACATAACCAAACGAAGAAGAGAACAAAACCAAATGAAATGAAGCGTGTCAAGTGTATGTGTGAGTGGCAATAAGTGTGCCTGTGTGCGTGTGTGTGTGTGTGTGTGTGTGTGTGTATGTGTGAGCGGCATGGTATAATGGGCCTGCCTGACTGTTTGGCAACTTGTTGCCATACATGCCATGAACATGGCAAACCTTCATTGGTTTGGTGTCGTAACCCCGCAGCATGACGTATGTTTGTATATGTTATATGTGTATGTGTATATGTATGTATTACGTGTTCATGCCTCACGCTAACGAGCCGAAATTCACGAAAATTCAATCATAGCCCAGTCTGCTGGCCAAAACTCGACAGGCCGCAACCGCAGGCCAGAAGGGCCAGAAGAACAGCCGTAGACAATATCAGCCAGACATTGTATGAGGCCAAAGGGCCTGTCACCCATACCATCAGGTCACGAACTGCAGACCGAGTGGAAATCCAGCTGACTTTCATCTGCTGCCTCCATCATCTGCTGGCTTTATAATCATGTCGAATTTTTGGCATTAACGTCATTTTTTAGCCCTTGGCAGATGGCCAATATGTGTGTACCGACCATGAAAATAACAATAAAAAGAAAAAGTTTGAGTTACAAGACCGCTGACAAGATTCCCACCAACCGCAATTATGTTTTAGTTTCTGGATGCTGGACGAAGTGGGAGGGTGATACCAAAGGCCACAAAAAAATATTCATTACTGGCCCTGGCAACAAGAAGGAAAAGTGTGCAACAAGCTTAAACTCTCTGCCTGACTGCCGACTTGTTGGAAGGATGGATGGATGGATAGATGCCTGGATGGATGGCAAAAAACGAGCTCCCTTTGACAGGAACAACGTATTGTTGTACGTGTTGTACTTTTTTACAAGCGGAAATTGATGATTTTCCACGCGCGGAGCGACAATAAAGCGTGCATCATGTCAGAAAAACGCAAATAATCAATCAATCAACATTAATCAACGCTCAACGGAGAGAGGGAGAGAGAGAGAGAGGAAGGGACGTTCCCCCAAGACAGTCAAAATAGGCAACTGTTGCAACTGTTAACTAAATGGGCGTGGTACCATAATACCAGCGAATTGACTTGAACAACTTGATTAGACCAAAGTATTTTCATACGCATTGGGATTGGTATTGAATGTTTGTGTGTTGGTAAGGCAATCGAAACTTACTATTCAATTGCCAAAGGCAAAGGCAATTGAGAATAATTTAATATTTCATCTATCGTAATGGAAATGAAAGTGACAGAGATTTGTCAAGTGGCGTACTTTTCAAAATCAATTCAAAACATTCAATTTCAATTGGTTGATTTGATTTATTTTGAATAACTTTAATAAAAGCAGACTAGAAATATTTCATTCA
Source organism: Drosophila austrosaltans (assembly GCA_035045865.1). Lineage (NCBI taxonomy): Eukaryota > Metazoa > Arthropoda > Insecta > Diptera > Drosophilidae > Drosophila > Drosophila austrosaltans. Next base: position 8,258,949 of record JAWNOQ010000049.1, on the reverse strand, counting down.
TTCCATACTTACAGATATATAGTTTATACATAGTATATAGTATAAGGACTGAACTTGGTCGCAGTCAACTCGTGCTCAGGTAAAGGGTATTTAAATATCAACAAAACTTCAAAACAACATATGTTCCTTTGTTTTTATTTAGTTTAAAAAGTCAAAATATAAATTATTTATTTGCAGCTTAAGGCTATATACATATATAAAGGCAAAGAGGCTGCCTTTGACCGACTAAAAACCGCTAACCGCTAAAATGACCACTCCTTTAAAATGAACATTTACTTTTGTATATAGAAATAATATGATTAATGACTTTAAGTTGGATTGAAGTAGACTATTATCAATTTGGTTATGGCTAATTTAAGGGCAATAACTGTACCGATGATTGATTAGCTGTAGGCCACTACCCAATATTCAAATACAGACATATGTATGTGCATATGCATCGACATCAACGGCAACACCTTTTATGCCCAACAATTGTTTATCTATAGGCTCTACACTAATTGCTACCCAATACAAACAATACGTATAATACAAAAACAACATGAATACAAAAGCATAAATAGCATTTGCCTGGCATTCATATTTTCAATTGATTACTAAATCAATATTTGCACTTTGCCAGTTGCTCGAGGGAATACAACAAAAAAAGTATGAATGTGTTTCGGCCAAGGAGCATTGGGGACTCAACACGACGGCTGCAGTGACAACCCTGAACGCAATTATACTTATCAACTTTGAGTCGGACTGACCACTATACAAGTCAGTGTCTCTCTCTCTTTCTCTCTCTTTCTCTTCATTCTTTGTGTGTGTGTGTCCGGGCTTGTCCAACTGTCAGTCAGACTGTTTAACACTGGCCGACAGTGGAACGATGCTTCTGCTCGAATCATTATGGTTGATTGGCAGGCAAACGAATACTTCGAACACATTCCATAGAGTTCATTAAACACAGGGCGGCCTGGCTGGCAGCTCACCCAACTGACTTGATTGTCGTCTATCCTTGGAAAACTGATTTCCTTCTTCGCATTATTATATTGAATCTAGCCTGATGTTTGTTGTCAAATAAGTTGGTCTGACTTTGCCTTGTTCATTTATTGATTTTGATAATTTTCATCATTCGGTGCCATTTTCTAATTGATTTGTGGCCATGTGGCTTTTTCAAATTCAATTTATGGTTCGTTGAGACTTGAAATGACAGTATTCTCTCCCCTCCCTTCTCAATGCCGATCAAATTACAAAGAACATAAGCCACTCCATGGTCAAAAGCAAATGTAAAGTTGACCACAAAAGCCAAACATTTTCCTAGTCATACATACAAACCAAAAGTAAGCAGAAACCCAAAAAGAGATAGAAAACAAAAAAATTCAGAATGGGCTTTGAAAAGGATAACGTTCACATTTGGTAAGTTTAGGCTCTGGCAGGCAACTCAACCACCGCCTCCACCACGTCGAGGGCATAAAGTAATTTTATAGAACAAATCACTGGCATTAGCGGATATAAATCCCCGTTTATCCTTGCCAGTGTATGCGCGTGTGAAATTTAAATATGTAGCAGACAAACAAAACGGACAGACAGAAAGCCAGCCAGCCAGCCAGCCAACATTTGGGGCGGAGTGCCAAGAAAAATGGCCAGGACATGGCCTCAACATGTCTTCGGGGAGGGAGTTAACTTTAAGATAACAAAGTAAGCCACTAAAACTGTTGCCCAACAAACAAAACGAAACTTGAAAAATACCAAAATCCGAAAACAAAACTTGTATTTGTTGTAAAATCTTAGTTACTTTAAATACAACATTTATATACATATATATCTAGATTCTCATTAGTCCAGTGAGTATAATATAAAATTCTGCTGCATTTAACTAATTACTGAAATGAAACATTTATTTAGACAAAATTCTACCCACACTTTTTGCTGAAGCACGGTTTTAAATGGAATTGAGGGGCCAAAAGGAAGGGGAATGTACTTTAATTTACACTCTAACATTTTAGTCACAATTTTCAAATTAAATCAGAGGCGAATGCTGCTTGAATGAAACCCAAATCAAAGGAAAATAACCAACGTGAATGTCTTTTGCTGACTCACACAAACACACACACACACACACCCACACGGACTCACGGTCCATGACGAAAAAACGTAAAAAAAAGTAGCCAATGTAATGGCCAAAACAAAATATGAAAGAAAATTACGGGCCAGCCAAAAGCAGAAGCAGAACCAGAAGCAGAAGCAAAGCGCCACAGGAAGCCAACTTCCTGGTTGAAAATTTTATCTGGACGGCAGCCCTGGCAACACAAAAAAAAACAACAACAACAACAAAAATGTAATACCAGGAAAAAAAAAAGAATCCCTATATAAGAAAATGGCTTCAAGGACACCTCATGCTGGAGCTTCTTTTTCTTCTTCTTCTTCTGGCGGCTGCACACAACTACAACTACAACAAGCCTGGCTCTGGCAAAGGCAAAAGCAAAGGCACAGGCACGTAAAGTACATACAACACGCCCAGCGCCCATTTACAAGGCCATGGAGCAAACACATGTAGGCCATGAATCTCATAACGAGTGTTAGACATGCGCCACGGAACAAATTCTTGGTATATTTCTCTGTGTATGGGTAGATGGGGATAAGGATATATGTATTTATATGTGTGTGTGTGTATGTCAAGGGGAGGTGCGCCCGGCTGGCCGGCTGGCCAACAGTTGCCGCTCCAGTGAGCGCGACCTGGACCTGCCTCGTAAAGATGCAGACCATTAAAGAAATGAAAAGCAAACGCTGCCAACAGCAGCAACGATGACGATGAGGATGATGATGATGACGACAACGACAACAACGTTGTCGGTAAACACATAAAAATGCCTAAAATTACTTTTAAGCGAAATTATGTTTTATTAATGAGTTGGCCAGCAACAACATCAAATTAGAAGTATCCCGAGTGATTTTGGTTTTCAATATCGTTCCGTTATTTGCACAATGGCCAATGTGGCGTATGGGCAATTAAATTTATATATTTTCCATACATTATAAATTCATGGAATTGCCACACTAACAAATACACACACACGTACACACTATATGGGTTATGCTCATTTCCGGCCTTCGTTCTACCATTTATTTATCAGGCCATACAAACATTTCCACAATCAGTTTGGCAAACGCATTTAAATCATTCAAGCCGACAGCTGACAAAGCATTTGCAAACCAGAAAAAAAAACATTAAACGAAAATGAAACTGAAAACGAAAAACTGAAATTCAAATTTCAAATGTTGAAAATCAGTTTGACATTTGCGCAGTTTCCAGATTTGTTTATAGCCCCGCAAACAAACACAAAAAAAAATGGAAGGAGGAAAACCAATTCGAAATTGCAAACCAGTTTAATGTGAAAATATATTTTTCTGGCTTGTGGTGGGAAAAATTGAAACAGCAAAACAGCATTCCTGAACAATTAATAATTGCCACGCGCCTGGGTACGGCTGACAACCGACATCAGGCTGAGCCGGAGTAACAATTTCATGACGTATACGTAATATCGTAACGAATTTTTGCTTTCCTAATCTCTAATCTGCACAAGCATTAAGCCGGTGACATAAACATAGGCAAAAACGACCACACTCCCCTCTGTCGTCTCACCTGATGGACTGACTATCTGCAACATTTTCTTTTTTTTTTTGGGTCTGCCATTTATGTTTGGCCAACTGTCGAATGAATTTTTCCTCTTTCCCAATATGGCCAAAGAAAAAGGAAGGTATATTAGCTTCTAGTCCAAGCAACTCATTTGGATCAATCACAATTTTTAATAAGTAATATATACCAAAATTTATACATATATATATTTTATAATATAAATTGTTATATATCAATATTTTTCAATTTTGATTAATGTTTAGCTAAATCACATAAAAGAATCACTCAACCGAAATGACAAAGTCATCCACAAGCCCTTATATAAATATATATTTTCAAATATTTTGTTCCTTCATCCTAAAGAGCATACACAAAGTCCACATGCCTCTTCTATTTTTCTTTTTTTTTTGGCTGGCTTTTCGTTTTGATCAAAAAGAAGAGAAATGGTTGGACCTACCCCAGTTTTTTTTGACACTCGGCCGCACCTGATGTCCATTCCATTCCAACCAAACGACAACTTGTTTTGACATTGTCTGTGGCAACAACACAACAAGGACAAAAAATCAAAACAGTTTTCCTAGTTGACCCAGCTGAAAATGCGCATTAGTGTTTAATGTTGAATACTGAAAATGACGCAGTTAAGATATACGCACTATATACATACATACGTACATATACATATGTGTGCCCGTATATATATACATATAGTAAGTATATATTACAAAGTGTGCAAATTTAAGCGTTAGTTTCTGACCCCCCTTGGTTGTTGAAACAAAGAAAAAAGAAATTCTCGCACAATCAATGCCAAAGACTGGTCTCTGTTTGCATTCCAATTCCAATTCAACTTCCAATTGCCGGCTAGCCTGTGGCGCCATTAAAAAATCAACGCCCAGTACTACCCAAGCAGGCTGACTGGCAGCCAGGCACGCAAAGTGCCTTCATTATGCCATTGCCTTGTGTCGGCCTAATGCCAAGGGCTGGCATATTTTTATTCTTATCCAACTTGAATATACATATATATATATGTATAAGTATATATACTTGAGTATCTATGTGGGTATGGAGGCACAAAAGGCGTAACAATCAGCTTGGGGCATCATAAAAATCTATATGTAAACGTGGCTTTTGTTTGGACTGCATGATTTCTGGCGATTGTAATCAATAATTTACGCATTTTCATTTTGGGGGTCCTTTCCCTTTTAGCTGCGACTCTTGGCAAACGAAAAGTCTGGGTAAAGCATTAGCATTGGGGCCGGCAATTACCAAGACTAAGAAGTGCCAGCCATTCAAGTATGTCCTTGTCTGTGAGTGTTTTGTATATGCGTGTGTTTGTATGTGAATTTTCCTTTTCCTTTCGTTTTTTGTTTTTTTGTCTTTTTGTTGTTGTTCCATTTTTGTTTGGCCTATTCCCAAAAGCCTTTTTCTCAACTCGACGCTGCATAAACTTATTTTTCGTTTAGTTTGAAAGTGGGGAAAAAAAATTTGTAAAATCTTTGCTTTCCATCCACGTTTTGGCAATGTTTGGATCTTAAAGTTATTTTAATGTTAATTTGCACATCTTTTTGTTTCAGTCACACATATGTATATCATTTATTTATTTATATATTTAATTTTTGCTTTTCTATAACGTTTTTTTTTTTTATATTCCACCTCTCGCCTGCCTTGTTATATGCTGTTTGTTTTTTGTTCATGCTTATCCTAAATCCCATTATAACAAAGCTTCTGCAATTTTCTTTACTTTTGGTGATGCTGTTGTTGTTGCCCTATTATTTAGATGGTAATTCCTTAAGGATTGTGTTTACTTGAGTGCGCATGTGGCTGCCAATTGACGCATATTTGGCTTTGTGCTTTGCCGCCTTCAACAATTTTTATCTTTTACTTTGCTCCTTTTTATATATATATATATTATATAGAATTATTGAGCCAAGCAGTGATTGCCAACTCTTGAGCAATCTTGTGGCATGAAGTGTAACAGCAGCTTGAGGAATAATAAGCAGCTTAGACACGCTCAGGGGTTGCCTTTGAATTTCAAAATGCCAAGAATCAGCAATATACGCTGCCATATTATGTATGTATGTATGTACTTGACTTTAATTAAAGTCAAGCGCAAATGCGTCAATTAATAAAGCAAAGTCACAGCTCTTATCCACTCATTCATTGAGCATACATAAGCATTCAACATTAATAATATTAATTTAATTTAACGCACGAAATATTTTATTCATATGACAGCAAAAAAAGAAAAAAAGAGAAATGCAAGAACACTCAAGTGTAGAGTGTAGGCGGAATAAACTTTCTCCTTATCATCAGCTTGTCGACTCTTATTATTAGCCGGCATTGCGTTGAGCCAGTCGAATCAGTCACCTGCCGCACACATATTAACTGCAACATGAGCCGCAAAATCATTATTATAGTCAACATACAGACCAAAACAGTTGGATAAATAATTGCTTTCTCACACAGAAACAACACACCCACTCACACGCATACGCATTCGCATACATACATACATATGTATGAGCCACATCATTAACTAGCTAAAACAACAACAAACATTGTCTGTTCATGAAGAGTCAAGCAATTAATTAGGCAGCTCCTGGCAAACTTTTCCTTATTATACCCGTCTCTTTCTGTTTCTTTAACACATATCCTTTTCACCCATTTACTCTCTCACTCTTTCTATTATATAGGAAATTTGCATAGCCTTGTCTTGTAGGATAAATTGGTCGGACTTAAATAGCAACACTCGAAGCTTAGGGGCAAGCATATGTCTGTATATATATATATATTACAAATCCATGTATGCACCCAGATAAATGTAATGTGTATGCATTGTTGATTTCATTAAGCTCGTTAGCAAATTTTCGCTAATCAGTCCAATTGTACGATTATGTTCTTTTTGCGCTGAAAAGTAGGCAAAGATTTCCCAAAAAACCTTTCTCTTCTGCATATTTCATTATGAGCAATCAAAATATAAGTTATTGATCACAAACTGTGTATTCATAGTAAACTGTTATATAAGAAATTTCTAATTTTCCGTTATTCTCTTATTTCTAATTTCCTTTAGCGCTCAAAAATCAACATGGAAATTCTAATTATTGTTAATTATAGCAAGATTTCAATTTAATTGTTCAACTTAAAACGTCAACCCTTGTCACTTTTTGCTTTCCTTTTGCTGTTTGCTGTCTTCATGACAAATCAACTAATTGCCACAACTATAAGAATTATTCTAAAGTTTCCGAAGAGAAATTAACTTCATTATTATACACAAAGTAAATAATGAAAAAAAAAGTACTCGTAACAATTCTAAGTGCTCTAGTTAGAGAACTTTGGTTATTTATTTATCTAAAGCACAAAGGATAATTTCATTTCGGTTGTTAGTTTGTCATTAATTTCAACTCCATCGGCTGGCTCATTATCCTTTCGCCATTTTGGCCACATTCATTTCATTTTGTTGTCGTTGATATTGTTGTTGTCCTTGTACGATTTGTCACACAATTCGGGCGACTCACTCAATTTGCAGTAATCACACTTTATTTGGCTCATTTCAGTGTGTTCATAAAAAAAAAGTCGAACGCAGAACCAAAAGTTTTGGTCCCCAAATCAGACACTGTTTTGGTGTCGGTGGGGCCCCTTCTGTCTCTCTCTCCCTCTCCCTTTGTCTTCTTGCTAAGGACAGATGTGCTTACTTATTGTTTGTTATGCATTTGTATGCGTGCCTAGATTTTAGCTAGTGTTTTATTGCCTACTTTAGGGCTCCCCTTTTTACTCTCGCCAGGCTTTAACAATACTTTCAAGTGAGCATACACACGCACACAGAGACACACATATACTTACGAACAAGAAGGACGAGAACGAGTGTAAAAACAAAAACATTTGCCTTTCATTTGCTTCCCCTTTGCATAATAAAAATGTGTAGTTTACTTTTTCTCTACCGCCCGCGACCAACATACAGTCGGGCAACTTTGCTAGCCCTTTTTCCAGCATTTGCTGTCGTTATTGTTTGTTTGTCTGCCTTCTTGTTATATCTCTCCGCGTGTGTGGGCGTGGCGAGGTGCTTGAGTATGGTGGGTGTGCCTTATATGTGTGACATTTCCGCCTCTGTTTAATTTTCCATTCAGCATACTCTATCTCTTTCTCTCTCTTTCTCTGTACCCTTTTGCCAGCGATTTTTTCTTTCACTTTCTTTTTTTTTTTGTGGACTAGATTTTATGTGTCGCTTTTTTTCTGTTCTTTCTTTATTTTTTTCTTTTTTTTTTTTTGTTTGAATTCACTTACAAGCCGAGGGCTTAATAAAGTTTTTAGTGCCTAGACATGTTTTTGGTTTTACTCACAGAGACGTTTCTTCTTCCTCCTTTTTTTTTTTTAATTAATTTTGCCTACTGCCGGCAGAATGTATTGTTGTGTATGTATGTGTATGTGTGTGTATGTGTGTATCTGTGTTGAGGCAATAAAAGGAAACGCAAATGCCGGCTAAAGCGTCTGCCTCAAAATTTTTGTTAACTTTGGCAGTGATTAAATTGTTATGACTTCCTTGAAATCACTTGAAATATACTTGAATATTTTGCTGATTGTTCTGCCAAGCTAAAAAGTTGTAATATGATAACCAAGAATTAATTAATTTGCTGATTGCCATACTCAAATAAATCTACCCAAATAGTAGGTAAAAATTCTCAACATAAAATATGCAAAATAATGTTGAGTTCATTAATTGAATCTTTTCGCTTAAGTTAATTGAATATTAAATAAGTAAGCCAAACGGAAATTTTTTGTAGTGAGGAAAATCGAATTTCTAATTAAAATGTATCTAAATCTAAGAAAACTATCTAAATATTTAACTCTTAAAGTTATTCAAAATAGATTTATCCTTGTTTTAATTTATTAAACAAAGCAAAAGCAATTAATGCTAAAGCTAGAAATTAACAACGTTGCGTATGAGCGATATTATTTAATCTTTAATTCTTTAACCTTTTATTGCAAATATTAAATAACAAAACGATTGTAGTTTTCAGATTTATTTTACCCCACAAATCCTTTAAACTCTTAATGACTTGCAGAGCCTAGGTCAGATGAAACTTTTATGTATGTATATTTTTGTACATAACTATGCACTGCGATTTGTTTTATATATTCAGTTTGTTTTGTGATTGTTTTATTATATATTTGCTTGACCATGGGACCCGCTTATGGCTTAAGCCCATTCGGATTTTGTGGGACCAGAAATTTATGCGCCATCAATTTAGCCTTTGAACCTGAACCTGGACTTGGTCTTTTACTCAGAATTGTGAGCTTCCGCCTAAATCCCAGCACAAAGCCTCAGAAAACTTGCCTTTTCTAACCAACAACGAACAACGAGCAGTGTAGAGCGTCATTCATTCTGCCGGAATAGCCAGCAGCGTTTGACTTTAAAATGGTTTCGACCTTTGTCAAAAGTTTTGAGGCCAAAAACTTTTCTTTTTTTTTTTGGTTTTTCTTGTGGCAAAAATCAAACTGTGGATAATAATGAATGCGGCGAAAATGTGTTGTTGTGGACTAATGCCACAATTCTGGCTGTGGCCCAGGGTTCCCGAGCCTGAATAATTAACGCTTCAGTGCACAGCATTCCAGCCGGATGCTGTTTGTCATTTGTAGAGGGTCAATTTACATTTCGATTTTGCTGGCAATTTTCTCACATTTGCTTCTCTTTCTCTTTTTTGGATTTGTTTTTTTTTTTTTTTTTTATTTTTGGTTAAAAAGGGAAATCGTGTCAGCGTTTTGCTGACCCATTGCCTGCCCTGTTGCCAATTTATGGGTTTTTCTTTTGAGAGAGAAATTATTATTTTAAGCTGTGAGTCGGAGTAAGGATCATTTGCAAAATAGCTGTTTGTAATGCCAACGCATTTGGTGATTTGGGTTTAGCTGAGATTTATGCTGCATTTGCCCGCATGTTTCCTTTATTAAGGCTCATTAAAAATCTAACCACTGAACGGACTTCAAAGGGAGCCAAAAGTTTGCCTTAACCAAAAAAAGCAATAAAATACATATTTTACTGAGATATTTTATTGGAGAGAAAAAAAAAAGGGACAAGCATTTGCAGTGTCAACAAAGGGGACATTTGCCGCGAAAGCCACAATAAAAATGACTCTTAATAAACTCATAAATTTAGTGAAAAATGGTAAATCGATTTCACTTTCATTTACTTTTTGATTCCTTTTTCTTATAACAAAACTGTCACAGCAAAAGGCAAACGAAGTCAAGTCCCCATACAATATAAGTGTAGGTTTAAGGCAAATGCAAATACACTTAAGAAAATTGCTTAAGTAAAGTTTTTATTAAAATAAAAAAGTGTTTATTTAAACAAACAAAACTTTCTGTTTTTGTAGTTTAAAAAGCATAAATTATCAGCTCAATGGGATTGGATTCTCATTATTAAAGACCAGAGATTGTTGTACCCTTAGAAGTGGCTTAGTGGCTTAAATTTATTTAAAATGAAATTTCGCTATTCATTTTAGTATAACAAATACCCATTAATTATTAAGTACAAATTTATAAAATTTATAATATTCTTAAACTATTTTATTTTTGCGAAATTTGCTTTGCTTCTTTATGTTATTAAATTCATGACAAAAACTATTTTAATTGAATTTAAAACAACGAAAACAAATTTCATTTTCATTTAAATATATTCAAATCTTTGCATATAGTACACATATTATTCCCAATAAATCCCCAGATTTTATTAAAGATTTTATTTCCAAGTGTTTCAACTACAAGAACTATTTTTTTGTTGGTGTACTTTTTAGTTTTCTTCTAAAGATTTTTCCTTATTTTCTTTTCAAATCTCTTTTTTTTTTTGTTGAAGTAGCTGCGCCTTAAATCCCTTTTGATAAAGTGGTTTCTTTCTCTTGCCACTCAAACGCCCAGCAACAGACACAAGCGTTGAGCTGACTGGCAACTTCGGGGTGCTCATCATCAAGTGTCGCATTATGGCCATTTTCGGCGAAGCGTTTGCCTTTGCTTCGATGGTTTCGCAATAGTCCGATTTAGTGGCAGGATTTGGCATTACGAAGCAGTCAGATTTATGCGTAATTATTTGCTGACATTTTAATAGTTTTCGCCTTGGTCGCTTGGCAATTTTACAGCTAAAGGAAAATTTGATTCTTCTTTTTTGTTTTTGATTTTTCTAAATACTTCTTTTAGCTGTGTCAGCTTCATTAATATTTGAAGAGCCCGCACTTAGGCATAATTGTTTTGTAGCTATGCCTGGTCGTGTGTGTGTGTGTGAGTGTATGTTTTTTTTACGCTTTTACTTTTTTTTTGTGTTGTTTTTGTTAGGGGTGCCCGCCCTAGGGCAGCTGGCATCTGTCACACACACACTCAAACACATGCGAGACCGTTTTTAATGGGCTCCTGTTTAACGACATTGCCTGGGTACATCATAAATAATACAAATAATAGGAATCGCGCGGATGTACCTATACCTCTATATATATAAATTTATATATAGACATACATATATGTATATATATATACATTTGTTTGTAATATATGTATATATGTTTGTAAAATACGTTTTCCATGTTTGGCGGCTGTCGCTGTGGCAATTTGTCGTGTGAGCAACTTTTTGATAGGCCGCACCATTCGCTTACCGATAAACCAGCTATAGCTATGCCTTCCTTTTCTCATCCAACAACACCAACAGCAACATGCTAAAGTCCTTGTCTTCGTCCTTGGCAAAACACGTTGAGGCGATGCCACCTCTGGGCTTTTAAGTTTGACGCTCGTTTATAGACTTTGCACACTTTGCATTTACTTTACGGCGCCGCTGATGCGGCTGATAATAAGACCACGAGGCGTATGCGCAATACCAGCAGCATAGTAAGAGAAAACGAAAAAAAAATAAAGGAAACTCAAGAAGAAACGAAGAGAAAAAGTTGTATAAAGTTTTTACAGCCCGCTACACACACGCCTCATTGTCAGAGGCCGAATTCTTGGAGACCCATTCTCCCAGCTTCATTTCCGCATATTTGCTGCCATCACCAACGATTCCTGGGTATTGGGGCGGGCTAAGATCCGGGCATTGTTTTTGTTTTTCTTGTATTTGTTTTTGTACTTTTTTTTTGTTTCTTTTCGAAGCTTGTTTTATAACTTTTTGATTGTCTTTGCGCCAAATTTGTGCAAAATTGTTCAAGTCTGATGCCAAATGTTTTTTACCTGCGGCTTTGGCTTGCTCGAGCAAATTGTGTATAGAGCAAGAGCACCGGCTGGAGCGACTGCCATATATATGTAATATTTACCTTAATCTGATTTCCGCCGCTCAAGTTAACTTCGACAGCAGGCAGCCGGTAAAAAAAAAAAACTTTGCCCAAGGCCTCAACTGTATCAGCAACAATTTATAGACTGTTCACAATATTTATACATTATTTTATATCGGTTTAAAGGGTATTTATAGAACTTTGCCCTGAAGTTTGCCCAAGCCAAATGAGTTTAAAATGCATTTCTATAAACTGAGTTTTTGCCACAGCTATAATCGAATGGGCAAATAATTTATAGAATTGGGGAGGGGATTCAATTTAACTTTAAAACTTTTTCATTATTGATAATGGAATGATTAATATATCGTACAGTTACTATTCCAGAATGAATATACCCTAAAAAGTATTTCTTAAGCGAAAGTGTCCATTAAAGTGCAATGGCGAATGTCTGTTTTGGGTATAAAAAAAAAAATGTACATTATGTATGCAAGAGTCGTCTTTTCTGCACACAAACACACACACACACACAAGTCAGAATCACAACAGGGGAAGAAGAGACATGTAACAGTGGTAGGGGGTAGCATTACTTTGTCAAAGTCGTCACATGCCAGTCAGTCAGTCAGTCAGTCAGTCAACTAGTCAGCTGCAAGCTGCAGGCGGCGTCTGCTTGTGCCTCTGACTTGCCATCCGACTCAGACTCTCACTCTTCCATTGCCTTTGTATGCTTGTGTGCACACATCTCTGGTTTGCCCAGGGGCAGAGGTACCGGCAGTTCTGCCCTACCTTGCCATCGGATTGAGGTTGCCATACACACACACACACACACGCCTACACACACTATGCACACTTGAAACGCTCAGAATTATTACATTTGTATGGACATGTGGCCACATTAAGCATACAACGCGAAGGCCAGACCTGGCCTAAAGCGATTGCCGACATTGTCGTCGACGCTGTCGTTGTCGTTGTCATTGTCGCTGAAGTGGCTGTTAGCCAACGGCACTGGAGCCTGGAATAATATTTGTATAAATGTAAATTTCATGATGCAGTTTGCATGTTTAGTTAGCCAAATTGATTTACTTATGTTTTGCTTTCATTTCGAAATTAAATTCACCAACAGATGAAGTGCTAAGCAAACAATAGAGAAAGGAGTTACAATAAATGCAGATATCTCTTTATAGGAATGAGTATGTATATACATATATATATATATATCCCTTTTATTTATGCCAGTCACGTATGCCTTTTGTTGCTTCCGTAAATAAATACTCGACAGTTTTGAGAACTCAATTAAGTTGTTCCTCTAAGAAGAAACGAAGTTGAGTACCTAATGAACTCCCTTCAAGATAAATAATTCAATCAAGACAATTTTGGGGGCAAAAACGAAAAACGAGAAATAAAAATAAAATGATACAAGAACAAAAATCAATAATAATCGCATCAAGTGTATTAGGGCAGTTTCGATTACACTTTCTTTTCGTTTTATTTTATTTTTTTTTTTTGTGTGTGGAGTGGAGCTGCTAATGTGTATGTACATGTATTTGTATGTGTGTGTGTGTATGAGTATGGGATAAAGAAGCATTAAGAAACTTTCACTTCCATCAAGAGTCTCCATAAAGATTCATTTCGTTTAATGACTTGAAATTGATTTTACTGTGGCATCGGCGCATTTTATATGACGCTCGACCGTCTTATATCCCATCCAAAGACCGCATAAGACAGAGTGATGAGCAAAAGACCAAAGAGCAAGGGGGTTAAAATTGCAAAAACGTGCTTTGCGACAGCATGAGTATCCTTGGCCCCGACTCCTTCTTCTGTTTTTACTCCTTGGCGTATTAATTTTTCAGCGATTACGTTGCCACCGACAACGTGTAATAGATACAGCCAGACTGTGTATAACAAGGATGCGAGAAATGTGAAGGTGGAGGAGGCCTTTTTTTACGAGCTGCTCATTGAGTTTTTGATTAACTTTCAACCAAAATGAAGCTGTAATGAAATTTAATTTTGTGGCATACTTTTTCTTTTGTCGCTTATTGGTTTGTTAATCAAATCAAATTACCCCCAAGCATTTTTCTTAACTCACACAAAATTGCCATTAGCAATGACATTTGCAATTCATTTGCCATGCAAAAGGTAATCAAATATATGTATACGTATGTATATATATTTATATATATCATAAAATCGATTTTAATTGCCATTGCATGCAATGGGTGTAGCAAGTGTAAATGTTTGCCAAACTAACAATTTTACAATTTCACAAATTTATGAAAATTATAAACTTGCACACAACTTGTTAAATGCTCTATACAGTAAAAAAAACAAGAACAAAAAGGAGAACCGAGTCAATGGGAACTTTATACAAGAATGTTTATGGAGTAAATAATCGAAGCGTGCCCAATGAATTATTCATGAGTCTTATGGAAAGTAAAAAAAAAGAAGAAAAACAAAAAAAAGGAAACTCTCACAGATGGCGTACAGGTGCTGCTGCCGCTGACCGTGTGCGTGACATTCAGAGGTTTCCCTTGTATTTCTTGTTGTTTGTTGGCTTACTCCTCTTTTTTTTTTTAAGTCAATCAACACGAGCCATGTGGGCGGCTAGCCGCTGGCATGCCTGTGCACCACTTGCAATTAGCCAAAAGGTTTTTCTTTAATCATATATATATATATATATTTTTTTTTGCATATTTGCAGGTTAAATGTCAAACAATTTTGAGAATTTTCAAAAAAGAAAAAAACTACAGAGAGAATCAACATAAATATTCAATAAAAAAGGCATTTGCTGGCTGCAGTAGATGCTTAATTGGTCTAAACTTAGCCACAGAAGGAGAAATTTCCAAAGTATAGAAAATATACCCAAACTTAAACCAATATCTCAAAAAGTTTCTAAATATATCGTAAAATCTTTTTCCACAATAAGTGCTTATTTCCCAAACATTTAAAACTGTCAATTTTTCTGATTTACTGTTTGTGTGCATTTTTCTTGTGAAGTGAAACCATTTGCAAAGGATTTCAAGGAAATCAATTTACGAATAAATAGATTTATGTGTCGCACACACACACACACACACACACACACACACACACACAGATAAGAGAAAACCGAAACAGTTTGGCAAAAATAAAACGCATATAAATTTTGAGTTGGAACAATTTACTTACTTGTTGGCTTAGTTCCTAGTAATCCGAAGAATAAAACGATTATCCAATAGCTCTGCATATTTGTCAGTCCAGTTGTTGGAATGGGTCTCAATATGCAATGTAATACTCAATTGATTTCTAATGCAATCAACTTGACGATTATCCACACAAGTACACTAGAAAAAATCGGTGGCTCGTTCCAATGGCAACGACAACGATTGTTTGGCACCAAATTTCTCACAACAAAATTCTCGCCCAAATAGCGCACAAAATTTATATAATCGACTTAGTTACATCTTTAATTGACTGCAATGATAAGACGCGCGCAGCTTATAAAACAAATCAACTTAATTCACGCGCAAACGCAGCCAAAAAGGATATGAAGTGGCTAGCAGATGTCCTACCAGCTTATTGCTTTGCCTTAGCATTGGTAATAACACACGCACAGAGACACACACAGACTCACACACGGGCAAAGTGGAGAAAACTTTTACTTTCACAGAGCACTACACTACAGAGACAGAGGATATTGGCTTGGGAACAATGGGACTGACTCTTAACACTCAGGAGACACTGACTGGACCGGAACTGTTTGCGCGCACTTGTTGTGCTCGTCGCAAGCGTTTATCCTAGACTGAAGTGGCATAGGACCAACGCACTGCTAGCTGCCTGGAATATCGACAGCGAAAAGGATACACCCACACTTTCAAATATCACGACGCACGCACTGTGCCAATGTGGGTGGCGAAACAATCAATTCCAGTGGAGTGCGAATAGCACGAAGTCAAAACGACCATATACGAGTGTGCAAGTCCCAGAGTGAAAGCTTTCCAATGGAGAGCTTTTTGCTCTCACTTATCCGGCCAGTTGTTGCGCTACCGCAACAGTTTTTGACCTTATCCAGTCTCTGGCCAATTCCATCGAAGCAACAGGCTGTTTGTTACATGGCCTAACCATTTCCTTTCCCACTGTTTGGCCAAACCAAAGTGGCCACTTTAAATGCATTAAGTATGTCCCGGCTCGGCCTGTGCAATGAGAATTTTGCTATTTTATATTTTCTTATTTATTTTTTTGATAGCTGTCACTTGAATTGCATTTATTAGCCACTCAATTATTTCTCAAATAACCCTATAACCGCGACATCGGCCCATGGAGCATGGGTATATCCTTTCATGTTGAATGTCGTTGCGGTTGCGGTTCATTAAGCGGCAAACCATTTGCGGTTAGAATGAGATTACATAAAGGACTCGAAAATGTTTGAATAGCGGGAATTTCAATTACTCACACATTGTCTTTTGTTAATGATTTTGACCTGTAAATGAATTCTTTATAACAAAATAATAAAATTTTTAACAGAAGTGATAAGAAAAATGATACATTTTTAGTTCTAAATGCAGTTTAGTTTAGAGGATTCCTTCACAACTCAAAAGTAATTTATCTTTTATTTAAAGTCTCCAATTGCTAATTGAATCCAGCTCTCTCTTCTTATCGAAATTTTTTATTTTACAATCAAGATTGATTTTTTAATCAATTCGTTGAACACAATCTGAAAATAATTACTAATTTATACTTAACTTAAATATTTGTAAGAACATTGTAATCGACTTTTAAGCTTTATTTAAGTCTTATTTTTGGTACAAATGAAAGCCTCTTTTTAATCTAGGAAAGTAACCCATTCTTTAACTCCCATTTTCTTGCCCTTTGCCATCTCTGTGACAGGCCATTACTCATTCTTGGTAATATGCCTGATGACAGGCAGTCCTTACAGCAAGAAGATTCGTTCACTTTGTTGTCTTCGATTTGGCGACAACTTAATTGTGTTTCTCCAACCCACACAGAATATTGCGAGTTGACATTTTTAGCATATTATTTAGTCATTGACTTGGCTAAAAATAAATACGAAGAGAAAACTTTTTTCATTGCATTCAAAGTTTTGGCAAAAAGAAAATGAGAATCAAAAAGGAACTATGCTAATTAACCATTTAATTTGCTCATACACATCACTGCCGGTCGCCATGTCTTTATCTGGCACGTGTTGAACTTGTGAGCGCATTTCATTTTATTAGATTTCTACTTTTTAAATTAACGACCCAGTCCCGGGACAGAGCCGGGCCAAGCTGGGCCGGTCATGGCGCATGGCGCATGGCCATAAAGTTTTATGCCCAGCAAAACGCAGACATACAAACAAAACAAAACCTAGAGTATGGCTAGCGATGGCTTAGGGTTCTCGCATATCCTGTCTGTATGGTCATTTAATTTTCTCAACGTCCGTCCACTTTTAATTACAAACAATCAAATCAGCTTGTTTTTCGCCCAAGCAAGGCAAACTGAAGCTTCAACATAGTGACCATCGCACCACAGGACTGGGCTTGGACATGGGCACGGGCCACATCATTGTCAGAGTGGACAGTGACAAGGTCTCTGCGCTTGGGTTTGTGCATTCTCTTTTCAATGTGTTTGTGCTTTGGCTTTGGCTTTCGTTGCGGCTGCGGCTGCCAGCCTGTCATCATTAGTGACCACCACAGAAAAGTTGACACTACGCTAAATGGGAACATGGTCGCTAGACCACCAAACCATCACCCAACACTCGCCCACTCACTCACTCAGTCAGTCAGTCGTCGTCATGTGTACATACCCTCTGACATATTTTGTCTAAGCTATTGAGTCATAAAAGGCGTGGCGGTTTTTTTTCTAATACGCAAAATGCTCTTCCGTCCAATCGGATCAATACTTAATAGCACGATTCTATGATAAGTGTCTGTTGCATAAGTCTGACCAAACAAACCGATAACTGACTAATGTCAATTTGTACAAATATTAGTTTCCTGTTATTCTTCCGGCTGCAATCCATACGCAGAGCAACTCCAAAATGTCTAAAAAGTCGGTTACAGTGAAAATAAAATACCCTTTAAAACAGTTTGTTTTATTACAAATAAGGAGAATCTTTTGTTGAAATGAGATGCAACTGATTTGATTAGGAACATGTACATGATTTGATTAGGAATATGTACATATATTGAAGCTATATAAAAGTATATTATTTTTCTTATACATTTTAAGTTTTTGCTCAAAGTTAATATGCCTCCTTTTGTCACTGTCACTGAAAACGCAAGTGCAATAATTAAATATTTGTTTTTGGTAATGTAAACCATTTGTTTTGTTTCAAGTTTGTACAATATTTTCACTATTTAAATCAAACTGAAATTGTTTACATCAATAATTAGATTTTGCAGCAGAAAATGCAAAGAGAGACTGCTTACAAAATTAAATTGGAAACTTTTTGAAGGCAAATGCAATACAAATTTTACATAAAGTACTTAAAAATTAATTTTAATTCCTAGTATCCAACTAGTTGAGTAATCGTACTTTTATGTAAATTTGAATTCAAGTGCCAAATATCAAAGTATCTAAAAAGTAACTAAAATATATAGTAGAAAATATTCAAAACACATAAAAAAATTGCATAAATTACCACTAACATAATGTTTAGTTATACAACGCTCAATTTATTAACTATAATTACTTAATGTTGGGAATTAATTATTAATACTATTATACCATATACAGAACATCGTGTTTACTGTGAAATTATTATGTTATTATCGTATTACGGTCTGATTGGGCCAGTTCAATGGAAATGCTGTTGTCACAGCAATTACAAAAGAAAAACAATTTGAGCGACATATGTAAATATTTTATATTTTTCCTTTATTTTTCTTTTTCTATGGGGATTTACTTATTGAACTGAATATGTCAACTGCTGAAGGGTGAAGGCTTCATTTGGCCATGGCAATTTTTGCTTGTGTATGTGTGTTAGTATGGAGGCTAGCATGTCCTTGCTAAAAATGCAGGCAGACAAAGCCTGAGTTAAGCTATGGCTTGCTTGCTCGACCGACCGACCGACTAACAACAACAATAATAATAACAGCAACAACAACAACAACAGTAACTACAAGAAAACAAAGCTCATTTACACGGGAAATAGCCTAAGTGCAAAAACCATTTAAATGCAAATTAAGCACAAAGTGAAAACATGTGAACAAAGCTGCCTTTACTCGCACAAACACACACACACTCTCTCACACACACACACATACATTTGGGGCAGGCATGCATGTGGCTGGTTGGCACGTCTAGCTAGAGGCAGGCATTCGACTTGTTTCGTTTGTGGGACGCTTCGACTGCGGCTTTTGGCTTTGCCAACTTTTTGGCTGCTCTAAATGTAAAATAGTTTATCGCCGGTAGCGCCACAACAAAATGCCTGCTGGTTGGCCTGATTTGAATAAATTCATATGCACAAAGTGGCTCTCAGTTTAAAGTGATTATCCTTGGGGCGCTCAGCTCGCGCTCCGCCTGTGCAAGTCAATTGCACCTGACAAAATCAGCAGTTTTGTTTGGGGGTCACCTTTCACCAAATCTCCGGCCGAGACGAGAAGATTGTCCAACTGCCAAATGGTATTGATTGTCGTCCATTTGCCATATCCAAAATCGTGCTAATGAAGTTACCAATGTATGCACGTACCGTAACAGTTGGTTAAATGCTATCCAGCCAATATGTCAGACAGGTTAGGGGTGTTACCTCAAAGTCCGATGCCGTCGCGCGTTCATGTGTGCACTCGAAGCCGACAATTGAACACACACATAGACACACGCATACGCATGGTAGACCAGTTGAATGAAATGGGTTCAAGGGGTGCCAATAGAATGGCCACTAGTAGGCAGACAGGAAGGCAAGCTCAACCAGGAATGGAATGTTCGAGTATTCCATGCGATAGCCTTTGATTATATCACACCCGAAGCCATCCGATCTAAATGTGTGAGTGCATATGTGTGTGTATGCTTTATTTATGTGCATTAAACAAACAATCGAGCACGCACCGGCCCACCCTTCACCACGAGAGTTGGCCCAAACACCCTCAAGCTGCAAATTGAGCATCCAGCCGCAATTATTTTTACACACAGCAAACAATGTGAAAATGGGCAGGTTATAGCACTTCCTCCCAGTCATTTGAGCATATTCAAAATTGCAAACTGCATTTCTAAATCGAATTGATTTTGGCTTTTAACAAACAATATGTATTTACGCATTACATTTGTTTGTTCAATTATAACTTATATTTATAGTACATTGAAACATCCTATATATGGTTACAAAATGGTGCAAAAGCATTTCAACAAAATTGAAAGTGGTCCGCTGTCAACTACTGCCAAAAAAAAAAGAAGAAAAAGAGGACTAAAGTATTTTGACATAATTAAAACTGAACTGTTGTAAAAATACTTTTAGCCAACAAATAAAGGGGCCAACATTTCATTTTATTTTGGGTTATATATAGGCAGTGGACAAAAGTATTGTGATATTATGAAGAAGTGCAAAAATTAGATAGATGGAATAACTGAAAACGAAGTATTTATATACTTATATATCCTGCAAAAACAACAATTCAAAGTCAATTGAGCTAACTTTCTATTTAATAATCATAATCTGACTTTTAAAACTCTTTATTTTATCTTTAAAATATAAAAGGTTATTAAGATCTGTGATTACAGTAAAAATAAAAAATAATCCCCTATGTGATTTTGTTGATCAGCTACTACAATCTTATTCATTATTTACTATAATAATTCAACATTAGAAAGGCATCATTACTTCGCCTCACTGAGCACATTCTATTGTCAACTTCGATGACCACAGCTCCCACATCATCATGGTGATGGCGGACACAGTTCATTTGATATTAATAAAGATGCTCTTTCTCTCACAGTCCCACACACACACACACACACACACGTATCTCTGTCTCTGTCAGTGGTTGGGCAACTACTGGATACATATGTTTTCATTTGTTTGACGCTGATGATGACAACCCTCATCAAAACTTTGTGCCGATGGCCGCTCGATTGTTTAACTGGGCGACTGGTCACCGGGCTGTTGACAGGCCACTTTGACATCGTCAGGGTCGGACTGCGGCTACACGCATTCGCACACACACACACACACAAAGTGTATATATGTGTTTGTACTGACAGTGATACATAATTAAAAAGTAGGGGCAGTCGGGTGAGGATGACAGATATAACCAATGAAGGAGGAAGCAGGCCAAAGGACAATCCAACTTTTGATGTCACACAGATACGGACTCACACACACACGCACAGATACAAAAGCACACACACAATTTAACTTAATGGCCAAAAGGGACAAAAGTTTGTGATTTTCAACATAAAAGTAAACAAGTTGCTTCCAGGTAATTTATTAAGCTTCTGCCAGCCCTATGTAACACAAATTGCTACAATTTTCAATGTCCAACAAAATAAAGCAATTGGAAAAAGAGGGAGAACAAAAAAAAAAAAGGAAAGAAACCCGAAGAGATGGAGAGGTGCAAAAAGTCAATGAAAATCAAGTGCCAGAGAGCCCCCAAAAGCGATTGCAAACTATGATGATGAAGCGAACCATGTACACACACACACACAATCACACGCACACTCACACACCGATATACAACAAAAAAAAATCATTTGTAGTAATTGAAATGCTGTCGAACAAAGCAAAAAAAATGTATGTCAGAAAAAAAAAATGTGAAAAAAAATAAACCAAATAAGAAGAAACTGCAGAACTTGCCAATGGGATATAACAGAATAACTGTAGGTTCATCAGAGAGAGAGAGAGAGAGAGAGAGAGAGAGGGGAGGAGTGGAGTGGGAGAAAAACGTTATTGGAATATCGGTGCGCCAGAATGATTTCTAGCAATACAACGAGACTTCCGCTGCGGTGCACACAGAATCGCATATCCTATTCACAAGCACAACTTACAGGCGACATGTCGAGCATGTGTTGAAAACGTGTTTAACACGGCCAAATGACGACGACGACGGCGACGTCGAGGATGGCGACAACATCACCAATGCCATGCCATGCCTTGGCTTTTGCTTTTGACTTGGGTCCTGCTCTGAATCGGCATTGTATGCCATTTGTGCAGCAGCCAAAATCAGCAACAATTTGAGGCGCCACCGTAGTTCAAGTGTAAGCAACGAACGCTTACAAGCTCTGCACGGGCGGCTTAGACGCGCATTTCGAATGACATTAATGCGACTAAGCAGGGATCTTAACACGTCGTACCCAGGCACACATATACGAGGAGACAACCAAGGACCTGCTTTACATATTCAACACAAAATGTGGCAACGTATTGAATATTTCTTTCCTATTGTACTTTAAAGCAAAAAAAAAAAATCACAATAAAACCACAAGGCAATTGAATGTGATGACAGCTATTAACTATGAATATTATATACTGAAAAAGTGAAAAACAAAAATTTTTATTTAAATAGAAATAAAGCTTTTAATGGAAAATCTTAAAATAAATTCTTTCTCAGAAATACAAAAAATTCTAAAATGATTCACATGAAAACTGTCATAATAAATCAACAAGTTTTTAATGCCAATTTTTTTTTTTTTCGCCTAAAGCAAATGGAAAAAGCAATTTAGCTATTGGTTATGCATTTGTCACTACATTTTGCCACGAAATATTTCCAACAATTTCTAAAATAAAACCTTCAAAGATATAAAAATTTATCAGGCAAGTTTATATGCCCTATCAAGTGAATAAGAACAGTTTCAAAAATGTTAAACATTTTAAAAATTATATCTTCATATGTTAGAAAATCAAAGAAAAAGATAAAATACATTAAATCATATGAAATATTACAATGAATATGCATTAAATAAAAAAACGAATAAAATACGAATATTTACCCATAGGGTAAAAGGGTGTAGTAAAGTATCTAAAATGTATGTAACAGGCAGAAGAAAGCATTTCCGACCCCATAAAGTATATATATTCTTGATCAGCATCACTAGCCGAGTAGGTAGGGACGACTTGCTTGCTTCATTTATATTATCAAAATGAAATTTAAGTTAATTTTTGGTATCATCATTCGCTGACTAAAGTTTAAAGAGTCTACTGAGAATTTGATTAACACATCTACAGATAATTAAGGTCATCTCTATCTTACATTAGAGATAAACTTTGTCGTATGAATTAAATGGTAATTATAAATCATCTTAATTATAATTTACGTGAAATCTATAATCAACAAATATAATTCGAATGCGGGTAAAGACAAGTGTTGAGATAATTAAAATTAATAAATCTGTTTATTATTTCTGTCAGTCGAAAAAGTAGTCAAAATTACAGTAAAATTATTTAATCAATGTTTCTTATTATTAAAAACATGGCCAAGAAGCAGCTAATTATTTGAATAATATTAACTTTAACAATCTCAGTGAGACTCAAGTTTCTAAAAACTCAATAAATAAAATAATTCCTTATTTAAAATAAGGCTTCAATAAATTTTACATTGAATATTTTTCTTTTAAAGCTATTGTCCTTTCTTTTTTTCCATATCTCTCGCGTTTTATTGAGTTTTCTTTTTCGAACTGTACGATACCAAAATGGCTTCCATTTTTTTTTTTTTGTTAACCATGTAGCTGACGGCAAAGCGTGTCGTGTCGACCATATTTAACGTTTATTTAAATCGAAGAGAAAAAGAAACAAGAAGAGTACACATATAAATTCATTTGAATTCAATCCAAATTGTATTCAATAGCTCACAGCCATAATAACTGTGCCAGATTCAAGTGTCAGTTGATGGTAGAGTGTCTGGGATCTGGATCTGACTCTGGCAGCAACAGGTCGATAAATGTGTTAAAAAATTAATAAAGAGAAAAGAAATAAAAATAGCGCAAAGTGCAAATGCAATTGCTCACTTGCAATGCATTTCAGTCTGATTGGCACTTAATTTGCCGTTCAATTTGTTGGCAAGTGATGTTTGTTTTGCTTGGATATTTATACATACACATACATATATATATGTAAGTATATATGTGTATATATTAAATACCAGCATTTTACCAATAAACGGGTATATTCATTAACTGTATATATATGTGTATGGTATACATACAATGCATGGCAAGTGCACTTTTACCTAATGCAAATATAAATGCAATTGCCATTCGGCTTTCTTTTTTCCTCTTCTTATTTTCTTCTCATACTTTAGTTTTTTGAGTTACGTGGGCCAAGTATGTATACAGCTGCAGCTGCTGCCCGGCCAGTGGCAAGTGTGGATGAATGCGGGAAAGTGTGAGATCTACGCCTGAGTGCACTCAAACACTTTTGCTGGTTGGACGATTTCAATAACAGAACGGAATGGAACGACTATAGAAGTGTAGAGAAGAGTCGTAACATCATCAATGGTGACGCGTTAAACTGTCGAGTTACCCTTTCAATACTCTAACCAACGTCCTTGGTCAGATACGGTTGGCCAAACGTGACTCGTGTCCTGTGTCTGCACCATGTGTGTGTGTGTGTGTTGATAAGTGCACACAATCAATTCGATATTCAAATTACTTTAAATCGCATTTGTCTCGCGCGTGCAGGTGAAGTCAGCACGTCCACAGGAGAGTGCACTTAAAGCCAAGCCATTCTGCCAAATCAAATTTGTTCAAAGACTAATACACACACACACACACAGATATGTACATATACTTACATAAACACAAACACAAACTGTTATAAACTCGTACACTCATTCAATTCTGTCATAGACAGAATGCCCAGTTTGGTTTTCAATTAAATTTATGGCCATCCAAATGCTCTACTTTAATGCCAATGGAGAAGAGCATAGAACGTAAGAACGACAACGGCAAAGTTCATTTCGGCGTAAAAGGACGAAAATCGATTAGATTCAAATCTTTTAATAAGTTTCATTTCCGTTTTGTGCTTGCCTTTCGGTTTTTATACGCCTCTGCCTGTCTATGGCTAAGTTTTGGTTTTTGGCCTCATCGTTCTACCATCGTTCTACTTCTCACAACCACAACCACACAGAGCCCTGTCCTCTTTCGTCGCCATTGCCACACCCATTTGCATTAGAGGCATAAGGGGAAACCGCCTCATTTCTCTCTTATTATTACGTGTATTATTGGGCGCGATTTGGAAATTGCGGTTCAATTGAGTTACGTTTTTGGGGAGCGGACAGGGAAGAACTGAAAGAGCATGTGGGAGGAAGAGAGAGAATTTGTCGATTGCCGGCAGTCAAGTGGTTGCAAAGCAAATTAGGCCAACATCATAATAAGGCAAACATTTATGATTGACTTGTCGGTCAAATTGTGTCGATAATGCGTAGACATTTCCACATTCACTGCCACAAAATTTGATGCATATTTTATAAGCTTCTACGGCATAAGGATATCTACATACATACACGAATTAATGCAATGAGTGGCAAACTGAGCACAGGCAATGGTAGCTGACTCAGTCCGAAAATGAAATTGAAACTCAGACTCTGATTGTGTGACTGGCATGTGGTTAATCAATGCCAGACAGATGCCGCATTGAACAAAAATGGAAATCACCTTTCAAAATCAATTTGTGCAGACAAAACAAAAGGGATAATGATACAGCAGGCCTTTGGGGAATGAGAAATTCTGGATAGCCAAGAAACAAAACCTATCTTTCACACACATACACACACGCACACTACATTTTCCATTGTGTGCTCGTCTTAAACAGTCATCGATTCTAAGACATGTATTCAATAGATTTGCGGCTTCTGTTTTTGTGTTACGCCGCCATTTCTTACGTTTCAGGTGGCTTAATTGCCTGTGAGATGACAAAAGAGCTAACACACATACATACATATACATACACACGCAGAACCCAATACACTCGCATATGGATACCCAGTCAGTTCAACCTACACATTGTTAAATCATTCATACTCACACGCACACGTACATACACTGACCCACACCCACAGCCTAAAAGCAGGCAACACTAACTATTTTTCATTATTTTCGTGGCAAATTTCATTTGGTTTATGGGTGGCCACTTCAGATTTTATGACAATCTTTCATTACATTTTGCACCCACAAAAACCTACCATGAATGATGCAGAAGACCAGTCATGGCCCAAGCCAAGCCTAATTCGGATTTCCTTCTCTTTTCTTTATTTTTTTTTTTTTGTTTTTGCTGTTGGGTCTCAGTTCTTTCATTTCGTTTGCGTTTTTTTTTTTTTGGCATTTTTTGTTTTTGTTTTTTTTGTTTCTCTTGTTGTTCGCTTCTTGCTTTCACTTTGTCACCCGGCCAAGCTTTCGATTTCGCACTTTTTGTGCTGGGGTCTGCGGCAGCTTTTGCCACATTAACGACATAAGCAGTGACAGCATACACACACACACAAACACATACAGGACACGCAAAGGATATCAAAAGTTGGCCTTTTGATAACTTTAATGTGTGGGAACGGCTTTAAAAGAGAACGACAATTTCATATGAGACATTTCACATTTGACATGAGCGGGCATTGCAATTAAAAAATAATCAATATGCAACACCCTCATTCCTAGACAATTAAATTGTAAAGCACTGGAGGTCCCAAAACAATAATAATTATTCACAAAGGATTAAAGTTGTCGGCAGTTGGCCATTTTTGTAGATGCTTTTCTGTTGTTGTCTTTTTTGTTTTTGCCGCAAATTACAATTCCCCATGGTCAATTGCCATAGCTGACGGTCGATGGTTGTGGTGTTGGAGCTTTTTCAAACCGCAGCGCAAACTGTTTGTTTAATTAAATTGCAAAAGCAAACAGAATGTACTCACACTACCTCTTATCTCTTCATCTCTCTCTCTCTCTCTCGCTCACTCTACTACTCTGTGCTATAGTGAAATAGCGTAAATTATGGATGGAAAACTGACCATTGGCTTTGCTCTGGCTTCCGCTCCTACCAGTTATATTCATTAATTGAATAAGAATTACACTTTAATCCAATAAAGACAATATAGACGTTTTGTTGCAATCCCAATTGAGTTTATGCCAAATGGTAGCCATTTTGTTTTGCCACTTCATTTTATCTGCTATTACGTTTTATTTTTATTTCATTTCCTTTTACTTTCTCCCTATTTACTTTTATTTGAAGCAAGCAAACGCACAAAACGTTAACCAAACCATATTCTCTCACAGTATCTTTCAAGAGTAGGGCAATTGAAATTAAAGTCAAGAAATACCATTTGCACCTTTAAACGTGCTCATCTATAAATAGATAAGATAATGGTTTGTAATACCAAAACAGCTGTGTTAAGGTACACTCTAATTAGACTGAAGCCAAGGACTAAACATATTTTATAATTTATCAATTCAAGTAAAAGAGAGAGAGAGATAGGTACAAAGAGGCCAGCCTTAGGGCCATTAACATGAGAAACTGTAAATTGTTTTCAATACACGAAATTATTATGATATTATTATTAAATTATTCATGAGTGCGGGCAAAGGCAGTTGCCTATACCATTGCCGTAGCCATTGCCGTTTGCCTGGCGGGCCCATAAAACATGAAATATGACAGAAACATGCGAGATAGAAATCAGCGTTCCCGCTACCGTCATCGTTCCCATCGTTCAGTATAGTATTGGACAGGACAGCAGGATGGTGGAATATGACGGACCTTTTAGCCGTGGGCCATGACACTGCCATTGAAATGAACATATGCGGTTAACTTTACTTAAAACTCTTTGCACACGCACACACACACAGAAAAGAATATGGGAAAAGCTAAGTATATTGTGTTGCGGCTTTAAGGATATTGCTTGTCAACTTACAAGTTAAAATTTGAACAAGTCTGACACCGAATCCGACAACCAAGACTACACGTATGTAATCCTAACTCAAATATTATTATATCGATTTGTAAATTGATATTCTGAAGCAACAAAAAATGTATTAAAGTTATAAAAAGGCAGCTTAACAGCTTGTTCTAATTCAATTCTGTCTTTATGTAACTAACAAAAAGCGGCTAAATTTGTAACTTTAAGTTCATTTGCAAGAATAATTAACAGTCAGACCAAAAGAATCTAAATTCAATCAAAGTTCTCTGGAAAAAAAACATTTTGAATGCGAAGAGAATATTTTTTAACTTGTTTTAAATAAACAAGAAAGTAAACAAATCAATGCTTAAGTAATTCTTAAGCAGCAATCTTTTTATAAAGGTCACAAAAGGATAATTGCTTTTGACAATTGAAAAACTATGTATTTCCAAGAAAATTCGTAAGTATTTTCATAACAATTAATTCCTTTCAACATTTATATACGCCTTAGTTTTCCTCCATTGTTATCAAAGAAAACGCCTTACGCAATCTATTTTCTCATTATTTTAATGTTAAACAAAAACTAACATAAAGACTTAAAACCTAACAAAACTATGGCAACTTACAAAGGGAATACTTATCTACTGCGTAGCGATGCCGCCGGTAAATACTTTGAATGTGGAGCTGGCGCAGCAATCTGACCTTGGGCTGACTCTTGATTCTGCACCGCTGTTGGCGCTGAGCTAAAGTCGAGCACAGGTGCTACGCCCTCGTCTGAGCTATGTGAGCTGCCACCCAAAGCATCAAATTGCTGCTGAATGAGCTGCTGGGCTCGCACAGCATCCTCGGGCGTACGATATTTAACAAAGTGCACCTCAGGCTTATGGGACTGATTCTGATTCTCAGTTTGCAGGCGTTGAGCAAGTTGGCCCACATCTGCCTGCTTGGTTAAAACATAAATGGCAGTACGCTGCTCACTGGCCTGTTTGGCCAACTGAAGCGCAGCATTGGTTAGACCTTGATGTTCTGGTGATTTAATAAAAAGTACACGTAAATTACGTTTCAACATGGTGGCAATTTGATCGGTGGCATCACGATCAGCAAAATCATCTTCGGGTGCTGAATATGTATAAAATTCCTTGCTAAATTCATCATCAGATGGGGCTAATGGTTGCTCTTGGTTTTCTTGTTGCTGTTGCTGTTGCTGCACACCCGAAGAACTGAATCCTGTTGCCTCAGCATCAATAAGTCCAGCAAAACGACGGTCACCGGCAGCCGCTTGGTAATTGTATCCCAATTTAGCAGCAGTTGCCATAGTCATTAAGCATAATAACTTAAGAAGTAATAAGAGAAAAAAGAAATCCAATTATATTCATTTGCAATATTTAATTGTTTTTAATTACAAATTGCTTACCAAAAACCCACGCATCTTCCTGTATATTCCTTAAGACGGCGTCTTCTATTCCGTTGAAGATCTGTTACGTGCTCCTCAAACTAGCAAACTGACAGCGAGTGTTGAGACTTAACTGATTTTTATACCCAAAAAACAAACAAAACGAAAAAGTGAAAATTTTCGAAAAAAAAAAAACGAAATAAAATGATAAATTATGAGAAAGACGCTTACATGATGGCAATGATTTTGATTTGAGTTTTGGTTTTTAGTTTCATCTTCTTCGCTCAGTTGTTGCAATGCGCCTGAAGCATTTGGCAGCAGTTAATCAAAGATAAATGGGCTTTTAAGCGTTGACACAGAGACACAAAAAAAAAATATATATATATATAGGAAAAAAAAGGTTAGTTCAGACAACCCTAGGGCGTTGCTCATGTTACATAAAACTATGGGGAACTACTCGTCTTTCGGTTCATTTCGGTTCAACATCAAAGCAAAAACTAACTGACCAACACAACAAACTATATATGCAAAATATGCATAATTAATTAATTAGACAAACCTATTGCGATTTGCATTTTCTTGCGGCAGGTTATGAACTCATCCCACAGACAGTGATGCCAAAGTGTTATGGTCATTCGAGCAAACTACCTACAAACATAAAATACATTGAGAAGTGTAACACCCAAATCCCCAAGTCAAACAAATCCTATGGCCAAGGAGTACATAAGTGCTTTGAGCTCTAATCTTCACACATTGCCATCGTTTGTCAGTTGCCTATTGTTGCTTGGCCGGTCAACAAATGCTCTTAAATTAACCATAAATGGCTCCTTAGAGACCATTTTGTATATATGTGTGTGTGTTCTGCACATAAACACTATTGCATAAACAATATTTAACAATAAATAGACACAAACACACACATACACACGGACACTTCCTGTGTCTGGACCAGTTAATTGTCTCGATTGCTGCATATAAATCTCGGCTCTTGTTTTCTATGTGTTTGTGTCTGTGTACGGTATCAAAGATACGTTCTAATTGATAAGGAGGCCAAATTGTTACTTAGCTGCTGATTGAAATTCATCATAAAACACACAGAAGTTCACTGAAAGAAAACATACATACATATATACAATGTGTCGAAGTAAGCTATATAGAAATCAAAATGAAATTCGCTATTATATATTTGAGCCAAGTTGAACTTGTAGTTCACTAAGCTCTTTTACATTAATTATTCAGATATTAAAAAAAATGTACATCGTTAGTTACTTTAACAAGTCGTCACTAAACTATTTTAGATATTATTTTGTATAATGCTTCTTTTATCTTATTTTTATGAATAATTACTAAATATTAGACATTAAGGCAACTATTAGTAGGTTAAAGCAAAGGTGGTAAGTTTGCCCTGTTAACAATTTCGCAAAATGAAAGCTAATGAAATCAAATTTAATATAAATATATGAAGATTAAATTAAATTAGGCATGCAATGCTTGTTTAAACTAGTTCTGTCAAAGAGCTTTTCATTTGGACTAGCATTTTATTAAGGATAACCAAAGAAGAAATATTTAATTGAAAACATTTTAACGTTGCAACGACCTATTATTTACATAGTAGAATATAGTTATAGATATTGTTAAGTATTACTGAGACAGATATGTCTACCGAAAGCTTATTAATATATATTAAATTTGGTTTGGTTTTATGCTAAATGTAAGTTTTAGCTATATTGATTAAATTGAATCAAATTTATTTTTGTTCAGTGTAGAGCAATAGTATTATATTGTTGGTGCTTAGATTTATTGACCAAAATAACCGAAAACCATTTCATTGCGCAAGACAACTGCCTAGGCAACAGGGCAACCGGAAACGGTATATGAGCAAACAACAACATCAACACTAGCAGCAGCAGAGCAGGAGTAACAGCAACAGCAACATTAATAGTGGTAACAGCAATAACAACAACAGCAACAACAATAACAACATCAGCAACAGGCAACAGTCAGTTGAAGCAAGAATACCCATTTATGCACATAATGAGGAGTCATACATCAGGACGCGGAGGCCAGTGGGCAGCATTTACATTTATAAATATGCATAATTTGTTAAAGTAAAATGAAATCCTGACATAGCCTGTGGGGGCATTTCAACAAAACGCTGCTTAATTTAATCATTTTGCCCTGTACTTGCCCCAAGGTTGAGTTTGTGGGCCGAAGAGATGGCATTTAATTTGTTACCAAGTGTATGGCATGGGCGTGGAGTAACCAAATGCGCTTAAAAAAAAGTTTCTATTCAAGTAAGTGGTATGGGATCAAGTGGGGGAGATGGGTGGATGTCAATAGAAGTACCAAAAAAAAAAAAAAAACACAGCCTATTGACAGTAACACCCGCAACAAAAGCAGCGTGACCAAAAAGGTAAATAAAATGTCCTAAGGCCATAAACTGGCACTCTCTGTAGGTTGCCAAGTTCCTCTTATTACTGTCCTTCCATCCAGGACTTGTTGTTTACTGTTTATCTTTAGGCCAAATACAAACAAAACTGAGAACAACAACAAAAACATTGCTGGCTGACAACGTCAAAAGTTAGAACAATGATAAGATTTATTTTTAGGGGCAATACCACCACCGCTCTTGTCCCACCAATGATTGGCTTTGCAAATTTCTGTTTCGCCATCGATATAGATATAGATATATACTAGGTATAGGAGAAGGCCCGATGGTGGCCAAAAATTGCAAGGGAATGGGTAATTGATGTTGGCGTGTGGCCTGTGTTAATTAAAATTTTTGAAAGGGACACGTGTGCGGGTTGGGTTTAGTAATAAATCATGACATCAACAGCAGAGCCAAAGCACTAACAGCAAAAATAACAACAGCAGCAAACATCAGACAGTAGATAATCATGGCAATTAGAGAGGGAAAGGCATAGAGCAAAAAAAAAAAAAAAAAAAACACAAATCATTACAGCAAGTACGAACAAGTTGGTCGAAAGGTTAGTAGACCGTAATTATATACATACTTACATATATGTTACCAAGTGTTCAGTGACAGCCAATTAGCCAGGTCCATACTATGTATAGAATAATAGTTCAAGTCCTGTGGGTATTGCTCAGTCTAATGCACTTATCGCGCCTCAATTAAACCGCAATTAACAAATATTAGGTAATGGACCAACAATTGACATTTGTGTCCCAATTTTTGGCATGGCGCAAACAGTTCAAAAAGCAAAATACGAATAACAACAATAACAACAACAAGAGCAACAGCTAAAACATACACATTAATATTAATGAACTTCTCGCACACGCGAGTGCCCCAGGGGCAGTTCATTAAAGTGTCAAATACTTTGTCCAACAGACAACCCAAGGGCCAAAGAAATTGGTCAAAAAAAAAAAAAAAAAAAAAACAACGAAAGCGAAAGGAAAAACAAAAATAAAGTAAAAACAGAGAGCCAAACAGCGAACAGCAGCTGATAACAGATGTGACAACTAGCGATAGCAACCAACAACCAACAACAACAATAAAAAACATAACCAAACCTGTTGCTGAAGAGACAAAGTTGACGACGCCCAACAACTGACCCAAAACTAAACCTGAACCCCACTGAAACGGTCAGTATTTAACGTATCATAAATCAAAAAAAGAAAAAAAAACTAGAAGGATGGGCTAACTTCGGCCGTGCCGAAGTTCGTATACCCTTGCAAACTGTTATTTAACAATTACACATTTATAATGTGACAAAATCATTAGAAAGCATATGAAACAAGTCAAACATACATTAAATGTTCGTAGCTTGAGAAAAAAAGTAATTCGAAAAAAAAAATTTTTTTAGGCCCGATTGTTCCTATGGGAGCTATAGCATATAGATGACCGATTTTGCTGAAACTTAGCATAGACATTTCTATATATACTAAACTTCCAAAAACCAAGTTTCGTGACAATCACTTTCAAAACACCCAAGTTATTGCTCTGAGACTATATTCTCGACCGATCGTTCCTATGGGAGCTATATGATATGGTCAACCGATTCTAATTAAACTTGGTGGATATGTTAGAAAGTATACCAAACTCTTAAACAACAAATTTTGTAATATTTGATTGAAAACCAACAGAGTTATGAAGGCTTAACTCTATTCTCGACCGATCGTTCCTATGGGAGCTATATGATATAGTCATCCGATCGGGATGATTCTGAGATATACAATGCCTGCAGCAAAAAGAAGACTGGGTGCAAAATTTCGGCTCTGTAGCTTTAAGGGTTTCGGAGGAGAAGCTGTTGATCCAGACAGACAGACAGACGGACAGACAGACGGACAGACAGACGGACAGACGGACAGACGGACATGGCTATATCAACTCAGCTCGTCGTGCTGATCAAGAATATATATACTTTATATAGTCGGAGATGCTTCCTTCTATGCGTTGCAAACTTCTGACCAAAATTAATATACCCTTTTTGCAAGGGTATAAAAAACTTGTTACTGTGCAAGCAAAAAATTTGCATATTTACAGGCACGCCAATGTTTGTTCCCATAGCCCGATAGATACACACATATATAGATATATAGGTAAATGTATACATTTAAGTTATAGGTCAATAAAGGCACTCATCGTTTATCTATTTGGTACATCTTTGTGTGGCTAGTTCAGTTCCAATAGACAATATTATTGAGGTTACAAAAGAACAAAAAACTATTCCCATAATTTAAACAAGTTATTACCCCATAGAATAGATGCGATTGAATTGAGATAACTTTCTAGTATACAAATACTAAAATAAAACGAAATATGTGCAATAAATAAGTAAAATTTTGTCAAATTTTAGATATTTTACAAACGATAGCTAAACTAAAACTTCCCATAGCTAAACTACCACTAAATGATAATCCCATTTACAGACATCATCAACGATTTGAACCAATTTGATAACATGATTTTTCGATTTTTGTTTTATATAGTTTGTATTGACAAAGTATGACCGTGCCTAATTATGATGGATTGCATATGCATTTTCGTACAATTCAGAATTCTAATCGCAGAATAATAAGTGCTTTTAAATATTCGATGAGCCTTAAAGTGAGCTTTAATGGCAACAAATGTTAACAAATGATATGCAAAATATTTGACAGGCACAGTAAATGAGCTAGAAAATCGTTTTGCCATTGGCATTTTAAGGAAAATAACAAAATATATAGTAGTACAAGTTATATATATATGTATATATATATATATATATTCTTTCCTGGTGGACGCCAACGCGACGTCAAGTTGGTGGCTTGTCTTGGACGTTAAAAACAATTAGTATGACAATTTATCATATGCCCCGCAACCAGATGATTTATGAAAGCGATGGCCTATGTCTGTTGTGTAAGTATGTATATAGGGTGTATATGAGTGGGTGTGCGTCTGCCTCTTTTATTTGTTTTTGTGGGCGGCGGCGGCAGCGGCGTCACATGTTTGCCTTTTGCCCATTTCCTTCCTTCCGGTGTATGGCTAGCTACTCGCTTTTCGTTACCTTTTGTGCTATGCAATTTCTAGTTAATAAATATTTCCGGCAGAAGGAAAAAAAAAAAAAGAGAAAAACCTATAAGACACACCCGCTCCATAAGTCTTTAGCGGACATATCGCAATTAGTTGAGTCAACAATAACAAAAAAAAGAAAATAGCCTTGTTGTCCTTTTTACATAACCAGCTAAATTTAACTTAAGAAATCTATATCATTGTTACTTTGAAAGCCACAACATGACGCAATATCCAGTGATTTGTAACATAAAAAGAAGAAGCCTTAAGATACAAAATAATTTTATTCTGCTCTTGCTCTCTCTATCTATATATCTACATATCTCACTCTTTGAGTAGTATCATATTTTTTTTTTTGGGGTTTTCTTTACTATATTAATTGGTTTTCATTAATCATATTTTGTAAGCATATTAAAGCGAAAGTGGCCAAAATAAAGCTGCATAATTAATTGATACTAGATACTTAAGCCAAAGCTTGGTAAGAAATAAGCCAAAAAGCTTTACTTAACATTAGGGTGTACTTACACCCAAAAGTTTTGAATTTTGAAACAAGCTTTTATTTAGTACAAGCTTTTAGTTCAATAACAGCTTTTAATAATAAATGAATACCCTGTAGTCGGAGGATATGAGGAAGCATTTACGTTTCTACAAACATATCTATATACATATTTTAATGAATTCTTTTGGATCTTGGAGCTGAAGCCACTTGGATTAACATGTAGACTCTTTTTTAGCCCAGTTATTAGTCATAGTATTAAAGGTTCTCAATTTCATACCAATTGCAATAGCAAACCGTAGCTAAAAGAAATCCCTCATTTTATTGCTCTTATTTTTGCCAAAAATTCAATAATACAAATAACGAGCCGTTTTTTAAACTTTATTTACAAAAATTAAATTTGTTCGATTTGTTTTCTTTTTTATGTTTTAATGTTGTTTGTTTTTGTTGTTAGTGTGGACTAAATGAGCAAAGGAAATGTACTAACTAAATGAAAAAGTGAAAACTTAGTAAACTTTTGTGGGAAACTATAATCAAGTGAATGCATATGTGTGTTTGTGTTGTGTGCGTGTGGTTTAGTGTAAGTGTGTGTGTTAAACCACTAAAATAGGATCATTTCCCAAGTATCTTTTTCGTCTTTGTTCTGATGTGTAATTCTTCTGACTTTTTTTTGGTAGTATCTACAACATCAAAGATAACTTTACATCCATATTTGAGTATGTATTATGTTGTTTTTGTTTTTTTTTTTGCATTTTTCTGGTATATATTATTTATTTATTTATATATATATATATTTTCTTTCTTTTTTTTTTGGGTTTTTCTTTTCTTTTTTTTTTTGCTTGTGGTATATAGATTTATACATTTATGCATATGTGATTAAATGGTTTTTTTTTTCTTTAACTTTTTTTTTTATGTTTCTCTGTATACATTCATAATGGATTTTTGGTATCTGTCATTTGTATGTGGCTGCCTTTTAATATTTATATATAATGTATAATGTATATATATTTATATCATTCCTTTTGCACATTATCCATAAACTTTAACAATGTGCTGCCATTTACATGTTTGTATGTATGTCTATATGTATCTATATGTATTGTAACACACTCAATATCGTTTCTGTACTTGTACTCAACTATTTTCTATTATTTTGTCATTATCATCATTTTCATTCATCATTTTAACAATAAATAACACTCGATCCGTTTTACGTTTTAGTTAGTATTATTATTTATAACTTTCCTTGCATTTCTCTTTATGTACTTTTTTTTTTTTTGTTTTTTTTTTTTTGGCCCCCGAAAGAAACTGAAAACAGAAAACTGTCTGCATCGTTATGTATGTATGTATGTATGTAGCTAGTATGTTTGTCTATTTGTAGTTAAATGCAAAGTTACCAAAAAATGTTTAATTTGCAAAAAACCCAATTAGTTATACGGAACAAAGCCAACAAATATATATATATATATATATATAGGTATATGTATATGTATACGTTTTGCATTTAACTGGGATTAACATTTCACATGTGTATATGATAGATAAATATGGTAAACAGAAAGGATATAGCTTTAAAATATATGCATTTATATATATGTACATACAATGTTAATGTTTTTGTTTTTTTATGTATGTTTATATAATTTATACTAGATAAAGATACAATTTGTTTTGTATGGTCTAACAGCATATAGGACACAGTTAAGTATAAGTTATGTATACATATAGATATAATATTATACATTTACATTTTATTTGGTTTCATTTGAATTCATTTTGTATTATTATTATTATTGTTAATATTTATATTCGTCCGATCATTTTACTTAGCCTTCACGTACACATATGCTATACCTGTTTTTGGTTCTTCTCAAAAAATGTTCATATGTTCCTTTTGTTTTTGTAAATTAAAAAGTCGTAAAGGGTGCAGACGAAAGGTCGGGTTTTATTCTTCTATATAGTGAATGTGCGCTTAGCTAGAACCAAAAGATAAAGAAAAAAAACACTAAAAGAAAACTTCGAACTGAACTTTGAGTTCATCAAAGGGAACCGAATTAACAGAAAATTTATTCAAAATTTTTAACCAAAAGAAAATGGAAAATCAACCATCCCGAAGCACAGCCAGCATAATTCTCTCATACACACACACACCTCACATACAGTTTTAAAATGGACGTTGGCTAATGTCTTCTCTCTCTCTTCACTGGCTGCTTGGTGTTATAGGAAGGACGAGATCTATCTACTTCATTTTTTTATCCTCGTGCGCTTTCTTTACAATGGCCAGCTTTGAGTGGGGCGATGAGGGATGAAGTGTGCGATAAGGTGCCTCCTTTGTGCCATGCAAAACTAATGACCATTCCAACAAGTGTCCGTGACGTGTTTGGGGAGAATTAAAACGGGCCTAAGAAAAGAGAAAATGTATTAATATTTTACACTATATAGACCAAAGGTATATCTTACCTCTAGTTTCCAAGTTCCCTGCGGGTATTCACCCCAAGAGTGTGTGGTCATAAATGGCCATTTGGTAAAGCCATCCCGATGATCATCATCATTGGCACGACGCGATAGAATCATGGAACTGCAAGGCCAAAGAAAACATTTAAATAAAATGTTTTCAAATTGAAATGAAATATGTCTGTGCACTTACGTAGTGCCCATGGGCGATGTTAGGAAGAGTTCGAGATCACCACGTCGTGAAGCATTTGCCGATATGACAGCTTGAACATGCTCCAAATAGTTAACTTCTGTATCAGTTCCTTTGCAGGCATCAGTTTTAATTTCCCAAAACAATGAACGACCCATAACAATTGGCCTGAAGGCAAACACATTACGAATAAGAATAAATTGTTTTTCATTTCATAAATTAATAAAGATGCATTCCAGCCATTGTCTCACTTACTGGGCATCGTTTATTTCACCCGCCTCGCAATGATAACGTGGTGGAACTGCATGCCATTGCTTGGCTAATGTCACCATGGCACCCGCGTCTAGAACACCAAAGCCAAAGAGGTGATTGAACTCTAGGCCAACGCCATTCATTGTCCAGTGGAAGCGATTCTTGGCATCAAACAAAGAATTTCGTTTCGACGTCAGCACTGTAAGATGTTGGATGTCGCGCCAAGTCAATTGCGGACTAAAAAGGTTAAGTGAGATAAGAAGAGAGAGTGGAAGAAAGAGCAAAGCAATCGGATTAGCATAAATTCATAATGCACGAAACGAGGACAACAAGGATAACTCACTTTGCCTCCAGGGCCAAAGCAAAGACGCCTGCTGCTTCGGGCGCCGCAGCGCTGGTGCCAGAGTGCGTGGTCGTGCATTTGCCATACAGGTCGGTGGTGGCAACGCCCGTATTGGGATCCTTGGCACCATTGCTGAATGTCGATGCCAGCGTGGAGCTGCAGCTTTCATCATAGTGTGCGTTCTGGCCATCATTAATGGCGCTATTAATGGAAATGGTCCACATGGAAGCAGCATAGCCATCACAATTGCAATCATCCTCTTCGCCGCCATCACCCGAAGCCCAAACATAGATGTTACCCAGACCATTGCGACCCTGTGGGCGGTCCAGAGATTAATACGAATAAATAAGAAAAGGGATTTTTTTTTTTTATTTTTGGGGGGGTGGTCAATATACACATACCTCATTCACGCCTTGGACAATGGCCCGCATGGTGGCATTTCGAGGACCATCCACCGTTTTGCCATCATCTGTGGGACCCCACGAGGCACTATAGATGTGAATCTTGTGCGGTTCATGGCCCATGGAGTTGGCTTCGATTAGGTCCGTCATATAGGGCTGATCCAGCATACGTATGCCTGTGGAGATGGCGATAATCCAAGTATGCATTAATCATAATGGCGGAAATTATAAATCAATACTTTTTATGGATAACTTCTCCCCGATAACCTCCCCGTTGTTCCTGTATCTCTCCAACAACAACAAAAAATTCACTTCACTTTCACTTGTAGCTTTATGACAATCGTAAAAATTGCACTTCCCGCTCCCCTCCCCTCCCCTCTCCTCTTCCGTCTTTTTTCGCCATGGCCTATGCCATACGATTTATGTGTATGATATTTTACCGATTTTTCACATGATTTTTCCCACTCGTATCATAAAAATGACAGATAACATGAACGGATTTATGTTAGCACTTGTTGACACAACCACCCCGCCCAATCCCCCCGCCCCCATCCCCCCATCGAAATGTGTGTTTTTTTTTATGAGCCATATTTAAAGTTAATTTTGCGAAAAAGCTTTTTTGTTTAAATAGTTTAACATTAATTTCATATTGAAATATTTC
The DNA here is from genome assembly GCA_035045865.1 of Drosophila austrosaltans. Classification (NCBI taxonomy): domain Eukaryota; kingdom Metazoa; phylum Arthropoda; class Insecta; order Diptera; family Drosophilidae; genus Drosophila; species Drosophila austrosaltans. Next base: position 8,219,618 of record JAWNOQ010000049.1, on the reverse strand, counting down.
CCTATATGAGTAATCAGCTTATTTCTTTTACAAAAGACGATTTATGAAGTATTTGCGGCCTATTAATCCTCGCCAGACTTTTGCCAAAAGTCACTTACCTGCGATTTTGCTGTCATAAGCAACGCCAACGCCGCAAATTCCATTATCTCTGGCAGCAGATACTTCGCCAGCACAGCGAGTTCCATGACTGCAAGCAAATAACAACAACAAGGACATCAAGACACTTTCAATATACATAATAATAGAAGAAATAGCAGAAGGAGCAAGAAGGGTTACATATTCTTGTCTTATGAATTTGTTGGCATAAGCAGCTTAATAGAAAGTCCTCTCCATAATCCATATTATACAATAAAAGTAGCAAAATATGTATACACACACAGACCCAAAAGATAAAAACTTGGCCTAACTCGGAAAATGTAATAGAAAGTGTTGCAAAATAAAAAAAGAGGGGAAAAGAAAACGACATTCAAGTAGTTTTCCTGCGAAGTCTTATTGCATATTTTTCTTTTAAAGAATATATTTGCCAGCAAATTTTACTTTTGCTTAAAGAAAAGCTGAGCAAGTTAAAGGGAATAATTTAGTTAATCTTATAAACAGAATATAATAGTTTAATACTTTAAATAGAAATACTCTACTATAAAATGAATTGGATCCTTATGACAACTTCTCACAATTTTAATATCAAATCACTTCATATTTCTACAGAATATTTAAATAATTGAATTATAATCTATGTGAAATACTAATCAAACATTTGATAGATTGAAACTTTCCAAATAACTAAATATTGATACAATTTTCTAGTCTTTAAGATACATTTAAAATAATACTCAACGACGAATAATAACTTGTCCCATTAATTGTTAACAAAAGAACTAATAATAGATTGTGAAACCTTTTACTTTGAGAGGGCATAGAATTGGCATTTAAATTGACATTACAATGATAATTTGTGAAAATCAGATATTTTTTTATAAAATATTTCATTTTTTCATTTATAAATTTCTGTCACTTACCTATTAAACCAATCGTCTGTATAACGTGGATATGGAAAAGGATCATTACTACTAAAGTCATAGCTGGCCTCAGCGTTCTATTAAAGAAAATAGCAAGAGGAAAGAAAAGGAAAATCAATATTAAATATTTTTATGAAAATTCTCTATGCATACAAATTGATATTTTAATTGACTTTTACAATTTCATATAACAAATTTATTATTAGCTTTTACAATGTGCAATTTCTGGTTGTTCAATTTGCTGTTGCCATTTAAATTTAAGTGCCACACACTGACATACACACACTTATGTCCAAATTTATTGCATACTTTTCAGTAAAATGAAAAAACTACATATTGCCATTCGATGCAGAACTGAAGTTTTCAATTTACAATTTCAAGTCAATAGAAAGTTAATTAAAATGCAAAAGCAAATAAAAATGCATCTCATGGCAATCATCTGATGGTCAATATGTTTTCTTTTCATGGCTATATATAAACTGTATAGGGATTTTGATAGATCGATTTCTCGTTACTCACATAGTTGAATCGTAAATCCGGATGCATATAGTCCACGCCTTAAATGGAAAATCACAAATATAGAAAAGTTTATTAATCTTATGAATTAGAATTTTTTATTGGTTACTAACCATCATCCATTATTGCTGTTGTCACATTCTTTCCCGTTATACCCTGTGCCCAGGCTGCCTGTACATTCAGATCCAAACGGACTTTACCACCATTTTGTCCAGTATTCTTCAAGTACCATTGCATGGGAAAATAGGGATCTGTTGGCTCATTCTCAATTTGATTGGGTTCTCCAAGTATGCCATCGAACTGCATGCCATGTATGGAAGGGCGGGCAGGTCGAAGACCACGCTTCACACGCCGAAATCCCGGCTGTTGAACGGCTGTATTGACCTAAAAGTACGCCGACCAAAGAAACATGTATCTCAGCAAAAATCTATAGTATATATATATTGGTAAAGATTTTTTGTTCTATATTTTCTTTTGTGGTTTTCATTTTTTTTTTTTGCTTGCCTGAGCCTGACATAAATTAAAAGCCAACTGCCAACAACTGTCGCCATGTGGGTCATTGTTATGCGTACGTGTCAGTCAGAAATGTTAATTTTGTGTAACCTTCTTGACGCTTCTCACCTCACACACACACGTACACCCACACAATTGCACCCACATTCATATATTAAGCAGCTGTCAGTCAACAAAATGGAAAGGAAAGCATTAAAATAAGAGCAAACGACACAGTTTCCCTACCATTTCAGCCATTTGACAATTGCATGTTGCATTTTGCATAGGAATTACCAGCTATGGCCTAATGGCACGTTCCAAACGAGTAGACAAAGAGACGGACAGACACATCAAATTGAAATGCAATCGATGTTTGTCATGGAGTTTACCCAAATGCCAACAGGAAATGGCAATTGAACTGACAGTGGCCATGTTCTCCATTCCTTCTATATGTGTTCTCTATTTTTGTCACAATCTTCTCAGGAAATGAAGAATGGTTTTGCTAGAGGTGAACTTGGACATTTGTCATCCAATGTCAATGACAATAGTGGTGAAAGTTTTACTTATACATTCTTCATTTATGCATTATTTCGAAATGAATAAAGTTTTTGTCCAAAGCAGAAAAAGAAACTTTCTTAATTAAAAATTTTAAATTAACGGAAATGTCTTCAGAGTGGAAACTAGTCAAGATAATCAGTTCAATAACTAATATTGAAATTCATTTCATTACCTTATTAAATATTTATATACTAAGAGAACTTCTTCTGAGAATTCTGCCTTTTTATGTGATTTCATAATCAGCTAATAAAGCAACCTGACAACTAAATTAATCATTCTCATTAATTCCTGGTATCCTTCATAGTAATTGCACTGTATTACTTTCACTCAGGTTTAATTTCATTCTACTTTTGAAATTTTTCACGTCTTACTTTCTATTTTGATATTCTCTCCATTGTATCTAAACAAGAAATATGTATGTATATTTAGCCAGGAATATGATTCCAAATGTGGTCATTGTGTAATAGCTTTTCTTTTTTTCTTTTTTCCCAGTTGGTATTCTTTGGGTACAAGTAAATATACTTACCGATGGATGACTCTTGAGGGCACGCGTGTGCGACAGACTACGCCGGGAGCGGACATGTGGTAGTGTCCGATGCTTGAAATGATACTCGTGTCCATCGGCGCCCACCAGCTGCAAGAGAAAGGAAAAGCAAATGCCAAGTAGCATTTCATTAGGAAACTGGGCGTCATTTTAATTGACCATAACACATATTATTTCTCTCCTCTTCTCTCTTTCTCTCGCTCTCTTGACCCATAATTGTTATATAATTGAGTTTTGGCCACGGCCACACACATACATATAAACACACCCACAAATATGTATACCAATATTCCATTTTTTGTGTCTGTGTGTGTGCGTATAGCCATAATTGGTCTCCAAATTGCTAGTCATAATCATCATCATCATCATCATGTGCAGCACCAACATCGTCATGGCCATTCTAATCATCTTTATCTTCATCATAATTAGCTTGGATTTGGTAGATTGAAGACCAAAGTGAACGCAATTTGAACTGAGTAGAAATTTTCCGTTTGCAATTTCAACGAAAGGCATATCCAGTTTCCCAACGGTACGTGACAGGCCCTCAAGCTAGATGAATAGCAATCATCGGCCAGCCCCCAGGCTTTCATTTGGCCTTAACGTCAGTTCGTCGCGTTGACCCCAGTCCAGTTCTGTTTATTGGTTCAAAGTTTTGCAGTGAAAGCAAAGAAAAAAGATAAACCAAATAGTGAAGCATTCTCACAGTGAAAATGGGAAGGCATGCCCCAACAACCATGTCCCTTTGGGGCTGCCATACGAAACTGTTGCTCTCATTCAATTCTCAAATTTAGCCATTGGAAACTTGGTCAGTACACAACAGCTGCCGAGCATCGTTTAACTTTGGCCTTTTGGGTCCACAATCACCATGTCTCCTGCATAATTCAGAACCCCTACAATATGATTAATTAACAGCCAGAAGCAGAGTGTTGAGTGCGAGTGATAGTCCGGGTGCCTGTAGTTGAGCCTATGCCATTAAGGCATAATTCTTACAAATTCATGCCAATAAATTAACCACAAACGCGGCATTAACTTACGCCAACGTTTCTATTTTCAGGCGACGAACCACTAAAGCTGGTAGCTACCAGGAATTTGTATGTAAATTGAAACTTAAAAGGATTCCAAACTGCGTCTTGGCAGAAAACACAAGAGAAAGAGTTTTGACACGCTCAGGTAATTGGCCAAGAAAGAACTTTTATACTGCAACCTGACAGCGTTCCATCAACGTGAGCTTATGCAAAAATAAAGAAACCAAAAATAAAACGGAAAAAAAAAACTTTTTACCCACGCAAACTGAAGACTTGTTAAAATCTGCCGCAAGTGAGGCAACCCACAATTGGAGAGCCCACACTTTTTGGGTAACAAAATTCTATCTTATTTTCCTTTCCTTTCTCTCATTTTTCTTTTCTTGCCAAAAAATTTTCCATTTGAGTTACAAAAAAAAAAAACAACCCCCCAATTTTATCTTTTATTTATTTAAATATGACCGCTGTCGACCAATTTTTATACATATAAGATTATCCTTATCGCATTGTCCCAAAAATTAGGTTTAAACTTGAAACAAAAAGTAAATAAAAAATGAAATTGGGGTTAAAAAATATATTTCCCAGTACAGTGAAGAAGAACAATTTGATTGCGAAACCGGATAGTAATTATGTCTATCTGATCTAAAAAAATTTGTTTATACCGCATTAAGATTTTTGTTTATTCAGCTTAATTAAAACTTTCTCAAGTTTAATTAAGATGGTCCTTTAGATTTTTTGAAATGTATAAGTATAAAATATATTTGTATATTTCAAATTAACACAAAATAAGAGTAAAATCATTTTTGTATAAATTTTTATATATCAAGTCAAATAAATAAGAGATTAGATTATAATTGAAAAATCTTCTTGACTTACTGAACAATTTACTTCATTTATCAAAAAATGATACAATTATAGCTCAAGATTATTCCTAGTGAGAACCAAATGTATCAATTTCTAAGGCACAATTTACTTCTATGATAAGTAAATTATATAGCAAGTTGAAATTTTATCAATTATATTTCATAGCGTATTTTGGCCATCTCAATTTATGAAATTGTCTGGAAGGAATTTGTCTTTTATTTATGTTTCGTTGCGAATTCATAAATTCTAGAGAAGCCACGTCAGCAGCCATCCCTCCAATTAGGTTTCAGGTTTTGGGGCTGGTGCCAAGTCAATAAACGCGCTGAGGGCTTGGTTTGTTATTTTGCTGGTTGCCTGGTTTTGTGTTGGTGACCAATTTTTTATTTTTATTTTTTTTTTTGGTTTACTTAGCAGCCAGCCCGAGTGCCTTGCATAAGTAAGCAGACAACGATAGCTGGATAGCAGAAAACAATGAACGCTTGAGGGCCATCAATCCGTTGACTGTTGTCAATCACATGCCGCTGACAGTTTGATGAGGGAACTTTTCCAACGAGAGGTATAGAAGGAATGCGGGGAGGGGTAGTGCCTTCTATTTTTATTCGCTGTTAATTTGTGCGTGAATTACTTGACTGAGTACTGCAACAGCTGGCCAGTTTAATGGACTTGTTAAGTAAGTTAGAACGGCATCAGGGTAAAACGACTGAGATATTAAAAGGCTAACAAAATGTTTAGATAAGCAAAACATTGCGCATACGCACAGTGGGCAATTTGCAATGAGATACACCCAAAAACTAATCCAAGCTCTGCCACATGTGGCTGTAAGTATATATTTATTTTTAGATATACAATACAATTTCTCTCCTTTTTTTCGTGTATAATTTTTTCATTACTCTTGATAAAGACAACATATGGACAAAATAGAAAAAGTCTATAAAAGATATAAGAATATATATGTATGTACATACGTATGTATGTATATGCCTGACCTTTGAGTGGGTCGAGCGAAAAGCACAAAAAAAGCAAAAGCAAAAGTTATGCCCTAGCTCGCCATTACAAATATAATGCGTATGTGTCACAATGGGTGATAGCGCGAGTGGCAGCGAAAGGAAAGCACAAGCAGACACTTCAAGGCATGTGGCAACTGTGTCGCCTGCCCCCCCTTCAATCTTTCTGTCTATCTATCTCTTTCTCTGTCTTAGTCTTAAGATTCTGTAAGATGTTCAGGCTTAACAACGCCCACACACGCATCGTTTAGTAAAAGTTTATATATAAACATATATTCATATATATATGTATATACGTATATGTACATGTGTATGTGCGTGTGTGTGGCAAGTCAAGGGAGCAACAATCTAAGGGCAAAGCTTGCCAAAATGGCGTCTATAATTAGTTGGCTGTCCGCATCTATATAGTAAATTTTATTAATGAATATCAACAGTGGAAAAAACTTAGAATAGACAATGTCTTCTTTGCCACTTGTTGCTTCAACACATTTACATACACATACGCCACAGAATTTGCATGCCCAACAGCTGTGTAGTTACATCATAAGATGTCAGTGTCTGTGTGTGGGCGATATATTGTATCTACTCCAAATAGCCCATACATAAGCAACACTATACTTCATGGCATAGTGTCGGCCCGTCTGACACGTCATCTCTCATTCGCTGTCAACGGCAAAAATTTATGGATTTTCACTCATCGCCGCACTTGATAGAAAGTGAATGCAAAAACAAAACAAAAAAAAACCTATAATAATAACACATATACACGCGCAACAGTAGAAAGTAACAACAATGGATGCGCTTGTAAGTGACACTGACAATATTTATATGTAGGTATTTTTATATATATTTTTATTTATACAATTTTATATCAATTTTATTGCAGAAAAGACCACCACAACAAAGACCAGTAGAAGAACGAAACAAGGCCGGCATACATACATACAATGCAGGGCTTTAACTTGTTAATGTGACAGTCCTTTGTTTACCTTAATCGAATTCCTTTTTCCTCTTCGATAGGCTATTCTGAAAAACCATTCCTTTGTTCAAATGGACGCTTAATCCGCTTACAAAGTCCACTGGCTTAGTGATTGAACAATAACAATAACAAAAAAGCTTAGCCTATCCAATAAATCGAACTACAGAATTTAATCAATTAACCCAAAATGTTAGATCTCTGTTTTGTGAACAGTTTTTTGTCTTGTTTATAATAGAAGGATTTTGCATTTAATTATATTTCGCTTACAAATTCAATCTTTACCCTAAGTGTCAGCTTTTACAATAATTTTTATTTCCAATTTAAGTAAATAGAAATTAAATTCTATATAATATTTTCATATGCTCAACTAAGTAAAACTTTTAAGTAATCTTGGATAGTTTTTGACTACTTTTTAAGCACTTAAATGCCTTTTCAAATAAATTAAAACAACTTCATTCATATTAACACACTTTCTGAATCTATTTACTCACTAAACGGCCTAAAGCTAAGTGTAAAATAAATGAAAAGTGTTTAAAATTCGAGCGGAAATAAGATTTTCCAGAATTTATAATTACAAATCTTTGTAGAAAACAAACAGATTTCATTTATTTAATCGCATTAAGTCAATTTAATTTCTTATGAAGACTTTTCTCACAACTCAGCTGAAAAGTAGGCAATCATTTTTTATTAAACCAATTCAAAGTACATTTCAGTGCCTTACGCAATCGGGGCATATTGTTAATAGTCTATGAGGAAAATCCATTCATCAAACTGTTCAAAATAGAGAGCAAAACGAACGTCAGCAACAGTTTATCAATGACACTCACTTTATCAGTAGCTGGCAAGTTTTCTAGTGGTATTAGTGGCCAATAACTACTGCCATACACATTTATCGAGATAGGAATTACAATGTGATAAATGTTTATACTATATGTTTGACATAGCCTCAGATACTTTTATATACATATACAAACATTCTCCTGCTAATTGGGAAAAATGGCACTCATCTGTTTCACTCCTAAATGCAATTAATCAATCAAACAATAAGCAATGAGACTGAGAGGCGGTCTCATTTGGCTGCAGAGGTTTTTGTTGTTTTTTGTTTTTGTTGTTTTGCTCTTTATAACATTTGCATAATATTATCGTGTCTGCAAATAAGCAAGCTTTGTCAATCAATAAATGGGAAAAACCTCAACAAAAGAGAGAGCTCTAAAAATGAAGTTGAGAGGCTATCAGGTGGTAAATGGTGGTAAGAAATGCAAATGAATTCCTGTTGAATAATTCAACAGGATGCGCCAAAAAGCGCAAAGAAAAGACAAACAGCTGCCGCGTAGAGTCTAATAAGCTTTGATTGAGGCTTTTGCCATGTGCCTGCCAGTCGTTTGAATTGACTTTGATTTGTTGACTATGAAAACCAACTTGTTGACATGAAAATGTACAATGAGAAAAGTTGCACAAAACTTGCAAGTGCAAATTGAATTTAATATAAATTGCTTGTGAAAAGTTAGAAGCCCTTCACAAGAAATAGTTTATAAAGTAGGGAATGGGATAAAAAGGAGCAACAAGTGTGTATATACTATTGCAGTTTGCCAGGCAAAGTTTAATTAATCGTCCAGTCCTTCTATACGTTTATAGTCTCCCTCTCTTTCATTGCAACTAGGTCAAAGCTAGATATACAAATATGTAATAGTATATACATATACATATGAATATATGTATATATGTATGTGTAGTACGACGGGCTGGGTTCCTTCGTAATCGCCTAAGGCGCTTTTCTATTTGGCGCAAAGACTACTTTGCCACAGCAGCAACAGTAGCAGCAGCAGCGGCAAAAGAAACATGCACACATAATTATCTAGCACGCCCGTTTGACATTGACATGCTGTTAGGCCAACAACATTGCGTATGCGCAATTTTCAAAAGCGAAAACAAGTTACAGGACAAGCTAAGCAGGCAGACAAACAGCTGTTTGTTAATTACATTTTCAAGATGTTTATCTAATTTTATCAAAATGAATGAATGAACCAAAGAGTGCCCTTTGGCATTACAAGAGAAACAAATTCTATGGCATAATATACACATACATTACTTAGAATTCTAATGCATTCAGCAAAATTTAATCTTTAATTATACAGTGCCCAAGAGAAATTGCATTTCTCAAATAAATGAACAAATGTAATTAGTTTATCAAATTATGTTTTTAGGATTTAAGTCTCTATGGCTGCAGGTTGTGGGATAACAACAACCAGCTCATATTTTAAATGAATCTTACTTAAGAGCATTCTTAACTAAAAACAAACTAATAAACTAAAATTGAAATTAATTTAACGTTAATATTTTTCATCAACTTTTTACTAACATGTCTTTGATATCAATCAATCGCCGTGTGTGGTTTAAATTCCTCATTTGTTGAACCATCACTTTGATCTAGAGTTGGGTTTAGTTCCTCATGCCAGAAAATAAATTTACCACACCAAAATAGAATTTGTCCATTCTCTCGTTTGGCAAGCATATCAACTTTGGTTGTAAAAAATGAAATAAAGAAACTTTTTTAATTATTTGCTTGAGTTTCTTGTGGTGAATTCTGTAAATATTTGCTTTGTTCTCATTTGGCTTAAAAGAATTTACTTGAAAAGTTGTGAATGTGAAGTGTTTTGCAACCAGAATGAATGTCTGACTGTTCGAGATGCCCGACGTGTGGGTGTGAATTGTCGACACCTGTTTGAAAATATGGTCCATTGGTTAACACAAGCCACAAGCTAGTGTTTCTCTACAAGACCTCTATTTATAGAATACCCAACCAACCACACCCATACTTATCCTCATCAGTTTTTGCACAAAATTGATATGTATGTATATATATACATATATATATATATATGTGGAACAGCCTGACTCCCTCTTTTGCATCGAGTTGAACAAAAACAAAGAGAAGCCAACTTAATGGCTCAACCAGAGGATATTTTGGCCCAAAAAACTTTTTAATTATCATTAGAGCTTAATGAAATCCATGCTCCGAAATTTATATTAAAACACATTTAGTAAAATATGAGGGAAAGTCAAGGTTATTAGTTTGTAATATGATATTCCAAAAAAAAAAAAAAGAGAGCAAATGGCAAACTTGGTAAATATTTGACCGTAAAAGTTTGTTCACAGCGGTGGCAGTGAAAATTTCGACATTTATTTGCCAAAGGCAAACTTTTTAATAAAATTTATGCAAACTTATTAACTATTTTTGTGTTCTCTCCGAACTATTCAAAAAATGCCTTTCGCTTTGTATTTTTTGTTTTAACACACTTTTGACTTTAACTTCTTGTCCGAGAGAATGAGTCTCTCTTTTAACTGAATAGAATAAAAAATGAAATTGTTTTCCCTGGTCCAGCCAGCGGGCTGGCTCTTGAGCTCTTTTTCAGAGCTAAAAATAAATAAATATTGCGTCTTGACTTGGCGTATACGTGATAAAGCATTGTCCATGTATATGTGTGCGTGTCTGAGGCTTGTGTGTGTATGTGCCTGCGGTTTTTGGGGTCTCCAACTCCATCTGCCATTCTGTTTGTCCAGCATACGTTGGTATTTGTATATGTATATCCATATAAATTCGTTTGTGTGTGTGTGTGTCCGTGTGTGTGTGTGTGTGTGTATGTATCTGTGAACGCCTTTTGTTTGTCTTATATTTGCTAACATATGTTTGCCTTGGGTTACAAATTACCAGCAAATGTCCAAAAGAGGTCATCAAATTTGTAAACTCGTTTTTCATTTTGTGCATAATAAATGAAACGTAAATACTAAAGACAACATAAAATATACATGCAGTAAGAATATATTTAATCATCGACTATACCCATTATAGTATAGTGATTCATCAAGAAATTTGTCTTAGTGAGAATTTAATCCATCAATCAATCAATATATCAATATATGTTGCATGTGGCCTGGTTTTTCATTTTCAGAGTGACATGAATAATAGAATATTTTTTCCCCTATTTGTGGAATGTTTTTTAAATAAATTATACTCATTTAGTTAATTCTAGTGACAAAATGTTAAATTAATTTAATTATCGAAAGCCCAAAAAGTTGCTGGACAACAAGCAAAATTAAAAAGGGTTTTACATTTTTATTTGATTAAGTTTATAAAATTAATAAAATAAAGGACAAAGTGACAGAAAAATTTCTAATGAATCTAAATTTTATTACACCACAAAAATAGAATGTTGTTGGACCGCAGAAGAGTGGTTAAATTATTGGCTTAAATAGGTTAAGTTGAAATTGCAAAACTTTCTAAAAAAAATATTGCTTCAAATCTTAGGGACACGTGAAGGGTAAAAGTAAAAACAGTTTCTAAATGGTAAACAAAGGCTAAATATTTCACATCTCATTTCATTTCTAGAGCCCGCACTAGTAAGAACAACAACTACCTATAAAATTAAAAATTCCCTTTAAAAATATATTAATAAGATAGTGCCAGAGGGAACACTAATGAGTTAGTGCAGGGCCGGTCGAAAACAAGACGCAACTATGCATATTTGATAAGCTCTCTCACTTGATGTAGAACAAGCTCAAAGTAGCCTCAATCAAAGTCAACGTCAACAACGTCATGCAATGAGCCAACAACAAGTTGTTGGCGTTGCTAGTACTGATATTCCTGTGAAGGCTTAGACCCTCTGCTTGGCAAACAACAACAACATGAACAACGATTGGGAGGGGGGGAAACGAATGTAGCCAACTAACGCCTGTTGCCCACGCCAAGTTGTGCCTTGACTTAACGCTTTATGCAAGGATTTGCGACACACAGAGAACCACAAAGACGACGACAAGCGGCTCATGAGTGAGAAAGTCTTGGGGGCTGACAGGTGAGTTTGTTAGCTTTTTAAAGTTATTAAACACATACACACAACCACACAGATACTGTGCACACCCAAAGGCTAAGCTGTCATAGGTAGAATTATAAAGCAACACAAAGGAAAACTGTGTAAGGACTTCAGTCTTACCGGTAGAATGCCGTTAAAGAGCATAAAATCATGTGGCATTAAATTGAGAATCTGAAATTTTGTGTGGGCGATTCTAGTACTAGCATATGTACTTAACTAAGCACGAAATTAACTTTGGTCATCTATTTGTATCTAAGTGCGTATGTACCACCAGTAGTATGTAAATTGCCAGCCGGCAATTACGATAATCGTGGATACAAAATCTGCACATACGCTTGCTTATGTACATTATATATGTGTATTTGACTAGATGTGGAGAGATTAAATCTAACATTTTACTGCCGATAAGGTCATAACATCAAAAGCAATAAAATCTAAACAGAGTCCAACAGAGAGAGATACGCGGCGTATACGCAATATCGATTTGACGACTGGAAACCTATACATAGAAGAGAAACAGAAAAATGTTACCTAAACTCCAATAGTCACTGACTGTCAGACTGACTGACTGACTGACTGACTGACTGTCTGAATGACTGCTCTTAGCCATGTATTTGCCATTGGAAAATGTTTCATTTTCATTCCTTTGCCCGCTTTTTGATTTGTGTTTTGCGATAGCGTTTGACGTAGGAGCAACAGATTTTGTATTGCCATTTCCCTCCTCTTCGTTTTTCGTTTTATTTTCCTTCCTTTATTTTTATTTTTTGGGTACATGTGCCGCAATTTTATTACACACACACCCAAAAAAAAAAAGAATGGAGAAGCGGGTTAATGCTGGCTATATGGAAGTTTGTATACCCTTAGATAAACTGCTTCCGAACTGAAACTGGGACCTTCTATGCAGACAATTAAATTGGTTGAACTTATCGTTTGAAAACATTATCTGGATATGTCTTGTTCAGAATTGAGAAATTCCCTTTTTTATTCTTTATTATTAACTGTTCGTTTTGCTCTAAAAGTTGATTAACTCCAATTTCAGCAAGGGCAACAGGCATATTGAGAACATTTTTTTTTTTTTTTTGGTTTTATCAGAGAAAGGCTAAGTACAAAGTTTGATATCCGAGTGCTAACATCAGATTGTAATTAAATTGTGGTCTATTTTTAAAAAAGGGCAAAGCACAAAGACAAGCGAATACAGTTAGTCTGATTCAATGTTCGGCATTATAAAGGATATTCTCTGTACTTTTCGGGAAACAACCCACGTTGACAAAAAGAAAGAAAACAACAATAAAGAAGTAAAAGGAACTTGGCTAAAGGCGTTTAATTAAAGTCACATTGGGTTTTGGCCCTGCTGTGGCATAAACCAAACAGGGAAGCAGGACACAATTAGTGGCACAATGGGCACCCACACTTTGCACTTTATACCACTCCACATTCTCATATCGTTTCAATAGACTTGTGCAATGCGTTTCTCTTTCTGTCGATGTCATGGCAACTGTGTGTGATATGCAATCATTTCAGATTGCGCCATTGCAACGAGCACTCGGTGTCGCAATAAAAATTCTATATTCCAAACCAAGGACAACAAATAAAAACTGTAGATAGAAAAAAGAGTTCTGTTTCAGGTGCCTAGTTACAATATTACGACGAGTGGCTTTAGAAATAAATCAGCAAGCGAACGGTTAGATGGTAAGAAGAAATAAAATTAATTGGATTTGTCGCTGGCTTCATATTTCTTTATGAGTTGCCCAACCTTGATGGATGGTGGTAATTGATGTGGCCCTCCAATTAACAGAATGTCGCGTAGGCAAAATTAATTAAACCTTATTTATACATTTTGTGTTATAAATTTAGAAACTGGCAACCTAACCTAACCCAACATGTCTACGTAAGTGCAACAAGTGAATATTGTTGTTAACTGTCAAAAACAGTGAAAAGGAATTGTCTGCAAAACGTTCTCATCTATTTTTATATAACATATTAAATAAGGATAATGATGTATTTCTCGTCAGACATGTTATGTATGGGACAATCCGGTCAATGTTCCTAGAAATTTACACAACAATGAATTGTAAGTTATACAATTTTTGTTATTTATGCAACTTTCCATTATCTCACTGAATTGTCTGATGAAGATGAGAAAGGACGCAACATTTGTTTTATATAAACGCTTAAGTAAGTTTTCATAAATTTCAATGACTTTTTAATCTCGCTGACTTACTATTTGAACTACTAGTTAAGGACAAATGATGGGGATTATCGTAGTCAGCGAAGATTTTTAGGCAGAAATTGAATATAGCTAAGTTAGTAGATAATATAATAAAAAAAATTTTAAAATATCCTTTCCGTAATTTTTCTAATCAAATAAACCAAATAAAACTAAATATATAAAAACTAAGTGAACCCTTCACGTTACCTTTTACCTTAAAAAAACTTTTCTACTTAAGAACTAAAATATTCATACAATTTTCTTCTTAATCATCACATACAGAATAGGAATAGAATCGTTGTAGACACAAAATGTAGTCTAGAAAAAGTGAAAGAGTGAAAGTAACTGTCATGTATATATAATTAGACCTATTCAATGTAGTTACCCTGACCTTGGACCCCATTTTTGTGTGTTGCAATGACTGTTTAACATGCAATAGGCAAATTTTCGCGCCTTGCGGGTATGCTATAAAAATTTTACTCGACCGCCGGAAGTTTGCCAAAAGAGAAAAATAACTTTTCGACAACAAGTCAAGCTGCACTTGGGTTGGTGGCATACCCCATAAAATCATTGATTTTTCACAATACAAAAAGAAGAGTATTTAGCGTTAAGTGTTTACTTACCGGTCCCAGATTGTCGAAGCCATATTTGTCGGCCACCTTGTGGGCGAAATCATTGTCAACACTTCGACGGAAGCGCACTAGAAACGAGCTGGTAAATACGGCCTGATTGCCCAGACCGCCGGATCCAGTTTGGCCGCCGGCACCTGCCTCCACATTAATGTTGCTTAGAGCCAGCAAGGATAAGACCGTAAGCCCGGCGCCCAGGAAACGCCATGAAGCAGCAGTGCAGCTCCTTGCAACTGCTGCAATAAACATGGCACGCTTTGTCCTTGCTAATTGCCTTCTATTTGACTCGGTTTCTCAACGATGGGGCAACGCTGGTACACACACACACACACAGAATTCTGGATGCGGGGGAAAAGTTGGCAAACAAGCGACGAATGAGTGTCGAAAAATAAAGGACGCGCTTCACTGCACACACAAAGAAGGAATGACTCGTTGGCTTTTTCGTCGATTAATTTCCACAAAATAAGTTTTCCCCAATGACCGGCAAACGGGAATTGTTGGACAATGCGCTCTCGGTTGCGGTTGCAGTTGCAGTTTGCTGTTTGGTTGGCCAATTGCCTTTGTTGTTTGGCCCTTCTTCTTGTTATGTTCTATTATTTTGTGTAAGTGTATGTATGTTTTTTTTTTTGAATTGGGGTTGGCTCCGACCTTCTTTTATTGAGACTTTTGTGCGCTGCCTCAAGAACTTCACTGGGGCGCTGCGCGCTGAAAACTGTTTGCCAGCTTCGCCAGTGGACGCCATTATGAATATCCATTGAAAAGCTCCATATAAAGCTCAATGAAAAGCTTGGGGCGAAGCCCCTACCTACTTTGCGCCCACTCAGTGCATTCGGTTTTATGCTGATAGTGGCATCCTACTCGCACACATATATAATCATATGGACATGCCGTTCTCAGCTGGTTCCAGGCTTTTGCTTTCCCTCATCCTGTCCATTAAGCTGACTTATAGACGTCACCACTTTCGGGTTCCTTTTCTCTGTCTCCGTTGTTTCCTTTTCCCTTCATTGCCCCTCTCCCGCTTGCCGTTCGATATGGCTTTTATATGAATTGCTTGTGTTCGGCTCCTTTGTTGCTGTTGCTCGGCTGCGATTGGTTTATGCTGCGCTTCGTCAACATATGGCAACATATTTTACTTTCTACTTAGCTTCATTGCATTTCATAAAGGAAACAGAGAACGATTCGTACATACAATAGAATATTATACGCAATTACATGCTACCCAAAAGAGCTTCAACTTTGACCTTCACCCCAAATAAACAGGCACACTAAGCGGCCAAAGCCTTTGAGCTAAAAGCATTTAAAAAGAGGATGACATAAGTATTTATTTTTCATTACATGCAACAGTTTTTCTTGGTTAAGACGAAAGTATTCTGTATTTATTTTATTTGATTAAACAAGAGTAGGTATATTTAATTGCAATCAAATTTTATGCCAGAGATAAAGAAACTTTATGGTTATGGTGAGGATTTCTCTTTACTATCTGGTATAGTCAAACTTTTTAAATATTCAACCGATTTTAGATGTATTCCTATATTTCTTTGAATGGTTTTCAGGATATGAGTGAATAGGGACGTTTAATTCTCGGTTCAGTAATATATACAGATGTACAATTATGTACAAAAATATAGCTTTATTGATTTAAAATTATTATACCGGATTTTGATAGTATATTAATCATATATCCCATAGTTTGTGACATTTTTCCAAAACAAACAAAAATTTAGTGTGTTTTTGGGCGAACAGCGACGAGTATATTATATAAATCTTTATCGGAAGGATATTCCTTCGCTAAGCTATAAAAGTATTTTTCATTCAAAAACCTCACTTCTTAAATCCTATAAAATTCATATTTGAACATAAATAAAAAAGTCACCTGAGTGAAAAGTTATGAAATAAAGTATAATATTTGACAAAAAATTATAAATTTCTTAAGTAGATTTTTCCTACTAATTATTAAAATATTCACAATTTATAATTTTTAATTTTGTATGTGTTTTATACTTATGATTATCTTAAAATACCTTAGGAAAAATATCAAACTTATAGAGTATTTTATAATCCACAATTTGAAAAACTTAATAAACATTTTGCAATATCATAATGTGTTAGATATCATCTTTGAGTTAACTGAAAACCATAAACTTGCGGCAGTTGACTGCCTTATCTCGAAAATGTTAAGTGGCACTACAAATATTATGCACATCAGGTGCCTGTAAGTGTTCACTGGCCGCCATTTATATATTTATTCATATCCACTTAACCAAGTGGGCGGTTGAGAAGAGCGTCCGTCCTTAAAATCGCTAATGCCGACCATATGGATAGTCGCATGCGCGATCCGAAGGCATAAACAATGCAATTGGCTGTTTAAAGCGGAAGTGGGGCAGCTTTAAATTACAATTAATTTTTAATTAGATTTAAATATAAATTTACATAGTAGCTTAAGAGCTGCTGCATGAATTTAATTAACATAAAGACGTATACGAAAAATTTTCTTGTCAAGGAAGCGAACAAAGAACATGAACTTAAGGAAAAAAAACGAAACTTAAAACTTAACTTTTACTCATCACAATCGGGAGAGATGGGAAGATGAAATGATTTGCTTGCTATGCGCTGGTAATTTATGGAAGTGACCGTATCGGGTTTCATTTCCGGCTGCCAAAAAGTTTGCCTCGCGCTGTAAGAAATAAAAATTTGATAAGCGTCTGTCTACCCTTCAAATATATGTGGGATATTTTTACTTACCATGCGATGTGGCCGGAGACAAGGCATGGGAGCTGGCATGACGTTTCATTCGCGGTGTGTCCGATGTGCTGAAGGAAGAGGCTGCAATTGTCGTGGTGGTTGATGTGGCGGCGGCAGTTACTTCTGCTGTTGGCATGGATTTGTAACGCTGTAGTGAAGTACGAGGCTTTTTTGATTGACTGGCCTCCAACATGGCTTCATCAATTGCAGCCAACCAGTCCTCACTTTCGTCCTCATCTTCAAAAAATTTCATATAGAACGAAGAACGCTTTTCCTTTTCCTTGTCCGGTTTGGTGGGCGTCTTTTGCGTGCTCTGCAGTTTGGATTCCAGTTGCTGTGTGGCCTCCAGCAGGAAAAAATCAGTTTCCGAATCATTAAGGAAATCTGCCAGTGCTGGATCTTGCACCGGTGGCAATGGTTTCGGGGCCTCTAGTTGTTTGTGCAGCTTCTCGCAACGTTCTTTGAGCAGTTCACGGCTCCGCTTTTGCTGAGCCCGCCACTGCTCATTATCCAGCTGATTGCGTCTGTCCTCACATCCTTTAATACTCATTTGTCTGCTCCGATCTTTTAGCCGGCTGTATTCAGTGGAATCGAAACCACTGTCTCTTGTAGAATTGTTACGATTCCAACGCCAACTTACTTCGGGACTTTCAGTTACCAAGGTCTGGGAGAACAGGCAACTAGGCGACAGGCTGATATCCATTCGAGGAGAAAAATCAACACTGTCATCTAGGCTCAGGGTTTTCTTATTTGGCGGTGTGCACTCCACATTATCTGCAACGAGCATTGTAGATGAGGGAGAGCCGGGTGTTGGTGTCGCCTCTTTTCCTGTTGTTGTTGTCGTCGTTGCTGTTGTATTTGTCACATCCTGAACTGCGCAACCGTGTCGAGTCCGACTCTGGGGCGAAGCTGAAAATAAAATTGTTGCTGCTTATTTAGTTTTCATTTGCCAATAATACTTGATAAAATACCTACCGCTGTGTCTTTTCTGCAGCAGACGCGTGCTGAGCGTAAGCGACCTCCTTTTAACCGGAGCGTTCTCCATAGAAATAATTTAAATTATAAATTAAATTAATTTTTGGAGGCTTCTTTTTGGTGATACCAGATCCATCGATTTAGGTTTTCTTTAAGTGCTCTGGCAATGCTGCATTACAGTGTTGGTCAACAAATACTCACTGCCAGTGTTGCGAGATTTTTACAACTGCCGTATTCACGGTACGTGTCACACCAAAAAAAGAGTTTTGCTGATTATTTATAGTAAACACAAGAAAAGGCGTCCCAGGAATAGAACCAGAGCAAGATGAATCTAAATTACAATCCCAATGCTGGTATGGGTATGCGGAATCGTAAGTGGGAAAACTGTAAGGAAACAAGCTGAGCAAGTATACCACAAACAACAAAGCCGCCAATGCCTCTGGGACACGGTTTGAAGCGGACTTTAATGTTTTTTAGTTGCCCCGTTACCGCAACCTTCTGCTCTTTCCTATATCCTTTAATCTGCACTAACAATTCAAAATGTTGCGTTTTGTGATCTTGTCTGATGCGTGTTTAGCTTGTTTTACTTTCGTTTTCCCACGTCACTTTTATCGCCCTCCCCGTATACATATATGTGTCTGACTTTTAATCTCCCATACTCTTCAACTGCTCCGTTCGAATAGCACAAGGCGGCACCCGTGGTCGTCCCCAACGTGTCAGCGATTTAAATGCCATGGGTCCAACCGCCCCAATTCCTGGACCTTCCTCCTATATGCCACAACCAGCGGCTGGTCCAACAATGCTAGACCCCAATATGTATGGAGCCGCATCTGCTATTCCTCCAGTGAACAGTTACGGGTTCAACGGAGTCCAAACTCAGCTTCCACCGCAACAGCAGCCGCAACAAAATTACAGCTATCCACCCCAACCACAGCCCCCGACCGCTCCAGCGTATGGATTTAATGCACCACCTCCTCCCCAACATGCAGCGGGAGGACCAACTCCTGCCGGACAATATCCACCACAGTTCGCCATGTTTCAACAGCCCATTGTTCAGGATATGGCCATGCAATATGGACAACGATTGGCCGATCAAGGCAAACAACTTGTAGAAAACCAGTTCGAAAAGTGGGTTCCAGTATCCAAGCTGAAGTACTACTTTGCTGTCGACAATGCCTATGTGGGGCGAAAGCTACGCCTTCTCTTCTTTCCGTACATACACAAGGTGAGTAACTGAGGACCATTCTATGCAATTGGGTTACATATATTTCCTTACTTTTAGGACTGGTCGCTTAAGTACGATCAAGAGCATCCTGTCCAGCCTCGTTATGATATTAATGCTCCCGATCTATATCTCCCTACAATGGGCTTTATTACTTATGTAATTGTGGCCGGACTTTTGCTGGGCATGCAGAAACGATTCTCACCGGAACAGCTTGGCATACAAGCCTCTAGTGCCATGGCCTACAGTGTGTTGGAATTGGTCATCTACTCTATTGCCCTGTATGTAATGAACGTAAAAACAAACTTAAAGACTTTGGATTTGTTGGCATTTACCGGATACAAATATCTCAATATTGTTGCGAGTCTTATGATTAGCACCCTGTTCTTCCGATCAGGATACTATATAGCCCTGGCCTACACTAGCTTTTCTTTTGGCTTCTTTCTGCTGCGGACACTACGAACAAAACTATTGCATGACAACACGCCGGCTGCGCCCAGCGGTGCCATCAACTATGATCCATATGGCAATCCTCAGCAATATGACTACAGCGGTGGAAAAAAGCGAAAGCTATATTTTCTTTTTATGGTGGTAATCGGTCAGGCTCTATTTTCCTTTTGGCTCTCTAAACATTTGTATCTGGTTGAGACCGAAATTTTGGCTGTGCCCAAAACAATTTAGATATAGTAAAAACATCTACATATATAGTAACTCGATCGAAATTATAAAATTATGCTACTCACCAATGTAAAATCATTTCCAAAATGTTAAATCTTTTAAATAGTTTACATATTACAATGGTTAGACGTTACTTGGAACAACGCTCATACAAATTTGTGTGTGCGTGTGTTAAACGATGAAAAAAAAGTGAATCTTAAACTTGAATTGAGATCTGCATAAGAAAAAGGTAAAACCCATATTTTTGTTAATAACAGAATAAATTTTTATATTAATAAAACATGAAATGAAAATAATAATAACTTGAAAACAAAAGAAATCACATTGAAAGTTCAGGTAATTTAGTCGACTCATCATGATGATTAGATTTGCAAACCAAACCTTTTTGGCAGTAAGTTCTTTGAAAACTAACTGCAAAATGCTTTGAATCCTTCAGATAAAAGAAGTAAATCAGTACAGAAACGTAAAATTTGTATAAGAATCAGTTAAGTTAACTAAAAATCGTTTCACTAAAGAACTTTTACGTAAATGCTACTAAAATATAAACAGAATAATGTAAAATTTTACTTATAAATGCAGACTGGTCTTTTTCAAGGTATATCCCAATCAGCTAGATCAATTGATCATGTTAAATAATTTACTTATTTAATGGGATAGTGGTTGACATTTCTGCATATATTTTTTTACCACTAAATCTGTAGAATTGGTAAACAGAAAATATGTTTAATTTTTAAACTAATAATTTTAAACTTAATCTTTTTCAGCCATTCAATCAACACTTATTTTTCATTTTTTATGTATATAATTTTTATTGAAATTTTTACTCCTTGGTTGGTTGTTTGTTTTTATTATTATTATTTTTTTTTGTCTAACGTCTTTCCCTTTTTTGTTTGAATCCGTTTTATAAAATATATGCATGCCTGTTTTTATTTATTTTTTTTTTTAGTTTTTGCTCAATTTCCGTTTTCCTGTGTATTTGCATTTAGTCTAATTTGTTTGTTGAAATCATAGGCATAATAATAATCAATCAATCCATCGTAATAATAATAATAATATAATAATAACAGTTCCTACAGTTAGTTTAGTTTCGCAGACTAATTACATAGTTGTATAGTTGATAGTTCGTTAGTATTTATTTCATTTCGGGGGCCTCAAAATTGCAACTCAGTACATAGCACACAAAATGTGATAGAGAATTCGCTAGCTTTGCTTCTGCCACATCCGTTCCGATCGGTGTGTCTTTGTATTTGTGTAGGTGTGTGTGTTTGTGTGGATTGGGTAAATTTGATTCTCATTTATTTAATATTATTCGGTTTATATGTTTTAAGTGTTTTATTTTCTTGTGTGTGTGTGTGTGTGTGTGTAATTGTAGGCTAGCGCTTAGTAAATAGTTATAAACATGCTTTGCTTTAATTTGTTTTCAACAAATTTCTCGTACTAAAAAAATAATACCTTTACAACTAATAATAGAAATTTTAATATAGCTAATATACACACATATACATATACACATGTATACAGATTTATATAATATGCATGTCTATATGTATGTCATTGTATATATATCTTCTTTTTTTTTTTTTGTTCTTTTGCTTTCTTCATATAAATCGTAGTTATGTTTTACATATCTATATATTGTATATATAATTTATGTATGTATGTATGCATGTATGTATATACACATATATACGTGTGTTTTTCTGAGTGTGTGGGTGTGTGTTTGTGGTTTTAAAACTCATTTAGGCTAACATTTGGAATACAAAATATGCAACATAAAAACCATTCTGCCTATTCAAAAAATATTGTATTATCGAAATGAATCGCCTAGCTTTAACCTAGATCACCAACACTGCATGCATGCACCACCGCTAGCGATTGACGCTGCGGCTACTTGACAAGATAACGCTGATAGTTGACCATGTCTCCATTTTTATTGAACTAAATTACTGTGCCACCGGGAGGCGCTGTTTGACTGGGCGACAAATGTTGAGTAGCATGCTAAAATATGTAAAAATTTTTTATTAAATATTTCATTTATGACACTTGCATAACATTTATTATTTGTTGCAACTCACCGTTGCATGGCCTGGCCTTGCCCATGTGTAGATAAATCCATCCTGACAGGCCGTAAGAAAGCAATCCTCACGAAAGATCAGGGCCGTTAAACGTTCATGGGCAATTTTCTTACAAACAAGCGGCTCCAGAAGCGGACACTCATCGAAACGTG
The DNA here is from genome assembly GCA_035045865.1 of Drosophila austrosaltans. NCBI lineage: Eukaryota > Metazoa > Arthropoda > Insecta > Diptera > Drosophilidae > Drosophila > Drosophila austrosaltans. The sequence continues at coordinate 8,197,073 of JAWNOQ010000049.1, read as the reverse complement.
GACAGGCGGGTGTACCAATTAGTTTCATGGGATCAAAACTGCTCACACTGGATGTATTATGTGTAGATTTTCCTAGCTTGAGGGAGCCAAAACTGTGGGCCATTGAGCTGTTCCCAATGGCAGTACCCGTGCCCGATGTTGATGACTCTAATGTGCTGGAGTTGCCAAAATTCGAGGAGCTACTGTTGTTGCTGTGATTATTGTGTTGTTGGTAACTCTTCAGCATGTTCATTGCCTTCCGGTGTTGGCGATGGGACGTGGAATTGCTGGCGGTGCCCTCATAGTTCAGGGTGGATGACTTCTTATCGGAGTTATTCAGAAAACTAAAGTTCGAGAGACGCTGGGTTAGACTATTGAAGGCGCTGAATCCGCTGCCACTTCCGGAGTTGGAGGACTTGTTCGAACTATTGGAAGTTTTACTAGTATTATAACCAGAAGTGGCATAAGAAGCACGCTGCTGGGCACTTCCATCAATGCTATCCGATTTGGTGGCACTGATGCAATTGGGAAATTTGATAGAATTACTTGTGCCATGCCCTCGACCATGCGATTTAGAAGCATTCGCTGCTGGTCCTGGGCCAATTGCAGATGGCGTTGCGCCTTCGGTTTCACAGTCATCGGGCGGTGTTGAGGATTGCGAGGATATTGTGCAGTTGGCCGTAGAGAATTTACTAGAGCTGCTATTGCTGTGCTCTGTACCCCCAACGCCACCAGCTACCTCTCTACTAGGACTACAGCTGCCAGAGTCTGCTCGTTGTCTAGCCTGGCCCATGGCTACAGGACGTATCAGCTTGATGCCATCCGCATCAATACCACCATTTAATTGGGTACTATTTACTCGTTGGCGCAGGGCCAGCGGATGTCTGAGTACATCCTCCGTGATATCCCACAGACAAATCTGGGTATCCTGGCTAACCGAGCCCAAGCGATAGCTAATGGCAAGCTTATCAGACGCCAGCGCCGCCGACGAAGCATCCGAACGAAAAGAGGCAGAATGTGGTCGTGCTCTGGCCGTGCTATGCATAGGTGTAGAGTTTTTCTCAAATCCCTCGAAACCGCCATTGGCGGTAGAATCACCCGAAAATCGTGCTTCCCGCGAAGCTGCATACTCGTTCATCTGATTCTCATCATCGCTAAAGTCTCCGCCATCCCAGTTCGTATACGATGTGGTATATGGATCAAAGGCCACCACCGAAACCCAGGAACGATGCCCTTGACCGCGAGCCACCACACGTCGCTCCTGTAGCGACCAGACAGTCACCAAATCATCCTCGCCACCCACCACAATGTATTTGCCATCGGGCGACCAGCAAACGCAAAGGAAGCCACCGAAATAGGAACGCGCTATGCCCAACAGCTCCATGGTGTCATATTGAAAGACACGCAGAAAGCCATCCTGAGAGACCACAGCCAAATGGGAGCCGCAAGGGGAAAAACAAAACTCATTGATGCAGCAATTGTCGGTACTGAAAACCCATTTGTACAGCGGGTTGCGTGTGGTCTTTGATTTGCAGGTGAGTATCGTATAGCCGTCGCCCATTTTAAATGGCTGATAACTGGGCGCAGTGGCAGCGCACGGCAGCTCCTCATTGTACAGATACAAATGACCGGAGGCGTGCGAGGCGAGAAACAAATGTGGGGAATTCGGCAACCACTTCAGGCAGGTCACTTTGGTCTTGTCAATGAGACGCTGCAAATGAATTGCAATTTAATTAGTTTTCCCGAAATGAATTTTAAAACTTGAGACTTACCTCCTCGTTAAAGAGCTTGCGTAGCTCTCGTGGACCCACCTGGGGGGAAACCAATTGAATTTGTCCCGTTGTGAACCCAACTAAAAGTGGTGCTCCTGTGGGCGTGGCTGCATTCGCATTAAAATCATGACAGCTAGGATTGGTGCCTTTGTAGAATTTTTTATCGATCGGTTTACTCATCTCAGTGCCCTGCAAAGAATTTTCCATACACATCATGTTATTATCATTATCATTCACTGGTTACGTTTGACGGATTGGAGGTGTGTCAGAAACACACACTCACACATACATACATATAAACAGATGACCAAAACCTTATATGATAAATAGAAATGATAATTAACACATTGCGTCAGTGGATGCTATATGAAAATTAACTGCTTGTTCTCGGAACGAGGTGACGACTTGTCAAAAAAAATAAACTGAGATTAGAACTGATCCGAACGAGAAGCAAGTGTAAGACATTTGAAAGGTTTTAAACAACACAAGCAAATAAAATTCAAGCTGTCGGCCACTAGACCATTGTCAAGGGAATTAGCAACAGCTGTTGCCCCAAACATCAAGCTAAAACGTATTCGACGAAAACCGAATACCCTAATAGTTTGTAAAGAAATATCTAGAATACACTTGAGTTTAAAATAATGTAGAGTAGTAGAACTATGAATATAGTAGTAGTTCTTTTTATATAATAAATCCAAGCTGATGAAAATGGTAGTAAACATAGCGCATATGGGACAATAAAATATGGAATAGAGGACAATAGGGTAAAGACTGCATTAAAGCAGATTTTAACTAGAAATAAATATGACTTTGGGGTACTCGGCGATATTTGGGAACTTGGTAGCCTTAGTTTACAAACATTTTATGACATTGATATCAAAATGTGATAGAAGAAACGACTGCACCACCTGGTTAGAGTACACAAGAAAAAATTATATATATAATAAGAAATGAACCGCTGCAACGTAGGTTGCCTTCAAGTGCAATAAACATTGAAATAGAAGCTAAACAAGCGAATTGATCAACAAATTAGAGAAAAGGGGGAGGGAGAGAAAAGACTGTTTTGGGGGAAGAGTATTTCACCCTCACTCCTCCCCCTTCATCGTACTACTCAACTACACCACTTGTGTACATATACGAGTTTGGCTTTGGTCAGGGCCCCCTCTTCACCCAGACGCCTGCTATTCCACAAGTCCCTTGTGCAATCTGGTGCTAGGAATTGCAATTGTCGCCTTATCTGCAACCGTGATAAACCTTGCTAGAAGATGTCTGGGGATATGTATAGGTGTATATGTATATGGGTATGCATGTGTGTTCCCAGTTCTTAGGGAATGCCACGTCACATGCTGATAAGATACAAATGGAAACTATGCAAATTAGATGGTGTAATGTGGTCTTACCTTTTTGGCTCCACGAAATGCATAGACGTAGAGATCGCGACCAAAATTGAAACAGATGCGGTCGCCTCCAATAATTGGATTGGTGGCCACACCATTCTGGTCTGTTACGCTGCCATTCATCATGGAGTGCATGGAAATACCGCCACCCAAGCGGGCATCCACGGTACTGTTGTTGTTGTTACTATTGTAGTTGCTGTCGCCGCCAGCGCCGCTGCCGTTGTTCGTTGTTGCCGGCGAGGTGGTTGTTGTTGGTGTTGTATTGCTGGATGCTGTTGTGGGAGTGCTAGTGGCTCCTCCCCCATTCGAGGAGTGCGTCCGATTACCACCTGGTATTGTTCCCGCTATTGTTGTTGTCGTCGTAGTCGCTGGAGATGATGGTGCCGGATCACTGGACACCCTGTTGCCACTACTTCCATGGGCCGGATTGGGAAGCGTCACAATGGAGACGCGAACCTGCGGCGAACTTTGATTGCTGCTATAGCCCACCCGATTGGGACGCGAGTACTCTGAAAGGGTAAGCAGTCGATAGGTGCCCTCGCGCGTTACAAATTGCGTTTTCAGATCGTCCTTGACATTGGCATCCAGTTGACTGGCCATTACGTAGGTGTGTCTCTGTCAGCGGCCAGTGCTGTAATTCTTCTTGGTTTCCTTGCCGCACCTCTCACACCCCTCTCACACAACCACACCAACCTTCTTTCTCTTTCTCTCTCTCTCTCTCTCAATCACTCAGTCACAGTCGCAGCACCTCTTCTCAGCCCATAACTTGTGCGGCAAAGGCACACACGCAAAAGTGAGGCTGATTTTGCTCCCGCTCCCACTTTTACCTGCTGCTGCTGCTCTTCCCCCCCCCAAATCCAAATCGCACTTGACTGGTGTCTCGATCCGTTTGCGGCAAATCTACGGCTGATTTTCACAAAGCGTTCAATTTACTACTTGCCACTAATTAACCGTATCCTTGTATATGTATGCGTATTTGTGGCTTTGCGCTTGCACTTTTTGTTTTTTTTTTTTTTTTAATTAGATTTAGATTAGGGCTGGGAATACTGTCGATACTATGAATGTTTTGTCCCCACTACTCTAATATTTATCGAAAAAATATACTCATTTTGTGTCTGTTAACTAACAGCGCTCGCAAATGATGATGTTAAATTTAACATCAAACGTTATGGCATTAAGGCGCTTAATTTAAATGTTGCAATTGTATCAGTTAGCAGAATTACAAAGATCTATCGATGTTTCACCCGCTATTCAATTCATTTTAGAAAGAAAGCATTAAGCTTTTGCAATCTTTAATATTTTTACACCGATTGCAAATAAACAAAGTCATCACCAATCTTTCTTTGAATCTCGAATTTATTTATAAAATAAAAAACACATTTCTTTTGGTCAAAAAAATCCAACGGTAGAATAATATACACATAAGCTGAACAATGAGGACATCATTAATGATATTAATTAGGATCATTTTATGCCTAATCATACCTAAAAGTCTTCATTGTACATTTAATAAAAGATATAAAATTCTGGGTGATACATAAAACTAGAAAGCATTTAATTTTTCCTCTAATTTGAAATCGGGCAGCGCTTTGCAACACGACAAGCAACAGGTTGGGGAAGGTAAGAAGCGAAAATATTCGTGTCCAGATCCGAGTGTGTGCCAGCTTGGCCCTAACATGCGATTGGATTTCTATGAAAATGTATGTATGTTTTTTTTATCGTTTTTTTTTTTGTTTTGTTTTGTTTTGTTTTGTTTTGTTTCTTGGGTTTTGTTTTTTGATTTGGCTTACAATTAAAATTACGCTTGGACTCCCTATGCTTATGTTTAATTTAAATTTACTGTAATTTTAACGTGTAAATGTAATTTAATTTATATTTTATTTCTTGTTTGGCTGGCGGGCTGGCGGCGGCGTCGGCGGCGACTTCATTTATTGCCTGCATTGACAAGGACACGTTGCCGCGTTGTGGATGAGTTCAGCGCAGGATTGCACATTTCCGTAGTGAATTTAGAAAAGGTTCTATGGAAGCCATTCTTATTCACCTGTCCATTTTGTGGAGTAACATCGCCATCCTTAAGCGCCTTAGCATAACCATTGGCATGACCATTGGCCTTAACAGCCGATTTATCCTGCAAAAAGGAAACCATCAGTTAAATTGTCAATATTGTTAATTATTCATTCCACTTACCTTTCCATCGCGCTTCACATAGGCACGCTTATAGAAATTCGAAAACAGGAAGTAGAACATGACTGCATGGGCGCCAATGAAATAGGCAAAACCAATGGGATAATTGCAATCGTTTTTGAAAAACAGTTGGAATGAATGCACCATGACTAGAACAAACTGGATCATCTGCAACACTGTCAAATATTTCTTCCACCACAAATAACGTTGAACTTTTGGTCCCATTGCAGCCAGCATATAATATGCATACATAATGATATGGACAAAGGTGTTGAGGAAACCAAAGAATGTCGAATGGCCGCCAGGAGTAAATTTAACGCCCCACCAAACCGATACGGGCATAATACCATGATGAATCACATGCAATGTTGACACCTGATCATAACGCTTGCGCATCACAAAGAAGAATGTGTCAAAGAATTCGGTAAACTTGGAGAAATAATACCACCAGCAGCCCTCGGCGGTCTATTTAAGAAAACAAAATAAGCACAAAATAATCAATTGATTAAAATTAAAATCAAGAGAAATCAATTTAAAAGGTTAACTAGGAGATACAAACTAAAACACTTTTCTATATAACTAGTTTTATCTGACTAACTTTGCTAAAAATATGCCAACGGATTAACATTTATTTTGAATCATTCTTAAAATATTGTTTTTTATTTTTTTTTCCAGTGACTAACGGCAACAGCTTCTAAAAGAATCTTTGCAAATGTTTCGTCTTCTGTAAGCTTTCTAACATAGGGTCGCCACTTTCTTTGGGTCATTTACCCACTTTGGTCCAGCGACACGTGAGGTAGCAACACCTTCCAAATCAACTATCTTAGCATATGAAATCAGTTTTTTTGGCTAGCCAGCCGGCCGGCACCGTTGGCCAATTCAAATACAAATTCTTATTGATTAGCATAAGAACCTGTCGTTGGCTTTTTTTTTTTTGGCAAAAATCTCAAACTGGTTGCTTACATAAAATCTAAACCATCAACTATGTAGATATTTATGTAGATTTCTATACTCACACGTATCGCACGCGGTGAATTGGAATAGTCAACGGGTTCACATCTCAGATTATAGCCATTTAGCCAGCCACCTAAACAGGACTGCCAAAACCAGAAAGAAATTCATCAATATAAGTTAGTTCAGTTTTTTTTTCTTAGTTTCGTTAGCTAAACTTACCTCATAGAATAACCACATACTAAATAGAACTTGAGCCGCATTATAGACAATCAAAACTTTACGCAGCTCAAAGGGTTTTCTGTTTTCCATCAATTTGGGTCCAAGTACCTTTAAAAATATAACAACAACAATAAGTAAATAATAGTTTAAATTTAAGCTAAAGCATTATTTAAACTCTTAAAGAAAACGCTATTATAATTATCAAATCAATTGACTTGACCAACTCAATTTATTGTTTGGTTTTTGTGACAAGTTCGTTGCCTAAGTCTTTTGTCTCGTGTGGTTTTTTCACTGTGTGTGTGTGTGTGTGTGTTATGTGAAAGTAAGTTAAATGCTTTTGTAAAACTAGGCAAACGTATGTAGATAAATGTAAACCAATTCAAAGCTCCCAAGACCCAAATAGAAATCGTTTGTCGATTATTGATTTTTCAAAAAATTTTGCATAATCTATGGCTATGTCATTTGCCCCTATTTCGGTACACATTTCAACACGGTTTTATTTTTCGCCATCTCGTCTGGCCATGAACTTTTTCTTGACTTGACTTGTGAGATGCCACATAATAATAATAATAAAAAAAAAAAAAACTGAAAACTGAAAACAAGTTTTTTTCTTTTGAAAAGGATCCAATCACTTGCCTTTCGCATCAACTTAAACAACTCGCTTTTAGAGCTTTTTATTCCTAGCTAATCAAATTACTAAAATCAGAGGCTGGTTTCTCCTCTGTTTTGTTCTTATTTTATGTTGTTTTTTTTTTATGTATCGTAAATTGAAGTTGCTTTAAGTGGGTCCTCCTATTTATGGGCTGGGGTTTTTTCCGTTTCATCTAGTCACAAGTATAATTATTGATCTCAATATACCAGTCATGTCTATATATATATATATACATATGTATATTCATGTTTTTGTATGTACTTCCCCTTTTGGGCTTACCTTTACAATATAAGCATATGTCAAACTGATGGCTATCGTTGGAAATGGCGAACTCATTAGCGGATAATCACGGGTGCGCGGATCTGATTTGTTATCCATCAGATCCCGCCAGCCATCATAGAATGTTGTGAGGTAATCCTTAAAAAAATAATAAAAAATCAAAAGTTAATTAATCTGTTAAATGGTTAAGTAATTTTTTTTTTTTTTTGCATCAACAGAGCTTAGGTTCAGATGTCAAATCAATAAAAAATTATATAGACAATGCTGTTAGACAATTTCAACACACTTTTTTTTTTTTTTTTGCTGCCAAAATCCATTAATTTCTGGTCAACAAAAAAAAAAAGAGTTCAAAAAGTTCAAAGCAAACAAACCAGTACTAGGAGGGCGGACAGCCTAATGATTATATGGTTAGACTAAACAACGATTCTGGCGTTAAATGTGCTTTTAATTAAACAGGCTTTTCACACACTCAGTCAATCTCTGTCTCCATCTGTCCATATGCATGTGCAATAGTCAGAAGCAAAAAAAAAAAAAAAAAATGGTAAAACTTAAACTCAACGGAAAGAAATACTGCTAAACAACATTCTAGACGAATTTCCGCAGCCCCATTAGCCCCCTCATCCATCAATTGTCTAGTCAATATATGTGAACCAATTTTGTTTTTTTTTTTTTTTTACAATACACAAATAATAATATAAGAAAAACTGGTGCAGCCGGCTTAGACAGATAGAAGAAAAAATACAAAAAAATATGCAATAGACGATGTTGAAATATACTCACATCTATAAACAAGAGAACAGTGGCGATTTGTTGTTGTAAATATATTACATATTTAAATACACAATTATATGCAAACTGAATAATTTGAATAAACATTAAAGTCATTAATATTTAAAAAAGTGAGCCGTAGGTATACTTAATTGACTGACGACTAAGTACAGAGGCGTTTATACTAACTATTAAATGCATTTTTTTATTAATTAATCTTACAACTTGATTATTTAATAAATCACAAATGAAGCAATGCCTACTATATACTGTATACAAAATGTTTTTCAAAAATATATTAAAAGCAGAGACAAGCCCTTTTCATTTGAAGTATCAAGGCAGTTTATGTTTTGGTAAGAGGAAATACTTTTTAGAATGAAAAAATTTGTTAAGAGAAAATACTTTTCAGTATGAGAAAAGAATGGAAATATTTTTGTTATATTTTTTGTTGAGAAATCTTTTGTTTTATAATACAATAATTTTTATATTCATCTTATATTCTCAAAAGTGATAGTAAACAAGGTAAATTATATCTTAATACTTTGTCAACTGAAAGAGGGAAATGCAACATTTCAAAAGGTAAATTTTGGAAACAAAAAAACAAAAAATATGCAAAAATAGAGCTAAATTTTTGAAACAATGAAAGAAAGTTTATTTGCCTTAGAAATATTCTAATATTGCTAAAAGGATGAATGTGAAAAAAGAGGCAAATTTTTGAAACAATGAAATAAAGTTTAAATGCTTTAAGCATATTCTAATTGCTTAAAAAGATATAAAATAAATTTAAAAAAATTTAATTTTATATAGAAAAACCTCAAAAACAAGAGCTACATATTTAAAGTTTTCGAAAAACATTTTTCAATTTAATAAGAATTATTTAAGATAAATCTTTAAGTTATTCTATTTTGCTGAAAGAATACATTTTTTTAAATTTTCAATTTATAGAGTATTTAAAATCTACTATTTAGGCAGACTATTTTAAGTTCTATCCTAAAAATATATTTTAATTACAACTAAAGAAACAAAGTTGTTTAATATTTAAATATTATACAAATAAATATATATATATATAGGGGAGAGTGGGGTATTTTGAGCCAAGGGGAATCGTGAACCAGCGCCATTTTTTTCCCTCAGTGAATTATGACAGGTGCGAACGACTGTTATCGACCCGTCGTATGATAACCTATAATTTCCGTAATAAACTTGCATTTCCTGTACCTGCTTTGTTTCATTAACAAGTAGAAATTTGATGCTCTCGATATGTAATTTACACTCCATGTGTGACCTTTTGTTTTTCATATTCGTGTGTATATTAGCTTTCAAAATTATAATGAAATTATGCATGTATTTGCCATTGTTGTTGTTGTTTTTGGCGGCCATGTTGTAAAAATGAGGGTTCGGGGAATTGTGAGCCTACCATACATCGATCGCTTAGTATACTTGAAATGTTCCAAAATGACCGCAAGTTGCAAAAATTCAATTTCAAACTAACGTATGTAATATTTTTCATTATAACAACTTAGTTCATTATTATTATTTGTTATCTGGTGAGACTTTTTTTATTCAATTTCGAAAGTGGCTCACAATAACCAAAGAACTTTCAAAATTTCCATTACTTTCAAATATTCCATCAAACTGTTGTGACCAAAAGAAAGGTGAATCTTCATACTGCACCACCCAGTGTTCAAATTTGAAGTAAAACTTGGTTAAATAAAAAAATTTCTGGCAATAGAAAAAAGTGGCTCAAAATACCCCACCTTCCCCTGTAAACATTAAACGTTTCCAAACTTTGCTCAATTATATAAAAGGTAAAAAAATCTAACTAATTATGTTGTTATGTAGTTACTCAATTCAGTTTAAATTCCCAGATAGAAGTGATTGCGGTTAGACTACGCCACTGGCCATTTTGTCGGCTCATCCATCAGAGCTGTCATGCAGATTTGCAGGCAAACAACAACAGGTGGACTAGCCACCTCAAACAATGCTCATTTGTCGCCTTGTCTACACGCCAACTACATACGTCAGCAATTGCTGACGATTAGAGCTACCAATGGAGACTTGTCTAGGCTTGCCTGACTCTGATCGAGCGTTGAAAGACAAGTCATGCCGTTTGCTTACTTCATTAATAAACGGTGTCTTGCCATTAAGTATCTGACTGTGTGTGTGTGTGTGTGTGTGTGTGCGTGCAGGGGCATAGTTGGGGTCAGGGAGGATTCTTTAATCGAGTAATGACAATAGGGGTGTGGTCAGAGTCAATGTAATGAGCATATGTAATTATTGGTTAGAGAACCGCAGCCACAATAATTTCAAAGTCTCCTACTTATCTGTTTTTTTTTCCCCTTTTTGGCATTTCGATTTCAGTATTGGCATTATGTTGCAACATATTTCATCTTCAGCATTTTATGTATGTGTGTGTGTGCGGTGAGCTACACGTGTCAGCGTCAATGACTGTGCAAAATGGTAAAGAAACTTTTTCATAATAAAAGTCATGACGCAATGTTTAGTGAAGCGTACCATGGCAAGGCACGGCATCTTTGAACATTCTGCCTGAAAATTTTCAAATGTCACCCATGGTGAGTCAGTTAGCCCTAACACGACCGGAAGATCATTTCAAACAATGTTGTTGTTGTTGATTGCATCTAATTAAGATTCACAAAGATTTTCACTTTTAGATGATAGTTAATTGAATTTTGGGTTATTATTAACAAAAAGATACATCACCCGAAAAAAGAAAAGAAATGTAACAACTTTAAGTAATTTATTTTGCCTACTTATAAAATAAGATAACTACTTCCGGTCCCATTATATGGAAGTATATATATGTATCTACATACATATATACATATATGATCTCTTGGGCTTTCTCAACACTTTGGAATGCTGAACGGGTGTGAAACGTTTGAAAATTTTTACTATTGGTTTATCTTCCTGCTGCTACTACTACTACTTACTGACTATTTTTTTTACTGACGTAGGTCAGCATCAAGTCACTTAATTTCACATATAATTTATGCCATTTGATTAAGGAAAATTACTAACGATGAGCGTCATAAAAAACCCGTTTCATTTCCAAAGTGGAAGAGAGTGGGAGAGAGTGAGAGAGAGAGAGAGAGTGTGAAGCGGGAGAGAGACAGACAGACCATTAAGATGAAAATGATATATATTTAACACGCATTAAATTGCAGTCACAATTGTCGGTCACTAAGTGCAATTAAATTTAATTAATCGCTGTTTGTTTTATTTAGCTAAACTTTACTTTACTTTACTTTACTTATTTGTTGTTTTGTTAGTATGTGCGACTAAGTTAAACTATCTATAAAAGTGAACTAGATGCTTCAAGTGCATTTCCGTGTGCTTAGAGCCAATTAAAGTTGTTAACTATGCGGAATGCAAAAATTGTTACAGTTTTTTTTTTTTCAATTTGATTTTTGGTGGGAAGTCAGCAACCGGAACTCTTTGAATTCCTAGGAAATTAAATTCTTGTTTTTTTTTTTTTTTTTTTTTGCTAACCTGTTTGTACAAAAAATTTTTGCTCAATTTTTTTTAGCAAGTAAATACAAAAGACTTAAGAAACAAACTTAGAGGGGGTGAGTAAAAATATTATGCCAAGTCATAGGAATATATCTCTATATATATATATATATATATCTACCTATTTGACACTGACTGTGCCACAGTTCATTTAAATTTTACACCAAGTTGTTAATAATTTTAACACAGTTTGACAGTCACTGCATAATAAAATGCTTGATCAAATAATGAGCAAATTCCATATGCTTAACACATTTTTGTCTAGAAATCGAATCTGTATATATACAGACAGACAAATAAAACAATTTAAAGACAATTTATTATATTGTTGATATAATGCGCAATACATTGAAGAAGAACTAAATAATACACAAAAAATTTTGCTGTCCGGGTGGGCCAACAAGCAATTGAGATATAACTCTGGAGAAATGGCAAAAAAAAAATATATGATAGAATGGCAAGATAAAATATATATATATATAAATGTGTGTTTTTTCTTCTTCTTCTAATTTTTGTTTTGTTTTATTTTTGGGGCTTTTTTGGTGTGACACTCGTCACGCAGTTTGTTGAACTTTTTTAGACCCTCAAAATCGTCGATAAATAAATAAACCGGTATTAAAAAAAAAAACAAAAAAAACGAGAAGAAATGAAGACAAACACAAATAACCAAATATCGACTAAGTCAGAAATTTTAATAATAATTTATATATATATATATATATGGAAAGTCTATATATATTTGTTTATATAATCATAATTATATATACATATATGATGAGTTGTGTTGATCTCAAAAAAATGGAATCTTTGCTAAAATATAAAAATAACAAAACAAAACAAAAAGAACGCTTGATAAATGTTCATTAATTAAAGCATTGCCACCTATGACTATCTAAATCTTTAGTCATGTATCTGTATGTATGTGTGTGTGTGTGTCTGTGTGTTGTATTGGCAATTGCCAATTTCGTCAATTCATGCTGATGTGCTGAGTCTTTTAGAATTTTTGATTTGTTTTTTGTGTGTTTTCCCCCTTGTCTACTTTTTTTTTTTTTTTTGTGTGGACTTTGATCGGGCAAATATGAGCAGTTTTTAAAATGTTTTGTATTTGCTATTACATAAAGACGTTGGTCAGTTTGCGTAAGCTGTTGCTGCTGCCGCCAGCAACACCAACAGCAGCAGCACCAGCAACAGCAGCATCTTTGAGAGCAACTGACCCTTTTTTTTCCTCTTTTTTTTTTTTTTGCTTTCTTTGGTTCACACGCGCAGCGCCAAATGCTTTCCCAAAAAACCCCACAAAAAATGTTGCTTCCGTCAGCGGCAAGTGTAAAAAGATATTTGTAATTGTGCTTGTTGTTGCTGGTTTTATGATTGTTGTTTCTATTGCTGCTGGCGCTGCTGCTGCTGCTGCGTTACATTTTAACGCTTCATCATGCGACCCATAAAAAGACAAGCCAAGTCCAAGCTCTGTGCCAACAAATGAGTGAACAATTTTACTAAGCCAATGATTGGTGGCTCAGCTGCTGTTGCTGTTGCTGTTGCTGCTGCTGCCAATGATGACCATTCATCATCTTTGTATGACTATGGCGACATCGGCAACAACTACGACCAACTGACCTGGTCCGGTCTCCCCCTTCATCGACTAAGCTCGCCCAGACAATAAAGGTTTCTATACAACTAACAGGGCTTGGACCTCGGTTGCGACAAATTGTTCCCGCTAATGTGTTGCCAGTGACTGTGTAATAAGTCGCAGTGATAATTTTCCCCTTCCCCCCACCCCCCCCATTCCCCTACTAATGGCAACATTTATGCTTTAACTTGGGCAAATTAGAAGGCCACAAGAATTATTAAAAATTAGGTTAATTAAAGAATTAAGTTTACAACTTTTTTTTTGCTTTTATTTATATTTTTTACCAAGTTTTATGGCTAATTAATCAATTGGCATATAAAAATTAAATTTATTTCATTGTGAATGTTACTTAATTTCAACCATCGAATTCCATTTCAAATTCAAGATCATTCAAGATTGAATTGTATACAAATTTTATGGAGCAAAAATAAATCTGTTTGCCCTTATCCCAAAGATTATTTAAGCAAATTTGTTTAAACTTTTTGTTCAGATTTCTCCTATTGATATGGCTACAAATGAAATTTGCATAAAATGCCAATGTTAACAAATTCATTCAAGTTTTTTTTTTTTTTTTTTGACCGACCGGTGATCAGTTTCTATCCCAGTTGACCTAAAAATAAATCAATGGCCTGAACAGACATTGAAAGGCAAATGTTAAACATTTGCTTGTGGATCTGCCAAAGTCAACAACAACAAAAACAGCAGCAGCAGCAGCAGCGAAAGAAAAAAAAAATAACACTAATACACACAAAGCAATTAAATTATCAATAGCCAAATGACAGCAGCAACACAATCGAACACCATCAGACGGCAACACAATCGAACACCAACAGACAGCAACAGCAACAGCAACAACAACAACACTTAACACTTTACAACATGTTGGCAATTAATTAAATCAAGCATACAAAAAAGCTGTCCAAAACTCATAACCTAAACGCAAAAATTCAAAAAACCAAATCGACAATAATTATAATCTAAACCAAAACCAAAGAGATAACAACGAGTTTGCAGGAGGTAGGATGGAAGGAAGGTAGAGAGAGGGGAAAGAGTATTTGAAGTTGGAATAGGGCTGAAATTTATGGGGAGGGGGAGAGGTGGTGCTTAAGGTGTTGGCCGAGTGAGGAAGATGGCAAAAAAAAAATGAGATGATAAAGGTGTTGAAGCCAAAGGCAAAGCGCGATGAAGTAACAAAACAGACAACAGACACAATCCAAAAATTTTTGGATTTAGTATATGTATATATATATGTATATGTATATATACTTTTTTTTACTCTGCAAGGCCAACCGGCTGAATAGTCGCTTTTTTGACTGGCTTTCTTAGCTGGGCTTGGGTTTATTTTTTTGCAACTGCGACTAAATAACATTTCTCAGCTGATTTTTAATTTGATTTATATTTTTAATAGGTTTTTATATAAGTGTCATCTGCCAACGTGCTGATGGGGCTGATGGGGCTGATGCGGCGGCTGATGGCGGCACTAAACAATTATTATGGTTTCCCATTTGTAATGTTGCCGCATTAAAATCATAATTGTCTTTCCAACACTTTTACTTTCCATTTTTCTGTCTCTCCCTCTCTCTCTTAAAAGGGCCAAAACTGGTTTACAAATCAAGAAATTTGGTTATTGCACTTAATGATTTTCAATCATTTTACAAAAAAAAAAAAATCAAATTCAAGTAAAAATCAATAAAACGGTAAAAAAAAAACCACAAAATATAAAAATAATAGCCAAAGAAAACGAGAAACAGGGAGTAAAAAGAAAGACAAAAAAAAAAAAGAAGAAGAAAGAGAGAGAGAGAGAAAAAAAGGCGAACCTGCGCAACAAAAAAATCAATTTATAGGTCAAGTTGAGCGCAACACAGACACATAGAAAGAGAAGGGTATATATGTGTGTGTTTATGTGTGTGTGTGCAAAGCCAACATTCAGGTTCAGCTGAAGACTTTTACTCAAATGGCAGCTACAGCGGCATCTTGTCTAATAAGACAAGACTTATGCAATCTTCATGGAAGTCGGAATCAAATGTTGTGCATATATGCAGGAGCGGATTAACATGTGTGTGAGTGGGGGCGGTTGGTGCAGTAAATGTTATAAACAATAGAACTATAAATCAACAAGTGATTTATGGAACTATTCACTAGAGCAGAGAATTGTAGACATCTGCAACAATCATGAGACATTGGTTAACTGAAGTTGTGGCATTTCAGAGAGAGAGAGAGAGAGTTCCTTTAGCTATGAAAATCTTGTTTTAATCTGCATCTTTTTAAGTTTTTTCTTAAATCTGATAGGATAATATGGTCCATTTACATTTTGTTCCCTTTAATTAGTTAGAATTTAAACAACGGTAGTGCAAGTATTAGCCAAGTTAACCAAAACAAAGTAACATTTCTAGGAGCCATCCTCATTTACCCATCTAAAACTAACTAAAAGATAATCTAAAAGTTTTTTAACTATAACTTCTTTCTTAACAGATATGCTAAACTACTTAGGCAATTAATTGCTTGCTTAATTTAAACTTGAAATGATCTAAGATAATATTTACTTTAATTAGTTCCACCTTTTTAATATAATTGCCTAATTTTTCGACAGATCTTTGGCGCATCCTCCACCTACCTCAAATGCGGACCTGTTCATCTATGCATGTATGCTTATATGTTTGTGTGCAATTTGTTTAAAAAAAAAAAAAAAAAACAAAAAACTAAGACAAAATTTGTTAACGAATGTTAGTAAATGGAAAGCGAAACAGATTTTGAGCATTGATCATATCAGTAAATGCAGCTTTGCTTGTTATTATTGTTTTAGTTGTTGCTCCTAATGAATGTTGTTGTTGTGGTTGCTGTTGCTGTTGCTGGTATCTTTTGTGTGGGTCAAGTTGAAAATGCAGCAAGTTTGTTTACTTTCAACAATCACTCAAGCGACTTGCACGCGACTAAACAAAAAAAAAAAAAAAAACGCGCTAGCGCCTAAAACGCTAAAAACGATTTCATAATAGATCCAAGTAACATCAACAACTCATTCAATGCACCAACAGGTGTTATGTGTGTGTGTGTGTGTGCAACGAAGAGTCTTAAAGTCTTAGACTTCTCAAGCAACTAAATCGCATTAATTTGGCAATCAAGTATGTGTGATTATGTGAGTGTGTGTTGTGTTTTTTTTTTTCTTCTCTCTAGACAAGTCCGAGCTTGGTGTTGGCCTAAAATGCCAAGTAATTGGTGCAAGACATTTGTTGTTGTTGGTGCTACTAATGCTCGACATTTTTTGAGTTTTACTTTATGATCCGCTCACTGGAAGTCGCACATTTTTTCGGTTTCAAGTTGCAAGTTGCGGTTTTTTTCTCCTCCTTTTTTCTTTTTTTTTTTTTTGCAATGTAATGATAAAGTTTAGCTAAATTGTCAAGTGCACAGGTGCAAATAAGCAGAGTTTTGGCAGTGCGTAAGTTGAATTTGAAAGTCTCAAGATAGATAGATATATATGTATAAGCATTAACTGCTGACTCATGCCAACCACTCGATATATCACAAATATCTGTCGGCATCTCTCTCTCTCATTTTGTATGAACCATTCAGGTTATGTACCTTCCAAAAAACAAAATTCAGGTTGAATTTAAAATAATAATAAATACCAACAATTGCATACCCATACACAACGTATCGATTATTTGTGTATCACTCTTCGTTTTAATTAATGGCTATTGATTTAAGAATTCAATGACTTTACATTATTATGGAATTCAATTTGCACATGTTTCCACTTTACTGCAGTTCAAATATCTACACAACTCTAAAAATATAAAGTTCAATGAATTCTTCCAATACGATTACCCAATAGAAACAAGAATTTAAGCGATTTAATAAACTAGATAATATCGATTTTAAAACGGTCAAACATAAGTCATAAAATATATCAAAAGAAAAGTGCATTAACACTTAATTAAAATTTCCCCATTTAGATTATTGAATTATGCGCCACGTGAAGTATATATTTATATGCATTTCATTTTTGATACAGTTTAAAATACAACACAATTTCATTTTACAACTTGAACTTGAAACGGTGTTTTAATTTATATTGCTTATAAATTGTTGTAATTAAAAATAACCTTGAGATTTAGGCACACTTAAAATAAGGTAAAAACAAAAGAAAATCAAACGCCAATATTTTTCGTTTTACATTTTTTCTATCTTTAACTTTAGTTTATTATTTTATTTTGTTATAGAAACTACTGCAAAATAGTAAAAAAGTATATAAAATATATAATTTTAAAAAAGAACAAGAAAATTTATATACATCGATTGGGGCGTGTCAACTTTTTTCGCACAAAGTGTTCAACAGAATCGTAATCTACGAAGAATTCTAAGAAACTTTCACTATGAACATTTTTCTACTCTAACTTTTTAACAAATTTGGGTATAGATCTGATTTGTAAAAGTTGTATTTGGATCTACTTAAGAAATTTGAAGAACTTTATAAAAGTGGGCATGGCACAAAAGAGGGCGTAACATACAGAAAATATAGTTTTATTTATACCACTCTAAATTTTCAAATTATTAAACTTTTACAATGAATACTAGTTAAAATTTATAGATTATTATTATTATTTTTAATTTTAAAGTGTAGGATATAGTTATAAACTATCAACCTAACTATATTTTACAAGCACTGGCAACTAAGGCAGGCCTTCGGCTTAGACGAAAAACTACATCCGTACACTAGCCTGGGATTCGAACCCGGATCCTCGTTGTTCAGTTGACTAAATGACTGGGCCACTTAGACAACTCATCTACCGAGGACTGCAATTTATAGATTACTAACAACGAATCTTTCGAAAAATATATAATAATTAAAAAAAACTTCCAAACTATCACAAAAAAAAATCAGAAAAATAAGGTTGAAAGTATAAAAAAAATTAAATATATAAAGAAAAAGTTATAGAATTCATTACTGAAAGCAATTTTTTAACAAGATAAGTCAAAGTTAATAATACAAAGAGCCCTATTTCAATGTTATATACTTATTTTTTAAGTCTGGAAAATCCTTTTTCCATTAATATTGTAGAGAAAATTAAAGAGTAGTCGCACTTCGAAAAAATTAAGATAAATATGATAGAAAACAATTGAAATGTAACATTTTATTTGCCGTCAATTCTGAAATATAAAATCTAAAAAAAAAAACAACTAGAATATGGGCTTTGATATAAGAAATATTCAAGAATCTATTCAGTTTTTTATTTAGTATAGTTGGCGCAGAAAAATTCAAATTCAAATTCATTACTTATCCAAAATAAAAGTGATACAAGTATGAAAATTTAATATTATATAACCAATTTATCTAATAATGAAAAACTTTATACGGTGAAATGTGTTTCCACTTATAAAAACACGGCTAAGCCCCTTTCAAATGTCTTTACTAAGTGTATAAAAGTTTTTTAAAATTCTAAAAAGTTATATATTTTACTTATTGGAGATCTACGAAAACTTTTTCTTCATTGCCAAACATTTACTATATCTATATTCACTATTTAATTGAATTGCAATTCTATAATCTTCAATAAGCAATAACTAATAGAATTATAAATGTCACTTACTTCGATTTCAATCACAGTAGTCGTCCGATAAGAGTCAAAAGAATACATTATCGTTATAGTTCATTTACACGCACACACGAGCACTCATTTATGTATGTATATGTATATAGATATATAAATATATAGAGTATACACGTTTTTTATTTTGTATATATAGCTAAACTCATATGCTATCAGTTTTTCATGGCATTTTTTAGCACTTGACTGCGATATGGGAGAGTGAAGTAAACGAAAATGTTAACTAGATAAACCAAGAGACACGCACCAAACTATTCATTCGTATATACACACAATCTCAATGTTAGACAATAAACCTTTGGCCAAATGGCAGCAACAACAACAACTTCTACTATATATATATTTACTGTTTTTTCTCCTAAGTTAGTTCTCTGCTGGATGCATTTTGAACAATATTGCGTATACGCCACCACAACGGAATGGTGAACGATCAACAAAACGACTTGAAGTCACATGCGGCAAACTTTATCTCTTTGCCACTGGCTCTCTCTCTCTCTTTATCTCTTTCTCTCTGTTTTTTTTAGGGAAACAGCTGCGAGTTCAGTTGAGTGGAATTGTAATGGTTGATAAACTGACTGATACGCGTCCACGTTAACGTTTACTAACTGTCTCTCTAATGTGGCCTAACAATGCCTGCAAACAAATCGTTTGATTAAAAACGTTTTTTTTATTATTATTATTATGATTACTCGCTTCGATTGACTTGGCTTGGCGATAGCTGCGCAGTTTGGCGGCTGGGTGGCCGACTGGCCTAGTAAATTGCTGCCCAGCGTCTTTGCACTTTTCAGTGTCAACGGCAACAACAGCAATAAAAAAAACATCACCAATAACAGCTGAAAGATTCATCAAAAATGTGGCAAAAGCAAAAGCAAAAAATGAAGGTGTAATAATTATTGTGTAAGAAATGGCTAAAGAAAAAAAATAACAAGAAAAAAAGACAGAGAGAGAGAGATATTCAGATACTCATTCTCGTATTCACATACCCAAAGATTTGAATAAATTTGTAAGAAAAAAAAAAAACAAAAATATTTGAGTTTTTTTTTTTTGTATATAAATGGTGCAATGTCTAAGCTTGGCTCATTAGCTAGCGGCAATTGTGTATTGGTATTGGTTAACCCGAAAAGCATTTTCGAATTTGCAGACAAGCCAAAAAAAAAAAAAAAAAAAAAGATGTTGAATGAATATGAAAATCACTTGATTTCTACACAGCAGCAGCAGCAGCCACAATGATCATGAGTAAAAATTAAACAAATATTGAAATAAAATTTATTTGACTAGCCGACTTGAAAATACTCTACAAGTTAAATGCAAATTGATAAAGAAATTGTTAAATATAGAAAATAAATTATTATTTAGTTTAGTTTTAAGTATTTAGTGGCTTACTTTAAGTTGTTTGTTATAGTTTTAGCTGCAACTTATCGAATCTTAAGGATATTTTTTTGAAATGTAAAATATTGCAAACATATATATATATATATATCTATATATATATCTATCGCAGCAGTTGGGTTAACTTTATCTAACTTTTTAAAGAACTTAGGATAAAATATTGATCCTATTTCTATAATATTCTCTGTTACATCCCTGTCAAGCATCTTAAAAGACTTTATTGGCAGAGTATACAAAAAAAAACATTTAAAATAAAGTCAAAAACAAGATGCAAAACAAACGAAAGAAGATGGAAAAATACAAATAATAAAAAAACAAAAAAAAAAAACAACATACTGAACAAAATGAACAATCAAAAAAAAAAAAACAATGCAACAAGTTGATGTCTGCTGCAATCCAAGCCCAGTTAAGAGATACGAATGTTGACCATGAAATGAAAATCATTTCACTTGTTTCATTAAGCAAGATATCAACGAGAGAGCCTACACTATATCCAGTTATCCCAGTTGCAGAGTCAGTTTCAGTTACAAAGATATATGTATATATATATGTAGCTTAAATTCAAGGTCAGCACAATCAAAGGCAATCGCCTGTTGCATTTCCGTGTGAAATGTTGTCAAGCCAGATTCATTTATAAGTATATATACATATATATTCCTAGAGCAAAAGATTTTCTGGCGACCTCCCAAATTCTTTAAATGTTCAAATAACCTTCAATTGACGCTTGACCACGACAACATTTTCTATATATGTATGTGTATATACATATATCATCTACTTGTAAAATTATTGTCATAAAAATCATAGTCAAATTGCTATATAACAAATTGCTTTAGTTGCATTTTACAAGTGCGAATATCTTTAGCAAAACAAAGTCGCGTTGAAAGCGCAAATAAAGGTAACAAAAGCGTCAAAAGGTCTGCGCTTGGCAAAAACTTTCTGTAGACCAAAGACATTGGAAACTTTTGATAATTTGTACTTGAGAAAAAAGCAGCCAACGTTTGACTTTTTCACTTGCTACAAAAAAGAAACAAAAACAAACAAGAACAACAAATTTCTTGTGAAAACAACAACAACAATATCAAAAAAAAAGTACACTACAAAATGACAGGCTTTAGTCAATGAGTGTGTGTGTGTGTGTGTGTTTAAGGAAATGTAATGGAAATTTCTAATAATTATATTAAGTGAGATTCATTAACGGGGAAATTAGTTCCATTCACATATGTATATATATATATTTTTTTATTTAATAAACAACTTTGAAGTATTCATCTTGAACATGTGTAGAAGAGTTCGCCATAAATCGTGAGTTAATTCTCTATCAAAGACAAAGTGTGGAGGAGGAGGAGGAGGAGGAGGAGCAAAAGTCATTTGTAAAATTGATGGAAACCCCAGAAGCAAAAATAGTTTGCATGTAAGTCATGAGAGAGATAGATATATGTATATAGAAGATGAACTTGGCGAAAAGTTATAATCATTGAAAAATTACTATCTAGTACTATAAAATTTAAGTATTCATATGAAATTGGCATTAGAATAAGATAATTTCTATATATTTTTTACATAACAAAACAAATTTTTTATACACCGAAAGAAAATTAAATAATAATTGATATTGAATAGTAATTAATTAAAAGACCACTAAAATTGTTAGTTATTAAATCCACAAGTTAACAATTATTAAATGCATAAAAGAATCAATTTAACTGATTTTTTTTTTTTTTTTTTTGTTTTGCAATTTCAAAATCTACTCTAACTTTGGGTACAATGAAGTATTTAAAAAATTTATTTAAAAATATATTCTCACTTTTATTTGAACTAAAGTATATATATATATATTCCTAAAAAAAAATAGTCTCACTTTTATTTTGAATTGAAAATATTTGAATATAAATAGTTATAAGTAAAATTTCAATATAATTTCAAGACATTTTGAACAAGTTTTGCATTTTTAGAATAATGTTTCCGGTTTTTTTTTTTTTTTATTTAATTTATAGAAATTTAAATCAGTTTTTTGTCTTTTGTTTTTGAAACACACAAATAAATTCACAATTTTATTTAATAATTTTGCTTTTTGGTTTCTTTTTTTAACTCGTTTCAAAGTGCAATAAATAAAATTTATTTTTAAACAAAAAAATTGCTTACCATTTCTTAAAGTTTTATTTCCTTGTTGTTTTTTTTTTTTTTGTTTGGATCACTTGAAATTTGATTTTCTCTCTATAGAATTACAAAAATATTCACTTTTTCTTTTATATATATATATATTTTTTTTTTTTTGGTAACTTTATTATATGATATAAAAATGTGTGAACAATTAAGAATTAATCACTATCTTTCGTTTGATCAGAGAATTTCAGTTGTAGGTGTTGGCTGGAAGGCGTTGGTTGGTCCAGCTATGAATTGTGTTTTTTTTTTCTTTTTTTTTGGGCACAAGTCAATTTGTTTGGTTTGAAATATTTCCACACATTTGATTAACCATATCCTACTATAATTTGTTGGTTTATTTATCGTAATTGTTGTTAAATGTTTTATTGATTATACACGCGCGCCAGTCAAAACAGTTTTAAACCATGTTTTTTTAAAAAATTTTCGTTGGTTTCGTGTTAACTAAAATCACAATCGGATATGCTGGCTAAGTCCGCGCAGCACAATATAGTTGGGGACTCGACTGGATTGGACTGAACTGGACTGAACTGAACTGAACGGCGGCGACTGGGTCGAACTTCTCTACGTTTTGTACATTCAAATCAAAAAAACTGAAATAAGTTTGATTTCACGCTGTCGCTTTACTTTTATACGAGGCATATGTATACGGGCAGCAGCAGAGACTGCGACCGAAGCAGCAAAGTCGAAGTTGTTGTAGTTTTTTTTTTTTCGGTGAGCGTGCGCAACAGCCGAAGTAGCAGCAGCAGCAGCAGCAGAGCAGAGCAGAGCTTTCGGCAATAATATTCTGAGCGTAGCTTGAAAGCAGCAGCGGCAGCAGCAACAGGTTGTCCAGCTTTTATCTCTGTATGCGTGAGTGTGTGTATGTGTATGTGCATGTTTGCCTTAGCTCTCACTCGATGGCCGCTGTTGCTGTTGCGCTGCCTTTGCGTTTGCGCAAGGATGCTGCTGTTGACCGAAGCATTGACGACGCGTCGTTGACGTCGACAGTAGCTAAACATTTTTTTTAGCCCTTTGGATTTTGATTGAATTTTTGCTACAAAGTGCGGGCAAATTATATTAAACTTATCTCTTGGGGGCGGGAAAATACTGTTATTACTATTCGATTGCAATGTGCAAAGTTCTAGCTAATAGAGACAAAGAAAATAAACCGTTAATTAACCTTTGACAGTTACTAGGAAAATATTTGTATATGTATATGCTAGAGCAAAATATTTAACAGAAAAAAGAAAATTAATTTAATAGATTTAATTTAGCAAAAAAAAGAAAAAAAGGTCGACCTCCAGGCTAGTGAACACTAGTCAAATGAATGCGATATCTATGCACACTTTCCATACCCTGTAGACATAAGATAAAAAGGGTAAATTGAGCTGATGAAAGAAGTGTATATATACATATTCCTTTCTATATCTATTATATATGTATACCTTTTCCATTTAAGTGGAATGAAACAGTTTATCAAATTTTCTTAGAGAATCAGACAATCTGCTACGAACCTACGAATCACTCAAGAGAACAATCAAATATCTTTCGTACTTTCTACAGGGTATATTCTAGTCTTCTAACTAGGCAATTTGATTACTTTAAATTCAGTGTTTTATAGTTTTTGTTTAAATATGTATTTCGAAAAAAAAAGAGAAGACAAAATTAAAGATGGTAACGAAAACCAGTTTGAATTTTTGGGTTTTTAAATATTTATGATTAAGAGCGGAGACACTGACTTGGCTTAGCAGCTTCGATGATCATTTCTTTTGTTTGCTTTTGGATACCAATAAACGACGGAAACGCGCAGTGAACTTGTGAAAAAGCAAAGACAATGCTGCAGCACTTATCAGACACCAAATCGGTGACGGAGACAGACGCGGAGACGGAGACAGAGGCAGAGACGTAGACGAACCTCATATATCGTTCAGTTTCTAGGCAGAGATTTGCACTAGTCGCATTCTCGATGGCCACCAAACGTCTTCTTGTCTTTGGCGGCTTCCTCAATCATAAACTATAACCAAGCCCATCGACACATGGCGTATACTTAATTTTTTTCGCATTTAGATTATTGAAGAACAAAAAAAAAAACAAAATTTATTGCGATTGAAGTTGCAATGCGCAGCTAAATTGATTTTGTTTTTGTTTTTGCATATTGTGATCGTTTAATTTAACGTGTTTCTATTTGGTTATCCTCAATTAGTGGTTTATACAGCAATGTCAAGCCTGGTTACGCCCATATACATGACTGACTATTGGCTGGAACTACTTCATTTCAAATTTACTTGTTAAAAATCTCACCATAAAACTTGCACCAATATTATTTCAGTTCAAAGTTCTTTCTACCTGTGACATGCAAAAAAAAAAGGAAACAAAAAAAACAATTTAGATTATTGTTTAACATTACAAAATATTACGAAATTTCTTAAAATACAAAGGAAAACAAAAACCGATGAGTGAGTGTGTGTGTGTGAACAGTTAATCAAATATGATTTAATAATTATTTCTCATGAATATTCCATTTATTTAATTGATAAAAAGCCCAACCAAAAACAAAAATCGGCAAAGTACAAAAAAGAAAAATAAAACACGCGCCAACTAAATAAGGGAAAAATCATCAAAAGAATATTCAAATGTTTTTTCCACCTTAATGACAACAAATTAATTTTCGGAAAAATTCAATTCACAATGTCAATAGAATATTACACAAATATTCCATAATGAATCTGAGACGTATTTTATTATTACAAAACAATTTTTCTTTGTTTAGCTTTTGGAATTTATTCATAGAATTGCAATTGGAAGATTTTTATTTAACTTTGTATTTTGGAACCTGAATCACATGTAATCTAATTGAACTTTGGTAAGATTTTGATTCGGATTACATATACATATATGTATGGTGTTGATATAGTTGTAAGTCTAACTTCTAGTGAATATTTCCCTGAGTCATATTCCATATTTTGTTAACTCATTGTGAGAAACATAACTTAACTTAGCATTTATCTATTAAATTTATGTTAAATTTACGACCAAAACGCCCACAATTAAGCTTTTAGAATTTTGCATTAAGGAAATCATTTTATAACAAGATTTAAAATGATAAAAATTTAGATATTTCCAGCCAAACTTAGAATGGAAAATAACTTTAGAGAATTACAAAATTATAATAAAAAATTTTATTCCTTGAGAAAGATCTTGCAAAATTTGAAATAATATTACTTTTGAAGAAAGATCTTAGAAAACCACAATGAATATTTGTTTTTAATAAATCTTAATCAATAAAATAAAATAAAATAATAAAATAAAAATTTTTAACAATATTACTTTTTAGAAAAAATTTTACAAAATCAGATTCAATATAAGTTTTTAAGAAAGATCTTTCCAATCTTAGTCAATATTACTTTTTAAAAAAGATCTTAGAAAATCAAACAGAATATTACATTTTTAAGAAGATCGTACAAAACCTTAATACTTTTTAAGAAAGATTCAATATCACTTTTTAAGAAAGATCTTAGAAAATCAGACACAATATTACCTTTACCTTTATAACCTTCTCTTTCAAAAGTGAATTTCTCTCTTCTTGTCAATTTGCACCTTGCCTTTCATCTTCACTTGTCTTACTTGTCACTTTGACACTCCTGTCACTTTCCTGCCCATCACAAGTCGAACCTAGTAACCAGTGAGTTTGACATTGGTCTCTGTAATGTCCTGTCATGTCTGTTTTCTTTAACATTTCGTTATACGTTAGTATTTACATGCTATTTGAATATTACTGATTAAATATCTCAATCTCCGATAAATATACAAAAAGTTTATACTAAAAAAAGTAAAGATAAAGTAAAAGTAAATCCGAAACGAAAATATTAAACAAGTTTAGTTTAAAGATTAGTTGACAAAACTTGGTAATTAAAATGCGTTCTTAGAACAATGCAAACTGCTTATTAACTTTGGTTAATTATGTTTTAAAACTCCACTTAAATTTAATTAGAACTTTGGGAATATAAAATTCAATTCAAAGAAGAGAACATTTTTAATGTCTTTATTCACATTGTTCTAGCAAAATTTGAAAGTGTGTATCTAAATGACAAATCTTCCACAATGTTTTCTCTATTGGCCATCATCAGTCAGATTGATATAGTATTGCTTATTGGTTTAGATGGAAGCACTTCTTCCGGTGCACACAAATGGAAATCATTGAGTTTCATTAAGGTACAATGACTTTTCCATCGAGGGCAGGAAGGGGGAAAAAAAAAAAAACGCAATTGCTTTGGCACAGATGTTGTGTCTTGATGCGTATTTTTTAATTGACCAACCTTCGATTGTGTGTATGCTGCTGGTCAAGTGATGATGTTATAAAGATGAGATGATGATGATGTGCGTTGCTCCCATCTCTGACGATTGGCTTGGCCATGTTTGGCCATCTTTTTGTGGGTGTTTTCGCTTTTGCCGGCCATTGTTATTAGGCCAAGTTTAAGAGATTTGGTGATTTTGTCGTTAAGATACTTTTTTCCCCCTCCTTTTAGTGGCTTTGTTTGTTGGTGTTCATTGTAAACACGTTACTACGTCTTTTGACCTTATTTAACGAATCAAAATATTCAAAGAAGAAACACAGAAAAAACCAAATTAGATATGTCCAGTTCAAGGTCTTCCGCACAATTTGCGCATTTTGTAAATGACCAAATGACCAAATGTGGGCAAACACGCGCAAACTACAAGATGACAAAAAAATTCTACCCAAATCTGCTAATGACCATTACAATACAGAAAAAAAGGGAAACCAAAATTACCGGAATAATCTGATTTGCACCTAATTTTCTTATACCCTTTTTTTTTTTTGGTCATATAAACAGATTATAAATATTTGTTACTGAATTCAAAAAACAGCTTACTTTTTTTATAGAATCAAAGGAATTTCCATGATATTTTGCATTATTTTAACAAGACAACCAATATGCTTTCTATGAAAGGGTATTTATAAACTAAACTTCTCCCTCCTCTCTGCATGTCTGCATCGCCTCCATATTTATGGTTGTGCAATCTTTGCCATGATTGATGCGTTGATTTGGCATTTGGCCGAAGTCTCAATAGCCCTCCAAGCAAGCAGCAAAAACAAAACAAATAAAAAACAAACGCAGCTGCAGCAACTTGGAGTCTACATAGTTGCATACAGTTTGCGGGCCGCCATTGTTGTTATGATTATTAAATAACGGTTAAGCCAAGCGCCATTTTCTGATTCTGCAAATCATTCTCTAACATTTACATGGCATTTTTTTATGAATTGAAATCAAATGCAATTTGTAAGAGCTAAAGAAGGCGAAGTCGAAAAAATAATAAATAAAATATAGTATAATAGCAAATATCGAAGGCAGCTCTAAGAATAATAAAAAAACAAAGATTCAAGTTTTCAAACTCGTTTCGAACCTTGCAAAAATGTATTGAAAACAATAAAACATTGAAATAACACGATAACTGGACTTTCCATCCGTACAAAAAAAAAAAAAAAACGTGCTACCCGCCCATTTTAAATCAAAAAAAAAAAATATATATATATATATGTATAGATATATTTAAAGTAAAGTAAAAAAAATTCATTTGTCAATAAACGTCGTAGTCGTTGATTGTCATTGTGAAGACAAGAAAGATGATTATGACCATGATCATAATGATGATAATAATAATGATTGTATTCAGTTTAGTACGCACATAAAACACAACACGAGTAGTATTTGTATTAGAAATTGCGCAAGTTATTTGAATTTGAAGATGGTCAGCATTTGTGAAAATATATCAAGGTCAGCGGGTTGACATAAAATTCAATGAAATGACTAAACACAAATCAGCTAAATGATATTAATAAATGATTTCATTAGCTAATTAGCAACCCCTTTAAACAATTGCAGCAATCGTTCGAGGAAATTACCATGTGAAGATGTCAGCGCATTCTCATTTCATTTAGTTTTATTCATTCAAAGTCATTTAATTTTTTTTTTTTTTAAAGGTTTCTATTTCGAATATTTTCAAATATTCAAATGCAAATTTGATCGCATTAACTGTTAACAAATGCATTAAAAAAAATAAAACAATAGTTGTTCATTTAAATTATTTATGCATGAATTTGATTGATATTGAATTTCCTATTTTCGGATTTCCGTTGCTCGAACTGAGACAACAGTCGCAATGTGAGTTAACAGTTGCAGCAACATCGTTGCTAATGTGACCGTACATTATTATTTCTATAGTTTTGCCTGCATTTGTAATTGTTTAAAACAGCAAGGAAAAACTATATAAATGTTGCGACAAAACCTCTTGGATCAACTAAAACATTTCATAGACACCGTTGGCAATGGCCTCAACAATCCACCCCAAGTCTTGACGAATCCCTCTCTTATCAAACTGTCGTAAGTATTGCCGCTCAATGTCGAGAAAATATTTAACTCCCACTCCATCCCCTCATTTATGCACAGACTCAGTTTTTTGGATGAGCTACCGGCCACGCGGGACATTGTATTTGAATACTTTTCCCTACTGGCCGAGATTAGTGTCCAGCTATATGTCCTGCCCGAAATGATGGATTCAAAAACAGGTCTGCCGTTCTCCCAAGTAAAGCAAGGCGGCAACCGGCAGCAACAGATGCGTGCCCAGGAATATGAAAGTTTTAATTTGGTCCAGACGGCCCTACAGAATCTGGTATGGAAGGGACCACCAGCGTGGTCACCCTTCATAGCAAATTGGAGTTTAGATCTAGTGGCCAGACTCTCTGACAAGTACACACAACGTCGCATGACGATCACATCATCGTGCAACTATTGGCTAGAATGCAATGCCATGCATGGACTACTTACGTTAATCAATGGATGCTTTCGCAAACTGAGCAGTGCCGAGGAGGAGACGTGTGTGGAGATTATGCTAAATGCTTTCCATCAATTTCCCATGACTTTTGACTGGATCGTGGCACGATTGGGTGGATGCTTTCCCTATAAGATCATTGTGCAAATTCTACAATGTGGCATCAAACGTTTTGTGGACGATTATCGGTGTCATTTGGACACGGAGGCGGGCATCTTGGACTATATGACATCATGCCACGAGCAGCAATTGCGTGCCGCCTTTCGTGAAATGCTCAAGGATGGCTTTTCACCCAAAAAATCGCTAGATGTGGCTGTGGTGCCATTTCTTCTAATCACTACCAATTACTCGGATGCAATACTACAGAGTTTGGTTAATGTTCTAGTTGATCTATGTGGGTGGAGATATCTTTTATTACACTGGCAATGTTTAAACTTTGTTTTCTTTAACTCCAGATTCGGATGATATGTGCGAAATGATTCTATTAAAGGCTCCACTCTGGCTGAGCAATAAGATGTTTGCCGATATGCAGCCGACTCTTAATAATGCAGTGCTCCGGCTAAATCACCATGGCGCCAAATTGCTACTCACAGCAGCTAGAATGGCTGAGAGATATATGTGGTGTCAGGACTTTCTGGACACATCCATGCAGGAGCTAGAACAATGGGTGCTTAATCAACGCAATTTTCCACTCCTAGCGGATCTAGCCTATGAAGAAACCAAATATATGCTCTGGAAAAGTTGCCTTAGTACAAATCTTATTGAACAGCAGACAGCTGTTCGATTGCTCCTTGTAGTCTGTAAGTGGTAACAGAATCATTTATAATCCTTGTATAACTAATCTCTTATCATCTATTGACAGCTTCCCAGCATCCTCATATATACTATCAGACCATTTCGGAACTGCTGCGCCAGTCATATGCTCAAAATCCGAATGGTATTGGTGCTCTAATTCGATTGTTGGCTGGTCAGAGTGGAATGGTGGATTTTCCTGGTTTCACGCCGGGCTTTAAAATGGTTTTGGAAGATATTACGCTGCAGGTTCAGGTAAATAATCGTCTGCCCGTACCACCAGGCACTCCCACCGAAGCGTACAACACATTTTCCAATCTTAATCTATTGGCCAAGTGAGTCTCCCGATCATCCATTGTTTCTTTTAAAGGACTTTCAAATAATGTTAACCAACTTTTCAGAGTTCACAAAAGGAATGTACTGCCCCATATAAAGACACCATTGCTAGCGCGTGCCCTAAACGAATGTCTTCCCAAGATTATACAGATTTTTGAGTGTACAATTAACAAACTAGTGCTGAGAATGGACAAAGATGCTACCGAGCGAAGTGCACAGAAATTTAAACAAAAACAATCGGACAACAAGAACAACAATCACGAGACTATGCCCGACATGTACAAGGGAAAGAACTCAAATAAACGTGTCAAATTGCAATCCGAACAGAATGGTGGTAAACCACCAGAAGATGAGGATTCAACCCGCATGCGTTTAGCTCACCTAATTGTTGATCTATTGAACAACATGGAAGCTGGCGGACGTACAAATGTCCTACGCACTCCAATGGTTCTCAAACTGGCTGTGCTGAGTGTTAAATACTTTTTTATCGGCCTCACCGAACAGAGTGAGTTGTTCATGATAATTCATTTGCATTTCATTGCTAATTCTCTTTCTATTTAGCTGTCATTCGACGCGTTGCAGCTGCCAATCGTTCAAATGCCCTACTGCAACGTCAATGCTCTGCCCGGAAAATTGCTCGAACTATTTGCCTGCGTGAGCTAATCGAAGGTGCTCTATTCTATCATGGTCATTTGTTGGGTCAATTGCAGGAATATGAACTAGATGAACTGGAAATACCAGAACATGAATTATTAATAATACAGAATCTACATACAAGTTCGGGCACAAATTCCAACCGTTCAGTACTTCATTCAGGGGTAATTGGTCGTGGCCTGCGGCCAGTCTTGCCCACAAATAATCAAGGTTGCGATGCGGAAAAACAAACCTTATATCTTAAAGCTTTGAATGCCTGCTGTGAAGATTTGGTAAATATGAAAATTAATCCTCATTAATGACATTAACTAAAGCAGATTTTACATGCCGTTTACAGGAGAAGCCCAATAATGTTGAGGGT
Source organism: Drosophila austrosaltans (assembly GCA_035045865.1). Classification (NCBI taxonomy): domain Eukaryota; kingdom Metazoa; phylum Arthropoda; class Insecta; order Diptera; family Drosophilidae; genus Drosophila; species Drosophila austrosaltans. The sequence goes on along the minus strand of JAWNOQ010000049.1, from coordinate 8,165,582 downwards.
TATTCATTGGTCTCACTTCTGTTGGTTGAGCTGGTCTCCACAGATGTTATGTACAATGGTTTACCCTTTCCCGACGAGGAATTCACCAAGGTTACAATGGAAAGGGATATGCAAATACGACGTGCCTTTATCACATCCCCCGTACTCTGGGCTGTCTTGGGCATGATTGCTGCACATAGACCAGCATTATGTTATTCATCGGTATTGCTGAGGGCGCTGTGCGCCACTTGTCTACATCACTGGCGTGGCAAAAATGGTAAAACGGAAATTAAGATGATTACTCTATGATTTTTCTACTAATATATTTGTCTTTCATTGCAGTCAATAAATTCCAGCCCGCATCTTCTAATGATGAGCTGATGCTGTGCACGAAAAAGCTGCTACAATTACTGGCCTTAAGTCAATTAATACCGCCGCCACTTAACCATCTTCACATGATCATTCATCACTTTGAATCAGCTGAGGCAAGTTTTTCAATTAATTGTCAAAAAATACAATCAAAAGCGGAAAGAATCAAAAAGTTTTATACTTTCTAGAAATAGAAATAGAAAAATCTAGTGGCTAATCTTTTTTTATAGATCTAGAATATATAGCGATAGCCTATCAATCTATAATTTATGCAGTATTTGTATAAGAACAATCTCTAAAGAAGATAATGGACATATGTAACGTCACTAGCTAAAGCTTTTTCGATTGCAAAAACCAACTGGGACTTGAATCTTTGCTAGTTACATTAATTGTTATGTATTTTTTTATATACAGATTGCCCTGCTATTGCGTGAATGTATATGGAACTATTTAAAGGATCATGTCCCCTCACCTGCCCTCTTTCATATCGACAACAATGGTTTGCATTGGCGCAACACAAGTATGGTGAAAGTACCACCTCAATATGTGGATACACTAAGGAATTTAATGCAAAAGAAATTATCCAAATTGGGTTCACACTATCACCAGATGTTTATAATGGATGAGCTGCATAGCGCAGGAACGGAGCCAACAGTGGGTGCAGCCATAGCACCACCAAATAGAATACAAATTGTAGAATTAGAATAAACAACTATTCAATGTAATTAAGGTAGTCTAAAACAGATGTGTAAACTAAATGCGAATGCAGTAAATATATCATTTGAGTTGTATTTATTATCAATGGATTTTGTTTCCTTTTTTTTATTTCATTTTTTCTCTTTCGTTTCTTTTTTTGTTTTGTTTTCTTTGTTTGGTTTTGTTTTGTAAATTAAAAAAAATCTCAACTTTTGCATTGCAAATACTGTCCAGCAGTTTGACTCGTCGACGACGACTGGGAATTGCATCATTTGTTTTTGTTTTCTTGTCTAGTTTAGTTTTGTTTGTTTGTTTGTGTATTTAGAATATAACGAAGCCAACAACAATTGCATTTGAACATGTTTCTATCTCTCTTGAACGACTTAATTAACTTCTCCCTCCATCGATGACTCTCAATTGCTCCTTCACTCTAATATATAATACACAGTATTGTCACTTGGGTAATAAACTACATATCATTATCATAATCAATCATTTCATTAAGTTTTCGTTTAGTTATTTTTTTTTTTTTTTTGTTACGGTAACGCGTGGTGAATGCCCCCACTTAGCTGGGCTAACTTAAAGTCTCTCTGCTTTTTCTACTCTCTTTATAAATACTTGGCGAACGTTGTAAATGATTTGGGACAGGGATCGGGAATTGGGGTATGGGATATGGGTATACGTTTGGCAAAAATAAAAATATAAACAATTAAACAAAAACCAAAAAGTTGCTCACAATTTGTTAACAAAGTAATTAGTTTTATCCATTACTTGGGTCTTAGTAACTACGACGTACGGCAATGGCTCAGTTTGCGCACAGAGATGCAGGATGTTAGTTTTTTGGCGCGTCGTTTAAAGCCCGATCCTTTCTTTTTCACAGTCGTTGCGGGCTGATCCTCGGATCCCCGTCCAGGTCCATTATAGAGGGCCATTGCCAGACCCTCTTCGGCAGCAGCGGCGGCAGCACTGGTTGATGGCGGCTCGTACATGTGGCATGCGGCCAGAGCAGCCGCTGATTGTTTGGCTCGTATATCAGCAGCAGCGGCAGCAGCTTGTCGGGCTAATTCCTCTGTAAAGCGGAGCGGTTTGGGAATTGGTGAGAGGATCGTATTGGTAATGGTAGGGGGATGATTAACTGTAAGAAATTATAATTATCTTACGATTCACATCGTGCTCGGTAAAATAGACATCTTCCTGATCATGCTCGCTGCCATAGTGATAGGCTTCCAGATAGGGCACTACAGTGGAACGTCTATATTTATCGCCCTTCAATGGAGGAATGGGTATCGGTGGGCCGGTAACCGCCGGTGCGGACACAAACCAACTAAAATAATTAGAAATGTAAGCCAAAAGAATTAATTTTCCCGTATTATACTCACGTATCATTGCGTATTTGTTGGAGCGAAAGTCGTGTACTGGGATCTGCTTGCAGCATTCCGTATATAAGATTGGCAAAATTCGCATCCATCTCATAGAGCCAATCAGGAGCAACCCATTGGCCACGTCCAATGTTCTCTAACAGTCGATATATATTGTCTCCCTCAAAGGGATACAAACCAGTGGCCAAATTGAATCTACAAAGAAAAACATATTAATATATATTCTTTTGTTTTGGGCTACAACAGGATACGCTTACAGTGTAACACCACTGCTCCAAATGTCCACCTTGAAGCCGGCAAAGGTTTCATGGCCATTCGCTATTTCGGGCGGCTGAAATGCTGGTGTGCCCTGACCCGTGGTACATGTGTCATCCTCGGAGAATAGATCCAATTGCTCGGCCACACCGAAATCAGATATCTTCAGTGTTTGGTCAAGGGTTAGCAACAGGTTGCCGGGCTTGATGTCCTTGTGAATGACCCGACATCCATGCAAATACTCCAAACCATCAATCAGTTGCTGGAAATAGCCATGAGCCTGGAACAGTGGCATCTTTTTATCCGGCTGATGATCAACCATCTCCTGCAAGCCCCCCACACAATACTCCATGACCAGATACATCTTTTGCTTCTCCTCGTTGTACAGAACATCCACCAGATCCACGACATTTGTATGCTTCAACTGTTTTAGCAAATGAATCTCTCGAGTCACATTCTGTTCTCCATTTGGTATGCGACGCAATTTACGTTTAGTTAGTATCTTGACAGCCAGGCGGCTAAGATTTTCTGAATTCATGGCTTCCTTTACCTTGCCATAGGAGCCCTCGCCCAGGACATCTCCCATGACATATTTGCCAACCATTTTGATGTTCTTCTTCTTCTGCTGATAGATGATGTCCTGACTGTCGACACGATTGAAAAACATATTGCCAATATCGAGTGTGACCCGATCAAGTGTATCAATCTCATCGTCATCCAACCAAGTGACTTGGGCATGAGGTTGCTCCTCATCGTCCCCATCACCATTAAGCTCGCCCGATCTGGCTAGATTATCTGTGGCATTATTGACTTCTAGAAATGCATCGTCCAACTGGGTTGGTGTGTCATAGTGAAAATTCTTATTGGCTAGCAAAACGGTTATTTCATCATCATCCTCTACTGCCGGTTCCATTTCTAAGGATTTGTTCGATACCAACTGTAGATGCTGCTGTTGAGCCCCGCCACCGCCACTTCTTCCTCCTCCTCCTCCACCTGCCTGATAATGTGCTGACTTGACTTGTGTCTCCATTATGTGTGTGTTGGTCACAGTCATTTGGAAGCAAGCCCTTCCTCCACTTCCTCCTCCACGTACGTCCTTTCCCCCTTTCGCTCAACACTCACCACGCCTATTCGCGTACACCCGACCAATTCACAATGTGTTAGTGGCTAAAACTAGAACATGAACATTGCATAAAACCTTCACAGCCCTCCGTTCACATCTTAATTCGTTGACAGAGCGGAATTTCAAATCTCTGTATTTTGCTGATCTGCAGTCAGTTCTGTTTGGCCAACTTTAGTTAATTGTTAATCTCGGTCAGGTTGATGACATATAATTTGAAGTTTTGAGTGTTTTTAATTTTTTTTGTTTACGCTTTAATCAATTTATTCCTTTTCTCTTTCCGAAATTTATATTTTTGTTGGTCAAATTGTCAATGAATGACGTTGCCAGATAGTTGTTGTTTAAATAAGTGGCAGCCACACACCTGTCAGTGTCCAACACTAATTTAAATATTTTGGATAAAAAGGAAACGATAAACTATCGGATTATAGCAAGATTTATATGTGTAACCCTGGTGGTGCTACATATCCAACTTGTTTATAAAAACAAATGTTTCGAAAAGTTAATTAATTCGAATCCAAAATTTTTAATCCTTCTTAAAACGCTGTAAGAGTGTAATATTCATCATTTCCAAGGCATTGTTTACAACAAATAGACATTGAAATTCAAAAATATTGCAGAGTTTGTTAGCAAGTACAATAATCTAATATTCCTTATATAGAGAAGACTTTTAATTGAACAAATAAACATTATTAGATGCAAGTCATGGCCACCGAAGTCACCACAAAACAGCGCTTGGAACGCCTGATTGCTGCCAAGACGCAGCTGGAAGCACAAATCTCTAAAAATGGACATATTCTGGCAACGGTAAGTAAGCCAACAATGTCCCAATCGCTTCCAGAACGTATCATTAAATATAACACTCTAATCTCTCTCTAAACAGAACGATAATGTAGGCATGACAGGAGACTTGGTGGATGCTGAAGGCTTTCCTCGCAATGATATTGATATTTATCAGGTTCGACAGGCTCGCCAGACAATTATATGCCTACAAAATGATCACAAGGAGCTTATGAATCAAATCCAAAATCTGCTAAATCAGTATCATGGTGAAATCGCTACCACAGATCCAGAACTTGTGAATCGTGCTTCTGCCCTAGATCTTGATGGGGATCGTACAACTGGTGGTTCAATTCTACCCCAACTAGACACACGAACCATTGTTGTTGTAAATCTAGTCAGTCCCAATTCACCAGCTGAGGAAGCGGTAAGCAGAAGATCATCAATTAATAATTCTTATACATAAATCCTTTTCTCTATTCCCTTAGGGCTTACGTGTGGGCGATAGTATCCTACGCTTCGGTTCAGTAAATGGCAGCAATTTCAAAAATAATCTTGCACAAATTGGTGAAGTTGTACGAAACATGCAGAACCAAAATGTCCAGCTAAGGGTGAAGCGTGGCGAGCAGCTGCTCGACTTAATTCTTGTGCCAAAGACCTGGACTGGTCGCGGTCTTCTAGGTTGTAATATAGTCTTGCCGCCAGAACAAATGGAATATTAATTTACCTAATAGATTTAGGTATAAATAGTTATTATTTTAATTAATGGATTGTCGTTGAGAACTGTTACTGGTAAAGTGCCATGGAAGTTACTACATCAGTTTAATTTTAATCAAAACAGTTTAAACAATTTACAAAATAAAGAAATTGTAATCGTTGTAATTCTGCAAATCTGTGGCAACCCTAAAACCTGAATTTACACAGAGCCGAGCACAGTTAACAGTCTCTTTTAACATAACAGATTGTTTATATATAATTAATATCAGCGTAAACGTTATTTAAATTAATGCCGCTTATTCGTTTTCTATTTTGGTATGCTTTTCATTTAATGACAAACTATTGATATATTAAATTTTATTAATAATACGCCATGTTGTCTGCAAAGTAGGGTAACAAAAAATAAAAGTTTTGTTAACAATTTTTATTTCAAAATTTTTCTGCTAATAGAGACACCTTCATCTGCCTTTGCGTGTAAGGTATCAACAGCTGTTTCGGTTTTCGCCAAACTTTCAAGTATTTCATACGGAAGTAAAAGCTTTTGTACAGATACAGGCAATACGTGTAGGTCAAGGCTATCAAAGAGTGTAGATGCGCACATCGTAGTGTTTAGTGAGCAGCGTCGGCGATAAGTGCCAAAGAAAAAAAAAAGGGCGAAAGTAAATAAAAAGAAATAGTAAACTATGCCGGAAACGGTGCACAAGTGACGCTTCCAGTACATTTCACTGATTACTTACAAACAAATGTAATAGATTCCGTTTTGTTGTTGTTTTTACAGGCTCATTCACAACTTTTTACATAACAACAACACTTGCTCATCATGGTGGAGGAGAAGGATGTTGTCCAGGGGAAAGAACTAAAACCTGTGACTCATATCCTTTTTGATTTGGATGGTTTATTATTAGGTAAGTTTATAGCAAAAGAGCCCGAGCCAGTGTATGAATAATTCATCAAAATTTACAAATTTAATATATAGATACTGAGAGAATCTATGAGGAGGTAACAGCTGAAATCGCTGCCACGTATGGCAAAACTTATACAGTGGACACTAGGTTTCGCGTGATGGGCACCACCTATAGACGTTCCGCCGAAATTGTTATTGAGGAATGTGATTTGCCCATCACAGTGGAAAAGTACCTGGAACTTTATATGAGAATGTGCGCGGAGCGTGTACGAAATGTTCCACTGCTTGAAGGTTGTTGTTGTTGTTGTTGTAGTCGATAATTAATCATAACAGATTAAAACTTATACGTCATTAATTTATTCACAGGAGCCGAACGACTATTGAGACATTTACACGCTGAGAAGATACCATTTGCATTGGGCACCAGTTCGGGTGCCGAAATGGTCGAACTAAAAACCACCAATCATCGGGAGTTGTTTAAGCTCTTCGATCATCTTGTTTGTGGTTCTACCGATAAGGAAGTAAAGAATGGGAAACCAGCTCCGGATATCTTTTTGGTTGCAGCTAGTCGATTTAAAGATGCACCACCTCCTGAAAATTGTTTAGTTTTCGAGGATTCACCTAATGGAGTCCATGCTGGCATCAATGCCGGCATGCAGGTGATAATGGTTCCTGATTCACGTCTACATACTGATAGTTGCAAGGATGCCACTCAGGTGATAAGCTCTCTAAAGGATTTCAAACCAGAACAGTTTGGTTTGCCTCCATTTACCGATTGAAATTAGTGGACAATTTTAGTCGACTTTAAGATGCTAAAATAGAAAATTGATATTAAACATGTACTTAGTCAATGTTGAACTTAAAACTAAAAAAGGATTTATAAAATACAATAAATATTTTTGAATCACATTTTGCTTAATTTTTATATAGTTTGCATTTATAATTATTTATTAAGATTATATATATATTAAGATAGAATGAAGTTCCATAATTTTTATATATATTTTTAAATAAATTTAGATTCCAGGGTCATTTAATTTCATTAAATTTATTGAAATTTCGTAAAAATTTTCATCTTAGTCTTACATATTTTGACATCTGCGAAAGCTTTTTTCGTTTTTGAAAAGTTTAACGGTAAAAATTACTAGGGGCGTTTAACAGCACACTGTTAAGTTGGCAAGCTGGCGCAATGTTTCAAAAGGATATATAAGAGAGCGAAAGCCCAACGGAATTTTTTTTTAGCATACTCCAAATAAGGATGCTCTAACCCTAAAAGCATGAAATACCACAAAGGATCCCAGCAGCCAACTGTCAGTTTGTGCGCCGTAGCAGTTCCGAAATACAATTGAATGCGCGTACATATATTGCGGATGTTCTTTACGAAAGCCAAAGAAGAAGGCAAATTATTATAGTGAAAAAAAAAAAGAAATAGAAATTGTGGGGCCGCTGCCGCAAAGTACATGTGTGTGTGTGTAATTAGAGTGACAAATTAAAGGATGTGGATGTGCGGGAAAGATTCATGAAAATTGCAAATTACGCCAAAGTACCCAGAGTTTTCGATTGTCACACAGTGTCTCTGTCTCTCAGCGTCTGTGTGTGTAAGTGAGTGTAAGCGTATGTATGTGGTTCTGCTATATTTTTTTTATATAATGATATATGTACATACATACATATGTAATAGGAATTTGTGTGTTAGACGACAACGATGTATTTTTTTTTTTTTTTGCCAAAAGTGGAAGGTGGAGGGGGAGGCCTATGTAGTAGGCAGAGGACTCTTGATAGTGTCACTGTCATTGCCAGCAATGGCACAGGATGGGACACATAGGGAAAGAGTGTGGGTGAGAGAAGCAAAAGAGGAAGGGAGGCTGCGCGATATGCGATAGCGCAACAAATAATGTGTGGGAAAAAAATGGCCGTGCAAATGGCAACTAACAAAAAAGTTAACTGAGGGCGGCAACAACAACAAATTTTTTGGACACGGACACCATGCTACTGTATTGGGGCATCCCCCTCATCTGTATGTGTCTGTGTGTGTGTCTGTGTGATTGAGGAAGGAGGTACAAAACCACCACCAAACTCAAAATTTTGGTTACGTTGCCATGGCTCAATAAGTAAGAAGGAAAAAAAAAAGCCCAACAGCATGTGTTACTGTGTGTGAGGACGCGTTGAAGCGTACACCAAAAAGTGACACACATACATAGGACAATAAGGATGCTGCTGTTGATGCAATGAGAGGAGTTTCAGATCTTTCTTCAGATCCTTAAAAGAATAGAAGTACATATATACATATGCATACATATTTACATAGCTGCCTTAGTTTAATTATTAATAGGGTAACAGCGAAACTTTTATTGGGTAACCAGGAGATGTTGCAATAGCTACTTGCCTGCTATGTATATATTTTTAGCTTAAACTAATTTTACCATAAAAAAAAAGAACTGTAACTAATTTATGCCATTTTAAAACACACCCAACGCATCACAGGGGCAGAACAAATGCAGCGTAACTGAAGCTGAAGGACGACCGACAACGAGATGCCGCCGACATTGCCGTTGTGTATGCAAAACAACGAAGCAATTGCCGTCAGCAGCAGAAGCCTTGAAAGCCCTGCTCCTGCTTCTGCTTCGGCTCCTGCTGACGCCGCCAGCAACAACTGATGGAGAGCAGTAGCAGCAGCAGCAGCAGTAGCAGCAGCAACGTGAACATCATGATGATGCAGTTAGAAATGCAGTGTGGAATGCATCAAAGGTGGCGAACATATAAATAACACAAGGACATGCCATCACGGCAATATACGTTAAAGTACAAGTACAAGAGTAACAACACATGCTGGCACAAAAATATCTGGGCTAAACGAAATACATACAAACATACATAAATATATATCCAATTTGCGAATAAAATTGATTGTTGAGTGATATATATTTTGGAAGGCCCCCCTCCCTCTCTCTCTAATGCAATCAAAATCGTACGAAACGGAACGGAACGAAACGAAACGAAAAGTGCTCTAAGTGAATTTACCCCAAAAATATAATTGCCTTGTGCCCAAAAATAAAATACAACAAAAAAGAAGAATACGAAAAAAGCTGAGACATAGAGAATCGGCGAGAGTGAGAGAGAGAGACGTTAAAACGAGGACGAAGCAAAAAAAAATCACAAGCTAAGCAAAAACAAACATTCGTAACGGTCACGGAGACTGGGTGACTAGTTGGCAAAGCCGAAAACCGAAAGGACAAGGAACTAAAGGAGTGGGGCGCCAAAAAGGCTTGAGTGTCAGTCACACACACTCACACTCGCACAATTTATACATATAGTGCTGACGAGCGAGTTGTTACCTGCTACCAAGTTGACGCTTAACCTGATTAAGACAACTTTTTGTCCTTTCAACACACATCTTGGCTGTAAAAAGGACACACACATCGATGTACATATGGCAGACAGCAGCAGCAGCAACAGCAGCCAATACAAATATCAATTGCAACACTATCGCAAACGAAGACGCCACCAGTCAGTCAATGTGATTGTGATTGTGAATGTGAATGAAAAGAAATAGTATTAAATATAACCTCGCCTAAATGAAGAATGAAGAAACAAAATGTGCGCACGATATCCTTGATCGTGTGTACATTTACATATTTACTTGTGGGCGCCGCAGTTTTTGATGCACTCGAATCGGAAACGGAAAAGCGTCGTTGGGAGGCGCTGCAAGGTGAGTTGATCTTCATCTAAAAACTCACAAGAGATCAATTGTAAACGTATCATTTATCAAAATGAAGACATACCTAAATATTGCCTTAAATGTTTTCAAGGATATAATGATTTTAAGCTCTCTAGGTGATAATACACTACATTGAAATTAAAATTATAATATTAAATACATCTGAATATTATATTTTAAAAGTCATCCTTTAATTTGTCTATATCATACATATGAGGAATCAGTGGATACTAACTTTGCTATAGATACAGATAAAACGTAGCTTCAATTTATTAAACTTTTTGCAATCTTTGAAGTTGAACATTTATTTATTTATTTTTTTAAACATTTCTGAGCTTTTAAGTAAGAGAATAGATAAAAGAATACTTTATCTATCTTACACAGCTTTAAGTGGTTTTCCTTTTAAAAAGAAGTTTTCCAAATCATAATTCAAATCATTTTTCAATTATTCGTCACTTATAAAAAAGTGACAAAATATTTTTAAACTTATAGCAAAAATTTTAAGAATTGTAAAACAAAGCGACATTATGAGATAAAAATATTTAAAATGTATTCAAAATGTTTACATAATCGAAATTGAAAAGAAACACTTAAACAGCATTTGGAAAACAGCTTAGGAATAACTAATGTTGAAATTGCTTAAGAATATTTATTGAAATCGGAATCTCTTATGTGTTTAAAAACAACTATAAGACAAAATATATTTGTAGAACTTTACTGATCTCTGAATTAACAAAAAAAGTAAATAAATTAAGGTTTTTCTAATCTACTATAAAAGTTTCCCAAGTTAAACTTTTCTAACCTAAATTTAGAATAACCCAAAATCTGTATTGAAGTTCACTTCGCTTACTCAAAGTCCAACTGTCCAACTCACTTTTCTATTATCCTTTGCTTGCAGCTGTCGAGGACATGATTATACGCAAATACAATATATCACAGGAGGACTTTAAAGTCATGGAGACTGTGGTGCTCAAATCGGAACCGCACAAGGCCGGCCAGCAATGGAAGTTTACTGGTGCATTTTATTATGCAACCACAGTATTGACCACCATTGGTTAGTAGACAACCCTACATACATACATACATATATACAGACAAAGGACATAACTCTCAAAATGTTTCCAGGTTATGGACACTCAACACCCAGCACTGTGGGTGGAAAACTTTTCACAATGTGCTATGCCATTGTTGGCATACCCCTGGGTCTCGTTATGTTCCAGAGCATCGGAGAAAGAGTGAATAGACTGAGCAGGTATGTCTCCTAGATAATTTTTTAACCAAAATGGGAATTAATGCAATGCTGCTTTGGCTAGCTATGTTATCAAAGCGGTGCGAACATCGCTGCGCTGCAAACGAACCGTTGCCTCCGAGGTGGATCTTATATGCGTTGTTACGACGCTCAGTTCACTGACGATAGCTGGCGGTGCTGCAGCCTTTTCGAGATTCGAAGGTTGGAGCTACTTTGATTCAGTATATTACTGTTTTATTACTTTAACCACAATAGGTAAGATCTGAGATCACTAAATTAATTTATAAATAGATAAACTAACTTTTCGTTATTTTTACTTGCAGGCTTTGGCGATATGGTAGCTTTGCAAAAGGATAATGCACTGAATAGGAAACCGGAATACGTTATGTTCGCACTGATATTTATACTCTTTGGCCTGGCAATTGTGGCCGCCTCACTGAACTTGTTAGTACTTAGGTTTGTTACGATGAATACGGAAGATGAGCGACGCGACGAGGCCCAGGCCATGCAGGTGAGCTGCTAGGATCAATACAAATGTATCCTTTATAGTTTTTATTTTACCTTCAGCTCCCCCCCTTAACAATTTTTGCTCATCCCATTTATTACTGTAGACTTGCGGACTGTTTTTCAATTGCCTATCTTATGTTCTTGTACTTTTCACGCCGAGTTTTCTCAAGTTTTTCTCTGCTTTTAATATGGCAAAAAGAAAAGCCACTCTCACTGTATTCTCTAGATTCATTATTCTATTGCAAATTCAAAAATAAAATTATCTAAATCGGAATTAAAATTAACTTATTTACTTTCACATTTTCTCATTTCTCTATATAAATATTATAACAAAGAATTTTTCTCAATACGATTTATAGTTTCTTTTTTTGTGTTTTTTTGCTTGCCACTTTGTTGCACATTTTGGCTTACAATTTTTTTAATAAAGCACTTTAATTACGTACGATCCCGTTGCCTTTTGCTACTATCTCTCTACATATATACTAATATAGAATATATGATTGTTTAAAATCGAAATAAAAATTTTTCTAACATTTATCCAAAAATGCAGGCCAAACGAAAGAGAATAATTTAATATAAAACAAAATGATTTGTTTTTTTTTTCTTTTACTTATTTTTTTTTTTTGGCATATTTTTCGGTTGCTTTTGACTCTAAAAACGAAACGATATGATATGAAATGAAATGCAAAACGTGAGCTTAGTTTATGTCCAAGTCCAATTTATGGACCAATGAGGTGATTGCGGTTTTAAAGATGAATTAATCTATGTATACATACATTTCGACTAAAACTATTGTTTCACAACAACAACAACAACAACTACAAGAAAATACAACCACAACAACTGCTACAAACTCTACTATTAACTACAAGAATTTGTTCTATTGTCACACTTAAACACAGTTACTCCATCCAGCCTCATCCACCTCCAATCTCATCCCATAAACACATTCAATTTCACTTAAACTGAACTTTCAACTTTCCACTTTAAATTAAGTTTTTCTTGACAATACTAATTAACATTGATATGCAATTACAGGCACTTCAAGTGGCTGTCAAACTGGAGGGCGATGTGATAACATCTAATGGTTCCATATTAAGCGGCTATGAAGGACACGATGGCCAATCGCTCAATGGAACGAATACATCATCAATGTGTTCATGTCATTGTATGTGTCTTAATGGAAATCGACATAAAAAGTACGTTATCCTCAGTCTGAGAGACTGAATATTTATAAAAAAAATACAAGACAAGGATAAGGCATAAAAGGACCTCATTAAATTTTGCACTTGTGCTTGGACGAGTGCAACAGATGCTTATCTTTTATGTTTAGGGCTCAGGAAGGAAATGTGTCCGGATTAGGTTATAAAGTGTTACACATCTTTTACGTTCCGGATTAGAATATAAAATGACCTACTTGGCCAAGCCGAACTCGTAAATATGTCCGGTTTATTTTTAGCTAAGAGAATTGTTTGAGCTAATACGTTAGTTTAAACTGTTTTTGTTTCAAAATTAGTTTTGTAATTATAATTAATTTATAAAAAGTGATTTAGCATTTTATACAAATAATCACAAAATTCATTCAGAAAAAGGAATTCATAAAATGTTCGCGTTCAAAAATAGTTTTACTTTCAAAAACTTTAGAAAATTTATGCAAATTTATTAATGACAAAGCAAGAGATTTCAAATATTTTCAATTTTTATTTAATTTCTATTTAAGATAAAATGTATTGTAAGATTTTTCTAAACACATGTAAGTTCTATTTCATTACAATTAAAACATTGTTTTTTTTTTCTATTTCTTTTGATTAGGAGTAACAACTATAGAAAAAACAACGATACTGAGTAAGTATAAATATCTTATATATGTATATATAATACAATTTGATTAATTATTCTTTTTTTATTATAGAAATCAGTACAAGTTGCGTCGCTCACCCACACAGATAAGGCATTTGCTTCCTGAAGTCGTACCCATGCAGCATCTTAACTATAATTATGATTATGATACGCAAAGTCTTCAGACTATGGGTGATCGTGGCATTATGGATAGCAGTTATATGGGTGTCGATATGGTGGATAATACGAGTAATGGTTCACCATTGAGATCACATCAATTGCTGAAACGGAATGTCTCACTTTTATCATTTCGTATTTGAATGAGTGAATCAATTCATTAGCAACAAATGGGGTACAACGAAAAGTGGCAAAGCTTAACCAGGTTCCCGAATCTTCCTAATAGAAGCATATTATTATACGCTTCGCCTAGCCCCGCCCTGCCCACGCCCTGACCTGCCCTCATAGACTTTGGACCTGCCCTCGCCAAATGACTAACAACAAATTGCAAGTGATAAAAAGGCTCTAAATAGTACTTAAAATAAATATCTAAAAAAAAAACCTAAATCTACATAAATAAAAGAAATTCAGAAACTGATTGTAGGACAGACTATAGGAAATTTCGATTGAAATGTGACAAAAGTTTATGCTCTATTCGGTAATGCTAAATATATATATATAGATATATATATATATATATGTGTGCATTTACAAAATGTAAATTAGTGCATAAATAAAATAGAATCTATGTATGTAGTAGGCATTCTAGCAAATTACATATATCTAAATATGTATTGATATTATACCGAATTATAGGACACTATACAATTGAATGTGAACCACTGCCATTTCCGTGCGATAAAACAAGAAATTGTATAACAAAAACAAAAAAAAAAGGAAAGAAAATCTATTTATCGTCTGTCCCTAAACTATTTAATAGAAATTGTAAAACCAATACGCACCACCCCTCATCCCTTTTACCAAGAAACAAAACGAACTAGTGCTGCCTACCTCCAATTCCCCTCACAAAGTCACATTTAAATTTCACACTAAGCATTAATTAATCAGAGAACAACACATACATACATACATAAATACAGAGAACGAAATGCATAGAACAGGTGTCAAATTAATTGATGTAAATAATTGATAATGGAATTAACAAATTTAATTGATTAAAAGCGAGAAAAAAAAGGCGTTTTATTCCAATCTTGTAATGATTATGTAAGATTTAACTCTTAAAAACAAACAAATTGATATTAGTTTACGCATATATATTATTATTACTATTATTATTATTATTATTAAATATGTAGTTAGTTAGTAGCCGCATATTCAGCAAAACAAGCTCAAAACTTATGTCTGTAGAACGCAAATATATATACATATATGTATATATATATCTCCGTGATGTGCCAAACATTGAGTGAACCAAACTTGCCAAACTAATCCAATCCAACTGCATTCCCCTCAGTTGCATTTAAATCAAGAACAGCAAACAATTGCATTTAGTTATTAACTAGATTAAATGCCAAACACAACACAACATTTCCAAATACATTTACAATTAATCAAGATTTTAGTCTCATTCTAAATTAGTCTCGATGCAAATCCTTTCCACAGCCAACTGGAATACAAAATATCTGCAATATTCAATTCAATGAAATGCTTTAAGAAAAA
The DNA here is from genome assembly GCA_035045865.1 of Drosophila austrosaltans. Classification (NCBI taxonomy): domain Eukaryota; kingdom Metazoa; phylum Arthropoda; class Insecta; order Diptera; family Drosophilidae; genus Drosophila; species Drosophila austrosaltans. Next base: position 8,150,393 of record JAWNOQ010000049.1, on the reverse strand, counting down.
TCATTTTTGCTCTTGTGTGCTTTGTATATAATTCATTATATATACTTGTATTTAAATGATTAAAACGTAATTACTTTAAATTAAACAAATTATATATATACAACATATATATATATATATATATATTTATAATTGTTATAAAACATGACAAAGAAAAAAATTTGACGCCAGTTTCAAAAAGATAGTTATGTATGTTATTTACTTGATTTATCTTACGATTTTAAAAATGTAATTTATTTCAAAATTTTTAATATTTATATATAAAACAAAATTTTTGGCCAGCGTGAAAATTAGTCACTGGCATTTCATTAATTGACACACACACATACACAGAACATACAACAGAAACACACACAGGAATCAATGGAAATTGTAATTTTAATTCCAAGCAAAATAAAGCAAAACAGTTAAAAGGAAAGACTTTGTAATATATTCCAAAAATTTAAAATGAAAATAAACTAAATTTATATAATGATTCAAAATAAAAGGCTTTAAAACTTATTTTCTTACATTCAAAGAAGAAATTATTTGGCAATCTTTTAGGGCGATCTTCAAAGACAAATTAATCATCAATATGTTTAATTATTCAACATTCCAATGAGTTCTTCCATAATATAAGAACAGAACGCCGACTACATAATCTAACAGTAAATGTATAAAAGGGAAAAGAAAAAAAAAACACCAATAATCTCTTCATTTACCCGTTTTCTGCACGTTCCATTTGACCTCTGGAGATGAAGACTATGTTAATCCAATTGAGCGATGCGATGTCTGAAATAAAACCGGTATAAAATGAAATAAGAAGTAAAAAACCAATTGAATAAGAATAAACAACAATAAAGAAAAAAGTATTAATCAAAAAAAAAAAAATATTAATCAAAAGGAAGTATTAAAAAAGTAACAATAAAATTAAAAAAAAAAAATTTAAAACCCAATAATTAATAATTATTAATATTTTCCACTGTGTCAAAACAAAAAAAAATTCACTGGAGTTACGTCGACGTCCGAGCGGGGCAATGCAGCCCGCGTAACTGTTGCGCCCCCCCTCACTGCACCTGCTTTTATACGCTCAGTGCGAGTAGAGAGAGAAACTGCAACAAACGCTCTCTCCCTGAAGTATTGGCCCCCTCTCTCATAGTGGCGCTCTCAATTGCATTAGCCGCTCTCTCCCTGAAGTATTGGCTCCCTCTCTCATAGTGGCGCTCTCAATTGCATGAGCGCGCGTAAGTGCAACAACCGCTCTCTTCCTGAAGTTTTGTCTCCCTCTCTCATAGTGGTGCACTCAGTTGCATTAGCCGCTCTCTCCCTGAAGTATTGGCTCCCTCTCTCATAGAGGCGCTCTCAATTGCATTAGCGCGCGTTAATTTTTTGTGTATATATGTGTGTGTGTGTATGTGTGGGAGTTGTATAAAAATTTTATGAAAACGAAAGATAATTCTTCCCGCGCTTTTTCCACTTGTCTTGAAAAATTTCTAGAGTATACAAATATGTATTTAATTTTAACTTAAATTTAAATTAGATTTAAGTGCAAATTATAGATAACAAACCTTTGTGATTTAATCATTAAAATCATACAGCAATGTAAAAAGCCAAACAATTTAATTTCTGCAATAACATTTACATATATACTAAATATGTATGTATATAATATACTAAATAACTTTAAATCTAGTGATTTGCAGCCTCATAAATAGTAGAAATTTATTTTTTATTTCGATATCAGTCATCAATTCAGTTTCAAATTCTCAAATTCTGTTTAGAATTATGTTCCTTTTTAATATAATAAAAACACGATTAAGTATATATTGAAATTCATCTGTTATTTATTGAAATTTTATCATTTGTATAGACAACATGTATGTATGTAGTGCTTTGATAGTAGTAGTGTACATCATATGTTTCAAAAATTACAATTTCCAGTGTTTAGCTTTCATTTTTTATCTATTAAAACGAAAACATATGCGATGGAAAAGACCCGTTATTATACATGTTGCTTCAATTTGACCAATTCTTGTTGTTGTTTTTGTGGGTCTTCTTATACATTGTCGAGTGAATTCTTAAAACATAATTTTTAAATATTAAAAAAAATGTTGACGTTGTTGGTTTTTTTTTTTTTTTTGTTATCGATTTCTAAATGATTTGTTGTTGTTGGTGACTCACAATAATAAAATAAAGGTTCTTCTGTTTGTGTGTGTGTTGATTTTGTAGAATAGTGTTTATATGTAGTAGTAGAAATCTAAATTCAAATGTTTTTTTTTTGTTTTTGTTTAAAATTAATGGGACAGCTAACTATATAATCTAATCGTCCATGCTCTCGTTGTTACGATCCGGTGAAGCATTCCCATTTTTTGGTGATGCCGAACGGGAGCGCGAACGAGATCGCGACTTGTTGTCAACTGATGCGGAACGATCGCTGCAAAATGGAGAGGAGGGAGATAGTAATCAGAAATTAGTTTTTTATATCAAGCTTAATGGAATGGGTAACCAATGTGAGTGGAGGAGGAGGACTGCGTAGTGTGCATCCAAACAAAATTAAAGAAAGCACGAAAGAAAGATATAAAATATATAAAAACAATGGATCATGATGATCATGCCCAACTTACCGAGAACGAGAATCACGGCGATTCGACTTGGAACGTGAACGGGAACGCGACTCGCGCTTCGAGTTGGAGCGTGAGCGGGAACGCGAGTCACGTTCGCGTTTTGGTGAACGGGAACGGGTGCGCGAATGGGACTTGGACTTCGACTTGGACACATCGCGTGATTTGCTAAAAATGGAAAACAAATTAATTATACATTTCTTTAACCTTAATGCCAATCATTTGACTTACTTTGAGCGTGAACGCGAGCGAGAACGAGATTTGACTGGTGACTTGGATTTGGAGCGTCCACCGCGAGATTTGGAGCGGCTACGCGACTTGGAACGTGAGTGTGAGGAGCGGCGAGAGCGGGAACGCCTGCGGGAGCGAGAACGTGAACGAGAGCTGGATGAACGAGAACGGCCACGTCCACCACCACCGCCGCCGCCACCACCACCGCCACCACTACGTCCTCCACGACGATCTTCAACCAAATGAACACGACGTCCATTCAGCTCGGTATCATCGAGCTTCTCAATAGCCGTCTTCATGTCCGACAATGACGCAAATTCCACCACGCTGTCAAATGTGAATATAGATTAATATTTATTTTATTTAATTAATCGGTCAGATTAAACTTACCCTTCATTGCGGCGCTGCTTGTGGGCATCAGCATAGGTAACCTCGCCAGCTTGACGCATATAATCCTTCAGATCCTATAGATAGCGCAACAAATACGAAAAAAGAAATTGCATTGTTAGTCAGATTCCAGAATTTAGATTTAATTTGGTCCACATTTTGGGCAAATGAAATAATTGCGTGTGCAGCAGATAAAGCGGATTGAATATTTCCAAGCTGAGCCTTCCTCTCTCTCGAGTCTCCTAACCAACAATCAAAGCTGCCGCCCTCAATAGCCTCTTTTCTCTCATTCCTGCCTAATGTGGTAACCTCATGATCTGCAGGGGGGGATTGAAAAGGAACAGCGACCGATCAAAGCTCTCTCTTCTTCTCCGCCTCCTCTCTCTCTCTCTCTGTCTCTGTATTTCACTCGTCGCAGTATGGATGAAATATTCAAATGCTTTTTGCTGCACGCCGCATAAAACTTAAGCATAATTCATAGATAGGTTGGTTATTTTCGTAATTATTATTTTTGTTTGTTTTTTTTTTTTTTTTTGTTGATGAAAATATAAATTATAAAAAGAAAAAACAAAAAATAGTTGTAATTGAGTTCTTACTTAATGCGCTTTCAGAGAGAGGACGGACACACACATCGCTTTTAATGGCTTTCGCTTTAAACACCGAGTTTAGTTTAGATTGTTTGTGGCCTAGTGGTGGTAGAGTAACTGTGGACCAATGGGGAGACCTCACACCTCTCATCGAGCAGAAAGAGCAGATCAGATTAGCGAGCGCGAGCTTCATTCATTCAGTTGAGAGCTTCAAACTTCATCGATATGGAGGAGGACACTTGGCCAGGCCAGCAGCAGCAGAGCCAGAGCAGAACCAGAACCAGAAAATGCACACACAGACCCGGCCGAGATGCAAGTGTAGCGCCAGTAAACGGTATCTCTCTCATATGTGATCTTTGTTGTGTTCTCTTTTTGTTTTTCTTTTGTATTTAGTAATAGTTAAAATTTGGTTATGTTATATATCTTAGCGGGATGATGATGTGCACACCCATAAGACCCGATAGGATCAGAGTCAGATCAGTTCAGACATCGCAAGTCAAGAAATCTAGTCGCCGAGAGCCAGAGCCAAAAGCCAGGACCAATGCCGGGGGCCCAGGCAAGGGGAAATATTGTGGGCGCAAGGCAAGCGTGGCGAGTGAGTGGCAGTGGAGCAGCTGTGGCAGTTTTCTTTTTTTTTTTTTTTTGTGCATCACAACAACCAGACAGGCCCAGGCCAAGGCCAGACCAGACCAGCAGCCAGTCAACCGGGCGTCACGGCCTCTCACATAAAAGAGAACTGGAAAAATAAGAAAGACGTTTTGGTCGGAGGAAGGGAAAGGGGAATATTGTGCCGCCTCTGAGGCATGGACGCTTTGCTGCTGGACCACGTGTGCGAGGAGGACCGATGATTGATTGAACGGGCTGGCACGCTCTAGTATATTGTCATTGTAGTCAGTAGTCCCAAAGAACCGGGCTAGTCCAGGCCAGATCAGCAGTTGTATACGAGGTGGAGGAAGGGAGGCAAAGTTCGGATGCACTAATCAGTACCGAAGAGGCAACATCATCACGCTCATCTCTTTATGATCTCATCATCTCATTTTGTGGCCAAGACTCTCGATAATCATAATCATCATCATCTTTATCATCACGAACCAAACTGTTTTCTGTCTTCCTGTCTAACCGTTTTCGTTTCGTATAGTATCTCTCGATTGTTTAGCCCTCAAACTCACAATACGCTATAAGGAATTTGACAATTCTTTATATAGTGATAATGTTAATTAAAATAATTTTTTTTTTTTTGTTTTTGTTTTTTAAGCATTTAAATACCTAACACGCACGCGCACACGCAACTCAAGAAGGCAAACCTACGCCAAGATGGGGCAATGCGTAGGCTGGCCTTTTGCAGCACCAGCATCATCATCTCTCTTCTCTAGTCTGTTACTTGTTTTTGGTTTTTTGTTTTTGGGTCGATGGATTGGATGGATGAAGCGGCGTTGGAGGCGGCGATGACGCATCTGCTTTTTGCTTTCTTTGTGTTTATTCTTTTCGTTTTTTTTCTTTTTTTGCCACACTCAATCGAATGGAGAAGGATTTAGGAGGAGTGATAGCTCTATATGCGTTGAACTCTCTGGTTTTGTGTCTTCCACTTTAATGGGAGGGATGATATTCTGGTTACGCACTAGTATCATTGGCCTCTTTCTCTTTCTCTATGTATGTCTCTCTCTGCCGCCCCAGAACATCTTGTTTTCGCATTTGCTTAGGAAGTTTAGCCCAAATTGTGTCTGTGTGTAAGCGCCTGTCACACGTCACACACACACCACTGCCTGCTGCTGTTTGTCACTCTCACTCTACAAGTCGCAGAACCAGGCCAGAACGTTGGCAGTAATTGAGTTTACCCAAGAGAAAAGTAATTGTTGGGATAACACCGATCAGTACCACAATTTTTGTTTGTTTGTTTATAGAAATTTCTTGTTTTGCTTGTTGTTACTTAAAACTAGATCAACTGTACAGCTTAAAACTATTAGTTATTAGGGATATACATATATAGAGATATATCTAAAGATATAGCTTTATATATATATATATATATAAGTATAGTAAAAGTTTGCAAACAAGATTGAGGAAAGGATTAAGGGTGGTGGAACAAACACCAAACCAAAAAAATTTCAAAAGAAAACAAAGAATTAAAGTAGGAAAAGGATTTGGAAATGTTAAACAAAACCAAGAAAATATGGAAAACTTAAATGACATTTTTCTTATAAAATTAAGTAAAAGGGATTAGTTAATATTGCTTAACTCCATTATAAATAGTTTAGTGAAAAAGTTGATAGTTTTCTTTATTTCTAATGTTGCTACTTGTCTCGTTCACTAAACTACAAATTGTTTTAATTTTTTTCAGGATAACCAATGTGTAGTTTGTGTGTACATGAGTGTAAGAGGATATTCTAAAGAGAATAAATTGAATTAACTCACCTGCCAGCTAACACGACTGGACAAATTCTCAACAATCAAACGGTATTCGGTCCGTAACGGTGGTCCATAGCGAGAGGATGATCTGGAATTTTTGTTTCTGGTGAATAATTGAACGATATATGAAATTAGTATTGACACTGTACTGCTGCTGCTGCTGATGCTCCTGTGATCCTCCAGAGATACAGAGATCTATTTACATATATATGTCTATATACTATATGTGAAAAGTTAAGTAATTGGTGGTGCGATGCCTATGCGCAATTATTCAATTTTTACGTGCATATAATAATGTGAGTAAATATATAAAAATTTAATAAGAATTTGCAGAAAATGGCAATAGAGCGTTATTTGATTAAAGGGAAAGGAAAGGGAAAATCGAAAACATACAAGATAAACATATATATATATATGTATATATATATAAATATATATTAATAAACAGCATGACAGTGTCTAATCTTATTACTCATTCCACACAGCAGAAAAGTGTTCCACAAGTTATACAAGTTATCAATAGAGTTCTCTCAAGTTAATGGGTTAAATAATAGGAAGATCATTTTTCTATTAGCGTGGAATGAATAATAGTTAAAATTAGTTTTATTTGAAATGAAAACTGGATTGTTGTTTTTATGAATAATCAATATGATATGATTAGCAGATAAGGGGAGTAAAAAAAAAAAAAAAGTAACGAGAACGAGAACAAAAACAACCGATCCAATCCATCAGTTTTACTGCCCGCCCTCTGTTGCGGCATACATTTGTACTTACTTATCATTATATCGCCCGCCGCCGCCTCTACGTCCTCCGTAGCGATCATCGTAACGGTCACGATTACTGCCACGAGCTGTACCCCTGGCTGGTTCAACAACAACACTGTATATGTAAACGAAACAAGAGAATTTAAGATATCATACACATGGATTTTACGCGGGTTTTTCTTTAGGTAGCATCCCTCCCTCAATTGTACTTACCGCTCACCGAGAAGTTCTTTCCCATTTAATTCGTAGACTGCATCATCTGCATCACGATAATCTTCAAATTCCTGCAAATTAAATTAGCGATTAATATTGATTTTTTTTTTTTTCGATTTCGCGCTACTTGTGGCTAGTTTCTTGTTTGTACATACCACAAAGCCATAGCCATTCTTGATGAGAATGTCGCGAGTGCGGCCGTAGCCTTTGAAAAAACGCTCCAAATCGCGCTCACGCACTCCATAAGGCAGACCGCCAACATAGACCCTGGATCCAACCATATTCTTCTGATTATATATCTCTTATTTTCTCTATATATATATCTTTAGCAAATGCTGAAAGAAAAAAAATTAATTTGAGTTTGTTTCTCACTAGACTTTTTCTTTTCCTATGTCTTAGTCTTTGGGCAAAAAAAAAGGAAAACACATGCATAATTGCCAAGATGGCGTCGCCATTGTATATGTATACGTGTATACCGGGTGCAGATACAGAACGATTTTCATTGCAAACTAATCAATAAAATTACGACTTGCATTTAAATGCTGTTCATTGAATTTTTTATAATTTTTCACTACACATACCGTTTACTAAAGAATATTGATTGTGAATTTGTAGTTAACTCGTTTTTTCAATACCACTCTCTTGCTTTTTTTTCACAGAATACACAAGCCACACGAATAAATGCGAACTCAACCTCACTGAAAACGGATGTAAGAGTGACAGCAATTTCGGCGCCTGCCTTTTGGCTTCAAGGAAAAATACTAGATAATATTTTCTAGAGATGGGATAAATATATATCGTTTTGCAGTCACTGGGATAGTCACTGCATGTTTTAGCTATATCGTTATATATAGGCATTCACATTGGAAATTCCAGACAAATGTTAAATAGATAACAAGATACTCAACTATTTATCACATGAGAAGAATACTACGCAAAAACTATAGCATTCCATTTTAAGAATTTATTAAAGAAGAAAAGAAATACCCATCACTATCAAATGATTGGCAATATGCCTACAATCAAAGTTGACATTTTTTAAGGCTGCTGCGTCTGGTCACACTCTACAGAATTTTCTCGTGGTGTACACGTCTGAGACGTTTGCTTGTGCAGTGAAAAGTTAATTTAGATTTGGAAAAAGAAAGTAATTTTTATTTGCTTTAAGAGTAATTTAGTTTGTGCGTAGAGCAGTACCTATAAAATGGCCGATATCAACGATTCGAATGGAAACTATGATGACAACGATGAGGTAAGTTCATTTAAAATTGCTAATTCATTTTTTCACACGTCAAAAATTTTGCCGACGCCGACAATGACATATTGCAAAATTTTATACATGTGATGGGGTGGGAGAGTTGTTTTTTTTTGTTTAAATGTGCATTAATGAGGCTTCATTATATTGGGTCAGTGACATCAGGAATATTCAAATTTGTTGTTTGGCATATAAAGAAAATGCCGAACATGCCGAAGCCGGCATAAAGGACGGGGGAAGAAGAGAGGAAAAACATGTACTCACATATACACACATACACAATCATACATCATGCAAGCAAAGAAAAAAAAATGGCGGCTTTTTTTTTTTTGTTTTATTGATTTGAATTGTGACTGTACCTGAAATGATGTTTTGTTTTTCTTTTTCGTTCATATCATCTACCTGCAGCAGATTACGGAGCCAGAACAGCTGCGTAAACTGTTTATTGGTGGCTTGGACTACCGCACCACGGATGAGGGTCTAAAGGCCCATTTTGAGAAATGGGGTAATATTGTCGATGTAGTGGTAATGAAGGATCCGAAAACGAAACGTTCGCGCGGCTTCGGTTTCATTACCTATTCTCAATCGTATATGATTGACAATGCCCAAAATGCACGACCCCATAAGATCGATGGACGCACTGTGGAGCCGAAGCGTGCTGTTCCGAGACAGGAGATCGATGCCCCTAATGCAGGGGCGACGGTCAAGAAGTTGTTCGTGGGCGGCCTTCGTGACGATCATGACGAAGAGTGTTTGCGTGAATATTTCAAGGAATTTGGTCAGATTGTCGGTGTGAACATTGTGTCCGACAAGGAGACGGGCAAGAAACGTGGCTTTGCTTTCATCGAATTCGATGACTACGATCCGGTGGACAAAATCATTTTGCAAAAGAGTCACACCATTAAGAACAAGACTCTAGATGTAAAGAAGGCTATTGCCAAACAAGATATGGATCGGCAAGGTGGTGGTGGCCCAGGAGGTGGTGGACCACCTGGTGGACGAGGTGGTCCAGGCGGTAGAGGTGGACGTGGCGGCGATCGTATTAACCAGGGTGGCGGTTGGGGCAACAATCGTCAAAATGGTGGCGGAAATTGGGGTAGCGGTGGCGGCAATGGCGGCGGCTTTGGCAACAATGGCAACTTTGGCGGCAACCAAGGTGGCGGTTCCGGTGGCTGGAATCAGCAGAGTGGTCCCTGGAATAATCAGGGGGGTGGCAACAATGGCTGGAATAGTGGTGGCGGTGGAGGCTATGGCGGCGGTGGCAACAGCAACGGCAACTGGGGTGGCAACAGTGGTGGAGGAGGCGGAGGCGGCGGTGGTTTTGGCAATGATTACCAACAAAGTTATGGCGGTGGCCCGCAACGAAGCAACAACTTTGGCAACAACCGACCTGCTCCCTATAGCCAAGGTGGTGGTGGCGGTGGATTCAATAAGGGTGAGTTTTCCATAGGTAACAAAAGTTGCTCTGTTGTTGACTAATCCATTTCTTAATCCTTTATTGCAGGCGGTAACCAGGGAGGCGGCGGCGGTGGTGGTGGCCAAAGCTTTGGTGGCAACAACTACAACACTGGCGGAGGCGGTGGTGGCCAAGGAGGCAACATGGGTGGCGGCAATAGGCGTTACTAGGACAAGGTAATTATAATTTGGCCACAGAGCTAAAGAATCCATAGAGACGCCTTTTTGTGTGTGTGCTGCTAAAAAAAAATTTCAGAGTTCGGAACGCATCCACTTTATGGATTGCGCACAGAGGACTTTAAAGTGCTAATGTCAAACATTTTCTCCTTTCTCGCAAATAGGTAAAACTCATACAGACAGATTCAGAGAGTTCAAGCTAGACAATCTGAGGCAGTCTAGGCGCAGAGAGATCAGACAGAGAGACACAGGCAGACAGACAGGCATAATAAAGGGACAAATAAAGGCAAGGCAGGCAAGATGAGTCAGTCAGTCAGGAGATACAAATAAAAAATATACATAAAATGCAAGCAAATCAAGAAAACGCAGTTAAATCAAGAACCATCCTCCTCGATATACCGACATATAATATATTTATATATCTATATGAACACCATGTTGCGCAAGCATATGAAACTAAGCCGATATACTGTCCTGTCTCTTGTACTAAAAAAAAAAAAAAAAGAAAACTTTTAAAAACAAAATCAATGATGATCAATTCATGTCATGTTTAGGATGTTAAGTAACCTTGAACCCCACTTAGTTTTAACTATGATAACAAACAACAACAACAAAATATATACTACAAATTTTAATTTTATTTTACAAACAAAAAAAAAAACCGAAAAACATGAGAAAAAATTTCACTATTCAAAAAAAAAAATCATGAATTTAGAGAAATAACCAAATCAATTTACTATATCTATGCCTGATCACACTGTGTGTGTCGATAATATGGGGTTTATAATTGTGGGGATACCAAGGTAGTGTACCTAAAACTTTATTAACGTAGTTATTGATCGTGGGCCCACGATTCTTCATTGATTGTGGGTCATTTGTATACTCCACTCCATATATTATTCTTCATAGTAACAAAAACGAAACAAAAAAAAAAACAAACGAAGCAAAACATTTAAAATTCAGTAACTCACATATTTAAGAAAGTAACAATAGAAAAATATTTTGTATAATTTATATACTTTTTTTCGTGTCGTATAATTAAGATTTATTTTTTTGATTATATATTTTTTTTTTATATGTAAGGCCTTGATGCAGCTCGTTTGGAATGCTTTGGGAATGTCAACAAAAAAAAAAAAAAGAAAAGTCCTAACATGAAGAAGATCTAATCTACTAATTAGTTTAGTTGATATCCAGCCGATCTAGTGAGATAGATGTACAATTTCACTTAATTCTTATTTTTTATTATTATTAACTGATTATACTTCCGACTTTCCTTTTTAGAAAGCAATTACATATATCTCATAATTCCAATTTCTATAATCTGAGTGCAATATTTTTTTTTGTTTTCAAGCTAATCTCGTAGTATATGGTCAAATCGAATCAAAATTTTTTGTCATCAAACGTAAATTTTGTACTTGAAATGAAATGGCTATATAGCTTCCATAGGGTATAACCTTGAATATGCAAAAATATGGAAATTGCAAACACTGTAAGTTAGTTCGATAATACACATTCCCATTGCTGCTTTCCATTAACTATGGAATGTTCCAATCGAGCTTTAAAAAGGCCTTCATATAAGAGCAGATAACGGTTAAACAACAGGCAAAAGAAATGCATTCAAATTCTGTTAGAGCGTAAGAAAGTAGCTGCTATACATGAAATTGTAATTAGAGTTCGTAATACGACAAGGCGAGCAAAATAAAACTAACAAAATGTTACCCACCAGCCAACCCAAAAAAAAACAAAATTATCTACAGTCCCCAGCCAGCAGACAAAAGGAGTTGTTTTTCTATCTTCTTTCTACCCCCACACATTATAATCACAAATCCACCTATAATCCCAAGAAGGTAGTGAAGGCGTTTCATTAGTTAGAAGCAAACAGCAAGCGAGGAAGTCAGTCAGTTGCAGCTAAAACGCATGATTACAATTGGGTATTAATTGCACTACGTATTTCTTTGCAAGACAGACAGGCTGGCAAAGGATGCTGTTGTTCCTCCAAAGAAACAAAGAAAGAAAAAAATAAAGAGAAGAACCACCAGCCAGTCACCAGGGCAATGCTTTGTATTGATTTGGATCATGTGAAAAGGTAAGTGACATTAAAGGGTTACTCCTCCTAGGGTTTACAAGTTTGCCATGCATATAGATTTGGCTTGATTTTATATAAAAAAAAATATATATATGTATATATATATTTCATGGCAGACTTGTGCCCAAAATACTTTTACTATGAATGTAAATAATATAAGTTTAATTTTTAAAACTAAAATTTCTGCAAATAAACTTGATTTTTAGCTAAAAGAAATAGAAAAAAAAATGTTTTTAATGTGTTTTTTTTTTGGGTCGTCGTGGTCCACTTGGCTGGAGAGAATGAATTGACTTTGGTGACACACGTTTAAAGGCTCCATCGATAACGTTAAATCCTTTGACTATCGTTTTTTGTGATTAAGTTGGCTACGCTTTTTCTTATGAAATTCAGTGTTGGCTTTTCATTTTCATTCTTCAAGTGACTTTTGATAGAATTTTTCATTATACTGCCTGTCATTTAGTCATTTGCTTAGTTTCATTTTTGTGCTTTCATTTCATCAGTTCGCATTGGTTTTTAAATGCTTAAAATGGACCATAATTACGCAAAGGTAAGATTTAAATATATAAAATTTATAATATTTTATATTAGAACTAAAGTGAATGAAATCAAAGATGCGACACACTGAATCAGCAACAACTAGCATGTCATTGAATCCAATCAATATGAATGGCTATACCACCAATGGTGGTGGTAATGGTAAGGGTGAGAAGAATCAAATTGGTACCGGAATCGCTGTTCCACGTGAAGCTGATGAACATTTGCGTAAAATCTTTATTGGTGGCCTGTCCGCACATACAACTGTGGATACTGTACGCAAGTTCTTTCGTCAATTTGGTGAAATGGCCGATGCTGTTGTTATGCGTGATCCCATTTCGAATCATTCGCGTGGTTTTGGTTTTGTCACCTATGTGGATCCCGAATCTGTGGAGAATGTACAACGGGCCCGACCCCATATCATTGATAATAAGTAAGCTTTAATCATTGTTCGGACGGAATTTGAGGTGATAAAAGATGTCTTCAATACATATTTCGTTTTGTGCAGAGCCGTGGAAACGAAGAGAGCATTGCCACGTCTTGAATTTAGTAAGTCCAATGGCCAACTGAATGCCAAGTCGACCAAAATCTTTTTGGGCGGTCTAAGGGAATGCCACACTGAGGACTCGATTCGTGAGTATTTCTCACAGTTTGGCAATGTTTCGTCTATCAAGCTTCTTCTGGATAAAGAGACTGGACGCAAACGTGGCTTCGGTTTCTTGGATTTTGAGGATTCGGCCAGTGCTGATCGTGCGTTGGGTAAGCTATCTTATCCAGATACAAGATATCAAATATTAATTTTAATTTGCTTACAGTTCAGGGCAAGCACACAATTAATTACTCAATGGTTGAAGTTAAGAAATCATCGCAAAAATTTGAGCCCGGCAAGCGTCCCCGTTTCCCAGTAGGTGGGGCAGCTCGTGCTGGTTATATACCACCGCAGCCGGCAATTATTGATAACTTTTCAATGAATCCGGGCTACAATCCGTATTTGGCGCAAACCACTTTGCCTCCATCGGCTTTTATAAATGGTTGGGCTTCATATGTTACACCAACTGCGCCAGTATATTATGGGGCTTCTCGCCAGCAGCAGAAGCAACACCATCTTCAGCAGCATATTGGCTACACTCAGGGTTATGAACAGGAAATACCCACCACCTACACTACCAACTACAATAAGCCGAATTATATACCACAGGAATGGTTGGGCGTTAATAATTGTCAATGGTCACCAAAACCAGGATACAGGCCCAATAATACCACGGCCATTATTCGTCCTAAAAACGATTACAAATCGGTAAAAGCAGCAAATGCTGCTGCTGCCGCTGCCGCTGCTGTTTCTGCCAGCGCCCATGTTACTGCTGGACAACTTAACGCTAAGCAGACGCTAACAATCAAATCAGTGGAGATGGGCGCTGGTGGGGATGCAAGTTCATCAGCTGCTCTTGCTGATAAAAAGTGGCCTACCGATAATTTTAAAGTATTCCAACCCTCGGCGAAGCCACCAAATCGTATCAATTCATTCCACAATGATGGCTCCCAACCTACCTATGGTGTATAGACAACAAAAAGAGAATGATGAGCTAATCATATCTCTGATTAGCTATAGAAACGAACGCATATTATTACAAATTATTTTAATCACAAATCATCGAATTTATTTCCTAAATAAACCTGCCGATGCTACCATAAAAAAATACATTTTACACTACACAATAAATATTAAATGAATCAAATTTAATTTCGAATACATCAACTTTGTTCTAAATTGTACAAACAATGGAACTGTATACGTCGCTATCCATTTTGTAGGATTCCACTTGAAAGTTTGCAAAATTACTCAACTTTTTACTGAATTTTAAAGCGAAAATTTAACTTGATTATATTTTCCTACATGTATTTGTTAATTACAATGGAGTGACTTAATATGTATCTAAATAACAAAGAGTAATTAATTGAATAAATAGAATTAATAATGCTGTGGAAAATTAGAGAGAAAATGTCTTAGAATATATACTTTGAAGATTCAACTGAAATGAATTATGTATAACAAATGCTTAGCTTAATCTGATTAGCTAGGCGAATAATGGATCCATCTTTGATATCCAAAAAAAATTAGAATTAGACAGAAAATGTTTTAGTTTATGTCCTTTGAAACTTATCAATTGTATGAACTATTGCCAACAGCTTTTTATTATTAAGAATTGAATAATTAGTCTGATTAGCTGGGAGATTAATGTATCCATCTTTGATGTCCTGAAGAATTCCCAAAACTTTTATACTTATTTTATATGTTTTCAAGACTAAGCACTACTAAATGTTAGAACGAATCAATTAGTTCTTGGAGTTTGTTCCCTAATTTGGAATTTCAGCAATATGACCAATGCATATTTTGGGTAAATAAACATTTGTTATAATTACAAAGTAAACAAAATGATTAAAAGTTCTTTAATTTCAGCTAATCCTACTGCATTGTTCCATTTAACAGCCGCATTCTAATCTCTTCCAGAAATCCTAGGCCCACCAGACATTCCTTGGATTGACATTAGTTAATAAGAAACACAGATGAATTGTTTTTTTTTTTTGTTCTTTTAGACTTAAAATCGTAAAATTGTTTTTTCTTTATTTATACTATGTATTTCTTTTCGTTTTTATTTTCCATTTGAAATATTGCAAAAATTGAAATTGGATGTTGTTTTTTTGTAATTCTTATTAAATTTTTGTTGTGTTCATGTTTTATATCTGAAACGCTATAAAACGCACCACTCAATTATGAAGTTTAGTTTAAATTGTATGAGAAAAGGATCGAGAGGAAAATTTTACTTTAAGTGTTTTGTCTCTTCAGGCATTTTCTGTGTGGTGTTTGTGTTTTTCTCGAAAAAAAAAGAATAGACCAAAAAGGAGTAGAGTAATAATTATGCAAAGATTGTACATAAATTGTTAATTTTTTTTTGGTTGTTGTTTTATTTTTTTTGTTTTTTGCCATTTGTGCGCATCGACTTTAGTGTTTAAATGCCAATGGAATGGAAATAAAATCAAATTTGCTTGTTCATAAAAATGATTGTATGTGCCTTTGTTTGTGTTTTTTCAAGTTAAAGCATTGTTGGTGTTCATTTTGTATTGTTGTTTAGTCCTGTTGTGTCTGTGTTCAGCGACAAGTTGAAACAATTACTAATTAAATCAATTTATCAAATTATTAACTAAAATACTCACGTTGGATAACAAAAATGATAAAAAAAAAGTGACAAACTTAAATGATTTTCTGGTATTCGGGCTCAATTTGTGTATTTCTTCTTATTTTTTCGTTTTCTTTTCTTTTTTTTTTGATTTTGTTTTATTATAATTGTTTAATTTTAGAGTTGTATACATATAAATTAAATTAGAATTAAGTGTCGCTGTTAGTTTACTGTGTATATATGTGTTTCTTTTTTGTTGTTGTTTAATTTTAAATTTATACAAACTGCAATTTTCTTCTCTTTTTTGTTTTTTACTTAGATGTGAGCATATAAATTGTGTTTTATTTTGTCATCATTCTATTTTAGTTTCATGATAAATGAAATTGTAGTTCTTCTGATATATATTTTTCTTTTTCAGTTGACATTTTGTTTTGTTGTATTTAAGTTATTATAAAACTTTGTTTAGTTAATAAGCACATTTAGCACTGCTTTTTCGGGCTAAGTTTTGAACACTAACATTTTCGTTTTTGTTTTTACAAAAAATGTACTAATAATTGCTTAGCACTTTATTCACAGTGCTAAAAGTAGCAAAAACAAAAAGAAAGAAAGAAGGCAACAGAAAGTTAATAATAGTAAACAAAGATTGGGAAAAATTAAATAAATTGTTTTAACTTTAGCTATATTCAAGCAAATGATATGTTTGCCAAACGAATTTTGAACGTTTCAAAGCGCTCCAACAAAAACAATTCTAAACTAAATCATAGAAAAATAAGAGTTAGATATATATATATATATATATATATTATATTGCCAAACTGTGCTGAATTCCGTTTCGTAATTCCATCAAAATTCTACACAAGAAGCCTTATGAAATCTATATATATATAAAAATGTATAATCAAAAATTCTGATCTAGGCTAAACAAATTACAACTTTTTCGAATTATAAAATGAAATTTTTGATGGACATTACGAATCGAATGAAAGCACACACTAACGTTTTACATATTACATATATATATATATATATATATATATATATATATATATATATATATATATATCTCAATTTCATATATAATATTTTTGACATGTTTTGTAAGTTTCTTGCTGTTTTATTTAGGGTTGGCTTCTTTTTTTCAAATATTATTTCTTGTTGCTGCAGTTATTATAATCTATATATATATATATGTTTATATATATATATTTATATATATTGTATATATTTAGATTTTTATAAGTCTAAGAGTTAACATTAAATTAAATGAGTTTTTATGTATATATATATATATATGTGTATATATATATTTCTTGTTACATGTTTTGTTTGTTTTACCTTGAGAAAAATGTTAGTAGCTTGTGTTCCATTTCATTTTTTCTTTTCTTTTCTTTTGTATTTTAATTTTCATTTGATTTAAAAAAAAAATATAAGCATTATGTACTAAACTTAAGTTCACAACTGCATTGGAAACACCAAATCGTTTAAGCTGCTTGACTTAGTTTTGCTTTACGAACTGAAAACGATATCTGGAGTCGGTATAGGGAGGGGGTGTTGTGGTTGGGGGCACTGCCCTTTCTATAATGCGCCACACTTGCCTTGATCATGATATACAACAATTTAATGATTCGGTTAAAGACTAGCTAGTTAATTGAGGTTAAAAAGAAGAGACGAGTTTTCATGTTGTTTTCCGATTTGCAAATGCGATAATTTTTACTTTTTTCTTGTGGGCTACATATTAAATTAATAAGTTGTTAGGCAGAGATATAGGTTCATTTCCGGTTTGTTTTTAATTGCGTTACTTTACATTTTTCTCATGTTGCTTAAATCTTTTTTATATTTTTATTTATTTATTTTTTTTTTTTTGATTTTTTTTAGATTAAGTTTTCAAGTCTTTCTTTTGCTCTTTTTTATTGCATTTTACAAATATTTTTCATTTTTTTATTTAGTTTTTCTTGCTTTTTCTTTGTTTTACTAAGTGTTTTAATAGCGCTTAAGTAGATTTTTGTTTTTCTTTTTTTTTGTAATTGTCATTAAATTAAAAACGAACGAAAAAGATTTGCATTTTGCTTTTGCTTGAATTTTTGTTTTCTTTTTTTTACCACTTTTGTTTTTTATGTTGTTTTTCATTTTGTAAACTTAAGTTAAACTTAAATATTTTGAAAAATTAATTTGCCAAACGAGAAACTATGGATTACATTTATGCTAAATATGTTTATATGTGTATGTGTGTGTGTGTGAGAGTGTAAATGAGTGAGTCGGCGTGTATTTAATGTAGTCGCGTCTGTTTGTGGATGGTGGGATACATATTTTTGAGACTTAAACATAATACACAAGTGTACATATAGAAATATAAAGGAGCATATATATATATATGTATATGATGAGTGTATGCTTGTGGATGGGGCAGAGAAATGTTGCCGTTTGACAACCTTCTCTGTATTGTTTCAACATGTTTTACATTGGTGTGAGTGTATGTGTGTTTATGATTTACAACAAAAATTTGAACAGAATTTTGCTTTCATTTGGCACGAACTGTCTGGAAAAAGCGGGCTTAACTTAATTCAACAAAAAATATTTACCCAAAATGAATATAGTTTTTTTCTTTCTCTTATTTTCTTTGATTCTAACTGTTTTTTGAATTTCTTTTGTTTTATATATTTTTTTTTTTTTGTTTCTTTCTGATGTTATTGCAGCAAAGTGGAGCCACAAACTCGATGTTGTCTATCATCATCGTTGTTGTTGCGCTCTCAGGAACATTTTTCAATCAAACAGAACAGTTTGTGTTCCAACTGCCAACTGGTGAGTGTGTCTATCCGTGTGTCTGCATATGTTCGTCCGAGTGTGTTTGTGTGTGTGTGTGTTGAGCTGTTGAATATTCACTGATTGAATTTGCATTGTGGAAGAAATCGATGTCATAAACGTTGGGTTGCTGTTGCTATAATAATATTGATGCTGCTGAGGCCAATTATCGGTGACAGGCCTGCTGCTGGTGTTGCGATTGGCTGCTGCTGCTGATTCTTCTGTTTCTTGATTTGTTTTTGCTGTAACAGGTGTGTTGGCTTGGCGTATTTTAGCGACGGCCATAATTACCTCCGCCGGTTTGGCCATTCCCAGAACCTCGTAGAGGTCCATTTGATTGATTACCACCGCCGCGATTATCGTTACGCTGACCAAAACCTCCACCACCCCCGCCGCCCAGACGTGGAGCACCATTTCCTCCGCCGCCACCAGTGCGCATATTGCCGCCACCGCTTCCCCCAGTATTACGCATCATACCACCGCCGCCGCTTCCATTATTGTTACCCATTGGTCGCGACTGCGGTCCATTATTACCACCAATTCGTCCCATATTGTTATTAAGATTATTTCCTCCACCGCCTATCGTCTGACGCGGCGCCATATCGTTACGCATGCGCGGCTTCTTCTCCTCCACGTTAAGTTTTTGACCATCTGGCGAATTCTCCGGGAAGTATAGGGGCTGTAAAGTAAATTCATTCGAGTTTAAATACTTAATTACTTAATTTAATTAGGTACTTACGCAATTTGCCAGGCACTTTTGCACTGCTTCGGAATCATCGTATGTAATAAAACCATAGTTTAAAGGACTACGAATGCCTGGTGGCACCTTGTTGCCCGACTTGGAAAGGATACGCAACTCAATAACATTACCAAAGCGAGAGAAAATTTCACGAAGCTCATCTTCACTTGCATGATGCGGTATATTGCCAAGGAACAGTTGCTGATTATCGCCAAATTGTTGCGCATTGCTGGGACGACGCTGTTCAAAATCTGGAATTGAAAATGAATTTAAATGTTACATACTGAAGGATTATTTCAAAAACTGTTTCTCTTCCTTGGCATACGTATAGGGTTGATAACCCGTAATACTTACCACCTTTGTTATTGTTCCTAATTGAATTGTTACGTTGCGGCAGCGGACCACCATTGTCCAGACGCGAATTGCCATTGTTGTTACCACTAGAGTTGTTGTATGATGAAGCCGTAGTCGAGTAGCTAACCTGACCACTGCCATTGCCGCTAGCATTATTATTAGACGCAGAGGAAGAGTTATTGTAGGCATTGTTTAGCGATTGCTGCTGTTGCTGATGCAGCTGCTGTTGCTGCTGCAGTGCCGCATTGACAAATCCACTGGGCGAAGATGACGTAGACTTGAATAGATTGGCATAGGTCTTGGGCTCATTCTGTTGTTGCTTGGCAGCCTCGTACTTTTCTTGCTGCTGCTGTTCATGGATCGTTTTAAAGTCATCAACGGGTGTGGGTGGCTTTTGTGGTTGGCGATTTGAGTGGACCTCATTGGTGTTCTGCACATTGTTAGGAGAATTTACCGGTTCGTCGGGCTCAATCAGTTGCTGTTGTGGCTGTGGAACGGCCGGCTGCTGGGGTGGCAACTGAGGTGGCTGATGCTGAATAAGCTGAGGAGCCACCAGTGGCGATTGCTGGAAGCTAGTGGACTGAACTGGCACAATGCTTGCATTGGAAGGCAAAGCCCGTGCCGCACTTGGAGGCTGTTGTTGCATCAAAGGCGAGGCACTGGGTGGAACCAAGGCCTGGGGTGGTACTTGCTGCTGCAGCTCCTCATGAGATACTACACCATTTTGGATGGGCTGTTGATTGGCAAACTGTGCCGGCAATGACACGGCAACGGCCTGGGGAGCAGCCGGTAATACGGGGCCCCGACCAGCAGGAGCACCAGCCGCTAACGTATAAAAGATTTTCTGCGGCTCACTTCCAGGGGTTGATGGAGCCACCTGCTGCTGTGGTACTACCACTTGAGCCTGGACTGGAAGCTGTTGTTGGGGTGGCGGTGGTTGACTCATATCGCCAACTACCTGAACACCCTGATCTACATTGCCACCCACCTGAACCTGCACATCGTGCTCGTCATCATTCTCGGAGCGCGACTCACCATCCTGTTCATCTTCAATATATAGATCCTGATAACGGAAGATGTCGTTGTGTACATAGTACTTTTTGGGCGATTGTGCAGCCAATACAAAGGTCTGCGTAAACCGACGCATCGGCTGGCCATCGTTGGAGAGTTCGCCAGTCACCTGGACTACAACACCCTGGCCCAACGTTGCTTGGGCATCCACTTGACTGATCTTGGCATGACAATCATTGAAATTCAACTGCTGAATGCGATTATGAATCTCACGTTGACCCACCACTAGTGTCGATTCACCATGAATGAACGATGAGTTATTATTGTAGAATCGATGCAAATGATTTGGCGCCTTGTTCAGCAACGTGTAATATTGACGCACAAATTCACGTCCCACCGATTGCGGTGAAGGCTGCTGCGATTGGGTCGCATCCATGACCATTGCTGGAGGCGTTGCAAATTGAGTTGTGGATTACAACACTAGGTGGTGGTAACGGTGACTATTGTAGTGAATGAAACTTCTTCTTAAATGCTGGATCAACACACAGCTAAAAATATATATATATCAAAAGAAATAAAAGGAAAATTTTAACTTGGCAATAATAAAGAATAAAAGGCTTGTAGTGTCTATTGTCGATTTCTTGAATAGTTTCAAAGAAATCAAAGGCAAATGCTGCTTAGATATAACAATTGGACGACATGTAACAATATTTTACTCTTACTATATAGCAATCCCTTTTATCATACAATATTTTAAATTTAAAAACTGAGTTTTATGTACGTACAATATATAAATATATTTCTCTATTGCACTTATTTAGCCACAACACAAGAAATTCAAGTCAACTATATTTTGATAATTATCTTTTTTCACTGTTTTTTTCCCCCCAAAACTAACAAGTCCGTCCAATCAACCACCAAAGAGCCAAAGTAATTAAAACAAAAATGTTTAACACTTTAGGAAATATGTGTGGAAAAGGTGTAACCTATTGAACTTTCCCCTTTCTGTTTTTTGAATTCCAGATAATAAAATTTTGGATATTTTCTAGAAAAATTGTTTATATTATTAGCATTTGCCCTATTATGTGGTTACTTTATAAGGAACTATTTTTTTGCCGCAGTGCAAATAAATAAGAGAAACGAAAAAAAAAAAAAAAAAACAACGCGGTGCAGTTTGACCCACTTTCAATGAGCGCATATAAACACACACACATCTACAGAGAGAAACATACACAAAGTTATACTGAAATTTACCTAAAAGGGGAAATTTAGTGCAAAGAAGACAGAGTGCAGCTGTCATTGGATTTAACTGTTGTTGTTGTTTCTCCTTTCTTGCGTTTCTTTGGAGGATATTTTGTATGTTCCACGTGCAACGAAACGTCTCGTACAAACCATAGAACAAAGGATATTTTTTTTGCTTACTCGTTATTTACTTCGGCAGAGTAAATGACCTCATACATAGTGGTATACAATTGGGGAGTGACGTGAGAGAGAGATATGGAGGGTGGGTGAAGAGAGAGCCATGTAAAGTATGTACGTTTTTTAGGTTATGTTTGCACGTCAAGGTTGTGCCGCGCCGCTTTTGGAGGATGTTTTCTACATGTATAGTGCAACCAGCAAAAAAGGATTTTCTGTCTGTGTGTGTACGTTGGTACTATATTCAACTTAAATAATGGAATAATTTGGGATTCCAGGAAGTAATCTAATAATGCTCCAAGTATGATGAAATTTAGAGCTTACCAAGAAGTCGCCGCCAAACACACACAGAGGCGACACTCAAGTTGGTATTGGTGAGGTTTTAACGGCTACGAACCGCGTGTGTGGGCAGAACAAAGAAAACGATAAAAATATATATGTATGTATATGTATAAAAAAACAGTATGGCAAGCGAAATATTTAAACAAAAAAAATCATAAGAACAAAATCGATTCGCCTAGGGTTTTTTTAAGGTTATGAACACGCAAAGTTTGCCGCTAAATTATAATTAATCGAAATTGTTGTTGCTCTGCCCTCTTTTTTGTCTTGCTCTCTGGTAAAGCCGCATGGGTTTGTTAGGGGAGGGTGGGTTGGGGAACGCCGGCTAACTTTGAGACACTTTGCTCACCTTTTTTTTTTAACGTATTCCGGATAATTTAGTTTAATGCACAAATATATTGCTTATGTTGAGGGCGGCTAAGTGGTTGAGGGATCCGTTCCGTCCTATTTTTGTAGTAATTTGCAATGAAGAGCACTTTATTCACAGAATTGGTATTCTTTATACTTTTTTATTTTGTTGCTGTTGTTGTTGGTGTTGAGGCTAAAGCACAGGAGTGTGGTTGATGGTAAGTTGCGGGGTGGGGATGATTTTGCTGCAGATGGAAATACTGAAATAATAACAAATTTTTGTAGTTTGTCGGAAAATTGCAATTATGTGTTTTTGTTAACACACACGCAACACACACACACACACAAACAATCGAAGCTGTGGCTCTGCTCTGCTTCTTGCTTTTTACTTCTTTGTTGCAATTTTTTTGTTCTTTTACTTTTTTATATAAAATAACTAACTTGGCAATTCTTTTCGTGCTTTACTTTTTGTGTAGTTAATTCGGATGTTGACGATCACAGTTGTTAATATATTAAGTTATAATGCGTTGATTTGGTTTAATTTTAATTTAATTTTTTTTTTGTAGAAAAGAATCGCAAACGCAATGAAATTGGACAAGTGTGGAATTGAGAAGAGAACCGACGTTCACGTTCCTCTTTTGCCCCTTTTTTCTTTCTTTCTTTGTATGATGGCGGCATTTGCTAACATGGTCACACTAGGTAGCAAATGTCAAATTGTGCAAAAAACAAAACCAAAAAATACCAAAATTTATTAAACGAACTTTGGCGCAAAATTTGGGCATTTTGAATCGCACTTTTTTACATAATTAAGAATGTTACAAAAATGTTCCGCTTATCAAAACTCAGAAAGTAAAATTATGGTAACGTATATAAAGTTTGCTATAAACAAATTTGTTTCCTATATAAAGATTGATTTATACAGATCAGGTTATGAGTATTATAGGTATTATTTTCCTGGGTTTTACCAGCGGCTCGACATAAAAGCGCTGGTCTTTCATATTTTATTTTCATTCGCTTAGTATATTTTCCTCGAAAAATACCACAGCGAGTCTGGTCGCACTAACTGCAACCGAGTGGCAACCTTTCTCTTGCTCATATACACACACGCTGCCTACATTTGTCATTTTCCGGTCGTCATTTGTACGTGCGAGTTTTCGACGAGTGTGTGTGTAAAAATAGAATAGATTTTTTGGTTAAAAAGAAATCAGCCTCGCAAGAACGTTTTAATTGGCATATAAAAAAAGAGCAAAAGTTTCTCCGCACACACACCACAAATAACAAAATGGCCGATAAAGTAGTAGACAGCGAAATGAATGGCGAAGACTTCACCAAGGATGTGACCACCAATGACGTGCCTAGCTCTGAAAATGGTGATGCGGTGGCGTCTGGAGCTGCCGGCTCCAACACAAGCAACGGTAGTAACTCTGAAAGTGGTGCCGTGACCAACCAGCGTGATGACGACAGGTATTTAAAGACCGGAATGTTTAGAATTGTTAAATTTTGCAGCGCGCTGCAGAAGAACGAACATTTGTTTAGCAATCATGTGCCTAACTATAACTTTTTTTTGTTCTTTCGATTACCACCTTACTTACCACCACTCTCAGTTGTTACGTAAAGCGAAGCTAACGTCGTCGTCGTGGTTGGTTTGGCGGGGAGTCAGCACAGTCTAGCTTGCGACTGGCTGACCCCTTTGTGTTTTTTGCGCTCGCCTCTGCTGTGTGAGTGTATGTGTGTGTGCGACTGTACCTCCTCACTCACACAATAAAAGTGGATGGAAAATTATAATAATAGACATTGTTGGAAAAATTGGTTTCATTTGCTCTAGACAAAATTTTCATTAATATGTTTTTTTTTTTATGCATTTGTTGGCGGCGTCAGCTGAACGAAAATGATTTTTGCTCTCGCATGGAGCACATTTTCTCATAGTTGTGAGGTTATGTGCGTGCTAGCTCGTCGCACACATTGTGCTGTTTGCCTTTCACTTGCCCAAAAACAAAAAAAAAAAAAAAAAAAGAATGAAAGAAATGAAAAAAATGAATTTGTATTTGTGTGTCTGAGTATTTTTTCGCATTATTTTTTCGTACAGCCATTCGTTGTTATTCTTTTCATTTTTCTCTTTCTCGTTTTTCGTTCGTTCGTTTGTTCTCTCTCTCTGTGTAGCCAATATGGCGGCTTACATACGTTCTTGTGTGTGTATATGTAGGCATATTTGGCCTATGTTTGCATTTTTCACTATTCCCTTTTGCTTGCCGGCTTCTTAGTGCCGAGAGCGTGTGTTGTTGCTGAGCCGCCGGCATGAGAGTAGTGTTGTCAATATGTTTGGGGATACTTAACTCTCTCTTATCAGTGAATGTAGGTGGAGCAATTGCAATCGCTGTCGAAGAAAAGGAATGATTCATGCGGTGCGTGGCGTTGGTCGTAGGAAATAACTGTTAGTTAAAACAAGGCACTTCTTTGTTTGAATCAATTCTTTTTGTTTTGCATTTTCCTTTTCATTTGCTCATCAACAAGTTATAAAATATTTAAGTTAATCTTAAGTCGAGAGAGAGAGAGATAGAAATAATGGGAACTTCCAAAAGATGAACCATGGAAAAGTTACGTCAATCGCCAAGTGCAGGCCACATATGGAGGGAGTGTTGTAATAAAACCAAATCCAATCAAATCAAATCAAATCTACAAATTCCATAGCAGCTTCTTATCCTCCTGTTGTGTTTGAGCGAACTAACCTTGTTCCTCTCCGGCAGGTCTTGAGAGAAGGTGATAATGCCAAGTGCAATGCTAAATCTCAAGGAAATGGGAGAGAGGGAGAGTGACAGTGACAGTGGGAGTGAGAGATATATCAAGAGATGGATCTCTTGTGGAGCGTGCGCAACGGATGATACCCCCAAACTGCTGCAACTGCCACCAGACCTACAGCAACAAATGCCGCTGATGCGATGCGATTCGATTGATGCAATGTTGATGATGGTATTTATCTAACCAAAAATAAATAAACTCAAAACAATCAAATAATCATTTAATATCGATATCAATCAATAGAAACTATATTGTGTACACAAAATTATCTCGAATTCTCAATTGGAACGAAACTGTAAAAATAACGTTTTTTTATAATGTATCATGCAAATCAGAGAAAGAGAAACAGAGAGAGAAAGAGTGACAGAGAAAATGAGAGTTGTTTATATTTTGCTGAAGACGTTGATAAAAAAAGAAAAGAGTAACGTAACTGTTAATGAACACACGGGACCAATCTTCTCCCCCCCAACCCACACACACAACACATCAAAATAACTAAACAAAATCGAAAAAAGCGAGCTCCGATATCGAGATAAATTCTAAATTTCGCCAAAGTGATCGATCGTAGTATAAAACTGAATCAATGACCCCTGCAAAAAGACTTTTCCAAACCTTAAGCGTAACGTACATCAATGAAAATATTTTAAGTGTTGTCATATATAATTAACTTTCTTCCTATTTTTTTTTATTTACTATATTGAAATTTTTTAAAACAAAAAAAAAAAAAAAAAAAAAAGAAAAAAAAAATTATACCTAAAGAATAAAGAAACGAAAATTCACAAGCAGCATAAAAACAAAAATCTTTGCATTTTCCTCATAACCAATTGTTCAATTTTTTTAATATTTAAAACGCAGTTTTTTAAAATAAATGAATATAAGAATTCACTCCTTTGCATATAAAATAATTATATATTTTTCCAATATTTCGCTCGTTTGTTTCTCTCAATCGAACGCTCGCTCGTCGTACTCTTTCGCTCATTTCCTAAACAAAAGAAAGTTTTGTCTTATAAATATCTCTATATATATTTTTTTTGTTTTCTCGATATTATCCATAAAATAAGAATCTTGATTGAAAATATATATACCGTAATTAATGCACAATTTGGTGAGTTTTTTTCCTTTCGTTTTCTCGTATTTATCTTGCTCTGTCATCAAACTTTTTGCAGCATATTTTTCATATACAAAATTTTTGTGTAACAGAAGTGATTTTAAAGTAATTCAATTTGTGGAAAAGAATTTTATATATCTATATATAAATATTTGCCAACGCGCATTTAGAAACAACCTATTTATCCGTGCCCCAAAAGAAACCTATTTTTTTTTTTTAATTTTTAATTTAAACATGAAAAAATAAAACCTAAATCAAAATAAAATTTTAGCTTTGACAAAAGTAATTCAAATTCATATTCTTATTTCAACTTTCACAGAAAACTCTTTGTGGGCGGCCTCAGCTGGGAAACTACCGAGAGTAAGTATATGAAGAAAATTAAGTTTTTAGCAAGTGACTAATCAGTATTCCCCTAATTTATTTACACAGAGGAACTCCGCGATCATTTTGGTAAATTTGGAGAAATCGATAGCATCAATGTAAAAACAGATTCCCAGACTGGACGTTCTCGTGGCTTTGCCTTTATTGTATTTACAAACACCGAGGCTATTGATAAGGTCAGTTCTGCAGAAGAGCATGTCATTAATGGAAAGAAGGTTGATCCTAAGAAGGCAAAGGCACGCCATGGCAAAATCTTTGTGGGTGGTTTGACAACCGAAATCAGCGATGAGGAAATCAGAACCTATTTCAGTCAATTCGGCACAGTAAGTTTTAAATAACTATATGTTATAATAGCTTAGCTATATATCTATTAATATATACTCTTTTTCCATTTAGATTGTTGAGGTTGAAATGCCCTTCGATAAGCAAAAGTCACAGCGCAAAGGATTCTGCTTTATTACCTTCGATTCGGAACAGGTTGTCACCGATTTACTGAAGACGCCGAAACAGAAAATATCTGGCAAGGAAGTGGATGTTAAACGCGCCACACCAAAACCAGAGAATCAAATGATGGGTATGCGTGGTGGTCCACGTGGTGGCATGCGTGGAGGACGCGGTGGCTATGGACGAGGTGGTTAGTATATGGGTTATACATAGATTATCGTATGTAGAATATATTTGAAAGAGAATTTTTAAGTAGATATATGTAGAGATATATATATAAATTTGATTTAAATCTTTTATTCATAAATTATTTCTATTATTACACAGGCTACAATAACCAATGGGACGGACAGGGTTCGTACTATGGCGGCTATGGTGCTGGCGGTTATAGTGCTGGCGGCTACGGCGATTACTATGCCGGTGGCTACTATAACGGATATGACTACGGTTATGGTAAATACAACAAACAACATAATAATGCTCATACCAATTATTACAATAACAACACGTCGTCAAGTAATTATCATCCGAACAAGAACAATAGCAACAACTATCAACAGTTTTAATTAAGTCAGAAAAGAAGTGTTGGGCATAACAACTAACAACGACAACAACACAAACAATAACATAAACAGCAGTGACAAATATAACATGAGCAACAACAATAGACCAAAAAACGAAGTA
The DNA here is from genome assembly GCA_035045865.1 of Drosophila austrosaltans. NCBI lineage: Eukaryota > Metazoa > Arthropoda > Insecta > Diptera > Drosophilidae > Drosophila > Drosophila austrosaltans. The sequence continues at coordinate 8,122,106 of JAWNOQ010000049.1, read as the reverse complement.
TACAAAAACAAATCAATTAATGTGATTTGCATTTAATATTGTTGTTGTTGATTGTTATGCCTAGACAAGAAGAAAAGAAAAAGGAATGAAAACTGAGAGAAAAACAAAAACAAACAATGAAACAATTTGCTGCATTTCTAACAACAACAAAACGAAAAACAACAAGAAACAAATCAACAACGTCGCTAAAAACAAGAAAACTATTAATTATTTAATTGAATAATATATAAAACAAACAACAAAAAAAAAAAAAACAATTTTTCGCATTGTCAACATTTAGATAATTTTATATAAAACGAAATTCCTCTTTTTTATATATATTGCATAAACACAAAAGATAAATATGTTGACACAATTTTTTCTTCTTTTTTATATACACACATATATATTTTAATTTTACATTTTTTAAACGTAAAAAACAAAAGCAACAAAAAAAAAAAGTAAAAAATTAATAATCATTTATTAGTTTGTCTAGCATTTAATTATATAAAACTGACGAAGCGTGTGTATTAATGATTGTGTTGTTAAACAATAAAAGAATATGCAAAACAAAAAAAAAAAAATACAAAAGTAGAGGGAACAAACAGAGAAGAGGAAAAGAATATTAAAAAATGAAAAGGATGTAGAAGACGACGACATGACGTTCAAGTTTACAATTGGGAGACCAGACCAGACCATAAGCAGCAGTAGCAGCAACAACAAACAGCAAACAGTTCACACGATGAGAGGTCGCGCTCATTTAGCAGACTTTCCAAAGATGACAAATACCTCAAACGCAAAAGGCAAATAAAAAAAAAAAAAAAACAACAATAACGAAAACGGACAAAAAATAAGTACACACAGCAAGCAATAAAGAAAAGAATTGCATATATTAGACTGGTATTTTCGAAGAATATATCTGAAGATAAAATTGAATGCTTTTAGTGCTAGTCGGATGGTTCTTATGCTCATACGCAAGGCAGACAACATGTAAAACCTGAGAATGTTAACCACATGACGTATGAGTAATAAAAATTATTCAACCAGCAGTTAAATCTATATTCAGTTATAGCTGTAGCAGATTGAAAGCCAGTCTAATGTGGAAATGATGTGCCAAGAACAACAACAACAACTACAACAGCAGAAACTGTTAACTGTGTGAAATGCCAGCGTTTTGGCCAAACTTGTGCCTTTATTTAATATTGTTAACTAAACTGTTATTGTTTGAACAAAACTAAAACCAAAATCTGTTGGGATACATACATACATACAAACACATATACACGCACCTACACACACCCACACACATACTCATACACAGCACAGACGCATTAAAAATAGTTATTAAAATAGTTTTTCCTTTTTTTTTTTCTTTCGTTTTGTTTAACAAAACAAAGAAAAAAAAAACAAATTAAATATACAATACATACTTACATACAAAAGATATACCAAGATACCAACAAATATATATATATATGAAAGAACGCGTAATCAAAAATGGCTTTGATTCAACTTCTATTTAAAATATATATACCTTATATATATATATATAGTATATAAATATATTTTTAGATACATATTATTATTTCGGAAACGGGATAATATTGAAAGTTTTTGCAATGCATATGTTTTCGTATGCCTCTGTCAATCTTAACGAAAAAGAATATATATATATATATATATATATATACAGACACACACTTGCATACACACAAACAAACACAAATGTTATATATTTATATATATATATAAAATAAACAAAAATGTTAATTATAACATTTTTAAACTATATATATGGTACTATTTTTGATAGTATTACTTTTTAAGGCAAATCCTTGTAAAACAACAACTACAAAAGAGAAACAAAACGGCCTTTCCTGGGTGGTTACTAGACGACATTACGTACGTGGAAAGCCCCCCAAAAGACCATTCTTTTATTTGCTTTATTTGCATTTCTGCTGCACACTTTCTTGACAAAACAAAATAACAAAAAAAAAATAACGAATATGATGAAGAGAAAAATGAGAGGAAAGTAAATGTTTTTGAAAGTAGCTTTTAACGTAAACAAAAACGTAATTTGTGCGCGCAATGCGGCCCTTTTGCACACGTTCATACGTTGATTTCCAACAACAAATTAACCAACCAAAAACAACAACAACTACGAGAACAACATCAAATAACATGATAAACAACAACTACAATCAACAACAACAACAACTAACGACAACAAAGAACAACAGATTTTCAATATAGAAACGTTAAAAAAAAAAATAAAAGTTTTATTAAAAAGAAAAACCATAAGGGAAAACCACACTTCGTCAATTTTAGTAATTTTAATCACATATATATTTTTTCATTATTGTTTATTAATAATTCTTAAGTAAATCAAACACACATTACAAACATTTGCTTCTTGAGATCATATTATTATTATATATCTTGCAATCAAACTAAAACAAAATGTTTGCCAATTTTTTTTAAATATACATAATGCATAAACTTTAGTAAGAGAAAAGAAAAAAAAATCAATCAAATCAAAAGAACATATTTTTTTTTGCATGTTTCTCAATGTTTTTAGCAAGTTGTCTATTCAAAAAAAAAAAAAAAAAAACAATCAAAAAAAAAAAATCCAATTATAACATTTACTTATATGAAAACACACATATATACACACAAAAACACATTTTTATGCAATATATTTTTTACACACAATTATACATTATATATATATTTGATTATACAACAATATGTTTCAAAATGTTTTTAAGCCACTAAAAAATTTTTTGTACAACTTTTTATTAGAGCAGCAATTTATTTCTGTGACCACATTTATACATTTGCATATATATACACATATACTACAAGTATCATCTATATGTATATGTGTATGTATTTGTATTTCAATATTTTTACAATTTTCTGTTGTCACTTGAAAGAAATTTTTTAAACTAACCTAACAACAAAGAACATTAAAATTAGGTGAAAAGTAAAGTGTGGGGACAAAAACCGACCAAAACGCATGTGAAGAGTTGCCATATAAAAGAAGGGTGGTAAAAATGAACCACTCGAGTCAGCTGATCGAAGCAACTGTTTTTGGCTAAGTTCCCCCCCACTTTGCTTTCATCATTATTTACATTTATTAATACTACTACAATACAAATACTATACCACCATCTCTATATATCAATAATGTTTAAATAAGTTGTGTAATAATACTATCATTTATTTACGTAATGTTACTCTTTCTTTATTATGAGTTTTGAGCATATATAAATTTTATATACAAAAAAAAAAAAAACATATATATACATATATATACATATCGATAAATATGCATATATATGTATGTATAACTATTAACTATTGTAATACCGAATTTTCCGATGTTTCGCCTCACAAAAACTACAAAAAAGATAAAAGAAAAAACCCTGAATTAATCTGAAATGAGAACAAAAAAAAAAAAGAGTAGAAGAGAAGCAAAGAAATGAAAAGAAGAAGCGTACCGTACCATAACGTAACGTAACGTAACGATAATTCTCTCCGTTGTCCGGTTGTGTGTTTGATGCAACATCCATCAGCAACATATGCAGCAACAATACAATGCAACAAAGAAACAAACACACACAGTTACACACTCGAACATAACAGGCTATATCTACATATGTCTAGATCAAGCAATCCAGCAACAATTCTTTATATACTTTCACTTAAAATTTAACGATTTTTTCCCCCCTATTTCAATCATTTTTTTTATTTATAAAATTAAAATCTTTATATATTTTTATCAAGTATAATCTTAGCATAATTAATCAACTATTTTTTTTTGTTTTTAGTAAAATGCATTGAAAAATTAAAAAAAAAAAAAAACTAAAGTAATTTAATCACGTAAAATATTGAAAAAAAAAGCAAATTTTAAGCTATATACAAAGTTTTCTTGTTTTTAACAACTACAATTACTACAACAAACGATAAAAAAAATAATGAACAGCAAAACATACAGAGTAATAATTATTGAAAATTAATCTATATAATTAACTCAGTTATCAAGTAAAAATTTGTTGACTATTTGCATTTGTTTTTGTTTTTCGCAAAATGTTTTTCTATAAGTCCAAAAGAAAATGAATTGAATTTGAAATTTTTATTATTATATGAACATTCGCGAAAAGAGCCAGAGTAAACCACGCCCCACCCGGCCCAATTCCCCCTTTTTTTTTGCTCCTTATCAAGTCCAACACGAATCAGAGATATAACAAAAAGCGTTTTTACACAATCCCAAAACGCGCCCATCAGAACTTCTCTCTCTCCCCCCACGTTAACTCTCCAACAATCTAGCTACAAAACGCCCCCCTAAACCCCACCCAAATTTTTAATCAATTTTTTGCTGAGGTGAGACATTCAAAAAAACACACACACAAGAGCAGCAGCAGCAAATGAATTCGCAATAATAAAAGAAACAAAATCAACTAAAACTAACTTGAACAAAATCTATAAAAAAAAAAAAAAACAATTACTTTTGATTTGATTTTCGGAATTGAAAAGTAAGAAATTTAAATTGAAATTGCTGAAATTGTTGTGTGGAAAATGAGGTAAAAATTAATTAACTAAAAAAAATATACATACATATATAGAGAAAATGCAGAGTGCTTCAAAGAAAAAAAAGAAAATGTTAGAAAGAAAATGAATTCAATTGAGAAATACATTGTGAAACATGTGCTACTATTTTTTTTTGATATAAGTCAAAATGCGAGACGACGAGTCGATAGTTGAATAATCCTAATGTATAACCAGAGAGAGAGAGATACCAACAACAACAACTATAACAACAACAACAACTGCAACAACAGCAACAACAACAACTGCAACAACAACAAATCAAACCGCATGTACCAAGTGTGAGCGCCGCTTTGCGTCTTTATATACTAATATATACATATATAAACACAAAAAAAGGTAGAGAAAGGAAGATAAAAGAAAAGAAGACAGTTGAGCAAAAGGAAGAGTAAAAAGAAAATTGTTTTTTAATTTCTATTGTGTATATCGAGCCATCAGCTATATAGCAGCAGCAGCAGCAGCAACAAAAACTAAAAAAACGAATTGTTTATAACAAAAATTATATTGTACTTTGAGCTACAGCGACAAACAACAAACCTTATAATCAAAATCCACGAGAAATGAGCAAATAAAAGAAAAAAAAAAAAAAAACCCAGACAACAATTTTTGTGTGTGTATTTCAGTTAATTATATATTTTTTTTTTTATGTTTTTGTTCCCACTACCACAACCACCACCCACTTAATGATGGCGGCGGCATCGGTGACGGACAGAATTGTTGAGTTCCTTTTCCAGCTTGCCAACTTGTGGAATATTTGAATTGTCTCCCCTCGGCGCAATGTTGTACAAAATTTTGACCAATATCCACCACAACCACCAAAAAACCAGCAACCAAATCAAACCAAAGAAATCAAAAGCAAACCAAAAGAACAGAGCAAGTTCCTTCCTCTCAATCTCTCTCCGCTCTCTATCTCCTCGATATATTTTATATGTTTATATTTTTATAAGCTAAGCTTTTGTTTGTGTTTTCAATTTTCTAATATCATCTGCAATCAATTTTACACCAACAACAACAAACACCACCGAACAACAACAACAACTACAACCACAACAATTATACTCTTATATACAAAAAAAAAAAAAAAAAAACTGTATAAATGTAAAAACAAAAACAAAAACCTAAAAACCAAAACAGACTACGGCTATGGCGGCGGATTTGATGGTAATGGCTATGGCAGCGGTGGCGGCGGCGGCAATATGGGTGGTCGCGGTGCCGGCGGTCCCCGTGGCGGAGGTCCCAAAGGTATACAATGAACAACCACCACCCAAAAAAAAAAAAAAAACACATTTTTCTCCTTTTTGTTATAATCCCCTTTCTCTGTGTGTGTTATAGAATGGTGCGTGTGTGTGTGTGTGTATGTTGCTTTCTATCCTCCTTTATTGACAATTGTGTTTAGCCTCTTAGATTTTGGTCAAAATTTTGCATAGTTTCTCTCTCTTTCATTTTGTGTGTCCATTTGGCGTAGTTAGTATACAATAATTACCTTTCCGTTCCTCCTGCTCCCCTTTCGAACAAGTGAAAAAGTAAAAGTCCCAATATGCATGTTGTTCTACTATCTTTATAATTGATTTCGATATATCCCCCCCACCCTTTTTTTATTTTGGAATTTTGTTTTCAAAATCAATTTTCTTAATTAATAACCATCTACATATCAATATTTATATGTATAAATATATATTTAAATATCGTGTTATATTTAAAACAGGTAGCGGCGGTTTTAATGGTGGGGGCAAACAGCGCGGCACGGGACGTCAGCCGAGACATCAACCCTACTAAAAAACAAAACAAAAACAATGTAAAACAAGAAAAGATATATATATTGGGGACATTCTCTACAGATATAACTACAAACTATTTGAATTTTGCTTAGTTTAGTTTGTTATGGTAAGCAAATGCACAATCGATTTAAATATAATAATGGAATATATATAATCTATTAATTTTTTTTTCAGCATCGTACTACAATACAACACACCTCTAAATACATACTTACCATACAAGAAGATAAATATATATATATATAAAAAATATATATACATATATAGGAAAAGCGACTGCAAACAGACGGCAAAAACCAACCAACCAACCAACCACCTCTCATTCTCATGGCATTAGGCAAGTCGTCGAAATGGACAGACTGGCAATGTTGGCAGCAGTTGATGAAATAATCTTACACACTTGTTGTGTGTGTATGTACCATTCCAACAACTACAGCAGCAACAACAACAACAAGAACTATAACAACAATAAGAAAGAATAACTGATGAACAACACTCGAGTAAAGGCATCATTTATATACATATAGTTTAGGCTTAGACGACATGTAATTTTTCAGCAAGTGGCTAATTTTTCATAGCCGCACGCGCTCGCTCATTAAGCCAGCAGCAGCAACAACAACAACAATTCTCCCACCAAGATACCATATACAACAAAAACCATCCTTCCCCCTACCACCTACTACCCCCCAAACAAACAAAAAAGAAGAAAACCACTTAGCACACACACTGCACTACACTCCATGCTCACACTACTACAACATACACAAATTCAGACATATATGCCACGCCCATTTACCCGTTGTGTGTCGAAACTAATTCGTTTCGTTTCATTTCTAATTTTTTTTTTTTTCAAATGTAGTCTCATACATTAGGCGAGGTAATTGTTTAACAACGTGTTCAGCACAGGGAAATAGACACAAAAAAAAAAAAGAAGAAACAAATAGAAAACAAACAAAAAAAACAAAACAGCTAAAATACAATAGGCCTTAAGTATTTGTTTAAATTTAATTATTAATAACTGTAATATGTAATAATAATCAACAAAAGTAAAGAAAGAAAACAAACAAAAAGAAATAACGCCAGCTTGCTGGTGTTCCTGCGGGACAATTGTAATAAGTCCGCGTCCAAACAAATCCACCAAAATAGAAATGATTTTTTAAAATTAAAAACATAAAGAAAAAAGAAAAACAAAAACAAAAAAAAAAACATTTACGATGGAATCATCTTATTTAATATTCTATGTTTTTTGTTGTCTATGAAAATTTTCACGCTCATAGTCTACAGAAAAAAAAAATTTATATATATACATAAATCTATATACATACGATAAATTTAACTTAAATTACATAAAGAGAAAGGTTTAGAAAAGGAAGCGAGAGAGGGCGGGTATATAAAAAATATACATATATATATATATATATTTTAATAAAAATCTAAGAGAAAACAGCGCAAAGAGCAAATCCCACTAAATCGACAGGAAATTAATTAACAAAATGTGTATAGTTTCTTTTAATAAAACTATTGCAAAATGAAAATGATTTGTTGAATGAGTTACGATAAACAAAAAAAGCAAAATATAATTTTACTCCTATGCGAAAATTGTATGAGTAAAAAGAAAAAAATCGTCCGAATGCAAGGTAGTTACGAAAATATAAAAGGAAAATTCCACAGATTGCTAAATTTCCTTTTCTCGGGTGTTTTTTTTTTAACAAAGAATTTGAAATAAACTCTAAAACAAAGAAACTTTCAAACCCTTAATATAGATATAAATGATAAAAAAAGCATTATTGTGTAAAAGCATTACTTAATTTCGCATTTCCCAAAACAAAACATAAAACAAAGAAAAAACGGAACAAAGATTCAATTAAGAATTATATATTATATATGGATTCAGAAAATTTCATGTATTTCTTTTTTTTTTAATATTTTTTGGCTTGCAATTTTTACTACACAGAAAAAAAGGACTACACAGAAAATTTGGCACAAAAATATTATGAATATTCTCCTTCTAATAGTTACGTTTCACCTGACCGGTGGTGAAAAGGATATCTAAGATTTTAAGGAATTCACGATAGTTGAACTCGAGACAGAGACTACGCTTAACACCGAAACATTTGCAAACGGATTCAAATTCACGGCTACTGAGCATATGATGCATCTCACGTATTGTAAGGGCGCGTAGAAATTGATTTTGGCTAACTGAACCACATTGTTCCCGATCAAAGTCTTTGAAAATTTGACTCAAATTGGATATCTCGTCCGGTTTACGGGCCAATTTCATCAAGGCTTGCGAACAAACGGTGCGCTCTTCGAAAGTTAGGAAGCAATCAACGCAATCCAAATTGGGTAAATGTAATAGTGGAAAGGCTGTGACCACTTGGTCACCCATATTCGTTTCAATTTGTATGAATATTTCATCGAGAGCTTTACAAAAATCGCGATAACGTATACAGGCCGTGCGACGTGATGAACGGAAACTAATTGGGGAAAACGATTTTGAAAGATTTTTGGGTATAAGCAATGATTAATAGAACTTACATATTGCATAGTGAGGTGGCCTCCTCTTCTTTGAGAATAACACTGGAATTATCGAGGGCACGTTTAAAGTCCGATTCAAGTATCTCGCCCTCACGATGACGATCATAATCGGCCATAAAATCAATGACAGCCACACCCTTGGTCAGTGCCTGACGTTTGGCATTAGTAAGAATTCGTATGATGGTCTCCTCGCTGTCCTCTTGTTTCTCTGTTTTATCCCGCGCCAAAGGTGGGCATTCGATAAGCTGTTGCTTGCTCACCATGCTGGGCATAGCATATTCCTCGGGATCCACATCATCTAGAAATTTGGTATAATAAAAGCCCAGTTCATTACCATATCGACCAAGTACAGCATTAAGTTCCTGATCAGAAAGCAATATGCCATTGGTACGAAAGATTTGATTTGCTTGATTGCATCGCACATGGCCGCTATTCAATCTACAAGTGATGGGGGGGAGAAACATAGATGGAAATCATGGATGGATAAGGGAGGAGTATCTTACTTATCGTAGCTGCGGAAGAATGGATGCAAATACAAACGACGATTGCGTATACGTAGACGTATCTTGGATATGGCATCTTCGCATAAATCACGTAAATTTTGTGGAGCTGCATTCCAATCGCCAGTGCCCACACGGGGTAACTCTTTAATATGACGCAATGGTGACTCTACCACACATTTAGCCATCTTTTCCAGATTCTTAATAGTGAAGACTGAATGAAAACACAAAAGTTGGAGTTACATCTGTCCACTCTTTTAAGTTTTTAACTCACCCGTATCAATGTCATCAACAAAATTACGCCAACGTATACGATTTGTATCCAATGGATCGATATAGCGATCGGCCAATAAACCAATATCTCGATGAGATAAGTACTTGCCCACACCCATATTTGAGAGGGCACGTTCAAATTGATTTCTTGTTATACTACCAATACGTAAAGTATCAAAATTTTCCAAAAATTCAGATGTACGTATTTGATTCTTGTATATATAGCTTTGTACGCAAAATACTAAATCACATTGATTGCGATTTTTCTTTGGATGATTACAGGCATCGGGAAAAATGGGTTGAATTATTCTACAACCATTCATTGGTGGTAATTCGGATAGCTCTAGATCGACTAAACGTCCGGGAAAATCATTAATAATATCCTAAATAAAGGATTACAAATGATTAGCCAAAAAGCCTATAAAGATATGCTCTCTTACATGGGAGTTATCGAGCAATTCGTGACCCTTTAGATAGGTTATGATGTTGTCAATATGTTTAAGGAATGCCACATAGTTGACCAGATAGCCATCTTTCATATAGCGCCTCAAGAGCAATAAGAAGTCCGATTCGGATAGGGGAATCTTCATGAAATGCAATACCCTTGAAAAATGGGCCACGGTTACAACTCCGGCATTTTGTGCTATCTATTTTTAGAGAAATAAAATTAAACTATTACAATAACAATCCTTGTTCTTATCCTGCCAACTTACTAGTTCATAGTCCTGAAAATATGGCATCAAGGGTAAATGTGTCTCTTTGGCTATTTTATATAGAATCAAACAGAGTCTTCGACGATCCTCTGGCTGTGGTATAACATTCATATGCCAAGGATCATTCCATTCAAGGCCAGAGGAGAAATCCTTTTTAGCGTTCGACTGCAAAGCTGTTTATAGATTTTAAAGCAAATTGTTTCAAAAACTAAACTACTTTAACTTACTTTCACTGCATACAACTTTACAAAATTGTCGATAGGCCACACGACCATCTCGAATTTGAAAGTAATCCGTAATATCTCTCAGCTCAAATTCGGACATGCCGGCCACCTTGCGATATTTACCCATGACAGCCGTGAATATGGGCTCTGGTTGAGTCATAAAAAAATGGGTTATAAAATGTCTATGCGAATAATGTTTAAAACTTCTGTTGCCTGCCACCCCCCTCCCCCACACTTACCCGATACGAAGCCGCTGCATTGGGGATCATGTTGCTTTAAATCGGCACAGATGTCAAAGTTATAACGAAAAATGGCACCTTGAATTTTACGACAGGCACGCCAGATTTGATTCAGCTCCAAGTCCTCCTGCAAGAGATAGGGGGGAGAGATGGCTTGCAATGGGAACAAATTTGTTGTGGATCAGATTGGCTTACCCTGTCATCGCCCTCCTTAAGTTTTGTTGTATGCATCCTTGATTTATGTTTTATTAACTCTTACTTTTCTTTTTTTTTTTTTTTTGTTTTATTAAAATTGAAATGTGGAAAATAAAAAATCTAAACAAAAGTATCTACTACATTGACTGTGTAGGAGGAATGTTTCTATATGTGTATAATGTAGTAGATGAAACTGAAAAACAATGAAATCAAGGCAAACTTGCTTGGGTCCATATTACAAATTGGATTTTCTATTCCTGTATTCCTGTGTTTGCTTTTGCGGTGAGCAGCACGCAAACAAACCACAGACGAAGGAAGGCACTAATCACTTCCTACTCCAACCTTAAAGACTTTTGAAGGCTAGCCTAACGTTCACCTTACTACAAATCGCTTCCAATCACGCGCACATTTTCATTCTGTTCTTCTCCCCCCTCCGCACTCCCCAGAAGAGTTTGTCGCAATGTCGCACCCAACAACACTTTCATTCAATTTTCTATAAATGGCAAAAAGGAAAAAAAAAAAAAAAACAAAAACGGCGGAAAAAGGAAAAATTCAGAGTGCAGAGAGATTGGAAAAGAAGCAACGACATATCCGGGGCATCATCAAATGCAATTTCATTTTATTGGAAAATCGCTGGCCAGCCAACCAACCCAACCAAGCAAACCAAGCAAACCGCATATAGTCAAGTCAAATTCGTAGTAGGGGCAACTTCTCCTTTCGCAACGAGTCAAAGTTGATTGGCGACGCCTGGTGACTACGTTGCACTGCTCTTCACCTCTTTCACCCTCGGCTCACTTCCTTAAACAGGTAAGCAAGCAACCTGTTCACTTCAAGCTGGCCGGCCACTTACGTGGCTTCTGCGCTGCTCGGTCAATGCTAAAAATAAGTGAAAGGGCGGTTTATACTGGCATTTGCTAGTATTGACCAAGATGCCCTTTAACCAACCGCAAAGTTGCCATTTTGCACGAATGTCACATTATATTACGGATATATATATATATATATATATAGAATTGGATTTTTATTGTAAATTTATCATGTAGAAAAGTCAACTTAAAGAAATGATATTAATGGAAGATCAGTATTGAGAGCCCTGGAAATTATTTTATAGATTTTGGTAAATAAAATAGAAATTTAATACTTTGATTTTAAATTTTGCAAATTTAGAATTAGAAAAATGTTTTTAAATTTGAAAAATTAATTTAAAAGCTTAGTTTTGAAACTATTTTTGGGTATTAAAACAATTCTGAGAGAAAATTTAATAAATCTTAATTTCAGTTTTGAGAATTAGTTAATTTTCCTTAAGGTACCAATTTTTACTTAAAATTTACTTTATTTTTAAACTAATAAAAATTTCTGTTTTTAATTGTTATCAAGTGCATTTCGTGTTGTAAAAAGATACTTAATATTTACTTCCGATATTTGCAGTTTCCAAAGCACAGTTAGTTAATAATTCTTAGCATACTTTCTGGGGCTACAAATATCAAGTTAGCTTAAAGCTATAACAAATGCATTAAAGGTGAATTTATACAATTTTATTTAGTTTTAGCTGCAATTAAGCTTTAACAATTCTCCTTTTCGTCCTAATCTCCGTTTTATGTGTGATGGCAAAATGCATTAGTAAACCGTAATGCCTGGCAAACGTTTAGTGAAGTGGCATGAGAGGTGGCAAAAGAAATGTGTGTGTGTTTGTTGTGTGTGGGTGGGGGTGGCTCATAAAAATGAATTGCAATCATTATCGTTGCAATTCGCAATTCCCCCATCCCTCCTACCAACACACCACCGCACTTTTGACCACTTTTGACTCGTGTTATATAGTAATTTTTATAGCAGCATTATGATTTACTCAACTTTGCTTTGATGTGCATTGGCTTAGTTTCGCCAACTATTATTTTATTTCAGTTTTATATGAACGAGAATGGGTTTTATTTATTTTTTCAATTGTACAAATATAAACGGGGGGGGCGGGGCTATAGAAGAGTGTTGGTGGCGGGGGCTATCTGTTAGCTAAGTTAGAATGGGTCATGGGTTTTATCGCATTCAGACATATGGTAGAGTTTTGCTTGCTGGTATGTTTTGTTTTGCTAAACAAATAAACGTATGTAGAGACAGGTAGAGAAACTGCTGTTAATCTATATATATGTATATGTATATATGAATATATATATTCATGAACCTGTACATCTGCATAATGCATGGTAGAAGCAGCAGGTGCAGTTGTAGAAGAAAGCACAAGTTGAAGGCAATGCCTTTTATTTTAGTAGCTGTCTGCCTTTTTGGGGAGCCTCAAGTACGCATACACATACAAACACACAGGCAAACATAAACACACTCACACACAAACACAGACACATATAGTGCATATGCACTTGGAGAACAGAAATATGGAGAAAAAGGCAAACAATAGCAGGCAACCTAGTTATCGCCTCGCCATCTTTATTGCATGCAAATGTGCGAAAAGAGGCGCGTCTGTTGAAACGGCTGATATATGTGGTACTGTTTGTATGTGTGTGTGTGCGAGTGTGTGTGTAAATAGTGCACCTTTTGCCATGCCTTATAAAACCAACCGCATGCATATTTATCTTTTGCTAGCTTCAAGCTTCTACCTTCTTTGAGTCATGCCACACACACACACGCACACACATACACTTATTCACATACAAAAAACCAACTTACTTTACCTTTACATATGCATATACATATACATATATAAATATATGTGAAGCCGTATAAGACATACGATATCTTAAGTGTTAAACAGGCGCTTTGCCGAACAAACTTCTCTAAAGGGAAAGAGGTTGCTTAGGGGTTGGTAGGGGCTTTGGTTGAATTCAACAAACGAGTCGTGCAACCTTATCTATGTATATCCGCCTCAGCCACGCCCACCTCGTTGCAGTATTTCGTCGGCGTTGTGGTCCTAGGAATTTCAGTCATACATAATTTTGGTGGCAAAAATGTAAAAAAAAAAAAAAAGGAAAAAGCAAAGAGCAAAGCGAAATAAAAACTACACCGCGGCAAATAAATAAAAATGCTGCTCACTTCTGCTGCGGCGCCTTTTATGCGCACTTGCACAAACACATACACTAACACAAATACCAAACAGGTGTGAGTCTTGCTTTCTCTTTTGCTCCTTTGCATACTCACACACACACACAAGCCTTGGTGCATTTTTCTAGTGCATACTTTCGCGCGCTGCTTATAATTCCATGCCAGAGTTGTAAATATTTGTTCTCAAGTATTTATTTATGTACTAACTCTATACTGTCGATGTATGCATGTATGTGTTTGTGAGTGTGTGTGTGTAGTTTCTTTTTTGTGGTTCTTTTTATTTGTTTTTATTTTTTGACTTGTATGCGGTGGAAATTAAAATGCATTGCACTTATTGCTAGCATTTTGATTCGCTGCATCCACACATTAGCCTAACCACATCCTTACATGCATGTGAATAACTTACTTGGATGAACTTTCAATTTTTTTAATGGCTCAGGTGGGAGGTTACTTTAGCCCTGAAGGTTATATATCCCTAAGAAAAACATATATTCAATTTTTATTTTCCTCCCGTTAAACTTTCGTAATAACTACTTACAGTAAGCAGTTAAAGGGCTTTTTGGGTAAATGGAAACCATTGTTAATTGATACAAACTTTAATTGTAAAGTAGAAAGCTTTTATTAATTAAAAACTCTAAAGAAAAAAAGTAAACTTTCACCAACATAAATAACTATTATAAAAGTTATTACTTACCTTTATGATATTTTCTATTATATTAATTATATATCATACAACTTAATTGTAAATTATAGTCTAAATATGTAGTTGGTTTGAAGAACTTGTCAATCAATTTGTTTTCAGTTCTGTTCTGTTGTATTTGTTGATTAATTAAAAAACAATAAGTTTTTTTTTAATATACTAAACACAAATGTATTGATTATTATATATATTTTTGTATGCAAGAAAAACTTTGTTAACAATAATTATTTCAACCCATGTCAATGGGCTAGCAATTGTCATTGCCATCTCTTTTTTTAAGATTCATTCGTCCCATTTTTAGCTGCTTTTTCTCTGTACGTTTTAGCTTCTGATGCTGTTCATTAAATATCCAGTCAGTCATCTTGCCATTTGAAAATTGATTTAAAAAACTTTTTTAATTAATTATGATAATGTCGTAGTTCGCAATGCGGCGGATGTGAATGCCAAAGCCCGCATGAGGGAACCGCCCAAGCAGCATCCAATCCATTTGACGCATTGCTTCTATTGCCCTGCCCTGACAACATGGGTGTAGGCAAAGGGATTCCAATAGATTTTGTAATAGTACAAAATATATAAAAAAAAGATTGTATACATAAATGTTTTATCTTAAAACTGCAATATCAAAGAACATTTTAATCTATTTTAGTTATAATTTCTTTGGAAAAGACAAACTTTCTTGCTAACTTTTCAAATATTCAGCAACCAAGAATAGTTTTATTTTTTATTTTGAAAAGGTAAAAAATAACCCCAGTGTTTTTCCACAAAGAAATGTCAATATTTTAACCATCCTTCCTAAAGGCTTGGGACACAAAATATCATTTCGAAAGAAAAATTTTGCATATATTAAAAAAGCATTTCCTGTTAGCAAAACATTTCCATTCAAAATGAAAAGGATTTATACTGTCTAGAAATTCATTATGCTCGATACATATTGGTTATGAAATCAATATATATCTCATCCGCCCCCAGGGATGGCAAACCTTTGCTACGCCTTTGCTACCTTTTGCCGAGTTTTTGATTTCTTTTTAATGCTGAAAATGATGTTCGAGTTGAGTTTGGTATTTTTTTTTTTTATTTCTTTCCATTTTCACTTTATTTTTCTTTATTTTTTTCTTTTACTTTATCATTGGAATGTTTGAGTTTTCACATTTCAATATCTGGTAATTTTTTTGCCTCAACAACTTTTGCAGTATGTCGAAGTTAAAATTAACAAAAAAAAAAAATAAGAAGAGAAACGGCGCCAAAGATGTTGGAATGATAGAGTGCGGGTTAGGTGGCTGTGAGGGGGTGTTGTATCTTTGGGGGCTTCATCTTAGTTTTGTATTAATGAAATTGCAAATATGTAAAACTTTTATACATGTTTCTTTATAAACTGGTAAACTAATAGACTGAGTTTTTGGCATGTTGTGTCACTGGGTCGTTGTTGGAGTTGGCTCATTCAGTTTGTCTGTGTGTCAGTCTGTCAGACCTGGACTGCATTTTACAACGATGATGTTGTGCGTATGTATGTATATGTGTTTGAGCAAATATCCTGGCAACTTTCTGCAGCAAAGTTTGCAAATGTATTTCAATGCATAGAAATGAATCTAATTTGTAAAATTTCATACAACAGTTGAAAAGTTATAAACGCGCCAGGCACTTGCACTTGGCACACGGCTTGTATGACTCACTTCCTATCCTTGCTTGCCTTTACTTTCCTATCCCCCTCAACCATTTCCTTTCTAAACTCTATTTCTATGGTCTTCCCCATCTCCCCCCCTGTCTGTTTGTGTGAAAATGTCGACAACTTGGCATGCAGATTGCAAACTTTCGAACAGCACAAAACCAACCCAAAAAAAAAAAGGAAAGAAAAATGAAATGAAAAATAGAAAAATGAAAATAAAAAAAAGAGCAAAAGAAATGAAATGTTGAGCAGATTTAAGTGGTACTTTGTTATGCATAAATAAAATGCTTGCAAACATCGTGGGCCAAGGCAAAAAAACATATTTTCAGTTTATTTAAAATAAATTTTACATTACTTAGCCATCCAGCAACAACAACTAAGCAGTGACACACACACACACACACACCATCTACACCCTCGCATCCGCATCCTTCATCATTTCTCCAAAAAAGTAATTTACGGGTTCCTCTAAGCAAGGCGAAACTTGGTTTTGAAGTTTGGTGGGGGTTTCCAGCTAGGCCCACAAGTCTAGGGCAAGCAGCCAAAGACAATTTTGTTTGGCACTAATTGAATGTAAATACAATTTTGCTTTGCTGTCAAGTCTTGTGTCTAGTCAACGGCAACGACAACGATGATGACGATGGCGATGACGACAACGACAAGAACAGCAAAGCTCTCAATGTTGACTGTATGTTAGTGCCTTATGCCTTATGCCAGGAGATGCTGGTGCCTGGCAATAAAACGAAACGAGCTGATTGTATGCTACAAACAACTGCAGTTGCAGCTGATGCAGCTGCTCCTGCTCAAGCTCCAGCTCCAGCTCCTGCTCCAGCTTCTCCTGTTGTCAATGTCTTTTGCTTTCCTACAACTGAACTCCTTGGTCTGAAGTGTCGTTGTAACGTTTGGCACACAGATCAAGTGCAATGGCAACGTGCAAAGTTGCAAAAAGCGCAAAAATCAACATTGTAAAAATCTTTTATTTAGTGTCATCATCAACGTTCTTGTTCTTCTTGTTGCTCAATTTCAGTTTGCAACCAGCATTCAGAGAGTCAGTCCTACATCTTGTTGCTCTGTGCCTATAAATTGATATTTACTTAAAATTTAATTACCAAAATTTATGTATACAAATTGTTTGTATTAGATGTGTAGTTACACAGGGACGGAGTTGCAGAGTGTAACAGAGTTGTATATTCCATTTGAAAGTTAAATCTAATAAAATTGCTTAATTGATTCAAGTACTCTTTAAAGTGAAACAAAATAAATGTTGAAAAGAAAGTTAAAAGAAAGTTGAAACTAAAAGATCAAAATATCAAATAAATCAGTCATTAAAATGATGTCTTGACTCTTTAACCAATTGGTTTAAATTTTTAATTCTTTTGAAAAGCTTCAAATTAAAAGACTCGCAGCATATCGAATAAAAAAATAATGAATTTCATGACTCTTATATATTTCTTAAGAAAAAAAATTGCGAAACAATGTTAATATTTAATAATGCAAAAATAGTCTTATATAAAAAAGGCATTGTTAAAACGTATTGATAATAGTTTTATGTATATTTAAGAATTCTTAATTCAAAAAACAACCCACTCCACAATGTATACATTGCAACAAAAAAATCACAATTCTACACCTACTCACAAAATGCACAGAATATAATGAGTTTGAATTGAATTGAGTCCCTATCCCTAAACAACACCAATATCGTCTCTATCGCCCAATTCTGCAAAGAAATAAACCTATATCACCTATACTTGGGTAGCTCATGACTGAGTGAGCCAAAGGAATGGCTCACTGAACTGAGCCACTGAGCTTGTTCATTCAATATGGCTCAGTTTGGCTCACTAGCTCATTTTAGCTCTAGTTCTTATGGCTCGTTTTGCGTTCTTGTCAATTGGCGATCGAAAAGTGAACTCACACAGTGAGCTGGCTCACCTCAATGACCTGCTTTTACCTAAGTATAATATCACCTATTGTAAAAAATATTACCTCAACACATGTAAATATAGCTTAATAAAAGAAACATAAATAGAATATAAAGAACTGTATAATATATAACTTTTACAACTAGCTTAAGACCATAGAAGTTATAGCTAGCATATGAATAAGAGGTATTTTATAATAAACTACTAATCATAGTTTAAATAAAAAAATAAATATTTAAGTATAAATAAGAAAGAAATCTAACAGAACTATTTTGTTTTCATGTTTATTTAGTATGTTTCCACTATTACAAATAAAGTGTTTCTAAGGTAAATTAATAAGTTTACTAGGGTAACTTATTTTTATTGCACAACTTTTAGTTTTCGTTCGTTTAAGAATTTCATCAGCTCCACATGCAATAGCATTTTAAAAGGGTCATTATTGCTGGTTTATTAGCATTTTGTAAGTTAAAACAGAAATTGCATACCAAAACCTTTTTTCATGTTATTAATTACTAATCCAGTTAAGTTCCATAAGTCTTTAAAAATAGTAAAATAAAATCCCAAGTTGTAATCATTTATTCTAATTTCTATTTCAAATAGTTTCAAAGAAGCAAACATGAAATATATTCCTGAAAATTTATTATTTGTCTATATAAACTAAAGCCGAAAATTGTTTTTTTTTTTTTTTCAACAGACAACTAAAAATGATATAAGGGACTAATTCAGTTGGGTTACAACAGTATTTAAAAATTGTAAAAAACAATAATTTATTCTAATTTGTATTTAAAATAGTTTCAAGGATGCAAAATGTAAACAAATATCGAATATATTTATTTAATGAAAGAAAATTTATGTTTCGTCTAAACTAAAACCGAAATGCAAGCTGATTTTTGGAAAGCAGATAAACATGAAATAAAATGAAATATTTGAAATAGTTTTAAAGAAGTAAACATGAAATATGTTCCATACTTACATATATTTATTTAAAAGAATGAAAATTTATGTTTTGTGTATATAAAATTTCAAAAAAGAATCTATTTTAAATTCACAAAGTAGTTGAAATTTGTAATTATAGATTGAAATAGTTCTAGGCAATGCATATCCAAAATAATATTAACAATTGCCTTAAATTCCTATAAATTTTAAGATTTTCTTTTATAGTTTTTCTTAAAACTATGAAATAGAAAATAATAGCAGTCAATTTGCATTTTCATATCAAAATGTCCTGTAGCGTTTTTGTTTAGCTTTAAAGAATTGACCCAGTTATTTTACTCTACATTGCCTATTCCGGCTCTGTATGTGTACATACTGCTTCTGTATGTGAAAACACTTGTCCTAGTGATGATGACTAAAGTAAACAGAGTTTCTTATATATTTAAAATGCTTTTATTGCCTAAATGCAACTACAAACACTTACATATGTCCTGTGGTTTATTTTTTTTTTTGCTCAGTTTAAAGTTGGCTAATAGCTATTGATATATATTTTCATTTAATAATATTAAAAACTTAACTTTAATTTAATTAATGTGCATTTGTTTTTTTGTTGTTGTTTTTAAATTGCATTTCAAATTGTTTGTCATGCATGCCACACCGCAGGTTTTATATAATTCAATTACTTTTGTGCGAACAATGTTCAATCTGGCATATATTGAATGGACCATGGCTAGCATGGAGGTCGTCAAAGGCCTACTGGTAAATATTCTGTAAAATTAAATTAAGTTTACCAAAAGCATGTCAAAGTATTTGGAAAATGCACTAGAAGTGCAACACAAAGGGCAGAGAGAAAGAGAGATAGAGCATGAGAGAGGCAAATAGTAAAAGATACATTCAACCTGGCTTGTTTTTACTTACAAGTATCTAAGTGTCTATTAAAATATGAAATTTGTGGTCAAACAAATGCATTAAATTGTCGTCTGTCTTTGAACAAAAAAAAAAAACAATAAACATTGTATTGCTTACTTTTTTAAGTTATTCTACAAATTGTTGTTTAAATATTTTAAATTTATATCAAAATGCTTGTTTATTAGAAACCTAATGAACTTCCATCAAAAAATTTGTTATTTAAAGAGTTATTTGTTGTAGCTTTGCATGTCCTAAGGTTATTTATTAAATCTAGCAAAAAGTTAAAGCAAAAGCACACAGGATAACAAGCTATTTGATGTATATATCTTTATTAATATTAAAATTAATTGTTATTGATAAATTGAAACGTGTTAATCACATAAATATTTGTATACATATCTATGTATGAATAATTATTGATTATTTTAAAAGTGTTTCATTAGTTTACATTGCCAATAAATAAATGCATTAAACTTACATTAAGATAAATGCTCAAGTTATTTGAATCATTTAATAAAGACTTTTAATATGTTTAGAAACTAAAATTGTCTATAAATATCAAAGAAGCTAACTTCCGCCTTGCCGAAGTTTGTATACCCTTGCAGCTTCACTGTCTTATTATTTTTTTTAAAAACGAATATTTAAGAATAATTGGTATAAATGTTTAACAAAATAAAAAAAAAAAAAAAAAAATTGCATATTTTACATGAGGTATCTCCACGTTTTGTTTATTAACTCCGTTGATAATTATCCGCTCTGACTAATTTTCAAACTTAACCTGCCTGATCGATTAAGAAACTTAGGGAACGATTCAAGTTATAGCCATGTAGTAAAATTTTAGGTCTACAATGTGATAGAAGCAGACAGACGGAGAGACGGACATGTCTCAATCGACTTGGCTGTTGATGCTGATCAAGAATATACATACATATACATATACTTTATGGGATCGGAAACGTATATTTCTATGAGTTACAAACATCTGACCAATTTTGTAATAACCTCTGCAAGGGTATAAAAAGTTCAAAAGAAACAACAACATTAGTTTATGTCCACCATAAAATTTTAAGAACTAGTAAAAACTTAATTTCATTTAATTACTCATTTAAGTAAATTTCATTTGTAAACTTTTTTTAGTGCAAAAGTTTTTAGTGACTCTCTAAAATTCTTTAATATTTTACCTTAAAAAATTGAAAGCATGTGAGTAATTAAACTCTTTCATATGCTTTAGCTTGTTTCAACAAACATTTTTGGAATAAATTTTTAGGCAAAATTGTTTTTCAAAGCTCTCACCTTACTGATTACTGTTGCAGTGGTTGCTGGTTACAAATCATGACGATTCATTTTTAAGTAGATCAGCACTTGTAAACCGTTTACATGCTCGTTAGCATTCGCAATTAGCACAAAATTTTCGACTTTTCATGGTATTTTCACTATGTGTATATATGTATGTATGTGTGTATGTGCTACAATTTCTTTAGTTTCTGGAAAATCGCCTGAAACTACTGTTGATGTATAGAATGAGTCCATGGTTTTGGCTTTGGGCGTTATGCCTCTTGGTTGTCTATCTCATGCAATCAAATCATCATCAAATCATGCCAAAATTGAGTTAATTCGTTGGCACAGTTCATCGCACATGGCTGGCGATACATATACACATTCATACATACATACATACATACATATATGTGTGCGGTTATATGCGTATACATATTTTGTCTAAAGCAAAATATAAATGCATTTTGTCACTGTCATAGGAAAACAACGGAACGATGGTTTTCTGCCTGGAAATATAAGCGATGCTTGATTGCGTTTCCGGTTTATGAAATTTTTGCGGTTCCCAATGCAATAATTTGTCGTGGCTTATGGTGACGTCATATGCAAGGCAGATGCAAATTCAAATGCAATTCCAGATTGCTGAATGAAATAAAGTGAAATTCAATGATGATGTTTCATATCGTTTGTCCATTCGTCATAGCAGAGAGTCTGTCTGTGTGTGTGTTAATATTTTGCCGATTGACATGGCAATATTTTGTCATTTGTGAAGCCATTATGAATATATTTATTAGTTTGTTGGCGTTTCGTTGATTGCATTCGTTTCTTTTCTATGTGCGAGTGCGAGTGTGTGTGTGTGTGTTAGCCACCATTCAATTTTCAATTCGTTTTTAGCATTTCATGTTAGCAGCTGGCAGCAAATTAAAGTGCAGGCAAGCAGAAATTCAATCTCTCGTTTGATTCCTTTATTTTTTTTTTTTTATTTTTTGCTCGTATTCTGTATTTGTTAACAGGCAAAAGTCCCTTTTTTGTGATCTCTTTCGCTTGCTGTCTCTGTCTGATTTAAATTACGGAAAGCGCACGTTTTATTGTTTGTTTCAATTGCCTGCTGACGAGCGGCAGCGGCAGGATGCGCAGGACGAGAACGTAATCAGCAAATGTGCCAAGCAGAGGGTCGGGTTGGACTCCACCTACCAAAAGAAAGAGACCTAAAAAGAAAACCCCAAAGAGACAGAGAGAGAGAGAGAGAGGAGAAGAAGAAAAAAAAAACGCACACAGAATTAGTTTAATTTGTACGAAATCAAGTAAACGTATGAGAAGGAAACATGCCAGCCAAAAGTAGAAATAGACGATAAAGAAACAGAGAATGAAAGAAAGAAAATGTCCAGAAAAGTGGCTTTGGACAAATTCTATTTAGCATTTTGCAGGACAACGAAATGTCCTGCTGGCCAGCAAAATGAACTTCGGCTAATTACTCAAATGCAAATTAAAATTCATGTCAAGCAGATTGGATTATCCTCACGCAACATTAAATGTCGCACTTAAGCAAAAGGCAAGACAAGACAAGGCAAAAGGTGCTTCGACTGCTGCCACAGGAGAAGGGGCGCCACCATCCAATCAGCCAGGCAGCCAGCCAGCCAGCCCAAGTCAAGGGCGTGAAAAGGCGAGTCGGGAAAACTGAGCAGCAGCAGCAGCAGCGCTCGAGAGAGCAACAAAGAAAAATCTCTTTTGAAATGCTAATGTAAAAATTCTTTAAAGAAAATTACGCAATACATTA
This sequence comes from Drosophila austrosaltans, assembly GCA_035045865.1. Taxonomy (NCBI): domain Eukaryota; kingdom Metazoa; phylum Arthropoda; class Insecta; order Diptera; family Drosophilidae; genus Drosophila; species Drosophila austrosaltans. Next base: position 8,098,829 of record JAWNOQ010000049.1, on the reverse strand, counting down.
TTTTGGTTTATTTTGCATTAAAAGTCAATTTAGTGTTAAGGCAGGGAAAAGAGCACAGCAAAAAGGAGAAAAAAAAAAACGAAACTGAATAAAAAGGACAGTCCGGAAAAGGAAAGAAGCAAAAACAAAAGTAAAACAAAACAAAAAAAAAAAAAGAGCTATGGAGCGTAATACGCGCAACAGGATTGGGTTGGGTCTTGGTTTTTTTTCTTTTTTTTTTTTTCTGGGGATCCGGTAACCTGGGCACTGTTAACTGGAAACGTTCTAAACGTGAAACGTGGACCGGCCATGACAACGCAACTAACAACAGTTTTTGGTACTCCGGCGTAAATAACAAACGGCCAAAAGTTAGCATTTTTATTTTGCATTTTAAGTTGATTTGCCGCCTGCGTGCGTGAAGCTGAAGCATCCATCCCCTCGGCCAAAGGGACACCCGAACCAAAAACGTTCACACATTTGTACGTTGATGATGGCCAATGCTGCAACAATGGGCATCATTTGGAACTGGAATATACTATATAGTGACTATAAAATTTTTTTATTTTCGTATTATTTTGATAGTCTTTTTATTGACAGTCTCTTGAAACAGTTAAGTAATTTTTATAGTTTTGGTTTTATAAACAAATCAAATTAATAGTTATGGTGATATCTGATCTTTTATTTAGAAAAATTTTTTAATTTTAATATATTTTGAGCATGTTGTTCTAAATATACTCTTGTTCTATACTTGTTCTAGACTTTTGGTTCTGTTAAAATAATTTTGCTTCAATTTTGTTTGTGCCATAAGTATTTTAGCATTTTACTACTTTTTTCTGTTTAAATAAAAATGGAAAATATATTTTTTAAAAATTTATATATTCGTTTTTTTTTGTCTTTGGCAGTGATTAGTGTGCAAAAGAAATTTTACCCAGAAGCTTTTAGAGCCATTTAGTTTTCTATATTATATGTACTATATGTAACCGATTTCGAACATTGTGAAATAACCTTGTAAGTCCATTAATTCTCTTTTGGCAAATGAGATTATATGCTATTCAGCACTTCACTTCACAATATGCAACAAAGACCATTATTATAACTGCTCTGACTACTCTTCATCATGATTTCATTTCTTTCATTTTATTTCAAGTTTGATGCTGCTGTTCTGTTTTTCTTTTTTTTCCCTCTTTTGGGTTTTTTTTTCTTTTACATTTTACCACATTTCCCACCATTGTGCGCCTTTTTGGGTGTCCTTTTTTCGTCTTATGTTTTGCTGTTGCCTGCCACTGCGGCACGCTGCTCTTTATCTATTAAAACGCCTCCAATTTGCATATTTCTGCAGCTGTAACAGCTGTCAACGCTGGACGATGAGGACATTGCCTCGTCGCTGGACTTATTATTACATGGGGCAACCAAAGAGGAGAAGAAACTGAAGGGCGGGGGAGGGTATGGAGGAGCTTTTGAGATAATGTTGCCGCCACCGCCGTTTTGTAGGGCCTGATGAGTGCGGGCAGTGAAGCGAGCAAATTAAAGCCTTGTCTGCATTAAAAGAGAGAGAGAGAAAAGAGAGAGAGAGAGAGTTCGGGGGGAATATAAGTATTTGCAAAAAGAAAACGAATTAATGTACAAGTACAAAGTTTATTGGTTTTTTCTTTTTTTAGAAATCGATTTATAGTACAATTTATCTCATATATGAAATTATCTCTTTTATAATTAATGACCAAAAGTGTCAATTGGCATTTTCCCATTCCTCAAGGACTTTTCAATTTGCCTTTAATTAAAGATTATGTAAGTAAATTAAGAATGTGTACAGCAGCTGAGGGGATAATTCTTAATTACTTCAATTAATGAGTTCATTTAAAACTAAATGTTGCAATCAAAAAGAAAAAAGAAATTTTAAAAGAAACGAAATGCATGAAACAAAATTAAAAAAGAAAATTATTTTTGAAAAGAGAAACATTTGATATCTATGTATACTCTATATATAAAAATAAAATGCTATTAGTTAGTCTCGCAAAAACTCAAGAACGGCTCGACTAATTCGGTTACTTTCGATTTTAAATTAGTCCAAGGAAGGTTTAACAGGGGAAAAGACTGGAATTCCTGGTATAATATTTTACCAGCGAGGAAGAAATAATAGAAGCAACTATTACCTAAATACCCAACGTAATAGAAGCAATGGACGAGATGATTATTATACAAACTAAATAATTAAATATTATTATAATAAAAATGCTGGCAATTATCTAAAAACCATGATTTCGTTTTCCCATGCAAAAAGAAATAGTCTATTGCCTTAAATTTTTGATTTTTACATTAAATCTATTTCCCAAATTCAATAATTTCTTTCTGTAAGGACGACGCATTGTGATATTATCAAAGAACATCGATTTTTTGAGAGTTCGATAAACATTGAGTAACAATTGTTCGGCTATTGACGAAATTCAAAACTATAAATCAGGATAATGTAATCAGACGGAGCTTTAAAGTTTACTCTAACTCAAACCAAACAACTGTAGGGTCATTCACATCGAACGGGTCATTAGGCTAAAAAAAAATTAAATAAATGTAAATATGAAATACTACAAAATACAAAGGAAACAAGAGTTTCCTTATACTACTTTGTTTTATATCAACATTAAAATCTTCTAGCCATGTTGATTAACTTATAGAAAGAATCTATATAGAAAGATCTTTATATAGCTTCATTTTCATCATAGCCCTTATCTAAGGCTATTTATCTTTTAAGAAAAAGGTTGAAAATGTACAAATGTACATACATATATACCCCTCGCTTGACACGGGGGTTACGTTCCTGGAAAACACTGTGTTAAGTGAGGTCTGGGATATTTACACTATTTTTAATAATAGTTGCAAAAACATAATTCTACAATAATCATTTCATATGATAAAACCTTAAAAGTATGTAATTCGTTTAGTAGTAATGAAAATCTAAGCCTTTTCCTATTAGTCATTTTTCAGTACTTGCAACTGAAACAGCAACAGCTATCTTGACAAATTATGCCTAGACTTAACTTCTTTAGAGCTTGTATTGTCTGATTGTGAATATTTCGATTCAATCTCAACCAATCCCATTGATAGTCATATCTTCAAATCCCATTCACCATATACATATGAGCAGATTCTAAAATATCAGTCAATAAATCACATCGTGTTAGATCGAGAGACGGTAGCAAATTTGTAATCGTGTAAGACCGAGCTAGTGTTAAGCGAGGTCCAAGTGTAGCGACCTTTCACACTATTTCTGTTCAATTTTTATTAAATCGCTTAAGCTAAAGCATTTCTTTTGTATACAATAAACATAAATCAGCTTTTGTTAGAAAAATAGAATGCTGCTAAAACTTAAAGCAGCGCTTTAACGCATTTAAATATCACAGAATAAAAAAAAGTTAAAAATAGAACAATAGAAAAATATTTTTTAGAATAGAGAAATATTTTTATTTATCTATGAATAGCTGCATATTTTAGTCTGTATAGAACATTTGAAGTATTTGTTTTTTGGACAAAACTAAATTCGCATTTTTTGACCTATTTTAACTTTAACAATTGTTAAACTATTAATACAAACGCAAACTCTTCTAGCATAGTTATCAATTATCTCTTTAAGATGTTTTCTCTTTTTAGCCATTTTCAAGAGGCACTTAACTTAGATAGCGCTTTAGCTTTGCCTTTATCTAAAGACCTTTCATTTTCATGCCCCCCACACCCCCTCTCAGCATGTCCCTGTTCGATAGGTACTTTGGTAAACAATTGTGGGAATGCACATTAACTTCCAATTATATGGCATTCAATACAAATCAGAGGTGGTCGAGCGAGTTGGTATACAACTTAATAGAGAGACAAAGACAAAGACAGACATAGAGAGAGAGAGAAAGATATTTGACTGTTGTTGGTGTTGTTATTTTGCCTAAACTGGCGGTCTGTTGACAACAGATTGCTTTGTTAATATTAATTTGTCATTAATTTGAACAATGAACAGTAGAGAATTGAGTGGCTTACAAGCGGCTTGTCTCGTTTAAAATGCATTGATAAGCCAAGTGGTTGCCTCAAGGATGCCTATGCCATTCGCTAGGATGTTTTCATAGTCGCCATAGTAGCAACATCAGATAAGTTTAATGCGCTTTAAACTGTTTGGCAAGGCGAATTGTGTGGGAGTCGGTAAAGGAGAATAAAAAGACCCAAAGGAAGGAGATGGAACGGAAAGTGTAGAGCGGTGATGGTCAATCCTTTAGACCCTTTTGAGAACTAAAGACAACTGTTGCTTGGGCACTTTGCCTGATGAAAGGGTAGCCGAGTGTTAGGTATTTTGCTTGTGGTCTAGAGCCACAGATAGATGGCCCTGCCGCACCTGTTTTCATTCATTCATTCGAGGGGCAAAATGTTGTTTTTTTTTTTTCCTTAATGCGGCACTTTGACGGACATACATATCTTAGAGGCAGTCGTCAGAAGATTTTTAAGCAGTCAGTCCCTTTCTTTCTTTATTTTTTGCCTTCATTTTTGCTGGCCAAACTTGTTTTTCTGATGTGTCGAAAGATTGGCATTGGCAACCTATTTCATTTTTACGCTTCAACACGGCCGGACTAGCCGTTACCATTGACTTGGTACTTAAAAGGTATCGTGGATTGCAAGTGTTTCGGTTTATTTTTCCCATCTCTTTGCCTTATTTTTTTTTTTATTTATTTTATTTAACGCTATTTCTAGTTGCTGAATTCACATGCAAAACCGCCGCATCGGAATCCACAAAGCGTAAAAATGTTGGTATAAAGCTTATATGCTGGGGCTTTCATTCAGTCAGTTTAGTTCAGCTCTATGCCAAACCCAAAACCCAAACCCTACCCCACATCACTTCTATTCATGAAAAGCAAAAAATTGTGTGTGTGTGTTTTCAATGCAACTTTAATAGCCTGCTGCTGGCCTGACCAGTTTTTACTCTTTGAATAGAACAGAGAGTGAGAGGTGTTATCTGATTGCCATTTTCCACAGTCAAAGTAGAAAGGCAACAATTTCTGAAAAGGCCAGGCAGAAAAATGACACATATATACTGTGTACAAATCAAAAAGTTGTTTTCATGCCTTCAAAAAAAGAGTAAAAGATAATCCTTATATTTTGCTTCTCTCTAATGAAGTATGTATACTAAAAAATGTAAACTATGACTTTGCTCTGGGGGTATATTAAAAAATTTTAATTTAAAATGCTTAATTAATTTGTAAAATAATCAAAATTGATCAAATGTCTTGATCAATGATTCTTAATCAATGAGTTTCAGTTCAAAAGTTGGTTAAAATTCCTCAGAGAGTTGTTAAATTGATATAGAAAATTCTTTGAATATTGTGCAATCCAATAAATAAATCAATTATTATTATAATTAATCCTACAATTTATGTAAATTCTCATTTTACATTATACATTCTTCAACGTACAGCCAGGATGGACAAACTTTTTGGTTTTATAATGTTTAAAGTTTAATTAAATTATTAAGCAAACATTTTCAATATTTGCCATCAATTATGCATTTTGTTTAGATTGATGATGGCCTTAATAATATTTGTAACAAATCAATTTCATTTGACTTGCATATTTAGTAAGATTAACAAAACAATTGTATAATTATGTCAATGTAGTAATATTGATACCAACTTTGTTTCATATTTATAGTGTACAAAATGATTCGAATTTTATATATTACAACTTAGTTTTTCCAACTCTTTTTCTAAATAGTTGATTTTTCTGTTTTTCTTTGACCAATGTTTGTTTGCTTCCTCCTACACTGAGCAAAAAGAATGCAACGTATGAAACATTTCATTTGGGTTCAACGGTGCGTATGAGCAATGTAAGTTGTTTAAAAGTCACACTAATTAAACGACACTTGGCTTTGGATATAGACACACACACACACACACACATACAGACAGCTGGCAGTTTCTCTCTGTGTCTGTCTGTGAGTGTAAAAGCTTACAGTATCGGTAATTGAAATCTGAAAAAGGAGTCAACTCTTCGTCCTGTCGTCTGTACTTTGTTTCTTTTTTTTTTCTCTTCTGTTCCTATAGTAGCTTTCATCGTCATGGTGCTATTTGCTTAAGCTGCGAATGCACTTGTTAACATTGAGCTAAGCAAATAATGAGGTGGGCTACACACACTAGCACAGAGACCCACACATATAAGGGTAATGAATAGAAGGACTAATCGTTTTCAACTGCATTGCAATTAAGCTTGTCAAAGGACCATTTGCTAGTTCTCAATGCTATCAAAATGAAACATCTGTCGACTCTCTTTTTCTTTTTTTTTTTTGGTTAGTTTTTTTTACTTTTTCTTTACTTAAATTTTTGGTTTATTAAACAAATGGGGCACCCAGACCACCATAGTAACCACCTGCAGTGGCACCATAGCCACCAATATACGATGGATATCCACCGATACCATAACCAGCTCCATAACCATATGGACGTCCATAATATCCACTGCCGTAGAGACTGCCATAACCTAAATTGTAGGGACGTAAACCAGCGGATCCATAGCCACCGATTCCACCAATTCCTCCATAGCCTCCAATGCCACCCAATCCTCCATAGCCGCCATAACCTCCATAACCTCCAATGCCACCGATTCCTCCATAGCTTCCAATTCCACCAATTCCAATGCCATTATAGTAACTACCAAATGGATATGTTATTTGTCGTGCCACACGTGATCCTTGCTCCTTAGGCGCATTATCCTGATTGGCCTGCAACTGTGGCTGGCCAACTGTTGCCACGATTAGCAGTGCATATATTCCATATAAAAAGCAGATACGCATTGTTTTTTTTATTCTCACTGAATAAGAAGATATATGTAGATACCGTTTGGTCTCTGGCAAAGATGCGAAGCCAACTGTGACCCGTCCAGGTTATGCTTGGACCATTTATAGCCTAGAACTTTGTGCATAAAATAGAAACTTTTGTTTCTTTTCAGTTTGTTTTTTTTGTTTTTTTTTTTTGTTTTGGTTTGTTGTTGTTGCTTGTTAGCAAAATTAGACGCTAATGTAAACGTCATAAAACAAACTATTAAAATATGCGAGTGCCGTCTAAATGGAACAAAAACCCAATTCATATGCCCAACTCTGGCCCTGGCCATTAAGTCGCACGCTAAGTGGCGTTCATGAAATCGAATGGCCCAAAAAGTGGAAGTTTAAAGAGCAAAACATTTCACTTTGGTGGCAAGTTGCCGGGTGAGAGCAAAACTCTATGTATGGGTGTGGGTGCGATGGGGGATTCAAGTTTCAGGTTGCGGTCAGGTAAGCTGTGTAAATGTGCTAATTTCATTCGAAGGTTAGTTATGCCATTGACCACCACCAACCGCCACCACCACCACCAACCGCCGACGTCATGAGCTTCGCACAACTTTTCGGTACGGTAAGTGTGAATTGCTGTTTGTTGTTGTTGTTGTTGTTTGTCTGTCCGTCCGTCCGTCCGTCTGTTTGTTTGTTTGTTTGCTTACCTGTTTTGCCCATATTTGTTTGTTCTATGTGCGGCCAGGCCATTAACAATCCTCGAATATAGCAATATATTGCTCTATTTATTGCGGTTATTGGTCGCATATGTGTCTCTATTTTCATTAAATCGCTAATCCATTGCCTAAACCTAAAACCTAAACTATGTTTTTAGCTAAAAATGAATGCTTACCCTGTGGCATTTTACTTATTATTGATTTAAAAAAAAAAAAAAAAATACTCACATCAAACTGTCGGAGAAATTTTGATTATTCAAATTGAATGCTTGGTCAGTTTTTTTCTTTTTGTTCTTTATTTTTAGAGCAGCGAAAAAGTGTGTCAATTAACGACGTCAACGTCAAAAATTTTAGTAGACATTTTGTCCACTCCAGTCAGTTGACCAGTTTTCCATCATCAAGAGAATAAATTAAAAAAAATTCGCCAACACTAAAGAATGTGAAAAATTTAGTTTAATTATGATTGTCATAATTAACAAGCTGACAAAAAGAATGCCAGAGTGAAAAAGAACTAAAGACAAGTGACAAAAGTTAAAAAGAGAGAAAGAAACTTTTTAGAGGGTTGGTCAAATATTTAGTCACACTCTCAGTTTTTAGTCATGCAAAACCGGTTAGCATTTTAGTCAAATTACTAATTAACATACCCAAGAAATATTTATGAATTAAAATGAAGGGCGTAGAGTTTATTTTTTATTTTGTTTTTTTTTTTTTTTAATTTGTACAACTTTATAATTAATTATGATGTTTGAAAACTGATAAGAAGTTTGACCTGTATTAATAATGTTAATTATTTTTTATAGCTTTCAGAAATTTACTGAATCTGGTTTTAAGCACGCATAATATTTGTTTGCTTTTTTACAATTACGCATTATGCTTAATTATTAAAATTATATATTCATTATTTACAATTTTTAGTTTTTTTTAATTCATTTTATAATTCATGGTTTGATGTAGAGAAAAAAAAAAAAATAATCGAATTTGAAGTAGTTGATTTTTTATATATTTGAACTTTTTTTTCGTTCTTTCTTTATTTGAAATCTGTCAGAGTGACAATCATTAAATGTTGTATCTACGCCTCGACGAATAATTATTTAAAGCTTCACAAAAGGAACTAATATATTTAAGTTAGTTTACGAAATTTTAAATCTAGACTATAGATTCTAGAGGATATTCAGGTTCAGTCTTCTCGTGGCAGTGCCATTGTCTAGTAGATTGATGGCAAAGTTTTTATTTCTTCGGCGACGAATTTGACCTTAGTTCTTCAGTAATCACCTTATTTGTTATCAGGTAATGGGCGTTTGAGATCTCACGTAGCACTTTGGCTTGGAACTTTTGAATAGTCTCAATGTTTGTTTTGCTAGCCGTGTCCCATATTTGTAAGCCATACATCCTATATTTTAACTTACACAACTTTAATATTTATAACGAAGAACTTTTCAAATCATAAGCTGAAAATTTTCCAAAATATTATAGTTATTTTAAATTCCGTTTTGAGAGTTTTATGTTATGTATAATATGTGTATCCAAATAATGGGTTAACATTTGGCTGTTTTAAATATGCAATATAAATCTTGAATGAATAATTAAGTTAAATTACTATATCTAAAAAATAATTTAGAATTTTAGTAACAAAATTAAATTACTATATCAAAATAATAATTTAGAAAATGCAAAATATTAATAAACAAATTAATTGAATTTATGTAATTCCCTTGAATCAATCGAAAGTAATCAGTGAAATCATTTTTATTAATTGTTCAAAACATTTTACTTTATTAATTCATAAAAATGATTTCACTAATTACTCTCGATTGATTCAATGGAAGTAATTAAACAATAAAATAAATACTATAAAAACACATAATAAAAATTTTAAACTAATATATGTAAATACATACCATTAGAAAATACAAATCAATTTCCAAAATATTTATATTATTTCGTTAAAAAAATTTCTCCAAAAATGTAGTCTAAAGTAATAATAAAAAGTTTTATATTTAATTTAATTGGCAAAGTAAGAAAGCGATTAAGAAAAAAGAGAGACACAAAATTAAACAATCAGACAAATTTACAATTAACTTATTATTATTAAAGTAATATTTCTTTTTAGTTTTAATATAATATATTATTGATATTATTTTTACTTTACCTTTTTGTTTTTCGAATAATGTCTATTTGTTTCTTTTTTAATTTACATTTTATATATAATTTATATTCGTGCTGCTTGATCCTATAATTATAAGATATATTGTACATTTTTTATTTGTTCTTCCTACTTCCCAATTTAAAATGTATAAAATAATGAAAATGGGTTACAATTAATTAAAAAAATAATTAGAAATTTCTACTTGAACAACTAGTCAATAACATTAAGCATACCTGAATATCAATCAATGCGTTTTAATTAATATATTTCCTTTTTTGTCTTTTTGTTCTGTGAAAAATGAACCTTGAAACGAAATCTGATAAGAACCACTTGTGTCTGGATTGCACCCAAACCCAAGGAGCAGATTGATTGGCCACTTGTCTGGATGTGTTTTTATCGTTGTATGAGTCAAGAAACTTGAATATTTTAGGTATTTGAATAGCGTAAGTGGCCAGACAGACGGACAGAGGGGTAATAGATACATAGATGAAGGATGGAGTATGATGGAGATGATAAAGTCCAGACCAGAGTCTAGTACAAGCGGCCACTTGGCCAGATGCCCTTAAAGCTTCTAGTTCTTGAGTTCTTCATTTCATTTTCCTTGGCTAATAGGTTTTCGTTATTATTATAGCTTAGGCAAACTGTTGTTTTTGTTAATGCTGTTGTTGTTGTTGTTGTTTGCGCTTAGCCAGATAGTTAATACAAAATGTTTTTGCTTGGGGTATACATTTCACTTGGGAACCACTCGCAGCAACTTTGATGGTTTTTCTCTTAGACTGAACCACTTTTAGTTTTATTTGACTATATTTCCTACCACTTGAAACGAGTACCGATAAATTTGAAGTCATACATATAAATTGAAACGAGCTGAAAGAAAACTTTTTTGTTGATTGGATAAGTTGGTTAATTTTCTATATATTATTCTTTGCCACTCCCTTGATATTGTCCTTGGTAAATAAGGGTAAATTAACTTCCCTACAAATACGTAATAGAAAATTGGCAAGTCTTAGAAATAAGGTCAAGTAGACAAACGTATTTGTATATACATATGTATGTAGTTGAGTATGAACACTTGACTTTTGGAAAGAGGAAAGTTCTTCTAAAGCTAAAGTATAGCACAATAGTTTAATTGTATTTATCTTGTCTTTTATTTCAGTTGCTTTCGATCGTAGTTCAATCTATCTAATCTAAATTTTTGTTTTATAAATCTAACTTAACTACTTTACATCTCATTCATATTGTTTCCATGTATTTTAATATACATATACCTATATATTTATTTATTTTTACAGTCGTATTAATCTTTTGCTTAATGCTTCTTTTCCTTTTTTAATTAATTTTCATAAAACAAAATATATTCATTTCCAATTGCAACTATGTAAGCTAATTATACAATTACGCCAAATTAAACCTGTAAACATAAATGAAACTAAATTTACAGCATTATTTTGTTACATAATAATTTAAAAAAAATAACTATTACCATTGCTTTTTATCAAATTCCTGTAAACTCTCAACTCAACAAACATGCAAATGTTTCATATATAGAATAATTAGCTGATCATAAAAAAATTGCACAAAATCGCTTGAGGTAACTGTTGAACTTTATTTTTTTAGTATTTACATATATACTTTTTACAATGCGTAGAAATAGTTTTTAAATGCATAAAGAGATATAAGAAAAAAAAGTGATTGACACGCTTAAACTTTCACAGATAGAAAAAACTTTTTCTGCGATTATTTATTAAACAATTTTAAAATGAATATTATTATTTTTTAACTTCATAAGTGGCTTTAAGCCGTATAATTTTTATATTTAAGTAATTGCAAAATTGAAATATTATTATAATTTGTTTAAATCATTATACAAATTTAGTCAAAACTTTTTTATGAACTATGTAAGGGACTATATCTACTTGTAAGCCCAAAAAATCGTGCTTTTTTGAAAATTTTTTGTGATTGAATGAAAACATAAAAAAAATGATCATATAGAAAATTCATTGAAATTTTTGAACTGGTTATGGTTTTCAAAAAATATTTGAAAGCGTAGCTCCTACAGGACATCTTCTGGAGGTCCTCCGAAAAAAGGTGTCTTGCGGTGAGCAGGATATCTCTGGTCCAGATTATCCGAATAGAAAAAATCGAAAAGATTTATTAAAAGAATAGATGAGTACAGGTAATGATCGAAGAATTAGTCAAAATTTCGATTTTTACCAAAAAAATTTTTTGACTTTGAAGTGGCTTAAAAAATTGAAATAATTTTCAGAATCCTTTTTCCTTCGATAATTACCTGCCAAAAATATCTAACAATATTGAGTGAAAATTTCAATCTAATCGATTAAGCCGATTCCAAAAAATCTTGCTCACCGACTAATATTTTTACACAATATTTTTAAATATATGTTCATTCAATATATGCAAAAATTTTTTTATTTTTTTTTGAACATTACAAGTAGATATAACCCCTTAAAGAGATTAAAAGTCTTAGCTTTCGATTTTAACTCTGAGGCGTTTATAATTTATACATTTTTATATACTTTAAACAAAATGTAATATTTTTTGTACGCCCACGAAATTGCCCCTCTGTTTGTTTAAACTGCCAACAGTTCCGACAGTCAAATAGCTCGGCATCACACTAGACAGAGGACTCAATTGGAAGCCCATATTAAGAGCAAGAGAACATAGCTTAATTTAAAACTGTATAAAATGAACTGGCTACTTGGTGCTAAGTCACACCTCAGCCTGAACAACAAGCTTTTACTATATGAAAGAATCCTGAAGGCAATTTGAGTATATGGAATTCACCTGTGTGGCATAGCGTACAACTCCAACATCGAGATCCTCTAAAGATTCCAAAACAAATTACTACATAGGTTCGTAAATGTTCCGTAGTAGTTTATCGGAAACTCGATCCTATATAGAGACCTGGAGATGCCCTTTAGGAAGACCAAAATTCAAAGGCTAGACTAGAGATCATGAAAACTATTTGGCACCTAATCTACTGGACAATAGTCAAAAAATCAGGCGACTTAAAAGAAACCATCCACTTGATCTCCCATTGAGACCGCCAGCTGACTGGTAGAACTCTAGAAACGGCCAATATTATTTCACTCAATCTTAACTTTCAAAAAATTTGTTTATTTTGTAAATGAATTCAAACTTATAAATTAAATCATAATGGTATAAAAGCAGGGCATAATCCTTTCAAATATCTCTATATATAATGTGAATATATCTTTTACTATTGCTCCTTTGCCATTAAAGGGGAAATGGTAAAGTGCCTTATCTAACCTTTAGCATCGCTACTTAGTTGTGAAAGTCGTTTAAGATTAAACGTTAGCTGTAAAATTTCACTCTTTTGACAAGCGGCCTTTATTGTTAAAAAATTAACTCGGCTTTAAATTTACGCCTTTTGTTATCCCTTGACCCTAGCATCGTGGATGGAGGACAAATTCACACAAACACACCAATGTATGTATGTGTACGCCCACAATTACGCCCACTTTGATAAAAGTTTTTCGTTTTTAGGTTTTTTTCTTTCTTTTCTCTTTTTTCATTTTGTTTGGAGTGCCACCGTTGCTTTGGCCGTGTATGGAGTAAAGGATAAAGAAAAATGCTTTTGCCTCTTCGTACACAGTCTTTAACACTGTTACAGAAGATGAAGGTTAAATAAGTCACTTGGCCATGGCGAGCGTTTTGGAGAGTTTAAGAAACATTTTGATTTTTCATATATTTTATTTTTATACGGAAGCATAACTCAATAGTCGGAAACTGAAAGCGTAATGGTTATTAGAGCATAGTTCCAATCGAAAGTTGTTCAAATGTTTCGTAGAGAGAATATTATTATGGATTCCTTTGCATTTTATATAAATTATGTTGTTTAAAATATAAATATTTATTTGAAAAAAAAAAACAATAGAAAAGTATTTTTAAAAGAAACTTTCATATGAGCAAAAGAGATACGTTTTGAATGTTTTGAATCGTTTTTCATTTTATGTTAAAATATCATTTAAACTTTGCTTTAAAACTAAATAGTTTGGTACTTATTTAGTTTAATGATTTTCATTGCCTTTTCTTAGAATTCTAGTTTTGTTTTAGTTTTTAACCTTTTGTTTTAGTTAATTTTTCTGTTTGAAGAGTATTTCAGCGTCAGTGTTTGCTTCTTATCCTTCTTCTTATACTTTTTCTTGGCTATTTCGGCTGAGTTGTTCTTATCGGAAATCGTGTCTCAATAAATCTAAGGCACCTCCAGACACAATCGTTTGCCCCCATACCCAGGACACGCCCACACAGCAGCAGCAGCAGCTGGATGCTGGCAGCATTGCCCAAAGGCACGATGGCAGCAAAAGCTGTTCTAACTGATTATCCTTGTTGACCGTTTTAGGCAGCAGTCGCAGCTGATTGATTTGTTATTGAAAATATTATAGGCCTGACCCCCACCCCCCTATATTGTATCACCCCATACCACAAAAAACCTCTGTAGAACAGGAAAAAAAAATGAGAAACTTGAGAAGGGATAGGGGAAAACGGGGAAGCAACCGAAACGTGCTCACTGGGATACGCTTGAAACTTTTATAACTTTATGAGGGCGTTGTAATTTGATATCGCAAACTTTTTTTTTTTTTTTATTTTTTATTGCCTTTTATAGCCTTATAATTTGGCCGCGATGTTGTTGTCGATTTTGCCACAACAGAAGCTGGCTCTGAGGTTGATCCTGACCCAACGGCCGTCTGTTTTGCCAGCTTTTTGTTTACACGTTATTTATGGCTTATAAATACGTATTATTTGGCCAAGAACGGGGGGCGGAAAGAAGTGTCGCTTGGGGCGGCTTTATAAATTGTAAACAACTCACATGTGACCTGTCTCCTCTCTATGAATGAAATCTCTTAATGAGCATTACAGATGATAATGAAATTACGTATACGTATATAATTGGATTAGAGCTGCTTTACCACTTTGGAAAAACCAAATGATACCCAAGGGTGAATGCTAGCAAAAGGCATATGACAAATGACAGTTGATTTGTCATAAAAAGGAGAAAAAAGATTTTAATTTACATTTATATTTATGTGATAATAATGGTTTAATGGACTAATGGATCTTTTTAATTTGCATTCGTTAACTGAGGAGCAAGCAGCAGTTCTTTTTATATTCCCAATATTATTAAAATATGGAAAAAGGTTCCAATTGTTATTTAAAGAATTCATAATAAAAAAATTATATAAATTTATATACTAAATATATGTATATTATATATTATACATAATAATTTTTTTTTGAAAATTTTTTTATTAGTTTATTACACTTCTTAAACTAGCAAAGGTAGAAACTGATTTTAGTTAACTTAGGATTAGAATTGTAGTAGAGAATATTCTATTATAAAGCTCAAAGACTACAGAAAATTGAATTTTGTACTTGGATTTGATCAATTTGAGATTTATAAACGATATAGAAAATTGAGTTTTAAGACATTTACATATAGAAAAGAAACATTTTAGGTACTAGGATTTGCAATCAGATCTATAAGAATTGGAATACAGTCAGAAGATATTAAAAATTGAATTTGGAAACATTTTCGAACAGAGCGAACTCATATTAGGTATTTGGATTTGCAGTCAGATCTATTAGAATTCACACACATTTAGTTTGTGAGATATAGAAGATATTGAAAATTGAAATTTAAAACTTTTTTGAACAGAATGGAGACATTTTAGATATATAGATTGGTAGTCAGATCTATTAGAATTCGCTTACAATCAGTTGATGTAATATGGAAGAAAGAGAAAATGGAATTTTAAAACATTTGCGAGTAGGAGACATTTTAGGTTCATTCAATTTATACTCAGATCTATTAGAAGTCGTCTCCAAACAATTTGAGAGGTAATGATAAACCATTTTAGTTCTAATAAAAAAGAATTTCACATAAACAAAATAGTTTATAGTCAATGTCAAAAGGGTATAAAATTGCAATCTTATTTCTATAAGTCATAAAAATAGATTAGTATGTATACTCGAAGTACTTTTTAATTGTGATCAACAAGCATCTTAATGGTTTATTCATGTAGCAAATATTTTACCTAATAGGTACCAAAACAAAAATTACACATATTTCAAAATCTTCTTGTGGTTTTTTTTTGTTATTTAATTTTGGCTATTTGCGACTTCTCTCCCGAAGTGGTACACATATCATACATAATTAGTTAAGCGGGTGGGAATGTGAGACCAAAAACAGGTTGTTGACTTTGTTTTTTATTTTTCAATTTCTTTTTTTTTGTTTTGATTTTTTTTTTTGGTACCTCGGGTCTTTTTTTTTGTTTGTTTGTTAAGGGGCAATGATTTGGTTGTTTTTGTTAGAAGCCTGCGGCATCTTGTTAGCTAAAAAGGGGGAATTTTTCTTGGCCATTTGATTATGCTTAGGAAATTTAATTGCTTGAGAACGTCATTAACTTGTTTAGAACATTCCAGTCATCTTTTGGGATTTCTGCTGGCTAGATCAACTCCTATATAAGAGGCGTTGTTGTGTAGTCGCTAAACAGCAGAGCAATGCGCATCTTACACTCGAATCTATTAGTGCTAAGTGCTGGGCTGCTGGTCCTTTTGACAGTGGCAACGGGACAGACCCAGACGAAAGAGGATGTACAGCAACTTACTTTGGCGGATGTAAATCAGGCAAATGAACAGCAGGAGATGCCGGGTGTACGCTTGGCGAGACAGTTTGGATTTGGTGGTGGGCGTCGCAGAGGTTTTGGTGGTGGCTTCGGAGGACGTAGATTCGGATATGGAGGATTCGGAGGTGGGCGTAGATTTGGAGGACGTGGCTTCGGTTTTGGTGGCCCACGTTTTGGTGGCTTCTATCCGCCACCGCCGCCTCCACCTTTCTTTGGCGGACCATTTTTCGGCTGAGTGTTGAAATTTAAATGACTCTGCAATATGATAAGACCAATGAAATGCTATTAAATTAGGAATAAATTTAAATGTAAACGTATAAAACGTGTTTTGCATATGTCACCAGTTATCGATTTTGGAGGGAGGGGCGCAAATATATAATTAATTTGATTACCTATTCTAGGCAATATATGTAGAGTGAATATGGTTGCTGATTGGAAATTATATAGTTTAAATTTATAAGGCCAAAAAGTAGAAAGGAAAGTCATCTAATTAAATACTGTTGACATATTAAACTAAGTTCAATTATATTGGATATATTGGATATATTGGATATTTTGTTTGACAACAAACTTTTTTCTCATATTCTAGACTGATTATTTTGTGCCAAAGTTTCTATACCCTTCCAAACTGTCTATTGACAATTAATTATGATGAAATAAAACCATTAGATTAATCATACCATAAATTTTTGTTGTCCAATTGTTCCTATAAGGGCTATAGCATATAGTCGAACGATTCTGCTGAAATTAAAAATAAATTAAGTGACAATTGCTTTTAAAATAACCAAGTTATTGCATTAAAACCATATTGGCCAATGTAGTCAACCGATTTCCATAAAACTTGACAAATATGTTAAGAAGCATAAACTAACGGATGCCAAATTTTGTTGAAAAGCAAAAAAGTGATTGGTGTTAAACCCTATTCCCAACCGATCGTTCCTATGGGAGCTATATGATATAGTCATCCAATCGGGATGATGTCGGGGTTCAAAGTTTGAGCTTTGTAGCTCTAAAGGTTTTGGAGGAGATTGTGTTGACTCAGACAGACGGACATGGCCATATCAATTCAGCTTGTCGTGCTAATCATGAATATATATACTTTATAAAATCGGAAATGGTTCCTTCTATTGGTAGCAAACTTCTGCCTTGCAAGGCTATAAAAAGATACAAGATTATTAAATTACCTTAGTTTTGGGCAAATTTAAATATAGTAATTCAGTTTTTATTTATTTTAGAG
This sequence comes from Drosophila austrosaltans, assembly GCA_035045865.1. Taxonomy (NCBI): domain Eukaryota; kingdom Metazoa; phylum Arthropoda; class Insecta; order Diptera; family Drosophilidae; genus Drosophila; species Drosophila austrosaltans. Next base: position 8,081,299 of record JAWNOQ010000049.1, on the reverse strand, counting down.
AATAATTTGCATAGAATGATAGAAAGTTAGTTGGTTAATTAGATGAACTTGGCTATATAAAATCGGCTATAACTAATGACATCAGAGCGAATCCTTTCTTCCCTTGTGGACACTTTATGATTTCGAAGGCGAATCATTTCTTTTCCATGTCTCCCTTTTCAAAGAGACGAGTCGAAGTAGACAGTGTAAAAATTAACCATTTTTTATAATATTTTATATTTGTAATGTGATTTTGTGGGATTTTTACATTTCAAGACTATTATGACATAGACCACTTCTATATAGTATGAATTATTGTTTTAAGTGGGGATTTTCTAAATTTGAATTTACTTGAGAAAATAAATCAATTGTTTGCCGTTTTAAAAGCCAATAGTCATCTTATCATTTATCATTATTTGACGCCCACACTACAATTAGTAAGTACATATAAGTATATATAAGCCTAGCTTAGATCGAAGATTTTAGTTCTAAATGCTACGCCAATGGCTTTTCTTGTGGCTAAAAGCAAAGCGGATATCTTACACCAACTGATATAGTCGGATGTAAATTAAGCACCGGAGCCGTAGAAGATGCCAGGTCAAACTGCTAGGAGGCAACTATCGATGGCCTAATACCACCAACAAACAATGGAGGCCAAAGACGAAATGGAAGTGGGAGTATAAGGAGGCATCTATAGATGTAATGGATTGTTCCACTTGATGCAGCAGGGTAAACATTGCTTTTTTTTTGTTTGCCTTTTTGAACGTAAAGTGAATGCGATGTGTGTGTGTGTGTGTGTGTATGTATATTATGATATCAAGATAAATCTGATGAGCTGCTAATAAATCAAAATAAGCTTTTTGCTCTAATTACATGGGTTAAGTGTGAAACTTGTTTCGAGTGTGTGTGTGTGTTTGCGTGTGTGTTAGAATATGTGAGTATCATCAGCATTAATATAAATATGCCAGTTTAGACTTGGAAGGTATTCAGTTTAACCCAACAAGATGCGTACTTTAACTTGCTTGCTCCTGCTGACTGCAAGTGCTTTGCTTGCCATCATTCAGCTGTCAGCAGCAACGGAAGCAGATTCACAGGAATCCTCGCTAATGCCAACGGAATCCGATAAGGAAACATCAGAGGAACTGGAACAGGCACTAGAAGATGCTGAACGTGTGCGTCGTCAAATCAACTTTCAGCGTGAGACCATAAACTATGGAGGAGGAGGACGTGGTGGATTTTATGGACATCATCATCATCATCATCACCGTGGACCCTATGGTGGACCATTCGGTGGACCATATGGTGGACCTTTTGGCGGGCCATTCGGAGGACCTTTTGGTCGTCACCACCATGGACCATTTGGCGGCGGCTACCGTGGACCTTATGGTGGTGGTGCCTTTTTTGGTGGCGGCTTTTACGGTTAAAGAAAATGATGTCAAACGATTTCCAAGGGGCAACAAAATAAAATCAAGCATTCATTAAAAAGAAAAGAAAAGAAAGAAATGGAAAGACCAGCAGAAAGAGCAACAACAGTTAAGGGTTAGAAATTATAAAAAATTTTATTTCAAATCACGTTGAGTGACATGCACAGACAGGACAAGAAACTTAATCAGCAATGTTAACGATGTCAAGACTGGCGGGCACACAGCCGGATGTCATACTCGTGCCATAAAATGGTTACGTTCCGACTCGTATTTTTACCATACCCTTTCCCTAAGAGGTGTTTATTCATTATGGTCAGTAGTTTGCATTAGAATATAAAAGGAAGCAAACAAATGATGTAAAGGGTATTGGATCTCTAACGACTATGAATGTCGTTCAAGATCAACAAAGATTCTCTAATCAAAGATCTATGCGACTAGGATAAATTAAAGTAGGATCGGTCTACAATATTATAGAGTTCTCATAAGAACGATCTTTCGAATATAGATTTCCTAAAAACTTTCTCATTACATCACTAATTTGGTTATAATCATGTTCCTTAGGTAAATTAGATAGACTAATAGGGTATATAGACTTCGGTCTAAGTAAGTTCAAATCTCTAGTACTTTTTTTTTCTAATTCATATGCGTTTCAAGTTTTAATTACGTGGGAAAAAAGCGAATGAACAAACGAGCTGCTGACAAGAGACGGACGAAAAGGACAACCGACCACCAGCAACCAACATTCAGGATATCTTGACTGAGACTGACTGACAGCAGGACAGACGGATAGACTGACAGATGGACGGACACACACAGCAACAGCAGCAGCAGTAGAAGCAGTAGAAGCAGCAGAAGCAACAGCAACATGAAAATAACAAAATACGCCCAATCAGCTCTGTCAGAGTCATGAGAGTGGGAGCGGAAGCAGTCACAGAAGGAATGGCGGGCAAACAACAACAAAAAAAAGGGCGAAAAAATTAAGTAGCGAAATCAGCGGGCAAAAAAAAAAAGAAAGAAAAGATGAGAAAAAAAAAGAAAGGAAGAACGAGACGAGCGTGAAGTACAGAGTACAACACAACACAAATAAAACAGGATAAAGGCGTTGCATGCCAAGAATAATCCGTGCAACGTAGGAGGCAAAAGAAAAATGGTAGCACGCAAAAATTGTGAACTCACTTGACGTGGCTCATTCTGGTTGAGATGGCCCACATCTCTTTCATTTTGCACTCCCTCCCTCCATTCTGTCCCTCTCAGTCTCTGCTTCTCACTGTTTCTCTATTTTCTACGTTCCTCTGGCGGGCGGCATGACGACGTCATTTGCCATTGACAGAATTGTGGGAGTTAGGAGCAGGCATTGCTTGTTAACTGCGTGCGGCGGACAAATCAGCGCTCCAGTCGTGGCTTAAGCAAAAGATGTTTGCCCCAAGCATAAATATGCACGAGCTGACCAGATGGCAACCAAAATTGTTGCTCCTTCCCAACATGGTCTATGGCAGAGTGCGTGTTTGTCCTGCTGTTGCTGCTGCTCGTGATGCTCCTGCTGCTGCTGCTGTTGCTACTGCTGATGATGTTGATGATGGTTTGGCGTACGAACCAGGAGTAGGAGTAGCTGTAGGGATGAACAAAATTTCCTAGTAATTAACAATTACCATGATGTGAATGAATTTTTGCCTTAGTCGGTTACTGCCGCTTGAATGCTTGGTTAACGGACTGCTTGAGTGACGTGACAGCTGCTATCAGAGTGCGGTATTGTGTGTCTGTCTATTTGAGATTACTTTTTTCCTTTTCTCTCCATCAACATTTGCTCCATGACGTCAACATATACATAGCATATACACATGCCTTATTTTGGGTTTGGCCCGTCAATCCTAAACTAGAATATAAACGAAATCTTTTTCTATGGCCATTTTCATGTTTATGGTCGAATAAATGCGTAAATTGCATTTGGCCAAGATGGTTATAGTGGTCATATAGTTGAAAATGAACAATGCATCAACAACTACAACAAAAGTGTAGTAATTATACCCTGTACCCATAGGGTAAAAGGGTATATTAAAGTCGCTAAAATGTATGTAACAGGCAGAAGGAAGCATTTGCGACACCATAAAGTATATATATTCTTGATCAGCATCACCAGCCGAGTTGATTGAGACATGTCTGTCTGTCCGTCCGTCTGTCCGTCTGTCCGTCTGTCCGTCCGTCCGTATGAACACCTAGATCTCGGAGACTATAAAAGCTAGAGCCACCAAATTTGGTGTGAACATGCGTCTAATGCATACACAGGTCAAGTTTGTTTCAAATTTTTGCCACGCCCACTTCCGCCCCCGCAAATCGCGAAAACGTATTACTAGAGCTGTATTAAAGATATCGTATTCTTACTTGGCACACCTAATTATATACCCAAACTGGACCAGCTCACCAAATTTTGTCGAAATCGGACAGTAGATATCGGAGATATACCTATATGAGTTTTGCACTGAAATGCCAAGGCGACATTGGCTGGCAAGAGTGAGCGAGACAGCATGCGTTTGCTGTTGCTGCATGTTAAAGAGAATTTTGCATGAAATTGATGACGATTTCGAGGCTTTTTTATTTTATTTAATATAACTCGTTGGTACAGGGTATACTCAATGTCGGCAGGGACGACTTGCTTGCTTCATTTATATATACAAATGTAATTAAATGAAGAATTATTTTATTTAATTAGAACTGCTTTATTATAACAGTTTCTTGGTTAATGGTTAACTTTACAAACTTTTCTTCAATTGAAGAAGGGATTTGTTTTAACAATTATATTTTAGTTAAAATTAATTAAGGATTTGTTAATTCTATGTTTTCTTTGAAATCTGAGGACAAGACCATTGCCTGCATGATATTCTAAATTGGGCAAATTTTGACTAAATTACTTAAGATACTTAAGACACCGGCAACAGACCGATTGTGCATCCATACAAGTTTGTATGAAAACCAATCAAATTCTTTATTATAAGCGGTAGATCGTTATAGCCGACATTCACTGTATTGTATATTTGGTATTCTATCAAAACAGTTGTCATAGTTAGACCAAAAAAGGGACTTGTAAATTGCTTCTAGTTGAGATAAAATAAATCTATTTACGATTAACATTGTAACTTTAACAAGAATCAGAAATATTTTTCCCAATTTTTATTTGCAATCTGTCTTATTCTAATAATAAGCTAAATTAATTAATAACATAATATTAACCGGATAGCTCTGGTTTCAATGGGCTCAATCCATATGTCTATATACATATGTATATATGTATGTATATTAGTTAAATTTCATTTTTACATAACTATTTAATATTAAATTACTATTAAATTTAATCTTTTCCAATAGGGCAGGTCTAGGACGTGGTTGTTTGAGCTATCCAGTAGTCCAAGGGCTAGATAATTATTTTGGTTGTGTGAACTATTCAAATATCTATCTGCATATAGTTTTATTTCTTTGCCAAAATAATAATAAATCGAATTGTCAATATTATCATTTTTATAAACTAAATAGCCAATTTGAACATTTGAAATTACCTGTTAAATATATATTTACACTCTGTAAAAAGTATACTAAAGTAAAATTTATTACCCTCTAAAAAATTAGCAGCTTTGCTTGGGCCTTTCTACCTAAAACAGAATTTAGGTTAAATCTTTGTTTCTTACAGGTCAAGCGTTTTTTATTTTTATTTTGTAATGTTAATAACATACAAATTTAACTTAAGGTTGAGTTGGCTTAACACAACCTTTTATTCACTTTGTCAGATTAATTTTTTAATGATGAAGATTATTAATACAGAATACTAATAAACTATTTAAGCGAAACCATTTTGCCACATTCCTTTTATACAGCAAGTTGGCGAGATTTTAAACTATTTACCATAGGTAAATTACTTTAAAACTGAAAATATATATGTGAAGAGATTAAAGTTTATTGATAGAATATATTTTATGTTAAGTTACAAAATTAATCGACGACAACTTTTGCGACTTAGTTCAACTTTAACTTTACGACTTTTCAACTGCTACGACTGTCTGCTACTGACTAACTCTGCTTCTTCTTCCCTTCCATCGTTGGCACTAGGTTGCCACACCAATCATGTCTAGCCATGCCACCTTACATATACATATATTAAATTTAATTTAATTGTAAGCTTTTGCTAACTAGTATAGAATATTTCAAGGGTCTTGTCCTTTATTTGCTTAAGCGAGTTTGTTAAATTAGGACTCACATTTAATGTTTTACTGACTCTGACTTTTTATGCGGTTAACTGAATTGAATTCTGGTGAATTTTTATGTATGGCAAAATGAAATACATACATATAGTACATTATATCGTTAAACCTACATTAGATAGACAGATCCAACATTCAGTATTCGCCTCTGAACATTCTATGGCCAAAAGTTCATTGCAGATTAAGTAAAAAATTTTATTTTCTCATCGTTGTGTGCGTTCGTGGTTGCCATATTTAATTGTATTTGTGGTAATGGCATACACACACACAGACAAAGTCTTTACAAATACACCCACATCCGCACACTGGGCACACAAAAAGTTGCGCCCTCAAAAAGAAAGATGGTACAGAGAGTGAACGAAACAAAAACAAAAAAAAAAAATGAATGAAAATGTTAGGAAAAAAATCCCTAATTAAACAGTTTGTCAGTAATGCAAATAAACTTTGTTAAACTTTTTGCCTACAGCCAGTGAGTGCGTTTCCTTTGGACCAGACACGAGGCTTGTTGCTTATTATTTTCTTTACAATTTTTTTTTTGTTTTTTTTTTTCTCTCTTTCGGTTCTTTTGGTCAAGCACACAAAAATGTAATTATTAAAAAATTATGCTAAACACGCAATAAAAAGTTGGTAAGAAACAAAAAAAAAAAAAGAAAGAAAAAGAAAATACAAAAAATTAACGAAGAAAACTGGCGACGGACTAAAGCAAAAGAATAAAAAAAAAAAATTGCTTTTTAAAAAGGCAAACGGTCAAAATGTATGTATGTATGTATGTGTGTGTGTAAGTTATATATACATATATATATATACTTATTCTTTTTGCATTTTGCCGCCCGCATGTTGAATAAGAAAACTGGCAACAAGAAGGAAAATTCACAATTGTTAATTTGAAAATTGCACACAAATGCGTAATGCGAAAGTTTTACAATCCCCCTGCCCCTTTTTCAGTCCTTGCATAGCCCTTGGCGCACCAGCAACAGCATCCGTAGCATCATTATTATCAGCATCATCATCATCATCATCTTGGTCGACCGGCTTGGCTTGGCCACTTGTTAAGTGTTAATGAAATAATTATGCCAACTTTGCCTGGGCGCACATGGCCCAGCCCTTATATACTAACATAGTGAACAGTAGACCTCTCTCACACTCTTTCGTTCTTGTTCTTTCTTTTTTTTTTCTCTCCCTTGGTTGTTGTGGGTCTCTGTGTCCCTATATCCTGAACGGCATCCTTACAGGCACTTCAGTTTTATTGTTGCCGCTTCTTTCTCTTTTTTTTTTTGCCATGCGGGAACAATGAAGTGTGAGATTTGCAACGTTCTTTGGCCCTACTTGCTTATTGCTTTTTTTTAATTCGATAAACTGCCCTCGAAAGACCCAGTGATGACGACGACAGCGTTAGTGACGACAGCGACAACGGCAGCGGTAGCGGCAGCGATGGCAACGACCTTGGTTTTGCGGCAATCTAAAAGCCTAAAAGCAGGCAATGCTTTTGTGCTTGCCAGGCTTTCTAAAGCCTAAGCCGCTTAATTACAATAAGTTGGGGTCCTACCAGAGTTGCCTTTGCCTCTGTGTGCTATTTACTTAAGACGCGAAAATGTGATTAACAAGTGTGAAAAGCCGTTTGCACCCTCCCCTCTCCTCCCCAACTCATCACACTCTACTCGCTTACTCACTCACTTGGCTTGTTTTCCTTTTTTCCCTCCATCTCTCGTTTTGTATGTCTTGTTTTAATGTTTTTTTTTATTTTAATTTTTTTTTTTGTGCGGAAGTTTAATTTTGTTTGAATAACTTTAATTGATTTAGTTTAATTGTGTATGTGTGTGTGTATTTGTGTGAGTTTCTCTTTCTCTCATTCTCAATTATTTACTTAAAAAACTGGCACGTCAAAGTGTCGATTGAGTTGGCCTTAAAAAATTAGCGCAACTTTGCTTTCATTTAAAGTGAACAGGATAAAGTTGGTGCCACAGATTGTTGGCCCGCACACCAAATGCATCATTATCAAGCCCAATGACAGGTGTGCGCATGCCAATTTGAAAAGCTCTAATTGAATTTAGTAAACTCCATGGCTTGCCCTGTGTGTGTGTGTCTTCCCAATTGTCTGAAGGAAGAGATGAGGAGGTGGAGTTCTTTTCTTTCTTTTTTTGTTCGACGTCAGAGTTTTGGTTGGAGGTTACCGAAAAAAAAAACTTTCACACTGTCATTGTAATACACACCTTATTGTGGCGTCTTCTTCTCCTTTTACTTTTATTTCTACAGAGCTAAAAATGAAGATGGTTGGTTGGATGGAGTTTGTCGAGCTGCTTTAGCTTTAGCTGATGCTGCTGCTACTGCTGCTGCTGGCAAGATGCCGTGTCTTGGAAATCCCAGGCAAGTTGTTACACCGCCGGCACCGCCGCCAAACAATTAACGTTAATGGATCATAGTAACTTTTTCGCCTTTTTGCCCACTGTGAAATCCCAGCGGTGCGTGTAAACTGCTAAAAGTAGCAAAAGCAAACTACAGCATCAAAGACTTCTGTCGCCCGCTACTGCCACTCCATGGCTTGGCATATGAGCTAGAGAGTAGGCGAGACTCGCTCCCTCTTTCTATCTGTGTGTGTTTGTGTGTGAGTATTTGTGATAGACAGGACTTGGAGGCATCTTTGCCGACATTTTCGTGGTGCTCCTTTCGACACCGTCACCAACAACAAGTTTTCTGCTGTCTTTTGCTGTTTTGCGTGCTCCATTGCAAAAACTTTCTGCCACTTTTCACATTTCTTGTTTTTTTTCTTTTCTTTTCTTTTACTTTTCGATTTGCGGAGGAGCTGAGCCCAAGCAACGCGCGCAACTTTTAACACACTCAAGTGTCGTAATTTTGGCTGCTTTCTCGCACACAAAACAATATTAATGCTGGTAGTTCGTTCACTTGGAATGGGCAATCCAAACGATGGCACATGGGTGGTGGCAGTGGTGGTGGTAGTGATAGAACCCTCAGGGACCTTGCCACGGCAAAGAAAGAACTGAAAGAAGAAGTAGAAGCAGAAGGCAAAAAAAAAAAAAAAAAAAAAAATAGAAGTTAAATGAAAAGTTTTGCTTGCGTTGCAAACACGTCGCTTCCTGTCGCCTGCTGCTGCTGCTCCTGCCGCCATGCCATGCGTCGTTGATTTTGCTGACTGACTTTTAGGCTGAGAGTCAAGCCTGTACACACACACACACACACACACAAAATGTAGAATTCATGTGTAGGCCAGCTAGAATATGTGTATGTATGTATATGTATATATGTATGTATGTATCTATAGGCGTATGCGTATGTCCTACACAACTATTGAGCAAGTTTTCAACAGGCAGCATTGCTAGGCATCGTTTCTGGCCCTACCACCCACTGTGCACAGTGATAAAAGATTGTTTACAATTGTTAACCAGAAAGTTCTCTTAGCAAAGCATTATTTTTAGAAAGATTTTTCATTATTATTTATTATAAATACTTTTAAAAAATGTAATACTATTGAATTTAAAAACTGGAACCATTGACTTTACTTTGAAAATATATTTTGATATATATTTATTTGGTTAGCAAATTTGGATTTCAATTTGTAATTTGAATTTTATTTCTGCGCATTTTTAGTTGCAGTTTATTTTTAGTCAGTTTGTGGTTTTGTAATTCATAAATAAAATGAAAATAAATTTTTTAAGACATCAATTGGACTAAATAATAAAAAGATTTAGTGCAATGATGATGAGTTTCACATAAAAAATAATTTTTTTAACTTTTAAAAAATTTCCACTTGAGAGATAATTAAAGACTCTACATTTAGATCAAGATGTTTACTGAATTACAATCTGAGATCAAGCGGAACTCAATTTATAGACATAAAAACGAAATAATTATTACTTTATTTATTTGAAACTATTTGCTGATAATATTTTTGATATAGAAATGGATTATAAATTAATAGAAAATATAATGATATATACACTATTTGAAATTAAATATAGCGCGGTACTATCCAAATCACTAAAATAAGAATAAATTTGCGAAACTGCTTTATGTTGAATCATTTAGTGACATCGAAAGGACAAGAATATAGCCCTGAAGGACAGTTGTACGGGTAAAAGATAACTGTACTTTAAATTGGATCTAATCAATTTATTGTGCAAAACTTTCAAAGAAACCCTGATTCTTATGGCACTATGAAGTAAAAAAAGGCGAAAAAACCAAGATTAAAGCCAAATTGTGCGCAGGGCAAGCAATTCGTCAATGTCCTTATCGCGTTTGTATTCGGCAAATAAGCTGAAGGTTTCGATTTTTACCATTTTTCGGACTTGTAGTCCCGATTTTTTTGCTCTAAATTCTCTTCATAATCGTAATATATTGTATTGCGCTAGAGTCAATAGTTTTCGAAATATTGCTATTTTTAAAGTGATTTTATAAATATGCAAGGGAGCTTATATCTTATATAATATGATTTTTTTTATTTTGTTTTTTTTTCTGTTTTTCTGGTATATTTATTCAAAATAAAAGAAAACCTATTTAAATACTTGAATAAACTTAAATGGACTCAATTGCAGAAACTCCTTTAAAAAAAACTGCTTCCTTTTGCCGCTTATTGTTAGATTCATCTCAATCTTTGTTAATGAGGCTAGTTTTCCATTGGGTATTAAATCACTGTGCAGTGGAACGAAATTAAGCTGAATGGGGTAAAAGCGGAAGTCGCATCGTCAGGCACGAAAGTATAGAGTGAGCGAAGGATCTGTGGCAATGTGTGAGTGAGTGAGTGTATGTGTGTGGGGGGGGGAGGGGGTTTTGAAATGATGATGCGACTAGAGGTAGTATGAATAGAAGTTAACGGAAAAAAGAAGAAAAAAAAAAGTTTTTTTTTTTGGGCGCAGCTTAAAAGTTATTAGCGTTTTGGTGGGGTGCAGACACAGCAGCAGCAACAACACCAACAGCAACAGTAGTAGGCAACCAAAAAGCTTTGGCTCCCCCGCTGCTTGTTGTGAGTGGGAGAATGTGTGTGTGTGTGTTTACCAACCTCTTCATTCTCCCTCTCTCTCTCTGCCAACTCTCTGCTTTCTGCTCTCGTATGCTTCTCTTTTACTCGCTTTCTGACTTAGGCTGGGGAGGTGAGCCCCAAAAATGCCGCCAAGTGAGGCGGCAACAGTGAAGCCACCTTGCTTGCTATTCATATTTGTGTTTGAGGCTTAGTACGTTATTAAGTTGTTACGTTTGGCCTGCTACAAGCAACAACTACAATACAACAACAAGAACCTGCCGCGTAAGTCTCGCGCTCTTGGCTCTCAAAGGTATTGCGTGATATTTCAATTTGTTTTTAGTTGTAAGTGGCTTAAAATGATTTAATAACTCATCAAGGGATTTGCTTGTTGTTAGGTATTTACTTTAGTTTTCTCGTTTTCATTCCCGTTTCTCTATCCACACAATTCCAACTATACATATATATACATACATATATGTATATTATATAGATGTATATATTTATTTTAGGGCCGCTCTTACCTTAGCTCTTGAGCATGAATATATGCTTGAGGATGATTTTCGAGCCTCAAGCTCGGTCGACTTATGGTATAGAAAACTTTTTAAGTAGTTTTGTCGTTTCATATTAACGAAAGTTTTCTATTAGTTTTTGTGCTTTTTGCCATCATTATTAATACAAATAACGAAACTAAACTATATGCAATATTTGGTTGGTATGTTCTTTTTTATCTCTTTCTTGTTTTTAACTCAACTTTTACCCACTTACATATGTATTTGCCATCATAATGAGAAATATGTGGGTATGTGTGTGCACATAGTTATGCGGCAAATGTGTAAATATTTTAAACGCCCCGTTTAGATTTAAATGTACCCAAGGGAATGCCATACCAACAAATACTATAGATAGGTGAAATCTATGCAATGTCCCCCACACACAGAATGATATTTAAAATGTTCACGAATTAAACCAAATCAATTTTAACCAAAAACAAATTGTATATATTTTTGTTGTTATTGTCAAGGCACGCATAATACCCCAAGCGCCTTTTACAATTCACTTTCGAACCATCCCTAGATGCCTTGTGACCCATTCACGTAATACTAAATGTATCGAGTGGGTTGTAACTGGCCGTAAAGTACTGACCAAAAGGCAAAACCTGTTCCTGGTCCTGGTCTGGCTTGGCTTGGTCTAGGTCTCTTGGACCAACACCACAAGTAACCAGCAAACCAACCAACTAACCAAGTAGCCAACCAACCAGCCAACCGACAAACTGACAAAACGGACAAACGGACACAAACACACACACACACACACACATATTCACAGACAACTAAAGTAAGTTCTTTAAGGGGGGGTGCAACGTAAAATTTGACAAGTTGTGAAATTCTCTGACAGCCGCAGTCAGAATGGAAGAGAGGAGCAAAAGTAACAGTTAGTTAGAGGGAGAGAAATGGAGAAATAGCAAAGCGCACAAAACAAAGTTTCGGTATTCTTTGTATATTTCTCTATGCCAAAAATTCAATACGGCTAATTACCCCAACATCCTCTTTAGATAGCAAATCGCACAGTGGGCATCGATCGATAAATAAAGCAATTAGCCTAAAATAGGTACATTTGGTATTTGAAATTCTTTGGTGAAGTTCAAATGCAACTAGTTAAATGATTTATATACTCTGAAGATCATAAGATATTAAGTTTAGCAAATTAAGGTTTAAGCTAAAAAGTGATTACTTTTATGTACTTTTTATATTATTTAAGAAATCAATGTTTTCGCTAAAAGCATATATGTATGTATGTACTTATATCACAAACCTATCATATTTGTGTCTAAGGTTAAATGTGTCAACAATAGGTTCCAGTTATTAAATCGGAAACATGTCAGTTGTAGGATGAAGAACCAAATTTTATTTTAAAGTCGCTAAAATACATTGTGTTGATTATGAAAGAATACCTTTTTAACATTTTTAGGACAACAATGTAACCTTGTAATTTGGTTAAACCATCATTTGGTTCTAGAATGTGACTTTACTTTATAATTTGGTTCTCTTAAAAGCTTTTATATGCATGTATACGCCACTTTACTGCATTCGTTCCTCTTGGAACGAATACATTTTTACGTTTTCTAAATTTAATATAAAAAAAATATATTGTTGTATATATAATTATTCTTTATATAAGTTCATTTTATTTTGTACTTTTTCTTTTTTTTATTTATCATTGTAATTTACTTTTATTTCCTTTAAATTTATACTACTTCTTTCTAATACAAATAATTTCCTTATAATTTCTTCGATTTCTTAGTATTTCCTAGTACTGTTCCTTAGTACTTAATATTCTTAAACGAAAATCTCCATACAATTCTTTGTTAATAATTCTCATAGTAATGAATTGGGCAAATTTCATTTAACGATTCTTTGAATTTACACAATTTTCAAGTTTATAGACAAACTACAATTTATAGGTAAGAGACTTTATGTAGTAATTTGCATTGAAACTGTTTCGATTACAGTCAAAGTTTATGTGGATCGTCACCCATTGTGCTACATATTCTCTGGACTTGGTATTTGCCTCTGTATATGTATGTATATGTGTGTGTGTTTACGTGAGTGTGTGTGTGTTTAGTGTAAGTTTTGGTCGTCGTCTTCATTGTTGTTGAGTCTTCCTTACCCCATGTTGGCTTCTCTTGGCCATCGTTGTCGTCGTCGTTGTCGACGACGTCACAAAAGTTTCTCCTCTATGCGCCTGCTGGCGGCATGTGTTCAAGAGTTAAGTTGTGTCGAGTGTGCCCTGCGAAGGACGAACGGGTAAGAGGGTGTAAAAGTGTAAGGGGATTGTGGTATTCTTTGTGTGCTGACTGCACGAATTTAAAGTTGCTACACACTCTGCCAAACTGGTTTCTGACTTTTTGCAAGGGAATCAACCAGCCATCTAGCCATCCAGCCAGCTGATTACTTTGGCATTTCTTCTTCTTCTTCTTCTATTTTTTGGGAGGGTTTGGGGTGTGTGCTGGAAGCCATCCAAAATCCATAGATGTCAAGAGGTGGGCATGTTGGCGTCATGCTTTATTTATTGGTTTGGCTACGATGTCATAAAAATCATAAAGCAAAGAACATTGCTTGGGAAATCCCCGACACATTAGCCGCATCTTTGACAGCGAGACTTTGAGACAGCGACAATGACATCGCAAAGTGCCTTGTCATAATAATAACAACAGTAACAACAAAAACAACAACAATAACAATTAAGCGATATCAAATTGAAAAAGTTACTTTATTCTCTCACCTCCCACCCGTCTCTCTACCGTTTCTCTCTGTCTATGCATGTTTGTTTTTGCTCTCACAACACCTGTCATTGCCCCCTACTCCTTTCCCATTGCCTATGGAATGGGCATGGACGGGGGCCATCCCAAATGATGATGATGATTAAGCAAAATGAGTTTTGATGTGAGTGCTATATAGATCGTAGATATGTACAAGTTTATATGCCACTACGTAAATCAACGCTAATTAAATAAAAATTTTCTGCCGCTGTTGCATGGGTGTAGGGGAATACTATTAAACAAATGTGTGTGTGTGTGTGTGTGTGTGTCTGTGTGTGTTGACAGCCTGTCATCTGCATAAATAAGTAAAATAATTGACTCGACTGACAGATCCAATAAAACTGACTTTCATTATTCACCAATGAAACAGAAAATTTATCATAAAAATGTTCTATCAAATCGTTAAATTGGAATGAGTAATTGTCAAAAAAAAGTAGCTTTTTTTTTTCTCTAGACACGCAAATGAAAGCATGTTAGAAGTGCTTTTCTTTTCTTTTTTATACTCTAGATACATATATTAAAGTCACTAAACTTTGGGAAACATGCAGTAACAACCAACCAAGTTGGTTTAATTTACTTAGGCTTAAGGCATAAATTTGTTAGTACATACATATGTATGTATATACAGTGACGAGCACTTTTGGATACATGTTTGCCATTTTGATCTTTGAATGCCTGTAAAAAATCTAAAAATGCATGAATCGATTTAAGCTTTCGGATTTAATATCTTTATGAATATCTTAAAAAGGAACACAAAAAATAAAATGTATTCTATTTGAATTAATTGAAGTTTTTTACAAAATAGTTTAAAATGCCAATGTTTCCCCTTATGCTCAAAGCTCGTCCAATCCTGTTAATAGTGTAAACGACTCCGATCACTTTTTTTTTTACTACAACCCATCAAATTTTTTCTGTTCCTTTTTTAGATATATATGAAGGTATTAAATCCGAAAAGTCAAATGAATTCATGCATTTTTAGATTCTTTACCAAGCATTCAAAGATCAAAATGGCAAACATGTATCGACAATTGCTTGCAATAGATAAAATATATTCATTGTTTTAATTTTTTAAGATGATTTTTAAAAGTAGAATAAAACGATATTTTGTGTATGTCACGACCTCTTTCGTGCCACGCCCACTTCTATAAGGTTCTTCAAATTTCTTAAGTAGGTCCAAATACACTTTTTAAATTTTAGACTGCAGAGGCTAAAGAATTAGTTTCATGATAAAAGTTTCGTAGAATTCTTCGTAAATTCCAATTCCAATGGACCCTTTGTGCAAAAACAATTGACACGCCCTAATATACATACATTCATACTTTTAATGTGTTGAATACTGATTTGATGCTTTGAAAAATCACAATCTTTGCCTTGAAATTTACAATACAAATTTCGATAGTCAAAGGAAAACAAAATATACTTTTTTAATACAGTTGCAGGACATACTTGAGATAAATTTGATTTGTTATTTATTATTTTTTTTGCTAGCCTTAAACTAAAGCAATTCAATTATAATTTAAACCAAAGTTCACCACTTCCTTTAGCATTTTCACAAAGTATAATACGCTTATAGTCAATTTATGCCCAACAGTTGCATGACAAACTTGAGATGTCTTCAGGTTGGCATTTTCAATTGGCCAAGCCTCTCCAATTATACTATATACACTCAAATGTATTATTGTCATTTGTAAAGAGGGAATATTTCTTGTTAAAGTGTGTGTCTGAGTTTTGATGAATTTATTTCTGAACTAATGGGCCCCTTGACCATTTGTTCATTTTCCAAGAAAATCATTTGGCTGACCATGGAAAATGGTTTGCTTTCTACTCTCCTCAATCCTTTTTATCATTAGTTTTTGTTTGAGTTAAAGATACCCCTTTGGCAATGCATTTAATTAACTCAACTTAACTCAAACTTTGAATTTGGTTTAGTTTGACTTTCGTAAATTAATACATTTGCCATTTTGTTTGCCCAACTCATTGGTCTCTTTTGTGTGTTGAACTTGGGAGACCACAGCTATGCCTCGACTATGACTTGAACCATATCTTTTGCTTGGCATCGGCTGAAATCTTTGAATGTTTTTTTTTTTTCTTTCTTGCCTTTTGCTTTAGAGTTTTGAGAACTGGTGAGAACTACTTAATACTACAACTAACTATTACTACTACTTTCAACCCTTATCAAGTTGCCCCCACAGCGATGGCACTGAGTAACTTTGCTTATAAATTTCATTCGAGTCATTTGTTGGCACACAGACACACACACACACACACACTATCTCATACACACACTTACTAGAAAACAAAACAAAAGTTGCAAGTCGCGAAAAGTTGTTGAAGTTATCTGCCTTTGTTTATTGTCTGAGAGTTCCGCCAGAATGTGCAAATAGAATTAAAATGTTGTTGGAAATAAGGCTAAACCAATATTCTATACTTTTCGATTTTTGGCATTTAAAGGGAACTTTTTCCTATAAGCATATTAATAGTTTTCTTTTTAGCAATTCATAGAGCAAGGCTTTGACCTCGAGTATATTATAGATTGTCAGTATAAAAGTGAAATTAAATAGTTAAAGACGCATACTAAGTCTAAAATACTATACAAAATTCTTATACTTACTCTTACAAATGCAGTTTAAGACGGTTTTAATACTTTATTTTATTAAGCATCAAAATTTAGTGACTATTTCCTGTAGAAGGATAATTTTGAGTATAAGCTTTCCGTTGGTCACTCGCCTTTTTATAGATTTTAATCTCATATCTCATCTATATAATTGCATCAGTATTCAGTTCATTGGTCAGCATATTGACATATTTGAGAGATGTCTCATTTTCAAGTACCAATTAGACGAAATCAACATTATTATGCACTTGCTAATGGGGCGAATAAAAAAAAAAAACTTTGTAGACGAAAAAATCATAAAAAATAATCGAGAACGACAGCGATCAAGGGCGTCATGACTTTCTTTTATGACAAATATATTCATTTCATGCTTGTTCAAACCAACAAATCGCGTGACACGCTGACAGGGGTACTTGTTGTTGTTATTGTTGGCTGTTGCTGCCGCTGACATGGAGTCGAGTGGAAAGTGTAAAAAATAAACCAAAAAAGAAGAGAAGAAAAAAAAAACTCAACTATTGTCTTCATTTTTCTTGCAAATCATGCAAGGCAATCTAAAATGTTGACACATTGGCAAACATGCACAAACACACACACACACACAAACACACAGAGGCGGAGACATGAAAGAAAGGAAAAAAAAGTAAGGAAAGCAGCTGACGCCTTTTGCCTCTTGCCATTTGCCCCTTGCCGCTTGCCGCTTGTCACTCAAGTTCAAGGTTCACACATTCTCGGTTAAGGTTATGCTTTTGTATTCCCGCTGAATTGTCACAAGTCTGAGCTTTGTTGAGGGAGACAAAAAAAAAAGAAACAAAAAATTACAATAATTGTTATTTACGCATATTTGAACATGAAATGTGTCAATTGGCAACCAACGAGCATGTCAGCCAGCCAAACAATATTGAGGAACGTGGCGTATGCGTAATGTGTGAAAAAAGGGCCACAAGGTCTGCTGTCGAACGCATCTATATATGTACATATGTATGTACGTTTGTGCGTGTCTTTGTGTGAGTGAAAAATATAAAAAATAACAATAAAACAGCAGACAAACATTGTCATGCTTTAATAATTCGATTCTGAGCTATAGATATATCCATTTGACTACCACTGTTAATGTCACATTTCATTTTGCTTTTGATTTCTCGATTAATTAATTAATTAAATATGCATTTCAATTATTAAGTATGTGAAAATATTATTTTCTTATAATTATTGGACGATTGACTGCTGATACAATTGAAAAATATATGAAAGTTTGTTTATTTTATGCACATTTATATTTAACTTAGAACTTAATCAACTTAACATTTATTTTCGAAAGATTTCATTTAGGAAAATTAATACTCTTGCGGTTATTCATAGCAAGTTTTAATTATTAATTCGGGGATAAAAAAAATGTTATTCTAAAATTTATTATAACTATTAAAAAAAACTACTGAAAATGATTATAAAAAAAGGTATTAAAATAAGTAAAATATTTGAGTAGCATTTTTTAAATATTTTGCTAGTTAATAGAATACTTTTTCTTTTTAGATTTTTAAGTAACATCTTTTCTAAAACTAATGAATATACCCTGAGTATACCCTATACCAACTAGCTGTATTGAATAAAGTCAAACACCTTTGAGATCGCCATCAATTTAATACAAAATTTCTCTTTAATATTTGTCAAAATCGAAGGCATGTTATCACACTCACACTTGATAGAGGCAATGGGGTATAGCTTCGATATTTATTGTCCGGTTTCGACTAAATTTGGTCAGATGATGCATTTTGGCCACAATATTAGGTGTGCCCAATAAAAATATGATTCCTATAGTCTTCGAGCTATAGGCACGAATTTGTCTCAATCAACTTGGTTGTTGATGCTGATCTACGCTTCCTTGTGCCTGTTGCATACATTATTCCTTTTATCATATGAGTACAGGGTATAAAACTTAACTTTAAATAATAATTTAATTATCAAAGTCTTAAATTTAGTTCAATTTTAATATGAGCTCTATTTGTTTAATTAAAATTTCTACTTTCTGAAACAGGTGTTATTAAGTATATATCAATTAAATCAAGGTCTGAAAATATTTTTCTTAATAATAGTAAATTAGTTGGAAAAAAAACAAATATCAATCAAACGCATTGTATTTAACAGCTGGAAAATTCTCATACATTTGAATGAATGAAATGTGAACTTTTGGTAAAATCAATGTATTTTATCAATTATTCTGAACTTAATTACTGCTGGAATTGAACTTTAATTTCGAATGACAATATTTATAAAAAAAAAAAAAAAACAATCACACACACATACACACACACACGCACTGTCGTAAATAATGTTACAATTCTATTCTATACAAATTGTTTGCTCTCTGTTGATGCCATTGATTACAGCTGCCTAATTGTGCGTTCCATTTGTATATATTTTGTTTTTTTTTTTTTGTTTTTCGGCCACTTTTGTTTATCATTATAATAACAATTTTCATTGGTTTCAATTAGCAGGCTATAAAGCATATTTTTGTAAATGCATGGCATATATGTACATATATATAAATAGTCAAATCGGATGACTTTTTGTGCCACAGTTATGCGGAGAGCATTGTGACTGAAAGATATCGCGCCGGTAGACACTACAAATACGTTTTTTTATAATAAAAGCAAATATATATTTTCAATAAATATTAAATATTTCAATATTTAAATATGCATTTAATATATGTGTTGTTGTTGCTGTCGTTAACGCTGGGCACGCACTTGACTGGAGCAGCGTCAACTGTTCGTAAAGGTATTGGCAGCATTAACGCAGCTGTTGACAAGGATGTGGTGCCAGTTGGTGATGTTAAAGCGGATTTGCTGTCATTGGAGCAGGAAATTGGCGGCTCTGTGGAGTCACAGCTAAGAGTGGAGGCGGATGGCAATGGAGTGCATGGAGTGCGTCGGGCGCGTGGTCTTTGGTTTAGCGGCGGTCTCACTGGCGGTTATCCCTTTGGCAATTGGGGAAGCGGTTATGCTTGGTCATATCCCGGTTATGGTTATTATGGTGGATCGCCTTACAATGGCTTAAATATTGGCTATGGCAGCATTGGCTATTATCCTGGCTACTTTGGTTATCAGAAAATTATCTTGGGCTGATGTTCACTTGCCCGCATTCTCTTTCGGTTTATATATACGGAAAAAAGGATACACTTTTCGAATGCTGAGATTATAAATAATGTGCAGTTGTGGCCCCTGGGCACACGGCCAGTTGTTGTTATTGTAAGATACTTTTAAATTAATTTACCGGACATAAAAAGTTGAGCTAAGTTTACTCTTTTTGTTGTGTTGTAAAAAAAAAAAAACAGAAACAAGGCAAAGAAGAGATGAAATTGCACAATTTATATTCATTTTGCTGTTTGCCTTTGGTTCGGGTTGGTTTTCGGGGCACAGATTTTGCATAAATCATTTCGCAGCCACCAAAATGAAACGCGTAACATAATTTTTAACCCTTGATCATTTTTATTTTTTATTTTTTTTATTTTTTTATGACAAGCATTTTCGTTTGACTTCCATGCCCCCAAATTCACAGCAATTCACCAAAACTCCCAATACCCATTCTCCTACCAATTATTTCTGTTGTTAAATTTCTTGTTGTTGTGTTTGTTTGTGTGGGTGTGTGTGTGTATGTGTGCCACAGTGAAATGCAAATAAAGCGGATCAAAAGTTTGCTGTTAAAAGAAGATTAATTGCAATTTGGTGGCAGAACCTGAACCGCTCTCATACCAAAAGACCCAAAACGATGGAGACAGCTCCAAAAAAAAACAAAAAAATAAGAAGAAAAGTTGGCAAGGGGAGATTGGATAGGCGGAAATGGTGGAGTTGGCCTGGCTGGCTGAATGGTCGATGGTAATTAAATATTTTTAAGCTGTAAATGGTTTCCATTTGCGTGCTGTTATTGTTGTTGTTATTTCGCTTATTTAATCAATAAATTCATTAAATAAACTCCATCAACTTCAAAAGCAACGGTAGCAACAACAACAAGCAGAACAAGAACAACATTTTCCATAGTTTTAGTTTCAATTGCTCTTTTCAATTTGTTAATTGTTGTTGTATAAGCTTTTCTACAAATGTTATAGTTAATTTCTCTTTTTTTGGTTTGTTTTTGTTTCAAGTGCTTATTTGTTATTCAGTTTTATAAACGTTTTATTGCTGATGTCTGTAGTTATATAGCAATGTAAAAATTGTAATCCATTTATATAATTTATGAATTTTAATATGCAATTCATTTGTTGTAGTTTTTTGTTTTTGTTTGTTTGTTCTTTAATTATTTACTTTATGTGAGGGGTATATAGGTTTTGACCTGGCATTATTGAAACCAATGGCAAGTTTTTTTCGTTTTACTTTAAATTAATGGTTTTAATTAAGATAATTATTTTCCAGTTTAAAATTAAATGTTATTTATTTTGTCAAAGTTTTTATTGATGCAACATTTCTTGCTTTATTTTTAAAATTTATTAAAGATCAACAGAATGTATTTCTACAGATTTGCAAGTCTTCTTCTAAACAAAAATATATTTCATATAATATATGTAGTTTCACATTTAAGTTGAAGAATTAATAAAACTTTGTATACAGTTCAATAAAATTTTAACAAATTCGTACTTTTTATTTTTATATAAGTGTTGATTTCTTGACTTGGTGGAAAATAAGTAAATGCATCTTTCGTTTTTTTCTGATTTTTATAAATGTAAGAAAACAAATCAAGTTTTAATAACTGTTATATTTAGTCTTATTAAAAATGAAAATTGATGTTTAGTTTGTTAAAGATTTGATTTATTTCCTTTCCAAAAGGTATCTCAATGTCGAGTCACTTTTTTTCTAGTTGCCTTTGCAATTTATAATTAGAGCAAAAGTGAATTTGTTAGTTGATGACATGACACTTTTGGTTGTTTATTGAAATAATCATGGAAAAATGCGCGATATAGCATGCATAAAAAAAAAAAATAATAGATAAATATATTTTGCAATTGATTTTTGTGGCACGTTGAACTAGAGTACCATTTAGTTATGCACATACAAGGACTTCAATTAGAAACATTGGTTAAATTAATTACCAAAAGTAAAACCAATTTGTTTTTTCACTACCCACTCACTTGACTATAATTAATAGTTTGATAAAATTGATACTAAAAAAAGGTACGCCTATCTTCAAAATTAGGGTATACGAAAGCATTTTCAGTAGTGATTGTATCTGGGCACTTTTCCATTTGGGTGGATCGACCTCCACCCACATCACTCAGCCGGTAACTGCCTACTTATGGTCGGTCCCAGTAGTGGCGTTGTTGTTGAGGCAGCGTTTTTTTTTGTTCTTGTTGTTTTTTTTTTGTTATTGTTCATAATGAAAACGAGGTCAAAACCAGTGAACCTCATTAAAAATTGAATTGTTTAATTTGCATTTGATTTAATTAAGTTATTTGTTGGTCAATTAACCTTTTTTTTTCTCTCTCTTTTTCTGTTTCTGTTATTGTTTTTGTTGTTGTCACTGTTGTCTGACATTTCAATGGGAATATATCTACAATATATGTATAGGATGTGTTTGTAATGGACATTATATTGTTATTGTATTAATACATTCCATTGTTGTTGCTGCTGATATTGTTGTTGTTGTTGTTGCTGCTGTTGATGTTCGTAAGCTCAATTCCAATTATGCACAACGTTGGTGCTAACGTGTTGAAATTTTATTAATTAAAAATCTTTTCAATTAAAGTTAATGCGCTCAACATTTATGTAATTCCCTGTGTTAATGTGTTGTAAACTTTAAAGGAAGCAAATTATAAAATCATGCAAGCTAATTGAAGAGTTTTATAATAATGTTGAGCCATATACACACACACAAGGATGTTTTTTTTTAAATAGGGATATAAGTACTATGTTTATTGGAGTATGTGAACTTCCACTTTCACCACACTTTCGCATTTACGTAATACTGCATATATATATATATATGTATAAAAGATTTAAAAAAAATAACTCCTCCATTTATACAGCTCTCCTTTCTCCTCTATTATTCATCTCTCTTTACATTTTTATTATCGTTTTACTTTTTCTCTTATGGTTTTTTTTTTTTTACCTACTTAGCACTTAACAGTTGGAGAGCGGCTTAAACTGCAATTTCAACTTCAACTCCACTTTGACCACGTTCGACTCTATCTCATTATGCTCAAATGCACTTATAATGGCGTTGAGCTGCTTACAGTGCGATAAACAATATTCATTATGATTATGAAAATGTGTGTGTGTGAGGCATTCATAACTTTTATGCAAAAAAAAAACCCTTAACGAGGTGAGAATTTAACATTAAAGATTTAAAACTAATGAGTTCTTACTCATTAAAAATTGCTTTACAAATATTTAAACAAAGCTTAAAACTATATATCTATCTATGTATAATGAAATACAAAATACTTTAACTAATTTGCCTACCAGAGAATTTATTCATACACTGCCGATCAACCGAATAGACTGACTTTTTTTCGAGAATTAATAGAAGTTTTTGAATCGAATGCTTACAAAAACGGAATGATATATTTTTTTTTATTGTTAAGTGTTTAGTGGAATTAATGATATTTTGCTCCAGGCATCCTTTCTGGCAATTTTCAATGACATTATCATCTTCAAACTGTTTTCCAGATTCATAGACTTTACGTGAAAGCCATCCCCATATACTTTTTATTGTATTGAGGTCCAGAGAATACGGTGGCCACTCTTCAGGTCCACACTATACTCCTTTCTCCTGCCTTTTAAAGGTTGGGCGGTATGAATCGGAGAATTGTAATGCTGAAATGTCCAACAAAAGGTCTTTACTTGCCTTCATTCTCGACGAATTAAATTTCGGCTCAAATGTGCCGTAGTAGGAGATGGCTCACCACACCATTATACCCCCCTCACGGCCGAAAAACGTTTCCATTTGGATGATATAATTATTATTTTAATCATATTCAAAAAGAAGTAACACTATTTGACCTGCCACCATAGCCGTATAAAATGTGGTTTATATTGATTTATATCGAAGCTTTTTTGATCGACCTAAATGAATTTAAAGGTTATACTTTAATCTAACTTTTAATGGCAGCGTTGGTGCCACATATTGTTGGACTCCAGGACTTGTCGGAGATTCTTAAACTACTCTCTGCGGCTTCACTATTTATATTTGTAAGGTATTTGAACATCACACCATAGTTAGTTCTGTCAAAATACTTGTATTTACTTTTTCGTACCAAAGTATTTTTAAATCACGCCTTTAAGTTCTGTTAGAAATAGTTTTGCTACATTCTTTTAGCCTTTTGTCTAAAAGACTTTTGGTAATGTTGGTCGTTTTTCTTTTATTTTTCGTAAATCTTCCATTTACAGTGTCTATTAAGGATATTTTGTCTTTTAGCTTATTTAGCTAATTGATTTGATGTGGATTGTGATAAAGAAATGTATTTGAACTTTCACTATAATAGGAAAATCAAAATCATTTTAATTTTATTTTTATATACATATGTATGTAATGATTAATTATAATTAAAATTACTTCAGTTTGGTAGACGCTCTCTATACTCTAATGCTCTTGGGGCAATCCATTAGACAAACGCATTTGATTGTCTGCAATAAGCCAGAGACATGGCGGCATATAACAATTTCACAAATAAACAGCTTCAGGCAATGGTTGTAGAAACAAGCATATATATAACCATCTATATATCTATATCTATATATATATGTATGTATCAGACATGCATATCAACATATACAAGTGCATACGTATTTTGGTAGACTATGGAATCCTTGGCATAGAGGCCAACTGAAATGAAGTAGCATTGTGATAGAGATTCGGCAATGCAGCTACAGGCTGCATTATAGAGTGATGCTGTGGCTGCGGAAAGACTACTACGGTTACATAGCATTTACTCGAAGGACTCGCAGGACCCAGACGACACATTTACACGCACTGCTGGCCCCTGTGACTGCACCAGTCAGCGCTGCTCACGTACTCGGCATTGTGACAAATGGATTTTCGCATGAAATCCCCAGGATTTCTTCAAGTGTAATTGCGCACGCTAAAAGCGAATGCGAATGGTCGCAGTAGTCGCATTCGCATCTGCAAAACCTCAAACCCTCCCTTCCTCTCCTCCAAAACAAAAAAAAAAAAGAAATAATGTGAATCTGACTGAGTCCACAAAACCGGGCATTAAATTTCATGCACTTGCCATGGTCCTAACGTTTATTGCACTCTTTAGATAATTTGTGGATCTCCGTAAACCAGCAGCAACAGCAGCAGCAACAGCAGCAGCAACAGCAGCAGCGGGAACAGCAGTGGCATTGACTCCGGTCGATAGTAACTTTGGTGGTAATTTCAAGTTGGTTATCTTTGTATAGCTATTCTGGTACCATATTGATCATCCAGTATGTTCCGTTAGCACAAACACGAAACAATTGAGATAAACGGCCCAGCATTATAATTGGCATTTGGAGGAACAATAATATTATTTCCGCAAAATATGCCGAAGTGGAGATGTAGTAATACAATAAATTGAATATCCGATGGGTTATAGGCATATCGGCATATTGATTTTTTAAACGGCGAAGCTTGCGACGCCAACACATTAATATATTTACCCATATCTTAATAACCTGCGATATCATTTGAATCATCGAGGTCACATTCATTATATAGACATGCACCGTGTAGTGTACCATGCGAACGGGAAGGCACACCAATTGCCAATAGAACCATAATTCCTTTTCCATAATTTGGTTTTGATTTAAATCTTTTTTTATTCTGTGTGTCTGCACCAAAGAAAAAACACACCCAAAATCGTATAAAAACTAAAAGAGAAAAAAAAAAATAAACAAAAATTGTTTGATTCAGTAGAAACTTGAAATTTGAAATGCAAAACTTTTCTGTTTTTATTTTTATTATATTTCTCCCATCTACAATACTTTATTGTTTTTCTAGCTTTGACAGATTTGTAGTGAGCAACTTGTCTGGGTGTTGCTGCGACATGAGGTAAGAGAGGTGCATAGGATGTATGTACATATATATCAAATAAAAAAAGAAAAACCAGAAAAGAATATAGGATATAAAAGTTTATATTACCAACATTAGAGAGTCACATTACCGTTCGGTTGGCAGCTCGGAGTTGAAACGCCACCCCAAAACTAAATCACGCCCAGGCTATTTGCAGTGAATTGAAATTGATCAATTTGGGTAGTTAGGGGAATTGTTTGCCATACATTTGGTGGCAACTTTAATGGATGAATTTGCTTTTGGGATAACACACAGAGAGAAGGAGAGAGATAGAGAGAGGAAGGAGCAGAGTAGAGCAAAAGCCACATGGCTGTCAAATCAAATTAATGTTCAACTTTGGGGACACTGCAGCACAAATACATATTTATGTATGTATTAGCAAGAGTGCAAAGTTCTTGGAAATTTGAAAAACATTTAATAGCTAAACAATTTTAGAAAACTTGTCATATATATATTTGTTTTTATACTCATTGTATACTGTAAGTGTTTCAATTAACCTCTAACTAAATGTATATGCTATAAGCATTTACAAACCATGCGATGAAACTTTTAAAAATTAAGACTGCTAAGTTAATGTATTAAAAAAGTAAATACTTTGAGATTATTAATCTTTGATACCTTAAGAAAAGATAGCCAATTTTCTGTATGGGAGGAATAGTCAGTTGAAACAGTAGCGATCATTCACTAACAGTAGCATTTACTGTATACTAGCTTCTAACAGAATTTTAGAATTTAACAGACCTTGTTCCATAACAGAGAAAAAGAGTCAAACAACCATAAAGAGGAGCGATACGAAAATAGAGAAAAATTAAAGCCAAACAATTTTCAAAAACTCATTGTACACAAGTAAAAACTTAAACTTAAGTAATTATATGTTCAAATAAATATAAGGAAATTCACCTACTGCAATATATACAGTCAAAAATTCCTATAACAAACTCCTATATAACGAAGTTTTCTTTATAGCGAACACTGTTATTTGGATCTACTTTTAGAGTATCTGAATCTCTTTTTAACGAATTTCCGAAGGAAAAAACTTTAATCAAGAATTTAGTTTTTACTTTAATATGACTTTGATTAAGATTTATTTTAAAGTAAAATTTATTTTAGTATTAAAGGGCAGCGTTTCGTGTGTCGAAAGTTTAAATGAATTTGGGAGTCAAACAGCTATAACTTACAAATATTTCAAGGATTCAGAGTAAATAACTTTGTGTTTCCATAAAAAGTTATTATTATCTATTAGTATTATTATCTATTAGATTACTTTACACATGTATTCCATCAACCGCTATAAACTATTTATTTAATTTTTTTTTTTGCAAAACATAAATTTATAAAGCAACTAATCCAAACACCTGTCATACAAAAACGCACAAAGAAAATCATTTTCAGGAGGAATCATGATGTTGTCTGTGGTGGGAGATGGTGTCATTGGTGACGATGGTAGAACTAAGCTGTAAACTACACCCAAACTACATACATACATACATACATACATACATACAAGTGGAACTCAATAAAATGGGTTACAAAAGCAAGCGGCTTACTTAGTATATGGCTGGACGAGCAAGGAGCAAGTTATCATCAAGCCCAACTGTTAGTTTCTCTCGTTTTTCCCCCTTTTTCTTTTACTCTTTCACTTTTAAGGACACGACCATTTTCAAAATCTCTACATCTCAATTTCTCACTCCACAAGACACTTGCGTTGTCTTTAGACTCATCTGACGTTGCTGCATTATTTCCAATTTTTCCTCAACAAAAAAATGAAGAAAAAAAAAAAATGTGAGTAAAGAAAAAACCCGAAAAGAAAATCTGCCTAATTCAAAGTGATGAAGGGGGCTGCAAGGGATGGGAGATAAGAGGGCGGTAAGAAAGAGAGATGATACTTTTTGGGGTAGTGCTTACAACGCAAATCTGCGAATGAACGGAAATAAAGTGGAAAGTGTAATGACAAAAACCGGGATTAAGAATGTGGCGCATACAAGTTGCACATTTGCGCCTTCCTTTCTTACTTTCTTCACATAGCCTTGTGCACTGTACCGATGGAAAAAGTAGACTGAAATAGAGAAACAGAGCAACTATATACATACATATGTATGTATATGTATGTATATATGTAGACGAAGATATATTTTAAGCAAAGCTTATCTTATCAAGCGACATAAAAGACGCCTTTCAGCGAGCGTCCAGCAGCGGCCAACGACAATTGAAGTGGGTTTGGATTCTTCTTCTTTTGGTATATTTTTGGTTTTTTCCTTTATTTTTTTTTGTGAATCTTTTGCTTTGGTTAGGTTGCCTATACTCCAAATGGGCACTCCTACTACTGGCTGACCAAATCTCCCTAGTCCGCAGGGCAATGCACACAGCTGGACATTCATTACAAAAACGGAAACACTCACACAATGACAGAAGATAAATGGACCTGCACTTGTACGTGTGTCTCCTACTCTCCCGTCTCTCCCTTTCTCTAGTTGTCTGTATGTACAATGTGTGTGTGTGTGTGTGGTTTTTATTTAGTCGCTTGTTTTATATCAACATCTAAAAAAAAAAACAAATCTTTGATGCTGCAAAATGGATACAGCTTATAGTTTCTTCTCTTTTTTCAGATATTCACTCGTATACGTATTTATTTTGTTTCTTTGTGACGATTTGTTCTTATTCTATTTGTTGTTGTTGTTGCTGTTATTGTTTATTTTGCTTTTAGTTTAGATTTTTAATCTGTGCATCCATTGGATTCTTTTTTGTGTTTCGTTGCCTTTTGTTTCAACAGCAACAATGACAACAACAACAACAACAACAAAAACAACAAGAAACAAATAATACTTCATATTCATTTTAGTTTTGTTCCATTTGGTTCTGTCATATTTGTATGCAGTTCCTTCTTTTTGCTCGCTTGTCTTTTTGATTGAGATATTTATTATACATACTACCCACCCCCACTTCTCATCATCCCTCCCACCATTCCCCACAACCCCTCTTCTTTTTCATGTCACAAACTTTATGTCGCTTTATCGTTACGTTGTTGGGAGTGCTTTACTTTTAGTTTGATTTTGTTGTTGCTGCCATTTTTCTAGTGCAATTTCAATTTAAAAAAACTTTAACCATTTGATTTTTTTTATTTTGGCAGTAAAAAAAAATTTATCAGCTATTTTAACGCCATTTTTTTTTTGGCTGGCGTTGCATCCATCAGAACAATTTTTATTCTGGCGCTTTTCTAACTTGGTGGTTTTTTATAAGCGCACTTTATGTCAAAACCACAGCGACACCAAAAAAATAGAGACTCATACGCACACAAGCACGCATAAACACACACATATATATACATACATGGATAGAAACGGAAAGGATTAGACCGAAGTCACTTTACTCTTTATCATTGAAACTTTTCTACTTTTATGTATGCTAAAGTCAAACTTTGTTATATATATTCGAATATAGATTAAATCGTTATCCTTGCTGCTTTAAATAAGATTTCAATATATAACTATATTGACTTATTTTAATCTATATTCTTTCTTTAATTTATACTTCAAAACTATAGTACTTTTACTTCCAAGCATTAATTACTTTCCGTCCTTAGTAATAGAAATTTATAATATAATTTTTACTTTGTCTCACTTAAGAATGAATAGAGAAAAAGTAGCTTAATTTATTAAAATGGTTGAGTAGTTCTCGAAACAAATTTGATTTATCTCTACACAAAGTATTGCATAATCTACTTTAAACGCATAGTCAGGTACTTAAAATAAGTTTCCTTGGTGGATTTTTGTAAAAATTTAATTAAACTTTGAGTCTTTTGAAATAAAAATGATGAAAGAAACCAGCAAATACATATATTATATAAATACATTGCACATCAGATGTGCTGCTTTATCTAGATTGCAAAATGAATACACTTTTAGACAAGAGTATGAAAAAATCTACTATTCTAAGAATATAAAGGAATGCATAAAAAATTTGTGGTACATTTTTTTGCCATCTTTTTTTTTTGGTTTATTCCCGCTACAAAAGCAAACGCAAACCAAAACTCAACTCAACCAAGCAACAAATAACACAAAAAAAAAAAAGACTGTATAAGAAACAAAGAAAAACTGTGAGAAAAAAAACTCTAAACAAACTGTCATGCAAGTGAAATAAATTAACAAAATAGCGCTATAAAGCTAACATATGAGCGAATACTTGATTTTTTTAGTAGCTTTACTCATTTTTCAACAAAAATGAAAACTATACACATTTTTGCTCTTGAGCTTTTAAGTTTACTGCAGAATCTCACCAAAAAGGAGTCAATTATTTATTTATTATTTGTGCACGTGACAGCAAGTCAAAAAAGATTGCTTTAATTAATTAGTTTAGTTTACAATAACAAAGTTAGAAGTATCGAATTGAAATTAATAAATTGATACACAATTTATATATTGTGAGTGATAGAATAAATACTATTCACAAAAGTGGAATACTTGTACTGCAAAATATTTCTTACTCTCCATAACCCATTTGTCTGTTCAAAATTGCAATCTTATTTGATAAATTGATTTGACGGATCACCAGATCTGCAAAATGGCGCGACATAACATATGTAAGGTTTACTTCAAATCAATAAGAATATTGAACAATATTAGTTGACATTGGCTTTGATTCAATAACTCATTCAAAATTAAATTATGTCACTCTAAATGATATCCATAGTTTGTGAGTTTCAATGTGTTGACAATCTGTGAAATGGAAAAGAACCAACATTATATATGAGAAAGTTTATGCTTTATATAGGCTATATAGTGTATAACTAAAGAAAAATACTTATTTTCAATCAGCCGGTCATATAGAATATAGGTCATATAGAATTCGCGCCGAAATCCACGAAGGAATCTGTGTTATCTAAGTTCCTGGTCTGTAAGCTTAGCTAGGAATGCGTCCAAGAATCCATACAAGTTCCAGGTTCGATAGCTGATCGCGGAATTAAAAAGTTTATCCCAGAATTCATTCAAGAGTTCAAGAATCCATCCAAGTTCGAGGTCCTCAAGCTTAGCTCATCCCATCCTATCCCAGAATCCACCCAAGATGCATGTTCGCTCAGAGTTAAAATATCAATCCCAAAGTTCACCCAACATCCATTAGATCTGTCCGCAAGCTTAGCTCAGAGTCTAAGAATCCGGCCAAGAATCCATCTAAGTTCCAAGTGCCAGCTCAGCGCAGAGTTAAAAAATCCATCCCAAAATTCATTAAATCTGTAAAATATAAAATAAATCTGTTAAATATATAAAAATATTACTTATTTTTACTCACCTAATGGCTCAGTAAAAAATCTAGCTCCACTTGCCCACTTGGGAGTCCAAGAATCTATTCAAGTTGCAGGTCCGCAAGCTTGTCTCAGGTTTAAAAAATCCATCAAAGTTTCATCAGATCTGTAAAACATGCCATTATTTGATATTATTTATTTTCACTTACCCAATAACTCAGCAGAAAAAAATATACGTCCGCTCACTCCGACGCCCGCGCAAATATTAAAAATTTTTACCACCCACGCAGCCTCTCACACAGCTGGTCTTCTCCCAACCGATCGTGAGAGAGATAGCAACGATATATTAACATTGCCTGTAAACTTAGCAGACGCTTTGGACAGTTAACAGAAGCTTCATATGTTAACTTAACAGTAAAATAGTGTTGCAAAATACGAACACACCAGTGCTGGAAAGTCGGGCGGTTAATGTTAACACGACTGTTACGTTAACATTTCAAGCTTCTGTTAACTGCCCAAGGTGTACAGACTCATTTTGGAGAAATGTTAATATTTCGTTACTCACTTTTTTTCTCTCTTTCTCTCTTTCTCTCGATCAATTGAGAGAAGAGCGGCTGCGTGGGCGGTAAAAATTTTTCATTATTTGCGCGGGCATCGAAGCGAGTGGACGTGTTTTTTTTTCTGAGTTATTGGGTAAGTGAAAATGAAAAATTTTAAATAATGCCATGCTTTACAGATCTGATGGATTTTTAATTCTGAGACAGCCTAGCGGACCAGGACGTGGATTTTCTGCTGATAATTTGGGTAAATGAGAATAAATAATCTTTAATAATGGAATATTTTTCAAATCTGGCGGAACTTGGATGAATTTTTTAACTTTGAGCTAAGCTTGCGGACCTGGAATGGGATATAATAAATGATATTTTTTATATCTAATATATTAATTGTATATTTTATAGATCTGGTGGAACTTGGATGAGTTCTGGGATGGATTTTTAATTCTGAGCAAAGCTTGTGACCAGGACATGGATTATCTGCTAAGTTATTGGGTAAGGGAAAATAAACAATATCAAATAATGGCATGTTTTGCAGATCTGATGGAACTTGGATGAATTTTGGAATGGATTTTTTAAATCTGGAACAAGTTTGCGGACCAGAACGTGGATCTCTGCACAGTTATTGGGTTATTAAAAATAATTCCAAATAACGCTATATATATTACAGATCTGATGGAACTTGGATAATTTATTTAACTTTGAGCTAAGCTTGCGGACCTGGAACTTGGATAGATTCTGGGTCTCATGGCTTTTCAGCTGAGCCATCATCTAGTGAATAAAATAAAATATTGTTTTTTCAATTTCTTATATTTAAAATCTGATTAATCTTATCGGCAGTATTCCTGAACTCTGAGCTAAGCTTACGGACCTGGAACTTAGATGGATTTTCGAAATCTTGAATGAATTGTGGGATAGATTTTTGGACTTGGAGCTGAGGAAGCAAATGCAATGGATTTTTGGACGGATTCTTAGGGTCTGAGTTAAGGTTAGATTCTTGGACTCCCAAACAAGCAAGCGGAGCTTTATTTTTAGCTGATCTAATCATCTTACATCTAATATTATATAATGACATTGTACATTTTACAGATCTGATGGATCTTGGATGAACTTTGGGATGGATTTTTTAACTCTGAGCCTAGCTAACGAACATGCAAGTTGGATGGATTCTGGGATGGGATGAAATAAGCTTGAGGAACTCGAACTTGAATTAATTCTTGAAATCTTGAATGAATTATGGAATAGATTTTAAAACTTTCTCATTAAACTAATCATTAATATAAAAATATTAAAAATTTAACCTTATGCATAATCGTAATAAACTATTTGTTAACTAAATGAAGTATACTTTAAGACAAGCAATTTTCTATTTGGCATGCGAAGAGAAAAACCGACATCATGTGACTGCAGTGGCACCAACAATAACCAAATGACTTCAATTTTGTTGATTGCAGTGGAGAATGAGCGTATCTCGACTGAACCCAATCCTATGGCGTATGTGGCCATTTGTGTGTGCGTATGAGAGTGTGATTGTAGATGTAGTAAATGGTAGAGGAGGGGGTAAGAATGTGAATGGGACTTTTTTTGGATTGTGCCAACGAGGCTTATGGTATGTGAACGCGAATGTGCTGGCGTGCAAAGTATGCCCAAATGCATTTTAAAACATTGTTTTGGCTACTTTTTCCTTTTTGTCATTTGGTTCTGCTTGCCACATGGCATCAGATGGGGCCAGTTGGTCGCCTGTATTGGCCGCCAACAAAAGCCAATGCCAAACAGATAAGGGCGCGTATTTTATTTGCATACTTTTAGGCTGAGTTTTGCAAGCAGAGGGACGACGGAGACGAGAGAAAAACCGTTTGGAAAACCATTTGCCAACAAAAAAATGCGAAAAGGATGACAGAAAAAATCGTAGAAAACACACACACTCAAACTTTCCAACGCATACACATATTGCGAAACGCTTAACAAACGCCAAGCAAAACAAAGAGGCACGAGTTAACAAAATGAAACAGAAAACAAAACGAAAGAAACAAAAAATAACACAAATACAAAAAAGGAATGAGAATATATGTGAAATGCGAACTTTTACAAAGATTGACAAGTGGCGACTGGCCCGTTTAAAATGTCAAATACGTACAATGTTGCAGAGACTTTTCATGCAAACCAGGACTGAGGCAAGTGGGCTAAAAGTGCTCTTTGGTTGGCCAAGGGGTGGTAGCGAGAAGTGGGCGTGTATACGTGCTGGTTGCTTTTTGCCAACAATTTCGTTGGGTGTCGTTTTTAGCTTCTCGTTTTCTCTTTTTTTTTCGGTGCTATGTGCTTTTTGTTTTTGTTGTTGTTTTGTTGATGTTTTGATTTGTGCGTGCGTGCAAATGTTTGCACTCTCCGCGTTTGTTTTTCTACGCGATGGTTTTTATTTTGGACAAACCACTGCCACAGCACCACTGCCACTTACTTCTACCATATCCAACCAACATACACCCCCCCTTGGCTCTGCGATTTTCTTTTTTCTCTCCCCATCTCCCCCTTTTCCTTTTATTCATATATGTTTGAATGTATGTATGAGCCATAGTTGGTATATATTTATTTTTTGCCTTAAAAAAAAGGTTCTTGCTCGCTGTCTGCCCGACTGTTACTCTTTATACCTCGTACATATTGGTTAAATGGGTATATAAAAATTGTCTAAATTTGTATAATAGTTGAAACGATGCTTTTAGTATTAAAAAAGTTTATTTATTTGCTTTAATAAGTGTTATTTTGTCTGTGCTTAGTTGGTTTATCTTTCTCCATGAATGTACAAACGTAATCTTGCAGATCAGGAGACTAAAGTCACTTAAAATTTATATAATTTTCTAACTGAATTCATTTCAAGATTGCCTTAAAGAGTTTGTCATGCTAACTGTAGTAAAAATCAAAATTGTAAATATATTTTTGAAATGTGCTTTACTGATATTTAATTAAAGCCTTAATATCCTGCAGTTAATGCACTTCACAAAGTTTTCCTGTCGAACGTTGAGTCTATAAATAGAAAAAGAACTCACTGGATACGCATTTTATTAAAGAATCAAATGTTTATTTGGCAGATAATAAGAGATATTCACACAGTCTATGCCTCAAGTATACGTACTCAATTTTCAGCTACATTTTTTTTTTTTATATTCTTGTATCATTTCCGTTTGCCAGCAAGCTGTGCTCATCAAAATGGAAACTGTGCAACGTGCACTAAGTGTGACTGATAGTGTGGTGAGTTAGTTGATTCTTTTTTATGCCTCGCGGACCGAGCCCTTGGGCCAGCTCTGACAGTTGCAAATCATCAGAAATTTAAATTGACTTAAATTGTTTTTTTTTTTTTTCCAACCGTTTGTTTTGCAATTTTTTGTATATTTTTTTTTGGTGCCTTGCGTTTTTGACCAAATGCCATTGTTGTTTTTACCGTGATTTTTGGTTGACAGGAAGTGCCATGGACATGCTTCTAAAAATAAAGCAAAAAGCAGCAAAACTAGTGGAAGTAAAAACAGAAAATAGTGTTTTTCCAGTGTTATTTATGAAAATAATAGATATGCAAATTAATTTTCAACCAAAAGCAAAACACATTGAGAGGAAAAGAAAAAAATAAAAGGACGGAAAATTGCCCATTGCATTGATAAAACTAGCAATTAGTTGGCTTTGCAGATTGATATGCAAAGGAGCAGGGTGTTGGGTTTCCGTTTAAAGATAACTCACTTTGCGGTTGTACAAAAAAAGAGACAGACAGAGAGACGGACGGATAATAATTTAAAGCGCCAATTAGCTGCCCCAAAATGTATGCTACACATAACATAAAAGACTTCATTTGTCTATTGTCTATGGCTATATCTATGACTAAGGGCCCGAACGAACGGCCTGTCGTCTCTCTATGCATGCTCTATTGGCTCTACCCAAGCGTGTATGTCTCTGTGTGTGTTAGTGTGTGTGTGTGTGTATGCTTTATGGTTTTATTGTAGAGACAGATAAATTTTGTGCTTGCTCTGACTCTCATTGTTTCACAGTGCTTCTTGTTCTTGCTTTCTTTTTGTTGCTTTGATTTTGGGCGAATAATAAAATATACAATTGTAGTAGAAATATGTCAGTAAAATTCACAAAATTCACGTTTCGCCATATCCTGCTGTGGTCGATCCCATCCTGTCTTTCCCACCACTCTGCTGTTATTCCCATTCTCCTGTATTTCTATCTACGCGAGTGATTCTTACAATCTGTGTGATGTGTTTGTGTTTGTGTTTGTATGTGTGTGTGTGTGTGGATGTGATTTTTATTTTTGTGGCTTTTGCGCGCATTGCTTTTTTGTTTTTATGTATAAATCATTTATTGTTTTTATGTACGACGTTTGCGAGCTGCCTGACTGCCTCAATGGCTGGCTGGATGCCAAATATGAGTGCCTGTGTCTGACATTAATTGGCAGTGATTGAGGGATTTTGTGTGCCCTTTGTGTCTGTGTTCGCATATACGAATGTATGTATTTGTGTAAGTGTGTGTGTGTATTTGTATTGTCTCGGATACGTGCGCCTTTATGAAATATTAATTGGGCTTTCATAGCATCCCCTTGCCCCTTACCATATACATATATGTATGTACATATGTACATGTATGTGTATGCCCACACTGACTCTCCCACACGTATCCCCATAACCTGCTCAATGTCCGTGCAACGGAAAGGCAACCGAATGGCATCATTAGGAACGCGACAGGGCATAGAGTACCAAATAACCAGAATTAAATTGAATATTGAATTACCTAAGTTGGCTACCCAAAAATAAAACTAGTTTTCAAAGAAAACAAAAACAAAAATATATGTTAAACAACAACTATGGCAATAGATTTACTTTGATTTCGTTAGGAACTATGCTTTGATTGGAAAATGTTGGAAAATTGGACAATTTTTCTTAGTTTTATTTATTTTATTAAGTACTTTTATTAGGTATTATATGAAATATAAATACTTTGGATTGGGAATTTCTTATTTCCAATTTCAAAAGTTATATAAATTTGAAATATTTTGCAATAATTCTTGTTAAAATAGTAAAGTAAACAAAAAGTTTCATCATCAAAGGTTGCTAGGATTTGTTAATAATGTTTTGATTAATTAATTTCATGATTGATGTTTTGGACTCACAATTCAAAAGTACAGGAAGAAATTTAATGTCAAAGAGAAAATTTTACTTATTTCTTTTATATTGCAATTCTATTAATTTTGGTTAGAAGTTTGCAAAGCTTAGAATGAAGCATTTCTAACTAATTAAAGTATATATATTCTTGAACAGCACGATGAGTTGAGTTGATTTAGCCCAGTCCGTCTGTCTGGAGACCCTTAAAGCTACATAGCTGACATTTTAAATATATATGTATATAGGTATATATATATATTTATTTTTACTGTAGGCATTGTATATCTCGTACTCATCCCGATTGGATGACTATATCAAATAGCTCCCATAGAAACGATCGGTATAAAATAGAGCTAATCTTCCATGGCTTTGTTTTTTCTCAATCAAATACTATTTGTTGTTTATGACTTTAATATACTTTCTAACATATCCAATAATTTTCGTAAGAATCGGTTCACTATATCGTAGAGCTCCCATAGGAGCGTTCGGTAGGAAATATGGCTTTAGAGTAATAACTTGGGTGTTTCGAGGCGATTGTCACGAAATTATTCTAGTATTTACTAATTTAGTATATATAGAAATATCTGGGCTAAGTTTCAACAGAATCGGTATAGCTTTCTTAGAAACAATTGGACCAACAAATTTTTTTAGTCGAATTGCTTTTTATTCCCAAGCCACGAACATTTAAAATAAATTATAAATATGTAATTGTTAATTAACTGTTTCCAGGGGTATACGAACTTTTGAACTAAAAGATAATCTCTGATTGAAGACTTGAATATAGTTTATTTACGAAAAGTATTTAAAACTAGTTAAAAAAAAATCGTTAAAATAAAAAAAAAAAATACGTTGAAATTGTTTCAATATCTTACATAAATTGAACTACTTATATTTACATATATTTAATTGAACTTAATGCAAGGCTAAATTTACTTTCCTTTTAGTCGATGAAAATCAATCTTTTAACTAAAATATATGCAATTTAAACTAAAATTCACATGATTTTCAATATTAAGTTATATAATATGCATTAAAATCAATCAAACTGTGTGAATAAGTATATATGAATGAAACAAAATCCTTGAAATAGTTTTGCTTTAAGTATGTTACAAGTAAATTGGTATTACATCTTAATCGCACTTAAAGTTTTTAGCCTTGACGTAAGTTTTGCTAGTAGTTTGGGTTTGGGTTGTTTCTCAAATTCCATGCAAGGAATCCTTCTTTCTCATGGCTCCGGTGAATATTTCGCGACAAGAAAACCGATGACTTAACCTTGATGTTGCCGTCATTCTCATCGTTCTACAGCATCGTCTCAGGTCCTAAACGGCAGTTTCTTACTTTCAGACTTGGTTTCAGCTTGAGCAGCTGCTGCGCTTTGCGTGTTTTGCCGAAAGGGTTTCTTTTTTCCTATGCCTTTCTTTTTATTTTTTATTTTCATTTTTTGTTTCTTTGCCTTTAATTAAAAATATATGTAGAATTGCATGAGAACACGAGTATGGGAGTGTTTTTGCGGTTGGCATCTTTGGCCGTGGCCATGCAATAGAAATGTTGCGTTCTTATTGCTTTTGCTAAGAATCGTTGTGGGTGTGTGTGTGTGTGTGTGTAGGGTAGAGAGGGGCTACACGAATTTAACACGCCTCCAGAGTGTGGAGCACAATTTGCTGTTGGGCCTTGGCTTTGCCATGCTATGTTGGCGTTGAATTGAATTCTTATATTAAAGATGCTGCTAGGCAGCGGCGTCTTTGATGGCATTGTTGTGTGTCGAAATAATAACAACAATTCTAACAAAGGCGCTGGCACAATAACCAAGGCAACAGCTGTAGAACCAACTCGACCAAACAACAATCAGGCTTGGCTGCTGCTGTTGCTGCTGCATTGCTCTCTCTCTCTCTTGTTGTTGTTGTTGCCATTTTGTTGGAGTTGTTGTTTGAAGCGGAAACTCAAAGCGCGTAAACCGGAAACTGCTGTTTAATGGCGTCGCTGCGCATGCAAAAGCCTGGGCCACGGCCACAGTTGGTGGAATAGGATGGATACATGTAGGGCTGTAGAGAGAAAGAGAGGGAAAGAGAAGAGTGGTAGTTAGAGAGAGAGAGAAAGTGCGGTATGAAATGAAATTTAATTCATTGCAAAACAACCAACATTCTGCAGCATGCAACAAAATGTAATTAAAATTTTCTAATTCAATTCGCCTAACCCCGTTTTATTTGTTTGTATGTATGAAAATGTATATATGTATGTATGTATGTATGTATGTGTGTGTGTGTATGCATGTTTGTATACCTTTATAGGCTACAGGTTACGAAGAGTTTAATTATTATTTCACCATCTGTTGGCTGTCATTGTTCCAGTTAGGTTGAATGCCAAACAGTTGTTTGTTGTTTTCTAATTAAAGTGATAGATTCTTCTAAGCTTGAAGCTCGAATTAAATTGTATTTTTGCTTCCTCGTTTCGTATTGTTTAATTTCGATAATGTCAGTTGAAAGTCATTTGTTCACTTTATTTCATTTTGCTTTAAAGCCAGCCAAATGCCAAAGGCTTAACAAACTCTCTATAAGCTGGATGGGTGTTGGTTGGTTGTATTTGAAAAGGGGTTATTTTTTGCTCTATTTGTCCAATCTATCTTTCAATGAAATGCCATAATTTGTGTTTTTGTTTGTCTATTCCTATTTCTCATTCTCCATTTCTCTCACTCACTCACTCTCTCTCTCTCTATTTATTCTATCTATCTCTTGTTCTATCCCTATTTTTCCCACCCTCTCTTTTTGGCCCGATTTAATGCCTTGGATGGTGGCCTTGTCAATCGCCAGCGGGCTTAGTCTCATCGAAAATGCAAGCGTTGGCATATTAGATTGCCATTACTGCTTGTCAAGGATTATGTGTCTTAATTTCGTGTTAAAGGATTTGCGCATTTTCGTTCATTCGCTGGTTCTCCAAACATATTTGCCGTTCGTAACATTATTTCTTTTTTTTTTTTTTCATCAGCTTAATGCCTCAACGCTTATCAAAGCAGCCAATCATCAGTTGTGTATGTTGTGATAAATATATATATATATATATTGTATCGTACTGTCCAACTTTGGGTTTATATATAGCTAATAAACTTATCCGTTTGCCTTACCCTCTCCCTTTCTCTTTATACGTATTGGGTTCAATGTACAATTTAATGCACATTTTAGAGAAACAAGCTGCTGCTGCTGCTTCTGGTTCTCCTCTGCTTTCCTAACCAATTCCACTTCCACCTCCATATTCATGTTCATGTCGGTTTCGATGTCCGTGTATGTATCCGTGTCCATGTCCCTATCTATGTCTTTGCCGATGCATGCATTAATATTTCAAATTGTGGCCCTCGCGCAGCAGTTGAATGTGGTTTCCTATTGCTATTTTTTATTTCTACTATATAGATATATAGTACATGCATTTTTATTTATTTCTTTTTGCTTGTTCGAGTATATATATATATATATAAGTAATGTATCCTAGTTACATTTGCTCTTCGTCATGTCCACCAAAATAAAAAAAAAAAAAAGCTGATGAGCAAACTGTGTTTGGCAACTCTCTCTCTCTCTCTCACCGAGATTAACTTCCGAAATCTTGTTTCCAGTTAAAAGCAAAGTAATAAAAAATACAAGTCAAAATGCAACAACAAAAACAAAATAAAGATAGACTGAAAGAAAGAGAATTTGGACAAAAAGCAAACCTACAAAAGTTTTTACAATATTCGAGTACTTGTATTTTATTTTGTTGTTTTTTTTTTGTTGTTTGTGGTTTTTGTGTGTTCTTTTTTTTTTGTTTTGGGTTTTATTTGGGTTTTTGTTTGCTGACACTTTAATTGAAAAAAACAGTCAAATATTGTGTACAGAATTTGTTTGTAATATTTGTTTTGCTTGTTTTTTTTTTTTTTGCCAAAATGAAACTTTGTAAAGTGCCGAGGAGTGGGAGAAGAGGATTGTAACTAGAAATGATCGAAATCAATGGTAACCAATAATTTGTAACATTTTTCAAACTGTGTATACATATTTATATTGTATGAGTATATAGCAATCGTCATCATCATCATCATCAACAAAATCATGATGATGATGAAACTAATTTCACATGCTGTGTTGTCTTTTGTGGCTTCGGTTCATCGCTCATTGTCGCATTGTCAGATGAGCCACGGGCTGATGCAGAACATCAGGACATTGTTGTTGCCTGTGGTTTCATTTCCATTCATTTGCCAACTGACATTTTGTGTGTATTTGAGCAGAAATTTTGATTTGTCTGCAACCGGAAATCCACAAAATAAACTGCAAATATATTTGCATTGTGTGGCCGAAGCTATGACCATTTCTCCAAACCCTCCCCCCCCCCCCCCCTTATACTATCCATTATGCCACTAATGATTTTCCATAGATTTGTTCTGTGGGTGTATGTGTGAATATGTATTTAAGGTTCAACGTATTATAAAAGGCAATCCATAATCCTTCATTCTGTCAATATATGCACACAGGCACAAACACACACATAAACTCATATAGAAAAAGAGGGGAGAGAGAGAGAGAGAGAAAGACACAATGACTGCCAAATGCATTGAGTGCAAAATCAGCAAATATCCTTACTTGTGTCTGTCTTTGTCCAACCCCCGTTTAAAACACCCTCAATAGATGAGAAGTCTCTGAGTATTTGATTTAATTCTCAAATGCAAACGCCTAATTTAAATTGTAATATGCATGAATTATTTGCATTGCATAGCAAATATAATTTAAGATTTTCCACCGTTTTCCCTTAATCATATATAGACCGAAAGTATGGCAAAGAAAATGCGTGGGAGAGAGATAAAAAGAGATTGAAGCATGTCTTTTCTGGAGCTCGTAAACGTAAACTTTGCACGGCTTTTGATTTTGTTGTTTGGAATTTGAGCAATTTTTGGTAAATATTTGCCTTGGCAAAACTTTGCGTTTTGTGTAATTGTCTAAAATGTGTGCGAGTGTATGTGTGTGTGTGTGTTTGTCTGGCTCTGTGAGTATATGTATGGGTAATTGGTGTGCAAGCGTATGGGGAGCTGCAAATGTGAACTTAAGAGCTGTTGAAGAATCATTAATTGCACTTAAAGTCAAATGAGTAAACTTTACAAACGAAAACTTTTCCAAGAACTAAAGATTAAATTGCTTTATAGTCTTACAATACGATATACAAACGCTTGCTGTTCACTGTCCAGTTGTTGTGGGGCATTTTATCCACCTTTTCTGCTCAATGGCAAATTGTCTATGAATTCTTAACATATTTCATCATTTCTGGTATTCGTTTTCATTCGTTCAAGTCCGCCGCTCCCCCTACGGAAAGGGAAGAAAAAAGAATTAGATGAAAAATATGTTGCATACTTTTATGCTAATGTAAAATATGTCAATGTCAAATGTAAAGTATACGCACTGTGGCCCGTAACAAACAATTCATCATTAAAATCTTCACCATCACCTAACCATTCCCCTTGGGGCAAAGTAACCCTCTGTTTTTTTGTTTTTTTTTCTGTCATTCATCCAAAACGAGCCTGGCCCTGACATTGGTCACAACGCAACGCAAAGAAGATAACGAGAGTGAGAGAGAGAGACCGGGACGAAAATACAAGAGAGATTCAG
This sequence comes from Drosophila austrosaltans, assembly GCA_035045865.1. Lineage (NCBI taxonomy): Eukaryota > Metazoa > Arthropoda > Insecta > Diptera > Drosophilidae > Drosophila > Drosophila austrosaltans. The sequence continues at coordinate 8,039,159 of JAWNOQ010000049.1, read as the reverse complement.
ATAACGAAATCGAAAATTGTCTTGAAAAAGTCAAGGTGCGGTTTTTCTACTCACGCCACATGCAAAAGAACAAAAACAAAGAAAAAAAATAAAAAATAATATAAAAAAAAGTAGAACTTTTGGTAAAGCTGCCAGGCCTTAAATTGTATTTTCTTTCTATTTCCAGTTGATGTTAGGAAATCGTCTGTAAAGCTAGTTAAATATGCCCCTACGGCGATTTCGTAAAACTTTTCCTACGCTTCGATTGCTTGGCTGAACTTGAAGAAAAACCATTTGAGAAAACATATAAAGTTCATTTTTTTTTTTTTTTTTACTAGACACAGAAGTCCATTCAGTATACTTATGTGTGAGCGTGCAACTGTCCGTGTGGGTGCGTTTGTCAGTGCCTGTGTGTGTGTGTGTTTGTATATTGTAATGGCTTTTGTATTAGTGTCAAAACACGTAAATTGTTGCGTGGCGCTTTGTTGTACGTTTCTTCTTACTCCCGTCTCTCTCTTTCTCTCTCTCTCGTTTTCTCTCTGTGTGTGTGTGTGTGTGGGCGCGTATGCGATTATGAAGGTAGAGAGACAAGAGACGCAAAGTTTCTGTGTATGTGTATATGGGTGTGGGGTCTCTGTTTGGGTGCGGCCGTGCGAATATGTTGTTCATTATAATCTGCTCATGTTGCTATTTTAGCTGTTTGTTGTTATTGCTTATGTTCTGTTGCTGTTGTTGTTTCTATGCCTGGTCTGTCGTTTGTCCATTGTCCGTTTGTTTGCTGTTCTCATCGTAGCTGCCATTGTGGTTATTTTCATTGCTTTGCATTATTGTTGTTTTGCCATGTTCGTTATATTATTGTTGTTGTTGTTGTTGCTGTTCGTGTTGCTGTTATGTGTGTTTTCAACAAATACATAATTTTGTGGACATAAAATTGTCACATGTCGTTGAATTTTGATTTGATTTTATGCGTGCAAATTTATGCATGCGTTTACGTCTGGTTGTTCAATGAAGGGCAAGGTTCTGGTTAAAGGGGAGAGGGGAAAAGGCGTTGCCGATTCTCGTGTGTGTTTGTTTATCACTACAAATATACGGCACACACATACACACCAACTCATACATATATCTATTGAATGTTGGCTGCCCTGACTGCCTGACTGCCAGCTTGTTTGTTTATTTGCCATGGTTTTTATGACTTTTTATGAGGAACAATACAAACATAAACACACACACACAGACACATGCACTTGCCTTTACATATGTATATGTATGTATAAAGTTACATATACATAGAGACAGTACCAGTTCCTGGATTGCATTGCATGCAGCTTGCCGTTTGCCGTTTGCCATTTGCCGTTTTGTTGTTGCCTTTGCCGTTTTCATAACAATTGCTGTAAATTTCCACAATGATTTATATTTGATATTTTAATTGCTATTGTTTATTGTGTCATTATTCTAACACTTCCGATTGCGGTTGATTAAATTTATTAAGGTTTTGCATCAAACTTCAAATGTATGCATATATGCTGTAAGGTAAACCACAATGGTTTTACGGTTTACAAAGCGATAAAATCTTATATATTATTCGTGGCCTAAAATTTGTACATTTAAAAATTAGTTTCACACAAAATTTAATTCCTTATTCTCTTTTGAATTTTGCTTGAAATAATTGCTATTTTTTTTTTCTATTCTTTAATCCTTTTAATGATGACATAAACATTTTATTGTTTTCTTGATTCAATTTAGCAAAATTTTTAATTCATCTGTGTGGGGATTTGTTATTATTAATTACATTGATAGGATTTTATTGGTTTCCAGTAAAGATTATATATATATATATATATATTTAGCACAGACACTGGCAAATACATGTATAGAATTTGGCCATTTGACTTTGGCAAATCACAAAGGCATCGTCTCTCCATTTTCATCTTCATCTAAGTCTTGGTTTGGCTTAAGTTGTCGTCGTTGTCGTTCAGTTGACTTTGGATTTGGTTTTTGGATATTTGGCATTATGTATACGCCACCGCACCACCCAACCACAAAGCAGCAAGAGCAGCAGCAGGAGTCAATGGACCGCATTAGCACGTTTGTGTGCCATTTTGTTAGGCATTTTATTGGCTCATTTTTTGGGCTGGCAAAGTTACCAAAAAAATTAAATCATACAAATTATTTCAAATGTTTGGGGCATAAAAATTGAATTCACATTCATGGGTCTTGGACTGAAACCTTTGCCTTAGTTAAAAATTCAACAATAATATATAAAAAAGGGTTGCCTAGCACAACAAGACAATTTTGCAGTTGCTTGGCAAAAAGGTAAGCGGTCCGAGGCCAACTTATGTAAGCCTTTTTATGAGCCAAACTCGTGCCATTGACCGACCATATGGTGAAGGTGTGCGGCTCCATACAATTTGCCCCAGTGGTATGCGGCCTAACTTCGATGCCCCTCCCCAATGGCTGGCCGCCTGGCCGGCTGACTGGCAACAGTTTTGCTCAAGTTTTGTTCTTGTCCATAATAAATTCAGCCCATATAAAAGTGGCACCAGCTGCCAACGGGCCAACAAATACCAAAAAAAAAAGAGGAAGAAAAAATCGAAAAAAAGGAAAAGCTGCAAGAAAACTGAACAACAAGAACAAAACACAATCGACTAGAATACAAGAAAAAAAAGGAAGCAAAAAAAAAAAGGGCATTGGCAAAGGGAAGAAAAGCAAAATTCACAAAATTCAATTAAAGTTAAACTAAACAAGCTTCGAACAAATGCGTTTAGCTTTAGCTGTGGAACATCAACAGGGAACAGTTGGATGGAGGTGCAGGGGCAGGAACTGGTACACTCGTATTGGGTGGCAGGGCCAGAGGAAGCTTTGGCGCTTGTCAAAGGAACGGTGACTGGACGTTTGCTTCAATGGACGAATGTAGATGGATGAATGGTTCATTGGATGACTGTATAGATGGATGGCCTTGCGTATGGGTCTAGTCTTTTGGTTAGTTTGACCAATAGATGGATAGATCGATGTATGGTTGGATAGATGCCTGGCTGGGTGGATGGATGGATGTATGTATGGACGGATGGTTGGATGAGTGCGTCGCTTCAACTGCCGGAAACGGAAGCTGCTAAAACAAACGCAGTGTTTAGTTTGTCCAGCACGTTTTGCTCCCCTTCACTATGCCCCCCTCCAATGTATGGTATGTGTGTGTGCTTTGTCGTTGTTGCTGCCACGCTTTGTTGCCTCCTCTTCCCCTACTCGAATATTGTTGTTGTTTTAGGCAAGAAATTGGATTTACTAGCTGATTGCTATGAGTATAAAGAACAAAAAAAAAATAAAAGAAAAAAGTAAAAGAAAATAAATAAGTAAAGGCTATAAAAGCCAAATGATCAACAATTTTGTACTCTGTCTTTGTGTTGAGTTTAGTGAGTTTTTTTTTGCTTTTGCATGAATATAAATGTAGTAAAAACTTTATACAAGTGAGCAAAGTGTTATAAAGGAAAAAGAGTAAATAAAAGGTCTACCAAAAACTTAAATGATAATAAATTAAGATAAAGATATCGTAGCAAATTATAAATAGATTTATTGTTTTGCAATTAAAAGAGAGTCCTGCACATGATTTTGTCTTTCTCAACGTATATTTAACTATTGTGCCCAAATGCATAAAAAAAAGTTGGTATATAACAAACAAAAGAGTTTTTTTTTGTAGTACTAACACTTATAGAATAGTAGCTAAAAGGCAAAGGTTAACACAGAGACTGTGGTACAATTTGTATCCCAATTATAATAAAAAATAATAACTAACGTAATGAGTAAATAATGGTCAAAATGTGAGCATATTTATTTATTTATTTATAAACTTGAAATAAAATTTTTTCTAAATTATATAAGTAATTTTAAGTAGTAATTAAAAAATAGCTGTAGATTAGATTATCAATAAAGATTTTAAGAATTAGGTGACATTTACATTGCTATTTTACCTTCATTTAGTACATAATAGTAATTGTCTTTACTCCTTTCATTTAGAGAGTTCTTAGTGTCCAATCAACCATTTGCTATCTATTAGGGAATCTTGTAAAAAGGAAGGTATATAAAGAGGTCTACAACAAACTTAACTTGTGCGTAAATTTAAGAGACAGTCGGCTTGGCTAGCCTGTTATGGTTCATTGATTTAAAGGGGCCGTTTCGTAAATAAATAAAATGTCATAAAAGGTTCCCCGAACGGACATTGGACATTTTGGCATTGCCAGGCGTTGACCGAAAAAACGAAGCAACAAATAATATAACAACGACCAGGAAAAAAAAATGTACTAAGAGAAAAAAATAAATAAATAAACAGAAAGAAACAGTAAAGGGAGAAAAATATAGACAGCAAGAGAGGGAGAGAGAAGACCTATACCCGCAGGCAGCAGACAATTAAATTTGTACAAATTGAGTGTAGAAATGTGGCGGCGGGCAAAATGCACAACAACAGAACAGAGAAACAACAGCTCCAGCAAAAAGATGGCAGTCGATAGCGTATTTTTATGGCAATTTAAGGCACTTCAAACAGGAAATGAGTACAGAATGAAAGAGAATAAAACCATTGAGAGTAACAGAAAGACAGAGAGAGAGAGAGAGCGAGAGAGAAACACACAGGCGAAGATAGCCCATGGCAAATGATGCGCCCATTACGTGCACGCTGGCAAAATAGTTAATTTTATCGGCAGTTGAAGTAGAAATATAAATGTACTGCTTTTACCCATCTTCATTGCCATCGACATCGACATGGACATCACCATTACCATCTTCATTCTCCTCTCGTCTCTGACTTCATAACCATGAGGAAACCACATCGAATAATATGGTGGCCGAAACTTACGCTCAATAAAGTAGCCGACTTGGAAAACTAACTTCCATTGTATTGCCCAGTTTGATTTGGTTTGGTTTGGTTTTTGGCCATGGCAACAACCAAGTTCAATAGAGACAGACATTGTAGATGAAGGAATCTTTGCTCTGTCTGTCTGTGAATGTGTGTCTGTGTGTGTGTGTGTGTTTGTAACAGTGTGCGTGTGTGTGTTTGCGAATGCACCCAACTGTAGAGGTGCGCTCATCCGTTCATTTATTCATTCATTCAGTCATTCATTTTGAAACGTTCATTGGTTAGTCAGTCAGTATGGCAAGCAAGGCAATCATTCAGCCAAAGCGTCATCGCGTCTCCCGCTACCAATGGCACGTTCCAGTTTCCGTAGTCCAGCTCCAACTCCAACTCCAATACCAGTTACAGCTTTCATTCCTATCTTCAGTCAGGCAGTCAGTATTTTCAATAGACGTTGCCAGGTTGCACACACACACACACACATCTGTATATGTATATATGTATCTATATAGATACAAATACATATAAGCAGTCCCCAGTTAGCAATAGCGTTCGTCACTCGTTAACTGAATCGTGTTTGCCTTTCATTTCCATCTGCCAGCTCCCAGCATCGTTCTCCCAGCCTCATCTCCTCTTTACTTTTTATTGTATATTGTTTCTTATGCGCTGTTTTATTTGCAACTTTTTCTGCAAGGGGGGGTAGGAGTAGGGTTATTGCTTCTCTATCCCCCTCACCCTTCCGCTCTCCTTCTTTACAGATGGTAAGGAAAAATTGGCATTTTTTTTCGGTGCTCATTCGTGCACGCGCTCGTTTTGGTCCTTCAACGGTTACAATTTCAATTCATTTCTAGCATATTTTCATTTCGAATTCATATTTTCTTAACAAAAGTTTTGCGTTTTGTGGGAGAGAGTTCGTTTTTTGCCTTTTTGTCTACACCCCTCGTCCACATAGAAGGGGGGCCTAGGAGGTGCAACTGGAAAACTTTTCATTCTCTGCATCAAATGAGGCAGAAAAAATTTATACAAAGGCAAACGTCAAGTTTGAATCACTCAAACGTAACGGACGAGAAATGAAAACGGAAGCTGCAACAAATGTTTAAATAAATATTAAAAGAAGAAGGAAAAATACAACAAAAAAAAAAAATGAAAATAAGTAAAAAGAAATATATATACATATACCAAAAAGGAAAGCTGACTACGATAAAGGTAAAGAAAAAAAGGCAAAAATAAAAACGGTAGCCAAAGAAATGATGCTAATGAAATAAATCATATGGAAATATGCATAAATCAAATTTTGCCAGCGACAGCAGCTCGACTATTGTATTATAAGAACGATTCCGGGCTCTGGCCCTCTGTAATGGCAATGAAGGAAATGATCGGTTAAAATAACAATTGCCATACAGGTACATACCTATAAATGTATATATATGTATATGTTTTTATAGTATATGTAAATATATCGATTTCCACACAATTGCAGACTCGATGACGACAATTGCGAATAAATTGCTTGATTTGCCCAAATAACCAAATAACCGAGCGCATCATTTCGCGTCAAAATGGCCATAATAAGGGCTCATACAATGACTCGATACTCGGTCTACTTCTCTTTCATGTCGTCCTCCTTGCATCCTGTGCCTCGTTGTGTCGTGCTGCCTGTCATATTGTACATACGTATATATGTGTATGTATATATATTGAGACGTGCCAGAAAATTCATAAGAATTGCCACAAATATTCATATATGGACTGGCAACACGCACGCAGCCAATAAACGCCATGGCATACTATACTATGAAGTATACCCCCATAGCCATATTCCGGATCCGGTGCCAGAAGCCAATGCCGGAACTCAAAAGCGGCATACAATTGCACGGAAGTGTCATCGCCAAGTGTCGTCGAGGCAATAGGCATGTCGGCTTGACAATCATACGGAGACAGACATACAAGCAGTCACATTGGGGGGGCAGAGAGACACGGGGACACTCAGCCAGTAATGTTCAATGATATAAAATTTTACTTTGCCTTTAACACACCAAAAATTCAAAGGCAAATAAAGGCCACAAAGTAGTCATCGCACAATGGCAAAATCATAAATGTCAATGCAAAATTGCATGTGAATTAAATAATATTTATTTATGGCTTACAAATTTACAAATAATTTCAATTTGTTAAGTAACTTATCTATAACCATGGTTGGGTGAACTTGTTTAATTTAATAAATATTATTTCGTTTATGGCATTAGGAGAAATTATGTTTGTTTTTTTTTTCCTCTTTGCACAAAGTTGAGTTTTGTTTTCGTTTAATTAATATGAAAATGATTTGCCTGGCATTTGAATAGAACTTTTTTTCTTTTATTTTATACTATGTAAAAAAGTTCGTTTTTATATTATCCTTTGGTTTATCTAATGGTTAATTTTTAACCAAATTATTATTTTTTTTTTATTAATTTTTGTATTTGGTCAATTTTCCACAACAAATTTATCGCTCTTATTTTTGTTAACTCTATTATATTAAATTTGTATATCTGCTAAAATTTTTTAAAATTTCATTACTAAAATCAAAAAAGTTAAGAAATTCTCATAAATGAAATAGCAAATAATCTTTTAATGTTTATTTTTAATATAAATAAAAAGATTATAAGATATAAAGTTCTCATTAATGAAACTACAAATGCTCATTAACATAAATAAAATGGTTTTAAATACAATGAACGGAATAACAAATACTCTACATTTTCATCCTTTAAAAGATTTTATTTTTATTTATTTAATATTGAATTTATTAATATAACGATAAAATTGTATTAAAGTTTCAATAACACTTTGAGTAATTTTAATCCCATTGTACTTTCGCTTGTTTTGTATTTTGATATTTCTCATATTTATCCACTTTTAGCCAATTTGGCCAAACAGCAAAGTATACAATACATGTATAGCATACACACACACACACACACACACACTCACACTTGCGTACTTATTGTATGTAATATATATATTACATAAAAAAAGTCAAATATATATAGAATCATATAATAGATTTTCTTTTTGTGGTAAATTGACATTTTCCAAAGAAGAAAAAAAAAAGAAGAATAAAATTGGAAAAATGGTAAAAATTGGAAACGCGTATGTAGAATAAACGTCGCAGCACATTGTAAATTGTGAATTCTCTGGCTGTGGTGCTGCCATGTCCTTGAACGTGTCGCGGCTGTTGGCTGTTGGCCTGGTTTTTGGGTATCCAGTTTGGCAGCCAGCTTAGCGGTCTCAGCAAAAGCCGCAAAGCATCAGGGCGTCGCCCGTCGACCTCGTCACGGTTGACTGCCACACCGACTGTCGCCTAACTCCAGCCAAGTATCAAAAAGTTTTCAATACCCAGTATTTAAGGAGTAAAAAGGACATTTTTGGAAAAGGGTAACCATATCTATCTGTATATGTATATTTATGATTAGTCATGTTCATGTTACATATTCCATTGGAGATCTTTATATAGCAAAACTTGTATAAGAGGCAAAGAGCTTTGAAATCATAATTTTAATAGTTATTTTCGTTGCAGATTTTGTTATTATTTTTTTAAGTAAATTTGAATTAAATTTTTTAACGAAAATATCTAATGTTTATGCTCTTTAACTTAAGGAAAAGTCTAAGTCTAAATCTAATAACCTAGCATTTGGATTTCAATTGGAAAATTCGTAAAGATTTCGATCCTAAAAATTGATCATGGTAAATTCTACATATTAATATAAAAAGTAAATATTAAATTTATTATTTAACTACTTTATACAGTTGGATTTCCTTATACAGTGCAAATAACAAAGATAAAAACTGTATATATGTATAGAACAATGGTTTTTTCAAACAGGATAACTGGCAAGTCGTTGCATCCTTTTAATGTATGGATTACTTCTTTTTTGTCTGCGACTGAGCATGCTTTTAATATTGCAATTGGGTATGCTCTCCACTCAAAATCCACCAAACAACAAACACAGAGTGTGAAAAAGAGAGAAAAAAAAAGGATATATGTATATGAAAAGAGCAGAGTGGCAAACAATTGGAATTTCATATGTTCGCTTTGAAATTCACTCAGTGTCGCTTCTTGGCTCAGAGTCAGGTTCAGCTTTAGCCTCGGCTTCAGCTTCAGACTTTTCTTGGTACCTGTACGTTGCTGTTTTTTTTCCTTTTTCTTTTTTTGATTATTTTGTGGGGTTTTTTTTTGGCGTGACATACAATGACGCATTGTCAAACTTTGCTTGACACTGGCTGCGAATTTATGTATTTATCGTCATCATCAAGGACACCGAAAAAAGAGGACGCTAAGCATGGCTAAAAGGTTCATATCACCTTGAGTGTTTGTATCTTGAGACATTGGCTGACTGACTGGCTGGCTGACTGGGTGACTGGGTGACTAAGTGAGTGAGTAGGCTGCCGTGCTTAAATATGGATATGACATAGTCAAGCTCTTCTTCTTAAGGCCACACTTGAGCTCTTTTCTACTTCCCATTTACCTTTCTTTCTACCTTCTCATATGTGTGTGTTTGTGTGTGTTTGTGTGTGTATATTTTTGTATGTGATTTTAATGTGGGACCGAAAAACGTTTGTTGATTTATTATGGCATGTGGCGTAGATTTTCGTTTGTGATAAATATGCTTTCAAATTAATAACGTTGGCCTCATGAATAATTGGAGGCAAGTCCACGCGTGACATTTGTTGTTTAAGCAGATGCAAATATTGAAAGCCCCAGCTATGCCCCATCATTCTATTAAATTGGTCCTACCATCGGTAAAGGTTGTGTATGTGTGTGTGTGTTGTGCTTTGCCATGTTTATATGTGTGTGACCAGGTGTACACTATGCGGCTTACTTAGCCTAAATCCAGTTGGCTAGACATGAACAACCAAAAGAGATAGAAACATTGAGTAAGAGAGACAGAGAGAGACAGAGAGAGAGAAAGAGAGAGAGCAACCCGGGAGGCATAACAAACATTTTTTGCTCTGACTGTAAATAAACAAAAGCCAAAAAGTACAATGGCGGGAAATCCTGATGTGAATGTTCGAATATGGCAAACAGAAGCTATGGGCAACAACAACAACAACAGTACCCACAAGCCAGTACTGCAATTGCAATCCTCTCTACTCCTCTACTTTTACTACTACATACTAGTTACTTCCATTGGTTTTGCTGTCTCTCCTGGTTGTAGGCCATGTTGTATGCCAGTGCCCCATACTGTGGCGCATTATTTATGCATTTCCATGGTCAACATATGTAGTAGACCGTTAGTAGTATAGTGTATGCAAGTCGTTAGGTAGCTACCAAGTAGTTAGTTGGACACCCCAGTTCGTTTGCGATGCCCCCAGCCCCACTCTCTTTGCCAATGCGGTTGTTGGCTGCGCCTAACATTTGTTGTAACTACCAGAGCATGGCATTGTTAGCGGTAAATTGCACTCATCTATATGTACTATTGGGGCTGCACACATGGTCCCCACATGGAATGGGAATGAAGCTGGGCCACTCTCAAAATATCAGTGGGATAACAGCAAATAGCCCGCTTTGAGTATGCGACACTGTCAGCGGCAGTTGCAGCCGCAGCAGGAACAGAAGCAGAAGCAGTACCAGGACCAGAACCCGAAACAAGAGCAGGCAAAAGCTAAAGCATGAGCAGCCAAAAGTAGAGTTAGAGCAGACGTTACTAGCCAGCGGGCAATTCATTTTGTTACCTGGGAAAAATAGCACGGCATAGCATTGGCATGGCTATGTGACCATGGTTATGGTATGGGGAATCTAAATGCAATGGAATGTTTGGCTGAGGGGGATAAAAAGTGGGTGGGTACGCCTAAGCTATCGTACGTGTGCGCAATATGTGATTTTTGTTTCCAACGATTTGCACATGTGGAGGCCAAAGGCCAAATTCACTCCAATTCGAGATTCAGATTCGAGTCAAGTCAAAGCAAGGCAAAAACCAATGGTTCGCAATCACAGCAGTTTTTAAGGCTCTAGCAATCATGGGTCCCACAATAAACAAACAGAATGACGAGCCTTTAACTGACTGGCCAACTGACTGGCAGCCAACAACTTGTTTAGCTTTGCGGCCACAGTCTGGACATGACAGTGTGGCCAGGGCAGCAGTGCCAACCATCTAGTGTCCATCTGGCTAGTGGAAATTCGGCACAGCATTTTTAATTAGCAAGTGTTGCCTTCTTTTCCGTTACTTCTTTTTTTTTTTTATTTTGTTTCATTTGGCTTTCTGCTCTCTGTTTCTGCCTTTTTCTCTCTCAATCTCCCTTCTGCAAATTGTGGATGTCTATTAACGTGTAGCAGGGAAATTACTTGCGCCAATTTGCAAAAATTCATCGAGCGGCAGTAGCCGGCTGCTCCTTGCTCCCTGCCACATGTTGGATGCCATTAATACTGTCTGCTGCTTGCTGTCTGCCATCTGATATGTGCTATGATATGCAGCAAAATTGCAAACTGAGAGGGCTCAAATGGAGGTCACTTGCAATGGCAAGTGAATTGCTTGTCTGACTTGCTGTTTGAGCCCTATGTGTGCGTTTTTTCTTTCTTTTTTTTTTTTTGCTTTGTTTTTTTGCTGAGTACATTTTCCAAACAACTCCGGAGTCAAGTCAAGTCTCTCAACTCGACTTTGGGGTCTTTCATACACCTGTATTTTGTGTGTTTGTGTTTGTATGTTTGAAAGTTGGTCAACGCTGCGTATGAGCAATGCGCCACAGTTCATACTGTTCTTTTTAGCCTGCCTGCTGTTCATTTGGCTTGCTGCACTAACAACTAGTTTGGCACTGCAGCAACCAAAAGCAACCCAGACCAACTATGAAAATGCCCACTATTCCTCACTCCAACTCTTCTATATACATAGCGCCCACCTTAGGCAGTCAAAAAATCACACAATACAAAGCCAAAACTACAAACATGTACAAACACACTCTCACACACACACATACCATTCTACAAACATACACTCACACACATTAACAGAATTCAGAACAAGCATACAGTCTATGAACACAGGCATAAGACAGAAGCTACCTGAACACATGAGAATATGAACATGGCCCTTAGAGATGGCCAAGTAAATGTTAAAAATATTTCAACGATAGTATTACAAAATATCTATATAATTGTTTTTGATATAAATATATAGTTATTAATACACTTTGCTTAAATAGTTTTATAAAATTTCTAAAATCCAGTCATTCAAAAGTTTTTTAAAGGTATCTAGAAATCTAATATACATAAGATATTGGAAAATAAGTCGATTTATAATAATAATTCTTCACTTGGAATTTTTTTATATTCTTTAAATTTATTTTTTAGTTTAGCTCATAAAATTTTTGTTTAGAAATTAAATCAGCTTTAATTGCTTATTCTAAATACTAATATATACTTCTCATATAGCCTTTGCTTTCAAAAGTTTTTACTTACTTTTACTTTAAAACAATTTTTATTATCTTAAGTCCTCTTAACAAAAGATTAGACTTCTAACAATTCAAACTAAATTGTAGCATTTATTTGTTTTATCCTTTAAAAAATTTAAAACATTTTTTATTGCATAGAAAAGTCGAGAGGAATCATTGTTCAACTTATTTCCATGTTGAATTCATGAAACTTTTTAAATAAAAGAAAACAATTTATGCTATTCTCCTTATACACAATTTTTCTTCTTTATTATATATTCTAGATGAATTGAAACTATTGCTTTAGTGTGATTGAATAAATTTGACCCATCACTTTAGACCAAAAATCTAAACGGGTAGACATACTACAAGACAGGTTTTGAAATTTCCATTGTTGTTGTCTGAGCTCTCGTCTCAAGCGTCCGCTCTGACTGCATTTTGTGAAATTTCACCATTCAATTGCCATTGCCAGAACGAATGGGTAAAACAAAAACAAGAAAAAACCAAAACCAAAGGAAAGGAAAAAGGAACAAAACAAAAAGAAAAAAAAAAATGCTGAGAAAAGAACAAATAAAACGAGAGTCAAGGAAGAGTGCAATTGCATGCATGGGCTCAGCAATACACCGCCCCTAGACACGCCCACCAGTCTACGCCCCGGACCACGCCTGTCATTTTCGAATGCAATAACAAAAATTTGCTCGCTTTTTTCCCTCCGATTTTTTTTTTTATTTTCTGTGTTTGTTTGTGTGTATGTGTGTGTGTGTATGTGTTGTGCTTGTTGTGCTGACTCTCTTAGTTTTATGCACGTCGACTGCACGAATTGGCAGCTTGTCTCTTTGGATGTCAGTCATTGCGTGTGTGTGAGCTTGTATGTGTGTGCCTAAGCCTTTTGAGAAAAGTGCCATTTAAACTTAAATATAGACATTGGAATATCGAAGAGGGAACAACAACAATAACAACAACAACAACACAAGAACTAGATAGAAATAGCAGCAGATGCAGACAACTAGCAAACAGACATTCAGATTTATAACCATTTGCCAGTTGTTGATTGAGTGTTTCAATGAAATTATCAATTGTGCCAATTTGCCATTTTGTTCAGGATCAGCTCTTCACCTTGTGAATCACTCTGAACGATTGATGAAGGCCTTTTAACTGAGGACTAGAAATTCCTATGCTGCTAATTAAATCGTTTGTCACATCTTTTAATCAAAGTAAATTTACATTTTTATACCCAGTACTTGGATAATTAAAAGAAAATGTTTGATGACCAATCAAAGAAATATATAAGATTAGATTAGATAAGGTAAAAGAATAGAAAAGTTATCAAAAAATTTTGTGAATCTTTTGAACAATAAAGATACTAAAAGAAAGGGTAAGAAACCTTTATGATAAAGTTTTAATTATTGAAATTTCGCAAATATGGACAGGAAGAAAGGAAAAGAAGATTTATGCATTATCCTTCGATATGCTTAAAGACAATAAAAAAAATATTTGAAATATACCTTAACATCGTTAACTTGACAAATATTATAATGAAATATTTCACATGAATTTCAACACATAAAATTATTTAAATCATTAAATAGCTAACATAAGATCTCAACAAAATATTAATTTAATTTCAAGGAAAAAAAAAAAAAACATAATTTCATTAGTTTTCGTTTTGGTTTTGCCTTTATTTGTGCTAATGGCAAATAAAGTGAAATTGGAAAATATTGTATTCATATTAAAACACGGGGGTCTAGTTGCATAATTAGTTTAGGGGGCTATAAATGGGTTATGGAAATGATAATATGAAATTGCCATTTCAATACAATTAAAAGCATATAAATTTTGTGATCCTTGTTGAAATTAACATTATTATGGTTATGCACTAACGCTATGCTCATTTGTGCATACACTAAATGGTTTCATATCATTGAAATTAAAGAAATATGAATTATAATTAAATTTGCATAAAATGAATATAAAATGCACTTAATAATAAATCTGATAAAAGGCATTGCAGACGCAGCTCATTAACGTGAATAAATTAACCTTTTTCATTTTTTTTACAGAGACATTGCAAAGGACGAGCTGGACAATTTACACGGAATTCTTATACAACCAGAGAAAAGCATTCATCGTAACGGTTATGTTTTATGACATTATGCAAACGCATGGATATATAAGTGGGTATATATATAAACATATATGCCATCAGTGTCAGTGGCGTAGTAATGGATAAAGAATTTAATCCAAATTAAGTCAAATGTTAAGTGTCAAAAAAGTTTATTTTATTATTTTAGAATTATTTTGGAATTTTCTATGACATTTTAAAAGTCATTGATTATGCTCTGATTCAAGGTTCTGCCCATGTTGATTGTTATTAAAACTATTTGACATAAAGGTGAATAAAGGAAATATTAAATGTACGATAAATATATATGTTAATCACTGCATGACAAAATGATTTACAATTATGAAATAAATATTTTCAAAAAGAATATGTACATATATGTAAATATAAATAAATTGTGTGGTAGATATTTTTCTCATGGCTTACTGGTGAGAAAGTGGTAAAAATAACTTGCCAAATCACATACAAGTATCATTCCTTATACCCATTTCAATCTGAAGTACTTCCAATACATTTCAAATGCTTTGAATTGATACACTCAAAATCGAAAAGAAAAATCAAAGCTTTTCAGTTACACAAGTCGCAACTTATTTAGAAACAAAACGAAACAAAACATAACAAAACCAACAACAGCAAAAAGAAAACAAAGTGGAAAACAATTCAAGGGGTGGCTTTGGTTTTTTTTCCCGGTAATAAATCAACTTGGGTTCGCCCGATTTCCCCCTCCTACTTTCCCAGTACAAAACCGAATGACAGCTTATTGGCTTTGGAATCATCCAATCCAATCCAATTGACGTTGACGTATATCACATTATCATAGCAGCAGGGAAAGTCATGACAATAAATGTTCTGGCATTGTCTATATACATATGTATATACATATATATACAAACAAACGTATGTATATAGAACTCAGGTAAACCTTACTTCTTGAAGCACTTTAAAGCAAAATCTATATTTATGTATATAGGTAAGGGTTTACTCAATTTTGCACTCAAGTGTATGCTGGGTAATCAGCATTAACATAGAGGCATAATCAACTACTTTATGCCCAGTTGCCTAATGGTTTAT
Organism: Drosophila austrosaltans; assembly: GCA_035045865.1. Lineage (NCBI taxonomy): Eukaryota > Metazoa > Arthropoda > Insecta > Diptera > Drosophilidae > Drosophila > Drosophila austrosaltans. The sequence goes on along the minus strand of JAWNOQ010000049.1, from coordinate 8,023,743 downwards.
GCAGCATGTGCTCTAATGGATGCGTCTTATGGCATTTTCGATTGGTCATTCAATAGTCAGCAGGAGCTTCTAATCGTTTGCCTAATTAACTAACCGACAGCCATGAAAATGTCATTCAATTGGACATTCCACACATACAGATGATGATGTATGTACAATATTTGGAAGGAACTAAAATATGCAAGACAGAAATGTGTCATCATCACCTGTTCAGCTCAACACAGCTCAGCTTGACTTGGCTTTCATTTAAATTGGTCATGTCTGAGTGCTTATCAAATATTGGCAATTTGACACACACAGATGTGACTGGCTTGTGACTTCAGGAAACAAAGGAAAGACCCTTACCTATCTGCACCATACTTCTGTGTGTGTTTGTGTGTGTCTGTTGGGTATGTTTAATTATTGAATCACCTGTTAATCTTTGTGCTAATTATGCACGCATGCGGTGTCCTTTATATTTTACAATAATCTGTTTTCCTTGCCTTTATTTTTGTTTATTTTTCTTGTAATGGTAAAGAGGAGAAAGAGTGAATTCAATCATAAAACCATGCTGCAACTATAAAATACTTTTGCATACCTATAGGAACTGTACATAAAGTACAAATTGGGAAATGCATGATAAATGCCCAGACCACAGAAAACAACAATGAATGAACGTGAAAAATTGGTTTATTGTCGGTGTGGAGGGGGGAACGGGGGAACCTTGTGAAATATTAATGCGCCGGCATATAAATAAAATAAGTAGTAATTGTGGCTAGCGGAGGTTGCTGTCGGAACTATAGGGATTGGCAAAAGAGCCCATGGTTATGGCAATGGAATCGGTTGGGAAGAGTGTACGATGGTGGGGGAGGGGTATCCTGGCTGGCCGTTGGCAATGTCTTTGCACAAAAAGTTATGAAAATTGCATTTTAATCTGAAAACGAATTGTTTATTATTTCGCTGAGGTTTAAATTTGTTGAAATAATTGCATTGTGACTGAAGGAGGAAACGGGAGAGATTGAAAGAGAGAAAGAGCGAGTCAGAAGCAAGTAGTATGCGACGGGCAATTGGTGGCAGTCAGCCAGCCAGTCAGCCATCCAGGACGAACACAAGAACGTTGGCCACAGGAACACATAACAATGCCACATATCCACACCCACTCCACTCTCCACACACACACACACACACACATACACACACATGGTTAACAATTGCTGGTTCTGTGTGTATGGGAATTCTGGTTCTGTCCCTGGTTCGCTGTTCCTGACGCTCGCATTGGCGAACAAAGAACGGGGCAAAATTGTGCATGTAATCAGTTTCAAGTGTGTACTGGCAAGAGGGTTATGCGAGAAAGCCATTCCGTTACCGTTAACTCCCTCTTCCTGCAATTGTTCCCTTGCTCGCGCCCCCATCATCCAGCTTGTCATCTGAAATGTATGCAACGTTGTCGTCGTCGTCGTGGACGCGACTTTGTTGCTGTTGCTTTATTTCGCCGCCTTGCTTTCTTGTTATAAAGTATACATACATATATGTATATGGCATATACCAATATACCATATAAACCGATTGTACGATTGTAAGCATATTAGTCTTATGAAAAGTAACAAAAAATATTTAGCTAACGTCTTTAAAAGGGGTTTTAAAAGAGTACCAAAGAAAGGTTCCTACACTCAATATTATTCAAAACTTTACTGTTTTGGGACCATATAAAAGTTTGAACTTGAATAGAATAAAATATATAGAATATATTTTTAATCTCTTGATTGAATTACAATTTAAACTCTATGTAGTGTTGATTTTTATCGCCTATTACGATTTAAGAACGCTTAAAAATTTGTTATACAGAAGGTACATAAACACATGATAATAGATGATTATTTAGTATTTGGTTATATTTGAATTGTTTTATTTGAAGATTTGAAAAGATTGTATATAATAAGGCAGTTTACTATAACAACTACCGTTGATTGCAATGTTTTATTAAATACTAATTATTTTTTGATTTCATTCAATAGATAGAAAATCTCTTTTATTGTGTTTATTTATTGTCTTCCAACATGAATACGATATTTATATATGCCATAAAAACATCAAGTATATACTATATATATTTGTGAACTCAATTTTTTCATTTATAAGTTGATAATTCGTTGTAACAATGCAACTGAAAAGGTGAGAAACTGTTAAAGGATTTTGGTAACAATGGTAAAGTCAAGTCGTTCCTTTTTGGGGCTTAAATGAATGGTAGTATTTGTATGTTACGTTTTTTGTTTCATGCGCAAAAATTGATTTTTATGCACTTTTCACTCATATATACACGCTCACACACACACACACACACACACATACACGTGCCGGTATACCCACGTATGAATTATTGTTCATAAAGTATATTTTATGAAAGCAACGACTCACAGCAAATTATAAGGTATTAAGTGAGCATAGCACTAGCACGTACCTTTACACTTACATACATATATGTATATGTATTTACATACAAACATACCATGTTACAGCTCGACACTTTGTTGAACTGCATTAAAAATAAAATTGGAAAAAAATGAGGGAAAAAATGTCATAAAATATGAGTACATGGTCTGCTCTTCGTGCTCCATATTACAATAATTGCAAAATTGTGTAGCAAAAAGAGATTTTGAGAAAATGATTTCGCTTTAAGTTGCTTGGCAAATTGAGTAGTTACTCACATAGATACTTCTAGACATGGATACGGTACATACATACAGAGGGAATAACACATATATGCACATTGCTAATGAAGGCGTTAAGCAAGTCTTTGGTATAGTCGTTACCGTCTCCGTGGTATGCTTTAGGAAAGCACGGCCAGCCAATTACCAGAGCGCGGTTCTCAGGCTCGTTACGCAACGTGCTAAAAATCAAAACTCCATGAAATAAACCAATTTAAAAAGTTCAAAAACTAATTTTGCGCTTAGTTTGTCTGATAAAAGAAGACGACGACGACGGCGACGTTGGCATGGCATATAGGAAAGAGACGCGAAAAAAAAAAATATATAAAAAACTTAGTGTATGAATGTATGTGTATGTATGTATATGCGTTGTGATGTCGCTGCAGCAGTTTGCTTTTTGGTTTAACACACAGCAAAACATGTAAAACTTTCAACATCAGCATCAAGGAACCAACTGCTCTCCTTGTCAACGCCGATGCTGCCAGTAGCACATTTAAATATTTAAATGACAACACGTGTGAAAACATTGGCATTGCCATTGGGCTTTAAGTTAGCAGCAAGGTGGAAGTCAATGCCGATAATTCTGATGATGATGATGATGATGATGATGATAATGATGACGATTCCTGATGGCCTGGCCTTATACAGGAGCAACCAACCACCAGTCAACTTGATCAAAGCAAAGAACGAACTGTTCACTTTTCACTTTATTAATTGCACAAGTTTGCAATTGTTTTTGCTGTCACTTTATTTTTATCGCAAGCGCACTTTATTTGTATGAGTGTTGGTATGTGTGTGTGTATCAGTGCGAGGCGTCAGCTCAAAGTTGCCAACTGCAATAATTTTTGCGACTTCAGCGATTTTTTTGCCACTTGAACGCGTAACAGGGCACAGAGACAGCAGACCCTCCAGCAGCCACTCAAGGTATATACTATATGTTTGTGTCTGTGTCTGTGTGTGTGTGTGCTACTACAACTTACCTTACCTCACACTCTCACACTCCGAATCTCCACAAGCTAACCCCTCATTCCAACCGCCATACTGTTCTGCACTCTGTAATATTGTAGCATTTGTCTTTTAGTGGAAATCTCTTTTTGAGTGTGTCCCACTCTAAGAACAGAGATAGAGAGAAAAAGAGAGAGAGAGAGAGAGAGAAGGAAAAAGAAGAGACGCATACATCTATTTGCATATAAATGCTTGGCAGCATGGGGCAACAGCATTTGCATGTGAAAACAATTGTAGCTTACTCCATCCAACTCACCCACACTTTAACAATCGCTCTTTGTGTGTCTGTGTGTTTGTATGTGTGTGTTTGTGTGCCATAAAATAAATAGCCAAAATGATAATAAGTTTAGACATAGACAAAAAACTTGAAGCCAAATGAAAAAGTGCAGCGGATTTGGTTGCAAAAGCTTAAGCTTGTGTGAAAAATGTGTGTAGCATACTTTTAGGCTGCAATACCCAAAACTCACGCATACAAAGAAAATAATCTACGATTGAGTGAGAGAAAGAGAGCAAGAAAGAGAAACAAATTTGATTTGATTGCCCTATGAGTAAAGTGATAAAGTAAGTGTCGGGTGGGGAAAGAGGGCGGAGGGCGGCTGCTAATAGAGAATAGGCTCAGCATGAGCTAAGCTAACAATTGCCATTAGCTTGTCGTACTTTATGGCTGCTGGTTTTTTAATGGCTTAATGCCGCCCAAAAAACAAATATAAAACAATTCGCATGCAGTGATGCCATCTCAAATTGGCAGCTAATTTCACTTTATGTATGTCATATTTCTTTTTATGCCCCCCAAACACACACACACACACACAAACAAACAATCACACTCACGCACTTTTTGGTTTGGCCTAAGCTAAAGGTAACCAGCATGTCCCCAGCTCCAATTCCAAAACTCCAATTCCAAATTCAAACGATAACCTGAACTATACATAGTTAAGTTTCACCTCGCCCTGGGCATCATTAACATTTAAGTAAATTGATCAGCACATTTAAATGCGATCACGTTAAGATGATGGTAAGCCGCTGGGTCCAATTAGTGGCGTGCTGTGTGCCGCTGCTGCTGCTGCTCATGGTTTGACTGCTGGTTGCTGGGTTCCTGAGTTGCTGGTGGCAAGAATGCAATGCGCACGACAACGTGCATTGAATATTTGCATATAAATTTTCTATACCTACACAAAGTTTCGGGGCAGTTGGAGTCTGTGTGTGAGTTATATCCACATACACATACATATATGTACTTTGTACATACACAAAGCAAAAACAAAATGGCTTCACATATTCGCGTAACTTTTAAAGTCTAAGTTGATTGCTACTTCATTTTCTTTCTAAAATAAGATTGTAATTTGTGTGGCTTCTTAGCAACGAGTTGATTAAAAAGGTAAAAATGGTTGCTATCACAAGATTTTTTCTCCTTTTAACTGGAGTGATATAAGCCAAGTAAACTAAAATTAGAATTAGAAAGGAAACAAACAACTGTTTTTCTTAGCTTGAAAAGTATTTTATATAATTGTTTGAGGCGAATGAAATTAAACAATCATTAAAGGCAAAAAAGATTTGGAAATCAAATTAAAAATATATATTAAATTTGAAATTGTGTTGGCCTAATGAATATTCACTTATATAAAATCATTGATTAATATTTATAATATTTTTAAAATATTCTAATGTATGTAAATAGATATCATCTGAAATCCAAGTTCATTTACAATTCTTAGTTTATTAAAAAATAGAAAATCAAACATAGTTTTAACGATAGTTTTCTCTCAGTGTACAAATACCCAACTACAAATACAGATATATACAAACATAGATATACAACACATTCATCGCCAGCCCCAGATCTGTGGCATAAATTTCATTTTGCATTTATCGTTGGCACTGCCCGTGAATATTCCGGAATATTTTTTGGTGGGTTCGGTTCAACAGAATCTGATAGTCAACATATTGGATATAAATTTTTGGACGAACGTGACACAACTTAAGTCATAACCTAAATAAATATCACGCAATAATGAGACACATTTGCGACCAAATAACACAAAAATCATACAAAACAAGAACAAACAATGCGACGGGACGCGATACGATGCGACGCTTGGCTTAATGTTTGATCATTTTGTTTGGCAATTTATTTTATTGGTTATTGCATTTTAAACCAAAAAAAAAAAAACACGAATCGAAAAAAGAAAAAAAAAACTCCATGGGGCATGTCTTTTGGTACGTGAGCAGCGCCATTTGTTTATTTTTAATGGAAATCATTTTTGCATTTAACAACATAAACAGCCTATCAGCCTCATCAGTCCTACGACCAAACTCGTGTCTGGCAAGTGAGCGAGGCAGTCAGTCAGACAGTCAGACCCGTCAGTGAGTCATTCGCTTAGATGAAAAGTTCAAATTCCGTAAACAAACTGAAGCGCACGCACAAATGCTTCCAGTCAAACTTATAGTATATAGTATAGAATATTCCGTCGATTGTATGCCGCTGGCAGCTGCACCTGTCATTGCTGAAATAAACGATACACAGACGACAGACGATGACGACGGCGACGCCACCACCAAACTTGACTTTACAATGGATGAAAATTTATGTTTTGGGATCACAAAGTTCTCTCAACCTCTGAACTGTGCAGGTGTTTAGAAAATAATATCATATATATATATATATATGAAAAAAGAGAAGATTTATTAGTTGAAAGCATTTATACAAAATGTATTGATGAATAGATTTGTTTTTCTGTTTTGTTAGATACTTTTGGTTTTCTCTGAAAGAAAAGATAGTTTTAATTTATGCAATAAACAAAAGATTTCATGGTTTATCTCTATCTGATAAAATCAGTTTACAACAATTTTATGATGGTCTTTAATGTAAACAAAATGTTTAAGTATCTGTTTCTCTTTATAAGTATCTTGTTAAGTATAATATCACGTTATTAAAATGAAACAACGACAAGGTTGATCTAATAAATTGATGAAAATCAATAAAATATACAGATTTAATCAGCTTCTTTTTTATTCAATTTACATATTGAAATCTAAATAGAGTATAGAAAACAAATCTACTAGTCAAAACTAAAAATTTTACATTGTAAATGAATCATTATGAGTATTAAAATTAGAATTAACACTTTCGGCTAAATAAAACATTAATTCACAAAGGAAAGTCTTTAAGTCGATAGAAAATGGTAACAAAATTAATAAAAACTTAAAGTTTAAAATTTTAAATTATTTATTTAAACAAAATTTGTATTCATTCGATTCACAAGCAAACCATGATATTTCCGTTTATACATTTCTTTTGTAAAGTTTTGAATCCAACAGAGCAAAAAGATATAAAAGACATAAAATTAGACTAACTGAAAAGCTTCTCGTTTTACAAAATTATATTAATTACGTTACATTAATCACTTACTAATGCAATGACTAGGTACTTACAGTAATCATATTTAATGGCTCCGACTTGACTTGCTTCAAAATTATGTATCATTCTTTTCAAGTACAGTAGAATCTGGTTATAGTGACGCTTAAGGGACCGACGATTTAACGTCTTTATATCCGGAAGACCAAGTCATCGAATTTTCATTGCTTTAACCTGACGGATGCTATAAGCGGAGTCGTTATAACCGGATTCTACTGTACATATTTAAGAAACGCAAATTAAAACCCAAAAAGAAGATTTTAATATTACAAAATGTATAAAGTCTGTCAATAGTTATTAATCAGAATTAGAATCTCAAAACATGAGATTAATTTCCATATCTTTTACGGACAAATTTTGATGTGTCTTTTAAAAACTTTCTACTATTAATATGAAAGAGTAAAAAAACTGAAGATGGAAAGATACTCATAAACAACTAAAAATATTGAATTACCTATACATTTACATGATTTTAAACTAAATAAGATAAACTTAGTTGATATAGAAATGTTAGCTAAAACTATACAAAATTTGGTTCTCTTTCAACAATTATTTCAGCTAATTGTTTACTTTAAATAAAGCAATAAATCGCACTAGAGTAAACAAATTTGTTCCTAGATTTTTTTAGCTCATTATCAAATTTTATTGTTTCACTTGGAAGAGAATTGTATTGACGAAAACATCAAAGAAAATCCTTTAAAGTTGTTGATATACCAATGAATAAATGTAAAAAAATACTTAAAAATACATTTAAACTATTAAGATTTAATTTTCCAAAGTATGATACAAAACCAGTTGTAGCAGTTTGATACTACTAAGCAACTGAGAAATGTCACTAAAATTGTTGATGAATTCCAAAATCACAGAAAATTTATGTACCTAAAGGTATACTTTGAACAACTCATATCAAGACATTATTAGTTGACTTTAGTTCTCATTTCTTGGCTTTGATTTTGGTAAGATATTGCTTTAAATTTTAATTTTGACTTACACGGTCAGGTGTAACTGAATGTTTTAAGTTTTTGGGTTTATGATTGCTTTTGCTTTGCTTATGGGATTTTATATTACTATGCCTTTGGCCCATGGTGCATCTTGTAAATAACATTTTGTCGATTTGTCTGAAAACTGATTTTATGTATTTTCCTCTGTCATTTTTCCAATGCACAAACATAATTCCATAGAATGACATAAACATGTGTACAAATTTGTTGCCATAAAGCCCCAGCCAGAGGGGGGAGGGTTGATGAAAAAGAGAGACAGAGAGAGATAGAGTAGATCGACGCATTGCTGTAGCTATATTTGTAGTTATTGTAGCTGATGCTCATAAACAAATTGAAAGCGAATCAAATTCAAAGTCGTAGTTGGCATCACAGTTGATGGTGAACTTCTAGTCTGAGAAGTCTGAGGCTGCAGGCCATCTTCACTGAGATGCATTTACAGATACAGAGCTTGAGTTAAGCTATTTACTTTGGACACAAACTGGGCTAGATTGGGATGCATTTGAGTGGGTCTTTTGCCGCTCGCCTGCACTTCCATTGACTGCTCGAGGCGGCTCTGGACTGGTCGTCTGTCTTTCTCTCTCTCCCTCTCTCTCTCTCTCTCTCTCTCTTTATCTGTGTTGCAGATGCTAAAGGCTCTTAAATGTAGCGCAACTAAGCTCGATTTACAGTTCAGCAAGCATTTGATTGTTGGTTGATGTGTTTATTTGATTTTAAATATGCCGCTTAAATATTTTGACTATTTATCAGATGGTATTAAGCAGTTTGCCTTTGAATGAGAATGAGAATTGAAGTGGCTGGGCTCTAGCTCTGGCTGCCGTTTACTTTTTGGGCCATTGTTTTCTTTCATTGTGCTAAGCGGCTTAAACGCCTCGTCGCTCAAGTGGCCAAAAACTATTTGTGTATGCTTGCCTTAAGCTGTGACAGTTAACAAATGATTACAAACAGTGCAACAAATTGTTGAAAATAAATTATAATTTTTATTATTATTTAAATGGTAAAAAAAAATAAAAAATAAGAAAAAAAAAACGGAAGCAGCCAACAGCTGCTAACAACACTTTAACTGGAACGGGCCATGGTTGAACAAATTTGTTTTGAGGCCTTCCCAAACTGCAGCAGTTACCATTTTACCATTTTGCCAGAAGACTACTACAAAAGACCGCATTGTGTGTGATTTATACACCTTAAGCTTCGATGAACGCTATGTATTACACCAAACAGTCGCTGAGATCTACGTCCCAGCTGGGTTTTGGGTTAACTTTTTTTTTTTTTTGCCTTTTCTTTCTATTTTTTTTATAAGTATTTTCTTTCTGTTATTTGGCGAGTTGGCGCATAGCCACCAGACAAAGCGGCAGACAACGAAAACGACGACGACGGCGACGACAACAACGATGTTTGGCGGCGGCAATGAAGCCATAGCCATGAAATGGAAATGCATTCGAGTGTGTTTAAGCCGGTGCAGCATCCTATCCTAACCTCTTCCCCTCTCTCTTTTCTCTCTTTCTCCGGCATGGTCATATATGTGCGACTACAGATAAGACGTGCTCGATAGGGCCCAAAGAAAAGAAAAAACGAAAACGTAAAAAAAAATGAACTCATTTTACGCCTGCATCTTTGTGACTGTCGTCTCTCTGTCTATATCTACTCTTATTTTCTTTATTTTTTTTCTTTTTCTTCTATCTATCTGTGTGTCTATGTAGTCAGTTGACGTTAACAAGCAAAGGCGTACGACGGAATTGAAAAAAAAATTGTAGGAAGAAGTTTATCAAGTCAATTGAGACCTGCGACAAAAGACACCAGCAGCAGCAGCAGCAGCAGCAACAGCAACAACAGTAACGCCAACAACAATTTGGTTTGAATCATCAGCGTTTGGCTGCATTGTCATGTTGTTGGCGTCCGTGTCGGTGTCTTTATCAGCATCAGCAGGCTGGCCCGCAGCAGCATCAGCAGCAGCAACAGCACCAAGCATCAGCGACAATGGCATCGAATAAAAGGCAAATGTATATAGTTTTAGATTGTGCCACACAAAGGCAACATCAGCAACATCACGACAAACACAGGCAACAGCACAGTCGTAGCAGTTGCAGACGCAGTAATATCTAAGAGCAATCTAATTTGCATGCAATACGATTTTTGATAAAAGCTTTTACCCGAACATCAAATAAAACGACTGTGCAACAACACTCTTGGCTGTTCTGTCATTGCATCTGCAACTGAGTCCATGTCCATGCTACTCAAGAATTCATAAGAAGAATGAAAAGCAGCTAAACTTAGATAAAGGGGAAAAACAGAGCAGGGACAACAGACAGAAAGAGAAGAGAGAGTGTGAGAGAGAGGGAGAGAAAGACTGAGATGGAAGTCACGCCGAAGGCAATCAAAAAGTGCATTTGCGTGTGTCGCATTTTGCTGAATGTCGCCTCAAGCTCAAGCTGGAGCTGAAGCTGGTACTGGAACTGAGCTGGAGCTCTCAAGAAAGTGTTGGGGGTTGACATCGAGAAGCTGCAGGTAACAACTAGCATCTAGAACCATGAACTGAAAGTCACAATTTGACACATGATCCATGGCATTGTCGTGTCTGACACGCGTTTTATCTCTCCCTCCCTCTCTCTCTCTCTTAGCGTTGCATGAGGTGTGGGCGTGGGTTTGGTTGTGCGGAGGGGAGGGCGTGGGCATGGGCATGCACATGATGTGCATGCATGCGTTTTTCCCTAAATGATTTCCAAAGAATTTTTATTGGAAAAAGAGGCGAAAGCGAAAACGTAACGTAACGAAACGAGCATTGTACGAAACTTTATTGGTGTCTTCAAATTGTCAAGTTGGAAGTTTCAAGTGTTTTATTTTATGCTTTGTTTCTCATATTTTCCTCAATGCCTTTTTGTTTTTTTTTTCTTTCTATTTTCCGAATGTGTGCTCTGACTGTTGCTGTTGTTTTTGTTTCTTTTATCGCCCATCTATCTGTAAAAGGGCTACAAGCTAAATCGGAGTTGGACTTGGAGAGTCTATGACGATGGCATTTTATTATCCGCATTTCGGGTTTTTATGCTTCGGTTCCGGCATGTTTTGTACACATATCTAAATATCCGTACTTAAACGTTTACATATGTGAATGATGATGGTGATGCGGGGGAGCCTTCCCCAACCCCAGCCCCATCCCCTTTTCCAAATCGTTGATGCTTTTATATAAATGCTTGTGTGTGTGTGTGTAGTTAGCAGACTATCAATATTTTTTGGGGGTTAGGGTTTTTAATGATGTGCTGGCTTTTATGAGCAATCAAATGTCTCTGTCAACACTCTGTCTATTTGTCTTTTGCAATGTGTTTGATAATGTTTTTTTGTCCATTAAATCAATCATTATATATTTAACCATGTGCATTCTTGGCTATAGAAAGTTGTGTTTGTGTCAAAGGGATCTCATAATCGTATAATCAAAAGAAATCAAATGGCAAAGTGTAGAAATAATACTGAGGGGAAATGACATGGGAACATTAACATGTGGCCATATAATCATTCAATTTTAGATAACCAACGAAACTTTCTCTTTTATTTTGCAATTACGATTTCGAATGAAAAATTAAGTTTAAAATTAGCCAAAGGATGCCAAAAGTAAACTTTAACTTGGTCCCATTATCATCATACTGAAAATGCTTGCTATGTGAGAATCTTTAACGCTTTCATAAGGAGTTTTACTTTTTTTCATTTATTTTATTTTTTATTGGTTTTGCATGTGCCAAACTGAAGAAGCAAAACCCTTAAGGCAATCAAGCAAAAAATTTACATTTTTATTAAAATTTTTTTATTTTGTTGGCCAACGCTTCGGTAAGGTTTTAGTGTGAGTTTAAAATTGAATTCAACTCTGATTTTGATATAAATTGGCATTTATGAGAAACACACATTATTATTACTTATGGATATATAAGATCAATATAGTCATGAACACAATTTTGCACACAAGCAATTCGGTTACATTCTAATCAATCAAACTCCAAAAGGTATTATTTGACTTATTAATGATGTAAGTTTAGTTTTAAATGTTTGCACCTGTTTGCTCTGTTTTGAATTACCTGTTAATTGACCACTAACCCAGTGGTTAATTGGCAATTTTGAAATTGAATACAACTAAATTTTGTGGGCATTGCGTTCATTTGTGGGGTATAAATATAATACAACTAATATTTGCTTTAAGTCTGCCCACCCTTTCCACTATATAAACTGAGTATCTAACAGATGCCCAAAGTAAGTTTATTCTGGTGTAGACCGCCTAAAACATGTGCTATGAATATCTGTGTATTTGTATTTGTTTACATATTATGTATATTTTACATATATATATTTATATATATTTTTATTTTGGCCTCTTGTTTTGCATGCCGTTCTGTCGATAAGCGCGCGAGTCTGCCTTTCGCTTTGCTTATCAAAAGTTGCCCAAGCCCAAGCTGTTTACTTCAGCAACAATCTGCTGCGGAACAAAAAAGAATCCAACAGAACAATTTCAGTTTCAGTTTCAATCTGCTACTCATACTACGGTTACAGATTTATACAGTTTCTTCGTTTTTTTTTTTTTTTGGGGTTCTTAAAGTTTCATAAGACTTTAATGCGACTTTAATACCACATCATCATCAGCAGGGTAAAAGTACGGCAGCAACTGTTTTGTCTTATTGTAAATTCAAAATGCGGCTCACATTTCGATTGATTTTCTTTTGGCTCGTCATCTTGTTGGCAAGTTTTTGCCATTGCCATACACCACGTAAGCCATAGCCAAGTCCAATGGCAAATCTTTTAGATATATAGATTCATATATTCACATAGCATCAGGCAGCTGCCAGACTCCAGACAAGAATGTTGGCCAATGTGTGCACTTTAGCGCCTGTCGTTTTGTATTGCGCCAATATGCGATGTATAAGGAGCATATGCCGCCGGTTATAATGCGTTTTCTGCAAAGATCCCGATGCAGGCCCAAAGTTGATGGGGTAAGTTATAAAAGTCATTACAAGAGTCAGTTGACTGACTGTGGAGACATCTTGAATTCAACTGTCTGGGTAAACAAACATAACAATTGAATGTTGCTGCCTAATACTAATGAAAATTTCTTTTTATATGTATGTTTTCTTTTTTCCATTTAAAAAAAAAACGAAACAAAAACCATCAAAACAATGAAATGGACAACAAAGTATCATCTGTGCTGTGAACTGAAAGATGTGATTCCCGCGAATGCCAACTCAAAGCTGAAGTGATTCAACTTCAAAGTACCTTTATGTCCTCGTGTGTGGCACATACATAACTTATTTTATGTGTGTGTGTGTGTGTGTGTGTGTGTGTGTGCATTAGGGTGCTTTGATCTACATATATATACATATATAAAAATAATTTTCTTTTTTTGTTGGAATCACACATATAACGTAAACTTTATGTTTATGCCGCATCGTCTGCAATTATAATGTGTACTCCGAATTATATATTAAGCATACCACAATGTCTCGTCAAACATTGTGGCAAACAGATGCTGCTGTTTTTTTTTTTTAAATTAGACTGTAAAATATATTTGCTTAGCTTTAATTGAATGTAAAAGTGAAAATAAATTGGTTAACTTTAATTTAATACACAACAGCGAGGGAGGTTAGGTCAATATTTTCTGCACAAAGGTAAAGAATTTTACCTTTTGTATATATTCTACAAATGAAAATATTTTAGTTTTTGTTTTTTTGTCGCTGTAGGGTGCCAGTACCAACTTTATTAAATAAATCCTTTTCCGCATGTATTTATATTTTACACATGTGAACTAATATAACATCTCCTTTATGTCTGTATATACATATAAAAAGCATGACTTGTACAAATCGAAGAATGTATGTATATATTTTATTATTAAAAAAATACCAGATTCCCCACTGAGGCGGCAAAATGAAATTTTTATTGCAGTTGAACAAATATGTCGACCAGTTGCAATCATTTTTCCTTGCAGTTTGAAAATTGAGAAAAAAAAAGAAATCGTCTGTCAAAGGAAATTCCTTGCTGTATTGTGAGAAAAAAATGCAATTCATTTATGAAGTTCAACTTCACTCAATTTTTAAATATAGACTTTAATATCTTACACTCAGAAATGTATTTCAAATGCTTGTTGAGGAAAATGTTATTCAACCCTCGCTCTTTCTTCTTTCTTTTTTTTTGTTGTCGCTTTTTAATGTGCCAGATTTTAAGTGACATTCACGGGACACTAAAAGGCCGTCTAAAAATCACGCAACATTAAAATGATTTATGCAAAATAATTTCAGTGCAAATGAAGCAAACGCCCCAATCTGACCAAGAGCCACCAGCCACCAGGCACCAGGCAGCAGTTGGCTGTCGGCAACATTAGCGGTTAGTCCAGTCTCTTGGTGCTGTAGCTAAAACTGAAGCTGGGGTAAAGTCTGTCTCCGGAATTGGGACTGAGAGTGGTACTGGAACTAAAACTGGGGCTTGGGCGTTGAAAAGCAGACACCTTGTGCGCGCAAGCCGATCAAATTTCATGCCGCTGCCAGTGGCATTGCATGGCTAAGGCGAGGCGAGGCACGGCAAGGCAAGGCAACTGCAACATGAACGCGCCTCCGCCCAGTCACTGAAATTGCAGACAAAAGGGGGCTGAGAGCAGATGATAAATGGCCTGGAAACACATTTGAGTTGATGCTGCTGCTGCTGTTGCCTGCTTGCCTGCTGCCTGCTGCTGATGCTGATCTATTAGACAAACGCACGCCCAAGGCGGCAGCAGCGGCGGCTGCTCACACATATCTCTTGCCTTGTTCTCGGTTCCCGGGACTTGGATTCGGACTATGACAGGGATTCAGAGTGGACTGGCTATTTATGGAAAGTTTACCATGAGATAAAGTTGAACACAACATGCCAGCTAGCATACACAACGGCAATTTTTATGATTATTTTTGTCGCTTTTAAACTAAAAATTTGCTGTCAGAAATTAAATGGAAAGCAGCTTCTAAAAGCTTGCATGCTAAAAAGTTGCTGATGCCTTGTAAACATGTTTAGGCTAATGCATGTGCTGGCTCTTCACTCTCCCCTTCTTTCTGTCTTTAACTTTATCTCCATCACATTTTTCTGCCTTCATCTCCGG
Organism: Drosophila austrosaltans; assembly: GCA_035045865.1. Lineage (NCBI taxonomy): Eukaryota > Metazoa > Arthropoda > Insecta > Diptera > Drosophilidae > Drosophila > Drosophila austrosaltans. The sequence goes on along the minus strand of JAWNOQ010000049.1, from coordinate 8,008,542 downwards.
GGCTGCAGTAAGACTATTTGTTCTTATTTGTTGTTGTTGTTCGGCTGAGTAGATGCTGTTGTTGTGTGTGTGTGTGTTGTTTTTGTTGTTGCGGTGCAACAAATGTTGTTAACAAGCATATTTTGACAGCTCAACAAGATGTTGCCAGATGCGCGAACAACACTAACAACAACAACAACAACAACTACACCACCACCACCACCAACAACAACTAACTACAACCACTAAAACAATGAGGCCATCTGCATATGTTGCTGGCGTTTTAGATGCCATAAAAGGCAAGCAAATGTAAGGCAAAACCATGGACAATATGGGTGTTGTCTATGGAAAAGCTGCATCTCTGGCCATGACTATGGCAATTGCAATTGGAAGTTGTTGAAGCGCAGAGAGTCCATTGCTTTCATATGTATATATACATACATACATATGTACATATGTGGTATATGGATTGTTAACCTCTTACCGAGTCTTTCAGCAGCATAAAATGTGGAACAAATTGTTCTTTGCTGCTTGCTGATACGACTACTAAAACTGATGCTGCGGCATCTGTCACATAAATATGAGGACAACAGAATTTCTATACCGGGTTCAAGCCGGTTCGAGATGCCATTGTTTTTTTCTGTTTTCGTAAAAAAAAAAAAAACTATTTTGTGCATTTTAATAAACATTGCAGAGCACATTTAATGAAATGGCAAGACAAAAACAAAGAGAGAGGCACAAAGATGGGTATAGAATTGTGGTTGCATCTCTGCGACTGGCTGGCATCTACTGGCCACATCTATTTGCTAATTGCATTTCGCTGTTGCTGCTGCTACTTCTCCTGCACACACGGTGTGTGTTTGTAAGTGTGAGAGTGTGTGTGTTGTACTGCGGTTACATACCTTTCACGGGCATACTCTTATTGTTGCTTCCACGCAGATATATCACAGTATGTTGTTGCTTACCGCTCTCTCTCTCTCTCTCTCTCTCTCTCTCTCTCTTTCTTTTCTATCCTTGTCTCTGTTGCTGTATCCATACGTCACTTTGGTTAAATGTCGCTTTGTTGCTGTCGCAACTGACAGATCTGAATGCATATACATATATGTATGTATCTTTCGTGCCACGTTTCATCTTGTCTTGTCTCCTGTCCTGCCTTGTCTTCTCTGGTACGTCTATCACACGGCAAAGAAAATGCAATTAACTAGCGCCATCAAAACTGCAATGCCAATGAAAATTTTGCCTTTGAAATGAAAGGAGTGTAAGCATACAAAGTGTGCAAATTGCCATACATATTTATGCACTAAATGAAAGTGGTGAATGTCAGTGTTGTTTTAGTTTAAGTTTTACCAGCTCAGGGGCAATTGAGGTCAACATTTTCTCAAAGAGATATATGTATTAAATTACATAAAACAATTGAGAAAAAGCATAATTATGCATTTAAAAAATTCATTAAATTTCAACAAAAGGAAACATGTTAAGAGTCAAAAGGAAGCTAACTTCTTTTTCAATGTAGATGAAAAGCAAATAGGAGAAACAAAAGGTTTAATAATTAAAAAGGAATAATCCTTTTTAGAATTAATGGCATTTTTAAGTATATTAAACAAATAAATTAATTGCGTCTACTTAAATTGAAACAGTTAAACGGTTTTCTAATGTTTTTGACATGTTTTAGATAGAATTTTTAAATATTTTTTGGCTATAAAATAGAAACCCCTTTCCTTTGGAATATTCTTTGTGGTTTCTCATAAAACTATAAAATACAATCAAATGAATATGAGCAATATATACATATATATATATGTATATAAATTTGAGTGCATGTCATTTCATTGGCTCTGTTGTTGAAATTGCAATGATATTTCATTTATGTTTTACTGTTCATTTGCTACAAATTTGCCAAAAGACTTTCGAATCGAGTTGACTTGACTGACTTTTTGGGGCTGATTGGAAATTTTGTACATTTTTGCAACAGACATGCTGAAATCGTTGAGCTTAATGAAGCTTGAGTTGCCATGCAAGCGGAAAAGGGGGATGGGAATTTAAGGGGGTTAAAGGAAAAATGGAAAATCATTCTCAAATATAGCCAAGACAAAAACTGCACAAAACATTTGCCTGCCAATCAGAAAAGTTCAGCAGGAAGAGAAAAAAAAAACTGAAAAACTGAATCGAGTTGCAAGGAACCGCAAATTCAATAAATTTGAAAAGCAATTAATAACTGATTGACAAGTATTTATCTAGACGGAAATGGCGAGTAAGCAGAAAAATAACAGAGATGCAAAAAGCACAAAAATAAGGGAGGTAGTAAATGACATAAAATATAAAAAGAGAGAGAGAGTAATGGAGAGGAAGTGAAACCGAAACTGGGCAAATAATCGTAATACGTTGGCCAAACATCAAAACAGAAGCTGAGGGAAAAAAAAAAACAAACAGATGCAGAAACAGTACCCCAAAAGACCAAACCCATGGGAGAGGGCGGAAATTCAAAAGCCAAAGTCAAATGGTATACAGCAATATAACGCTACGAATTGACGGAGATGAGATAAAAGAACAATCAACAATAAGGCAACAATAACAGCAACAACAACAACGACAATAGTAACAACAAGTAGAACAGGAATAGCATCCGGAACCCTCTTTTACTCCTGGGTCCAAAGCAAAGGAGAAGATGTAGCATAAACTGTAGCGAAAACTTTGGAAAAATCATTAATAACGCTGGAAAAGCGCAATGGCATTGGTTTTGCAAAAAGGACAAGCGCAAGGACATGCAGTGGAGACCAGCACAGCTTTAGCATCAGCTTCAGAACGGCACTCAGCTCTTGGCTCTGCTCCGTCAATCAAAGCGCAAACAGAAACAAAATGAATGGCAAACAGCGGCGACGCTGACGTAGACAAAGACAGAAAACAAAGTCGGAGACGAAGACGAAGGCGGAGAGGGAGAAATGGAAACAGAGATGGTACCAATGGATGTCCATTGGAAAGGGGTCAGTTTAGTCTGGCTGGCTAAGCGACTGTTTAGCTGCTTGTTTTGTTGCGGTTAGACGGCCATGGCAGGCCAGACCCAAACGGATGATGATGAAAGCAACGGCCCAGCGCGAATGAGCAACGAGGCTGACGACAACTAGGAGGAGGATAACGAAGACGACAATGAGGATGAGGATGGACATGATGACGATGTGATGATGATGATGCTGGTGATGATGATCATGAGACATTGAGCGAGCGATGTGGAACGGATGTGCAGTTGTTGTGGTTGGAATGGCCCGGCCTGGTCTTGCAATAAGGAGCATGGGCATGTTGCTGGCAGCAAAGAAAAGCACAATTATTCATTTGCACAATGTCACAAAAGTGTCAGGATAGAAGCAAAGGAGCAAAGGATTCTTTCGTTGCTGTGGGCCACTACGAACAGTAGCAGCAGCAACAACAACAACAACAATAAGAGCAGCAGCAGCAACATCAGAAGCAGCAGCATCAGCAGCAGTTTAAAACAAAAGCGATAATGATGAGGACGACACTTTGGCCGAGTTTTGTGCATAAGCATTATCTAAAAGGATAAGCTAAAGAGTATAAAAGTAGAAGGCCAAGGCACATCGGAAGCAAGATGGATAACCCCAGAGTCTTGTCAGTCGGTGACTTGTGACCTTTGTGACTAGTTTGGCCGGCATTCATATAATTAAGTGAGCTATGTGGCTGACATCGGTAGTATCTCGGTTAACGTTACCACAGTAAAAACTATGTATATATGGACGATTGAGATTGAGAATTACGAACGATGTGCCCCAGTAAGCTCACTATGTAATTGTTTGAACAGATGTTTTAGCCAAATACTGGTATATACCATTCTTATACAAAGATATAACCGAATATTTCCCAATAAAGAGTATTGGTCAAGTTCGATAGTAAACAAAAAGAGCTAATTTAAATAAAGTTGTTGTTTAACTTTTGCAACCCGGATTTAACATTAACTTATACATCCACATAGAAGCTGAGCCGAATGCGTTACATTAAAATTAATGCATTAGCAAGTGCAACATTGTTATCAGTATGCACACATGAACACACATACACCAGCAACAGCCACAGCAGCAGCTATGAGAATGAGAATGAGGCAAATAACGCCTCACTTGGCCACACACGAGCGAACAGAGTAAAATACAATAACATAGCCAAGGCGGAGAAGCACCAGGAATAGTCCCATTTCAGACACAAGCAATACACACAGATACAAATATTTGCATGTGTATTTGTATATATGTTTGTATGTTAGTATTCTCGTGTGCCCATATACCACTCACATATTACTTGTAGTAATTTCTCACGGAAATTCATAACCTTCCGCAACTATTCAACATTTGTGTGGCATACTATGCCGCGCGCTCTAGCTGCCTGTGTCTCTGCTTCCACCTCTGCCTGTGTCTCTGCTTTGTTGCTGTTGCTGCTAGTCGCTCGTGTTGTAGTGGTAGTAGTTGTCGTTGTCGTCGTCGTCGTAGTTGTTGCCAGTGTCGCTGTCGACGTCTACCCATTGGCCTACATCCGTACTTTTCGCACATGCCGACACACATCCCTACCCACACGCTCACACATAAAGACGCACACATACACATATGCGCATATCTATATATGCTGCTCCTGTTTCGTGACTTTCGCAAATAAAGACGATGTGAACGACAACGACAGAATAATGTTAGAGAATCTCTCGCTTGACATCGCTTTTTCGAAATTGCTCTCTTTACAGTCTCTCTTAAACTGATTTTCGCTCTTGAATTTTTACGATATTCACGTTTTCGTGTTGACTAAGAGAACTTCTTCTGTTTAGCTAAGAGAAACAAGTTCGAATTTATGTTCGAATTTGTTGTTGCTTCCTCCAGCGTATAATGTGAGAAGTTCCGTAATGTTTTCAAAATATTTTCCACTGACTAGGCCAACATTGGGGCAATTGCCAGGGAACAGGAACCAAAAATTCTGTTTGCCTGTGTTCTATTACCTCTAACCATGTCCGTACATAACTACATAGTTTGCTTATATAAGCTGGGCGGGCACAAAATTCCGTTGCAAAGTTGGGCACAAAGTTGTTGGTATTGAACACAACGCAACATACTGGCAGCCTATGTTAAGAAACTTACTTTTCAAATTGCAATAGATTTTTAATTTAAAGACTCTGATTATGTTTGAATTATCTTCGAATTGTATTTAAGCAATTAAATATTTTAAAATTTCTTTTGCATTCTTGTGGCTAAGTGAAGTACTTTAAAATAAAGAGTTGTGAAAGTGAAGTTTATTATAATAAATTTTAAAATATTTTAGATCAATTTTTATTCATTTTCCTAGTTTAAATGCTAGTTAAGACTAACTGATACTTTATAATTAGGCTTAAAATGCTTCAGCTAATCTTTTATTGGAAACTCTCAATACATATTCCAAAATAATTTTTAAAACTTAAGCGTTATCTTTTTAGTTAAATGCTTTACTTTAACATTGATCATATATCAATATTAATGGAAATTATATTCCTTGTTTTTTTTTTTTTTTTCATTTCTGAAACTAAGGCCCGTTAAAAACCTTTCGCTTTTGCTCATCTGACACAAATTTATCAGATGCGTAAGTATGATTTATTTTTTCTTTCTGAGGTACGATTTTTTAAAATAAATATTATGTCATTTAATGAATACTTTTTGATTGGGTAATTTTAGATCACGTGATAATGTAAAAGAAGCGCAACAAAATTTATTTCACGTTCCATATCAACAGTTTAGAAACTGTGCACAACCACAAGAAATTTATTACCAAGATGTGGATATTCCTTCAGATGAAAGTTGTTTCTTTTTTCTACAATAAAAATACTGAACCTCTCCTCGTTGCCTTTTCAAATAAGGCAACAACTACTTGCTGCGCCCTCCGTCAACTTATGCATCGATCCAAATGCCGCAAGGTCAATTCTCAGCAGCGAAACAGAGAATGCAGAAATGGATTGTATAGAAATATTTGCTAAAATGTATAATCAGAATTACAATTCTTTCTTTTCAGAGTCAATGATTTGCTAAGTTTCATACATTAACTCTTCGAATTGTACATTTCTTTTGGCCATTCCTGTGCTGTTTGCGATGGACTTTAGTGGAAAACTGACTTGAAGAGTATTACTGGCGTACATGATGATATTATACAACTAATATTGCTGGTAATATTTTTTTAAATTTTTTATTCTATTTTTAAATTTTTGTATTATATTTTTTTAGAATTACGTAATTATCTAATCCCAACTTCACTTTATGTTCATGACAATAGAAATAGAAATGAATAATTTTAGCGAACTAAAAGACATGTTATATGTTCACAAAGATGAATTAGTAAACGAAGATGCAGTTACTTGTGTAAATTGTTTATTAGTTAAAAAAAAGAAAGGAATGGACGCATTTCCGCGAAAGTATGTCTGCGAAAGATTGTAACTGAAAAAGAATCAGTTTTAAAAATAAATCAGTCTCAATTTGATAGTAAGTTCGCGTGAAATTATTGTATGTCCATACAAATGTATTCTTGGGTGGAGATAAGAACTTTCAAAGCTCAAAAATTTGACTAGATATGAGCATTTTGAGCATTTTATTTTGAGCTCTTAATATTTTTTTTATTCTTAATTTTATTTTTAAAATAAAAGTTATTCGAGAAAACTATATTTTAAAAATAAAAAAAAAACAATTATTTTTAGATAAAATTAATATAAATCATTGTTTTTCAAAAACTTTCACACGTCTCCTCCACCAGGAATTGAACCAACACAATATTCATCATGCGACCAAATCTCTACGCAATACGCCACCGTCTTTGATAATTTAAGCTAGTCGACATACATAGTAAACGCAGGGCATCTCGCTTTTTTAATTTCGTTATGTGCAAGAACACAAAGCAAATATTTCTTTACGGCCAATAAAATTCTGCAAAAGTATAAAAATTAAAAATTTACTTACCCAGTGGTTAACGTAGGCAATCGTGGCGCCATATTGTTCGCCATATTGTGCCATCAAGTTCATCTGCTTTTCAATCTGCAATGATAAAGAAGAAATTTGTTAATAGCATCCACGAAGAAGCTTTCCACACAATTTAAAATAATACTTACAATTGTTTTTCGAAAATCATCCATTTTGCTATTCTTTAATGTTTTTCTCAGCGACTTTTTTTGTAGCTTCTGATTTTTCTTTTTTTTTTTCAGAGTTGCCAAAAAAAAAAATGATCTAGTTCGTACAAATCGAACTGGGGTTAGGGTAGTTAGAATTTTGAAAAAATGAAAAATTTTTCTTTTGCATTTTTCTTAAGTATGACATTTTAAAAATATTATCCAAAAATTTGAAGTCAATCCGATGAATCTTTTTCTAGCTCGTAAACCGATTTTTTATGAACAATTAAACCCAATTTTTTTTTCTCGAAAATTCAAAAAATTAAAAGCTTTGATCCGGCCCGGGATTATTCAATTCTAAAACTAATTCTTTTTGTCCGATTGATTTTGAATTAATCCTTAAGGACATATCGTGGTCACCGCAAAGTCCTTTTTTTGAGAAAGGGTCAGAACAAACAGCCATAACTTTGAAATTTTTTTTTTTTTTTTTTTAAATATGTGAAATTAAGTTCAAACATCAAATATTAATGCTGTGTTGTTAAATTTCTGAAAAAAGAATTTTTACTACAAAACAAAAGAAAGAAAAACAATTTGATTTTGGCAGTTTAGTTTAAATATTTATTGCTTTCCACATAAAGTGGATGGGCATTAATAATAATAAAGCACAATTGCTTTAAGCCTTCAATAATCTGCTCGTTATTTTTTCCCCGTTTCTTAGCCACTGTAATGTATTGAGCAGCTGTTTTTAAAACATATTTTCCCATGAGTTTAATAAAGTAATTTGAGATGCTCCTAATTGCAAGCTTTGATGGCCTTGGGCTTCTTTTTTCATTGAAAAACTTCGAAATTCTTTTTAATATATCCAAAATTTTTTCCTTCTCCTCCAAATAGGTCGGGATTAAGTCGCACGGCAAGGCATATTTTTCAAAAATTTCCTCAACCTTTTCTTCATAATGATTAACATCATACTCCTCGTTATAGCACTCGAACAGTGTTCGATCCACGTGACCGTGGGACATTGTAGATATTTCTACAAAATGTAGGTAGTCCCAAACTATTGGGATTTTACCTTTATATTTTCTTTTGGCCAGTACGTTGACGCTGCAATTGTCCATTACAAAGGCAATGCAGTTAACATCAACTTTGGCCGCTATCATATATCTTTCGATATATTCAATGATTTCTAGTAAAAGCTGCGAGTCGAATGGATCTTTGTTATTCATCATTTTCGCGTAAATAACTCCAAGTTTCTTGCCGTCCAAAGTTTGCGCCTGGGCGACAAGAATTGAATTTTTAATTTTGTTTTTCTCAATTTTGGGCCTCTTTGATGTTGTTGGGCCATCGTCCTCGGCCAACGGCAACACAGGCGATTTCTATTAAAAAGGGATTTCAAAATTTTAAATAAATACTTCTTAATATCAAATATTGGTCACTTACCAAATATGGCAAAAACAGTTCGTCGATGCATATGACAAATGCTTCACCTTGAAAGGCTTTCAATAGCTTCAATCTGTGAAAGAGATTTAGTTGCTTGTCGGAATCAGAAATTTTGCTAAATCTTTCGATTCCGTCTTTGATGCCTTTTAGAGGAATCCTTTTTAAATCTTGGATGAGCTCGCAGTCAATTCCGAACAACAAAGGACAATTAATTTCCATTTTGGTAATTTTTTTTGTTTTTCTCTTTTTCTGATTAATGTTCTTGAATAAAAACAATGACAATTCAGCAAATACAACAACCAAACCAACTGAAAAATAATGGGGAAAACAAGGGGAAAAGCGAAGAAGGAAGAGGTGTCAGGAAAAAATCTATATATGTTTTTTTTTTTTTTTTTCATTTCTGAAACTAAGGCCCGTTAAAAACCTTTCGCTTTTGCTTATCTGACACAAATTTATCATGAATTTCTTAATCAATAGTCATATACATATAGTATGTATATATATATATATTTGTTGCTACCGGCATTTTCCCTAATGGCCACCACGGGAACCTGACCCGGTTCAGTTCGGTTCGGCCCCTTAGTGGTGTTTAAGTGAAAAACCAGATATTAATTCATTTCATTTCGAGACCTGTTCGATTACACGATATTCGATGTTAGCTCGTTAATGTGGTACCAGATTGTCATTTTCAATATTGTGTCGATTTGGGAAAAGGCCCGAGCACACGCCTACTAAATTAAGTGCCACTTAATAATCAAAATTACGCGACGCATAGATAAGCCATAGATGACGTTCGAGGTCGATGCTTATGTTAAGTATGAAGGAACGGAGAGCTGGTGGTAGGAGAAGGGCAGGCTTTGGCAGTAGCTTTAAATATCTGGCTTGGATTTGTAACTATGACGGTTCAGCTGATGGTGGATTGTGGATCTGGCACCATACAGTTCCATGAATTTCCATTAATAAATTAAAATACGGTCCGATGCCTAAGCTGCTTTCACTGCGGTTTTTCGTTTGATTCTTTTTAGTTTTAAACGTTTACGACTCCCTTGGAGAGAGCAAGAGAGAGAGAGAGAGAGAGAGAGTTAGTGTAAGTGATTGGGAGGTGGGGGGTGTGGGTGTTACCCATTGAGCTTTGATTGCAATTAATATGCATCATCGTTGGCGGGCGGCAGTTCAAATTAAATGCCTCGATTGCGCTGGGTTCTCTGGATTCTGAGTGGATTGCTCTGGGTGTCTGTCATTCTTCAAGCGCCAGTTGCATGTGCAATTCATGAATTTCAATTAATTAATTAGGCCACACAGAAATCTGACGATGAGTAACGCAGAGGTGAGATGTAGGGAGGGGATGTAACTGGGGATAACTGTAATCGATGCGCTAAATCGAAATACAGTTGGAATCCTCCACGTTGTTGTTCATGTTGCTGGTGCCGTTGCCGTTGTCGTTGCCGTTGGTAAAGCGATTGCAGGCAGCTGCCGTTTGACAAAGTAGCTGTTAGATTGCATCGCAGTTGCCTACCAGCCTCCATGCCACTTCTAAATATGTGCATACCTCCACTTGGCATGCAACAGTTCGCTGCTTTTCGCATACAAGTGACCCAATTACAGAAAAGGGTGGCGGCAACAACACTCGTATATGTACATATATGTGCGTATATATGCCACCCCCCCGCGACAACCGCCACCATCAGCAGAATTCGTTACGGCTTGTTGATTTATGTAATTTAGATTGGATTTTGCGGCAGAGAAATTAATGCGTTGTAGATTAATGAGTGGCCGGGAGGATGCAGGATGCTTGCAGGCCCCTAATTCAAACCGCATGACCGAAACAACACACACGCACAGACACACTGAAAATTTTCTCCGCAGAAAACCTTTTAGGCAAAATCGAGTAACAGCAACTTTGAACTCTTTAAAAAAAATCTTATACAAGTCCCCAAATTGCCATAAAGTACAATACACCTACATGAGATTCATCTAAACGTGTGTATGTGTGAGGGTGTGTGTATGCCAAAGTTGCTGTTCCTGTTGTTGTGTGAGCCTATTTTAATCTCATTAAAAATGTAGCAGAAGGAAAATGGTCTGATGCTTCTGCTTTTGCTTCTACTGATGCTGCTGCTGTTGCTGTTGCTGCTGCTGCTGCTTCTGTTGGTTGGTTATGCGGCTTGAAGTTGTCTTTAAAATTGACTGAAAGCGAAAATCAGTGTAAACGGTTCGGCGAACACAGAACACCATGGAGCAAGGACCAGCAAGTTAAGGATATGTGGCAAGTAATGCCAGAATGTAGATGGGAACAAGATTCAACCGAGCGCCATCTTGGCCTACACGTGTAGCCCTGGATTTGCGAGACAAAAACCTCATATGTTGTCTGTGTGTGAGTGTGTCTATATTACTGTGTTTCTCTCTCTTTTGCTCTTTATCTGTGTGTATCTGTGTGTGTGTGTGTGTGTGCGGTTTCCTGTTTGTGGGCTTCCACTTTATTTCGCGTTTATTATTTTACGCCTGCTTGGCAGACGCCAAAAATGTAAGCAGTTACCCATACAGTTACCCTCTACTGCTGCTTGGCCCTTTTCTGTACCCCCTCTTTGCGCCCTTTCTCCTTAGTTAACCTCAGTCGGCAACCGCATTGTTTGTTACTGTTGTTGTTGTTGCTATTATTATTATTATTGCTCGTGGTTGTTGGGAGCACGCGCATGCTTTGTTTTTATTTCAGCTCAATTCTTATTATTTTTGTTTCTTTCATTCAGTTTTCATGTTGTTGTTGTTGCTGTTGTTTCTTTTGCATACACCTCGCGAGTTTGTTATAAAATTTATGAAAAGAAAGCAAAATCAAAATTATAATAAAATCAGATTACAGCCTCTCAGCGTTCAAGAGAAAGATTTTTTTTTTTTGCAGCAGCCAATTTCTTCTTGCCTCATCCTTTAGATGTTGTTGTTGTTGTTGCTGTTGTTGCTATATTTCTTGTTTTTATTATGCTTTTCAGTGGAAAAAATTGTTTGCGCTTCATTTTATGAAAACATAAGCAATTTTTGATGCTCTTGCTGACGCTTTTAGACACTGACACCCAACATCATCCAGGCACGACTCTTGCCCACGACTTGAAGCAACCAACGCAAAGTAAAATAACAACAACAACACAAGAAGAAAAAAAATACAAGAAAACCCATTCCCAGCGGTGCGTTTAACAGCGTTCCATTTTTATGTGGCAGACATGTGAAAGCTCTTCATTTGGGTGGGCCCGATAAGGGTGGCCAGAGCCTTTTGACTCACCCTTGCCAAGCCTCCTCGCTGTTTTGGCGGATTGCCTGCCTGACTTACCTCGTCGTCGACCCATTTCCGTCGCCTGTCGCTGTCTTGGCGTTGATTTTATAGCATTATTTTTTGTTTCCCCCCTGCTTTCTTCCTGCTATTTCCGCTTGCCCTTGTTTTTCCTTCTCTTTTTTTTTATACCCTGTACCCATAGGGTAAAAGGGTATATTAAAGTCGCCAAAATGTATGTAACAGGCAGAATTAAGCATTTCCGACCCTATAAAGTATATATATTCTTGATCAGCATCAACAGCCGAGTCGATTGAGACATGTCCGTCTGTCCGTCTGTCCGTCTGTCCGTCCGTCCGTCTGTCCGTCTGTCCGTCCGTCCGTCCGTATGAACACCTAGATCTCAGAGACTATAAAAGATAGAGCATCCAAATTTGGTGTGAACATGCGTCTAGTGTGTACACAGATCAAGTTTATTTCAAATTTTTGCCACGCCCACTTCCGCCCCCGCAAATCGCGAAAACGTATTACTAGAGCTGTATTAAAGATATCGTATTCTTACTTGGCACACCTAATTATATATCAAAACTGGACCAGCTGACCAAATTTAGTCAAAATCGGACAATAAATATCGGAGATATACCTATATGACTTTTGCTCTGAATTGGCAAGGCGACATTGGCTGCCAAGAGTGAGCGAGACAGTATGCGTTCGCTGTTGCTGCATGTTATAGAGAATTTTGCATGAAATTTATGGCGATTTCGAGGATATTCTATTTCATTTAATATAACTAGTTGGTACAGGGTATACTCAATGTCGGCAGGGACGACTTGCTTGCTTCATTTTTTTTTTGTGCCAACTTTGTAAAATATGTACTCCAGGGTAGTCTGTTTTATTGCAATTACTTAAGATTTTACTGTCTGTGTTAATTGAGCATTGGATTACTTCATTTTTCTGAATTGAGTTTTTTTGTTTTTGCGGACAAGTTGATTGCATTGTTTTCTCGTTTTTTGTTGTTGTTTTTGTTGTTGTTTGAGCATTAATAAAGCATTAATTATTATGTAATTGGTCACCACACAAGAGCCAAACAAAAGGATTTTAATTAAATTTAAAACTCAGAACACGGCCATACCTAACTCATTGCAGCCATCAACACATCCTTTGATGGTTCACCATCAATGCAAATCAAATATGTATATATATATATATGTATATCTGTGAGTGTGAGGGAGTAAAAGAGTGTGGGTGCGTGTGTGTGTGTGTGTGTAAAAATAATTGTAAATTGAATTCCATTATTAAATGCTCTTGTCCACAGTTTTGTGTGTTTGCCTATTATCTGAATAATAGTCCCACCCACTGCTCAACAATCGTTTGAAGGGAGGTCTTAAATCAATCTACGAACTACCTAACCACCCCCACTTCTACAATCACCCACTACCACTATACCATATATATGTATATATGCATATGTATATCACTCACAACACCCTTTGACTTGTGTGTGTGAGTATTTGCACGCAGTATATGCGGTTTTGTTGTATATTTCAACAAATGCGGTTAATGTTCATATTTCATTTTAATCAGGCCCACGGATATTGATATTGCTGTCTCTTGTCTGCTGTCTGTTGCCAGTTAATGCGCATTTACGTGCCGCATTATAGTCCAACATACATACATATAAATATTCAGTACACATACATATGTACATAAAATGCTATGTATATGTAATACATATATGTATAAACAAATGGAGGGGGGAAAAAACAACAAACTTTGCCTTAGTCCCTGAACTAACAAAACGAAATTGTAACCCCAACCCTCCCCATTCTAAAAAAAAAAAAAACAGAGTAAAACGATTGTAAAATTTAACAACAGGCAGCCAATTACCATAGCTTTTTATTTGATTTTGGCCGGTTTAGCTTTTTGGTAACGAGTTGGATGTGGCCAAAAAAAGGATTTCGGATGATGATGCTGGTACCATACAACATCCGACAAATGTGTCAATACCAAAAACCCTTGAAAAAAGGATATTCCAAGCCGTAAACTTAAAGTGAAGATATTTTGTGAAATTTCATTAAAAAGATAAAATCTATGAATTGCCACAAGTAGCTAATCTTTACTTTAAATTGAATTTTTAACTTGAATTTATATTTTCTTTAGGTTAAATATAGAGTTTTTTGAATAATTTTCTATATGAAAGACTCTTTCTATATGAAAGACTCTTTGACATTCCAATCTTTTGTCAATGTAATTCATATATTAAACTATTTATGAAAGAATTTCAGTTTTTGCCTATTTTTGGGTGATATTCTTTTTACAAATTTTATCTAATAAACTGACAAAGTTGTGCATGGGCACAGATTACAAATTGCAAAAGAGAATTTTTTTCTGATACGGCAAGGTTTTGATGTTTATAAGCACGAATTTAGTTTTAATTTCTCGATTTATTCTTGATTTTTTTTATAAAGAAGATTTAATTTTAAAGCTAAAGCCAAAGAAAATCGAAATCAGTGAAAGAGTTACTCTTAATTTTGTAATTTTAACAATTGTATCCTCTTCTTGCCATAATATCGGTCTAATACCTACTTTATTTGCCAATTCTTTTATTTAACTCTAAATACTGTGAAATATTTGTTACACTTTATAAATTTAATTTAAATTTCTTCATATTCATTTTAAAGTCATATTGGGTATATCAAACAAAATCATTTCTGCCATCAACTGTAATTTGTCTCTTGTAAAGTGAAAAAATGTAAGTATCTTCACTATCATGTGAAGTATTTTTGTAAAATGGACACCCCAATGTATATATAAAGTACATATCTGCATATATACATACATGTATTTATATATATGTACATTTATCGAACGATATATGAAGACAGACAGTGTACAGTTTCGTTCATGTGTGTGTAAATTCATTAAACCCGTATTTACTTTAAAATTTTGCGCATTTATGAAATTTTGCGCTTAATTGATTTGAGCGATTTTCTGTGGTCGCTGAGGCTGCAACTTGACCAGCAACAATAACAACAACAACAACAGCAACAACCAACTATAACTACATAAAGACCAACAACAACTGCACACAATTTCATTTCATTTCAACACAATTAAATTTTTGTATACCGCAACCAAGTTATCTTTGTAGTTGTTGCTATTTGGTTGGGCAGAACATGAACAATGTTTGTTATTGATTTTCAAGCCTATTGCCCGGCTCTACAGCAACAACGACAGCAACCGCAACAACTACAACACCGTCCCTACAATTGTCCCCCTAACTCATATTACCCTTCACACTGAAACGGCTCGCTTATAGGTATTTATTTATTTATGTGGTGTTTGTCTATTTTTTTTCGTATCTTATTATTAATTTCGTTGTATTTTTTTTTTATTATTCATACATACACTAAAGGAAAAGTATGTTTAAATACTAGATGATAAAGAAGGTAAAATACTAAATTTAAGACCTTTGATTTAATTTTTTTGTATGATTACTGAATGAAAATTTCAGTTGTTAGAGTTTCCTGACTTTTAAAAGGAATATTATTTGCCAATTCACAACTTCCTGTCAAATTTATTGGTATGAAGACTTATAGAAGGAAAATATAATAAGATTATCTTCAGCCAAATATACTTCAGGCGATATGTACTTTTTAATTTATTGTAGCTGATTAGTATAGAAAATGAAGCAAGCAAGTCGTCCATGCCGACGTTGATTATACCCTTTACCTAGAAGAGATATTTAATGTAGGCAAACACTCGCAAATCGCCAGCAATCGAAGATAAATTTCGCCTTACATGCAGTAGCAGCGAGCGTATGCTGGCGTTTCAGTATAAAACGTATATTGGTATATCTCCGATGTTTCAACTAAATTTGGTCACATTATTAATTGTGCCAAATATGAATGCGATACCCGAAATATGGCCCTAGTTACAAGTTTGTCTCTAATTGCGGAGGCGGAAGTGGGCGTGGACAAAATTTGAAACAAACTTGATCTGTGTACACACTAGACGGATCTACAAATCAAATTTCTTAACTCTACCTCTTATAGTCTCTGAGATCTCGATGGTCATACGGAGAGACTGACAGACAGACGGACATGTCTCAAACGACCCGGCTACTGATGCTGATCCAGAATATATGTATATACTTTATGGGGTTGGAAATGTATATTTCTGCCTATTACATACATTTTGGCGACTTTAATATACCCTTTTACCCTATGGGTACAGGATATAAAAAGGGAAAAATTTACAATACAATGCCAATCTATTGATTCATCATTCCTGTTTACTTCATTATATTCTGTAATATATATTCTCTAACAAACATATAACATAGTATTTCAGTTTTTGATCAATATTTACTTGCACGTTATCTTTGGTATAAATATCTTTAAATTTACTTATATACTTCACAGTACTTTAGGGTTTTATTATTATTTTTCACAGTGTAACCGATTTATATATTTGTAATTTTGTATGGCAAATTATTGGTTTAATATTTGGTGGATGGCATAAAATCCATTAATATCTATTATACCAGAGGCTATTTAAACAGCAAATGAAAAGGCAAAAAGCGAATGTGAATGGGTTTGTCGAAGTAAGGGGGTGATTTAATTTGCATTAAGTTTGAAACACAATAAAGATTTGTCAATTCATCTAATTTGCATCAATCTATAACTAAATCATTAAGTGAATTCGCTTCAAATGGATTTATTGCCCCCGTTTTAATTGAAAAGAGTTTTTAAGTATTGTTCTGATATTTGCTGCTCTGCCTTTCTGTTTGCTATTGCAGTCAGCGTTGCTTATATCCGGTGTGCGGCACGTTTCCGGTTTGCCATTTACTTCTCTTTTGCCATTTTCCCACATTTCAAATACCCTGCCGAGAAAGTGCAAAATAAAAAAAAAAATGAACAAAATGTAAAAAGGGAGCAAATGGTTTTGCCCCTGTCAAACAATTAACTTCCATACCCGGTTTACAACCAAAGCTGTACAGCAGCCAACAGGACAGAAAGCTCTGCAATTCTGTGGTTAAGTATCATTTCTAATATTTTGTGTGACACCCGTGCGACACTTTGGCATTTTGTGTTTGCTGGTGGCCAGAAAAAGGAGAATCGTTTGGGTTTGGTTTGGGTTGTGACTCTGTTTCTGTTTCTCTGTTTGGAGTTTGGGACTGGATGAGGCTGTAGTGTGGGTGTTGTTGCGAGAGGGGTGGCAGCCACATTGTTTATGTCTCACTCAAGAGCTAACGGAAAAGCAAGCAAAAACCCAAAACAACCCCAGGAAAATCTAGCTGGCCCGTCCAGGAGTCGACATTTAGACAAAACTTCGCGCCAATGCCAGCAGTCACACCAACAATAACAACAACAACAACGCCAACACCGACACCAACACCGAGTTGGGCAAAAAGTTTTTAAGTGAAAATAGTCATTCAAATTTAATTAGTCCAAAAACAAAGCCAAAACGTAATGAGCTTACGTTTAGGCCGGGGTAACGGTAGCCGGGGTACCTATGAAATGCTTGAGAACCTTTCTCCAGGTGCCATCTCAATCTGAAATTGTGGTTATTGCACTGCTACTCATCCTCACACGCGCACAAAACTCAATTTTTCCCATTCCAAAGTATACTAGATTTTCTAGGGAACATTGTCTAAAAGGGTGCTATGCCAACCGCTGACAACGAACTACGGGATCATGTGCCACACAATTACGACAAAAGGTGGAGTCAGAGTCACCAGCGCTTTGCTGTCACATGCCACATGGCCGCAAAAGTCCCTTACCACGCCCCCAACTCATGCTCACACACACATACACAATGGTAAAGAGACCAAGAGACTAGGTAGAAATGGCATCGGTAACAGAAGCAGCAACAGAGCGCAGTAGTTTCAAAATATTTTACGTAATATCATTGTTCGCACTCGTAACTAACTTTTGCCAACGTTCCATGCAGGTAACTACAAAGGATGCGTTGTCTATGCCATATCGCCTTCTCCTTCTACTCCTTCTCCTCCCTTTTAGGCCACCGCATCACGTTGGCTCTAATACAGGCAAACTATTTACCGTGTGATGTGTATGAGCCGAAAAGGGGATAGAAACAGGGAAGAGGACTGTCGGAAGAGGAGGAGCAGGAGGAGATGTCGTTGTTGGTGAGAGGGGTTTTAGTCTCTCTGTTTTTGGGGGCTGCCGCATATGATTCGTATCACTTTTTCTGCTCCAATGGTACCAGTTATTTTGCATCCTACGTGCTTGTTAATACATATGTATACCGTGTGTGTGTGCGTGTGTTTGTGTGTGTGAGTGAGCATATCCGTGTTAATATAAACGCATAACAGCATTTTTAGCTGTGAAATAGTTTTGCTGTTGCTACCTCTTCTATTATCCTCTGCCCACCTAAAGCTCCCATGCCATACATATCCTGGGCGGGCTCTGTAATTGTGACCATTGCCAGTTGCCGGTTGCTGGTTGCCGGTTGCTGCTTCTCATTGTCGACAATGTGGTTGCTGTTGCTGCTTCTGTTGTAGGTGTACAAGGTTGGTTGCTGCCGGTGGTTTTCCCTCTAAATTAATACATCACAAGCACGCATAAGGACAACCAGGACATGCATAAATGCTTAATTATAGGATTAAGTTAAGGTTTTTTCTGTTCGCCTCTTTATGGAAGGGCAAACGCAGACTTAACGAGCCATTGCCCATTGGCTTATATGTACATATGTATCATATATTTGTTCCTTTTGTTTCATTTATCGTATATAATTGGGTTCTCATTTAATTTAGTTAACTCTTATGGCAGACAAACTCCTACCTCAATGGCTTCCAAGAACCTAATCCATTTAAACTGAAAATTTTGTCTAAATTTTAGTTTGCTTGCTTGAATGAAAATGAATGTGAATGTGAAATGGATTCCCCCTCATTTATCTATCTGTTCACTTTCTGTCGGACATTCAATGGAAATGGTGCTGGCGGTTGGTGATGTGTGTAAGTACTTTAGTAAACGGATTTTCCGTATTTGGTCATTACCATGACCATTATTTTTGTTTGGGTAAACATTTTAGCTCGTTGTATTCATTTGAATTTTTGTTTGGTTTTGGATTTGGACGATGACAGCTCGCTGGCGGCAATGTATTGACATCGACATGAATATGATATAGGCGATTGATGGGGAGTGGGGGTTAGAGAGTCATTATTTGATTAGTTAATAACCAAAATGGATTGATGTACAACACTGTGTGTGTATGTGTGTGTAAACGTTATGTGAGTGTCAAGTTGAGTTAATTTCCGAGTGAAAGGCTTAAAACAACCAAAACCAAACCAAATGATTGATTGAAAGCACTCAAAAGGAGAGCACTCATAGTTTCTCCTTTAAATACATTTTATCTTTTTGTTGATATTATATGTTTAAGCAGCTGGCAAATTTAATGTTGTATAAGTATATAAAACTAAAATCCGTTGAAAATTAACTAAAAGCGTAAATCTTTTTATTGTAATATCAACTAAAATACAAGAAAATTTAAATAATAACAAAATATGCATGTCATTTCAAATTAATTGTTAAATTATTGTTCATCTGTCCACAATAATTAAAGTGATTGCAATTACCAATCATTCCATCATTTTTTTTTTTTGTTCAATGATTTGATTAGTATTCTTACTTCCGTTTTGGTTTATTTATTTACTTATGTATCTAGTAAGTTTAAAAATAATACAAAAATTTAAATGGTGCAATCTTCTGCTTCCTTTGATTCAAGTGTTTGATTTATTGTTTCATAATTCGATAAGAACTTTAAGTTATGCAATTGTAAAGCCAACAATGGATAAATAAGTCAACAATATCACATATCACTATGTGAAAATTTGATTTGAATATTAACAATGTGCTTGATTTAAATTATATTTTTATTTAAATTATATTAATTTTTGCTTGACCTATCTTTTAAATGCATTGAAAAAATTGATTGATTTCCATTTTTAATTCAAATAAAATTGTTTCTTGAAATATTATCATAATTATTTTTATCAATATTTACTATATATCAATATGTTAAATATAGTTATGTTAAAAAAGGGTTATTTCGACAATTCTTGTAGCTGGATATATCGAAGAATATCCTAGATGAGCGATTTCTTTGCCGTTTAAGTGGTATTTGTGGATATCTTCTTAGCTGTTTCTTAACAATAGTCAATTAAATAATTTATAATTTGACAAGTTTCCTTATTCAATCAGCTGCTTGTTGGCTTTTGTGTCATTAAATCTACTTATGATTCCTTTGTATGAGTCATATGCCATTGTTGGGCATAAGGTTAACCGCAATGGCTTTATTGTTTATCCACTTGCCGTAAATCGAGGGCGAGTTCATTGTTCTACTTTGATCGCATCCTGACCACCATCACCCACACATACACCTCCTCCAGCACTTACCAAAAAAAAAAAAAAAGCAAACTAGTTTAGCACTTATTTGGTTTGTTGTTGTTTTTCCTATTTATTTTTTTTGTGGCTCTTTTTTTTTTTTTTTGGTTATACGGGCCGAGCCTGACTGTTCAATTTGCAGTATTCACTTGTTCATCACTTACACGCCAGGGTAATTTAAAACAAATGCCCCACCAAATCGCATTTGGGGTCTGGCCATACAAGTTTTTATTGCCCGCTCGCATATGAAGCGGCAAAATTTGTTCATCCACTACAATTTGGCATGCCATTTATATTGGTTCCATGTTAATACCGGCGCCAAATCCCCAACACGGCAGTCAAGCAACGGGAGTCAGACACACCGATGTTGAGCCTGGAAGCTCAACCATCATTTTTGCCCATACCCTAGACACAATGTACGATAGTTGATCCAATTGCAGCCGCCAACAATTTGTTGCTCTCATTTTTGTTGCTTATATTATTGGATTGTTGTTGTTGCTGTTGATGGTGTTATTCTTATTGCCGGTGTCAGTTGTTGATGCAGCTGTTGTATTTTTTAATAGACACATTAAAAAATAATTTAACAGACAAAGTCACACAAACCGTATTCGTTGTTGCATTGAATAAATCATAAATCATTCAACTTTTGGCCAACATTCAGCCCAGTGCAATAAAAATATAAAGAGAGAGTGAGAGAGAGAGAGAGAGAACATGTGACGTGCATCGGTTGGCACTTCTATTAAGCGATACACGATGAGCAGGGCAGGTTGGCAATTTGTCGTCGTTTGCCTTCACCAAACCGCTACATCTCTCCTCACATCCCCATGCCCTTGGCATCTCGACCCAAACCAGCTCTTGGCCAATTTATCGCCAGTTGTTGCCACTACTGGTCCACAGGTTTTCTGTACATTTGCTTCATCTTTTTTTGTTTTCCTCCTCTTTTTTTATGTGTTGGCTCTTTACACATAATAATTTTTTATGCTAGTTGACTTTTGGATACCACTTTGTCCTGTCCATGTCCCCAATATTCACTTTGCCTCCCTTTCGTTATTTTTTTCTCTTTTTTTTTGCCGTTTGACATCCATTTGTAATGCCAAAAAATTGCTGCCATGTACAAATTAATAAACGAGTAACTGACAAAAAGGTAATTTATTATTTTATACATATTTGACAAATTAATTTAATGACGCTTCACATATACAAGCGCAGACACACACACTCACACATGTCCCAGTGGGAGCTCTGGTCCTCTCTCCCTTCGCGTTGCTGCCACACATAATAATTTCTCATTTAATTTTTCAATTTTAAGCGTCATTTACACATGCCATGCCATGGCAGAGTTCTGTCCAGCTCCCGGTTTCTCCACAGCACCGATTCCCCTTCGGGCCACGTTGTTGGCAGTTTGTTGGAGGCCTGAGTTGTCTTTGTTTTATCTTCTTTTTTTGTTTGTATATATAGTATTATTTTGTTATAAATATACCCTACAAATTGTGGAGTCAACTTGAATTCCGACTGACCTAATTAATGTCAATGCCAACCCAATCCACTATATACCTATTTGTTTTTCTACCTTAAAAGCTAGAACTAGAACTAATTGTTAACTTAATCTCTTTTGGAGATCTCTCTCTCTCCCTCTCTTCCTCTCTGAACTGGTTTATATACATACATATATCCTGTAACTATATATAGGACGCATTTGTCTCTTCTTATCTTTACATTAAACATAAGTAACTAAATTTTCTTTCTATACATAATTAATTTTCAGTAAATTTCAAGTTGCCCTTTGAGAATTCTTGTGGCAAGGTATTTCAAGGTCGACTTTGGAGCATCTTCTATAGAATTTATATATGCATTAAAAGGTAATCATTGAAAACAGCGCTGCCTTGCAATTTTCGCACCGATGTCGTATTTTGTATGGCTGTCATTAAGTCGTCAGCGGGTTCTGTAACGAGAGCGAGGACAAGAATGAGTATGAGGGCAGAGACAATGATAGGGGATGTAGGACGCAATCAGTTGCTCACTCAGCCGGCGTTGCATCAGTTTAAATGACTCGTCATGCCTTGTAGCAATGCCATCGAGAAGATGGCATAAAGGATGAGGAGAGAAAGAGAGAGGGAACAGTAGACTGTGTATGTGTGTACTTTTTGTTTGTGTGTTACTGTATGGATAGAGGCGGCGAAACGTAGCCAAAGTGATGAAAATGCCGTTTGCTGCACTTGAACGTGTTGCCATTGGTCTGAAAAGCTCTCACGTTAATGACACTAGAATCAGTTTTCATTAACGATATACCCTGCCGGGCAGTCATCAGACTTGTTCTCCAACTGAAGTGCTATATGCCAGACAAATGTGTTGGTTACTGCGGAGAGTGAAAAAGAACTAAAGGGAGAAAAAAAAAAGGAGAAGAACAAAAAATAAAGATGAAGAAGAGAACCGCATGCGTGCATTGCTGGCATATTTCTCTCTTCGTGGCGGCTGCTGTGGCATTGGCGATGGCAATTAATAAAACACACACCTTCTGCATAGCATGCAACTGCAAACTGATACCCTTACTCCCTTACTCTTTTTATACCCCATCCCTTCACTCTTCTCGCCTGTCTGCACAGTGGTCTAAAGCATTTATTTATGCAACGGCTGTCGTTGGCATTGGATTCACTATCGTCATTGGCATTGGCAGCAGTGGTATCGTTAGCTTTGCACTTGTGTCGGCTCAGTTGATGTTGAAAATTGAATTTACAAAAACTGGAAAACTGAAAAAAAAAATTAAATAAAAAGAAAATAAGAAAAATGTTCAAACGCTGCAAAATATTTCACACGCACACGCAAAGGCAACAGCAACGGCAACGCATCGCTTGTTGCTGCTGAGAGATTTTGGTATAAATCACATTTGCCAACGAAATATACATATAAATAATATATTTATATGTAGGCATATACACAAACATACATACATACATGCATATATCCATATGTCTGTGTGTGTGTGCATACATAAATCTTTCAGTTTGGATTTTCACTTTGGCGGCATAAATTGACACTGGCTGCTGACGACGACAACGTCGCTGCTGCTGTCGCTGTCGCTGCCGTAGCCACATTTGAAAACCGCGCTTAAAAGCATACTCACTGCCCCGTTCCCCCCTCCCCTTCACCATCTTTTGATGCCCCACAATCACCATCGACCATAACCATCCGGCTGTATGCCCCAAACCGCCCTCGCCTCCTAACCAAAAAAAAAAAAAGAACTCCGTGACACAGGGAAGAGAGAGGAAACGAAGAAGAAGAAAGGGGGGGGGGGGGGGGCAGAGAGAACGAGAGGAAAAACTCTTGCATTGCAAATTGCTTTTTTGTCAGCTTAAATAAAGCAATGCGCGCTGACAGTAAAAACTCATTTACGCGAAATTAAATTAAAAGTTAATTAACGCTGTCAATGTGCAAAGCACTTCAGCCAGCCATAAGGTAGATGTAGGCAGAAGGAGGAGTGGAAGGCAGGGTAAGAGGACAAATAACTTTCCAACTACCTGCAACTACCGTCAACTATGCTGGCCAAGTTGCAAAAATCACCGCAAGTAAAGTTAAGCATATGTCCGTTTAAATTGATGCGAACTGGTTTTAAATGCCACAGACTGGACAATTTACTTTGCTTTTGCTGCTGCAGCAACTACTGCAACTGCTGCTGTTGTTGTTGTTGTTGTTTGCATGGACATGGGATTGGTTTGTTGATTCCACTGTTTGGATTATATTTGGTCCTTGTGCCTTGAATGCCTTGCCTCCAGTTATGCGGAATGCACACAGTGCGTATGGTTAATATGACATGACCAAGCTACGCTGACTTGCTGTCGGCCAATATCAACAATTTGAATTCAAGCTGTTCGATAATTAATTTTTCAGTTAAAACTGTAAATTACACAAAAGCAAATTGAACAATTGATAGTGAAAACTATCTGATCTACCATCTTACAATATGAACAGAAGTTCAGAACTTAAAGCCGCAATTACATATATTTTCTCATCATTGTTAACCGAAATTATAAGTTAGACCACGAAATTTGAACACAGACTGCAATATTCTGTTAATTAGTATCTACATTGATGTGGCTGCGAAATTGGAGATACATACATACATATGTATATGCGTGTGGTTTTGCCTGACTTGGATGTCTAATTAATTGGCTGTGGATGTTGCAAGCCAAAAGTGAAAAGAAAACTAGAGGAAAATGAAAATTTGTATAGTTAATGATATGTTAGGTAACTCAATCTTGGTCAACAATAAAAAAAAAAATTATCTTTGAACAACTAACTAATCAGTTTTGGTTCACTAATTGGAAGTATCGAGTTGACTAAAAGTTGAATGCAAATTAAATTTAAACAAGAATTCTCAAAAGTTTTTTAATTTAACTAATTATGTATGTATATATGCCTTTGCCATACATTTTATTTAATCTTACTACAAATAAATATATATATATATATATATATGTTATATTATATTAATAAATAAACTTGTAGATTGCCAATTTGAATTGCACTCTTACGGCCAATTTCGTCATGAAAATTAAAGATAACATAAATGTGGCCCGCCTGGCACTGGCATGGCACGGCATGCCACTCAGCCCCAAAAATATGAGAGAGAGTGAGAGAGATGGAGGGAATCGGAACCGGATGGAGCACAGGCCTACGAGGCAGGCCAAATGTCTGGGCCGTGCCAGGGCATCAATGTCGGTGCACTGGCGTGCTATTTGAATTGAACAAGTGTCAGCGTCGAGGGGAAACAGCGTCGAAGCTGTCGTTCTTGTAAACCCTCTTACACCAGCTCTCGTTTTCTGCATTTGCATGTTGTTCTGCCAGTCGACGACGACGACTACTATGCTCTCAAAACTCAAAAAAATATTAACACTTTAACGCCAAGTTTTTTATCCGGCTGCCGGAAACAGACAACACAACACAACAGAACATAACACACACACAAACACACATACACATACTACATACACATAAACATACAAATATATAGGGCTGACGGCGTCGGCGGCAAAACGCCATGTTGGATTATTCAACTCGACGCCATTTCGCGTCACAATGCGCGCTATGCGGCGCCATCATTGCACTCGACAGCAAACGGTAGGCGAAATGGTAGCCACCATGGGCGGATGAAGTTGCAATTCAAAGTCATAAACACATGGAGCGTGGGCGCAAAGTCTCAGCTAAGCCGCGAAGCTACCGTTGATGTTGCCGCTGCCAGTGCCAGTGCCACTGACAAGAGCAGCGGCAGCACTTCCTGCCCAGGGATTTCTACTCAGACCCTTTTACTATTTTTGTTGTATTTTTTTTTTTTTTGTACTTTTCCCTCTTCTTCTATTTGAAGCTACTCTTCCTATTGTTATAGACAATGTATAAAAGGTATGCAATGGTTACATTTGTTGCAACATTTTCTAAGCAGAGTTAAGTTTTTTAAATGTAGACCTAGATCATATAACTATATTGTTCAAAAATTATCCATTCATACAAGAGCTTTTTTCATATATGTATATACTCTTAAGTTATCTAAGGATCTTATATATAACAAAATCTTCACAAGTTATTTCAATGGTTTTCAGGTTGTTAAAACAATATTAGTGGAAACTTAAATGACTGTGATATATTTATTTTTAGTTATATTTTTTTTTATATATTTATTTTTTTATTATAGCTAATTAATTCAAAAATCCTTAAATACAAACTGCAAAAGATTCATCGACTCACAGACTTTGACAGAATTAAAACAAATTGAAGTTGCCAATTGAGAGAAACTTTTTTAAAAAAATCCTTGAAATCTCTTTGCAATTGCAACAAGTTTTTAATGTTAATGCGTTAACTTTGTTTATTTTGTTTCCTAAAGATCAATCAAAGTGAATTTAATCCTTATTGTTGAATGACTTTTCTAACAATTAAATGTAAAAAATGTGGCAAAAGTGTAAAAGAAGTACTTTTAATATTTACAGAAAAGTTAAACATTTAATTATTTGAATCGAAAACAATTTAAACTTTCATCTATCATCTATCTATCTAGTTATTATTCAAACATTTTCAAGTTGAGAAAGAATTGTAATTAATTTAAAAATAATAGTTTATATTGTTCTACCATGCTGGGGTACATTTTTGTCGATCCTGTGGTTGCGCTTTAAAAGTCCTGTTTGTTATTTTTTCTTCCCTTTTTGTTTTTTGGTTGGAACTGTTCGTTTTTTATTTGCATGCAAAATTCAAACATCAGCATAAAAATGCAATTTTTATTGCGCAACATTTCTCAATGCCCGCTGCAAATATTTTCGCGGGCTTTATTATAAATATTTTTTTGTGTGTTCCTTTTTTTTTGTTGTTTTTGGAGTTTTCTTTTGTTTTTCATTCTACTATTGTTGTTTATTTTGGGTTTTTTTTTGTTGCTTGGCTCGGCTTGTTGCTGTTGCCATTGCTGCCGTTGCCGTTGCCGTTGTTCGTCTGCCTGTGGCTGCTGCTCATATTTATTTTCACTTTTTATTTTGGCCCCTCGGCATGCACACCGTTTGGCTGGTTTGCCTTTATTATGAGCTGCACTTTATGAAAATGCAGTTGCCGCCAGTTCGCTAACGTACGGGACCAAGACTTAAAAAGGTGTGGAAGGGAACGGATGAGTATGAGGAACTTGGGATAGCGGATGGCTTGGCCTGGTTGAGCGAGAGATGCGAGGTATGCGTTTCGAGTACATTGCAAATATTTTATTATTGCACAATTTCACCAACTTATCCAGCTCGCATATGAATGCACAAGATGAGCCGGGGCAAAGATGAGAGAGGGAGAGGGGGTGGCAAGATAAAGAAAGGAGGGCAGTGCCAGAGACTATTGCTAGCTACTCCTGTTGGACGCCGCAAGGCCGCAGGAAGGATGCAAGCAAGCTAAAATAATATTTCGTTGCTGCTGTTGCTGCTGTTTGTTTGTTTATTTTTTTTTGTCGGTTCGTTTAGTTGAAATTACGTTTTGTATGCCACTGAATTTCATAGTAGCAACAACAGCAATAGTAACAGCAACAACAACAACAACAACAAAAGCTTGAGCCGAAAAACTTGCTTTCGGTTGTTATTATTCTTACGTTTACTCCCGGCAAATTTGCCGTGTGCCGCCTTTGCCTGTTTCTTTCCATTGCTTTGTTGTTGGTGTTGCTGCTGTTGCTAGTTCTGCTGTCGCTGGTATGGTCTTCTCTTTGCTTGAACTCCTTGCCTGCTGCCACTGTATTCCATTATCCCGCCCCACCCATTGGATATGCCACCCCCTCCCCCATCTCACTGAGTGTGTTTTGGTTTTGCTTTATTTTTTTTCGTGCTGTTTTTCCAACATTTTAACTTCCGCTCAATTTACCTTTAGGCCAAGTAATTTAAAAGCTGACGTGTTTGTACAACTACAATTTCGACTCATGTTGCCGTTGTTTCTGTTGTTGTTATTGTTGTTGTTGTTGCTGTTTCTGGTGTTGTTGGCATTGCCCGTGTAGAGCACTTCCTTGTGTGGATTTTTGCTAGGTTTGCTCTTGTTCTGGTTTTTGGTTCTTGGATTTCATTTCGTTTCTTTTTCATTTTATTATTTCTTCTTTTTTGTTTTGTTTCAGCTTTTCTTTTTTTGTGGAAAATATTAAAAATGAAGGAAAGAAATTTTTAGCTACTACTTTGGCATATATTTTGTTTATTTGCCCTGCGTTTGGCGTTTAAGTCAAGTTGAGTTTGAGTCTAAAAGCTGTTAAAACTGTTTGCCTTGGCTAATAGACGATGGCAAAGCGATGAAAGCTAGCATAAGGTAAATATTAATTAAAGTCGATAGTAAATGGCCAAAAAAAGAAATGAAGAAAGCCAAAAAACAAAGAAACAACACCGAAAAGAAAACAAAAAAGAAACGTTTATGGACTGACTGCTGTGTTGCCTCTGCTTAACATGTGAGCACGCAATTTCCTTGATTGGCAACGCCGAACAGTGGCCGACATTGAACAGTCAACTTGAATTGAGTTGAATGAAGCACAGATCAGTGATTGAAAGCCAAGGACTAAGGATAATATGTACACACATAACATAACATGAACCAACCAAAAAAAAAAAAATTCTGTAGCATACTTTTTTGGGCCGAAGTGCATTAAACCAACCGCCACTATTCCAAGTCTGCGTAGGGGTAATGGAAAGAGAGGGATAGAGAGTGAGAAAGAGTACCAAGCAGTTAACGCCATTGTTTGTGCCTTGTTCATGCCAGAGCCACAGTCAGGCATCCTTGCCACATTTTCTCGCCCTCTGTTTTTGCCCGTCAGGGAAAGCCAACGAGTCTGTTAGCCAAGCCGCAGGCTGGAGCAAGTGCTGTAGCCATAGCTGCAGCAGTTGGTAGTATGCCTTTGCTTCGCCATCTTCTGCTGCTACTGGTGCTGCATTTAGTGAAGTATTGTTTCTGCTAGATTAATCCTGTTTTAATTAAATATACACGCTGCCAGCACAAAACCAACAAGAACGTCGGCTCTGGTAGTCAACAGCAGAAAAAGTAGAGGAAAAAAAAAAACACAAAAAATAAGAAAAATGAAGAATCGAGTTGAAGGAACCAGGCTCCAGTTCCCGTTTCTTTGTACAGTCTACAATTCCGCAGCACCCATCACTTCTGCCTGTAGCCGGATTTTTCGACTCCTGACGTCATGCAAATGTGTATGTGAGCCGGCTTCACTTGGAATGACAAAGTGACTTGGCTACGAGCAGGACAAGAGTGCAACAGCACCAGTGCAATTGCAGCAGCAACAGCAGCAGCATTCGACCTCGGTTTATTTATTTTTTATATTTTCATTTTTAACCATCTCTGGCTGCCGTTGTATGTTTTTCTTGTCGAGTTTTAAGAAAAAATACTTTTTCTCACGCATCAGCAATGCCTGGCACCTGCTTACCTCCTGCGTCTTATATCAACCCCCCTCACGCCCATTTCGTTTGTAATTTCTGTAGTAAATTAAAAGTGCTGGGGTATTTTTTTATTTTTTTTTTCTTCTTGAGTGCTCTACACAAAACCATCTCCAGTTCAGGTTGTTATGATGCAGTCAAAACGTTTGTCATGCACGCGGCAGATGGCCTTGTTGTCCATGGCGACCAACTAAGCCATGTTTTACATTTAGTATGCTGATCTAAAAGCTTTCTTGTTAATGAGTTGAAAGTTTTTTATCATCAGCTTCTTGTAAAATAGTTGTTAGCAACTTGCTATAAAAGGGATTTCAATTAAATTATATTTTAAAATGCGTCTTTTTATTGGAACTACAGTTTTAAATTAAATTTACTCAAGTTAATCTCGAAAACAGAAATTCAGTGAAATTTTTTAACTATTTCACTGTGCAATGTCAAACGAATCCGATGTGGTTATAGCAGTTATAATTTTAGAGCAAATTTGATATGTTTCATCATTGGCTATGTATATTTATCGATCAATCAGTAATTAATAAACCAAATTTGTTTAAGGAAAAGTTAACAAGATATTTAGCAAATATTTCTAATAATAATGTTTACCAATAAAAAGTTGTTTTCATAACTTGAAAATCTTGCACATAGATGAGCAATTTCAAAGTTTATCCAAACTTCATTACGACATGTTTGCTAGCCACTTAATTAGCTCCCAGCATGGGACTTGCCAGCTAATCAGGATCTTCCCCCAGTTACCCACTTAAGTTTTTGAGCCCCAGACACTCATATCTGTTCGGCGTGTAGTTTGTTGTGCACTTGGGAGAGTGAAATCAAAGCGTAAAAACTTTTTAACCGACTTTTGCACGTAGGGTGCATCATAATCGGCTGGCGTCAAACAATCTTAAGATTTTCATGTTTGTTTTCATTTTCATTTTGGCCTTGATGTTGGCTGTTGATGTTGCTGCTTTTGTTATTATTGCTGATGCTGCTGCTGCTGCTGCTGCTACTGCTGTGCTGTGTTGTGCTGGCATGCAATTTTGCTCCATTAAATGCAACGCATACTTAACGACATAAGTAAACTTCATTGCGAATGCAAGTCTGCTGTCCGTGTACAAATACATAAGTGTGTGTTAACATATATATGTATACATAAGTATACGTATGTATATTTGTATGTATGTAGATGTGTGTGTATACTTTGGGAAAGGGCGTGTCACATGCACAAGTGTCCATTAAATTTTATCATTAATTTTCGTTTGCTTTAATCCGCCCGGATAGCCACTTACTAGTACCACCCGCTGATTTTCCCTTCCATCTTTTTTTTTGCTTTTTGGCATTTCATCCGTTTAATCAGATTATTTAAAGATAGCTAGAGGGAAATGTCATATCTTTTACTAAAAAATTAAGCATTAAATTTAATCTCCAGTCTTATGTGTTTATTTATTGATTGAAATATCCAGAGAGCAAACAATTTTATTTGCACTAGACGCAACAACATGAAATAAAAGAAGCATTTCATTTCTTTTCCCCATTCTTTTGTGTTGTGTAAAATAATAAACGAATGCAGCAGGTAATCTGCCTGACTTGAATTAAAACTCTACGCACATATCTTACGAGGTCGGTTTGAAAAGAAGTCACCTTTGAACTTTTCTTAAAAAATAATAATTGATTTATTGGTAGTTGAAAAAACTATGGCCATTTATTCAAGTTATGATTTAATCTGTTTTTTTGTTAGTTAGTAGGTTCCTTAGAGTCCTTGGATAATTCAGACTATTGCATTGAGTAACATCAATTGTTGATGTATTTGAACACATTTCATTCAATGTAAGATTACAATTCAACTAAAGAAGTTGCTGTAGATCTGAATTAACAAATATCTAACAAATATCTAACAAATATCTATCTAAATTCTAACTTTCTTAATTTTAAAATTTTAAAATTATGCCTGAAAGTTGGGAACTATATACTTGAAGTTAGATGAAAGAGGACATTTGTAGAGGCGTACCTCGTTTGTGTTTTATAAGTATATGTATACAAATATACATACATATGTATATACAATATGTATTTATACATATGTATATGTATGTAAATGTATATATAATCATACATATATATTTGTTGGTTTAATTTGTCAGTTCGTAAGAGGAATTCGGCATTAAATTCATTTTAGTTTATTTTTGCGTACTCTTTGTATTTCTTTCATTGTTGTTGTTGTGGTTGCAAATGGGCAACATAACATCTACCTATATATAAACAAATTTACACATATGTACAATATATATATACAATATATATAACACATATATATGTACATATATATAAAGTTATTTATAAATCTCGTTTATTAGTTCAATTTGCTGTTTGTATAATCGATGCACTCGGCTTCAATAAAAATCAAATACATAAATCTTTCCCTCTTGCTTGCTCTCGTTTATCCCCTCTCTCTCTTTATTTCTTGCTGCTGCTGCTATTGCTATTGGCAGTAAAATAACTACAAAAACCCGGAAAAATATAATGGAATTAGAAAGAGCTGCAGTTAAGCGTAATGGACCATAAGATACCCTGCAAACAATTTAACAAACGATTGCAAAACAATCAAAAATGCATATAGAATTTTTTTACATTGCAAAGTGGGTTATTTTTTTTATTGTCACTTGGTTCTTTTCACATGGCCAAGAATAGTGAACAGACATATAAAAAATTGCTGTAAATTCTTTGTAACTCATCCTTTTTCAAAAAAGGCATATAACCTTGTTTTGCAAAATATCAGGATTTGAATATGGTAAAAACTGTACAAGTGAAAAATTGCCACGCAAATGGCAGGCGCTTGGCCATGTAATAACCAAAATTGATAACAATCAATATGCTGCTTGTTCGAACCCCTCCCCCTAGTCGCCCTCTTGCAACAAATGTCCCAGACCAGCAACAATGTTTGCCATGTTGGTGGCATTTAACCTGTCGTTGACAGCACCGCCTCCTGCAGCATATTCAATGTGATGTTGCTGCTGTTGTTGTTGCTGCTGCTGCTTCTGTTACCTGCTCCGCAATGGCCAACAGCAATAGCTGGCCAAATGCACGCATTGGTTTTTGATTGCCTCACACTTTTTGGGTGTTTTTTTGGCGGGTTGGCTGGCAACTTAGTTTATTTGAAAATGCACTTAAAATTTAATTTAAATGTAAATTTGTGCAACGAAATGTTTTGTGTCGAAAAAATGTTTATGTAAACACTGTAAAAGTACCGCAGCACCAACATCAGGCGACAATAGAGCTTCACAACAAAAACAACAAAGCAAAGAAAAATAAAACGATAGAAAAAAATACGTGAAATAGAATGCAAATGCAAATATTGGCAAACACCGACCAAAAAAAAAAAAAAAAATAGTGTGTAAGCTGCCTTGGTGTGAACAAAAATGAGTGGAATTTATATGCAGATGTGCAAACATTTTGCACCCTATTCGCCTCAACATTCGCTGGTGTGTGTGTATAAGTGTGTGGGTTGTTTGTATGTGTGTGAGTATGTCAGTGTCTGTGCATTCATTTTCAGGTTCTGATTCAGAGCCAGGGCTTTTGGGTAGGGGCTTGAGTTTGCACTGGCGCGTAGCGTGCGTGAAATTTAATAATGCTCAAGTTGGCGCCGGGTTGCTGCTGTTGCATTACTGTCGTTGATCGCCCTTTGGGCGCTCTAACGCTTACTAAAGGCACCGACAACGACGACAACACACACAGTTGGTGTTGATGTTTATTAAATTTCGTTAAATTATGTAATCTTTGAGCAAAAATTGCACACCAACACACCAGTAGCAACATAAGCAACAGCAGCAACACAAGCAATTGCAACAGCAACAGCAACAGCAAGAGCAGCAACGACATTGCCAAATGCAATTCGGAACAACTTAAAAAGCAAACGCACCGCAATAAAAGTGTCTTTTACTGTGCCCTGCTGCCATCCATTTCCGTTTCTATATTTATCTATGTATGAGTTTGTGTGTGTGTGTGTGGGCTTGTGTTTGTGTGTATTGCACCCCTGCAGCGCTGTTTTCACATTGTTGCTTCACACTAATCTTCTGTCAATGCAATGCCAGGACGAGGATGAAAGCGACAACAGCTTGCAAAGACTTGGCTGTTGCCATTTAGTCGTCGAAACCTAAACCCCACCCAGACCAAGTAATCTAGACGTCTAACAGTGGGTAACATAATAAAATTTCTGCTTAAAATCATGATCTTTAGCAAACAATTTAGTATTCCACAGATCAGGATATCAGAAACGTTAGTTAAAAGAGAAACAATCGTTTTGTAGAGAAAAAAAATTAAGGATTTCTTTTAAAAATTTGGTCAAATACTGCTTTGACTCCATTTCTTTGGGAAAGACTTCAAATTAAGAATAAGACTCAAAATTATTTTCATGACTGGCTTAACAGAGAATAACTTTTGCTATTTTGCGTTCCGGATGTAGTCTGCCCATAGTGCACAACTTACAGCAAAGACCAAAAAGTGCAAACCGCAGCCGCAAACGTTTCAATGTTGGGTTTGGGTTTTAGGATGGATGCCATGTACCGCACCTCTTTAACTCCATCTCCGTATCCGGATGAAAGGGCGCCTATTCAGACTATGTTTCGAATGCAGAGAGTGTTGTTTTCAGGGTGAATCTCTGGTTTTGTCTTTAAGTGTAAAAACATTTTGCTTTTGGGCAAGCAAGCAGTCCCATAGCCGCATGTTGTCGCCAATGTAGAGAAGCGTGTCACCAGCATTGGACCGCCGATGCAGTCAAGTGCATGAGCTAGTTGCCTTCATATGTGTGAGTGTGTGTGTGGGCGTGGGTGTGTCTGAGTAGCCAAAGGGTACCATATATATATAGGTGTTTGCGTGTATGTGAGTGTGCATGTGTGGGTAGCAAGGCGGTTGTAGTGTTGTCGGTGTGGTTAATCCTTTCAGACGGTCACCATCTAGCACTTTAGAACTACCTCTCCAACTGTGTGACTCAATTGCGCTTGGCTAAAAACTAATGCAATATTCTCATTATTTGGTTTGCTTGTTTGCTTTATTTTATTTTATTTAATTTAGTTTTGATTTTGCTAGTGCGGCAAATCCACATCCAGATGCTGCCACTCCAGCAACCAGTTACTTTAACTGTTTTGGCTCTGTTTATTGGCACAACATTCAGCTGCTGCAACAATTTGTCTTGCCTTGTGCCTTTTGCGTGTATGTTTTTGCTTTGCTACTATTCTGTATGTCCGTTTGTTTGTTTGTTTGTTGGTTTATTTGTGTCTCTTCTTTGCTTTTATTA
This sequence comes from Drosophila austrosaltans, assembly GCA_035045865.1. Classification (NCBI taxonomy): domain Eukaryota; kingdom Metazoa; phylum Arthropoda; class Insecta; order Diptera; family Drosophilidae; genus Drosophila; species Drosophila austrosaltans. The sequence continues at coordinate 7,974,167 of JAWNOQ010000049.1, read as the reverse complement.
TTGTTTTATTTAATGTAATTGCTTTTACACTTGTATTTCGGTTGCAACTCTCGCCCACTGGCAGTTCAACAAAACTGCCAACAGCAACACCAACAGCAACAGCAACAAGAATAGCATTTTGCTTTAATTTTTTCGTTTTCGTTGTTTTCTTATTTTTTTCTTTTCGTTTTTTTAATATTTCAGCAGCAGATGCCATTTGTCTTGGCCACAAACTGGACAAGCATCTTGGCAGGCTGTATGTTTGTCCGGTTGTCCGCTGCCTGTCCAACTGTCCGGCTATCCGGTCGAGTGGCTTTTGCCTGACTCTGGCAAATTAATTTCGTATTAGCGCACTCTGACAAATTAAAACCACAGAGTCAACAGCCTGGCCGCAGTCAGATATATATTCAGATATGCTGCCAGGGGCCAAATCAATGGCAGTTAGCAAAGGGCCACAAATTATATGCAAAGTAACAACTAATAAATATTCAATGCCTGTCGCATTAATCTTTGAACAGTACCAACAGTGCGAAAGGGCAGCGCTCCCCTTAAAAATAAAAAAAAAAAAACGAAAGAATAAAAAAAAAATATAAAGCACATTACTAATGCCAATCTTTTAGCTCGGTTTGGCCTCGGCCTTCGGACACGCCAACCCCTGTCCTCAATCGTCCCTTTAGCGTTATCTACCCTGAGCAAACAGACTGTCCATTTGGGGTATATAGATAGAATGTTACGCATATCAAGGTTTAGTCTACAAATTTAATTTAAATCAAGTTGAAGCTGTTGGCAAGAGAATTGAAATAATATTAATCATACGACGTGTTAACCATATAAATTTACAGGAGAGAGGATTTCGTAATCGAAACATTTTTGATTTAAATATAAATTTAACTTAAGATTTAATTTATTTCAATTTCTTCTTCCTCTATGTAAACTTTAAATATAAACATACCTTAACTAGGGTATCGAACAATCGAATACTTTTATTTAAATATGGTTAGTTGTTTATTTTGTAAATTTAACAAATAGTCGCCGAGGTAAAAAGGGGCGCATGGAAGGACCAGCCATAAACAAGACGAACCATGGCCAGGGGCAGAGCCCTGTACAACGACAATACCTGACCAGCTTGACCTGTTTTACCTTTAGGCCTTTCTTCACACACAGGCACACTTACAAGCACACACACACAGGCATACCTTCCCAACATATACACATCAGCATTGACCACAGTGACGTTCTGGCCACTCAACAAAACCCTCAGGCACTTTTTAATCTAACAAAATCCAAAGAAACCGCACGTCGCATAAATAATGAGACTGATGAGGGTCCATTATGGGCACGTAAAGGCAAAGAGCGGTGCACGCTAGTCGGTTCCATCATCAGGAGCCGAATCCGGTACAGAGCTGGAGACGGAGAACTTGGCGCTGGCGTTGGCATTGGCGTCAGCAGTCAATGTTTGAGCAACGTGTTTTTAAACAGCGCTAGGTGTGATAACAGTTGTGGTCGGCCATTTTAGGGTGTTGGTCTATATTGGAGGAGTTAGAGGGAGATGTGCGGGAGAAGCAGGTCAAAAGCATGACAATGACAGCATAATTGATTTTCGAACAAAGCAAAGCAATATAAGCAGCCACAAGCGTCAGGATCGGAAGCGGGCCAAGACAATTTATGAAATGGGTAGCTGTAAAATACTATATACATCCATACATATATATTTATATATATATATATAAGGATATGTACATGTAGTATGTCGGTTTGTCTATATATTGTAGATACTTGTGTACGTAGATTGCTGCCTGTCCGAACAGTTGGCTAACAAAGTTTGCGGCCAACAACTGTATGTATGTATGGCAGACCAAAACTACTTCGAACAGCTTTATAAAATTTTTATAAGTTAAGGGGATTATTTTTGTGGCTTTTTTTTTGTATACAAATTGAAATTCCCTAAACCGTTTCCCCATATATATTTTTTTTGTATTTCAATGAAATTATTAAAATCAGAGCACAACGCATGGGAATTGAAACGGAAAATTGCTGAAATTCCATGTTGATTTATTAAATAAATTATTAATTGATTTCATGAAATTTGTCAAATGAGAGTAAAGCGGGAAAGCATAGAAATTAAATTGGCCAATTAATAAGTTTATGCATTTATATGCAATTGAACTCTCGAGTTCGATATCGTTGCAATAAATTGTAGAACCAATTAGACAAGCCTTCCTTTTTCTCTCCCTCACATCGACTCCGCTCTCTCTCTCTCTCTCACTCTGTCTGTCTGTGTTGGTCTAAAGCTTAAGTATGGAAACTTTATTGACCAAGTGTTGTTGGCAAGAGGGGGAGGGGAAATAAGTGCTGTGGTATGAAATGGTATGAGCTGGGGTGGGGCTTTAGTTATTTGTGTTGGGCTTGTGCTTTATTTAAAATTTATTTAAATGAAGCCGAACGTATAAATAGCGCCACTTTAGATGCAATCAATGGCTTAAGCATTTCAACACTGGTCTAAAGTCAAGATAGCAACTTACCCAGACCGAAACGGAGACGGAGACGAAGATAGTGGTGCAGGAGAGTTGGGGGAGGAGGGATCGTTAGATGGAGAGACCACTCGAACATGCTTCAACAAATTCAAACAGATAAAATATGCAAAAATTAATTAAATACTTGCGCTTTGCATGTTCCTTGAAAACAATTTGCCAGACACCAAGGCTCATGTTTGAAGGTGTATGTGTATATATATATATATGTGTGTGTCTGTGTGTGTGTATATAGCTCCGGAAGTAAGAAAACTTACGGTGGTCGGTGGTTGTTAGGAACGGACTAGAGCAAAGCAGACCCTAGCCAGAAGCAATGTCCATGTTGAGTTGTAGTCGTGGCTAGCGATGTCGACGTCGGCCTGTCCAGGTGTGGAAAGTGTGCTATATAATTTGCAGCAAACAAGAGAACAAGAACAAGACAAAAAAAAAAACACAACAACAACAACAACAAAAAAAAAGGAAGAAAGCGTGCAGCAAGGGGCATGGCATAAGAGTGTAAGTGAAGACAGTAACAACAACAGCAACAACAACATAGACATGCCACAGCAGTGCCAACAGCAACAACAACAACAACATCGATTGCAATTTACTGCCTGATGCACTTAAGAAAATTTATGCAAATACCCAAAAATACTTACTTTACTTTGGCCAGAATGAAGCGGAGACAGAATGAAAGAGATAGAGAGAGAGAGGCCAAGAGAGAGAGGAAGCCTCGGCAAGGACACAAAACGGTATTATAGCATAAATTTTATAGTGCAGTCCAGGTCTATGAACCGAGAAAAAAGAGAGTGGAGGAGGGAAAGAAAAAAAACTATCATACCATATATACGAAGTCGGCCGGAGACTTCATTTCAGTATGGCATACTAAATGAAGCAGCGCACCCACAAAACTGCAATCGCTTGCTTCATTACTTAAGGGACGCCGCTTCTTTTTGGTTTTTTTTTTTATATTTTTTTTGGTTACTTGGTTGGTTAGTTCTTTGAAAAATACTTAAGAAACCAACACAGAGAGCGAGCAAGAGAGACAGAGAGACACGAAAAATGTACTCGGTGTCGGGCATTATTATATATGGCAAATTGAGCAAGTCGACCGCTGAGAATCTGGCCAATATCCCCTTAGGTTGTGAGCGAAAGCGAGTGAGTTATGTAACTTGGCATGGACATTGGCCATGAAGCATGAAGCGAAGACAAGACGAAAGTTTAGACAATTGAAGGTGGAGGCTGTCCTCCTGTACTGTTCTTTTTTCCCCACTTCTTTTCTTTGCCCCTCTGTTAGCCTAAGTGGCGCATAAATCAGCGGTGAGCTCAGGCAACAAAACTGACAGCAGACAAATTCTGTCTGACCCTCTGCCGTTTGCCGCTTACCGTTGCACTAATTTGTCCAGGCATTCGCTCATCCCCGAGATCTACCAACTACGTTGACTTGAGATGAAGACAGAGCTAAATTGATGTGCCTGCAGCTGCAGTGTGTAAAAAAAAGCCCCCCTTCCCCACGCACACACACACATATACACCCAAAGAAAAGAAGAGAAGAACAGAACAGAAATCAGAGGCGGCAAGAAATATCGTGTTAACCAAATGTTCAAGCCAAGTGCTTGGGTGTTTGGTGTTGGGCCCTTAAGGGCCATGGCAAGGTCCAGGTCTAGGTTCAGGTTGGAATCAGCTTCTTCAGCTTGTTCGTATGCTTGTTGGTACTTGTTGGCGACTTGTGTGTGATGAAGTGCAGGCAACCATCCAGCCAGCCAGTCAGCCAGTGAGCTAGGCATCTCAAGCTCGACTTGCTGATGCTCCGCCACCACCCGCGTCATAACAAGCAGTCAGAGTCTGACTCTTGGTTTGGGGGGGTCTTTTTAAATAACTTGCAGCAGGTGTTTTTTACACATTTCTTAGCATGTCCCGCGACATGAGAGAAGACAGCTACATGCTGCATAGTCGGACTACCGACCCACTACTCCCTCGTCCGACCTTTCGGTCTTTCTGCCACCTTGTGCGTGTTGTATATGTATATATCTATGAGGATTTTGAGGTTGTTTAGTGCCATGTACAGTGCAGCAGCCTCGTCCAATGCTCTTCTCAGGTTGCCTTTTTTTATACCATAGTTCAACTTGTTCGTCTTGTTTTTCTTTTTATACCCTTTGAAAAAGGGTTTTATTTGCCTTCATCGAAGGGTTAGTAATGCTTAGAAAGATATGTTTTCAAATCATAACTAATAATATACTAAAACATGAAAAATGTTCCTAAATCCTACAAAAAAGGAAAAACAATCTAACATAGTTAAAAGGAATATATTCTTATTCCCCAACTCCATATTTAAACTTAAGTATATTTTTAAAGACTTAATCTTTTGAACCTTAATAATACGCTTGAGATTTCAATTGCAAAAGCTTAAAACTTTCAACATTGTGGATAATTGATCAAACAATGATGATTATATGACTATGTATAGCAGATCGGCCAATAAATTTCTGTCAATTAAAGCAATAATATAGAATCCAAGCAGTAAGCATTTCTATATAATTAAGCTTTAATAGGAACAATAGAAAAATGATAAAGTTTTAACAAAATTCACAAAAGAATAATTAAGAAGCTATGTAAAAAGATTCTTCAAATTCAATTGACTTTATGGCCAAACCTCCAATTGAAATTACACTTATATGTATATATGATCTAAAATTCTTTCGCAACACTTTCTTTGAAATTTTAACTCATATAGTCCTAATATTTACTATGGCACATACATATTCTCATGATTGATATAGCAATTGATATACCAAAATCCATATGTTTCGTATCTTTATATACATATACCAATTGGTTACATTTAACATATATGATGCCAAAGAAGTCTTTGCAAGTGTATTAAATTTTCGACTTGGCTAAAGTTTGTTTCGGTCTTTTGGTTTAATTTTTTGTTTTGATTCTGTCCTAGCTGGGAGCTGCTGTGTTTTGGTTCTCAGTGTTTTTTTTACCTTTTCCTTTTCTTTTCTTTTTTTTTTTTTAGGTGATGTGTTGTGTGGCCCGCACTTAAGGTAATTTGCATTGCAGAATTTGCAGAGCTTGGCCAAGGCAATGGCAACGGCAACGGCATAGTCTTCGGCATCGTCGCTGCAACAACCAACGTGCCAGGCATGAATGAAGCAAAGTGCTACAAAGGATTATGCAAATTAATTATTTTTCGCAAGGCAACCCGCTGCCGTTGGGTGAAAGAAAAAAATAAAAAAAAAACCCCACCTACATCCTAGAAGCAAAAACCGAGTGCCGAGAAAGTGTAACGACAAAATTGCGGGTGTCTGAATTCCCAAGAGCCAGCTCCTTTCCCTTCGGCATACTGCCAACAATGGCCAAATAGGTGCAGTCTCTCTTCATCTTCATCTTCCATAGCCATCTCCTTGTCGATTCTAACCCACCCCCCGTAAACCCCAACCCCTTACCATGTCGAGTGCCTGGCAAAAGTTGTTTAGTTTTTTAGCCGAGGCAACGTTATAGTTGTCGTTTTTTAGTTTTGTAGTTTTTAGATTTTGGTTGAATGCATTTTAATAACCAAGTGCTCAAGGTTGGCACTTTTGATGGCATTCCTCTTCCATTTTTTGTGCCGTTATTTTCCTTTTTTTTTATATATACTCTTTAGTGTTTTATGCAGCCGACGGGTTCTCCTGTTGGGCCACAGGTTGTAACTAACTGCCACAGAGAGGCGTAGAGTGGGAGGTGATGAAGAGAAACAACTGCAAGTTGAGGGTGCCACCTATTAAATTCAGTAGCAAGGCTCTCTGACTATGGCTGAGGCTCTGCCAGTTGCTGCTATGGCAAAACTTTTGTTTAATGAAATGCGGCAAAAAAATGCAGAAAAAAAAACACATCTATATATGTGTGGATAAAGCCACAGCAACAACAAACAAGGCAAATAAACATTAAAGGGAAAAGTTTTGCTATTAAAATGCTACGTAAATTTTAATTGCTATCGTTTTTTTCCCCCCCTGTTTACCTACATGTTATTGGCAAATGTATTTAAGCTGATTGACCACGCTGCATACATACACAGAAACGCACACACACACACATGAAATACCGTTTGTATATATAGAGATTTAGTATTTGTTTAATAGATATATCTATATGCGTGCTGTCGATGTCAAAGTGTGGAATTAAATGTGCAATGTGAGAACTCATTTATATCTTCATTGATTAGTTTCCCTTTTAAACGAATGATAAACACAGACACATACACACAAACACATACATATAGAACACCCACACAATAACACCCTGGTGTATGCATGTTCAGGGGCTTTAACGGCTGGATTTTGTGTTTTGATTAGTTAATTACATTTTGTCTGTGTTTTGGTTTTGTGCATTTATTTACATGCGCCCACGGCCAGTTTTAATTAATTAAATAATTGCCCTGTAATGTCCATGTCCATGCACTGCCAATATTCTAATTTGTTTACACCAAAAAAATGTTGCACAAAGTTCGACAATGGCATGCCACATGCACCAAAGACATATGAGATAAAGTGCATTTCAGTTACATGCGAATCGCATTACATATATATAATTCCAAAGACCTCTATCAAGTTGATAATCGGATTACAAGTATAAATCGTTTTATTTACTAATATCTAATTAAATGTTTTCATCAAAGTAAATACTTTTAGAAAACTAATACATATTCTAGTATTGATCAAATTTATTACACATTAAACAATTGAATTATTATTGAAAGGAATTCTATGAAAAATAACTCAAATAATTCTAACCAAAATCCGTTTTCTTGCAATGAAAATAATGGGTTTAAATTCTAATTATATTTAGCAAAGCCGATCAAAGCACTCAAATTTGTTTAATATTAATTGGATTTTATTGTCTCATGTAAACTAATAATCTAAAATAATAAGAACAATTTAAATCATTTTTCTAGTAAAGAAATTTGTCAATTGACAGAATTTACTTTCAATTTCTGACTGAGCTGGCAAACAGTTTGTACTATCTTTGATTTTGGTTACATTAAGTATTAGAGGTTCTATTTCTGGTATAATAGTATCTTAAACATTTAATTTATCTAAATAATAGTATCGCTCTAATAGATATCTATCTACATATTATATCTATCAATGTAATAACAATGCTTAAGTAAATTTGACCAACTTTAACCTCCAACTAGGACCTCCCACAATTGGGTAAACGAAAGTATTTTGCTTTAATTGTTTAATCATTCTCAATTGCACACATAAACATTGTGAATGTATTTCATTTGAAATTCTATTACCTATTTAAATGATGTATTATTTGCCATTGGAATGAATGGAAACTACATTAGATGGATATCTAACAACAACGAAAGAGACCATAATCCAATTCAAATCGTATTACCCCTAAAACACAAAAGCCAACAAAATTTAATACTTTTGGCAAGTAAATAGACCCCAATCCGATGCCCAACCAAACCGCCCCCCACCCAAAAAATCGTTGGTTGGAAATGTGATTCCCTTACCAACCAACGCAATGACTTCATGAATCCAATAAATTAATAAACTTTTGAAATACGCTGAGGTCATTGAGCGTCGTTTGCGTTTGCGTTTCTGTTTATGTTGGCTGTCGTTGTAACAGGCTAGGGCACGGGCACGGGCACAGGCACAGCCACCGTAGCAGATCCCCATGCTCTGGCTATGGCTGTGGCGGCCAACCCATTCACAGCACGCCCACTTCAACGGCTCCACCAACGCACATTAATCATTGAATTTTTGGTGGCCAACTCCCAGGAGAGACAAGTGAGACGCTTGGCGCTCGACGCTCGACGCTTGCTTCTCACAGAAGCGGAGCGCGGCGCGTGAATAAAATGTACACAAAATTGACTTATTGCCGGTCAAACACCTTTTCAAACTGTGTATATGCTGTGTGTGCGTACACACAGGGGCGACCCTTAAATTAAATATGAAAAACTTTTACCACAATCCGCAGACAAGCGGCCGGGCAGCAAGTCGGCCAAACAGCGGGAAGGCAACCAAACAAAAACCGCCAAACACATTAAAAAATTACGCAAAAAAAAAAAAAGAAAAAGAAAACGCATGCCGCCAACTTTGATATTAGGTCCCCAGTCGCTGTACTTTTGAACAGGCACAACTCAATAAATTTGTAACTATGTGAGCCATTAGTGGAGCCTTCCACTCAAATCTGTATCATCATCATTTTGTTTGTGTGAAAAGTTCTCGCCATGTAGCATAAGTAAAAAGTTACTTTCGTTTAACATGAAAACAAAAGATTGAATATTTCAATTTTCTTATTGTACACTTGAAAAATAGGAAATGTTTATTTAACACAAAAAGTAGGAATGTTGTTGTGAATAATTTGCAGGGTGCTCAAAGATTTCGCAAGGACATTGGATAAGTCGTTCCCCAATTTAGTTCGGTTATAATCCAGCTTAATTATTATAATTATCATTTGTTTATAGGAATCACATCTTTTAACTAGCATTAAAATCTAAAAAAAAACTTATTTTTGATAATATAAAAAAATATGTGAAAATTTTCTAAAAGCTGAAGCTAAAGTCTCCAACGATTTTATAGAGTTTTTGGGTACTTAAAACGATAATAAGGATGGAAATCTTTTTAAAATCGGCAAAGCTATAGCTGAATGAAAAGGACATATCCTTTGAAGGAACCTCAACTTTGAAAGGGTACAAGTCACTGTACCCCGTACCCAACTATGTCTTTGTTTAACTAGTTGGTGATTTTTAATGCTTTTAATATTTTCATTAACACATGTGAAAAGATTTTTAGGAGCATGACGAATTGGAAAAAAAAATGAAATAATTTTATAAACATATTAGAGAGTTTTCCCATTGCAATTTAAAATTTGTTATTGAACACAGCATTGAATATATATTTATGCTGATGGACTAAAAACTTAAATTAAAGATTTAAATTTTTTTGAGCCGCTGTGGCAGAACTTTTGTTTACCTTATCACAAAATTAATAAATTTTAACTTGCTTTAACGCGCCAAGTCAAGACAAAATTGTTTGTCTTGGTCACTTTCTATCTCTTTCTCCTTCTTACTCTATCTGTCTCTTTCTCTCTGTTCATTTTGGACAACATTTCTCCAGTTTGGGCCATAAATTTGTATATTTGTATGCTGCTGCGTTGCTGTTGCTGTTGTTGTTGCTCCCCTTTTGTTTTCCGGATTTGGTTTTATTTTTTTGGTCTTCAGACAGCGTTAAACATATTTTCCTGCAGTCAGCCAGAGAGAGAGAGAGAGAGAGAGAAAGAGTGAAAGGGACAGTGAATGAAATATTGAGAGAAAGAGTGAGAGAGAAAGTTTCCATACGAGTGCGAGGCTGTGTCCTGTCCTGCGGTTATTGCGCCTAAAAGTAGTCAAATTGTGCGGACTAATAAATTTTGTTGTCCGTTGTCGGTGCTGTTGTATCGCCCACTTTTTTTTTGCCAGCGCCAGAACCACAGACACAGGCAGAGCACCAGGACCAGGAAACCCCCTCTCCTCCCCAAAACCCCTTAGGCCAACAGGCACTCCATTTGGCTTTGCCCTGTGCTGCCCGGCGGCAATCGCTTGTAGTTGTTTCTGCTGTTGTTTTTGTTCTTGATGTTGCTGTTGGTGTTATTCATATACCGCCATATCAGGAGGGAGGAGGGGGACGGGCCCACCTTCCAAACCTTATTGCTGCTTCAGGCAGGCCAACGAGGCACCCAAGCTAACAGGCAAGCTTTTACCTTTTTTGAAATGACATTCATTGGCTTTTACGTGTTTATTTGGAATTTCATTAAAAATTATTAGAAGTTGTTTTGTTTTTTCGTGGGTTTTGTGGGCTTTGGCATTGGCTTTGGCTTGCCATGGCTTTGCCGTTGCCTTTGCTTGTGTCCTGTGAGTGTATTGTATGGTTGTCTGTGTGTGTGTGTGTGTGTGTGTGTAATGGCGCTTTCATGCTTCTGAATTTTATTTGAAAATTTTCTTGCGTTTGGTTTTCTCTTTTTGTTTTTTTTTTCTTTTTTTTCGGCTGTTTGTTGTCCCATCATGGCTGGTTGTCCTTGTTTTCGTTGGCTTCTTCTCTGCTGCTCCTCTCGTTCGTTTTCTAGACAGCATTTTAAATTTGTGCATACTTGTTGGCTTTTGTATTTGGCTTGCAGGCGGCTGCTGCTGCTGTTGCTGCCACATTGGCGGCATTTCTGTTGTCTGGCTATAAATTTTTAATAGATAATGTGCGGCGGGCATGTGAAGTGGGCTATGTTCAAGCCGTAAAGCTTTTAATCGTCGTTTATTGTTATGTAGATGGTTTTTGGCTAATATCCACGTTCCTTTTTTCCCACTGCATTGTGTATATGTATGTTTGTATGTGTTTGTGTGTGCATAATGGCCCATCCACGTGTCTGTGGCAACGTCTCTGTCATCAGTGTTTGTGTGTGGTCGCCACTTTTCGGTTGTAATGCATAAATTAGCCCTGACCGACTTACAGACGAATAATGGGAAGCTGGTTTTCAGTGCTTTTAATTTGGCTAAGTCTATGCGGTTAGTTAGTAAAATTTTCTTACTTTTGGCCTTTCTTTTTGGTACTTTACTTTTGTTTCTCTTCCATGCCATTGCTTTTCCAAGGGCTCTGACAAATCGCATTTTAAAGCCAGAGGCCTCATTAAGTCCGTGCACTGCCACTGGCAGTGCATAAACTTTTGCTTAAAAGTATGCTACAGTTTTGCACTCAATGCATGCGCCCACTTAACGCGTCTGTTGCAACAAATTTTCGATTGTTGAGTCGGCACTTCATATGCAAAACTGTCGCTGCTGTGCCAGTGCTTCGGCAACTGCAACTCTGTTTGTTAGTATGTATACATGAATATCTATATATGTTGGTGAAAAATCTGGTATTTGCTGCTTTTGGCTTTTTAGCCGCAAAGTTCTGAAGCGCACTTGGCAAGACATGAATGCGTAATAACCAAAAGCGGAAGCAAACAACTATAAACCCAAGGCAAGGCTACGCATTTGGTAGGGAGAAATACAGACACGGTCATGGTAGCAGCTCCAGCAGCAGAACCAGCAGCACATATGCATCAAAAGAGCTAGAAAAACAACGGACAAACAATGCAAATGTATTTAGCATAATGAGACAGGAGAAATGTGCAAAAATGCAAACATTTGCGGCCATGGATGGGCATGACTGGAGCCGGAAACTGGAGCTGAAGCTGAAGCTGGAGCAAGAACCAGAGTACAGAGCCGACTCACACTTTATGTGTGAAGGCTGTTGCTGGTGGAGTCTCTCTTTTCCCCTTTATCCTCTTTCTTACTTCTATTCCACTGCTCACAAATGGCAGCAGCGTTTCCATTTCTCATCCGTTTCCTCTGGCTCTGTCTCTTCTCATGAGTACATACATAGATGTGTGTGGGTTTTCAAAATGAAAGTCATATGCCAACTCATAACTCAACTTGTTGTTGTTTTTGTTGATGTTGGTGTTGCTGCTGTTGCTTCAGCTGCATGCCAAAGTTATTTCATTTGGCATTTCAACTTGGTTGGCATTTGAATGAAGTCATTATGAAGGTGGCAGCCAGTTTGAGCGAAAGTCGGTAATGGCAACAACTATACATATACATATATATATACACTAGAAGAAAATATATATATTAAAGTAATTGTTTAGCTTATTTTAACCAAACAATTAAGAGTCTTTAGTCAGCTACAACTAAAGAAATTGTATTCATTTGCCTATTTACGGAATAAAAAGAAAAAAAATTTCGCCCATATAATATATTTTGTTAGCTTGATCAGTAATGTAAACTACAGTCAATTTTGTTTACTGTGTATCCACATCTATACACATCCTTACGGCTGAGTACATTTTTTGTACTTTCCTTATTTGTTTCGTTTCGGTTTTTTTTTTTTTTTTATGTACTTTATGGCCAAAAGTAACAGTAACAGCAAACGCATGTCTAAATAAGCATTGGCCTGAATGTAATTAAAGTCGAGTTGCAAACTTTTGCTTTTATTTTTATTTATTTATTTTAATACCCAAATACGTGAGAGTTGAGAGTATACTGATGGTATATAAGACATGCATGACGATAATGAAAATAATGATACTTTAACTACAAATTTCTTATACTTGATAGAATTTATTAACGCCATAAAGAAGTAGCTGGTAGTCGACTCCTTTGCCATACAATTGGATGACTTTAAAAGCACTTTCAACGGCTTGAACTTGGCTCTCACGCCCATAACCGCATGCCGCCAACATCCTTACCACTGCCGGATCCATCTTTAAACCACCCACCCGTTTGCTTCTACCTTACGCACAAACGCATTAAACCAGCTTAAAAGTTTCTTTCTTTTTTTCACATACACACACACACACACATATACACACGCAACCTGGAAAGTATGCAATTCAAAATATACAGAGTGTATGGAAGGATAGCAGGTGGCATAAGAGGGTATGAAGGATGTGGAGATGATGGTTGGCCAAGCAAATACAGCATACTTTGGTGCTGTCCCGCCCCATCCTTCACCTAGCAGCCCAAATCCTTTCTTGTCTTGTATTTGCATGTAAGAAAAGTTTTTACCACAGAGCCAGACAAACAGACAACGTGAGACTTTCAAATGCAAATGTATGCGTGTGTGTGTGTGTGCAGAGAGAGATAGAGAATGAGAGAGAAAGAGAGAGAAAGAGAGAGAGATGTATGTGAGTATGAGGACTGAGTGCGACATTAATGCTGCGTGCGTGTAAATACCATGAATCTGTTGGCATGTAAAACACTTTTGTTACGCCCAAAGCCAGAGCAAAAAAGCAAAGAGAAACTCAGCGCGTTCATACAGAAAAAAATACAGTATTGTTGCAGCAATTTGTCAAAAAAAAATTTGTTCAACTTATTGTTTGCTGGTGCTGGTGGGTCGTTCGGGGGCTTCTGCTACTATAACTGCAGACTTAAGTCGCATTTGAAAGTTTGCGAAAATTCATGCGTTGGGGGAGCAATGTAATTGCTCTTATTTGTAGTGCAATTATCAAAATTAAAAAACCCGCACACGTTCACAGCGAAGGCAATGAATGGATATATCTGAATGTAAGTGTGTCTGTGCCTGTGTGTGTGGAGAACAAAGTAAATTATATACGACTGGTGGGGAGGGGGAAAGAATAATATATTCTGCTCTTTACTCTTGGTAACACACTTCGGTTTTGCCTTCAATCAAAGTTGGCCAGGCCAATGCCAGCGTCCATTTAATTTATGCGATGCATTGAAATTTATTACTGGGCAAGCATCTTAATGGTTCATTAAATTCATTATTCGTACGACTGCAAAATGAAGGAAAAAACAAACAAATGAAATAAAATAATGCACATACTTTCAATGTACATGTGTGTGTGAGCCACGGGTGTTTTTTTTTTGTTTTTTGGTTTTTTTGTCTTTGCGTCTGGTGGTACCATTTTAATGAGTTTTTCCTTTACGTAAATTTATTCTCATTTGAATTCTTTTGCAATAATAATTTCAGGCCGCCGCAGGCCAAATTGCTCCGAGGCGTGCACAAAAATGCGATTATGCATTCATTAAGGAAATTAATTGCAGACAAAGAGCAATTCGCACTCTCACCCAAGGCCAGTGCGTTTGTGTGTGTGTGTGTGCGTGCGTATTTATTGAAAATTCTACAAGTTCAAAGTTAGTAGGAACCAAAATCCAAAACGAAGAATGTATCGAGCTCTGCAGGTTTGTGTATTTTTTTTTTTTTTTGCTTCCCTTCTCGTTTTCGTGTGTCGTAAGTAGAACATTACCAAGGCTTTTATCGTAAATGCCAACATCTTTTGCTTGTAATTTTCTGTTACGCTCGCAACACATTCACATTCGCATTCACATTCTCATTCAAATAATAATGGCTGCCTTTTAGTTGTGCAATGATTACGTGATGCCTCTACCCAGACACACAGCCCTACACATGAGCTTACACATATCCATTAGATATGAGATTTTTTCTTCTCATTTTTTGTTATTTTTTGTACCCTGTTATAAAGTAAAAGGGTATGTGACAGCTAGAAGCCAGCGTGTAAGTAGGTATACATATATTCTTTATCAGCATCAACTGCAGATTTTATTCACATTAGATCTTAAGAAAGTTAAAGTCATCAAAAGCTTTGTCATGACTTTTGTGACACGCCTGCCAGCCAAATATTTAAATAATAAATATCTACAATTGTTTTTCCATTTGTTATGATTTATTATTCATGCGATTGCGTTGAATCAGGTGAAAAAGTTAATCTAAAAGCATAAACACTTCTTATTAAGGAAGTGAAAAGTTTCCTAACAAATAATTAAGAAAGAATCGTTTATGTTAATAGTTTTTTATATCCAGTAGAAATATCGAAAAGGAAATTGAAAAATAGTGCTTAAAGTAAATTTGATTGGGTAATTTTATTTATGATTTGTTTGTCTTAACACAGTTTTGGCAGGAATCATTCACTCGTAAAAGATTTGTTATATGACATTTTGAAGAGTGTCTGCTAAAAAATACTTCTTTTAGTTTAAAATTTCTAGAGGAAATTTTTTGAGAAATGTTAAATTACTTTAATAAGTTACTTATTTTATTGTTTTAATTATTTAGACTCTTAAGTGCTTTCTTTTTAAATGCTTCTTTTCTTCATTTCGATTGAATGGCTTTGCATCTTTTTCGTATTCATAAACTCTAATTCATTAAAGGGTATTTACAGGTCGATGCTCTTAGATATAATTTTAGTTTTTTGTTTTGTTTTAGCCTTTTATCCATGACTGGTTCTGTTATTCCCACTGTGTTGTTGTTGTCGGTTTTGGTCTTATATTTGTTACTTACGTTTATGCGTGCATTTTGCCTTCAACTTGTATGTCATACATTTTTGACTCTAATAACGACACGCACAACCAAACAAACACACATACACACATATACACGCATAGACGAAACACACAAATATGTACAAGCTCAGGCTTATGCTTATGCTCGTATATACAATTTTTATATGATCTAACAATGCACATTGTGATTCTGTTTCTTTTTTGCCCATTTATGCTATTGTTTTCGGTGCGTATACGTCATATATTCTACTTAGCTTTGGGCCACAATAAACGTACAGATACTGCATAAAAGGAAAAAAAAACACCAGTGGAGATTGATAGAACTGAATAATAATACAAGAATAAAAAACAATTCAAATTCGTTTTAGGAAAAGGGTTTTTCCTTGAATAAAATTCAACTAAAAAGTTACCCAATAAAGTCGAAACAATTTTCATAATAATTGTTTCAGTACATTGTCGAATACTTATTAGTTTTGGTTTTCCATTTGAATTTTCCTATGACTTTCCGTTTGGGTTTGTTGATTCTAAAATATTATTACGTATACGCAGCATTGTGCATTATCAGTGTCTTAGTCAGTCGTATGAATGACGCTCAAGTGAGCGTTGCCAGCCATTGTGACAGTCCACTGGTTAAGAAACAATACAAAATCCCGGAATAAACATACATATATGCTACATACGACATTGCCTGTCATTGCCAGAAATAGTCAAAGTTTAGAATTGAGAGTGGGTTGACGTTGATACTGTTGGAATGTTGCTGTTGTTATTGTCTTTGTTGCTGTTAGCCAACGCAGCTCTTCATGTTGTTGATGAGCTTTGAATATGTTAGTGCAACTGAAGTCTGTTCTAGATGTATGTTTGCACCAAATGTATTACTTTTCTCTTTCGTAAAAGCAGTAGCATATAGAAGGAGTCCCAGGTTCCCCTACCTATCTCCCCCTTTATCTCTCTTTCTCTTTCAAAACTGCAGTCACGCGTGGCCTCTGTCTCAGTGTTTTAGCCGCTTTGCTGGTTCGTTGGACGCATTTCTCATTTCCATGTCCATTTGGGCAAATCCATGCTAGTCACACAGTCATTTCTCCCCATATACATATATATCCATATCCTATATGAATGTACGTATTTGTCAACGACAAAGCAACAGCACGAGCATGACAAACAAAACAACCAAATTAAAAACGTACAAACTGGAAAAATATCTTGGGGGTGTACTTAGTGCTTGATTTTTTTCTTTTTTCTTTTTTTTTTGTATTTTCAGTGGGTTGCTGCTTCCTGTCGCCTGTCTTTTGTCTTTTCTGGTAAGAAATTGACTGTGGGTGTAGGTATAGGTATGGGGGCAAGATTATATAAGTGTGTTGAGTGAAGAGCATCACTTAAATGGACAGTTAAAGAGAGATAGGTCATCTACCCGCTTCAGTTCTAGATCCAGATTTTTCTCTACCGATACCCATTGCTGTTTTTGTAAACGTTACTTTATGCATTCGAAAATGTTAATTTTTTCACAATCTGACTATCTATAGTAACTATCCTGAGTAAGTGGTACAATAATGTAACAATTTCTTCTAGTAAAGTTTCCTTTAAATTCCGAGGGCATAAATTAATGCTAAAAGGATTTCTTCTTTTACAACTTTAGCACTGCAATTTGTTGCAAGAATTGTGTTGTAATATTGCTTAAGTTGTTTCAATTTGCTTTACTAGCTTAAGTAGTTTCTTAAGTGTTTATCTATTGGACATTATGAAGTTGCAGGGTATATTTAGATCGGCTACTTATTTCTGTTATTTTCAATTTAAATTTGCAGTTCGTCACTGTATATGTAAGCTGATCTCTGTTCTGGCCTGTATCCTGCTGCATGTTGCATGCCACATTCGTTGTAGTTATGGCTGCTGTTGCACATGGTAACACTGGATGGTGGCAGCGGTTTTTGTTGCTGCTGTTGTTATTGTTGTTGTTATTTTGTATGCATTTTTCTGCTTTTATTTGGTTTTGGTTGGGTCCTGCTGTGACGTTTGTGGAACACTGGTGGGAGTATAATAGTTTTGTAAGCTTCCCCTGGTGTATGCAACAATACGAGTCTGAGACGATGTCTTTATTTCCCAGAACAATCTTTTGCCTCTAGTGTTTGCACACTTGTGCTTTGCCCCCTGTCTGACTATCTCATTCCCTAAACCTTCTCTTTCTCTCTCACTCTATGTCTGTCTTTAACTGTGTGTATCTTACTGTCTCTGTTTCTGTATGTGCACAGTCGTATTTGGGCAACTGAGGACAAAAGTTTCTCTTGGCTTTACAGCGTCAACAAGCAAATACTAGAGAAGAAGGTACCATGGATGGCAGGTAGGCGGGCAAATACCATATAACAACAAAAACAACAACAACAGTAACAACAACAATCAAAGAATGTACCGACAACAACGCTAACAACAGCGGTAAGTTGTTGATTTTGATATTTGAATGCAAAAGTTCTCTCCATGTGCAAGAAGGCAAAATGCTAACCAGCCATGTTAAAGCAAGCCAACAGACTAAGCCCGATTCGGTAAAGGAGATAGAACAGCAGCAGCAGAAGCAGCATCAGTAACTGCAATGAAATGGTTGCATGCCGGGGCAACGTTAAACCTTGGTTGCACTTTAATTTCAAAATTGCATGCGCCATCGAAATAAAGCCAACTGATAACAACAATACCATAGAGCTGGAGGAATGGCTCTGCTAAAGGAAATCGTTGGCATAATTGAATGGCCGGATGAAGTAATTTAAGAGTGAAAATAAAGAGTAAAAATTGTTTAAAAGGATATATCGAAATGAAAGTAAACTCAATCGGAATAGCTAATATATCATTAAATATAAGTACATTAATCCAATTCTATGTTTCAATTTTTATATTCTTTTAGGTGGCATTGTCAGTATAAAGTTCTATCCATTTATACTGTTATTTCAGTTAGACGTATTCCACTGTTCGAGAATTGTTATGAAACTGAAGTTGCACAACTGGGTCGCGTTTGTCTGTATGCTGTTAGTTGGACTGCAGCAGGAATTGTGTTGGTTTGTTTGTCCAGGCTTCTTGTGCATTTTTGTTTATCTTTAAACTCGTTGGACTCTCAAGACTTTTAGCGACCAGGCTATGCTTTAGCTTCAGCTCCCCAATGGAGTTTACGCTTTAGCTTTGCGCCGTAGTTTGTCCTCTTATTTTGTGAAAAATAAAGGGGGGAATAACATGATAGGGGGTAGGAGGGGGCTTAGCAATAGCGTGCTACTTCACAGCGACTTTTATGGTCATCCAAAAAGTATGACAACTCAGGCTATTGCTCTTGTTGTCCTCGGCAATTCACAACCCACAACGACCCACAACGCACACAATGTGAGCCAAAGGCGCACGACGCTCTCACATATACCTCTCCCTACACACACACACAAACACACACACATACACATCCAAACACAGACTCGCTCAAATATACACACACAGGATTATATGAACTGCTTCGTAGAACCGTACTTATTTATATACTTATAGTTTACGGCGCTGCGGGACATATTGTGCTTGAATATATATATATATATATATATGTATACATATATACATATATTTTTGTTCTAATGAAAAAGTTATGACCATCAAATAAAGTATGCTGCTTGCCAGCTACAACAACAACAGCAGCAGCCACAGTAAAAGCGACAGCAGCAGCAGCAGCTCAAAAGTGAAGCAGAACTGTTAAGTGACCGACCGTAAGACCTGCAATCGTTGTTCTCCTTGTGTTGTTTGGTCGACTGTCGGTGACCTCGTCGACAGTTGACTCTATTGTGTGTTCCTGTTTATGCTACGAACTCTTATTGTTGCTGCTGTCGTTGCTGTTGCTGCTGTTGCTGCTGTTGCTGCTGTTGCTGTTGCTGTTGCTGCTGTTTCTGCTGCTTGACTCACCCTTGGTTTTTCCTTTGTATTGCTGTTATTATCTTTTGTCTTGTGCTGGCTATTTCTTTTCTTCATCTTGTTTTGTTGTTGTTGTTGCTTTTGCTGTTATTACATACATATTTCTCATTCGTAGTACGTTTAATTCAGTTTTCATATACACACATGCATTTGTATGTATGTATTTATGTATATACATATATTTGTCGTATATGGGAAACCTTTTGCCCACTGGGCGTATACTTTATCATACAATATTGTTTCGTTTTTATTACATGTCAGTCAGAGACGTGGACGTTGTCGTCGTCGTCGTCGTCGGTGCCGTTGCCGTTGCCGGGACGTCCCTTTGTGGTTACATTTATCACTATGTGAGTCAGAGCGTGTAAAGTGCGTTCTTTGGTTTTATATGAATTTTTCCTGTTTTTACAGTTTTTTATGCACTCAACATCAAAATTTGTTTCGTCAAGAGTTTCGCCACAACAACAACAACGACAAATAACCACAACAATTTTGTTCCCAAAGTTCTAATTTGTAGTATCTTTTTTTTTGTCCTCTTTTTCCTTGGATGAGCTTAGGCAATGTCAAACATAATGAACACTACAATCCAGTGAAAGCAAGTTCTCTCCCTTTTTGCCACTCATATTCATTTGTAAGGATGTGTAGATTTTTAACGAGCATTACCATAAAATAACATATGCAAATATAAATATGTATATTTATATATATTTGAAAGTATTTTAGGCTGGTTTTTTGTATGTGCAAAGACCTTAAGACTTTTTTCTAGAGAACGCTTACTACTTAGCATATTATAAACATAACTGAAGATAAGAACAACAAGTTATCAGTTTAAACCGAGAACAAAAGATTTTCAAGTCCTCAGATATAATATTACACATATGCCAAGATGTTCTCAGCAAATGTTTTGCATGAAATTTCATTTCAAAGAAAATGCCAAGTTCGGAGAATTAAGAATTTCTTTTTATAAAATGAAAGAAACCAGTCTAATTCTCATGTTTGCATATGCCGAGCTCAGGTGAGATTGGGGTGGAGAAGGAGGAGGAGTAGCCAAAGATGTAGATATTTGTCTGCTCTGCATACGCAATATTCTGGATGAGGACGTAATACGTGACAATTACTACATTTTAGGTAAAACATGCTCATTAAATCATTTCAGCTTAATATGGTAAAGGTAAAGGGGAACAACGACAAGAACAACTGGAGAATGTGTGCCAAGCCTTTGTTTAGTTGTTGCTGTTGCCTGTTTCTATTGCTGAGAATCCTACCTGAGCGCACTATTTGTCTACGTTGTTAGTTTACCAGCTGTAGGCTAAAACCATTAGGAGACAGTGTAGGCCAGGCCAACTTGTCTATATGAACAATGGCCTAGCCGGATT
Organism: Drosophila austrosaltans; assembly: GCA_035045865.1. Lineage (NCBI taxonomy): Eukaryota > Metazoa > Arthropoda > Insecta > Diptera > Drosophilidae > Drosophila > Drosophila austrosaltans. The sequence continues at coordinate 7,953,558 of JAWNOQ010000049.1, read as the reverse complement.
GTTGGCTGCCAGGCAAAAGTGAGCAACAATGCAAAGCCTCGTAAAGGATTTAACGATGGGGCACGATGCTCACGATGACGATGATGCCAACGATGAAAAGTATGAGAACAGGGATGTGAACAACAGCAGTGATGAGTGGGACACTGCCACTACATGCAACTACAACATGCCACAACAGCATCAGCTCAAGGAACAAAGCCAACTGCCTTGCTGGCAAATGAACAAGCAGCAACTCAGTTCCCTAACCCGCCTTACCACGGCCAGCCAACCACCTAGACAGACAGACAGACAGGCAGACAGAGAGACTAAACAGGAAGTGTAACATCAGCGCTGGCATCCTTTAGTGTCCTTTTGGCGCACTTTGCATGACGCTAAGCTCGACCAAGTTCAGTTCACTCCTCTGCTTAGTGGCATCCTACGGCCACTCTCCATCTCTTCACATTACTTATTACAATTATTATTTAATGTAGCCTCAACAATGGCAGCAACAGTTTCTTTATTGTAACCACCTCAGACTAGAGATGGGCAGACATGAGCCGCAACTGAAATACCTGATTAAACTAGTTAATCGTTATTATGTAACTAATCATTATAATTAGTTATTTAATTAATTGCATAGGAATCTCTCTGTCTCTTTTATACCTATGATTGCTGGAAACATTTCATATTAAATTAAAGACTTATTTATTGCCATTATATAATTACACCGATTTAAAGTTTCCAAGTGAAAGTTTATATGGCTATTTTGATTAATTAATATTGCTAATAAGCAAAGTTCTTCCCTTTTGTTAGTTATCTTTTAAACAAATCTTATTTTGGTCAGTCTTGATCCTTTCACGGTTTCATCTCTATTCATTCTCTACCTTGGGGGACTATTGTGGTCTGTTGTCCACTGCGTGCCGTTTGCATTGTTTTGGCCTTTTGTAGGGCTCACCTAGGCGGCTGTTGTTGTTGTTGTTGCTGTTGCTGTTGCTCGAGTGCCGACTTCTTCGTATTGTTGTTGCTATTGTTGTTGATGCTGCTGGTCTAGATGTTGCTGCTATGCTTTTGCTGTCCCCTCGTTATTCTTTTGTTGCATGCACTTTTCACAGCAGTATTTCGTAATATTTGTTAAGTATGCTTTTGAAATTGTGGTCTTCCAGCATTATGTCATTCATTCATGTCGACGAGCAGCAACTAAGGCAAGCCTCGTGGACAACAAAAGACAGCAACAGCAACAGCCACAGCAATGACAACGGCAACAACAGCAGCAACAGCAATAGGAACCATTGCCTTAGGGTAAAGAGGGGTGGGTATATACCGCCACGCATAGTTCTAGTTAAAGTTGAATGTAGTTGCCGTTGTTGCAGTTGTTGCTATTGTTGATGATGTGGCTGGCATTGTCGTTAGACTTGTTATTGAAAGAGATAAAGAGCGGTTACTTAGCCACACGCTAGCATTATTGCAGCTTCTTCTATTTTGTGTCTCAGTTGCTTTATTTCGGTCGCTCTGTATGTCTCTCACTCTCTCTCTCTCTCTCTCTCTTCTTTAATTTGTAGTCGCCGTCAGTGTGTAATAATGTAACATAAATATTACTAATTTCATGAAATTTATTTAACTGTAGTGAAATTTAGTAGCCTGCAGTTTGAAACAGTTGCTGCATTGCACATACGCCGCATTGCCCGGCCCACAATTTGAGGCGTGCTGACAGCATCTGGCAGGCAGACTGAACACTAAACAGAGACTGAGAGACAGAGAGAGAGAGAGTGGAAATACTGGTGGCTAGTCGGCCTAGCAGCAAATTTGTACTTGGTTTTGTCTTAAATTTGAAACTGCTCCATTGCATGTCCGCAAACGAACAGCGTCGACTCGATGTTATTTAAACGCACAGCATTTAGGCTTAAATTGCGGTCTCTTTTGCCGGCTTCCCATGAATTTAGCTGGCATTTACCATTCCTCTATACCTCCTGGCGTGGCATGGTGTGGCGTGGCGTCCGTATGCTGGTGGGCGTATCATTAGACAGAGTCGACCTAAAGGAGATAAATGGCGACAGTAGTTGAACTTTTTTTTTGCTTTGTAAGTTGTTTATGCATTTCAAATGAGGCGTGAGGCTGGCAAACGAAAAGCGTGGATTGTCAGCGGTGGTTGTTGAGTAGAAAGTTAAAGGGCAGGGGTCGGATGGGGTGGCGGGGGGTTTGGGTAATACATTTTATTTGCAATCTTAACCTTAATTTAGTTGCAAAACTCAAGTGGCTTGACAGTCAGAGCTCAGAGCGCCAGCCAAAGAGGGAACCATGGAATCTGTCGTCTGAAATAAATGAAAATGCAAAAGCATCAGCAAAAAGCGCAGCAATAAACATACAAATACAAATACAAGCATACACAAACACACACACACACAACACCGAAAAAAGCCAGCACGCAATGCGGCATCGCCGGCAAAATGAATTGCAAGAACCCTACTAAAAGGATGTCGAGGAAGAAATAGCAATGCCAAAGCCAAAGCCAAAGCTACACTTCGAGGAAGCGGAAGGGAGTTTGAAGGGGGAACTTTTGCTTTGTGCCAAAAGGCAATGAAAATGACTAATTTAGAGTTTAATTAAAATGCGCTAACGATTTGGCGCTGTACAGCAATAGCAAAACCCAACAGCAACAACAATGCCAACTCAATCGCAAACTCTCGAGGCACTAACTTAAGCCGGGCTGTCGCTCAGCAAAATATCTGACAAATAAATAAGCAGCCACACCGAAGAAGAGAACTGAAGATGAAGACGAATGTAATCTTTTGAAACATCTATTAAAATAATTGACATTGCAATACCTTAAAGAGAAAAAATATCCAAAAAAATGTAAGTGAAAGAAATCACAAAATAAATTAAAATTGTGATTTTCACTGGCCACGAGATCTTTGAAAAAAATTAAAACTTTAATTTGTTTTTTAAATTAAACACAGCTTTGCCTATACTTATGGGGCCATTTTATTTCAAACAGTTAGGAAACAATTTCCATATACATAATTGATATACATATTTCAGATTTGTCCATCTATTTTCAAAAATAACTTTTTTATCATTTATATAACATAAATAACGTCTATCGTATTCTATATATTTTTCAATGAATTTATTGGCTTAAATGCTTAAATGCAAAAATAATTGCGGCAAACCAAAAAGATTCGAAATCGAAAGCTTAATAGTAGCTAACAAATAGAGTATATATACATTATAATTTTTAAATTTTGAGATGGTTCGAAAAGAAAGTTATTAATTTCTAACTGTTAATTAAGAATTCTATAATTCCTATGAAACTTTTTCCTAGAAAAAGGTGAGAGAAATATTAAGTCGACGCTCCGGTCTGTCATTATAGTTTTATATATATGTATTTATTAATTATACACGGCTTTTGGTCGATCGATTACAAATGAGAAAATTTGCTTTGATTGACGTTTTGTTTAATTAATAGCTTAACGATAAAAAAACGCACACACACACACATACACAAATTTATAATTATAGAAAGAATGATTATAATAAATAAAAAGCTTTATTTAATCAATATAATTAGTTATCACCTAAGCCAATTTAAATTGCCTGAGTCATTGAGTACAGCATTCTGTGAACTCTTCTTTTTCATCTCCATTTATACATACATACACATATATATGTATGTATATGGTATATATGTATCTGTATACTTATATAGTTATGCTTGTCTGCGATTAATGATCCCAAATTAAGTTAGGTAACATTGATAGAACATTTAATAGCCAACCAACTGACAGTTTTAATACACTCGAAAATATTTTCTTTGGCTTTTGGCGACAAAATTGATGGCTCATTGTTGATGTTGTTGCTGTTTTTGTTGTTGTTCTTGCTGCTACAATTGTTGTTGCTTAGCACCCAGCAAGTCGTTTTGGTTGACTTGGCGTTATTAATCGACTGGCATCCATAATTGTGGTTGCCATTATAATTGTCATTATGTACAATACATGGATAGATGACAGTAGTGTCTTGTCGAAATGTTGCCCGCGCGCGATTGTTGTGCCAGTAGTAAGTAAGTGTATGTGTGTGTGTATGTGTGTGTGGCAATGTAATTGACTGTGAATAATAACCGCTATAATAATTTTCAGCCAGAAGACAGAGTCAGGCAATAGCTGTATCCAAAAACCGAGCTACTCCTAGCTAAGTTAACAAAGCCAAACAACAATAATGCCAGCAATGTTGATGACTTGAGAAACAGAGAGAGAGAGAGAGAGAGTAAATTGGATTGCGCAAAGGGAGAGAGAAAGACAGGGATAGTGGTTGATAGGACGCTTGTTTTCCTTACAAGACACAGGCACAATTTGCGATTGACAATCCTATTAATAACTACAACAGAAGCCCCAGCAGCTCTAGCAGTTCGAACAATGGTAGCATCATCATCATCATCTAGAAACAGTCAAAGGCATAAATAAACAGAATAGAAGATAGACGAATAGAAGATATAGCACACCGAAGTTGGTATGATCTATGCCTTGATTTTCCGTTCGTTGTTCGTTAGTGAACACCAAAATTGATGTCAAACTTGCCATACCTTTTAAAGGACACAGCTTCTCTTTAGAGGGTATGATATAGTATAAAGCAGATGGAGAAGGGTTTGGTGCCCCCTGACGGGGCAAGTGGCATTACAATCATCATAAATGACATTGCTCAATTGCATTTTGGGGCTTAATTGTTTTTGGGCTTATGGCTCGGCGATTAACAATATAACGGCGCAGAAATTTGACACGAAGCCGACATCGTTAGGCCAAGATTGGGGGTGTGGGCTGGGGTTAAAGGAAATGTCCTTTGGGAGTTTGGGCAGTTTAGTCAATGGGGTGGGGTTTGATTCTGGTTTTCCGTGTGCCAAATGTCAGCTGCGTTGGCAGTTCTGTATTGAATTATTGACATAATTTACAAAATCTGTGGCTAATGGGGCGTATGACTGTGTATAAATACCCATTTCTATCTCTTTGCCACAAACGCACTCACACACACACACAGAGAATGGCTTATGTAAGTACAGTTGTTGTTGTAATATTCCGGGTGTGGGTGGTCTGAAATGCATGTCAAAATTAAATTTATATATGCATTATGTGTGTGTGTGTCTGTGTGTATGTGTGAGTGACTGACAAACAACAGACCGCAACAGGTTAATTTATATTGCCTTCAATTTATTGAATTATCATAGCTCATTAATAGCTCTGGTGAAATGCGATTTAGGGGGGCATAGAATAGGGCAAATAATGAGAATTTGACCCTTGGGGGTACGAACACCTTCCCCTTGTACCCCACTCCTCCCCTTAATGCGTTCACATTGTTCACAAGGTTTTTCGTTGACATTTGCAGCTTGTTAGTCAAATTGAGCATTAGTTGTCCATCAATTAGTAATTTATTCATCCAATTTTTTTGTTTTTCCTATTTTGGATTTTATTATATAAATTCCAAAAAGCCAACTCTCGAGTTACTGAGCTGCGAACTCTATGGCTAAACCGCTGAGTGGCAATAACAACTGTGGATACAAGCCAACTAGGAAACCAGGGCAATAGTAAATGTGCTTGTGTGTGTGTGTGTGTGTACACAATGTAAACCATAAAACTAATCTTATTTGACAGATGAATTAATTAAAATCAGTGGAACGCATCTAACTGACATCAGTGGCTGTCGTTACGTCGGTGCGTTCACTTCGGGGGCCAAAATTTACCTATGAAATGGAGATTGAGTTAGAGAAATGGAGATGGAGATGGGGGTATATATGTATGTATGTTAGTATGTATGTATGTATATTGCACTGGCGGCCATGGAGAAGCACTTTCATGTATTTTCAAATTAATTTAACACTGTCAATTTGTTGTTCAGCTTACAGCGGCGACAGGCAGTCGTAGAGTAGTTTCGGTTAGTTATAGTTGTAGATGTTGTTGTAGCTGTTATTTTGTTGATGTTGTTGTTGTATCCATTTGGTTGGTAAACGTTAACTAATTCTATGGAAATGCTGCCGCTGTAACTGCTGCTATTTGCATTTGAAACCGCAGCAACAACCGAGGGCAATGGGCAGAAACTGAACAGAGTCATAGACTGGGGTTAGGGTGATGACTAAGAGGGTTCTAGCGGGAGGGCAGGGATGTTAGGCGACACGTGATAGTGCGGCGTGTCAGTCCATGCCATGCATTTGCCCACAGCAATTGGCGCGACTCTGAGTGACTGACATTTAGCATGATTTAATGACACCGCTGCAGGGGACATGGCGTCCGAATCTAATGAAATTCTGCGTAGAGAAAGAGATGGATAAAGAGAAAGGGAAAAGAAAGAGAGAGCGAGAGGGAGAGAGAGAGAGAGAGTGTGTGTGTGTTGGCCAAACTGCGTCCTGTTGTAAGATGCAAATGGTCAATCTGTAGAATGGCTAAAATAAAATTTAGCTTGTATAGCAATACAATAGTGGAACATCACTAAAAGCATTGTCATGTAGCAACAGCAGCAGCATCAGCAGCAACAAGAGAGCCAGGAGACAGATACGGAGACGAAGCTGGACCACTGGACCTAGAACCGGAGCATGGACAAACAAGAAAAACTGTGACTGTTAGCTGTAAATGCTAATGACTTTGCGTTGTTATCGATGTCAAAGTTTGCGCTAATAATAAACTTCAACTAAAACTAATTAAGCGACTTGCTCACAGAAACCCGACAACCCGCTGGTTTTGTAACCACCTTTTTTTCTATTTTTTTTTTGTCGTTTTTCGGTGAAATAATTAATGAACTGCATTAACAGGAGTTGGTTATATATGGAGAAAGGTTTCAAGGAGAAGCAATGTCAATGCTATCGCTAACTCACACACATGACGCAACCAAACTTCATTGCCATTGTTCTTCCAACTATTTTGACCAGTCGCAACATTGCCCCAACCAGAAATGAAGCATTTTTCACAGAACAAAGCGACTGAGAGAAAGAGAGAGAGTTGTTTTAGAAACTTTGTTTGATTAAATGTCATGGCAATTCGTAAGAAAGGTAAATTTTTCATTTTATTATCATAACTATATAAAGTATGGGACTCATCAAAATATAGTTTTATATAACATTCTCCAGAGTAGAAACGAAACTAAAATTCTAAAACAGAGAATTGTAACCATTTCGTACTAATTGTTTCAAAGGGTTTTATTTTTTTTTTTTTGGAAAGGGAAGCTAAGTTAAAATTAAAATTGAAATAGTCACAAAATGTTAAGGTTATGTAGATTTAATTTTAGAAAAACATATAAAAATTAAATGATTTAAAATATTTATTTATTTAAAATGCAATCAATCTGCATATCCCTAAGGGCTGCGACGTTTATAGAAACGATGAAGAAACCCTCGTTTAGTGGTTACATATTAGTGACGGAAGGCGTCAGTTAGACAAGCGTTTGAAAACTATTAAACAGCGACCCGTCCAAAGTTCACAAAACACAAACGGAAAACGGAAGGCGGAAGGCGCGTGCTGTTGCCTGTCAGAGTTCACTGGTTCTGGTTCTGGTCCTGGCCTATTGTTCTTGTTGTTGTTGTTGATATTGTTGTTGATGTTATTGTTGTTGCTGGTGGTGGTTGTGTTGCTGCTGCTGTTGCTGTTGTGGTCTAGGACAAACAAACTAGAGTCTCTGTTGGCGCAGGCTTTTAAGCATTTGTGTAACATTAATTAAATTTATATTCAAACAGCGCGCGACTTAATTTCTAATTTCCGCCTCAGCTGAGGGCCAAGCCACAACCCTCAGTGGGTGTGGATGCCTGTCCTGTGTCTCTGACTCTGACTCTGTGTGGGTGTGTATGTGTGTGTGTGTGTGTGTGTGTGTGTGAGTCCGTGGCTAGTGGTTTGTGTATGTGGCATTGTGTGATAGGTGCGCTCTGTGGGTGGCTGACACTTTAAGCAACCTGGACCTGAGACTGGGCGTCATTAACTTTAATGCTTCGCTTTATTTAGCAGCAAACGAATGTCAGAACGACAACCTCAACATCAGCATGAGTTGGCGCCTGGGCGACAAGTAGTGGTGGAAATACAACATGGAATGGAGTGGAGTGGCATCACATCAAGCGCCCACATTGCCATCAGTACCAGCATCAGGAACGGGACCAGCACCACCCACCCATCACCAGAAACAAGTGCGAAACGAGGTTGTTATGAAATTTATGCCAGGCATACTTTTGTCATAATTGCGGCTCCTTTTGACTTTTGTACTTCAACGTTGTTTTTTGGCTTTTCCTTCTCTTTTTTTTTTCTTTTTCCCAGCGTTCAGGTTGAAAAGTGTCGACAGTTTTGAAATATGGGCCAGAGTAAGTTTTTTCCTGCAGTGTGATATGGAAAATTGGGAAATGGAAGGGGTAAATGGGTTACATGCAAATGTAATAACACTGACATTGCCAGCAATCCTGGACCCCCCCCAACTCCAATTCCAGCCAGAGAAAAACCCCATCTCCGACACCAATTCCAACTGTTTCTCCCCAGTGTCTGTCAGTTTGGTGCACGGTGACGATATCTGCTGTCAGCTTATTTGCTTGCTCAACCTGCCACCTGAAGCTGTGATCTTGGGCGACCAGCAGCCCATGCCCATGCCCAACTCTTAGGATAGACTGGCATCCTTTTTATCCTGGTGGTTGCTTCATTTTATGCTTGTTGAGTTAATAGTGGCTGCCTTCCATCTCTATTTTAGTGCGATGTTCTAGTGCTGGTGGTAAGGTAGTGTACTGCAAGTGCCGTAATTTGTAATTTCGGGTAAATGAATTTTTGGCTTTTCTGGTTGTGGTCCTTTAACACCCTTCACTGCCATGCCTTAGATTCCTCCTCTTGCCCCCTCTCTCTCTCTCTATCTCCCTCCTTGACAAGTGTTTGGCAGTTTCGACTGCCTGAAATTGCAGGTTACCATGTTCAATTGTCAAAAAGGAGTCCTAGTCCTGGTGTTGGTCCATTCTGCTCTTCTCTCTTCTCTTGTTTATTGCATGGCCTCTCGGCCGCTCAATGTCGAACTTTTAAATAAACCATAAAACAAGACTATTTACTTCAGTTGCGTTGTGGCCATAACTACAATTTGTAGATGAAGAGAGAGAGAGAGAGAGGGCGAGAGAGAGCGAGAGAGATGGGTAAATGGACAGCGGCGTAGGTCCACTGGGTGGGGTTTGGGGTCTGAGCGTTTTATCTTGTTTTTATTGCTTCTTTAGCTGTGGGTTCTGCTTCTGGTTGCCGTTTTTGGCCGACAGTCTCTGGTTATTTTTAGTGTCAGTCGTGTTCAATTTCGTAGGTTTTGTCTTTCTACCTATCTACCTACCTGTATCTGTTCTGGTGTTTCATGCTTTTCAACTTTTTGTTCTCTCTTCTCTTATTTTTTGTGTTTCTATTTTTTTTTTTAACATTTTTTATTTTTTTTTTTTTATTTTACTTTTTAGCCCATCTAGTCATGACGGGACCCACATAAAATGGGCAGTAAAGTGAAATTGTCAGCTACAACAATGGCCTAAAAATTGCCATTTCGTTTACACTAAACACTTTTGGAGCATTCGGAGATTGAACAAGTGCTTAAACACTCCTACCAATAATTAGCATTCATTTAATAGTTTTCGGTTTTGGGCTTTGGCTTTCCACTTTTGGTACTTTAAGTGGTGCCAAACTGATTGTAGATAGACAGACATAGATACCGTTGCCATTTCCCCTATCCTTAATTCTCTAAAAAGCAAGATGACGGAATGGGCCAACATCAATGACAGCCCCCCAAGGCGGATAACATCAAACTAAAGATAATGTACTATGGGATAATTATTCCATTGAAATACAAATAAATTTTAATAGAACTCCTCTTGCTTACTATAGTAAAGGTAATTCTAAATTCTCAAACATTTAAGTTGCAAGTTTGTTCTTCGGATTGCTGTTGCAACCACCGTGCAAGTGCAAGTGCAACAACGACGTCGACTGCATCTCATCGTAAAAGTTTAAGTGTTTGCCAGACATTTTCTCGTTAACTGCGAGCATCCAAGTGATTTTTGATGCCAACGTCCGACCCTTTACATCTCCCCGTAGCTCCCCTCCAAAAAAAAAAAAAAAAAAACTTGGGCTGGGCAGAGTGACGCTAAGGGCGTGGCTGCTTTAAAATTCTTGTTAAAATCAGAAATTAGCTAAAAAGTTGCTACAGCAAACAAGTAGTTTTTGAGGGCGACATTTTTTCCTTGTTGAAGTAGATTTTCTGCCACGTTGTTGCTGTTGTTGTAGTTGTTGTTGTAGTTATTGTTGTTGTTAGTATGCCATTGCAATTTTCTTAATTTAATTTCAAATCCGCTGTCCATCAAGAAATTGGCTGCCTACCCCATAATACACTTAAGCAGTTGGCCTTATGCGGCAGTAAAATGTATATATAAGCCATGTCGAATGAAAAGGATATGCAACGAAGGATCCGGAGGCTGCAGAAAGCCAAAACCATTTAATAAATACCACAATTTTCTATCCATCCACTTGGTACCCACTCGTTATATTGCCACACGCTGGCATTGTAATGCACATAAAATATTTTCATTTTATTTTCAATATACTTTCACCCATTTTGGACTCTTTTTTTTTTTTTTTTTGCCATTCTCTTGCCTCGTTGGTTTTGGTCCTTTTGCTGGGTTTTCTTTTCCTCTTTTTTTGTTTTGTTTCGTTTTTTTCTTTCTTTTTTTTTTTTTGGTTTTACGACTACGACAAATAAAATGTGCATGATTTTATGATCTGTTGATATTCCATTACAATTTTGTAAATATTTTGTTGCTGCTACTCCTTCAGAGTTCTGGCTGGTTGGCTCACACATCCTCGCACTTATATTGCTGTTACAATAGACTTACAAACACATTCCAAACTCATACTCAAACTCATCCCAGTTGCCCATCCTTAGACTCAACACAACTCAACTCGTTCCTCGTCTATATATATGTATATATATACATATACATGTATGGTAGAAAAAGATATTTAAGGCTCTCTGCCAAGCAATAGGGCACAATGGAAAAGACCTACTACATGCAAAGAAGTGAAAGATGGGTAAATGGGAATGTGTGTGTGTGTTGTGTGCGGGAGAGGGGTAGCAAAAGGAATAAGGATACAAGAGGCCTTTCCCTTGATTGCTTTTTACTTGCCTGCCAGAAAGTAACGGAATATTTTTTGTATTTGAAGCTTATTTTTTATCCAATATGCACAATGATGCTTATACAATTTATTGCTCATGAATATACATATAGACATATGTATGCTGCCGGCGAACACTTCCTACTCTTCAAACATCCTTTCGATACGATACTTTCTGATGCTTGTGTGTGTGTGTCTAAGATTATTGCATATTATAAGCTTTGCAGCCATAAATGCAACAATTCAAAGTTCGAACAAAAGACAAACAATGAACCCAGCCCCAGTCCCTCCTCTTCAATAGCCCGAAGTAATCCAAATGTCGTACCGAAGTTTAAGCTTGAATCAGAGAAAGAAATAGAAAGAAAAAGAGAGAGAGAGAGAGAGAGAGAAAGTCCGGTTCTGGCTCTTAAATTTTTTAACAAGCAAAATTGCTAAACAAATTTCGCTTAAATTTTTATTTCAACGCAAACAGTAACAGCAACTTGCATAAATGATTTATTGCCACAAACAAAATGCCGTCGTTGCTGTTGTCGTTGCCATTGCCCCATGTTGTTGCTGTTGTTGGTGTTGGTGCTGTCGTCTTTGCTGCCACTTCAGCTGCCATTGCTAGTCAAGCATCAAAATTTGTGCCGTGACCAAAAACAGGCGGCCATTGCCAGGACAAATTTGTGTGGCAGGCAGTAGAAATGGTCGAGAGCAAACAGAACACTCGAGACGAGGCCCAGCCACACGCTCGTAAAATTTTATATCCAATTTTACGATTTCTGACGCAAAAAGTGAAACTAACCATTTCGACATTAGACATGAACACATCTCGACTATAGTCAGCCCGTCAGCAATGCGGGCGGACAGGAACCATATAGCCATATAGCTTGAACAGGAGCTGAACCTTCCTACTCTGGCTAAAAATAAAGGGGGGAAAGTGGAAGTGATGTTAGCCTAGCTCTTGGGACCGCTAGGCAGGGTATGGAATATCACCGATGCCTTTGTAGCTTGGGCGTCAACGAGCGAACAAACGTCAAGGATGCTGTGCATATTTTTTGGTTGGACATTCGCTTTCATTTTGCTTGCCATTTTTTCTCTGTTTCTGTTTCCTTCTTTTTTTTTTTTTTTTTTTGTTTGCTATGTTGCTTTTTCTTGTTTTTGGTTTTTCGATTTTGGTGATGACAGCCAGAGCGACATTAAATGCCCCGCTTCAGCTCAGTTGTTTGTGCTTCTGTGGTCTGGCTCGGTTGGCATTGGTTTTTTTTTTTGGGTGTGGGGAGGAGGCGTAAGAGGGGCTTGTGCATGGGCCTGTGCCAGAGACCAGCTGGTCGAACATTCCGGTCATATTGATGGTCATGGCACCACCCAAAAATGTCGGCAATTTAACAGACATACGAGGGTTGCCCCAAAAACAAGCTCCTCCTACAAATGCCAATTAAAGTATATCTAAAAATAAAAGAGAGAATTGCTGCCATAAGAGTATTCGATTACTTATTATTATGCAATGCGCTAGGACCTAATAATTGTATATAATTACAAGTAGTAATGAAAAGAAATCAGAATATTTGTATACACAAGAATAAAGTTGTTATGGTTAAGGTTAATTCATTCTACTTTGGCTAATCTGAAATTTGCTTACCTAAATTTTTGCGTAATTGAAATTAAACGCTTTTACCTATTAATTACGTTTAATTAAATTATATTTGAAATTTGTCTCATCTTAGATCTGATATAACTAAATTTTCCTTTTAAAGTGATTAATTTTTGGTAGAACCCTCGTTGTTTTGCCTTTAGAACTATGTCTCAAGTCCGACTATTGACTGTCCCTGCGGCTGTGTTGACTCTAAGGCAGTGGCAGTGGGGCAATGGCACTGTTTGGTTTGCTTGGGTTCTGGGTCTGGTTTTGGCAAATCAATGACTGACCGGGTGTCATTAAACGCTTGATCGTTTAATGTCCCCCCCAGAATGCCTGAATTCCAAATGCCAATGCTTGCCCCTCTCTAATATCCTGATGCTGCAGCTGGTGCTGCTACTGTTGTTGAAGTATGTGCCTGGTGCTTTGGTCTTCAACATTGTTCTTGTTGTTGTTGTTGCCGTTGTAGTTGTCGTTGCTGTTTATCGTTTCGCACTTCCGTTGGTCAACTTCCTGGAGCGATTGGGAGAGCAACGACTGGGGCCAAAATCAATTGGAAATTAATTTCATGCTTTGATTACCGGTCATGACGCACGTTTTATGACCTTGAATACGACACTTTTGTGTCGTCGCCAGAGCTACTGCTATTGCCACTGCCACTGCCATTGCCATTGCCATAGCCATTTGCCGTTGCCATTTGGTATCGACCGTTGTTTTGTCCTGTTGCCCGATTGCCCTGGTGGCTGTGTCCATTTCCTCACTAAATTAGCCAGGCAATGGCATGAATTGAAACGTAGTTTGTGCTATGCCAGCCAGAACCTTCTGATGATTGCTGGTGTTGCCTCAATTTATCAAAGACTCGACTCATTCGTTGATGCTTGTCAGGTAGGGGAAAGACATGGCCACATGCTACGTGGGCGCCTCGTTAATTGAAATGTTTATATGACTTTTTATGGCCTGCCAAAAAAGGCCCATTACATTTACAGGATTTCGATGGCCATCGACTGGTTTGGGGTGCCCACATTGCCTGATTAAACTAATTCGCACCAATAATTCTCATTGAAAGTGCGAAATTCATTTATTGCTTAGCGACAGCAACTTCAATACGAACATGAACACCAACACCACACATCCCTTGTAAGTATATATGTAAAATGATTGCATTAAATTTACTTTGTCCAAGTTACTTGAGCCACTGGGACTGGCATTGCTGCTCCTGGAACTGATGCTGCTGCTGCTCCTGCTGCTTCGTCTTTCACCTTTTTGCATCCTTTGTGTCAGCAAAAGTTTTTCTGCACGTTTGTGCAAATCCATTCAATATGGCTGCCGTTGTCGCTTTCACAGGATACCAAGGCACCTAGCTTCAGCTTCATTCCGGCCACCTCCTGTGGACAATCTTAGGCTGCCTGCCACCAGCCGCTTGCTACTAACTCTATTCAATGCTTTTCTTCGATTCTGCAGCAAAGTTGGATTCTGCCTTTTATCGAAATCGAGGAAGATGATGAAGAAATGGATGTTGAAGGGAAGAAAATGGTAAAGACGCAGCAACAGAAGTAAATGGGGTAAGAGGCGAAGTGAACGCATTTGAGGATAACCAAAAGGTGCTTTTATATGCTTAATGGAAAATCTAATTTATGACCTATGGCTTTTCTGTTCGTTGCGTTTTCTTTGCAGCACTACGACGTTGCCATCGTTCTCGTCCTCGTTCTCATCCTCGTCGTCGTCGTCGTCCATCGATGCCACAGACACATTTGTGCTTTAGATTTGTATTTGTCCTTTTTTTTTATTTTTGCAGTTGAGCAAAAGGAATAACCGAGCAGCAGAGCAGCCGAGCAGCAGCACCAGTGCCAGTCTATTCTAAAACAAATGAAGATTAATGCGAATCGAATGTGCTGCCTTAGTAAGTAGGAAAAGGAGTGCAGTGCAGCAGGTTCTACTTCTTGACTGGCCACACACAATCACATACACACACACACCCCATTCAAAAATTAAACATTCCGAATGCATTTATAATTTAAATGAATAACCCAGTCATTTCTTTTCTTTCGCTTCCTTTCCCATTCGTTCATTCATTCATTCGTTTGTTCGTTGTTCATTCTGTCTGCCATTTTTCTACTCCAAATGAACGAACGGAAGTTTTAGCGCATAAATTTGAATGGGAAAGAAAGGCTGGGCCCCAGATGATGATGATAATGATGATGATGATGACCCGATGAGCTCACCGCACACATGCTCGAAAACTTCGAAACCATCAACCTCACACTCTCTATATGTTGGACTCCTCAATAAATTGCCGAAAAATTATGTTTAACACAAGTTGCCACAAATTGCTGCAACTGCTGCATTGCAATTGACGGCGATTATCGCAGCCAAAAATAGTTTTGTTTGTTTGTTTGTTCAATTCAAAAGGTTGCGTTCGTGGAGTCTATTGGCATTTTAAACGTTATCGAAAACTAACCAAAAACTGCTAAAAACTATCGAACGCTTTTCTCATTTGTACTATGTATGTTTGTATATGTTGTGTGTTGGGGTGTGTATGGGTGTAAATGTGGGTGGGGGTGTGCTCTAAAAATTTATAAGCCCCAGCTTTTGCCTTTTATATATGTTTCTCTCTCTGTGAGTTTGTATATATGTTGGTCCCTGCCAAAAAGTTGTTGCAGTTGCAGTTGCGCTTTTTGTGCTAGGTTCGAGCTTCGCAGTTGGCAGTTCAATTTGGAGCAAAGCGGAGCAATTAAGTGTAAAAATGCGAAACACATACGCGGCAAAGTGCACACACAAGCCCACAACCACGAAGAACATGACCCAATACTCCACCATCTACCATCTACCATACACCATCATCATCATCTCCACCAACTAGCCATCTAGCCAGTCAGGAGGGAGCAACCCATGCGTTGGGGCCATGGCCATGTCACCTTCTAAACGAAATGAGCAGCAAATTGGCAGTAAATTTGTTTGCTATTTTTCTTTTGCTGTTCTGCAATTTGGTGTTTTGCTCGTTTTTAGAAATGTGCAACAGTTTTTGTTATTTTGTTTTCTCGTTTTTTTTTTGTTTTTTTTTTTTTTTTTTGTTGCATGGCCAAACTCGTTTTTCCAACTAGTAAGTTAAGCAGTAGAATTGTAAATTGAGGGTGCTAGGCACTGGGCAATGGGGGTAAGAGGAGCTAGGGCTGGGATGTAAAAACGATAAGGTTCCCTCTCTGTTGCCATCCCACACCGCTTGCCACTTAAACTTGTTCTGTGTGCAAATTTAATTTGTTCGCCGTTTTTGACCAACTGAGATTCAGATTACAAGCCATAAATGCTGATGCTGCTGCTGCTGAAGCTTTTGTTGTTGTTGCTGCTGCCGCCGTTGTTGTTCGACTGCAATAACTCGAAATCAAAACGCAGCGGGAAGTCACCAGTCAGGGCACTCTGTCATGGATTTTGCAGCAAACGCCTTCTGACCCACCCATGGACAACCTCGTCGGAGTCTGTGTTTGTGTGTGTGTATATGTATATATGAGAGTGCATGGCTATAGGTATAGGCAAGCTGAACATCATTTACTGCTGCTGCTGACACGCGCTTGAAAACCTGCCTCCCCTGGGTAAACGGGCAAATGCCGCTGGATATGAATGTGGACGCCTGGCGCTGGCAACAAATGCCGCAAGTGCTTAACGCACACTGTGAGAGGAGACAACGAGTTACCGCCGATGGAATACATCGAATCTTCTTTCGGACATTAGGACAGAACCAATTGCCAATCGCTTGCAGTAATCGGCGTCGAGTTGGGGCAATTGATTAGAAGAACTAGCTGAAAAATGTGCCCATGCACAGGCATTTGCAACGCCATTGAAACAGGAACTCGGCACAGTTTGTAGTACCAACATCCCGAGTTTCGAACTCTCTACCCCACCCCTTGACCCCCAATTTATGTCCATTCTCCAGACAGAGAGAACTGGTCCGGCCTCATCGAACCCGAGCACCAGCAAATTGGCGAGAAATATTGGCACACAAATCGATTGGCAAATGAATATGTATTGGACATCCCAGTAAGTATGTTGAATGTGTAACCTGAGGTGTTGTGTAGAAAATTGCAAAATATATTGCAGTGAAAATTAGTAAGGCATGAGAAATATGATATTAAATATTATGAAAGGGAAAAATACATGGCACGACCGAGAATCTTGTTAGCAGGCAATTTTTTAAATCAGGCGAACAACAAAACAATTTTACATTTACTTAGTATATGCAACAACATGTGTGAATCTATAGAGATAACTAATAATAATCATTTACTTAATTAAGTTAATTTAGGTAAATTAAGTTTTCTATTAGTTTAATAAAAGATAAAACCTAAGATGAATTACCAACATTTAATAAACATTTTTTATACTAATTACTTTTTGGTTATCCTCGATTTGGTATTAACAGAAAAAAGTAATTACTTTCATATTGTTTTTTATGCTAACATTTGAAAAGACGTTACAGTTGCTGTGGTTGCCACTTAACATTGAGCATCTGTTAGACGCCAGATGGCGCATGAGCGCGAAATTTGAATTGGTATATGCATGCAAATAAAAAGATGACTGGCTTAAGGTCCTCATGTTTTGCCCTATATTAAAATGCAGAAAAATTATTAAATTTCTTAAATAACTAAGGACGTTTTCATAAGAGATTTGTGCATTATCTTTAATCCAATTTAACATATACAGTTGCTGTTAGGTAAGGGGCAAAAGTAGGAGGTGTAGTTGCCCAGTTGAACTGTAACATGTAAAAGTAATGTTTAGCCAAATGTAAGAAGCAGTTCAGCTAATAATTTGCTTAACAGCTTTAAGTAGACTTATAAGTTATAATTACTGTAGTTCTTATAGTTAAAGAATTGTACACGGATTACAGTTTTTGAATACTTATTGTCTTATAATGGTTTTTAATAAAATGATAAAATATCCAATATTATTTTAGATCTTCTAAGGTTGTGTGCATAAAAATCTTCAAACATTCTCTACACTAAATTAAGAACAATTTGTTTATGTGTAGGAGTAACAACTTGTGGAATAAAACGGTTTTTGCTTGAATCACCGGATATCTCATTGGTAATCTCATCTCTACCCTGCACGGATCATCAGCGACGTTAACGAGCATTTGATTTACTTTCTCCTCAGACTGACCCTTGACATGATTTGATTTTGATATGGGTATGCATATGCAGAAGCTTGCCCGGGTCCGGCTCGGCGCTAGAAAGTGCTGACTAAAGGGCAAGAAGTGCTTCATTAAAAGCCTAAATTAATTAACAATATCGTATTTTCATATAACACCAGTGTAAGCATGGGAAACCGCGGGTATAACAAGCGGCAGTTCTAGTCCTCCCAACCTAACGAAACGCCTACACTCGGCACGAGAAGCAACGCCCACCAACATACCCTTATGTTTATTTGCATAAGTAGCTTGGCGTTGAACCACATTTATATATACACACACACACAGAGATTCAAACACATACATATGCATACACATATTTACATATGTAGGTACATATGTACAACCATTTGTATGTGAACAAATTACGGGCAAAAAGAATG
Source organism: Drosophila austrosaltans (assembly GCA_035045865.1). Classification (NCBI taxonomy): domain Eukaryota; kingdom Metazoa; phylum Arthropoda; class Insecta; order Diptera; family Drosophilidae; genus Drosophila; species Drosophila austrosaltans. The sequence goes on along the minus strand of JAWNOQ010000049.1, from coordinate 7,935,276 downwards.
GCCCCGGCAGACAGTGAGACAGACAGACTGAGCCTGAGAAAAGGGCGCGGGTCGACTCAACTAGTTGAATGATGTCCTTAATAATGAAGAAGAAAACCAGAACCTTAAATAAACATGACCATGGCCTATCGTTTCCCAGTCAGTCATCCTCTATAACCCCTCTTCTTCTGCTCCTGCTCCAACAGTCTGCCAGCCTAAGCGGAAATATTTGTTTTCAGACAGTTTTATCTTACAGGTCAAATCATATGTCATCTTTTGCGTATTTATTTTGCGTGGCAATAAATTTGGCAACAGTAACAGCAACAGCCTTGCCCGTCCGGAGTTTGGGCGGACAGGTGGATGTAGGGGTCGTCCGGGTAACATTATTAAGAAAGTTTCCAGCTCCCGTTCATCTCCGCAGTCCCCGTTTTTGTCTCGTCGGCAATGAAAATTGTGGTTTATGTTAATCATGGGACAGCTGGGTAAGAAGAAAAAAAAGAGAACAGCAAAAATTTGACAAATTGCTGGTATACGAATATGTTAAAGGCGATGTGAAAGAGTGTGATTTATGCGAGTACTATGAAAGGGGATTTTTGGGGGTTGTGTCAGTGGCTTACCCTTGGGCCAGTATCTTGGTCTTTGTGTACACCAGTTGGAGGCAATTAGGCAGACAGTTGTCGATACGACTCGATGCGATGTGAAGCGATGTGATGGATAATGCGCTTTCCCTTTCCTATTTCTTGGGGTCATGGATGTGAATTATAGCACGTACAAACGTGTTACAACCTAATTAAAATTAAAAAAGGACTCGCAAAAGTCCTTGACACGAACTGCCTTGTCACAGTCACACGACCAGCAGCCCCACTACCCCTGCAAAATGTCACACACAAAGTCAAATTTTGGTGGCTGTCCCGAGGCAAATGCCACTCAGACATGGGCCAGATGAGGGCATATCTAATGCGCACACAAAAGGTAATAATGCTAATATAATGGCAAGGGGCATCCATAGAAGTGCAAAGAGTAGAGGTAATGATGGTGGAGTGTTTAGCCGGTAACAGCAACCCGCACACACATACACAAGCAGACACAGCCACAGACACTTAAATGTAGAAACCGATGGCTGCTTTCCCTTATGGCTTTTCTCATTTCCAACTGAACGCGCCTGCATATGCACCAGCTTCACTTTGAGACAAAAAATGTATACAAATTGTATGGAAAACATAACTATGTATTGAATCGAGGATAGGCTGAGGATGGGTAAGAACTTCGTCTACAAATTGGATGTGAATCTCAATTGCTGTTTGTCGGTTGCTTTACTGACATTATGGCCGGCCAGACTGCATATCCTCCCTCTCCACCAACCGATTACAATCAATATAAATCACATTTACCCAAAGCGAAAATGCTTTCTACTTCCACTGGCAGAAAAGCCAAAAAATTCATACGCAACAGGGGAATTTTTGCTACTTTTTTACGATATACACATACGTATATACAAACACACACACACACACACACGGTGCTACCAGGATATATCTGTCTTTCTGTCTGTCTATATGAATGTATATACATATATATATAAATGTTTATATATTGTACAACAGCATCAGTAGCACCAACACCAACAGCAACAGCAGACACATAGACGGCGCACCGGCATATCCTCTCTTCTACAATTTCCACTTTCGAGTTACCACGTCTATTTTTTTTCATTTGACCAAAAAACGAATAGGAAAAGCGAAAAAAGAGCCAAAAAAAAAAAAAAAAGAAGAAGGAAACCGAAAGAAAAGTAAAGGGAAACCAGGCAGGCAAATATGCAACAAATTCTCATTCAAAACACGCACGCAAATTTCTCCAATTCGCATACAGGGACAAGGAGATGGAAACGATGGGCGGATATGTAAAAATGGTTGGGGTAAGGGAGAGGAGGTCACGAAATGGCGCTATGCTTTTTCCCCCAAAAACCTTAAGTGTAATAGAATGAGGATCGAAAACGTACAACAAAGGATGGCATAATAATAAAAAATTTAAGATGTGTAAAAAACATAAAAAGAAAATTCATTTGCGCCAAATTTGTGGATTTCACCTTAAGCTTCCCCTTTTGCTTTTCCTCTCCTTTTTTTTTTTTTCTTTGTATCCCTCACTTCAGCGGCAACAATGTGTGTAAACAAAAATGGTTATACTCATCGAGTGGGTTCCCTCATTTGCCCCATGGCAAACGGAAAAAGGGTGAGATAAACCCTTTTCGTCTCGTTCCTCATTTTATTAGATTGTGGTGAAAGATGCCAAAAATTGTGTATAGTAAGTAGTTGACGCCCATTTCTTTTTTTTTTTTTTTTATTTTTGGGGGGATAAGCATCAGAGCTATTTAAGTTGACTTTTGCAATCGCTAGCTCGTAATTCTTTGAATCTACTACAATATATAATATATATATATATATGTAAATATCTATGACTATATGTATATAATAGGACGACCTATTATTATCTTTTATATACACCGTAATAAGGAAACCGCACACATATACAACGAGTATGTTGAAAGAATCTCATCTTCACACTAGAGACTAAAACCAAATTAATGCCCGTTGACGTTGTGACAGTGTCCACTACTTTACTTAGACATGCTACATTCAATTGAATTAATTGAAATTCTTCACTCAGTCAACTAAGTAGAAATGGGGAATGGGGCATAAGTCTATATACACACACACACAGATAAACATACGTACAATAACTGTATATATGTATATATGTAATTATGAGATATAACATTGTATAAAGCATATAGTTCATACACATATATACTATACATAAATATCCATTTTCACAACAAAAGTTGCTAGCTAGAATATAATTATATTAATTTGAAACAAATTGCAACAATAGTTTATTGAATAAAACGAAAAACAAAATATATTTATTAAACCACACTCTGATGTGACAAGAAGCTATTAATATATATAAATTATATCAATTTTGATGAATGAAAATGAAAATGATGAAAATTTATGCAAATTATATTTTATAATGTTGCTATAAATTCAAATGTTTAAATCAACAATTTATTGTTTTTTTTTTTTGTAATCAATAATCCTAACTAATATTATTTTTGTAGTAGAAAAAAAATTATAATGTTGATATATAGATTACATAATTATACAATTTTTTCTAAAATATGCCAAGCTTGAAATAAAACCGTATTTACAACAGTTTCATATTACATTACACTATTAAGAAGAGCAAAGTATTAAAAGTTGTAGTACACAACAAACAGTTTTCTTTCTAGGTGAATCTTAAAATCATTTCAAGGTAAAAAAGTAAGTTTTGAAAATATGAAGTTTTTTCACTCTAATCTTAACTTTAGATAGACAGATAAATGAATGGTTATAATGATGTGAGAAAACAGCACAATCGTATGAGGGAAAACTTCTGAACGAGATTTATAAAATGAAAATAAAAATTTGCTTTTGATCCATTATTTAGCCCAACTAAATATTATTTACATATGTATACATAATTTCAAAAGCCATTTATATTCTAAATTACATTTCTCCCTTTCAATTATCAAGTAATTGTCAAGCTCCTTTTTAAATCAATTTCTTTGTCAGCCATTTGAATGATCATTTTATTTGGAATAGTTTCTTAATAACAATTTGATTCTAAATTGAATTTGAAGTACCCAAAATTTGGTTGTGCACCCCATTGACCCTCATTATGAGAAAGTTAAATGTAAGTTATGTCCTCCATCAACCATATAAGAAGCCTTGCAATTCACGCCATCAGCCGGCTGTCCGGCACATTTTGATGATGCATATTTATGTGGCAGGGTGTGGATGTCGATTTGGATGAGGAATGCCCAAATAAATAGTCATACTGCTAGGGGCCAGCCTAATCTGCTTGTGTGAAAAGCCGTCGACGTTGGTGATTTAAGATTGAAAAAAATTATAACAAGCAGACACAGACGGAGTGATATAAAATAATCTCAGATGAATTTAGAGGGGGGCTGCTATTTCAACTATGAGTGTGCATGTGTGCGTGTGAGTGAGTGTGTGTGTGTGTTTTCCATCCAAACAAATGCGGGACAGTTGCAAACTATAAATGCAAAAGAGAGGGGATGAAGAGCCAGGGATTCATGGCATTGCGGAATTGATGCTGATGTTGTACATCGAACGAACTTATGTATGTACATAGATGAGGGCGGCGTGTCATACTCACACACACACACACACACACACACTCGCACGCAGTGTTCACCAACACAAGGAGAGGCCGGACTGTGGGCTGCTCGGTAATGAATTGATGGTTATTTTCAAAAATCCAATGACTGTCCGCACGATCATTGCACAAATCAGTTGTGGAATCGCCCTCGAGCGGCAATGTTCTACGCGTTCTCGATCCCGGCTCTCGTCAAACATATATATATATATATGTATATACATATATATGTATAGAAAATCTTTACAAGATTAAGTTTTGAAACAGAGAGTAAATTTAACTCTCACAGAAACTCAAATAAAATGTGAAAAGAAAATATATTTTTATTATAAAATATATAAATAAATATATACAATGTATAATAAACGATACTGAGACACACGAGCTAAATCTGTTACTTGCTGGTCAATTCTCCGAACGGGGTTAAGACCCTTGCCAAAGGCGCGATAATAATAATCGACAATATAGACGACGACAACGCGAACCAAACTCAGCTGTACGGAACGATGATGATGATGATGATGATGATGATGACGAGCGGGTGGGTGTGGGATTCAGTCTTCGGATCTACAGCACACACACAGTATGTAGTTGCCTTTTTCTTTATATGTATTAAGAGTAGTGTGTAAAGTGAGAATTATGTTATCACAAATATAATGCAAATCTGAAATAAACTAAATAATATATTTTTGATTTGCATGCTTGAAGTAAATAACAACTTAATATATATATATATATTACATACATAGTGAGTGTGCCATCTTTGTTCAATCTTGAATAGTTCTAAATGTCAGGCATGTTGTATTAGCTTCAATCAGCTTAAATTTAATTCAATTTTTCTTCTCTTTTTTTCATTGAGGGCACACAGGAAATGCATAAGATTCTTTTCATTCATTTCGCTCAAATCAATTTAAATTGATTGCTAGTGCATTCGTCTGTGCTGTCTAAACAACAATATTGTACTCTTATTAATCCATCTGACTATATTCTAATTTAGTTGATGAATGCATTGTGCCGCATTGTAGTCTTTTTCTTTTTTTCTTGCAATCTGAACAATTTGTGTTGCATTTCGGTATGTCCGTTGTGTTTTTGCGGTTTGCCTCTACTATCCTCTCTCTCTCTCTCTCTCTTTTGTTTTTTTTTTGTTGTATTTTTTGACAAGTACTTGACGCTTACCCCCCACACAATCATAATCGAGACGAGCAACAAGAACAACAATAATAATAATAATACAACAAGACACACTCACCATGTGTTTAAAGTGTGTGTGTGTGTGTATGTGTGTGTACGAGTATGTGTGTTTGTAGTTTTTATTCGTTTAAATTCAATTGACTTTGAATGCTCCACAATGAAGGCAAACAAACGCACATACAAACAGAATCAGTAGCTATAGCTGAGGGGGGGGGTTGTGGGAGCAGAATCCCAAGCAGATCAGATCCATTCGTCGTTGTCTACCATGGAACTCGGATGGCGGCAAAATGTTCATATGTATAGCTTCAACTACATACATACATACATATATACCAAACATTGTAGATACATTCATATACGGGCAACGGAAAACGAATGAGGGTCAATTAAGCCAATTTAAATTTAATAAACTTATGTATTATGTGCAAGAGGTTACTAGCCATAGCAATATGCCACATACAACCACACAAAAACACACACACGCACACAACGATGACTTGTAATGTTATACACACAGAGTCAGAGACACACTCACGCCTTGGGACTATCAATATTTTTCGTGGGGTGGCAAATGAGAATTGAAATATCTCAAGAGAGATTTTATAGAGATGCATGTCACAGCTGTACATAAGGTTAAGTATATAGATATTAATAACTCAAAATACAAGAAGAATAAAGTAATGAAACAATATAAATTAATGGAGTGCATAGTTCAGAATACATTAACATTGCATATACATACATTTACATATTCATATATCTATTTTATTCACTTTCCTAGATATATACGTATATACTTCAAGCTGTCAATTAAGAAACGGTGATCGGTGACGTTTGATGGCAATTGTCTTGAGTACGTATGATCCTATACATATGATATATGTATGATTTTATATACAATTCTGTAAACTTGACTTTTTCTATTAATATTTTAGATGGATCGGTACTTACTTTAATTGAGAAAAGTGTATTGCTTTACTAAGTACTAGTGCCGCAGGAGTTTGGTTTGTGTCCGTAATACCTCCTGCTGCCCAAGTGCTTATTAAAGCGACAACTTTGCCAACTGTAGAGAAAGATTTAGTATGCATATATTTAAAGTAAAAGTGAAAGACGAAAGTTTTGTAAATTCCATTTAATTATCATTTAATTATATTTGTAATATTTTTCCTAATAGTTACAAAAACTATGTTTTGATAAATTATACTAATCTTTGCATTTTCCTTTCGCAGTTAATCTATCTTTATGTTTTCTCTTGTATGTATGTATGTTTCCGTGTGTTTGTTTCTTTGTGAGTGTGTGTGTGTGTATGTATGTATGTGTGTTTATTATATGCCTTGGCAGAAATTCACTAAAATACATCCAGATATTATATACTTATTATCCTTTTATTTTTTTTTTAGCTTTTAAAAGGTGTCATCAAAGTTGAATTTGTCTATAAATGCCTTAATATATATCCAGCTAGGCGATCGACCAACTAGAATATACATATATATATATATATATATATATATATATATATATATTTTTATGTATGTATATAGTCTATTCATGCAACAATACACACAGAAGCGAACAATTGTTTTCGATTTTCGATATTCATTTTTCTTTTTGTTTCACAGTGAATTATTATTATTATTAATTTTAATTTTATGGTTTATTGAGTTATGTACAAAGTATCTAAGAGTTATCGTTGCGATTCCAATTAGTCGTTTACACAAAGGATACATTCTTGCCGTTACCTCTTTGAGTTCATGACGAGCTAGTTATATACTTATATACTAACTATATATGTATATATATGTACATCCAATATATATATCTCTCTTATGGGGTACAATTAAACTAAAAGTTAGTTACATTACAATTAGATTTAATTCTTAATAACTAGCAAAACTGAAAATCAATAGGTAGGTAATACTTTCACAGAGGATATGAAGTGATATTCTCACAAATGCGACTCCTGCAGTACTCTGCCTTGTGTGGAAGAGTGCAGATCCTGTTTTGATTAAAATGGATAGGGATATTATGGCATATATGTATATATATAATTATTTGTTAAGTTTGAATTCTCAGTTTCAGTTCAACATTAGCCACAACTTGTATAAGCAAATTGTTAGATATGAACGTAGGATCCATGGCGATATGTTAGAATATTGACAGCGGGTTTTTCCATCTATATGCATTTATTTAAGTCTCCCCAAAACTTTTTGTTATTATTATTTTTGTATTGTGGGATAAGGGATATGAAAACTGTACGATATGTTCTTGGAAAGTAGATTTATATCTTTTATGCATATTCGTTTTGTTTCCTGCTTCTTGTTTTTGAGTGGGAAAGGATTGGGGTATGGGGAGAGATTCCTTCTTCACACGATATTAGGGCTTAATTACAGAAACAACAGATGACAACGATTATTTACATTACGAGTGTATTACAGTCACACTTTTGGCATTGATTCAGTGTTTAATGCATTAAGTACACAGAAATGCTTACAATTAAAAGAAGTCTTTCCTCAAACCATGCGAATAAATACGGTCTTGCTGCTTGCTATGATACTTAGTACTCGATACGATTAATTCAATGTAAGTATTAATACAGTTTCTTCTCATCTCAGTTTTATGCTCGTTTTTGTACACTCAGACATAATTATATATATGTATGTTTTATATAGTTATGGTATGTATAAATGCATATAAGTAGGTATGATATTTATATACAACTTTCCTGTATGCGATTGGAAGTGGTGACAATTTCAGGTCCAGTTCGAAAACGGTATTCGCTCAACGACGATGTTACCGATGGATTATTCGGACTTAATAAACTGACCTCCATAGGCTGGGGTGTTAGATGATATGAGGATGATGGCGTCGATGTACTCACACTATAGTTCATTGAACCGAGAGTTGTCGGACTACATGTGGTTATGCCCTTCTTATTAAGAGTTGCATAGCTCTGCAGAAAGGTTAAAGCAATATAGAAGAGAAGAGAAAAACAGAAAAATTGTATGGCACCATGATTGCGAACCAAAAAACAGTTCCAGATCCAGAGTTACAGATATATAAACTAACCCGGATCCCAATACTCTTAAAAACGTTCTCTATGTACTTACAATCTGTTTACTTGGCCGGAAAGTGTAATGCAGCACCTCGTTGCCAGAATTACTCATTAGGCCAATGCCGGAGAGTCCTTCTGCTCCATTTAAGCCGGCGACCATGCCCACACTCTCGCCAGCATTCTTCACTAGCTCAGCATCCCTCACATAGTCTCGCTGCATGAGACGGGACGAAGGACTTGCGTAACCAGGTGAAGCTACCAGACTTTTTAATGGACGTTTTTCTACAGGTTAAAAAAAAAATGATTTCAATATCCGCAAGTTTGTTTTCTATACCCAATTGTATACTTACCATACTGATTTGGTATAACATCAGGATCCGTATCATCTACATCGGCCGGATCGCCGAGGCCAATTGGACTGTGACGAGTCCTTGCCGTTGATCGCAACGTGTCACTGCCCATGGCCAATAGGGCACTCCCCATGGGGGAGGTCCCTTTAAGGCCGCCATCGATTGCAACGCTCACCTCGCCCACTCCCAAGTTGGGGCAATCAGCCGCGTTGCGATTATCACAATTAATGGGCAGCAGACTGTGGTGGGGCTGGTGATTGCCCTGCTGTTCATGCTGCCCGTTGGTATGCGCATTAGGATGCAATGGGTCCAGCTGGCAGTCCGTCGGCACGGATAATTGTGTGTGCTTTGCGGCTTTCAGATTGTTATCGGTGCGGCTGCAATTTAAATGAGGGCATTAGGCAAAGTTAACTTCCCCTCTAACTCGTCACAGTGTCTATATAAACCTACCGATTCGAGAATCTCCTATAAATGGCAGCCGCTATGATGCAAGTGATGGCAAAAAGAAGTCCACAAAATAAAGTCAAACCAGCTAGAAATGGTGAAAGAGGCATGGAGAGGCCAGTGGAGACACCTGCTTTTATGTTTTGAGATAACCAGAAACAAAATCCCAATTAGATGAGTTTCAATTAGCAAAACATTTGGCTTTCTCTTACCAGTAAATTTTGCCACTCCCTTAAAATTGATGTCATCTATTATGGTGGGCTCTGAGCGACCTTTCGCATTGACTGAGAATAGGATCATTCTGTAAGTGCCGGCCTGATCTAAATTGTCTATAACAAAGGTGGGTGGACCGTGCTGTAAGCCATTCAAGCAAAATAATAAATTTGGTTTAGTTATTGCATTTGCTTTATGAAAAACACTTTGCATACTTTTGGGTAAAAAGGAAAATCTGTCCCAAAAGTATGTTTTGCAAGAGAAATTAACAAAGATGAACTCTTACCGTTAAAGTAATATTCCTGGCCAAGCGAAGGGTATTCATCTCAACCAACTCAAGGAGGAAACCCTGTGGCAAGCCACCATCAAATCCCTCCATGCAATCCACTTGCAATGAGTCCGCCGATTGATTATTCACACTGCAGTTCTGTACTGGAAACGGGCGACCCGCTGCCACAATTTGAAAAACGCACGGACTCTGCTGCTTTCCAATTGAATTCTTGCCCCAGCAGGATATAGTACCATAGTCTAGATCCGTAATGGGTGTGTAATTCAACAGCGACATACCCGTCTGCGAAATGCCAATGACACTGATGACTGTCTAGAGATTAAAGCTAGTACACTTACCTCACTGGAATGCAGGCGCGCTGGTAGTTCAGTTTGCTCACCCGAAGAATTAAAGGTCCAGTAGAAGGAATCTGCCGGTGGTGAGGCATCCACTTTGCACTTCAATGACAATTTCTCGTGCTTAAGGGCTCCCAACAGCTCCTCATGCTCGTTGGCACAGATGGGCGCATCTATATGTACATGTGGGGGGAAGGGGGGACAAATAAATAATTAAAACACATTGAGACATTTAAGACCCAGTTAGCAGGGTCCTATGAATGTATCTCGAAAATATGAGAAAATAGTATGAATATCATCCGGATTTTAGTTGGCCTTTAAAACTTCCTTTGAATTAATTTCAAATTTGAATGCGGCATTTGCCAATGGACCTGGCTGTGGCTCTCTGTTTCTGGCTCCGGTTTTTGCCTCTACCTCTGACTCTGTCCTCGCCTCTGCTTCTAATTCTGATTTTGGTCATTTGTGGCAGTGCCAAAGCCAGGCAAAGGCAATGCATTCATTGCTCCATAATCTTGGTCATTAACGGGAGTTGGGTGGCCACGCCTACATACGGCTTTTGTTTTTGGACTGGGGCCAAAATGCCATTAAGAGCCATTCAAACTCAAGGATTAAATTGGAAATTACATAGACGATAGTCAAAGCCAAACTGTAGCAGTGACTTTGGGTGGCTGTTTAAGAATAGAGTCCCTGTATGGGTTGATGGCTTTCGGGGAATGGATGCCAGAGACCAGGTGGAATTTCAAGGATTGGGTTTGGGATTGGGATACGGCTACTCAGCTTGTCTTCTCATTTACTTACAGCGTATGCGCAATGTGACCGGATTACTTGGTCCTTTGCCCTCCGAGTTGACAGCCAAACAAGTATAGTCGCCTGCCGAGGCTCGTGACACGCTTTGCAGCACCAAAGATGAATCCGACAGAATAATTCCAGCTGAGATATTATGCTGCAGCTCCTTACCCTACACAACCACACACACACACACACATATATATGGATGATTTTAGTAAACTATCAAACTAAAGGTAAACATTCAATCCTTACATTGTGAAACCATGACAACTTGTAGGGTTTCGGATTCGATTGGACCAAGCATTCAAAATAAGCATCATCGCCCTCCTTGATGTCATCCGGATTCAATGAGGAGCCAATCTTGAGCATGGTAGTAGGTTGGTCTATAATAAAACATAGAGATTTTTTCCTATTAGATCTGTGGCAATTAGTGTACATTATCTCTCTCTCTCTCTCTCTCTCTCTCTCTCTTTCTTTGTCTTTATTCTCTCGCTTTCTCTTTACTATGCTCGTCTCGTTAAACGGGCTTATGCTCTACATTTTCCACTTACAATGCACAATGAGACGCCATTTGTCCTCGATAGCGCTGCCTTCGATGAATTGATTTTCTGCCCGACATGTTAAATATTTGCCATCGTCCTCGCGACCGGGCGTAAACGTCAGTATACTTAGAGATTGATTATCGGGTTCATTAAACTAAAAAAGAAAACGCAAACAGAGTCCATTAGGAAATGAATAATGAAACGGAAAGCCAAGGCCAAAGTGTGAGCGTAAGCGAAGACGAAAGCGAAAACTGTGGCAATTACTTATGGCCAACGCACATCCTTTCGACAACCAGCAACTACTACTGAAATACCGTTTCACATATACAAACATACGTACATACATATATACATATATACATTTATATACTATATAGGTATACAATATTAATTTGTGTTTAATTAACGAGCCTCTAGACTTTGTGCATTCATTATGAACGCGAACTTACGTTCTTGGTAAGTTTCTTTAGCTGCTTGCTACCCTTCCACCATGTAATCAGAGCTGGTGGCTTTGACCCAGAACTTTTGCACTCAATATCGTAGGTGCGATCGGCCGAAATGAAACGATCCTTGGTTAATATATGCACTGCCATTGGTTTTACTGAAAATTATTAATTGCTTTCGTTGCATAATGATGTTGCCAATTATAAATAGATTTACACTTACAATTAACATCCAAAATGACGACACGATTATTGGGCGGAGTCAGATTTGTGTTACTGGCCACGCACACAAGTCTGGCATTTAAATGCTGCCTTCCAATGTTGGGATAGGACAAATGGTTAATGGTCTTACCATCGGGACGTTGTTCAAACGACTCATCGATAACTGTATTGTCCAAATACCAGGTAACATTCGGACGTGGACGACCTGTTTGTATTGTAAGTGTTGGTGAAGTTTAAACATTAACCTATATTTAAGATTTTCTTCTTTTTTTCTTTTGCTTACCGCCTGAAACCTCACAGGCCAGGACAATGTCGTTGCCTTCGTTGAAGGACTCTACGTTGCTTGCTTTGTCGTGCCTACTGGGACCGTAGATGATGGGTCTGTCTGGCGGGACAATGACAGTTAGATTTATCTTTAGATTTCGGGTGGGCGAATTGCGAAAATCGACTCGACAGCGATAAACGCCCTCGTCCTCGATGCGTATATTGTCGATTTTCAACTGGGCGGGATGCGAGGTACTGCTGAAGTGGGCACGCGTTCCAAATGCCAGCGGTGAGGACCAGAGGCGAGCCTGTCCAAATTGGCGCCCCCGCACATCAAAGCTGCAAATGGTACATACACATATACACTTTTCTATTTCTCGTATCCCACTTGGATTTTGGCAAACTCACTTGTAGATGGGTTCACCATCGCCCTCTCGAAACCAGAGCACCATATAGACGGCATCGTCGCGCTCCAAAGGAGATATATCGCAGGGAAGCATGGTTTGTCGACCGAGAACTCCTTGCACTGAAGTCAGGGGCACTGGTCGATCCAACTCGTGTATAAGCTCGTCAGGCTCCAGATACGAACAATGCACCTGGCAAGTTACCAGCAGCAGGCATATGCCAAGACCCCAAACGGACGAGTAAAATGAGCAGGATTTGCTTCCATCCTCCTGCCGTCGTCGACGGCGACGAGAATGAACTGGTACAGAGGCAGAGGCAGTTGCAGAGGCGTGGGCAGAAACCGGAAAGGGAAGATGGAGATGAAGCCAAAGCTTTTGCTTAAATCGTTGGCAAATGAATGCAAACGTGGCCCCGACCTCAGGATGCATGATTGTGTTCTCTTGCTGGCTTACTGCTTGCTTTTCGTTATCTGGTTCACTGGAAGTCCTCGTTTGTTAAGCCTTTGTCTTTGCTCATATTTATTGACTGCTTATCACATTTTCATTCATGTTTCCGAGCATCAAATTGCTGGCCATGCATTTGCACGACCATCAGCAAGTATAGTGCAGGGTAATATTGATTTTGCTGATGACAATGACAATGACGATAAATATAGTCCTGCTTACGTGTCGTTGTCTCGCTGTGGAATGAATTGGATTATTTTGCAATAATTCTTCATGTGATATATGTAAATTTTATCATACAAATCAATAATTATCGACAATTATCTTATATTAAAAAGACACTTTAATGGATAACTGAAAAATGGTAGACCACAACTGAAATCAAGATAATCCTTTTACTTCGATTTTTAACATGATTGTCATGTTGCCTGAGAAAATTTAACACTTGAAAAAGATGCTCCAAATACATAAAGACGATTATTGTAATACCCAAAGAGAATGCTTTACGTACACACTTGAGGAAGATGTTCCTAATACACTGCACACAGTGTTGACAAAACTGGAAGAGGATGCTCTTAATGCCAGAAAGAGATGCTCATGATACCTGAAGCAGATGCTCATAACAATACTTGAAGGGGATATTCTTAATATTCGAATGAGGTTGTTAAATTCAAAGATCTGCATGTCAAGTTGGATTACATATAATAATACAATTTTGATGGATGCTGTTTATTGACAATATAATTGTTTAATGAATTTAAATTGAATTTAAATTAATCAGATTTTTTTATGCTTGTAAATATTCGTTTTGCATGGCATTTTAAATTACTAAAATGGAATGTAAAATTTCCATGGCATTTTAAGTTACTAAATGGAATATAAAATTTCCAAAAATGCCAACTTTGATGGCCTCTTATGTCCTAGAAAATTTGTGAAACTGAATTTTCAATTTGCCAGTGCTATAAACTTATTAAAAGTTACTTAAGTAGTTGCCATCACTTTTATATATATATATTTTATATTTTATATGGCATAGCTTTTGGCAGAAGACATCGTCTTAAAACTGAAATCTAGTTCAATCTATCATCTATCTATATACCTCAAATCCTTTACTTTGAGTTCCATTTGGATTCGAAAGAAGGCAAAAGCCAAAAACCACACATATCGTCTTAAATGCTATTTAGATTGATTGTTCTATTGGACAGTTGGATTGAGTGTATCTATTTTACTGTTTTTATTTTTTTAACCTGATGATTTTATAGTAATTTGTTTGTTTATGTTAATGATTTGAAATGATGTGAAAATACATACTAAACATGAGTAAATTCGTTTAAAACCTCTTTTTTTCTGCAAAACCGTTTGTCAACATGTCCAATATAAAATGAATAAAAGTGATTTAAGTTTATTTACATTTTATCTCTTTTATTGCCAATGCTATTTAAATAATCCTTCAGTTTTAAGTGTAAGCGGTTTTTTTTAACACTGTTGTGGTTTTTATTTAACTTTAATTGGTAACAAATTAAAACCTTCCATATACGTACACATTCCATATTTTAAAGAATTTGCATCGATAAATATTAAGAAAATTTCCTCAACACTCAATAAATATGTTTCTTCGATTTGTTTTGGTCATTTGAGGCGGATATGGTCAACAACATTTTTGCCAAATTAACAATCCCACAATTATGACCAATAAAATCCCCAATACCCGCATTCTGCTTCCAGCATTTTGGTTGAAAGAACATGAATGAATGAAGTCATGACCAGGTTAGATTTCATGACGCAATTGCGGTCCAGTAGACAAAGTTGATTGGTGAAATTCTCTGCTCAATCTCAACTGTCAACATTATATCTTTAAAAATGTAAAGTCATTTATTTGGCACATGTCTGGCATGGCCAAAAAATCTAAAAAAAGAAGAAAACAGAAATCCAACAAAATGAGAACATGAAAACTGACAACATCATTGGCTCACAAGTGCCACAAAGTAACGCAAGTAACGCAAAGTAACTTGGTTCCACATTCTGGTTGAGAAAGTGACTTTGTAACCATTTTTCCTTCGTCTGTCATAGTCATAAATGATGTTATGATGATAATGATGATGGATACCTTTGGATATATGTATGTATATGTATGCTGGACAAGGCCTCATCAGCCTTTGCATTCCCTTTCTACCTTATACGGCTAAGATATATTTGTGATAAGAAAAAGAGTTATGGGTCGCAACTAAAAAAAATAAATATCTGAGATTTCAGTCAATCAGCCATCAGGCATAGACTATGCCATACCCATACGCTCCATCAATCGACTCAAAGTTATGGCCATAATACCCCTTTATGGGCATTTAATATTATAACTTAATTAATTATTACGATATTCCATATCAAAAAAAAAAAAAAAAACTACAGAAGAAAAGACTGACAAAAATCTGCTGCTCGTAAATTCACTGTCCACAATTTGCCTTTGAATACTATGGACCAACACTAGAGTAGATCGGAATGGAGCTCAACTGTAGGGCCAAGAGCTGAGGGCTAGTTTTTCAGCTTTTTTTTTTCGATTTTCAAATGAAATATTTGAGATATCGAACCGGTTCTATGAATGCAAATCGTATATACATCAATGAACTTGAAATCTCTTGCCCATTTAAAATTCATTAGTTTTTATCTGTTTTTATTGCCACAAAAGAACCAACAATAGATGCGTTGATTTATTAATTTTTTTATTTTATATACAAATAATAATGAAATTATACAAAGCATTATATAAACACAAGCAGAAAACAAAAAAAAAACTGAAGAGGAAACTCCACGCATTTTTTCATTACTAATTCACAACTGAAAACAATAACAAAACAAAACAAATAGCAGGAAAATTTTCGTAATGAAATTAAATGGAATTTCAATTTACACTACCAATCAAATATTCAACGGACTAATGGACTGACTATTGGCCAAAAGGGGATAGATGATGTTGATGTTGATGAGTGCTGACCAGTCTTTATAGTGCTAAGCGATTTCTAATGAAAACAATTAAATTTGCCTTCCTCTCTGCCAGTCGCCGGGACAATAAATTTGATTATATGCGCATACATGAACGAAGGCTCCCCCTTGGGGTTTATATTGTTCTCACATTGAGGTGCGAATTTTTTCTCTACTCTTTTTGTTGTTCTCCTTTATGAAATCAGATCAATGATATTTGCATAGCTTGAGGTGCTCCACACACCACACACACATACATTCGAAGAGATTCCCAGGGTATTCCATAATGTGTGCAGGTGAAGTTTTGTCATAAGTGGCAACTGTCTCCCTTTGGGATTGCATATTAATTTTATCTTTTTGATGGGCAGCAGCCGGTTGGACTGTGGCCAGGCGGCAATGAGCAACTTTTAGAGTTAAGTTTTTGTTTATTTTGCTGGCCATTTGTAGAAAATACAAAAAAAAAAAAAACTAAAGAAACAACCGACAAAACAAAAACAACAACACCTTAACTTAACTTCTATACAAAATATGACAAGAAAACCTGAAACCGGTTTCTGGTTTGAATGTTTTGTGCGCCAATGCTTAAAATGTTAAAAGATGTTTTGGCTTTGGGTTGGGGTTGATGGTTGGGGTTTGGCACCGGGGGGACAGTGCTGGAGCCGGCTCTCGGTTTTGCTGCCAACTCTTTGGTGTTGCTAATTAAGATTACAGACATCGATACTTTTCGGTACGCAGTGGCACGTAAAGTTAAACTTAAGAGTTGGAGATATACATACATACACAAGTGCCTACAGATAGCTATATACAGTATACATAGTATATATATATATATAGGTATATAATATATATTTTATATATATAGAGTATAGGTATATATACAAAAGCTGCCCAACAGCCACTGTTGATATTAAGTGGCTCCCCAAAGTGCTACATCAACGCCCAGTGACAGGAGGCAACCGAGCGCTTCCTTGGCTTATTAATTATGTAGCTTAATTTGCGATTATGCAGATATGAGCATAAATTTTGAAGAAAATAAGCAGCCACAGATAACTCACCTGACTAATATATGTGCATATGTATGTACGAAATGTATTCATTCAGTATTCCAAATCTACATAAATTGTTGTTATATTTGATGGGTTTTTTTTCTCTTGTTGTTCCTTTTTTTTATAGTAAATTTTTTGTTTTTATTATTATTGTTTGCTCTGGGCTTAATGGATCAACTGTTATGTTTTGTTTAGTTTTAGTTTACTTTAGTTTGAATTTGATTTGACTTGCTTCGGGGGCAGTCAGTATATATTTAAGAGCCGACACGCCGTCTGAGCTGGATCTGAAGATGAAATTAAAAATGCACACATTTATATATACATATATATATACATATAAAGCTTCGATGATGATGATGCTGAAACTTGGCTAATTCTGTTGTAGCACACGCGAAAACTTCATTTCCACTTCTTAATTGGCCAAGATTTACGTTCACTGCAACACATTGTAATCATTTTTTGCTGATTTGGCTTGGCCCGTGTCTGCACTATTCAACACAATACATTTATCATGTGGCCAAGTGTAATCAAGTGCCCACTAAAGATCTCTTGAATCTCTCTCGTTTTGACAACTATTACCATAACAAATCAGCGCGCCTGACTGTGACAGGGCCAATTGAACGGCATATTGAGCAACACAAAAAAAAAAAAAATACACACACCCACTCAGGATATATACATGCATACATATACATATATATATTTTTACACGGCATTCGAGTCTACTATATAGAAAAGTACTAATATTACTACTACGACAACTACTCCTCCTGCCTGTGGCTCCTATTTGGGTTTAAGGTAGGATGAGCAGCCAAACGGAGAGACACCGTCACCGAAACAATTCACCCCGCAGAAACAGCAACGAACAGGACGAGTCAAAAAGTGGTAGAGACTCGTGCCTTGTTCATGGCCTGTGCTTGGGCTTTATCCTTGTGCCCGTGTATTCTCCGTTCCCTTTTCTGTTCTGTTCTGTTTTTTTTTTCGGTTCTTTGTTGTTTTTGCTCTTTTTGTTGGTATATGCCACAGTCGTAAATTCCAATTATCGACGAAGTCAAAGCACGACAGCAGCAGCAGCAGCAGCAACAGCAACAGCAACGGCACTGGCTTGGAGTGTTAGAGTTAAGTGGAGCGGATTTTCAAAGTCAGCCGTGGCACGAGCATGAAACTGTTGTT
Source organism: Drosophila austrosaltans (assembly GCA_035045865.1). Lineage (NCBI taxonomy): Eukaryota > Metazoa > Arthropoda > Insecta > Diptera > Drosophilidae > Drosophila > Drosophila austrosaltans. Next base: position 7,916,902 of record JAWNOQ010000049.1, on the reverse strand, counting down.
GCTATTTTAGTAGCTCCACTCTTGAGTTTTCATTCACACAATATAAATATGTATATATGTATGTATCTATATAGTAGGTATATGGAATATTTAAATTTTTTGTCAATTCCGTAATTGTGTTATGGCCCATCAAGCAATGCACCAACAAAGCCGGCTAGACGATCTAGTAATTGCATTCACTTGGAAAAGGATTCAAATTCCACACACACTTTGCTTTGCATTCATTTGATTTGATTTATTTTCTTTCTTTTTTGTCATTTGGTATTTTATGAATGAATAAATTGTAATTGGCACTTATAAAGGGAGGTGGGTGGAGGTTCCTTTTTTCTCCCTTTTATTTTCTTTCTTCCTTTTCTTTTATTAAACACTTGAAATCGAATCCTGAATTCAATGCTAGAATCATTCAAAAATTCACCAACACAAACTCACTGATACGAAGATAGGTTTTGACTCGTAGATTGTACCTTCTCTTTGTATGTGTATTTGTGTATCTGTGTGTGTGCGCGCAATTTAAATGGATACCCTAAAGCGAACGGATTGGGCTACATTTCAGTTCACCGTGTTGTAGTGTAGCACGTTCACATTTATCCGACAGCAACATGTGTACCGTTATAGCTTCGCGTATCTACTGGATAGGCGACGTCGTCGTTGTCGTTCTCGATGCGTTAGCAGTCTCTGGTTCGGCAATGTCTGGCCAGATGTCGCTGCTTTGATTTTCTTTCGAAAAGCCGAAAACAAACTAAGAGAACGCGAGTCGAACGAAGAAACGAAGAGAAAATGTTAGTAGTCGAACAACGATATTCGAGTAGCAGCAGCAGCAGCAGAGGCAAACAACGAATATCGTAAATATCTTGTGGATGAAATGCAAACTTCTGTTAGAAAGTATCTTTAAAGTTGAACTACGCACCATAACAGAAATTGACGAAATATCTTAAATTGTGACAGTCTACCACGACTTTGTCTACCTCCTGCTCCTTCTACTGCTATTGCTCTTGCTGCTCCTGCTGCTTGTGTATTTTATTTATGCTTACCAATTTGGCTTCGAAATTCCAAAAATGTGAATAAACGATCAAATAAAAGAGAGTAAAATGTCTTGTTAAAGGCAATCTTGTTATCAATCTAAATAAGCAAGTCTAAAAAAATATTTTTTCCAACAGAGACAAACTAATAAATGAAAAATGACAATATTATGGCCTATATTTTAAAAAGAAAAATAATTTGAATTGTAATTATTTTAAGGATTTTATTCTGTCAAAACTATATCATATAAATTGGCTATATCTTCTTGTGCTATATGTTAACTAACAAATAATATATCTTAGTAGTTGAAAGGAGGACCATAAAGCATTGTTATTCATACAGTCTGAATTTAAATTGTTGGACAATCTGTGTCTTTTGACCAAGCTATCATTCTCTGGCCAATAGAAGTCCAGGTATCCTTTAACAAGCTGCTGTAGACTTAAGAAAAAAAGAGTTTGAAAAAAAGCCAATACTTACTTTATTTCTTTAACAAATCCAAGATAAAGTGCCTTGGCGCCACACCAGCTGCAATTGTTGTCTAAGTCTAACAGAGCATTAAAAATAAGATAGCTTAAAGTTAACATCGGGATTCTTTCCAGAGAATCCCCTTTTCTTATTCCTAAGCTAATGGTTAATACTCATCATTCCATCATTTCATTCTTATGTCTATATTGTTTATGCATTACAAAAATACAATGTTTAATTCAATATCAATCAATATGCTCTGGCTGAGTTTTAATAAGTCCATAAGTTAATGAAACAGGTTCAAGTAGATTTCCCCGTGCACTCGTCTACTACATATATATATATGTATATACCATATATATATACATATTTATTTTGCAGAAAACATTTCATCTTAATTCCGATTTAGCCAGCTGTTATTCATCATGTGCTTTTGGCATTGTGTTGTTTCTTTATCAAGTGATTGATGCGCCATATTCACACAATTTGCTATGGAAATGTTAAGTAATGGAGAGGAAGTAGTAAAAACGAAGCGGGGCGCATCTTTTCAGTTCAATATGGCCACCCAAATATAGCCACCATCGAGTGCGAGTTCGATTGGAATGAGATAATGTAAGGCGATGGCGAAGGGCAATGGGGAGTGGTGGTGAATGGGGAGTTCTTTGGTAGCGGGGGACCGCGAGTGCAATCACCTGGACGTGTATCGAGAACTCTGCTGGATGCCCTGCGAGACGCATTAAATCGTTATAAGTAACATATACAAATTAATGCAAACAAATACACGAGTCTTTTTTTTTTTTGAAATGCTGATTCCTTACAATATGCCTCTGTAGTGCTATTGTTGTTATTGTTGTTGTTCTTATAGACAGCCGAATTGCTCCAGATCTTGTCAATAGTTACGACTTTCTGATGTGCCATGGAATGCTAAGCAGATCAAAAGCAAAGGCACGTGAACATATAGTTTTTCTCCTTCCCCCTCCTCCCACCACATCACCATCAACGAAAACTCCACCGACAGACAGGAGTGAGTTGGAGGTGTGAGAAATCTCAAGTGAGATAGAAGTCCCCATTCAGTTCAGGCACAGTTTCTCCTTACTTTTAGATGTATTAGACTTAGCACTGGGGATTTGTGGTTTATTTTTGGGCAAGATCATAAAATAGCTGTGGTCATATTATCAATAAATATTCTTTTGGCTATTGGCTGATACAATAAAAAAGAAGTAGCAACGAGAGCAAATTAAGTTGAAAAATAGGAAATGTTTAGAAAATTAAAAGAAATTATGCGTATTGCAATATAAAAATAGCATAACCAATGCCATTGCCCCGATGTAAACACACGCACACACAAACACACACACACTCCACCTAACAACAAATATAACTCAAAATGTATTTGAATCGATTGGGCAGGGGTGGCTGGAATGGATGGGGAAATGTGAACCGTAGCGATCTTGTGCCGGGAGCAAGCACCCTGAACTCCAAGAAACAACAACTGCAGGAAGAATAACAAAGACTTTTCTTAGAAATTCAGGTCCATTGTGTATTGTAATCATTTGCATTTGCTAAGCATTCGTTATGGACATCATCAACAGCCGCAGCAAAATATATATGTATGTATATATGTATCTAGACATGGCTAAGTCTAGAAGTCTGTCTGTCTATCTGTCTGTTTTTTGAAGTAGAAGACTTTACTACGCGTAAAACGTTTAAAATCTCATTTCAACATAGTTTACACATGTTTCTTTCAACTCGAACATTTATTATAGCAATCGCCAGAGGAGTGCCTCAGTCTGTCCATCTGTCTTTCTGTCTGTCTATCTTGGGTCCGGGCCTTTTGGCCAATTTGCATATATGCGCCATGTTTGTTGTTCGTTGTTTTAGGGGGAATTCTCTCTCTCAAAAACAAAAAAAAAAAAAAAACACATACCAATTAATAGCAAATGCCAAATTAGTCGCAGCATCGTCGACAGATGACTTAATGACAACTTCCTAATAAAAGCTTAAGAATTTAACCAATTTATTACAATTTACAATGGAGATGGATGCGATTATTTGACCATTAAAATTTACATATCAATAGGAAGTGGTCAACTCTGACAATACACTCAAACTCGGACAGTGTTAATAAATTTGAAATGAATCTGAAAACAAAGAAAACCTAACGACTTTAATATACTCTAAGTGTAAATGTTAGTAAAAAATATTAACAGAACTAACTAAAAATATCGTTTTATATGCCAATCTTCTTATACCCTCTCTTCTAATATATGTATGTTTTGCATAATGTTTCTTTAAATAACAATAAATTTTGTATTATATCATTTCTGACTTTAATGAATGTATTTAAATGACTTTGCTTTCAATATTTATTCAAAATTGATAGAATATTTAAATTATTTATATTCAAATATTATTTTTAGCTTTAAGTCTGAAGACTTTCAAGTTTCACGGGTTCATAGATGACTTTTGCTCTTGATTTTGATTAGCTTATTATCTTTAACTTTACCTTACAGGTTAATAGAAAAGATACGAAATACGATATATCTACAACAATAAAAAAAAAAGTATCTACCACATACATAACCTTAACTTGGCTATGTGTCACCATCTCAAACTCCATTTCCATTTGCGTACATGAGTTTGAATTTGTCTTTGTCGTGCTTCGGCTCATTAACGTTTATTAGAAATGGATGATAAAAACAATGATTTGGCCTTTGGCATGGGCATAGAAATGGGCATGGGCATGGGCATGTTTTGGTTAAATCTATACAACCAATCCAAAAGCATCGATTTATCGATGCACACACACACACATGCAAACCGAGCCCCAGCCACGTGCTTAATACGTGCTTAGATGTAACATTTCAATTTGCAATTTCGAATGAATGCCTGTGTTCTATGTGTATCTCTCAGTCTGTCTGTCTGTCTTTCTGACGATTTGTCAGTCTGCCCGTTACGCACTCGCCACGCCCCGGCATGCTAAAATGTTTTTCAAACATGCAAAGATCATTTCCATACAAACATACATATATACATATATATCTGTATATATCAAAAGAGTGGGCTTAGAGGTAGAGTTAGAATGGGCACTCCAACTCAACCACAGTCAACCGAAGCGAACCCTTTGACATGTTTCTGGTTTTTGCTATATTCTCGACCCATCATGCCCCACATATATATATATACATATATATATTTGTATTTGTATATGTTTGCATTTGTGTTTGGTTGATGTATGTATAATCAAAATTCGTAGGCACGCATTATTGAATAAGCCCCCGCTATCTATCTATTCCCCTCAAAAAAAAAAAAAAAAAAAAAGAGCAGAACAGAACAGAAAGAAACCACGACATCCAAAAAAGAATAACGAAAAGTGTGCGATGGTTTATTTTATTTTTTTCTTCTTTTGGTATTTGTCGTGGCACACACATCTAAAATGGAAAATATATATTGTATATATATGTATGTATATGTATATTGTAGCTACAAGCGCGACATGAGTATATCGTATCCGTATCCGTTGTATCCATCGCCCGCTCAATGTGTATATATATGTTTCAAGATAAGATACTTTATTGACATTGCGTGTCTAAACACTTTACCGCTACGATAGTTATTGTTGTTGTCGTTTTTTGATTGTGATTGTGCGCTTTAAGCTTATTTGCATACTCATATTTCTTCATTCGGTGAGTGTGTGTGTGTGTGTGTGTGTGTGCTCTTTGTTGTATGCGGTGTGATGTGTGTTGCGTTTGCGTGTTGTTCTGACTCCACTCGCATAGCATATGTATCTAATAGATACATTTTAGCATTCGCTTTCAATCAGGTGGAGCGGCAGGAGGACGAGAGAAAGAAAATAAAAACAACTACATGAACAAACATACACTAATTATATTGATATTAATTATAATTTCGATTTGTGACATGCACATTTTGTGTGTGTCTGTGTGTATATATGAAAAACACTTTGAACACTAACAGGTGGATTGATAAACAATTAAAGAGTTAAATGTTAATGCCAGAAAACAAACAAATACAATTGAAATAACTTTTTTTAAATAAAAAATAGATTGCATTTTTAAATAGCAATGTATTTATTTAAGCCATAACAAATTGAAACCAACTAAATGCTGTTGAAATGTTTTGTTTGATTCAACCAATTGTGTTGGCCTCATTCCATATGCACATATCTTAGTGGTTCAAGAGGTGGTTGGTGGACTGGCGGCTGGTGGTGCTGTCACTTGCAATGAGAAGAATGATGATGTTGCCCCAAATCATTAATTTCACAAAACGTGACTTTTTTGCCATATTTTGAATTCTAATTCTTTCACTCATTAGACAGGGACAGAGCGGCACCAGCGTTTCAGTCCGTTGCCATTCTAAACATAACTTCAAAAGGTGCAGACTGCACTTGTGACACGTTTCGTAATCTCTTGGCTTGCCTTGGCAGAAAGGCTTTTTCTTTTTTTTCTCTTTACATTTTCCATAAGCAGGCGACGGCAAATAACATAAGACATCCTAGAAGATGCGCACAGCAGCTGCACGAATGGCAAAGGCGCTCAGAGATACAGATACAGTTGCAGTTACAGATACAGATACAAATAAAGATGCTTACGCGTTTCTGCCTTCTAAGTGCATTTTGTGGAAGCATGGATAAACAGGTAGGATAGAAGGCATAGGCGGTAAAGTCGACGGAGGACATTTCTCAAGGAGAAGCTATTTCCGCAACGGAAAGCAACATCCACATTTGCGTTTACCTTTTGTAAAGCCAGCCAGCAATGGTGCCAGCAGCCAACCAACACAGCCACTGGGTCTAATTAAGAAAAAAAATTCCCTTTTCCATCAGGCTAAGACGCCGACAACCAATTACCCTAGAATATTTCTATACTTGAGCCTGCCTGCCTTCATTCCAAATGAGCTGCAAAGCAAAGGATATGCCAGGTATTATACCCTATAGGGTATAATAAGCTTAATGCCTACCGAAAGGTCGCCACTGCATCTAGTTTTGGGGATGGTTGTATAAAACCATTGAAAGTGTTGGCTCGGATTAGTTTGTACAGTTGCTGCAAATGCAAACCAAACACATTGCATAATTGGCCATTTTTCTGTGTGCAATTGCAGTTGCCGGCACATCGTCCTCAATCTTAATTAACAGATATATACAAGGAATAAAACAGAGACACAGACACAGTCACATACACGAATGGACGCACACACACACACACTTGGACGAAAAGCAAGGAAAAAAATATGGAGCCCCGCCAAAGAGAGGGACACAAAAAAAAAAAAAAACACCGAGCCAAGATGCGCGACATAAAATGCAATTTACGACTTGTCATAAAGGGAGACCCACCATATAGTAAATCATTTTTTATGTAGCCCAAGCCAGGAGAGAAGTAGCTGGGGCTACTAAAAACGCAAATAAGCTACGGTTAGGCCATACATAAAATCCTTTAGCACCTTTCAAAATGCCAAAGTCAAAGCCGGGCCAAGTAAAAGACAAGAAGGCCCTTTAGATGGCCGTTCGACTGGCTGCTAAACAGCGAAAATTTACACAATCAACAAATGACATAAAATTGTTGCTGAGCTGAAAAAAGTAAAAAAAAAAAAATAAATAAACCGAAGGAAAAACAAAGCACAAAAAAAAAACTGAAATTGCATGACAAATTCCCCAGACGAGCGCCGGGATGGGTAAAAGATGCCAAGAAATGATGGACGATGATTATACGAGTAAAAGATGCAGGGCAAACAAGAAGAAAGGGCAGCCAAAAAGGGGACAGAAAAACGGGTGTGTGTGTTTGTGTGGGTGTGTGGGGGGGTGAACAACAAGACAAAGGCCCGAAGTCGAAATAACATTTTAAGTCCTCAAATTCCAACATGTGGAGCAATAATAATAATTTTATTGTTTTAACAAAGGTAACAAACAGAAAGTTATTTCAGCCACAGCTGAGCGGCTTTTAAAAACAAATCGCAAGGTGAGCGAGCAGGCAGACCGCCAATCCCCACCATCAGAGCTCCACCAGTCTTGGCAGAAGGTACAACGGTTGCGACGCACGGTCGGTCAGGATAAGCGCCAGGGCAAGGCATAAGGATGCTCAGACTCACACACACACATACATACATACATATACATATTACAAAAGAGGTTTTTCGCCAACAAAAAAAAGAAAGAAAAAACAAAAAAACAGCCCAGCCAAAAAGAAACCAATCCCACACATATACACATAAACAGACACACACACACCTCTAGTATATACATAACGCGGGAGGTAAAAAAAAAAGGAAACAAATAAAAATGGCGAAATAAAGCAGAATAAGATCTGTAGCGAAATATTTTTTATTGCCTTTTTGGCAAACGGAAAAGCCACGGGGGCCACTGTCTATGCTCCTTAGTAGATGTGTATGTGTGTGTGTGTGTATGTGTGTATGTGTGGGAGGGTTGCCTTTACGATATAAAAATAAATAGACGTTACAGGTATGGGTAAACCACCATAATTTACGCGCCCATAATTTGTCATTAAAATCTTCTGAAATAATTTAATGTTGAAATGCAAATTTTTAATATACGACTTTCCTTTACTTACATACCTACACACATACATATATACATATAAATATATAGAAAAAAAAGGTAATGATTGGTGGGTTTTTATACCCTTTGAATAAGAATATATTTATTATGGTCATAATATAAAGGCATCTTCAATTATCCTTTTGTCTATATATGACATTTAGAGTTCCTTTAGTCATATTTTACATATATGTATACATCTCTTGAAATTTCCATTATATATTGAAGTCCTTTTGAAATATCCTTTATTTTTACCCAAGTAACATTATTTTACTTTGGTAGTTTCATTCATTGAACTTTTTATATAGTAAAGTCCAAAAGGTTATATTCCTTTGATTTTTCTTTAATGAAAGATTCAAAGTTTAAGAAAGTTTGAAGGGTATACAATCTGTGGCCATGTTAAAGATCCTTAAAATTCCCTCTTTTCCATTTGTTTGTTTTCTGTTATATTCTTTTCTCTCTATAAATTTGCCAACCCATATCAGACAGCGGGTGAAGAAGGAGCATGTGGCAAGTGTCAAGTGAAGAATGGCAAAGATTTTCGAATCCTATAAGATTGTTTTCCACAGCTTTTGATTTGGAAGCATATTTAAGGCCAAGGTAATTGCCAATAACATATAAATTGTAAAGATAATTTATTAATTTACCATCATTATTTTTTATACTCCACTGATATAAAATCAATTAAAATATATATTTCAAATACAACACAATTAAACACATCTCTGTCACTCACAAGTGTCTGTAATATGAGAAGAAAAGGTTAAACTTTATCTAGAGAAGTTTATTGTCCATTGACAGCTCAATTTCTTTATGTCAAAGTTCAATAAATTGAAGCAAATAGTTTATTATTGATGGACATAGACAGATAAAGATAGATGGACATATAAAGATTAAATGGCCTTAAAAATTACGCTCGAAAAAAAACCCTTTTAGGGCATATATTGTATGGGGTCAAATAAATAGAGCAAGTTGGCAATTTGAAATTGACCCTTAAAAAAATAGCCATCGTTGTACTTGACGTGTGACACGTGGCTTTGTCGTATTGGAGTCATATGGTCTGTTTGTATACATATGTATATATAAGTTCAGTTTAACGAACTATTGCAAAACCGTGAGACCAGAACAGAAAAAAACCAACTGATGACATAGCACACATAGCAAACATGGGCTTTTGCTGAATGGAATCGATTTCCGGAACGGGACTGTGCCCAACGAGCCCATATTTATGTGATTGTATAGTTCTAACGAAGGATGAAGACTGACCAAAGAGTAAAGGTAACTTGACTATCATCAGGATAGAGGATAAAGGATAACATCTTTCTACGATTTAGTGTGATTTTTCTTAAGTTTTGAAACCTTTTCTAAATGTCTTTAAATATTGCTTAAAATTGGTAAAAAAAAAATATAAAAATAAAAATTAAAAAAAATATTTAGAAATTCAAGTAATATATCTATTTTAATTTTAGCTTATATGCTCTTAAATTAAAATATTTATTAAATCTTACAAAATTTTAACTACGAATTGAGTTCAAGTCGGAAAAATGTTTGACTCCACCACAATGACGAAAATGATAAAAGAGTTGAATCAAAATTTTGAAAAATATTACAAAAGAACTTTTAACAAAAGAAAGAAATAATTCTGTCTTAATGCTCTTATGGCAATTATTGAAAGGTAAAGGTTGTAAATTTTTTTTATATTTGTTTAAAAATGTCAACGAAATCAATTTACTTTACATTATTTTGTTTACTTTGTAGTAAATCTCATTTGTTTGTCATATGAATGATATATGTGTTTGTATATTACAAATTACTTCTTCTCCCTTACCCGTTTAACTGCTGTTCTATAAAAATGCCTAGGCAATTGCCACACACACCCATATACTCACACACACTCATACTCACACACACACACACATGTTAGACACATTGTAAATATTTTATGTACTTGACAAATATTTAAAGAACTTCACACTTGATATGTGAGTTGCGCGTGAGTTTTTATGGCCAACTTGACGGGTGCAAAAATAAAAACAGCAACAACAAAACTGATTACTACACCCACACACCCGCACTCACGCACACACTTTTACTCACACTCTGTTCCCTCTTTGTCTTTCCTTTTTAATCTTTATAGCGCCTCCTCCTGATGTAACGAAACTGAACTAAATTATAATCATAGCTAACGCTCTAACAAATACAGCGTGTCATCTGAGAGGGGGAACACACACCACCACACCACACACACACACAGATCATAAAGCAGCAATTAAGACAATGTAAAAATCGTAAGCGTCAAAAATGTCATAGAAAACGCGTAGCACAATAAAAACGCAAAAGCAGTCATAAAAGCAAACTCAAAGAAACACACTGGGAATCGGAGCAGGAGTTGGAGCAGGAGCAGTTAGAATTGGAGATGGAGTTGCTGTTGGAGTTGGAGATGGGGTAGGGGGTGGCGAAGACAGTTGCCAACACACTGCTAATTGTCTGTCAAAAATTCTATGAACAGTAAAAAAGATGAGATAAGTGCGTAGTAACCGCTTTGAATGCACAGATATCGGTCGTTAGGTGAGAAGAGCAGGGGGATGATTTCCCCACCATTTTTAATACGAACAAAAATGAAAATTGTCTTGCCGCCCAAATAAGTGAATGTCGTCAGCCACAAAGGATCTTATGGTTCATTCAACCTTCCACACACACAGAGCAACAGTCAGCCCGAGGATGGTCTTAAGAAAAACATAGCCAACATGAAATAAATTCAAATCTTGAATGTCTTATCAATGAATTCAATTGAGAGGAACTCAATTAATTGCTATATTATCGCAAATGTCTTTGGAACTGGCAACAAAAATTAAAGCCATAAATATTTAGTGGAATTTCCATATTAATATAATTTTTTTTAAATTTAATCTCTAATTTTCTTCAAGTCTTTCAATATTCAATATTAATACATTGGAATAGAAAGAGTTCTAACCAAAGTTATTTCACTTTAATAATTGATTAACAAAATTCTATTAAATATATAAGAAAAACATAATTTGTAAAACTCTAAATATAACAAAATATTTCAAATTAAATATTAAATAAATGAAAATTTCAAATTGGAAGAGGCAAAATTATAAGATATTTATTTTATTTTTAAATGCAATTTTTGTAACAAAGGAAAAAGAAAGGAGAAAATTAAGTGGAGAGAAAGTGAGATAGAAAATGTTTATATTGTCGCTCTCTTTTTCTAATTTGTTCATTATCTCGTATATAAAAAGCTGCAGTTGGTAAGCCAGAAATAGTTGCTAGGGGTGGCTAAAATCGTTTAAATGTTTGCCAACTGCTAAAAAATGTTGGTATAAAATCTATAGTGAAAAGAAAGAAAGAAAAGACTGTTTATCTCAGTTTTCCCATATCTGATCTACAGCAAGCCATACTACTATATCATATAGAAAATCTAATAACAGGTAAGTTATTTTTAACATTAACATACGCTTTAAGTTCTACATTATATATGAAATTTTGTAAGCATTTTGGACCAGAAATTTTATCTCTGAATTTAAAAGATTTTTATTCTCTTTTGAAAGATAACAACCGATTGTCCAAAATATATTACAATTTGATGTTTTGATGGGCATTTCTAACTGCAATCTATACGCAACGGTCAACGGTCAATTTGCATTGAGTGTATGAACAACAAGAAATTGAAATAATCGCAACAATCACCACAAAAACCGCACACATCAAACATGTATATATATATATATATATGTATGTATATGTACATTCGACTCCTGTCCTTGTTATTGTCGCCTATAAAGGAAGTCGGAAATGACTGTTAGCAGCAGCAGGCACTATAGCATCCGCTTGGTCTTCGACCCAAACCGAAAACTATTTGGCGAACTAATGCCGACCTAAGGCGAATCTAATTGCGTGTGTGTGTGTGTGTATGTGTGTGCGAGTGTATATGAGTGTGGGATGATCGAACAATGTTACGAGACATTTGCATGCCAAGCGTCATCTGTTTGGGCCTTCATTGTGGGCATGGGTTTTGCGGTTTGGCCAAGAAAGGCAAGCCAAGTCGAGCCTCCGACAATTGTGCTGAGTCCGAGTGTTGGCCAAAGTCCATGACAAATGTCAGAGACTGCTGTGCATATGTATGTATAGATGGTATAGATGTTTGTATGTATGTACGTGCCCAGCAAAATATTGATTTAAATGAGTTTCGGTTTCGGTTTTCATTTCCCATCGAAAATTTCCTACAATCAGCAAATTGTGCTGCTCAATGGACTACTTTTTCCTCGAGCACTTTTAGTGCTACTCGTTAGATGATTTCTAAGCAAAATGCATGATAAGCAAAATATTGCACATTGATGACGAGCCACTGCTCCATCTCCAACTGATTTGGTCTAACCATTTGGTAAGCTTAAATGAAATTTATATAAGGTCTTCTTCACTTGACCAAAATAGTGCGAATGCGTATAGATGTTAGTGTGCTGAAAGCAACATCTAATTATGAAAAGTCACTTGCCATGCCGGGGCAAAAACACATCAATAATATAAACTACAATTTAAAGTTGATAACTTATGGTGTTATAGTTTTATTGCTGTTGAAACTCTGGTAAAGACCAAAAAACCCCATCATCATCTCCTGCCCCAATCCAATCCAAACTGTTCCCCGATGGGTTAAAACTCTGGCGTGTAAATAGCCCGAAAAACCTTTCAACTTTCTTTCTACTTTTAGTCTCCGTTTCTCTCTCATCTTTTACACTCTTTCAGAAAATGGTCAATGGGCTGTGGCTACTAGTTGGCAATGCTATTAAAAAGGGAGCATTTTAGGCTACATAGAAAGGACTAAATATAACAAATACTAAATCATTGTCTATGAGCTTAAGAGATCGGTTTTTAGTTACTTATCAATGGAGATTAAAAAGAATAATTAAAGAAAAGTTATTCCATAGAAATATCTTTAAAATATCTTACTTTTTTTTAATGTGACTTGTACCTGTTGGAATTCTGTAAAAAAAAAGGAATAATTATTTTCATAATTTTGGCTTGTTTTTAATAAATTTTAAAGCAATTTGAAACTATAATTAAAGTGTATATCTCTAATAAAAACAAAAAGAAAATTTATATTTTTGGTGGAAACTGAAAATGCATTTTTGAATAGATGCAAGTGAAACGTTAAAGTATATAATATTAATCCTATAATAACAAATTGCTTTGGCAAAAAATACTTTTTGCTAAATATTGTAATAAAATCAACCTCGTAAAGATCGATGACATTTGCAAAATATCAGCTTTGTTATAAAAACTGCAAATATGTATTATTGGACACTGTTTTTGAATTAATTAAACTTACACATCCTGATCCAGAAAAAGGTTGTTGGATCTCTTATATAGTGAATAAGACTAATCTTAATCTAATACGTAACCTTGCAACTGAAGCAAAAAGGGTTGAAAGGTCGTTTCGTTGTAGCTGAGTTCTATCGGATGCTCGGGTTAATGATTTGGCGATGTTATTCGGATGTGTCTACAGTTTAGCGGTGTACTTTAGCTGTTGTACCTTTATGTCGGCTAATGCACTAGGAATATCTAGGTCTTTCTGTACGTTTTCTTTCCAGCTATACCAAGAAGCTCCCGTGATAGTTCTGAGAAACTTAAATTGCCCCCTTTGTATGGTTTCGATATTTCAATATTTCTACTTTATTCTCTCGCCAATCAAAGCAAATCCTAACAACTACTACAAAGGGTATGCACTTGTTGACCATGGTAATAGTTGACCAGGTTCTTTAGTTCTTTTTTTCTTCTTTTTTTTTTGCTGGTTTGTGGGCGGTGAGGGGGTGGTTGACAAAAGTCATTTGAAGTAGCAGTGGTGCGAAAAAGCCGCAGACAGTCAAGCAAAACGAAACCGTAGCAAAAGATGTTGTAAAACTTTTGGTTTAGTTTCCATTTACCTAGTGGCATAGTAAGCACAAAAACAAAAAACGAGAAGATGGAGAGAGCAAAAACAAAAAAAAAAAATCATATATTTGAATATAATTCTAATTTGCATATTATTTGCCTACAAGAAAAAAAGGAAAAGAAAGTCCTTCGTCGTCCATTGTCCGTCGACTGTCGCTCTTCCCTTCTATCGTTCTGTTTTTTTTTTTCTTCCTTCTTTTTTGGGGATCCTTTGGCATACATAATGGTGTGGAAAAAATCTAATACAAGGACAACGCAATCTGCAAGATTGCAGCTACAACAAAGCTCTTAAAGTAATTAGTGGCATAAATTAAATCCCCAGCCCCCGCTACGGCGCACTGCCCGCCGCCAGTTGACTTGCCCCTGTACCCCCCTGTTACCGCGTACCCCATGCCCCCTTGAAAGTAACAATGGGCAATTGTTTCAATGACCCTTGTGCCACTTTTAATTGTTGCAATGCTGTGAAAGTTTTCGACCTGCCAAGGCAAAAGAGTTGGAAAATAAAAAGGCCTGTGGCTTTTTGTATTCTCCATTTTTTTTTTTTTATATATATATACATATATATTTTGCTACCCCCACTAGCCAGCCTGGTCACCATTCACTAGCCAAAGCCAGAGCCAGCGCCAGAGCTGGAGCTGGAGCTGAATTTGAAACTGGGAACCGGTGATGGTGGTGGCCACTAAGCTATGCTATGAGCTGTAACAAAAGCTTCCCCGGGGCATAAATAACTTTATTTTTTTTTCGTAAAAAATATTTTCATATGGTTTTTTTTTTTTACACTATATAGAAGGTCAAAGCAGAAAAAGCTGACACTTTTTAAATTGTATCACACACACATACATACATATATATATATTATACTATGAAAACGAGGTTTACATCAAAAGTTTGAAATATTTGTCGTTTTTATATATATCTAAAATGAAGTTTCTAAAGTTTCTAAACTTTGTCTTCCATGGTGGGAAGCGAAATGAAGTTAAGTAGGAAAAAGTATGATAAGGATACCTACATATATTAGCCGTCTCATATTTTTCCCTACTGAAGAGTTTTTCCTGTTACTACAGATCTTATAGTTAATCTATAGGAAGTATTTCTACATGTTTAAAGGATATTGGTCACAATTTTTACACAATATTATATCAGATTTTTATGGATTATATTCATTCATGTTGTATATATTATATAAGTATATACTATCTGTATAGTAGTAATACAAACCTCTTTTTTCCAATTCAACTCTCTTGTACAAACCACTGTAAAAAAGTTTTCATCTAATTTAAATTCAAATAATAAATTTGCCCTCCTTTCCATTACCATTTTAGTTGTCTAGTTCTTTGTTCTTTTCGACTAGCCCTCGCTTTTAAAACAGAATAATAAATTGTGCGTAATTTCAAATATTTCTCTCTCGCGGCATTGTTTTTTCCCCATTTTCTTTCTTTTTTTTTTTTGTAATTTTGATAACCAAAACCAAGAGACAGCAACTAATTACTGCAGGGGGAACACGAATGGGGTTATGATGGAAAGACAAATGGGAAGAGGAGAAATTGCGGAAAGGTTTCCTCTCTTTGTATGTTTTGGGTTGCAATCGCAACATTGATTTTCAATTGATTTCGGCTTTTGTCGCCTTTTGTCATAAAAATACTCATCGAAAATTACATGCCAAAATAAAACAAGCTGTTGACTTGCCAAATAGCCGTGAAATATTCCCCAAGGGCGTAGGTGAAGCAGGTAACGGCAATCGCTTCGTTTGCCGGAGAATTCGCTGAGACAACAAATGTTGTTGTGCTCCAAACCCGCTGCCCCATCTTCTTGCAGTGCAGCCGCCCAATAGCCCTCCATTTGTTGTTTGGATGGCTGTCTGTCTGTGTTTCTGACTGTCCGGACAGTAACGAGCTCTCCTCTGTCTCTCAGTCTCTGAAGAGGCGGAGTGGCTGGCAGGCAAGCAGGCAAACAGGCAGCAGGCAGGCAGTCAGGATATCGTAAAGCGACACACAATCACACATAAAATTTTACAACACAAGGATGTTTTTTATTGTCCTCATCCTTGTTGGCTCACCCTGAGCCAACGCTATCGAATGAACTTAAGTAGCCAATTACTGAAAAGTTCGAATTCCTTACTATGAATTTCACTCCTTCGATTTTGCAATGTCGCCCGCTGAATTAAACAACAAAACATTTTTCTATTTAATTAAAATGAATTTACCTTTTGGATCTGCAACGCGGAGCACCTTGATTTATGTATGGCCGCCAATAAATTTGCACAACTCAGTAAAGAGAGGGTAGAGAGAGAGAGATACAGAGGGGAGGATGGCCAAAGCGGATTGGCGCGTTGCCTGAGCAATTTAAATCACGAGCTGTGGTTTTAATTAAAAGGAATTTATTTTCCACTCAACTGCAGATAAGTGCGCATTCAGTTTTCGGGTCAGAATGATATCTACATATAGATATATATATATATATATATATAGTTACCTCTCCTATTCTGTCTTACCTTTATACATATGAAAGTAGATTATAATAGTTTTCCTTTTGAATCGCTCACCCGAGAGACATCCAAATATTTCTTTAATTCAACTCTGAGCCACTCTCTGTTTCGTTCTATACATAGATAGGCCTGTGTGTGTGTGTATTTTTGGCCAAATGCCAATGGAAACCATTTTATTAATTGCCACCACAAGTCGGACTCGTTGTGTTCTATTTCAGCCGCCTGTCATAATTACGGCCTACGCAATCGAGGTCTTGGCAGAAGAGAAAACTGGCTTAGACTTCAATTTCATTACCAGCACCTTTAGCATCTCCCTCTCCCCCCTCTTTTGCCAATTCACCCGATAGAACTCAGTTGCAATTCTGTCCAGGTAGACCAGGGATCAGGTTGCGGTATTAACTGGTAATTAATCATGCGTCTGTTTATAACTAATAGCGGACGTTCGATAATTATACGTTCCAGATGCACTCAACTAATTATATTCTATTCTAGAAAGGAGCAAAATTCGAAATGCATATTCTTGTTCATTGAGAGTTAATTAATGGGGCAATAAGAGAAACTTAATCATACAATTGCATTTAAATGCTTTCGGCATTACCAAACCGTAGCAAATCAAACCGATGGGAAGTAGTTCTCAAGGGCCCACTAAAACCCTTGATATAAACATGGCCAAGAGCTAAGACACACCACAGCAGAGCAGAGCAGAGCGTACTAGTAGGAAATCGTTGGCAATAAATCTACCATTTACCTTTAAACTCAAAATACGACTGCTTGTATCCTGCTGGCGGTTGAGTTGCTCGGGTATCCTTTACAGTTACAGCCTTAAATCCACTAACAAATAAGGGAATAAATTGCCCATAAAAAGGATTTTGCAAATGTTGGCTGCCACTACAACAGAAAAAAAAAAAACAGAAAAACCCTCCAGCTCCTGTATTTTGTATTTCACAGAGCCATCTCTTCTCACACTATTGCCAATGTGGCATTCTATTCTAGAGCACTTCTATTAGTTTCCTGGAAGACAAAAAGTTTCGTCTTTTTCTGTGTGTTTGTTTCTCGTTTCATTTTTATTGTATTTCACAAATTACTTAGTGTTTTTTATACAATTTTAAAACCGGCATCTCTGCTCGCATTCCTCTTGAGTGTCGAAATTATTACTGTTGCCATGGCATCCACTATAATAGAATCGTATACATTGGTTGGAATTCGAATGATACGACCATTTCTTGTGCATGGCCCGGCAATCACCGCGCTCCCCCGTCGTTTCGGCACAACTCGCTAAAATAAAAAATCAAATTGACCTTTTAGTTGCCATAATCAATAAAATTTACAATTTACAATGTAAATGTTGTCTTCATTAAAATAATATTTATCTTTCATCAAAAGAAATTGAAACTTGTACTATTATTATTTGTTATTTTTATTTTTTGATAGCTATAAATTTATAAAATGTTCTCCAGGTCTCTCTTTTTTCTATTAAATAGATTTCAGTTCAAACTATCAAAATATCGTTAAAAAATTAGCCTGCCCTTGACTCGTTGGACCTTCATAAATTTTGTTTTGAATAATTTCAATTGAAATCCAAGTCGGAGTCCAATTGCAAATCAAGAACGAAGGATTATTTTTAGTCAACTTACGATGCTTATAATTGGCCAAGCAAGCTCCCAGAACGCAGAAAAGAATTAATATAAAGGCTAGCTGCTTCATTATAAAAACTTTTTTATATTTTGCTTGATATTTCCGACTTGCCAGAATCACAAATTAAGACTAAATATGAAAAAATAAACGTGAAAGCTCTTTTTTTTAACTTTTGATGCCTTATCTCATAGTAAAGACGGGTTCAGAGGTGAAAAAGTGCGAGAGATTAAGCTGGAAATCAGTCGCTTTTACTTTACAAAAAATTTATTATTAGTTCAACTTTAAAGACATAACAAATATACACTTTAGACTTTTTAAATAATTATAGTATGATTTTATCAAAAGTACAGACACGCAGTTATATTCTGCTTATTTTTTAACTAAATACCAAAATTTAAATTCGCGGGTATATATAGAGGAACTAGTTTATTGGTAACTTTTTAGCGTTGCCATATCCTAAGAAAAAACTTATGCCAATATTTTATATTTCAAATTTATCGATTATCAACTCGACGGGAATCTCAAGCTTTACAACACTACACACGCAGCGACACGACGCTGATTAACACTTAAGAAAATCAGTAAAATAAATAACAATAACGCTTGAAATAACAACAATTGCATGTGAAACTTAAGACAAAAGAAACCGGATCTAGCATAGAACTAACAAAATTTGCTAAAACAATAGTGAAAGACAAGATATAATAACCAAATCGGGGGCGTTTGTCGACGAGAACAAGTTGCAACAAGTTACATTAGTATTAGTGTGCGTGTATCAGTGTTGGTTGGTATTAGTGTTAAAGTTCGTGTGATTGTGTGTATGCGAGTGTGCGTGTGCTGGGTCTTGATGTCTGCGCTGTTTTCCAGACGGAGCCACCAAGCAGCACACCACAGGTGAATTATTGGTGCAATTCGTCGACACGACGCTGCCTGCCTTGGCAGAAAAAAAGCAACGAAATAAATATTTAACAAACTAAATAGAAGACAACTGGCAGCAGCAACAAAAACAACCACAAAATGCTGCGTTTTCTAAGCCGTCGCAAGGTACGCAACAACTATGCGGACGGCCGTGGTGGCGGAGGAGGCGGCGGCGGCGGGGGCGGCATTGGTGGTGCCGTCATACCCAGCAGCAGTGGGTCTCAGATTAAGCCCCAACGCATTGTGGTTAACAAGAATAAAATCGACTGTCGGGTTATACTGCTGGACAATACTGACCTTTCCATCGAATTATCGGTGAGTATAGAATTACATTTTCGCTTTTCCCCAAACCCCTCAAACCCAACCACTTGTTTTGTTTTGCTTAACCCGTTTTTGGCCCTGATATACACATTGAAATTTTAATGCAAAGTGAACGGGACGGGAGGTTTAGCTATAAAGTAATTTTATTACTTTTGTTAGGGTATTCAGCTAATCGCCTCTATTATGTATCGGTTAATCGGTTAAATGTGTAATTTCGGTTAATTGTAAACAATAATTGTGACTTTTCTATAAAACCTTACACCAACTTAATAAATTTTCACTTTTTATGCAAGCGGTATAACGGTGTATCGGTATACAATAACTTATGGCATTGATTTTGTGGGCTAAGAGGATCTGTAAATTTATTTGGGTGCAAAATCTAATGCAAACTCCTTAAGTTAAACTTAAATTCGGAAGCTTTTCTTAATTAGAATGTTTACATTGTAAATAACTGTTATTGGTATCGGTTACGCAACGATTGCGTTCACTAAAGCACAATTCTACCTGGTCTTTACCATTTCGGGACCACCTGGGGGTTAAAACTCTAAGGCACAGATAGATAGAGTAGTAAATATATGTATACACGAGCAACGACTTAGTTACTTAGCCATGTATTTTTGCTTGTATTTGTCAGTATGTTGTTAGTGTGTGTGTCTGTGTGTGATAAACAATTTACTGCTGATCGTCACATAATTTAACCCGCAAAGCGAACGTGATTAGCACCAGGGTCAGTTTGATTCACATACAAACACCTTTTCATGATAATGTCATGCGAATAAATTTCTCACACATTTTAAAATCCATTCTTAAATTGCAGAAAAAGGCATTGGGTAGCTTTCTGTATGAGCAGGTCTTCTATGCATTGGATATCATTGAGAAAGATTACTTTGGACTACAGTTTATGGATGCTAATCATGTAAAACATTGGTTAGATCCCACCAAACCAATTAAGAAGCAAGTGAAAAGTAAGTAAACAAATTATATTTTGAGCGGATTGCTGATTAATCGTTTGAATTGTTTTGCAGTTGGACCACCTTATACATTCCGCCTAAAGGTGAAATTCTATTCCTCGGAGCCGAATACTTTGCGTGAAGAGTTGACACGCTATTTATTCTTTTTGCAATTGAAACAAGATTTGTTAGAAGGCCGTCTTGACTGTCCCGATGACAAATCCACCGAGCTCTGTGCCTTGGCCTTGCAATGTAAGTAACTGCCTTGACGAGATTCAACAGATTAAAAGCATTTTCCGTACCATTCACAGCTGAGCTTGGCGACTATGATGATCAAGTTCACTCGGCAGCCACTGTGTCCGAGTTTCGGTTTGTACCCGAGCAGACAGAGGATCTAGAAATTGCCATACTGGAGGAATATAAGACATGTCGGGGCCTAACACCAGCCCAGGCAGAAACGGCTTTTCTTAATAAGGCCAAGTGGCTGGATATGTATGGTGTGGATATGCACACGGTGCTGGGCAAAGATGGATGTGAATATCATTTGGGTCTAACACCCACTGGCATTTTGGTCTTTGAACGGGATCAGAAGATTGGCCTCTTCTTTTGGCCAAAGATAAGTAAATTGGACTTTAAGAAAAAGAAACTCACCTTAATTGTCATCGAGGACGATGACGACGGCAGAGAGCAGGAGCACACCTTTGTATTTCGCTTGTACAACGAGAAGGCCTGCAAGCATCTGTGGAAATGCGCCGTGGAACATCATACTTTCTTCCGTCTGCGAGCACCTGTAAAGGGTCCCTCGGCCAGGCAGAACTTCTTCCGTATGGGCTCTCGTTTCCGCTATTCCGGTCGTACGGAATTCCAGACTACCCAGCAGAGTCGTGCCCGTCGTACAGTGCAATTCGAACGTAGACCTTCGCAACGATTTGCCAGCCGACAATCCCATTTGTTGCGCGAACGTCAAAAGGCTTCACAGGAATCTGCGGCAGCTGCTGTAGCCACAGTGAATGCTCGTGCTGCGGCAGCGGCGGCTGCAGCTGCTGCCATATCGCCACCACCAGTACATTCAGCTCCCAGCATGGATAACAATAACGAAGCATTCGACTCTCTCATTTCCACGGATCAATTCATTCCTGTTACGCCGTCACCCTCTGTACTGACTGTAATACAGAATTCGGCTATTATTGAACCGGACGCTGCTTGTAGTACATCGATCAGTTCCTCCACACAGGCTTCAGTTGCGGCTGCCACCACTTGTGCCTCACTTGGACGCAATTCCCTTAAATCGAACTTTAGCAATGATGATCCAGCATATAGTAAAATTGGTTCCATTGGCAAGGCTTCTGGCTTGGGTCTCACTGTGAAGTAGGCATTCATCTCGTATTCATTTCATTACCATTGACTCTCACACTCACCTCACATTGTCCCCAGGTTGGAGCCAGAATATACCCCACCGTATTCACCGAACGCCACCAAGAACTTTGATGAGACCAATCCGTTTAGAAGTGCCGCCGCCTCGCATCACGGTAGCTTTGGCAAGGCCTCCATTAGCTCCGGTCAGCTCAGGTGGGTTTTTATTTGTTTTGCATTATTTATTGTACTATATATCGCTTTTTCCCGCTACCCTTTGACTAATTTGCCTGTCTTGTGTATTTGTTTCTCACATGGTCTGTGTTCTATGTCTCGCTCTTGTGTATTTCATTTGTGCAGTGTTAAGAGCGGCTTATCGGATAAAGATAGAGAGCTAGACTCATTGCTTAAGTCCATTGTTAAAGATCCATCCCCATCAGTGCTAGCAAATGAAGCCATTAATGATGCTAACAGTATCAGGTAGTGTAAATTAACCGTGGTTATTCGTGACAGCTAAGAAATAAAAATTTATCTTTTTTTTTTTTTTATCAGGGTAACCATTAACAAGACCTTTGACATGGATCACAATACGGAAACACTGAAGCGCCTCTCCAATGCCAATGAGAAGCCCAACAATCAAGTGAAGCTGGCCAACGTAAGTGCCACGGCCCTGCCGCCGGGCAACATCAAGTGCAATATACTCAAGGGTAAGTTCTATGCACTAAGCGCGAGTCTTCATTTTTAAGATTCCATTTCATTGGAATTTCCCATTAACTGTCTGTGTAGTTGAATAAAATTTAAAACAAAACTTTAACTTCTCATGACAGCTCGAGTGGAAGAGGAAATGGGAGCCAGTGGCAATGCCAAGCTGACTAACCAAATGTTTGTTCCCGCCGCTACCCATAACAACAATAATAATAACAACAATCATGCACTCGGTTCGGATGGACCGGATTCCTTAAACGCCACCTACATATCTGTGGTAAGTTGTGACAATTGTACGAACCAGTTTAACCCACAGCTTGGCACTCATTTCATGCTTTTTGTTTTTCTGTACGTTTATTTATTTTCATTTGTCTTGTGCACTTTATGCTTTTTGTGTTGTGCCTGTGTGTGTGTGTTGTTTCTGTGTGTAATGTACATAAATACGCCGTTGCCGTTGCAATAGGGCGGGGATAAGCTAACGCTCAGTATACCGGAACAAAAGCCAACGGCAACTAGCGGCAGTGTCAGCTCTAGCACAAGCACCTCCAGCACAACTACCACCACAACCAACAACACCAATTCACCCTTTAGTAATGCTGCATTTGTATCTGGCTATAATGCTCCGTTAACACCGCCATCATCGCTACCAGCCACACTGAACAACACTAGCAGCAGTATGGCCACCACTGTGACCACCATTAGCACACCCAACAGCCCTACTGCCACAAACAGTGGAACAGAGCTAGCCACCAGTGCCCCTACTCCCATGCTGAGCAATGCCTCAGCTGCCGAAATACTCATTAACGAAATATTCATTAACAATATAATCAACAATAATGGCAATGCCACGGCCCAGTCAGGGGCTGTAGAGGCAGCTGGTGCAACGCCCAGCGCTGGTACTTTGCTCTTCTCCACGCTCAGTGAGCAGGAGCGTTTGGAGACCCAAAAGACGACAACAATACAGAATTACAGTGAAACCGATGGGCCAGCAAGTGAAAAGGTTTGACCACTTACTACTGCCAATGCAGTACTTATCTTACATCTTAAACTAATTCTTTCTCGGATTGGGAAAAATATATATTTCCATCTCTATAGTTAACCTGTTCTGTTCTATACTTTTACTGTCTGACTTACAACTAATATTTTACTTTGTTACTCATTTCAAAATGCACTGACACGCCTAAATATTCCAATTAATTCACTATAAATATAAGTTCTAATCCAGTTATTATATATATATCTGTCTAACAGAAAGCCAAGATCAATCAGCAAGTGGACAATAATCGAATGCCGCCCAGTACCAATAATGATATGGTCTCACCGTGGCTGGTCTCATCTGAAGTCGTGTCGGCCCCCAAGGGACGCGAACCGACCATTATACGCAAATCCGTTATTACAACACAGTTGTAATTATTGTTTAACTCTATATATACATGCATATACATACATATATACTATATATAAATTTACATAATTTTTTTAATTCGTAAGCCTAAATGTTCGTATTTATATTATGGTAGCTATTCAAAATCTAGACACACATAATGTATTTGTATTTTATTATGATAATCATAGATAAACGTTAGAGAACTTTTAAGAAGCATTCCATGCGAAAGCGTAAACGCAAAAGACAATGAGAGAGCAGGTCCAATCAAAATGTTAACTGTCCATAAATGTGCCTTAAAATGAAACAATTAAACGAAATGTGCTAAACCGCAGTGTACTTACTAAAGTTAACAAAGTAACAATGTACTTAACTTGATAGAACTATTGTATAACTGTATAGACTGCAAATTTTTAACAAGAAACGAGAAACGAAGATCGAAACGAATTAGTGATGATGCGATAAAATATCTTTCTGCTTGATATGCCAGGGCTATATTATAGCTAAGAAATGTGAAAGAAAAGCATATTTAATTAAGTAACGAAAAGAACAACGATTAAATCCAATAAGAACCCACAATGTATATGTATATATGCATCCAAATTGACTGAAATCAAAGCAATTATGATTTACAATTCACAATCTACTGTGAAATCTTGAATAATACAATTTATGTCTATCAATTTATATACAATAGACCTTAACAATCATTCCAAGCATTTAAATGATGAAACGAATTACAAACATAATCAATAAAAGTGCATTTTTGCAATTATAAAAGTATTAAAAACTGAGAAAATTATTAATTTGAAACTTGATCAAAAAAAATGCAATTGTAAATTGTTCATACACCATTGTTAATCCACAATCCTCTAGTGAATTAACCAAATGCATTTGCAGTTATTTTTAAACTACATCAATACATATGCTTAAGTCATGTACATATGTGCCTAAGTGTATGTGTGTATTCCTGGAAACCACGGCAAAGGAGCAGTCCCTTCTCCCACATGACCTGCAATGTTCAAGTACAAGCCATCCACCACACACATGTACTTGAAATTCCAAGATATTTTTGCAGCCCCCGAGGGTCGCGGCACTGCAATTAAAAGACAGCCGGCGGTGGACTATATTAATGTTGATTCCAAAAGGCAATGAATGTATGTGTGTACATCAACCCGAACCAAGCATACCATACATATTCTTTGTATGTATGTGAATATTATTTTAGAATTTGTTGATGTTTTGCTTTCCATTTATTTTTAGACAATCTACGGGTGATGGTGACGACAAGAACAACAACTGCGACGATGACAACAACGAGGGGGTAGCATTAGCATCTGTTTGAAGATGGGCAAAAATGGTCGGTTTTGGAAAAGACGATTGCCTGGCAAACATATGTATGCATACCCATGCATATAGATCCCGATGCTCTTGGCGATGCCGATGGCGATGTTAATACCTCTATAGGTAGCGCATATGCATCTGAATATTCGCAGTGGGCGTGCAAAATGTCGTAATTTCCTGTAGAGTGCTAAAAATACGGTTATATGTTCTACGTGCAATAAAAGATAAAGATCTGTGCGTTAATTTTACTACATATAATTTTGTTGGTTTTTTTTTTTTTTTAATTCAAAAATGGATTCTATTTATTTTTAAGTTTGTATAATTTTGCATGCTTGATTCTCCTCAGGTTCTCCTTCGTCCTTAATGTGACACTTCCAATAAATATTAATATAAGTATAATACATTTCATTGCTGACTGACTGACTGACTAACTGATATATATAAATATGTATATCTGATTGATCTGGTTCATTGATTGGCAGGGCAGCAAGAGGTTTAACTTAAAATTAATCATCATTAATCTCTAGGCGCCTGGTAAGCGACGCCAATTTTTTTGTGTTGTGTGTTTGTTGTATTTGTGTTCATTTGTTGTTGTTGTTGTGGTTGTGTGTGGATTGTTGTTGTGCTTAGAAGCACTTACGGTGGACAATACCAGGGCCGGATTCATCGTATTCCTGCTTGGAGATCCACATCTGTTGGAAGGTGGACAACGAAGCCAGAATGGAACCACCGATCCAGACAGAGTATTTACGCTCTGGTGGAGCAATGATCTTGATCTTAATGGTGGATGGGGCCAGGGCAGTGATCTCCTTTTGCATACGATCAGCAATACCTGGATACATGGTGGTGCCACCAGACATGACAATGTTGGCATACAGATCCTTACGGATATCCACATCGCACTTCATGATGGAGTTGTAGACAGTCTCATGGATGCCGCACGATTCCATACCCAAGAAGGAAGGCTGGAACAGGGACTCGGGGCAACGGAAACGCTCGTTACCAATGGTGATCACTTGACCGTCGGGAAGTTCATAGGATTTCTCCAGAGATGTGGAGGCAGCAGCGGTGGCCATTTCCTGCTCAAAGTCCAGGGCAACGTAGCACAATTTTTCCTTGATGTCACGAACAATTTCACGCTCAGCTGTGGTGGTGAATGAGTAGCCACGCTCGGTAAGGATCTTCATCAGGTAATCAGTCAAATCGCGACCAGCTAAATCCAGACGGAGGATGGCATGAGGCAGGGCATAACCTTCATAGATGGGCACAGTGTGGGAGACACCATCACCGGAATCAAGAACGATACCAGTGGTACGACCGGAGGCATACAGGGACAACACAGCCTGGATGGCCACATACATGGCTGGAGCGTTGAAGGTCTCAAACATGATCTGGGTCATCTTCTCACGATTGGCCTTGGGGTTAAGTGGGGCCTCAGTCAGCAGGACAGGGTGCTCCTCGGGGGCGACACGCAATTCATTGTAGAAAGTGTGATGCCAGATCTTCTCCATATCATCCCAGTTGGTGATAATACCGTGCTCAATGGGATATTTCAGGGTGAGGATACCTCTCTTCGATTGGGCCTCATCGCCGACATAGGAGTCCTTTTGTCCCATACCGACCATCACACCCTGATGACGGGGACGACCCACAATTGAGGGGAAGACAGCGCGTGGGGCATCATCACCAGCAAATCCAGCCTTGCACATACCGGAGCCGTTGTCAACGACCAATGCGGCAACTTCATCATCACACATCTTGGCAGAGGTTTTTCACTAAAAACAATAAGATAATCACTACGGTTAGACTATTTCCGAGTTATGGAATGAAAGTCGTTTTAAATTGAATCTATTTTATGGATATTTTTTTTATTTATGCATTTATTGAAAATTTCTTGAATCCTTTACTAACCGTTTCCAAATTCAAAAGAAAAACTAGAAATCTAAAAGCAACACTTTCGCTGTAGAACTGCGAGTGGCCGCTGGATTGTGATGCGCTAATATTTATACCATTTGTAAGACCCACAGCCAAGCAGATTTTCCACACTCACACATGCTCAGAGATATAGGCACACACATCCTCTCTGACATATGCAGCACATGGATGCACATTTCGTTGAAGGGGAAATTTTTAAATATCTTTAAAAATAATTCCTCTTTTTCTTTCGTTTGGTTTCTTTTTTGTTGTTTGTATTATTCATAAATTCGGAGAGGCAGAAACAGCCGCCATCGACGGAGCAGTTGCTGAGCGCAGGGTAAACAAAAAAAAAATTGCTCACCCACAGATACAGATACAGACACAGATGATGCTGCCACACACACATACCATCGATCCTCCGTGGAGCATCGTAGTATAACGTAGGCGTTCTTCCTCTCACCCACTCTGTGTGTGCGTGTGTGTGTTTTGTCTAATTTTTAATCAACATTTGCACGTTTGCCCAATCCATACATGGTGGTTTGGATGGAAATCTCTCAGCAAAGAGCTCACTCGTAATTAGAAGGCAAAACAAAAGCAACAACAAGAATTCTCAAAACAAAACAAAAAAAAAAAAAGAACACAAATTTTTTTATACGTAAATTAAATATGTACCCAGTTTGTGTGCTATAATCTATTGGGTGTAGGTGTGGGTCGAGAGGTGGCATACACAACATATTTACATACAATTTAATATATGCAAGTCAAAAATTGTTAATAGAGCGCGCATTGCATTTATAGATTTGCATATTTCATATTAGATTCAGAGAAGAAAAAAAATGAGGTAAAAGCAAATATCACTTTAATTTCCCCTTAATTAATTTGACCATCAAAAATGTCATAAATAATATTTTTTATGAACATTCTCATTATAGTATTATACAATATATAATTTCTAAATTTTAATTGACTTATATGGTTTTCCCACAAAATTGTTTATTAATAATAAGTTTGTTGTTTACACAATTCTCTATAGCTACAAAATGTATCTTTGCATATCCGAGTCTATCTATCTATGTATGTATATATATGCTGAGTGGGCGGAAAAAACTGCGTGAAATACAAAAAAAAAAAAAATCGAAAAACCGTGCGCTCTCACGTTTTTGCATGGGAGATTCTTTGACGCTTACGCGCAGAAACAAAACGAGAATATGGAATTCTATTTTTGTCAGGAAATTGGTATCAGAATGTATACAGAATGTTATGTATATATATTTCTATTTAATAATTTAAAATACTCAGGTGAAACTACACAGCACACAGTTGATGACACT
The DNA here is from genome assembly GCA_035045865.1 of Drosophila austrosaltans. Lineage (NCBI taxonomy): Eukaryota > Metazoa > Arthropoda > Insecta > Diptera > Drosophilidae > Drosophila > Drosophila austrosaltans. The sequence goes on along the minus strand of JAWNOQ010000049.1, from coordinate 7,888,557 downwards.
TTAATACCCTTTAGACATCAGTATAAGTGCGATATTTATAAACAATAATGTGTAAATATTGTTTAATTTAAAAGAAATAGAATAATAAAATATTATATGTTGATAGTTCCTTCAACGACTAGACAAATTATAACTTAAAAATCTTTGTTTTTAACTTTTATCAATTTGTCTATCTATTTGCTATTCTATTATCAATTCTGATTTGTCTTTTGAATGAAAACTTTACAAGGGAAGTACAACAAACTAAAACTGATATCAACCGAAACTTGAAGTTTATATTTTTTATAGAATTAAAGTTACCCTCAAATACTTTTCATCGATAAGTGGCCAAGAATATTTATAGAGAATTAAATATAATGTAATGTATATGCAATAGAATAGAAAACTATTAGCTGCTTTGCTTTCTGAATCATCAGACATTTTTAAAACCAATTATAAATATGTAAAAATATTAAATAAAATCGGCATCTTCTTTCCCTTTTTAACTATTGCCAAATCTTTGCGAAAGAGCGCTATACATTGTTAAGTAGACAAAACGTAAAAATTTTCATTCAGTCAATAATATTTGTGGTCTACATATACTGTGGCTAGCAGCTGATTGAATTGTGTTGGCCAGCAGCAACAAAAACATGCCAATTTGATGATACTGCAACAAATGTGTTGTCTAAAAATATTATTTATAAAAATTTATGAAAATACAAACATATGTATAAATGTATGTATGTATGTACGTTTCCCTCTCTGTGCTTGTTTGTGTATCTGGCTGCCAGATCTACTGGCAGTAGAGTGGGCCACCACCTTTTAAGGATGCGCCAGAGACACACAAGCAAATGGTCTAGAGTCGACGACAGCTACAGCTTGATGCTGGTGCGGCGCACTTTTTCGGATTTTGACAAGCAGCCGCAACGGCAACGGCAACGCCGCAATGCATTCCACGGCATATTGCAATTTTGTATTTTTACACTGAATAATGAGCCAAGAAAAAATTAAAATATATAAACTAATATGCAAACATATATATATGTACACTTGTATATGTACATATGAATATATTTGAGAAAATTTGTGATACATTCAAGAGAAATACTTTGCCGTCAAACACTCCAGGATGAGGACGCCACTGGCTAAAATCAGGAGACCACTGGAAAAGATAAAGGCACCCTGAAACTGTGCCCATTTTAGAGCCTTGAAAGGATCTTCACGCACCCGGCCGATCTCTTCGTGTATCACACGCATCATATCCAAATCGCGAGCCCATTTCTGCATATGACCCGATTCAATAATATGCTGAATAACCGGATTAATCTGATGGAGCAGATGATACGTTTTGGGCAGCAACATGGTTACCAAATAGACATATAGGGACTCCCGCCGATCGAAGCAATAAAGATTATCCCGCTGAATTCGTGGATTATAAAAGGAATGCTGACGGGACACGGCTACGGCAATATGTTCATTATCGGCGGCATCATTAAGGCAATCTACAATGTTGTAACACATTTGGAACTTTTCCCGTATATACTTGAAAATCTAAAAAAAAAAATTATAGAAGACAAAGAGTAATCAATGATCATTCAGTTGGGCCCCATTACTAACCTCACCATCCTTGTTAAGATGGCGCACATTCTCCGAGCTGCCCATAATTATCATACGATGGCTATAGATCTCTTCCAGCGTCTGAATTTGATGCGAACTACTCGGTGTGGTCAGAGTGCTGATTAAGAAACTCTGATAAGTATTGCTGAAGAAAAAGCCCATGAGAAAGGACCCGGCAAATAGTTGTCGCATTATCATTGTCATTTTCTGACTCGGCATGGCCTGAGTCACAAGAATCCCCAGCATTCGTAGGCAAATGGCGGGATAGCTATTTAGATTTCGCAGATGTATGCCAGACACACGTTGAGCCATAAGAACGGCAAACGAACTGGACACTATAAAGAGCAGAAAAAGAAACCAGGAATCGGCTTTGAAGCTGGCCAGGAAATTGAAGAAGCCAAAATTCCCTTTAGCCTTGGACACACACCAAGTGAGATCATCCTGATGGTATGGTATGGTACTGGAGACAAACTGACTTATGCTTGGATCCTCATCAATGCCACCAACAATCATTTCGATTTCCCTGTTAGAAAAGTAAAATATGTTTTGAAATCTCCGTTTCATTTGTTAGTTGTTTAACTCACCCATCAATCAGCTGCTGGAATAGATGATAGACATTGGTATTCTCCACCTGGAGATCAATATTTACATGTAAACGCTCTGCTATAGTCTGCACCATTTGGTACTCAATGCCACTGAGTTGAGCCTTGCCATTGGATTCACCATCTTCGTCCAGGAACTGACTGTTTCCATCATCGGAATTTTCATAACCATCATAGCTATAAGTCTCATTACCAGTATCCTCATTTTCATCGATGCCATAGTAGTAATCTTGGGAGGGTAACTCATCGCTACGAAAAATATATGGCTCCCAGGGACGAAATGCAGCAGTTAGTGGACAACCGCTTAGATCTTTGGGGAACTTATCATCGAATTTGGCACGATAAAATTCTTCAATTGAGACCGTAGGTTGCTTAGTGCCAGATTCATTCAAACTCTGATCATCATACAAGTCGAAACTTCTGGCCAAGTCCATATCCACCTCCTCTGTACTATTATTTTCCAATTGATCTTCTTGCTCCTCCTCATAGTCTTCTTCTTTGTCCTCATCTTGATACTCGCAGGCATCTAATAGTTCGATTGCTATCACACGATTTCCACAATTGTTGTCGGGATGATAGGGAAATGCCGTCTTCCCATAGTAGAAACTATTTTCCTCACTTTGGCCAATCACATTGATATTGAAAATTTTACGATTCATAAATATCAGTAGGAGCTCTACCATAAGATCGGTCATCTCCTCATCGGTTTCCTCTACCGAGGCCAAATAGACGACAAATTGTGCCAATGGATTCCAATTTACCATGCCTTTCCAATGATCAAATATTTCATCAAAATCCTCATCTTCCAAGTTCTCCACCAATAGGAAATAGCATTGGGGTTTCTCATGCAGCACCCACTCACTATCAAGTTCATCCTCAGATCGCGGATTAGTGATCAATGTGGTCCAGGGATAATCTTCAAAAAGGATCATGCCGCGTAGCAAGTTCTCTTGTACATTTCTCATCTGTTTATTGATATTTATGCATAGCACAGAGCCGGAAAGTGTTTCACCCGTATTAAAATATTTACGCAAAAGAGCCAAAATGCATGCCGCCTGGGCCCCATCCTCACTGGGCACACTTATGAGATTTATACCAAAGCCAGCTTGGCCCGAGGCCGGCAAGACCAGATGTTGGAACACCAAGGCCATACAAAGGGTAATTGGACAGCCGAAAAACATTTCTAACTCAAGTGCGGACGGGCGAGAGTCAACTGATGATGATAGAAACCACGCCCACGCACAAGTACAACAATATGTGCCAGACATCAAAGTGTGTATATATCTCAAGGGAACTGAAACCCTATGGGTCCGCCAGTTATTATATACCAATTATGCTAGTTTTCAATCTTTGATTTGCCCCCCCCCCCCCCCCCCATGACAATTGCCTGTCATGCATGAAATATTTGGGCCTTGTTTACTCTGGGTCGGTGGCTTGCCGGTTTAAGAGTATAAACTTCGACGCTACATTTCAATTGTGTCAACTTTTATCTACAATCTGATAAATATTAATACCCTATAACTGCAGCATAACAAACTGGTTGAACCTCTAATTGGAAAGTTCATATGAATGTAGTGTGTGATATTGAAAAGAGTATTCCAAAGTCGCCACTTAACTTAAATGTAGAAAATTTTGTAATCTTTTTTTTTATTTTTGCTGCTTGACATTAAAGCCACGTTAAATGCAACACAGCAAAACGAAGCAACGGGAACAACAAGGTCTGACATTTTCAAATGATCAAAATAAATAACATGGAGACAAGAAATTAAAAAAAAAACCAAATAAATAAAAATAATTGATATAAATAGACAAAATTGCGTGTGTCAAAATAAAGAGGAAAACCAAAAATTACATTTATGAAAAATCGTAAATTGGAAATTCAGGTCTACTTACAATTCGTTTGATATTGCATAACTTGTACACATTAATCTATATATACCTAATAATAACGATAGTTTAATGGTAAATCCAATCGCCAGTAACATCAATAAACCGTGAATACTTATTTTTAATTAATACTGTGTACCAATTGATGGAGTTTGATTGTCTTGTCATAAAAATTCTTCAAGTGAATGCAACAAAGTTGACAAAAGTTTATTCATCATTTCGTTTAATCAAATCTTATGGGCGTTTTTTTTTATGGTTTTCCAAAAACATTCAACACATAAACCATTTGATTAATTGCTTAGTTGTTGCAAGCAAATAAACTATATGAAAAGTTTTGTAATGTCAACTCAGAGTGGATAAAAGTGCAGTATTCAGTTTTCAATTTTGATCATGAACTACAAATTATGTTAAACAAATGCAGCAAATATTGAGAACAGTGTTAACTCTTTCATTCAGTGTCAAATCGTATAAAAATATTATATACAAAATTCGGACAGTTGTTTTGGTTTTTGCATACTTATTAATAAAATATACAAAAATCACTTGTTAAGTAGGTATGATAATTTGATTTTAATTCATTCAAACTGGATATTTCGTGAACTTTTACTTTTTATCAAATATTTAAAGCATATTTCTTCCGTACTTTGAAATCAAATGTGGGTTGATTATAATTTACAAATTCCACAAATTCAAAGTATAGTAAAACTTATTAAGTGTTAAACAAAGAAGTTAATTTAACTTTTTGATTGTTTTTAGAGCTTCTACTTAGCCTAGAGTTCGATTCATTTGCTTCTTAAAATATGGTAAATATTTTAGCAACAATCTTTTTTCTATTATAGTTAGTATAACAACTAGTTAAATCAATTATTAAAGCATTAAACGTTTTATAGATCAACTTTTTTGAGAAACTCAGTAAAAAGTAAGCAAAGATAATAAAAACATAAAAATTGAATTGATTTATAGACTTGAATAAATTTGATCTTGTTGATTTGAGTTTATTGACTTTTGATTTTCAGTAATAAAATAGCTGCAAACAAGTAGAACAAAGGTTTTTAAAAATTTTATTATAAAGAAATTTCAGAATATGATAAAATAAGAATAAGTTTTTACTTAAAAATTTTGAGACTTCTAGAACTAAAAAGTATCTAGAGACTAGGTTAAAGAGGTATTAAATTTGGTTCTGCACCTTTTTTGGTTTGCGTAATCCAATAGTTTGGTTAATTTATTAGGCAAGTGTATTTACTATGCTCATTTTTAGCTTAAGCTTTTTATTGGCTAAACCAACTTGCATGTCTAGTGCACTTAAATCCGTTTCATGGCACTTCAAGTGTGGCCAAAAGCGTAAGCGTCCAAGTCCGAGTTAGAGTTAGAGACATAGACATGAGGCTGACCTTCGTCAAAAGAATAGAAATGCCACGGACTATACATATACATACATATATACATTTGCATTGGTTAATTGATTTATTGCGGCAATGGTAATTATTATTCTGTGTCTGCAGAGCTGCAATAAACGAGAGTATTTTAGAGGATATTGATAAATAGGAAGGCGCAAATGCCTTTCCAGTTTAGATTGAAAGTACCACTAGAAAAATGAACCACAATTGTTTGGGGCATTGTTAAAACCGGATTGCCGGTGGTGCCACACCTACTGCGGAGGTGGAGCCTTCAAGCCACATAAATTTAATTGGTTTAATGGCTCACTTTTTATGGGAACACACAAAATCAAAAACCGAAAAAACAACACTTAACAAAAAAACATATTATGTGGTCTTTAGGCAGGGCCCCACCGCCCATTCCCGATCGATATATGTGTTAGTTAATTGATATCTGGGAGGCCATATCTAACATTAAGAAGAACAAAACCAAAACTCATAAGAAAAACAAAAACAAAAAACCAACATAAATACGCTAAAAAAAAATACTTGAAATGTTTGCCGAATTCAAAAACCTTGTCAACACTTGGTAGCTGTTAATGAAACTGTCAACGGGCCAATCAAGCCAAAAGAAAAATCCAAAAAGCACAAAGAAATACCGCAAATGGGTGGCCACACAGTCTCCCAGTTAGTTAGTTATTTGATTGGTTTAATTAATGGCGAATTTTGTATTTTCGGAATGTACAAATGAAGCAATTCCATAATGATGACGAGATGGCTAGATGACATATCATTAGGAGAATGATAATTGAGTAAATATGGAGTAACTTTAGTTTCCATACCTTTCTCTGTTTAGTTGTAAGTCCAGGAATAACAAGATATCTCATTAATAGTGTATATCGTTTACACTTAGTTTAATATTAAAGTAAGACTTGTTACCTTACCTTCTACTTATTTGGCAAAGATTTCCAACCTTTTGGTTAAAGAAATATACACTCTATGTAAGGGTATGCACACTATGTAATAGTTGCATATTAAAAGTTTATTTCGTAATTCGACAACGACGTTTGACCGGCCCTCCGATCACCGGTTAGATACCCGGTACTGAGACGTTGCGGCTATTAATCTTCAAGTGTGTGGAGTCTCTTTGGGTCTATAAATTGGTTACTTTCGAAATGGCCAAATGGCTAATGAGCAACTGCAGGGCGTTGTTGTGAAAGGAAAAACTGAAAGCCCTGCGGTCACACCGACACCACCTACACATGTGAGCCCAGTTCCAATTTCACAATGGTCAAGTGCAGACAGCATGCGACAATATATATATCTGGTCTATAACATATGTTGGTATGCGATTACATACGGTTATATCATTGAAAAGAGCACATGGACAATGGACAGACAGCCTTGAACCGAACCGAACCGAACTGAACTGGGTTGAGTGAGCGCTGAACAGGAGGGCGTTCTTTAAAGTGGTAGATCAGTGCTTAGATCGCAACTTGGCATTAAGTTAAACGCCCGCCAAAAAAATTATAAACTACAATTAAAAACAAAAAGACAACAACAACAAATAACAAAAGTGAATGTGCAGCTCCATTTGGATTTACATTTCCGAAATTTATGGGACCAGGCAATTAGAGCAAATTATCAGATGATGATGCCGTTGCTGTCTGTTAGGTATTTGTATTGGTTTTACTTTTGATTTATATGAGAGTCAATGGAATACTCTTCTATACCTTAGTCACGTCCCGGCCTCCCCTCCTCTCTCACACGTGTCACCAGTGCCAAATATACAATTGAACAGTGGCTTGTGGCTTGACAACTTGGCTAATTCTGGCGGTAAACCAGTTTACTATGTTGTGTCTGTTGCAGTAGTCACCTTTTTTGCATAACCCCTTTTCACGTTTTTTGGGTTAACATTTTGAATCGAGCAATTTTTTGGAGAACATTTTAAAAGTTTGAATTAAATGTGAATTCCGCGAGTTTTGCTTTTTGTGTTTACTTTCTATTATTTTTTTTTTTTTTTGGTCATGTTATTTTTATTTCTTTTTTTTTTTCGTTACAATTTTTTTACTTCTCTTTATGGGTTGAATTTTTCGTCAAACAAGTTGTTAGATCTACAAATCTATGGAGTGTCCATGCTGGGCTTTCACTTACTCTCCTTGCCTGGGCCAGTTAAACTTTATGTGTCCAATACCATGTTATGAAATGCAAATCCAGTTCAGTTGGCCAACTCTGTGCACCTGTCGTGCACAACGCCATAAGTGGAGATAAGGAAAGGTTGTGGGAATTCACTAAAAACCATCTATCAGACATTATTTTGAATCGTCATAGTTGACATATTGAAAGTGGATCACTTAAATTTCATTACACATACCATAAATTTATATTGGTAAATATTAAAATAAATGTTCCGAAAACTTTGATTAATTTAAACTTAAATTTAAGCCAAGTCGATCAGTTAATATACTCTTCCTTTGTATTTTAGATACCTTTTGCAAATATTTATTTGGTCAATTTGTTTCAGAATAAATATTTTACAAAAACCGTAAATAAGTAATTAAAACGCCTTCACAATTTTTAAAGGTAAATATCATTCGCATTTAGAACTGGAATTTTTTATTGAAAAATATTGTTAAATATATTTATACAAATTCCAGAGTATTTTAATTCCAGCGGGAGAGAGAGCAATGGACCTTTCACATTAAATGTGTTTATCGAGAAATATGTATTAGCAAGCAGATAAACAATGATTATCCCAATGTGCCAACGTGATTTTGATATTGAACTTGTAAATGCAAATTACCGCCCCATGCACACACCCCCACATAAATCAGCACTCGCACACACATGGGCCAGTAAACAAATTACTTGCCGTAAATAACAGTAACTAGGTATTAAACCAAATGTGCGGAAGACGTGCCGCCAGCTGTCAAAGTAAAAGCCACACAGATTTTTCACGCTGTCCACCAGAGCGTATGAGTAATATGGCCATTAATATAAGAGTATCAAATTGATAGCTCGGGAATTGATTTCCATAGAGTTAAAGTGTTAAAAGCAAAATAAAAAATACACAACTCTTATAAAATTCGCTGCGCCTGCAAAACAAGGCGCAGTCGCAAAACGGCAACCGCAACGCTTGGACGTGTCGCGTAGAAACTCACCAAAAAAATTTAAAACCAAAACCGAAACCGAAAAACTAACTTAAAGCGCATAATCACAACTTGATACAGCAAGTAAGCTAATGCCAACAATGTATAACTTAAACAACAACATCAAAACCAAACAAAATAAATTCAAAATCAAACCGCCAGCAAGCAAATTGGCTTACTCTTGTCTGGCCCCGCCTGCATTTGCAGGAGAAAACAAAAGACTTAAGCAACGAACGTGAATGTGCATACATACGCTGGTGCGCTAGTGCTGCGGTTTTAACGGTTAAAGTGCAAATTGCTACATATTTTTTTTCAATGTATGCAATTTCCCATATTCAGTTTACTGACCAATGCCACTCTCACCATATGGATTCTCATATCGATTGGCAAATGTGCGAATTTAAACGCCAAGGGTAGACCGCAAATGCTCGATCAAGCAAAAACGCAAAATGCATTGTGCAAATTATAAGACAACATATTTGTGTGTGTGAGTGTGCAGTGTATGTGCCCAAATGTAGAACAAATTGTGTTAATTAAGTTTTGTTAGCAACGCATGTCTCATTATTATTTCTTGTTTTGTTTTGTTTTATTTTTGGTAACAATTAAAATCGATGACTGCCAATGTGCAACTAACTAACTAACTAACTAACGGAAAGCCAATGATTTATCTATTCGTTTAGAAAAACAACAACGGAAGCACAAAAGATTTCAAAGGGGGGCAACAAAAGGAAAAATTCTTGAAAAAGTGAAAACCAAAATAAAATGTGTTCAATTGATTGTAACTTTCTTTTAAAGGGAAAAGAGAGATCCTAACCCCTTTGTCCCTTTCCATGACTATAAGGAAACGCGACCTTTTGCAATTTGACAGAATTTTTTCCTTTTTGCTTTTTTTGTTATCGAATTTGCAACCAGGTGCTAATTTATATGAAGATCACAAACTAGTTGCTTTACTTGAGCGGCAATTAAACCTTACGGCATCTGTTGCCTGGTTTATTGTGAAACTCGTGTGAGAGCGATAGAGATGCAGATAAGGCCACAAGACAGCAGTTGGCCGCATAGTTGAACTCATTTTGATACTGTTTTTTTTGCCATACAAGCACCTTAATTGGCCCATGCCGCTAGGGAACTAGAAACAAGAAAACAAAGAAAACCAACAAAAAAAAAGTATTTAGTTTGTCTAGCCAAACATCTACATTAGTTTCTCACTTAAATACCTACAAAATAAGTATGTATGTATGTGTGTGTGTGTACGTGAGTATTGCATTTATGGATTAATTTCTTATTTAGTTGACTTTAGTCGCGTGTCGAAGGGCATTAACAATTTCTTGTTTATAGCTTGCTCAATATCCAAACGAACAAAAAGAAAACTTTAGAGACAAATTAAAAAAAAAAATTGTTTTCTTTCGCTTACCATGGCCATTAATCTCAGCCAACAGTAAAACGATAAAGAAATTAAATATAGTTTAACAAGCAAAAGCTAAGCCAAAGTCAGATTGTCATATTGTTCATTGTAAACGCTTTTCGGCATTTTGTCTTTCTTTTTTATAAAAAAAAAAAGACACTCTGTTCCGCCAGTGCCGCTGTCATCAAAAGTGGCAAAGTTGTCGTATATTATATGAATAATGAGATATATACATATATATGTATGTATGTATACCGATCATAAACAGTGCGTTTGCTTGGGAAATTGTTCAAGTTCCGCCTCGCATTGCATGGATAAATTATGTAAAATGTTTTAGTTAAAGAAAATAAATCTCTTTCATGCGTGTGGCAGGCATTCATTCCATATCAGCCTTGACATTAGACACCGTTTTTTTTTTTTTATGTAATTCATCAACATTTCAGTTTAACTGCCATGAAGCGAATTCAATTAATTCGCCGATGCATATCGTTGGCTTTTGGTGATGAATGTTGGCACGCGTGCCATTTTTCTAAGGAAAGTGGTTCGCCAGCATTTTGTTGTGGAAAAACTAGTTAGCCGATTTACTGGGCGTTTTAATCATATACAATTTGATTCCACAAAAAGATTGCCAAATCCTTAAATTAGACCATTTATCATGTTCAAACCCAAGTAAATCAGATTGTCAGTTTCAATGGGAAACAATTGCCATGGTTGCCAATTGAAACGCATGTGAGTTTCTTTTCAAAATTTAAGCCTAGAGAGCATGACTAACTTCCAACACTCCCGGCAACCGGTACATATGTATATACATATGTGTATCAAAGAGCGTGTGAAATCAAGTTAGCCATGTCATGAGCATGTTACAGATACCCAAGTCCAATATACCAAATGCCCCCAGATGCTGTTGTCAATTGGTGTGCACATGCTGACGGCAGCAACAAACACGATTTAAATACAATGGCAGACATGATCTATAATCTGCATATCCATAACCATACACAAACCCACACCCGGTACCGGCACTAGTATTAGCACCGGAATTGGCACATTAATCTATATAGAAAGGGCGACAATCTAACATAGCTACGGTTACATCCAATATACATTAATTAACTTTTTTACTAAAACCATTTATATTTTATGAGAATAACTTGGGGTCTATTGTATTCATATTACATCTGCATATTGCTTTCAATTCAATGGATTTTTAATTGTTTTAGTTGATTTCTAAATTATCAATTCAATATCACGACATCAAGTCATTTGATGGTATTTTTTCTTTGCAACTTATTCATGGGAAATTTTCAAATAAAATATCTGCTTCGTACCCTGGCAAGTTAATTATAAAATAATTTGGGTAAACCATTTTTTGATATTTTAATGCTTTTTCCAGGTAAAATCTTTTATCATCTTAAGCTTAAATTTTAAGCTAAAAAATATATCCCAAACATATCTTATATGGCTTTGTTATAATATTGATTCCATAAATAGTCAATATAATTATATAAAGCAAATCAACGTTACCCTCGAGTATTTTTTAACATAATCATAAACTTTTAAGACTAACTGTATAGGCTAAAGTTAAAACAGGCGGCAAGTTCTAAAAGTATATAAATTAACTTCAGCTGACTGAATACAACTTCCCTTGTTGAAACAAAAAAAATTGTTTGGCAATCAAATAAATTAATTCAATTAAAATCAATTTAATTATAAAAATATTTCCGATCACAGAAGGCTTTGCACTTATTGTTATTAAGTGAATGGAAGTAACCGAGTAGTCATTTTGATTTGATAAAATAAGAAAAAACATTTTCTTTTTGTTATAGAAGTTTACAAAATTATTTTTTAAAATGGTCCCATTTTCTGTGAAAGCGAAAAACATTGTGAAGATTCCACCTTTGATAGCTCCAATGTCATATATCAATTTTTTGCGTTATTTTAAGCGCAAGAATCCTACATTTGGATTGCGCCGTCTGCTCCAGGAGGCATTTCCCTATTGGGATGCACTTACCGTGCGCCAGAAGCATCTCGTTAATCGGGAGGTAACATCGAACTATATATCTGTATACGGCTTGTTCTTCAACTTTTCTTATCCAGCACATATTATTGCGTCTGTCCCGTTCTGTGCATAGCCAGAAGAAGCGTTTAGTCGTCTATAGGAAGCCACGTAAATAGATGCAAATATTCCCAAGTCTCACTCTCTCTTAAAAATTGTTAGTGGTCGTCTAAATTTAAAGCAGTTTTATTTCTTTATGTAAGCATAATTAAAATTAATATTTGCCGGCTCTCATTCCTTAAAATTTCCCCATTTCTCCAGAGTTATGATGCGGCAACCGGTTTAACCTTACATTGGCAACTTCTAAGGGCGTTTTCTGTGTTCTATCAATAAAAATATTAGCAAAGCATTTGAATAAACTGTGTTTAAGTAATACCAATTATTAAAAAATGATGATTAAGCCAAGTACAAACAATTGTAATTTATTCACTGAAGGTTTGAATATGAAAACAGTTGCAAATGAACTTCCCATTTGTTTAGAGTATAAATAAGCGGCACTTAATAGTTCTCTAATCACTTCTAAAAGTAATTTCGGCTCGATTATTTTCAGCTTACAACTTTTGCCATGCTGCGCATCCTTGCCATAGCTGCATTTGTAGCTGCTCTTGCCTGGTCGGGCAATTCAGCTCTCACACCATCTGGTTTACAGGTGGCCAAGAAATGGAAACTCTTGAGATATAATTTCCAGCCGCAGGCGCCAATCACGGATCCAAATTTTTATACACCAGAGAATGTGTTGATCACAGGAATTGCTGTTGCAAATGATCGCATATTTATAGCCACTCCAAAGTTATTTACGGGAGTACCCTCATCAGTGAGCTGGGTCTCTAAGGCACAATTTGGAGATTCACCCATTTTGCAGGCATATCCCGACTGGTCCTTTTCGAATACTGCACGAACTAATTTCAATTGTAGTGATCTTATTTTGACATCGGTTTATCGCCTGCGCATTGATTCCTGCAATCGTCTATGGCTGCTGGATGCTGGAATATCGCGTTCATTGGAGGATTATGAAATCACTTGCCCACCCAAAATACTGGTTGTGGATTTGAATACAGATCGGGTTGTCCGGCGCATTGACTTTCCTGCCGAGGTGTTGCGTGGAGAGTCACTCTTCACGAACATGGTGGTGGATGAGACGACGGCCAAGACCTGTGATGATGTCTTTGTCTATATAACGGACACTGTGGAGCCTGGTATTATAGTCTATGACAGTGGCAAGGATGTTACCTGGCGTGTGTCCCATCCGGCGATGTACCCCGATCCAGATTTTGCCCAATCCGAAATCCTTAACGATCGCTTTGTCTTAATGGATGGTGTAGTTGGCCTGGCTTTTGATGAACGCACTGGTGTGGTCTACTTCCAACCTTTGGCCACCGATCGGTGAGATTAGAGAAAGAAACAACATCTATTAAATTGTATTATTAACTTAATTTTGCTTTATTTTTAGTGTGTTTTCGGTGCATAAAAATATTTTGAGAGCGGGTCCGCTGCCCAATAGCCAAATGTTGGATGTTAAACTGGTGGGCAAGAAGTCGTCTCAAGGTATTGGCCTTGCTGTGTCCCCCTTCGACAGCAGTCTTATATTCAGTCCATTGAGCGAGACGGCCATTGCCTCTTGGAACCCCTCGACCAATCAACAATCGGTTCTGGCCTATGATCGGGATCAGTTGCAGTTTATTGCGGACATTACCACAACACGTTCAGAGCCTGGAGTGATTTATGCCATTGCCTCAAAGTTCCATCGCTTCTTCTTGAAGAATCTCAATCCGAATGAGTTCAACAATCGCATTGTTCGCTTGGAATTGCCTCAAACACAGTCTAGCAACTCTTTGCTGGGTCACCACCTTGGACTGCCCACCGCTCCCACACACAATAGCCTGCTGCACTATGGCATCTACAACACCCAGTCACAGACGTCTACAAATGCCTTGCAAAGCTACTTCACCAGTCCAGCTCTTAGTACACCCTTCACCACCAAATCTCCATTCAAGTTCGAGACCACTGGCATTGTCAACTATGGGGCTCGCAATCCATTCACAGCCCTTAATCAGGGTGAAGCATTTCCACCCAGTAAAGCAACCAGAGACAATTACCAGCGCTCCTATCTGGACACTCTGGTGGGTCCCAGTATTTCATCCACGTCCCGGGTGGTTCAACCGACTCCATATACCACCCGTAATAGTGGTTACTACTATCAGCGGGGCAAACGTGACCTGATTACTAATAATGAGGAGGAGAAAGAGGAGGAACATTAAGCAATTCTCCATTATTTGAAATGTTCATTGTAAATGCTGCTGTAAATACCTTTTTACATATTGTATTAATTAAACTAATTAAATTAATAATTTTTACTATTTTTTATTAATTATTTGGGTACCTAAATTAGTTTAGGATCTGGGCTTTAGAACTGTTAAAAATTATGAGTAATTCTTTTTGTTATTTGTCATATCCTCCTAAAGTGGAGGCATCTCTCGTTGTTTACTCCTTAATTTATTTATCAAAATAATATTTAATTTATAATTTTACAAACTTCTTTGAATTCCATTGATGGGCGGCTACATTCTTTAATGAACTGGTTATTCTAAAAATATGTGTCATAAATTGGTAAAAGATATTCGGTTAGTCAAGTAACAGGCCAAATTAGCATTATTAGCAGCGATCAGAGGCGTTTGTTTATTAATTAAGTAGGTAAATTCAACATTAGACAACATTTTAAAAGTATCATATCACTGAATGAAAAAGCAAATACAAGTAAATAAACATGAATACCCTACCATCAAGCTTCATCGGTTAACAAACCTAATATAGAATGGATAAGTATCTGATTCGACATATATTTAAGAAATATCCACAATTCTCACATTGATAGACTCACCTGTTCTCAATTGCTTCACATATGCCTTCTCTTATGTGTTGCCAACAGTTGGTTAAATCCAAAATACCCTCTGAAAGTGTATAATAAAAGTAAAAATAAAGTACAACACATAAGAACCAGTTGCTATTTAAACTTAATTTATGAATGCTTCATAATGAAATTAATCTGATGTTGTTTTCGCAAGCTTTTAAAAGGATTTGCTGTGATGCTGCTCAACTCAGTGCAGTTCAGTAAGTCCAGGAGAAACGACGTTCTACAGATATGTATTATATTTTGTTAATTACCTTGGCCAGTGCCATTCCATGTGCCACGCCAGTTAGGCAATTGGATAAAGTATTTGAATGGCAAAATCTAGAATTTGGCTTTTCAAGTGAAACTGAATGGAATGTTGCTATTGAAAAAGGTTTTTACAATCCGGATACACCCATACCTTACGACATTGATGTATATTATCCACGTAAGAATAGCCCTAATGGACCTTTTTTTTTTTTTTAATTGTAAAAATACTTATCTTTAGCTGCTGGTGGTCCTCCCAAACACTTTATTACAACTCCCCGTGATGAGGAAGGTGTCCCCTATTCCTTGTCGTATGTTACCCAAGTTAAGAAAAAGAATGGAAGCGAACTGCAACCGTATCCCAATTATGATTGGCACAAATCTCATGGCTCTGATTGTGATGGACTTATTTCAGCATTTCGTATACACATCGATCCCTGTGGCCGCATGTGGATTGTGGACACCGGATTTATAGAATGCAAACAGATGTGTCCTCCTCAAGTGGTGGCCATTGATTTGGCTACCAATCAGCTAGTCCATCGTTTTCGTATCCCCGTCAGTCTGACTAAGGTCAATGTCAGTAGTTTTGTTACGGTGCTGGCTGATGTTGCGGATCCACCACCACATGGCAGCTGCAAGCAGACTTTTGTCTATCTCTGTGACATCTTGGGATTCGGCATAGTCGTATACGATGTACAGAAGAATGCATCCTGGCGCATAGAGAACAAATACACACGTCCAAATTCAAAATTTAAAAAATTCACCATTGCGGGTGAGAGTTTTGAACTATTTGATGGTCCAATTGGGTTGACTGTGACACCACCAGGATTAGGTTTGCAGCGACAACTAATATTTCATGCCCTATCCAATGACCAAGAAGTGGCCGTACCTTTGGATTTTGTCAATAACCCTTCCAATTGGAAGCATCCGATAAGTGCAACAAATCAACAGAAATTCAAAGTACTGGGCAAACGCGGTGTACAATGTGTGGCATCGGCAATTAGCAAAGAAGGTTTCTGGTTCTGTGGTTACCTGCATCCCATGGCCATATATGGCTGGAATACAAGTACACCCTTTGCGGCTTCCAATGTAAAACCTCTTGTGGCAAACAACGAAACGTTGCAGTTTGTCAGTGGCATGAAGATTGTACAACGACCCAGTGATGGCCGTGAAGAGTTGTGGGTGCTGTCCAATCGATTGCAAAAATCATTTGGCAAACGCAACTATAATGAGATTAACTATAGAGTGCAAAAATGTGATATAGATTATTTAATCAAAATCACATAACTTTCACTTTCATATTCATTCAATATGTGAACTTGGTATTCATCACCCACAGTTGTAGAATTGCACCATCATCATCATCATCATCATCATCACCTGATTAGGCTATTGATAAATCATTTATTATGTAGGTATATGCAAATTGAATTCAACCATGAATTTACCCATTTGATCTACTTTATTGAATTTTAAAATATACATCTATTTGAATTTCCGACATAATATATCCATATTTGGATCAAACCACAATCTCGGAAGTCATATTTAAATTAATCTATGTAAATTAATTAAGCAAAGATTCTGACAAATTCATTTCTGCAACACTTAATTCTGACATTAATGAGGCGTAAAAAAAAGGCTGGCCAACAACAAGTTTTAACTGTTCATTTTTCAGGCCAACTCTTGAATCCATTGGCTGGCTTTTTGTGGTTTTTGCCTCTCTGTCTCTGTGGCTCGCGTCAAAGTTGTTTTTATTTTATTGCATATAAAACATAATTTGCATGTTCAAATCAAAGCAAACATGCCTAATAGTGGAATTATGATAATTGTTTAAGACGATTGATAGTGGGTGTGATTTAAGCTGAAATGAAATCATTAATCTTTATATCGAATGGGTGGCTATTTAAAAAGAATGAAATAAAGATAATACTGAGGAAGATTCAAACATTCGATTGATGAAACGGTAAACGTTTCGGTTAATGATTTTAACATTTAACCAATAGGTTTTTTGCTCTCGATGAACAATGAATTTCAATTATTGGCAAACAAAAATTAATTAGTGAACAAATCACAAAACAAACAGCCAAAAAAATAACACAATCAATAGACTAAAGATGATAACTAAAGCTAAAATAAAAATTCAGGTATAAAACCAGTTGGTATCGAAATCAAATTTTAACGATTATGGTCGACAATATATGGAAGCATTTCAGTCAGATTAGTATAATCTGAAGACTCAATGTGTAAGGACTGTTTTATATTCGATACAAGAAACATGTAAGTAACTTGAACTTAACCAAATCAGGTCCTATGCTCATCGTACATATATAACCTGTTTTTTCCAGGTATGCCCTCATTCTGTTTATATTGTTTGCTTTTTTGAGTTTGTCTCTGGCCCAACAGCGAGCATATTATTACCAACGACCTGAAAGAAGTCATCGTTCATCTCATAAGGAACTGGAAAGAATTTATGAATGGAAAAATCTAGTATTTGCCTTTCCCAGTGAAACAGAGCGGGCAAGTGCCCTTAAAAGTGGAAGATATAATCCCGAGAGTCCCATACCCATAGACATTGATGTGTACTATCCGTGTAAGTAATTGATATTGAAGATGGGGAATCATTATGTAGCAGTTTAATCATTTCCAGCTAATGGCGGTCCTGCACGGCACTTTGTCACTGCTCCCCGTTTCGGTCAAGGTGTACCCTATTCCCTGGCCTATGTGACTGCAGAGCAGCATGAGAATGGGAGTGTTCTTCAGCCCTATCCTAGCTATGATTGGCATAGTTCTCATGGCGCCGACTGCAATGGTTTGACTTCTGTTTATCGTGTTCACATTGATTCCTGTGGCCAAATGTGGATATTGGATAGCGGAGAGATACAATTCGTACAGTATTGTGCTCCGCAAGTGATTGTTATCGATTTGGCTACAAATCAGCTAATACATCGCTACCGTCTCCCAGAGAATGTGTACAAGGCAAAGGTCAGTCGATTTGT
Organism: Drosophila austrosaltans; assembly: GCA_035045865.1. Classification (NCBI taxonomy): domain Eukaryota; kingdom Metazoa; phylum Arthropoda; class Insecta; order Diptera; family Drosophilidae; genus Drosophila; species Drosophila austrosaltans. Next base: position 7,870,336 of record JAWNOQ010000049.1, on the reverse strand, counting down.
AACTATCCTAGCGGATATACAAGATCCATGGCCTCAGGGCAAATGTAGGAGTGCTTTTGTTTACCTCTGTGATCCGACTGGTATGGGCATTGTTGTCTACGATGTCGTAGGCAATACATCGTGGCGTGTGGAAAATAAGTTCACCTATCCGAATCCAAATTTCGGCACATTTACCATTCTGGGCGAGAGTTTTGAGCTGCTGGATGGAGCTTTTGCTGTAGCTGTGACCCCAAGGGAATTGGGCGTTCGTCGACATTTGTTCTTCCATGCTCTGGCCAATGAATTGGAGATAGCTATACCATTAGATGTCATCAATAACGCCACCAACTGGAAGAGTGGCATCAGTTCGTCGCTTAAGGAGTTTACTGTCCTGGGACGACGAGGTGTGCAATGTGCAGCCATGGCAATTAGTCGACAAGGCATTTGGTTCTGTGGTTTCTTGGAACCAATTGGCATTTACGGCTGGAACATACGCACACCCTATGCAAGTCCAAATGTTCAACTGTTGGCCCATAATCCAGAAACACTGCAATTCATCAGTGGCATGAAAATCATTCGGCGACCCAATGATGGGAGGGAGGAACTTTGGGTATTATCGAATCGACTGCAGAAGGCATTTACCGGTGCCCTCAACTACAGTGAGATCAATTATCGTGTACAGCGCTGCGATGTGGATGACATGCTGCTGGGTCGGGGTTGTGTTGGTTCTTCTTAGACTATGTAAATAATCTTTAAGCGGTCATAAAAGGTGTCTATAAATCTTAAAATCCCTTTACCTGTGAACGCATATAGCAACGGCGAAGGCAAAGGGAACCTTTGTTTGTTTGTGTCTGGTCAATGTCAATTAGGGTTTGTTGGCTCACAGCTTTGCCGTGTCGAAATCTACCTGCTGCGTGCTGCGTGTCAGTCTTAACGCATCGTCCGAACGGTTTGGATGAAGATTATCTGCATCTCTGAGCATTAGCATTCCAATGGCAAGAATCCAAGTTATCTGCTTTCTGATATCGATATCGTTAGCTGTCCAGGGCCAGCAATTGCAAATAAAACAGCTACGAACTCTGCACAAATGGACAAATCTAGGCAATTTTCTACCAGTAGATGTGGACATTGAGTACGGGGATGAGGGCAGACATCGCACTTTCCTCACAATTCCACGCTTGAACGCCGGCACTCCCTTTACACTGGCCACAGTTGCGGCCAGTGATAATGAAGTGGTTGAGAATCCTCGATTGGTGGCCTATCCAAATATGTCTTGGCATTTGCCACCAAATAATTGTTCTGGCATCATCTCCGCGATGCGTACCTACGTAAGTGCCTCGAAGTGTAGCCATAAATAAGTGAATGAGTATTTTGTTCTTCTTAGATTGATGAATGCTGGCGCCTATGGGTAGTGGATTCCGGTCAAGTTAACTCCCTCCAGCTATGTCCGCCACAAATTCTCACCTTTGACTTGATCAAAGATGAGCTAGTCCAGCGTCATGTCTTACCTCCACACAATTATATACCCGGAATTTCCATATTTACCAGCCTAACAGTGGATCTGAGCGATGCTCAATGTCTGGGTGGTCGGGCATATATAGCCGATGCCTGGGGATATGGTCTAATCGTATACGATTCACTGACCGGTAAATCCTGGCGTATTGAAGACAAATCGATGCAGCCGTCAGCACTAGAAGCTCTGCCACGTCAGGCTGGCATATTTTCCGTAAGCCTGAGTCCTAGTGAACAAAAAGGTAAGCGTGACAAATTATTAAAATAAAATATCAATGACTTAAGCAAATATCTTACAGATCGATTTCTATACTTCCACACTTTGAATGGATTCAAGGAGCTAGCAATTCCACTTTCTCAGATAAACAATGCCAGCTTTTGGACAGTGTCCAATTCAAGCATGAAACTGGACATTCGCATACTCGGTTCCCGTGGCACTCAATGCGAATCGGAGGTAATGGACAGTGAAGGCAATCTCTATTGTAGTCTTATTAGTCTAGGATCTCTGATTAGCTGGCAGGAGGACTCCCAATATACTGCAGATGATCTACGCGTTGTGGCTTACAACCCACATCAACTTAAATTTATCACTGGCCTTAAAATCAATCGTAATTCCCATGGAGAAAATGAACTTTGGGCCTTGAGCAGTGAGCCAAAACTTTTCGTGGGTGGCATTGTGCAGGAAAATGATATTAAATTTCAAATTGTTGGATGTCGGACAGCTGACCTGTTGGCCAACACACCCTGTACAGTAGGTGCAGCCATAAAAGATCAAGTTAAGGCCTAGCGATTAGAGAAACGGGCTAGCCATAAATCAAATTCAGCTTTCGAAATTTAATTTTTTTGAAGTTGTTTAAGAAGTTTAGTTGTTAAGGAAACGACAAGTTGTATTTAAGTTCAAATTAAAAAAATGGGGAATTAATTTTATATAAATTAATCTAAACTTCATTAAAATTAATTTTATAATAGTATTAATCAACTACTTTTTAATTGCTTTACTAAAGAAAAACGTTTAAAATGCTCGCTTTTATTTGCTCCTTGATATGACACTCAATGATGCACAGTGGCGCCCCTTCTAAATTAAGCCAGCAAATTATCGATAACACATGCTTTCATTTTACATATAGTTATCTACATGCCTACAAGAACAAATGAATACAACATCAGGTGCAAGGCAAAACTAAACAACACGACAACATAAATTACAAATAATGACAAATCTACAACGATGGCTCTTTTATGCTGCACTGTTTGCAGTGCCCTACCTGTCTCTGGTGCTGGGTACAGTGCAGACACAGCTGACGACCAAATACTTCTTATTCATTCAATTGCTGCCGGTGTTGTTGTTAGTGCTTTTTGGAGTAAGTGATAGCCAAGTTGGCGATAAGTCATCCCGAGACTATGAGTAAGAATAACATATGCAACTTTTTCTGTTTTTAGATCTACTCTGTTTGGACTGTGCTATATCGAACTTTTACCTTTAACGATTGTCCCGAGGCAGCCAAAGAGTTGCAGGAAGAGATTCTGGAGGCACGGAAAGATTTAATAGCCAAGGGATTTCGGTTTCGCGATTAAAATCAAGGCAATTTGTAATTTTATTAAAAGCTGTACAATATTTTACTTGTTTGTAATTCTTATTGTGGTTTGAACTCAGGTCGTTGTATTCCCAAATGTGAATCAAGTTTGTGCATTCAACAAGGCCCCAAATTATGACGTGGTCCTTAGGGGCTAACCGCAATACCACGGAAAAGTTGTTCTTTTTTGGAGTTAAGGTTAACATTTGAATAATTGTTCAAACAAAAGATTAGGTAAGATGATTGACTCTTTTTACGTTTAGCAATTGTTAAAGTAAATAATCTGAGCGAGGGCAAAAAAGAAAAATATTAAACCCCTTAATGGAATATTTTCATATATGTATTTTTCGATTGTAAAAGATAAAACAAATTTTAAATTTTCTCTTCAACTTAACGTTGAAAGCCAGCAATAAGTTAATATATAAATTATTCAGTATTTTGCTTTTAATAAGCTTTTATCAACCTGCTTCAGCAACATTTTTGATTTTAAACCCAGTCTTACGTACATATGTACATTTTAATTAAATTTAGTCACAGACTTAAAAAAGGGCTGTAGATATCCATTTACTGCAGTTACTAATTCACTTTTGGAACCTTAATTCAATTTCTCCACAAACACAAATTATAATCCGCCCAAGCGTAAGTTTTTTTAATTAACGCCCGGCGCCCCACATAGGGAAAGAGAGCAGCTTTGAGTCAACCTTTCTCTCTCGCCCTCTGTCTCTCTTTCTCTTGCATTTTAAGCACTTCTTACGATCAAGCCACTGGAAATGTTGATCTTTCAGTGGCGACCCAGCCCAAATTATGCATAAAAACCAGTCTCTGTCGCTGACACTTCTGCTATTCCAGTGACTAGAAAGTCGTTTAACTGTTGGTTGCTTCCAATCCAACTTCAAGCTGTGCATACAAACAGTTTACTCTTAGACGTCAGACTGTGCACAACACTGAGCGCTTTCCAAATCTAACAAATTTAAAAAAGAACAAAAGTAAAAACAATCGAAAAATAGAATGATGAGTCACAAAATGGTTGGACTTGGTCTTTGTGTCTTGCTAAGCTGCCTGCTAGCCTCCGTGCATGGAGCGGCTAAGGTGAGTTCCTGTGGTCTTACCTGAAATCAAAATCAATTGAACTGTTTGAGTGTGGGTGGGATGGGCGGATCACCGAATTAGCATTGCACAACAGCCCAAGCATGTCAGGGACGCGCGAAAAACTAAAAACAAAAAAAGAAACCGCTTATATATTATACCTCTACGTGTTTTTGTGGAGGAATATTGTGGTATGATTAGTTTATAAGACGATTGCCGCTTGACATGCTGTACTGCACCCTTTTTCAACAGCAACAAGTGACATGGCCCGAATACATACATAGGTTGAACGAACTCTACAGCATAGGAGAATGGGGGATGGGAGAGGACTGGAAAATGCCGCAGTCGGAAAATGTACAACATAATTAACATTAGGTTTCGAATCTTTTTGATATTTCTCTTCTTTTTTTTTTTTTTTGTTTTGAATTCGAATGAGAGAAACTGAAACCTGTTTTTGGCCCCAACCAGTTTCCATTTCATTGTTATTATGTGATGGCTCACTGTAAAACCGGTGGTGTGTGTTTTGTTGTGTTGTGTTGACTGTGCCACCGGCATGACCAACTCCTAAACTTGATAAAGCAAAAAAAAATAATAAAGAATGGAACATTTGGTTATGTGATGGAAGCGTAAGCACTTTATATAAACGCTGAGCTATACATCAATAGCAAAAAGAAAAAAAAAAAAAGAAGAAAAAAACAATAAACAATTTGCATAATTCTGTTTGGTTACTAAATCAGCCGGTATGTGTATGTGTGCGTGCGTGTCTGTGTATATATGTATCTGTTATACTGCGCTTCATTTCAATGATTAGTCACGAGATTTCAGTTGACTTTAATTAGGCATCAGCGGGCCCCTGATAGTTATTAAGTTTAACCAGTATACAATCATATCTATAGCTCAAAAACTTTAATTTAAAAGTAATAACGAAGTATTATTTAAAAGTAAATATACTATATACATTTGTATAAAAAGTTTCCAGTTTTGCACTTAGATCATTTAGAGAGAAGCAAGAAACCCGACGTTGGCATAATAATTAGCTAAGGTCAGTGGAGTTGACTTTCCATTGAATCTGACGGCATTTCTTCCAATTAGAGCCACCGACATGTCAAAAGAATAGCCTTGTGTCATGAATATATACATATATAGAAATATATGTATGTATATTATATAGTATGTGTGTTAATCTAGCATCTACAGTAAATAGTTCGAAGCAAATTAACTTAATAGAATGTTTACATGTTATGTTTAAAAGGTAAGCAAAAGCTTAGAGTGTATCTAATGAAATGGATGGAATGAAATATATGGTATAGCTTACACATATCAGGGTTTCTGTTCACATGTTAAGGATTCACCAATTAAGGATTGTTATGATCTTCATTTCTAATGCTCATTCAAAAACACAAAGATAAGATATGAATAGTTGTCATGAAATATATAAAAATCCTTTTAATGGTGTTTTTTTTTAGATTCTTAAATGTTTCGAAGTCGCAAAACACGTTTTGTACTTTAATTTTAAAGAATTTGATGCCAAATTAAAGATTTTAAGGAGCAAATCAAAATAGACTATTTCTAAATTGACCAAAATTTGTTCTTTTTTGAAGGTCTTTAGACTCTAACTTGGCCAATTTTTGCCCAGTTTCAAAAAGATGCATTTTATTGTTATCATTTCTTTACGTAAAAAAACTGCACTTAAACCTGTAAAAAATAAAACATAATTTTATAAATTTTTTGAAAATTATGGCATGGATTACATTTAAATTTTAATGCCAATTAGTAGATCTAATTTTAAGACGTAAATAAAGACAGGGTTTTTCAAAATTGGAGGCTTGAAAAATTGAAATTTCTTCCCAACGTCTTAGAAAAGCGTCTTCCCTTACTCTTAAGTATCTGTGCACAATAAGTATCTACAGTGAAAGCTCTACTAGCGGACAGTTCCCTCAGACGGACAGCTCCCTTAGACGGACGAATTTTACAAGTTTTTTAGCATGATTTTCATATAAAATCCATTCCCTTGGGCGGACATCTTCCTTGGGCGGACAAAAATACTGGTACCGTCGCTGTCCGGCCAAGGGAGCTTTCACTGTACATATATTTTAGCTAAAAACATTTAAAATTTAACAACAATTTGTCAAATCATGCGAAAAAGTCATTTGCATGAAAATTCAACTATCTAGTAGCCATGGCCCATCTGACTGCAGTAAAAATGCAAATGACTCTCATCTCCTACAATTGTGGTCAGAGTGAACCAACAAAGAGGCAGGGCAAACATAACAATAAAACAACATAACTGATTTTACCGGTTTTGGTCTTTTTACCTCCCTGGCTTCTTATTTCCCAGGTGCCCATTTCAATTTACTATGAATCCCTGTGTCCGGACAGTGCCAAGTTCATTACGGAACAGGTCTATCCAGCAATGAAGACCGAGCTCCGTGAGGTGGTAGAACTTACATTTGTGCCTTTTGGCAAATCACAGGTGAGTCAATAGGTAACGATTCGACTAGAACAAATGCTCATTAGCATTTTGATTTCGCTTTATCAGTTCTCCACACAAGGCTCAGAGGTTACTTTCACATGCCATCATGGTCCAAATGAATGCTATGGCAACAAGGTGCATGCCTGCGCCATTGACTACATCCAAGCCAACTCATATCAGATTGAGTACACCCGCGAGTCGCTAACTATTGACTTTATCAACTGCCTTATGAAGGCGGGCAAGAACTTCCCCGACAATGTATATCCTGGACAACGTTGTGCCACCGAGAATCATATTAATAACTGGGAAAATATTAAGACCTGCGCCAATTCCACAGAAGGAAGCGTCTTGCTGCGCAAGGCAGGCGAGACTACAATGAAACTAAAGGAGCCACTGACCAGTGTGCCCACCATATTGTTTAATGAGGTAACCCAAATATTAATACATTAAATAGATTTCTAATAATTTTATCCTATTTTTCATGCACTTGGCAGCAATTCGACAAGAACGTTAATGATCGTGCTATAAGCAACTTTGTTGGAACCATTTGCCAATATGCCTCTGCTCCTCAGCCACGCATCTGTAACCAGCATAATGCCGCCGCTCCTGGCCTGGCCAGCGTAAGCGTTATCCTTAGCTCTCTATTGGGTCTTTGGTTTATTCGCTACTCTCTTTAAGCTGCTCTCTCCACTATTTTTATCCACTCAGAGCTCCAAGAGTCCAATGATTGAATCTCTTAATTTTTTATGTTATTTGTTTCCATTTATTTTTTTGCCTTTTTAGGCTAAATGAAACTCAAGCCGTCCGTTTATGCAGCTTTAATATGTCTCAACTCAAAACCATTTGCAAAAGCTTAAATATACGTAAATCTAAAAAATTTGTATTGAAAGTATGTGAAATGTTTTTTTTTGGGAAATTATGTTTAGCAGGAACAGAAAAAGTAAGTAAAACATAATTAAAAACGGATTCTCTATTTCGAAAGAGTAAAGAAATTGAATTAACATTGCATCGTATAATATATAATTTATTTAATTTAACATGGAATAGTTAACAGTTTGTAATCTTCGATTAGTTTGCTTTATTTTGAAAATAAAAAATAAACGGTTATGAGTTGTGGGAGCTGATTCGTATGTTTGTTGTCAAATATTATGATCGCTGTATAGGTCAGCGTCAGCTGCTTATCGGCTAATTTATTTTCGAAGAGATAAGCCAGCTACTGCTTTAGCAACAGAGAATTACACCAGATGGAGATCGAGGAGAATGAGGACCCTATCACCCACAGTCGGGCCAATTGTTGTAAACAAGTCGTTGGCAAATCAATTTAAGCTTGCAAAATGCTGATATGACACAATAAAAAAAAAAAACAAAATAAAAAATATGCGAAATGTAATGAAAATCGCAAAAGGCACGTTAATTAAATGTGAATCAATAAAATGGTTAATCATTTAATTAATTGCTGAAAGGTTTTTTTTTTTACTTTTGAAGCAACAGTCACAGAAAATTGAAGCCAACCGTGAGTCTTCGATGGGTCTTCAATCAACTGCCACGCAGCCATCATGTGTCAGGGGACTACTTTGACTTTGAGTTTAGGCAGCTGGTGTGGCCTATGAATGAAGTTGATGATGCCCACGGCAAGTGTGCCAGTGGCAGTGGCGGTAACTACGTCAGCAGAATATTCATTCATTCATATCTGCATACATACATACATGGAGAGCAAATAAATCTCAGTGCGTTGTTAATTTGACGTCCCAAAAGTACCGAACGGTGGTCATTGGATGGGCAAAGGTTCAAAGAGAATGCGTTAGTTGGAAACAAGACTAAGCAAGCGTTTTTTTTTTTGGCCAAGCAGCACCTACGTAAAAAAAAATAACATTGCATACATCAAGGCGTCGGCAAAAATACTGCGTTCGGTTAACGCTTCGGGTTTTTGCTCCTTCCTGATTGGCTGATGAAAATCAACCTACACAATGATAACACACGCATATGCGGGCGGAGGTCGTCGTCGTTGTTGGTCCTGATGATATAAAGCTGGCCCAGCTCCGTCTCTCGACATCACAAGAATTTTGGACTGCAGTCGAGATACACCGAGACCACCGAGCATAACCCTTAACCTTGTCGAGGAAGAAGCCTCCAAGCAGTCAAGCAGCATTTGGCTAGCAGTTGAAACACTCACACAAACACACACACAAGTGAAAGTAGGTGAAATTCAAATTCAAAAGTTAACTCGGTTAGATCTAAGTTAATTGAGAAATCTCATAATTAGCGAAATTATTGTGAGCAATTTTTGTGGTGCACATAAAAAGCTTAGTGAATATATATTATAATTTTATTACAACATTATATACTCATTATATACAAATTGGTAAGTGAACATGTGCTTGTGTTTTAACCATATTAATTGTCTCTCTCAACCCAACTTTGTTTTTGTTTTCATTAAACTTGCTGGCCAAAAACTAATTTTCAATTAACCTGCGGCAATGTGTGGGCATTTTTGTTTATTTGTTCAATTTAATTGAATCAAATTGGATTAGCCAGCCATAATTAATCAACCATTACAGTTATGGGACTTTAAACGCTTTACTTTTTATCAATTCAGTCCGCGTCTCTCTAAAAATTCTCTCTCTCCACTTTTCTCCTACTTTTCATTTTTGGATCTCTTTGACTTTCAACTTTGATTCATTTTTAATAATCTGCCCTACGGCTTGTCTTGAACTAACTAGCAAACATAGCGCTCATTTGCTACAGACTTGAAAGTCTACACAAAGTCAACATCAACATTTCCATTAAGTCAGAGCAGCTGTATAAATCATTTAAGGCAACGCAAAACTGAAATATTCAGAAACATACTAACAAATTATCCATAACGTGAGCAACTTGTTGCCCTTTTTGCCAAAAGAAACTTGCAAATAAAGTTTAATTCTATTAGAGCTAAAGTACATAAATGCAGCAAGCAAAGCAAACTAAGTAACTAACTAGGACTCGACTAACTAGTATAAATTGCATTGCATTAAAAGGAATCAAATTCTGGTAAATCTAAATTGATCTAATTTGTTTCATTAGTTGCTGAAAATGTTACATTAGTTGCCAAAGTTAATTTTCATAGGAAGGTTAAATTATTTGAAAGGAAGCGTCTATCTTCTATATATAAGTTTTTGGAACTAGTTTTATATATATATTAAATATTACGAATTTCTATTTATAATCAGTTAATAACAAAAAAATAAAACAGAGAGGTAATTTTTAAAGATTTTTCTATGCATAAATAGACTTAAAACTTAATCAAGTTTTAAACTTAAGTTAGTTTTTCTTTAAAACAGATAATTGAAAAAAGTATTTAAAAAATTCAAAGCAATTTTACTGATTAATTCATAATACTGAAATCAAAATTTACAGTGAAAGTTTTACAATTCCTTGAGAACCATCAACTAAAATCTCCCATCTAACTTGTTTTTTTTTCAAAATCTACTTTTACTTCAAGACTTCTTTCCGCATTTGGACTAAGACTTTGAATCTATTGTGCTATAAATGCTTTTGTAAAATAAAATGTGCAACTGATTGTCCGGTTTACATCTTGTTAAAAGCAACACCGAAAACCACAAAAGACGAGAAAAAGTCCAACTTTGGCGACTTTGTCAGCGCATTCAATTTGATTTCCTTTTTATGCCTCGTTGACTTTAAAAATTGTTTGTGACCTAATCAGCTAGCGGCTGCCCAAGTGGGTATTGGGGGCAAACTTGTTGTCCTGAATCTTTAGTGGCAGTTTATTGGAGCTCCACTATCTTTATCTCAGTGTGTCGCATTAGAAGTGGCTCAAGCATTGGCCATGCCTCAGGCACGCTCTAATTAATATATGCAATATTTTGTTTGCATTATCAGTTCGATGATTAGAAAATTTCACACGGAAACAAATCAGCGTTTTGTTCATGAACTTTGAATCGGGTGATGGGTTTAATCGAGTATCGCTTGCTTGCTTTCGAATAGGTACAACACAGGTTTACAGGGATTTACATAGAGATATAGAACCAAAAACCCGCAGCTGGAAAGTTTTTTGCTATTGCTAAATTGATTTATAGACATTAGCGAGGGTCACACGAGTATCTGTTGATCTGATATCAGTAGCTCATTAAAACATTATTATGATGACAATATATAGGTATATATTTTTTTTTGTAGGTACTTTCGTATATGTATTTATAATATGACATAAATATGTCTATATGCATATGTATGTATGTATATTGCTGGGAAAATTGATTAACCACGCGCGACACTGTCGCGGGTCTGGTCTGTGCTGCGTTGATAAACAGTGAAATATATACATATATACAATGTATATATGAATAATAGCAAGAATAATATTATTATTATTGTAATGCCAGTGCGTAGGTGGGCGCTTATTGATTTTCACAATGTCTCACTGACAGTAGCTACATATTAATTTACACTTATCGGCTGGCCATAAATTAAGTAGGAGCCACTCATCTTTGCATATATTTGTATATAGATCAACTGAAAATAGACACTCTGTAGACCTATTTATATGGTGAAACACTATTAAAAAAAAAAATATCAAGAAGAATCATTGGAAATTTTTCCGTCGTGGCCGAAGCGGCGCCTGACATGGTTTCGGAGAATAGCTTATCAGTTTTAAAGCCATATACATCTGACTTGGGTTTCAGATCGGCTTCAGTTGTCGGTTAGAGCTTGAAAATGTGAAAACGGTGATTTTAGCGCAATTTTTTTTTGTTCGGCTGCTGTGTGGGCGCTGCTGCTTAAAGAAAGTGCTAAAACAAATTGTAAACACAAGCATATCTGTGATTAGAACATAAAACTAAACTACAAAATCATTAATAATAATTGCTATTGATAACATTTTTAGTCACATTTTATATAAAACCTAAATAAAGGGAAATAATTAATAATAAACTAATAAACTAATTATATTAAGTATATTGACAACATAGAATCATTGTGTATATTATATATGCACAATCTACAAAATACTATATCAGCTTAGGTGAGTCTGTCATTTTGTACTATGTCTAACATTCCTCATGGGACTACCCGGCAAGTAAGACATACGGACGGCACGCGACCTATTACAAGCAGTATTACGCACACATGGCGTATGATTGATGAGTAAATTGTAAAATTAAGTTTAATTTTGGTCTTCAAAGTATGAATTTTTGGCAAAGACATTAAATGAGTTATCTTTTATCCATACTTACGTTAGGCGATTAAAACCTCAAACAGATGTCCCTAAGAAATTCCAAGCACGTAATGAACAAACATTAGTTTAACTTGTGCTTTTGCCACTTTTGTTTGTCTGCTGGCGTATGTGTGTGTGTGTGTGGGCGGATGGTCGTGGTAACATAAATCAAAGTTCAAAAGTTTTGTTCGCCCAGGATTAACCATCTTAAATGCATTTGACTTGTGTGATTCGATTTTCTAATTAGTTTAGCATAGCCTAAGGGGCAGCCCTTTGTCGTCATCAATCGCAACAGGTAGAAGTACATTTTACCAAGCTATATAACTATATTTTCCGCTCTCTCTCTCTATCTTTGCAGTTAACATGAAATCGACAATTTCGTTGCTGCTGGTTGTCATCTGCACCGTGGTATTGGCTGCCCAACAGAGTCAGGCGAAAAGTGAGTAGCAAAATTGTCATCATGAAATATTCATTAAATTTAAACGCGGAAAAAAACAAACCTATAAAATGGCAGAAATGACCTGCTTTACAGCATCAATTCTTACAGTTTAATACAAAGCAAACAAACAAACAGGAAGGATACCACCAACTCCATTTACAATTCTTCCCCAACTTCCTTTCTCCCACATTGATAGCAGTCATTGTACAAAAACTATAGGTGACATGGCACTCGAGGGTTTTTCTTTTATTTGTTTATGCAGCTGCAACGCGAGGGCTTTTGTCGGAAAATATAAGTATGCAGGAAAAATGGGGGAAATTCTGCACCAGTCATACAATTGCCCTTTATTCAATAACAAAGTGGCAAGATGTGCCAACATTGTGTCAAGAAGGAGAAGATAACTTTTTGATTCTATTTAATGTTCTTAGCTAATAAAATGTATTTCATCTCATTTATTTGAATGGCCTGATGTTTTAGAATTGATTGGCTTTTATAGATTTCACATGCTAACTTGTAAACTTAAAGTGAGCAAACCGACTTATTTTATACACTAGATTTATACACCCTTTCAAAAAGTAGAAATGAGTAAGTAGTAAAAATATACACCGAAATATATAAAATTTACTTTAGAGACTTAGACTTTAGATAAATTTTATAATGTATTTAGACAAATTTAGCAAATCGGTGATTATTTAATGTTTGGGTCAACGACTTGGTTTTTTATATATTATAGCTAATCTCGAAATTTCTAAAAATATCTTAGTTCAACTAACCTTGTTAGTTCGAATACCCTCACTAAGTAAGGTTATCCCAACAGGTTACAAATGTTATAGACTAGGACTAGGACAAGGACGTGTCCCCAGTGAGCAACATGTAAATTTATGTGCCTGCGAGTATGTGTGACCCTGTGATTGTGCGTGTGGTTGTGAGTGTGTGTGTGTGGGCGGTTATTTTATAAATAGCATTAAGTCAAAAAGTTAACAAACAAAAACGAATTGAGAGAGAAATAAAAGCAGCTTTGTCACCGGGGTCAAATGCTTATCAAAAGATGTCTCTCCAGAGCATTGGCAAGCGATTAAAGATTTCGGCTGTCATAGAGAAAGAGAGGACAGATAGACATAGGAAAGAAACGAATCCGTAATATAATGGTACAAAGTTTGCCAATGCCGTGCGCTAAGGGAGTGTGCACACAAGCGGCTCGTGCCTTAAACTTTTCGATTTCGTTGTATGTGTCCCGACAGTTGTGGTGGTTGATGGTGGTCCTCTCCAGGAAGTTCTAGTTAATGATTTTGCCGTTGCGTCATAACGTGAACACAATCCTTTTGCCAATATTTCCTGGCTAACTTAATTTTGCATTTTTGCAGAGGGCTGTCAAGCCTATGGCCATGTTTGTTACGGCGGCCATGGCAAACGTTCCCTGAGCTCGGGCACTGGTGACTCTGCAACTGCAACCGGTCAGGCTGACCAGGAGTATGTGCGCTCAAATGGCCTATTGCCCATGTTGGCAGCAAATGAACAGGCGCCCGCAGTGCCCGAGGCTGAGTTTGATGATTATCCCCCCTCTCGTCAGATCCTCTACAAAATTATGAAATCATGGGTAAGCATCCGATAGATTAAAAATTAAATATTCTTTTTGACTTAACAAGTTAAATTTACACAGTTTAATCGCCCACGACGACCGGCTACCCGTCTCAATGAACTGGACTATCCTCTTACAAATTCTGGTGAAATTTTCAATCGAGACCTTCCGTTGAATACATTGAACTAAATTCGAACTTTGCCCTTGGCCTGACTGCAAGTACATCCTACAAAAACAGCAACAACAACAAAAGCAACAATATCTATAATAGCAACAAGAAAAACAACAATATAAAAACATTTCTAATAAATGTTATCTCCTTTTGCATAATAATTTGTATAAATGTTTAACATGTAAAAAAATCAACTGAAATTTTTAAGGGCTGGTAAGAGTTTCAGTGGAGAAAAAAAAAAAACGATAATATACTTAAACTATTTACATAAACATTAACCAAAATAAAATGCAACATATTTCATTATTTATATATATATTTCATTAAATGTTCAATTTACGTTTCGAGATTTATGTGAAATGCAAGCGAAAGACTATTTGTAGTTATAAATTTTATTTTAAAATGCATCATTTCGAAATTGTACCCCGATGTAAACTATATAAACGTTATATAAGTATGTACTATATATGTATAATGGCAAAACAAAAAACAAAAAAAATGTTCACAAGAGTTTTTATTGAATATGTGGTTGAAGTTGAATATATGTAAAAAAAAAATTAAATGCTAAAAAAGAGCAAAAAATGTTATTTATTACAAGTCTGAACCTTTCATTTTTGTACTAGGAACTTTTCTTCTGATTATTTTAAAAAGAATGTATTAAATGAAAGGGCCTCGAAGCAAAGATTTTTTTGACTTGTATTTTGAATTATCCTAATTTAACAAATCACGTTACTACTTTTCATGTTTCATAGTCGAATGTAACGTATTTTATTTCTCCGATTCGGAACTGGCCGGATTAGTACCTGGAACTATTTATAAGGGCTACACTTTAGTTTTGAATTGCATGGTGTGGCAACACAGAAATAACGTAGATCTGGCAACGCTGTTATTGCCAGCCCAACACACGTGCAAGATTTGTCGGCGAAACATTTAAAATGCAAAGGCTCTTTTAATAGTGAAAATAAAACATTTTGACATAAATATGACGCACCTAGGAGAGGAGGAGCACTCTGAGACCAAACCACAAGCTTTATTTAAGGAGAGCAGCAAAATCTTTCGCCGGAACCGAGCACTGGGCTATGTTAGCAATCAAGTACCAGCTGTAACACGCTATGTTCAGCGCCGTAGGGACACCCTTATTATCACCTGCATCGGGCGCTCCTTCCAGGTATATACTGCCAGCCACTTTCGCCTCCTGCATGTGAGTGGCTTGCATCCAGATGACATCACGGCGTTGGCCACCGACAGGCTACATACTTACACGGCTAGCAACAAGTGTATCTACGCATGGAGAGCTGGTAAGCACATTCGACATGTGTATCGTGGACACGAACGGAATGTCCACCTGCTGCTGCCATTTGGCACCCATTTAATAGCCATCGACAGCGCCAATGTACTGAAAGTATGGGATATTCGATCCGAGGATGTGTATCTGGATATGCCGTTCAAGCCAGAAGAGTTCCAGATCACAGCTGTGGCACATCCACCGACATATATTAACAAAATTGTACTAGGCTCACAGCAGGGCCAACTGAAGATTATTAATATTAAAAAGAACACCATTGTGTGCACCTTTAATCGGCACGAGAGTCGCGTTACTTGCATAGAGCCTGCTCCCGCATTGGATGTGGTAGCCGTGGGCCATGCTGATGGCGCCATAATTGTATTGAATCTAAAATTTGATGAAGTGCTTATTGCCTTTAAGCAGGACTGGGGCATGGTGACCAGATTGAGTTTTCGCACAGATGGGCCACCCATTTTGGTGTCAGCCTGCAGCAATGGTTACATGGCCTTCTGGAATTTGGAGGAACGAAAACTGGCTGGACAATGGCACGCACACGAGGAGAAAGTTACCACAGCCATTTGCTTTCCAAGTGAACCTCTTGTCTTAACCACTTCGCCAGATAACTCCATGAAACTTTTTGTATTTGATATGCCTGATGGTGGAACGCGTCTTTTGCGTATACGTGAGGGTCACACAAAGCCACCCATTTGCATACGTTATCATGGTTCCTCGGGAATGTCCATTCTGTCCTCAGGCGAAGACAGCACTCTACGAGTGTTCTCCACCACCTCGGAATCACTAAACAAAAGCATGGGTCGGGCCACCTACAATCCCAAGGCCACTAAGAAGAAAAGTAAGTATTTTCCTTGGACTTGCAGTGAAAAGTAATTAATTTTTTGTCTTCATTCAGATCGTTTCCAGTTTGATAAATTTAGTATGCCGCCTATTTTGGAGTTCACATCGGAGACCACGCGTGAAAAGGAATGGGATAATATTGCAGCTATTCATGCTGGTATCATACAGACTACCACCTGGACTTTTGACAAAAGCCGTATGGGTGAGCATCGTCTGGTGCCGCGGCAGTTTCAGAACAAGAATCGTTCTAATTTCGAATGCGAGACGTCAGCCCTTATACTGACGCATTGCGGTAACTTTGTGATTATTGGCTATAGCAGTGGCGACGTGGAACGCTTTAATATACAGTCCGGTCTGCATCGTGGCAGTTATGGTTCGCCGGCCCACGACAAAGCCGTTCGAGGCTTGGCCAGTGATAATCTTAATCAAATCGTAGTATCTGGTTGTTCCCAGGGTCTTGTGAAATTCTGGCCATTCAAGGGGAAAAGTAAGTAAACGTTTGTATACATAGTCTGTAGGTCATGCTAATTTTCAATTTGCATCATTATAGTTGATAAGCCTGTGGCAATCCTTCGACTGGCAGATGGAGTATCTCTAATACGTCAGCATCGCGAGAGCTCCATGATGGCAATTGGCCTGGAATCATTTAAGGTGTATATCGTGGACATGCATACCCGGGTGATTGTACGCAAATTTATTGGACACACGGCCAAATTGAATGATTTAGTGTTCAGTCCGGACAGTCGTTGGCTAATCTCGGCTGCTATGGATTCCACAATTAAAGTGTGGGACATACCATCATCTTATATGATTGATCATTTCCGCGTCGAAAGACCCTGCATCTCGCTAACCATGTCACCGAATGGTGACTTTTTAGCAACTGCCCATGTCAATCTGTTGGGCATTTATTTGTGGGCGAACAAGACTCTGTTTAATCAGATCTCTTTGCGTTCCATTGATCCAAACGAGCCGGCTCCATATGTGGGTTTGCCCACCAATTTGTGCGATGCTATAGAAATAGAGGACGCCATCCAAGAATTGGATATTGATGAAGATGAGGAAACAGAGCAAGGCGAATTGATAAATGCCACCTACAAGACACCCACACAATTGGCAAGCGAGCTGATAACCCTTTCAGGACAACCTCCTTCCCGTTGGCAAAATCTCCTGGATCTGGAACTGATCAAACAGCGCAACAAGCCCAAAGCCCCACCCAAGACACCCAAGCAGGCACCTTTCTTCCTTCCCACCGTTTCTGGTTTGGAGTTACGTTTCGACGTAAGTAATGCCACCAATCAGAATGATGGGTCTCGGGTACTGCAGGCCACCAACCTCAGTAATCTAACCAGCTTTGGCCATTTGCTAGAAGCCACTTCTATTAGTGGCAATTTCGAGGCCGCCGTTAAACATATAACCCATTTAGGCCCCTCAATGGTTGACTTTGAAATAAAATCGTTACATCCCGATGCTGGCGGGACCATGCCAGCCATGTTGCAGTTCCTCAAGATGATTGAGTTTATGTTTAACACGAATCTAAACTTTGAATTAGCACAATCATATTTAAGTGTATATCTGCGTTCACATGGCCTCAGCTTGACACACTCAAAAGAACTAGTTAAAGCACTGCACTCCGTTTCACGCGTACAGGAAGAATCCTGGGAGCGTGTCGAAAGGAAACTAGTCTACGGCATTGGAGTAGTCGCAGCGCTGCGAAACTATGCTCGTTAGTTATCCAGAAAATTTATATATATTATAGTTATTTTTATCCAATTTGTGTAAATAAATTTTACAAGAAATTTGAAAATCTTTGCTCTTTTAATATAGGAATAATGTATGTATGTATATATAGTATATTCATTATACTCTAATAGTATATATGCTCCATTTGTGACAAATAATCAGAACCGTTTGCCATATCTGTTTATTTGTACGTTGATTAGAACTGAGTCATATGCGGTAGTTGCGTAGAGCTGATACGAGCCAACTGTGTTAATTGGATACATCCCCACTAGGTACCGTCTGGTTAGTGAATAATGCACAAAGTACAAATTGATTGCTTCGAGTTGAAATTGTGTATTAATTATTTATTTGTTATATCCGTTTAAACTAACGCTTTTATTTATGCTGGAATTAAATAACTTAAACTTGTTTCTAGACGCGACAATTCTCGATACGTTCCTATCTGCGGCTGGTTTGCGTTGCGGTTATATTCATTTCGGTTCGTAGTCAATCCAACTCAACATAAACGAAATTAAAAAACAATTTGAATATACTTTTAGTTATCGAACCACGCGTTATAGATATAGTGCATATATCTTGATAAGTTTTTTTATGTTTTGGTTTGTTTTTTTCTTTATACCTAAATATCGTAGTGTGTTCTTTGTATATCTTGAAGATGAAATAACTTTTGCTTGTTGCTAAATTTTTTGATTTTATGTATGGAGTGGGAGTAGAATTTAACACGCAACTTGGTGTTGGCTGATTGGTATTGTTTTTCTGTACGGTACTGTTCCCGGGTCTTCGCAGGCGATAGTTACAATGTGTGTAGCAGGATCTAAGGTTACAAATATTAGGAGGTATTGGGAGTATGAGTTACGCCCCGCACCGTCCAGTTTGTGGGTTATATTTTCTGATGATAGGTGTAAGTATAGCCGCTTAACTTGAGGTGCACTGCTGGACGCGTGGACCATCCTGATAGCCACCATCGTCCTCATCGTAGGCCATGCGCTGGTGTTGCTGACGACGTTGCTTGGGATCAAAGTCCTCCTACAATTATCAATTAGGATTTTGTTAAAAACAAGAATGACAAATTGTTGTTCTCGAAGAATGAAACTTACCAAGACTGTCTGCTCGGCTTCAACTGGAATGTCAACCTCGGGCGCCGGTGGCAAGCACTGCTTTAGCGTCGGCACAACAGAAGGATTAATAACATCGGGGAAGATCACCTCGAATTGAATGATAAGCGTTCCCTTCTCCATTGGGTTTTTGAATATGGGCATACCCTCCTCAGAGATACACTTGGTCATCTCGTGCCGAATGACTTCGCCGGGCATTGTTGAAATCAATAGATCACGATCGTCAAGGGTCTTCACAATGCGTTGGAAACCGCACAAAGCCTCCACTAACTGCAACTCCATCTTAATCATTAAATCTGTGCCAGCGTGCACAAATGTCGAATGCTCCTTTTCGTCCAGCAAAATAATGATATCACCCGGTTGAGATTCGGGTTCGTGGTCTCCCTCGCCAGTAAATACAATCTTCTGGCCTTCCCGCATGCCCTTCTCAATGTGCACCTCCAGAACCTTGCGCTCGCGCACTGTTTTTCTGCCATTACAGTTCTTACAACGATCCTTTTCCTGTATGGTCTCGCCGGTGCCAGCGCACTTTCTGCACACTTGTTCAATGTGTTGCACAATGCCTGGTGCAATCTGCTGGACCCGGGTTTCAACGCCATTTCCACGGCACTGCAAACACTTCTCAATACTGCCTTTTTTGCCGCCGCGACCCTCGCACTTGTCGCAGATTACGTTCTTCTGCAACTGTAGCTTACGAGTCGCTCCGTTATACAGCTCTTCCAGCTGTACAGTCATTTGATGTACTACATCTTTACCCCTCCGCTCGCGACGGCGACCACCGCCGCCACCACCAAAACCACCACCAAAGAACTTCTCAAAGAAGTCCATGGGATTACGGAAATCACCGGAATCGGCACCACCCTTCTTAATAGCAGCCTCACCGCCCTCATCGTACACCTGTCTCTTTTCCGAGTCAGAGAGTACCTCGTAGGCCTGAGAAATGGCTTTGAATTTTTCACCCTCATTTGGGTTCTTGTCTGGATGGTACTTGAGAGCCAACTTTCTGTAGGCCTTCTTCAGTTCGTCGGGGGTTGCATTCGGCTTAACGCCCAGCAGATCATAGTAACCAGTTTCCTTGACCATTCTGTATATTTAAACTAAAAAAAAGAAATTTAAAATTTTATCTCTTGCTATAGAATTGTCATAATATTTTAAATCAATTTGAGGGAAACCCGAATACATATTTGAATTGAATAAAAAAGACTACTTGATCTCGTTGTAATTGCCTGTGGAATAAGCCGACAGTCTTAATAGCACTTTATCCTCCTGCCAGGATTTTGATCCCTCTCATGGCGTGTTGTGGGTGGGGGCATTCAGCATTCGTGGGTGTGTATTTACATTGCTTCCGGCAAGCCCAATTCAAGGTCAGCCAGCTGCACTTATACACACACACATTCATATATTTATTGGCAAATAAATGCGCCGCAGTCACACACGTTTTCTAGAAGTTTTTCTATTTCAATACGGTAAAGCAGCTGACGCTCTTACCCCCGTCTCTTTTCCCCTGACCCACCACCGCAAAATTTCTAGAAAATTTCGTCAGAATAATGCAGCCCTGGTTTGCGTACAACGAACACAAAGAACGAAGTGCGATAATGAAAAATAGAAACAAAGCAGAATTTGTAATAAAGCAAATCGCTAAAAGAAAAAGAATTCATTTTTGCCAAATTAAATTGATTTTCGTTCTTCCTGCTTTCTAGGGGCCCTGGCAGCTTTAGCGAAATAAAATTAAATACATACACACAGGTACACACACGCACACACAGCCAAGCCAATTTCGTGGTACATGTGCTGCGTCAGAGTACGAATGGAGTGGGCAAGATAGACGACAAAGACGAACCCGATTCCATCGATTTTACAAATTCAGGGGCAGAAATCTCATATTTTAATCATGAAAACGAATTTGTTGTACTTGATTACTTAACAAAAACCCAGCAAAAGAACATATCCACCACATACATACACACACACACACACACGCAGACAGTGAGTGTGCAAAACGAGGAAAATCAATTAATCGCCCCTACTTACCTTTGCTGTGTTTTAGGTGTTTTTAACAAATAATAAAGTCTCCGCAGCCCCTTTAATATTTTTTGTTACGAGATGTTACACTTTTTTCAACAATTTTAACCGATACAGAATTTTTTCTAACAGACCCAGCCGCACAGCCGTAAAACGTGGAAGCAAAAAAAAGACTAGGGCTGGAACTAAATTGGAAAGAAACTCGATGCAGTGTTGCCAGACTTTGAGCGTCAAAATAAGCCAGATTTGGGAAAAAAGTAAACTAGAATATGCTAAAATTTGAAAAATATAAGCCAAAAAATAAGCTAAACAGCACATAATGGGGAATTTAAAATGTTATAAAGAAATTATGGTCGTCCATATTATCGTCATTTGAATCTCCATCTTATTCAGAGGAGCAGTTAAATATTTCAAAAACAAATAGTATACGTATACTTAATATTGAGTTTAATTAACTGTTGGAAGAAAAATTGTCCTAGAGCGAATTGAAAATTAGAGCGAACTGGAAATCTGAAATTCTGATCACAAAAGTAAAGCCAATTACTAAAAGTAAAGTGTTGCTGAACACGAAATTGTAACTGTTAACAGTCTCAAAAATGAGTCAATAACAGAGCTCTGTTTAATCCGGCTGTTGAATAATCGTCAACAACAAATAAAAATTTGTTATTTTTCTTTAGATTTACTGACATAAAAAGCAATGCGACATCCTCTGTTTTTGGCCCGCACAGTTTTGGTGCAAAATAACAATGTGGAGGAGGCTTGCCGACTGCTAAACCGCGTACTGGGAAAGGAGGAGATATTTGACCAATTTCGGCGCACACGGTTCTACGAGAAGCCCTACCAGGTAAATTGGGGTGCTCCACTGCATCTTTAGCTTTCAATTTTTTATACTTCTACTTTGGCTCTTTACAGGTCCGTCGACGCATCAATTTCGAAAAGTGTAAAGCCATCTATAATGAGGACATGAATAGAAAAATCCAGTTTGTGCTCCGCAAGAACCGCGTGGAACCGTTTCCCGGCTGCAGTTAATGTACATAAATCCTAACGATTACTTATTTCTTCAAATAAATTACAAAATATAGAGTGTTTGTTAAGCATCAAAACAAATTCTCATTTGCTTAAAACTTGAATCATTTTGGCTTTAGAGGATTAACGACTAAGTGATCCAACCAAATTGCATCGGAAAAAATGCTTTTGAAGAAAGAACTTGAAAAAAAGTATTAACATAGACGTATCTTAAACTTCAAAGTAGTTTAACGAAATAATAGAACAAAAGAAATAAAAAAATTTCTTTGTAGTTAGTTTAAAAAAAAAACATTATAAAAACATATAAACTTCGCAGGGACGATACGAAAAATTTAAATATAGACAAACCGGCACTCGGCTAAGCTTTTGGCAACAAAATCGAGCTTTAATAAAAAGCAAACGTTCGCTGCTCGGCTCAGATACTTTTCTGCTTTGAAACGGTGAGGACGTTTTTTCTCTATTATTATACTGAAAGGTAATTTGATGATGATTTGTCTAACGACGGATAATAGAAGATACTAACCAAAAAGTTAGCGACCCACTCACGACCTCTTTTGTATTTGTGTGTGCGTTATATTACTATTTTTGAAATAATAACCTTGCAATAAAAATCTATTGAGATGCAAATAAAAAAATATTGCCTACTTTGTGGCATAAATTTAGATTGTGTATTCGTGTGTGTAAGTAAAAAGTATCTATGTGTTTATTCCGTATTGCAATTGCAGTAAAATTGCAGATATTTGTCATTAGGGTCTCCACTGGCTTACACAGCAGGGATTGGACATTGTGAACGTGCTTAAGTGTATCGATAATATGCTTATGGGGCCAATTGACTCAATTTACACCAATAACAAGAAAAAAGGGGCTTGTGCAATTGTGTGTGAGTGTTTGTGTGTGTCTGTATGGGAGTGGGTATGGGTGCTGGTTCTTGGGTCACAGTGGGCGGTCGGCCCGCTACAGAAAGTTCAATTCCCAAGTGAAGTTTTAATGCTTTTCATTCACAAGCTTGCCTCTATTGCTGCCCTTGTTGTTGTTGTTGTTGCTGCTGTTTTATCGATTTCTTGTGTTATTTTTAGCGTGATTTGCATATGTATGTGCGTATTTTCTTCCTTTAGCTGGTGTATATGTGTATATATTATGTATTTGTCTGAAAGTTCTTTATTCTCTTTCTCTTACCATCTTATCCCACTCCCGACCAAAACTAGCACCAGGCATTTTGTTTGTGTGTGTATGTAATCGAATCTTGGCAGCTAATCAAATAAATTACGTGTCATGTCACTTTCAGAATTGGGATTACGCGGCATGTTAGCGGGGAATTTAGTGGCTATCTATCTGGTGGCAAGTTTCAGCCTGGCACAAGCATATCCGGCCTTGCTACCCTATATCTATAGTAAGTTGTGCTGCAGGCTAAATCAATTTCAATAAATCATTTCAAATCTGTGAACCATTCAATATATAGATCCGTCGAAGCGCAGTGACTCTGTTTTTCCAGAAATCGAGGACGATGTGGATGAATTGGATCAATTGCGTGTGGCAAGTAAGAGACTTTCAGATGGCAGCAGTACCACTACAACAACCACAAATGAGAGCGTTGAAGAAGTAGCTGCTGTTCCAAATGCCAACATTTTACCAGATTTGGAGCGGCAGCTTGAAGTGGCCACCCCATTAATATCAACTACAACAACTACTAGCACATCAGCAACAACTACGATTGGAACTTCCAAGGAAGATGGTGAACGATCTCAATTGGAGGAGCCAAAGGCAGCTAATAAGCCGGTTACGGTCGCTGAGCCGACAGTCCATTCTAAGGTAAGGTATCGCAAACCCTCCCCTTATCCATCCAACAACCACTTCCTTAGTTTGGCCTGCTCCTTATGCCTTGTGTCTTTTGAAAATCCAAGTGTATATCCACGAAACCACCCAAAAATCAACAGGCATTTTACGGTGCAGCTCGTCTAGCATTCGGCCAGAATCCCGAGGTATTGCCCACATCATCGACAACCTCTACCACTACGACAACATTGGCAACAACCACAACGGCAGCCACATCACCAGCAACTGAACAACCTCCTTCTCCTCAAGAATCTGTTGTGGATGTTGTCGCCGGTAAACAGGCAGTCGAGTTGGAGGCGGAAGTTGCTGAAACTGAACTCACCGCCCTAACTCCCACTAAACCGGCGATGCAACATCATAATCATGATCTAAACCGTGAGACCATTGGGGATATACTAATTGACGAATTAGATGCCGTGGCCAAGACCAAGCCCAACGAGCGAAGATCCAGTGCGGCCCACAAAATGATGGCCAAGGTTCTTATGATAATAAAATTATTGGATCTCAAACCATTTACACACTGATTGGCAAATGAAAATTGGCAGCGCACCCAATGAAATTTAATTGTATTTGATCTCATCCAACATATTCTCGCAATGGAAACTTCTGACCATCAAAAATACTAATATCGATTTATTCTATGCTCTATTACAGACGGCTCAGAGTTTGTTGCGAAATGCGAATGGACAGTACTCATCTTTCGATATGGCCCAGTATATCTTTTGGACTGGTGATGAGACTGGTGTAGCCAGAGCTGTTGAGGAGCTGATCAAAGAGAATCTGGTAAATACCATTAAATCCAAAGTAGATAATTTATAAATTTGTTATTTTTATCCTTTAGATCACAAGGGAGAGTGCTTTGAAATTTTTACGCGATATTCGTCTGGGTATTGAGTTTCTACAACGGTCCTATGATAATCGCATCTTTCCCGAAGAATTGCGACAGAATCATCTGAAGCGTAACAGTCCGCCCAGCACTGCAGCAGCAACAACAACAACAACGTCCACAACAACCACAAGCAGTACAACAACCACAGAGAAACCATTTCCATATGTCCATGAAACAGAAGCAACTCCAGAACAAATTGGTTCAATGCCTGTCCCAGTCTCCGTGCCGGTTCCAGTGACCCTTAAACAATTGGATGGCCTAAGCTTTTGGAATAAACTCAAGCAGATGGATAATGATGCCCAGCAAGGTAAGTTGATGATGAGGATAATTAATTAAGATGATAACAAACATTTTTTTTTTTTATTAATTTTAGATCTAACAGACTATGATGAGGGTCGAGCCAAAATAGTTGAGTATTTATACAATGAATACTCTTTGGAGGAGATCCTGTACAAGTTGGCAAAGGTAACGTTTTTGAATTCTAACCAAAAATTAGGTAGAATGTTGAGCATCATTTTATACATTTTAGGTAATGTTCTCCCAGTCTTTGGCTCATGGCTCTGATGAGGCTCAAATGGAATTACAGAAATTAACTGAATTTCTAGAGCATGAGGGTAATCTCGGTGTCATACCTGTTGATTTGCAAAAGAAAGTTTTACGTGAGTATAGATCATTGGTTTACTTAGTTGGTAAGGCAATTTAGAAATCCTTTAATTATTACAGGTGTCTTGCTGACCGCTTTGTCCGACACTTTATCTGAGCATCCAGAACTGTTGCCTGCAGCGCGTGTTAACTTGGCCAATCCATATTATAGGCTTCCAATGCATACTCCAAGCCAATAGATTTGGCAATTAAGTGTTTACACAAATTATCAGATTTAAATGAATCTATATATACATACATATATATATATATATATATCTACAACTAGATCTACATAAAGAAAAGATAAGAAACATATATTGAACATCTACGTATTTGGAACAAAATGCGCTCTCTCGGAATTGCCTCGTACTGTTGGATTTAGATTTAAACCTTTGTTGTATATTTAATTGGCAAACTACTTGTAACATAGAAAAAAAAAAAAACAAAAACAAAAAGGAAAGAAAAAAAAAAACACAAAATAATTCTCGTGATATTTTTTGGTTAGGCAGCAAAATGAAAGATATATAGAACAATTGTTTTTTTTTTTTAACAATTATGATA
This sequence comes from Drosophila austrosaltans, assembly GCA_035045865.1. Classification (NCBI taxonomy): domain Eukaryota; kingdom Metazoa; phylum Arthropoda; class Insecta; order Diptera; family Drosophilidae; genus Drosophila; species Drosophila austrosaltans. Next base: position 7,844,342 of record JAWNOQ010000049.1, on the reverse strand, counting down.
AAGTTTAGAGAACCAAAAAACTAAAAGAAACCCAAAAAGAAATGAGAGAGACTTGCGCTATTTTGAGCTTTTAACTAAATCAAATCTTAAAAATCAGTATCAGAGTTTAGTTTAAAAACATTGAGGTTGGTTATTTAGTGTTTTGCTTTGAAATGTTGTAACCCATGAAGCAGGAAAGGGCTCTGAGTCCGCATATAAGTATACACATAACATATATATTATATATAAATATATATATATCAGTAGAGCGATTACATACACACACACAATATACATACAGAATAACAAAGTTTTAATCCACTTGCTTTATTTTGCCTAAATAAATAACTGAATACTACATGCATTATTGATTAATTAATTGTTTAATTGATTGTTTGTTTGCCATTGCCTAAACATAATATTGTATTCGTATTATTACAATAAAAAGAGAAATCCAAAAATAAAAGCAAAAAAAATATATAACTAATAAAGGAAACCCAAAAAGCTGTGTATGTATGTATATGTAATATCTAAGAATAAAATCAATATATATCAAGAATTATCGATTATATCAAAAAAAAAAAAAAAACAACAAAATATATATAACTAAAATTAGTTCCACAGGGAAAGGGGAAAGGAGAGAGCGAGAGATAATGAATTATGATTGCGAGCATTTTATAGCTCCTTTTTTGGCTCCTCTGGCGATTCCCTGTCCGGCTTATCGAGCAACTGTTTGATACGCTCCTCTGTCAGTGGTTCATTGCTACTGAATAATTTTTCCATTTCGGCCCTTTCATCTTCACCCAACTCGTTGGCAAATTGCTTGGCCATCTCCTCTAGCCGCAATTGATTCTTCTTCAAGTGCCCAGGCAGCCAAAAGATTGTCTGTATCATTCTGTAGTGGAGATTGTAATGTGATATATCGTATATTCCTTCTTTGCCAACAATCAGGATAATTTACTTAAGTAGGACATAGCCACAAACAGCTAGCAATAGGCACAAGCCGGATGTTTTAAACATGGTCCAATAGTCCACAACAACTTGTTCATGCTTCATTTTGGCCGCGTTTTTTCTTTGTGAGAACGGATTATATCTGTATCAGTCGATACTAACGAGCTTCTTTAACTGTCATATGTGGTAATTTTTAGAAATCATTTCAAGAGCTCTGCAAATGTTGTGGCCACGTCGCCAGGGGCAGCCATTAACGGACATACGTGTAAAAAATATTAGTGTCCAGGCCAATCAAGTGATAGGTAGGGAAATCAATATAATTGAAAATTGAAATGCAAGCAAGTGAAGAAACACTTTTGACCATGATTTAGTTATTAAAGGATTTTTAGATTACAAATTTCTTCATTTATATTTACCTGTTTAATATTATTATATGTAATTTATTCTTAGTTCCCTCTGAATATGAAAGATTAGATTCAGATTAATAGATGTTGGGTTTAACATTTTTCCAAGAATTATAAAATTCAATTGGGTATCATATCCTTTCATACAGTTTTTTTTCATATATTTTGATTTCTAATCACAATATCACGATTGGTAATAAATATAAAAACAAAAAGAATTCAATTCTATTGATAATAAAGACAGGTGCTGCGGGGGTCTTGGCCTGACGCTAATTGTAAATCAGAAAACCGCAATTGAAATCAAAACATCGTTCTGATTAGGCCACAAGTCCATTTTTAGCTCTTATATTTAGATTACAACTTACTATCGACTGATAATGGTAGTAGAAACAGATAGTCGACCCCCTATATAAAAAGACATCTAAAATTATTTGGAGTACAGTAAAAATGATGAGTGCCTTGCAAGTAGGCATCGTTTTGGCCATTTTGGGCCTTGCCCTGGCTGGACAAAGACCAATTTCAGATTGTGTAAGTCCAAAAAGAGCAACAGCATTATTAGAAGTCTTGAATTTTAAATTTTATTATTATAGGCTGAGCGTATCGCAGATGATGGGTATCCTGTGGAGACACATCAGATTGTTACCACTGATAACTATATCCTGACCGCTCATCGTATACCACCAAAAACTGCTGGTGCAAAGGTCGTCTTGCTATTCCATGGCATGCTTAGCTCTTCTTCCGATTGGGTCCTAATGGGTCCTGGAAAAGCTTTGGCCTACATTCTATCTGATGCTGGCTATGATGTTTGGATGGGCAATGCCCGTGGCAATACCTATTCGAAGGCCCATAAATATTGGCCCACTTATTGGCAAATATTCTGGAATTTCAGCTGGAATGAGATTGGCATATACGATGTGCCCAACACAATTGACTATATTCTAGAGAAAACTGGACAGAAACAGTTGCAGTATGTGGGTCACTCTCAAGGCACCACCGTCTATTTGGTTATGATGTCGGAGAAGCCAGAATATAATGACAAGATTAAGTCAGCCCATTTGCTGGGACCTGCTGCTTATATGGGTAACATGAAGAGTCCACTTACTCGTGCCTTTGCCCCAATTCTGGGACAACCCAATGCCATGGTTGAGCTGTGCGGTTCGATGGAGTTCATGCCGAGCAATAAATTTAAACAGGATCTGGGCATTGAGATGTGCCAGGCTACCTCGCCCTATGCCGAAATGTGTGCCAATGAAATATTTTTGATCGGAGGTTACGATTCCGAGCAACTTGACTATGTAAGTGATTATCTAAATGTTTGAAAACCAAAGCTTATAGGGCACATATTTTCTCTTGCTATTTAGGAACTACTGGAGCACATTAAGGCCACTTCTCCAGCTGGAGCATCGGTTAATCAAAATCTACATTTCTGTCAAGAGTTCAATTCGGGCAAGTTCCGTAAATTTGACTATTCTGTCGTCCGCAATCCAATTGAATATGGTAGCTACTTCCCACCTGACTACAAACTAAAGAATGCCAAGGCACCAGTTCTCCTCTATTATGGAGCCAACGATTGGATGTGCGATGTCGGCGATGTTAGACAACTCCGTGATGAGCTACCTAACATGGCATTGGACTATCTTGTGCCATTCGAGAAATGGGCTCATTTGGATTTCATTTGGGGTACTGAGGCCAAGAAATACGTATACGACGAGGTTTTGAAGCAGATGTTATCATATGAATAAAGTGATACAATAAAATTACTCGATTTCCAACTCAACTAAATATTCCAATTTGATTTCGTCAGCCTTCAAGAGTTTGCTCATAAAACGATAGTAGCCGGGAATAAGCAGTTTTCGTATACGTTTGGCCTCCACCGGATAGTCCTTTAGATGATAGTGTTCTGGAGGTAAGGGACATGTATCTGGATGGGGTGCATTTGAATATTCCTTGAGCTTGTTGTAGAGGAACTCCTTGTAATAGGTTTTCATGATATCGCAGACGCCAAGATGGGGTAACCGGAGAAACTCTGAGAATTCATCTTCCTTACTCTGGGCACGATGGATTATCATATGAACCTTGAAAACAAAATAGAGAAATGAATTGCCATGGAACTATAAAAGCTATCTGTTCGATGCTTACTTTCCAATCATTATCAATGGACACGTGTTGCTTTAGTTCGCCGCTAAGGAGTTCATGTCCTTCGTCATTCCGCTCACCAATATGCACTGAGCTGCTAAAGTCTTTCTCATCCTCGTGGATCTTTTCAATCTTATGAACCTTTAGCTTCTCTTCCTTAGCTTGAAATAGATGTAGCTGGCCGATCACTAGTAAGCTAAGCACCCAAAGAAATTGCTTAGCCATTTTACAACTGAATATGAAATGACTGTGGGTCACCACTTTATTTATATCGAAGAAAGGGACACGAAACAAAAGATGATATCAAAAGTTAAAACGGAAGTGAGCTTGTTTTAAATTAATTATTGCTTTTCACAGTTTAATCATTTCAATGTTTTATTTGGGGGCGGCACTCTTAAAACGACATGCTCGACCATTTTTATAACAATTACATTTAATTAATAACAAACACGGCAATGAAAATAGTATGCATTATGGAATCTAATCTCTCAACGTTAAGTTATTAAGCTAAAACATAATATGCACTCTTATGCAGCAACAATTAAAGCATTTTCAATAGTTAACAAATAAAAAATATTGGCTAGAACTTAAGCACAAATGCAGCCTATTAGCTGGAATGTTAGCATTACGATAAGGATTTTTGCTAAACATCTTTTAACATAGGTAACCTAAAGTTAGCTGGACTTGACGTAGCCAAAATTGAGGCGCAACTGTTCTAAGAAAACAAACGTTATTATTGTGTGTGGCCCCAGGCGCACAAATGCCGGAATGTAGCCCTTAAAGAAACCCATAGGGCCCAGTTTGGCAGTGTGTCGTACAATATCCCAAAGTCCATTATACTCTCCCGGCTTAGCGTTCATTGAACGTGTCTTTAACACATCCAATGGTTGGGTGAGTGTTGTAGCTATAGTGCCAGCTACCAGAGAGGCAGTAAAATGCGTTACCAGGTTATCCTTAAAGTATGGTGTTGATAGCAGATAAACCTTTGTCTGATCATAGAAGGCAATCTGGCCAATGGTCATCAATATGCCACGACCAGTTGCAGTTGTAGCACCAGAGAATAGACGGGAAAAGCCTTCTTGTCGGTATACTTTGAAGAGACCATCAATGGCGTTTTTGTAACTATAAAAAATATATATAAATTACACAATTGTAATATTCACTTATATAGTTCACTTACTTTCTGCGCTGTTCCTTGGGTAGCTTCACGTCATTCTGCATTCTCACATTGACCATATCGGCTGGTGTTCCAACTATACCGCCTGCTAATCCAGATAGACCCGCCAATGCAATTTTGCCAGTAAAGGTATCCGTATTAATGAAATCCTTGCCCACTTCGTAGGCACCAAAGCGGGTTGTCGAGTACGTTAGTTGACGCAACATTGAAGCTGATAGCCCACTGTAAAAGGCTAATACGCCCTGTTCGCGTATAATTTTCGGCACTAACTGTAGGACAGATAATTTGCCCTGCTGCGTTTGCAGCGTCACTTTGATCAGGTCCAAAGGATGGGTGCAGCAGGCAGCGCCAGCACTGGCCAAGCCGCCAAAATACCAACGGGATTGCTTCTTACTGGTGGACATTTCGTCAAAATCGATATAAAATTGTTAACTGTAAAGTAAAGCATGAGATTTTCCATTCTGAATTAGTATACGAGCAGGAGTTTACCTATGAAAATATTTATCTGGATTCAAAATAGCTTAAATCTATCCATCTGGCTGGGTGGCATTATCCATTTAAATAATTAATTATTGCCCAATGTTATGTCATTGCCTAGTTGCGCACCCAACGAGGAACTATGTACACCTGTAAATTCTGGGCCCCAGCGTTATCAGCTGGGCCGGGTGTAGCTGAAAAGATAAGCTTACAGTTATATCCTAAAGCTTTTCTTTTCACATATGTTTCTGCGCGCGCATTGTTTAAAAATTTGGAGCCACATTTACGTTTTGCAGCACCTCCAAATGTTACCTACTTGCAGCACTGATAAAAGTATGTAATTTCCAACACTAATCATATAAGCAAGTCGTGCGAAACCAAAACAAATTCTCAATTAATATAATTTATATAAATTTAGCTAAAGTAAGAGTTTTTAAAAGTGTAAAGGTGCTACAATTTATCGCTATCTTTGCCTGGTGAGTAAGTGCAATTGACCACACATTTTAAACAATCGCCATGCCAGTTCTTTTTTAATATGCAAAATTTACAGTTAAAATTGCATATAATATTTAAACAACAGTTTGTTTACAAAGCATTAGCTTATATTTTGTTATTTTTGTTGGCATTAGCATTGGCATTGGTTTTGGCATTGACACTGGTCAATCTGCAGTTCCAGCTATTTGTTGCTCTTGGTTACGGCAATTGTGAATACCCTCTCAAAGAGTTTAGTGAATTCGACATTAGGTTTGACACAGACATGATTTGTGAAAAAGTAGCAAACAATTTTAAGGGATTATTTTAAATATGTTAATGGTTTTTCCTGGTTCGAAGTCATTACAAAATTAAAATAATAATCTTTACTTATATAATATAAAATGCTACTGTTAGATATCCATAACTAATTGATTTTTTAGAGAACTTTTACTATAGAACAGTTTCATTAGTGGTAAAGACTTTGGTTTCGTAATAAGCATAACTTACTCTTTTCTAACCTACGTTTCGAATGATTTATGAATCTCTTTCGTCACTCCCTGTGTAACCAAACGTATTCATTAAATAATTGCACTAAACTTGTAGATTCATTAGATACTTCTTCCCCCTATACTGATAGTGGTTTCCATTATGTATCCATATTCAACTGGATTTTCGAACTGCTCTTCGCACTTGTTTTTGTGTATTTTGTCATAAATTTAATTATTGGGGCCCGGTCCGTTGATATTATTAGTATGCATAAAGGTATCCGCTCTCTCTTATCAATAGCAATTTGTTGCTTTCGAGCATGAGAGGTATTGATAACATATTTATTGTTAACAAAATCGCAGCATACAACATCTATTGTTAGCATTTGTTTGTTTTCCCAACGAATTTATTTATTTATTTTGCATGTTTTTCTGTGTGATCGTGCCCACGTGCCGCATATAGCTCATAAATTAGTTTCTGTTTTTAAAATCTTCCTTCTTTTTTTTTGTATATTTTTATCTGGCAATAAAAATGTATGGACGATGGTCAAAGTCGAATAATGAAAGAAACATCACATGATCTATAGAGTCGCGCCCCTTCTTAAGTTTTAAAACTATACTGAACAGCTGATGCCTTATTAGCGCCGTAGAGATCAAGAAATGTCAAACATAAAACATCGCGTGATTATTCAATAGTCCCAATGATAGATTATCTGTCTGTCTGTCTCCTAGTTTTTCCACACAAACTTTCCTAAAGCGTCATAATTGTATTTAAGCGAGCGTGCACAGTCCACAAAATTGAATAATAAATTGAATAGTAGCTAAAGTGCAACAATTGCATTTTCGATACCATGCAATCGCAGTACATTGTCTGCTTTTGGTGCTCATCCAGTTGGTTGAACAAAAATTACCTTGAAATGTGAATTGTTGCTACCGCTTTCCGTTAAGAGAAATGTGGATACAAAAAAAAATTAATATTTTGGCAACACCGAAACCGAAAACACACTCAAATTATGAGATACAAGCGAGAGCGAATGTATACTCGAACGACGACCTCAACACGTCATTGCTGGCCACAAAAACTGGTCTCGCTTGGTTCGATTCGATGAGGGATGAGGTCGGTCCGGTCAGGTTTATTTATTTTTTATTTTTTGGCTGGATAAGGCAAGCACAAACGTTGCGTTTGAGCACAGAAAACGTACTGATCGCACGTTGGCGGCATGCTATGCTATGTGAACCTCTGTGTTGCGGGTTCCTCATCCCAGCCAGCCATCAGCCGGCAACTGAGCGGCTCTCTCTTCGTCTGGGTAAATGTTTGGCTTAATATATATAGCTTTCTTATCGCAGCACACATAGTGACAGAAAGAACGGTCAAGGCGGGCAACTCGGAAGTGTTTTTACTTTTCTCATATGGGTTTGGGATCGGCTTAGGTTAGTCAGTTGTCAGACTGCTGGTTTGCCAGTCAGAATTTGAAGTGTGTTGAGTAAGTATTATATTAACGATAGCGAGAAATTGAGGCGAGAGAGAAAACGAGAGAGAGAGAGAGGGAGACGGAACACAACAATTGGTGAGAGCTTTTTATTATGACGTACTTTGTTTTTACTCTCTAGCTTTATACTATATATTTTTTGTGTGTGAGAGTGTGCTATATCTCTATGTTTTGATTGTACAATAAATGTTTATACATATTATTCTGGAACTCGTTGGTTTGTTGCTTACTTGCTTGATGACCATTTCCATTATCTCACACCTTTAATACATGTACTTTTTGTTGTTATATTTCTTTTTATCAGAGTTTCTGTTTCGACTTTACCCAAAGCCCTTTCCACCATAGCTCTATGAAATATTTCCAATGTATTGTCAAAGTAATAGAATTTTATGTAATTAGCTCAGAAGAAGTGCGTCAATTTTGAACATGTGGCTGCCAAAAATACTTTCAAGGTATAGGGCAATATATCATGGGACTTATGTATAGAAATATCTGCATATACATATATACATATGTTCATAAGTACTAACTTCTATAAATGTTCAAATGCTTTTTCATTACAATTATAAGTTTCAATTTAGCTTAAACATGATATTATTTGAGGAATATCCTCATTCTGTTCAATTGAAACAATTAATTAATGAAGCTAACTTTAATTTCAGCGTATATTTTATTAATATTTCTATAATGGGTGCTTCACTTAAAGCTTTAAAAATTTCAACAAGAATGTTCTATCTGTAGTGTAGAGATTTCAAGATATAAAACTAGGAACCTTGGGTCGAAAATTTATTAAATGTCTAACCAATAATGTAATATGTATCAGAATATCTATTTTGCTGCTGAAAAAAAAATATATATACATATGCGCAATTTTTATAGTCATATCTATTTATTCCCATCTATTGATCATTTCAACTTGTATAATTTTTTTTGGCAAAGTGTATTAAAACTAAGCTCGTTTCTATATTAGATTTATATATTGCAGTTTCGAGGTCCATGTTTAATTAGAATGAATGTGTTTGTTTGTTTGTTTGTTTGCTTCTATTCAGTTTACTTTGCAAATATCGGCTAGTTCATGGCAACAATCTCTGAGTGGATAAGCTCGGAGATAAGTTGCAGCTAACACAGATAAATAAACATTTGAACTGACTTTTATTTGCCTGCTTAGAAGTTATTTAAATAGTTCAATTCACGTTTTCCCGACATCTCTCACCATTAACACTTTGTTCATGTTTTATTTTAAATGTGTTAAAATTTCATTAAATTGTGCTCATTTGGTCATAATATTTACACTTGTTCACACAATTTCAAAATCAAAAGCTTTTACAAAAGCTCTCACAGTTATGTATTTTAAATGTTGCGCCACTTTTAAGTTCTGTATAACAGTATAACACTGACCTTATAACAAAATAATTCTCTTTTAAACAAAAAGGGGAAATATCTCTCGTCATTCAAACAAAACAGAGAACGTTTTTCTAGTAAAAACAATTATGACTACTTAATATTAATAATACTCTCTAAAGAAAATATTTATTCCATTTTCTTTCTTTATAAACTTGCAACTTTTCTCTTGAATATACCTTAAATGTTAAATATGATTGCCAGTTATTGACATTTCAATATTTAAAATGTTTAATACCCTAATAATAATTATACTAATGACGCAAAAACTTCAGGTTCAGTTGCCTCTCGTACGAAACGTGCAATCTCTTTTTTTGTTGTTGTTTGTTATCCTATGCGTTTTTGCTTTTTAATAAATGTTTAATAAATTGATTCATGTAGCCTCTTTTGACACAATTGCCATTTGGCCCAAACCTCTGTATGATTGCTCGGTTGTTGGCCACGTGTGCCGTTGACAGCAATGATGAAGTGACAAAATGAAAATTCACTCCGCCCCTTTTATATATATGTATGTATGCTTATTTATGTATATAGATCTCTTTCTCTGCGTGTCAATAAATTAAAAAAGACTGCGACGCTTTGTTGATTCGGTCAAGTCAAGTGTTCTGAACCTTTTGGGCGTTTAGCACGTGACCCGACGATGGCACACCATAGTGCAAGGTTGAGCTGAAAAACAAAACGAAATATTACTGGCTAATTAATTGAATACGTTTCGTGGCATTTATAAATTGACTGAATGTCTCCCATTCTTATTTTTCAGATCTGCTGTACGATTTGTCAACATTATGGCCGCCTCCGTGTTGTTAGCTTGCGGCTTGAATGAGCAAAAGTTGCCAGGTTTTGTTCACATCAGCGAGGAGTCAAATGTGGATGGTAGCTTCTTAATAAGTTGCATTCTGGGGCAGCGTCTACGGATATCCAATGCGGGAACATTACTTGTCTGCCTGCAGCATCATTATCAGCACTACTTTAATGCGGGCATGCGTCTGGGATACAACTGCAACATATTTTTGGGCAAGACTCTTAATGTGATCGATGTGCTGAGCGATATGGCTAATGATGGATTCGAGAGCAAATGGCTAAAGACCGCCGATGAGTTGACACTGACCGAACAGCTGATAGAGGATATTCGTTCTCAGTTGGTCAGTAACTATAGCAATCGCAATAGCTACACAATACTGATCGACAATCTGTCCATACTCTTCAATCTGGGTGCTAGTAAAGTGCAAGTCCAACTATTTTGCCAGTCGCTGGCAGCTTTAGCTAAGGAATACGACAATCTAACTGTCATTACCAAACTGAGTAACAGCGATATACACCAGCTGACTGACAACAATGTGGCCAAATTGGGAAATGTCCGCATCCAGGTGTTGCGGTTGAAGAGCGGTGTTTTCCGTGAGGTGGATGGCAAGCTTCTAATTGAGCGTGTCGTTGATGAGGGCAACTATACGTACGAGGAGACACGCAAGGAGGTGCTCTATAAGGTCAACGATCGCAATGTGAAGATATTTAATCCTGGCGAGGTTGGAGTTAAGGTGTAATTGCTTTAAGCCCAGAAATCTTAGTTGCTATTTGCTATTAATAAAGCCATTTCTTTTATATTTATTTTGGTATTAATTCAACTTGAACCGCATCATCGGTTTATCAATTTTGTTTATCGAGCATTATTATTTTTGCGCATTTGATGAATTTATGTCTGGTCACGATCAATAAAGGTCACGAGTAAATGACTTTTCAGTAAGCAGGCGAAAAGCCTCTTGGTCAAAACAAGTTAAATTCAGGGCCAGTAAAGTTTTTGCCTCAATAAGATAAGCCCAAGTCTACAAATGGCGTCGCAGACAATAAAAACAGCCAATTGAATTTTTTTTCTCAACAGCGCAGAAAAAAGTTGATAAAGTGTGTCCGGGTGGATGGAGGATTGCGGGATTGGCCAAACACTTTTTACCTGCCTCAAAAACAAAAGACTTACAAAAAAAAAAAATTTATAATTTTATCGACTTTGAGCAAAAGAAAAAATAAAAGCATCTTGAAATGTTGAAGCACCACCACAAATAATTTAAACTTTACTTGAAATTTAATATTTTTCATAGAAAATTCCAGTTTGTAAGAATACAGTCAAACCTTTAGGCCAAAAATTAGCAATAACCTCGTGAAAACCAGCTAAGAAATACAAAGTGTTTGGCTTAAAGTAACGCAATAATAATTTTGTTTATGTGTGGTTTGCTGAAGCGTTTTAAAACTTTTTCATAAAAAATCTATTATTATCTGCAAATTCAAGGAATCGTTAGGCAGTCTTCAAAAATTTTCCAGGTTCACTGACTCTTTACTTGATTTAGGTGAAATTTAATATTTTGCATATGAAACGTTAAAGTAACTCTGAATTACAAGGAAAGCTAAAGGCCAAATGCCAGCAACATTCTAGTGAATAAAACAACAATATTTAAGAAATACCAAGTATTTACAAGTTTGTGTTCCAAACGGGGAAAAAAAATACAAACAAACAGATGACTAAATTAATTACACAAATGCTTTTGTTTAACCGAGCGCTTAATGTATTTATTGAAAGTTGTAGCCATACCAGCTTCAGGCGACCCTCACAATTTGATTTCTACGCACTCACATACACATACACAGAGAATCGGGGAAAAATTTGCTTAAAATGCAAAACGCACAACCATGGGAAAATGTGTAGTTAGCAGGAAAAGAAATGTGAAATTCGTGGCTAAATAATCTTGTTGCTACTGTCCTTGGTCACATCAAGTATATAGATATATATATATATATATGTATATGTAATAACCAGGTTATATAAACTGTGTCTTCACATGAAGCACGAAATTAATGAATTTGTCTTGATTGGACTTTTATAAGTAGATGTGGGCCAGAGAAATCAAGCCAAATGACAGTGCTATATTGGACCATATTTGTGTTGCATACTTCTAGGATGGCTATGGCCAACGAGATACTTTATCTATGTAGGCAGAAGTGTTAGTGTTAGATATATTTAGGTCACTTTGATAAACCTTTTTTCTGTTTTTTTTATACATGAACTAATTAATAGAGTTTTAGTATTATAAATTCCCATTAGTTAAAAATAATATTTATTCGTTAAGGATAGAGGGAACCCGTTTTTATGCTGTTACGTTCAGTATCGGTAACAAGTTCATATCGTTCGTTCGATGATATATATGAGTCTGTGTGTGAATATTTGCAGTTAGCCACTCACACTCATACAGCGGACAATGGCGTCATCATGCAACAAAAACAAGAGACCCAATATATAGAGCATGCCATAATTTATTCACATAGGCTCAACAAGACGACGACAACGGCGATGACGATGTTGGCCAAAAACGGCAGGAACGACATAAACATAAACTCGGCTCGCCTGGCTGCCCTTTCATCAATGATAATAACAGCGTATTAGTGCGGTCCAGGCTGCAAAATTGGGCAAGCATTGACTAGAGTACAATGACCAAGCAAATGAAAGCCCTTCACAGCAACATATACATACACTCACACACACACTCACACACTCTGTCCCATATATACACTCATACACACACTCCTTTTCAGCAGCAAAGGCATCAATTTTTCCCTTTTTTTTTAAGATTTTCATCGCCATTGTGTCGCCCGCTAAAGTATTATCTGCAGCTACACCACTTTGCCATCATATTTTTGTGTTCGCCCCACATGGCGTATGTGTAATATTTATTTAACTGCCTCCACGCACCAAGTGAAGCTTTAAAGTGTTCGCGACTTCAACTGCTTTTAGCTGGCTTTTGTGTGTCAGAAATTGTTTATTTGATCTCAAGAAATCTTGTTTCCTCAAAAGATTCCTCGTCCAACAATACAATTGAGTTTAAACTAAGGAAAATAAACTAAACCAATAAAATGAATGAAAAGCAAAGCTAAGCAGAAATTTCTTTACTATCAAACTACTAAATAAGATAAGATTCGGTCATGGTTTATATAAAATTTCTGGTTTTAGTTTTCAATTTGTCAATATTTAAAGTCGAAACATTTGTCGCCATGTGTTAAATGCAAAACTTTTTGGCAAATGGGAATTCTGCTACCGCATTTAATTGAATTCAACAAAGTGAAAAATAACAAAAGAGAGAGAGAAAAAAAATATAATGAAATGGAAAGCAAAAAAAAAAAAAAAAGGAAAAAACTCAACTTTTAGCAATTTTACTAATTCAATACGAGCATTGCCACAGCATGAGGAAAAATCAGTCCCTGTCTCATTTTCTCACTTTGTGCTTTGCTTGCCACAAAATTTTGTCTTGTGATTCTTTTTTTTCCCTCCCACCGTGTTGTTAACTTTTTCCCGTTTCCGGCAAAGCAATTAAAGATACATTTTACCAGCTAACGAATTTAATAATTTTCATTCAAATACTGCGACAGAATGGCATCATAACTGTGCAGTGTTGCGCAAATATTTTGCCAGAGATTCGTTTAATTTGCTTTTGGCAAATTTGCGACATTGTGAAAAAAATCCCTCTCTGCTGCTTTATTCTATCGCGATAAATAATATCATTTTGGCTATAATTTCTTCTCGATCCACACGTAATCGCGGTTGATAGACCCAAAAGTATTCAAATTGATTACGTTGCGTATACGCCACATTGCCTGTGACCCGTTTCTGTTTATGTATTTCCCTATAACCTTGCGACAATTTTTTTTTTTGTTATACGTTGTTGCTGTTTTATACTTTTTTAGGCATCAAAGTGCTTACCACTTTGTTGGTTGATGTAGTTGTTGTTGTTGATATTGTTGTTGGTGTGTGGCAGTTTCGGGAAATTCGAGCTGCTGCGGCATCAACTGTGGGCTACGGCTGTGATTATACGCTTGGCTGGGCTTCATGTGGTTATGGTGGGTATTTTGCTAACGTTAAGTGCTATTGTTTTACACCTACGCAACGAAAATTGAAATTTTAACTTAATGGCGTGACAATCTCTTCTTTTTTCGGCTTGAACTCCTACACATTTCTTTTCCCCCTTTGGTACAGAGGCGGGGTTTTATGTATTAACATCAACACTGACATGAAAGATCCAGGCATGTTTAAGTTGGCAAAACAATTACCAATTCCGATATGACACAGACACTGAGACGGAGACGCACATTTCCGTGCCATAAAATTGGATAAGATAGAATGATAGACATACATTTACTATACTGTGTACATACACTGCGAGTCATCTGTTTAGCGCGACTCAGGGCGAAAGTGTTTTTAGTTCAATCCTGCCAAACTAGCAAAGCTATATTTTGTATATTTTCCGCTCATGGTCCGATCATATTGTGACCTCTACTTGGACTACCTGTGAAAATTAAAATGCAAACATTATATTAAAGAAAATAAATATTTAATTCATTTTTCATTATTCTTACTATATTTGTTTTCAGGAGTAGCTAAAATCCACCGATCGCTGCATAATGAGTAAATAAGAGAAGAAATTTGAATTAATATTGATTGAAATTGGCGCCTTTTGGTTTTAGATACTTATATGTATATAAAACATATAAAAATTATACATAAAACATTCATTTTACATACAAAATATGTATATGGTTCATATATAAAATATAATAAAATACTTATTTATTCTCAGCTAATCAAGACTCGGCGAAAATCCAGCTCATCTCACAGTCAAAAAATGCTGATAAGTTCCATCAGATATGCGAAATACAACATTCATATAATAGACATGAAAAACATTTATTTTCATCAGTCAATAGTTCAGCTCCGTTTGCTTACTTGAGACTCCAAGAATCTATAAGAGCTGCAAGATCAGCTCAGTGTCTTAGAATCCATCCAATTTCCAGGTCGGCTTGCTCAGCTGCAAGTTCAAAAATCCTTCCAAGAAATTATCCAAGTTCCATCAGATCTGTAAAATAAATTAGATATAAAAAATATTATTTTTTTTACTCACTTGATTGCTCAGCAGAAAATTTAGGTCCGCTTGCTAACTTGAGAGTCCAAAAACCTAAAAGACCGGCGGGTCAGCAAGCTCAGCTCAGAGTCTAAGAATCCGGCTAAGATACGGCCAAGAATCCATCCATGTTCCAATTCTCCTTCCTCAGCTGCAAGTACAAAAATCCATCCCAGAACTCATCCAAGTTCCACCAGATCTATAAAATATACAATTAATATATTAGGTATAAAAAATATCATTTATTATACCCCATTCCAGGTCCGCAAGCTTAGCTCAAAGTTAAAAAATTCATCCAAGTTCCGCCAGATTTGAAAAATATTCCATTATTAAAAATTATTTATTCTCATTTACCCAAATTATCAGCAGAAAATCCACGTCCTGGTCCGCTAGGCTGTCTCAGAATTAAAAATCAATCAGATCTGTAAAACATGGCATTATTTAAAATTTTTCATTTTCACTTACCCAATAACTCAGGAAAAAAAAACACGTCCACTCGCTCCGATGCCCGCGCAAATAATGAAAAATTTTTACCGCCCACGCAGCCGCTCTTCTCTCAACTGATCGAGAGAGAGAGAAAAAGTGAGTAACTAAATATTAACATTGTTCCAAAATGAGTCTGTAAACTTAACAGACGCTTTGGGTAGTTAACAGAAGCTTGAAATGTTAACTTAACAGTAAAATAGTGTTGCAAAATACGAACACATTAGTGCTGGAAAATCGGGCGGTTAGTGTTAACACGACTGTTAAGTTAACATTTCAAGCTTCTGTTAACTGCCCAAGGTGTACAGACTCATTTTGGAGCAATGTTAATATTTCGTTACTCACTTTTTTTCTCTCTTTCTCTCTCTCTCTCGATCGGTTGGGAGAAGAGCGGCTGCGTGGGCGGTAAAAATTTTTCATTATTTGCGCGGGCATCGGAGCGAGTGGACGTGTTTTTTTTTCCTGAGTTATTGGGTAAGTGAAAATGAAAAATTTTAAATAATGCCATGTTTTACAGATCTGATTTTCTGCTGATAATTTGGGTAAATGAGAATAAATAATTTTTAATAATGGAATATTTTTCAAATCTGGCGGAACTTGGATGAATTTTTTAACTTTGAGCTAAGCTTGCGGACCTGGAATGGGATATAATAAATGATATTTTTTATACCTAATATATTAATTGTATATTTTATAGATCTGGTGGAACTTGGATGAGTTCTGGGATGGATTTTTGTACTTGCAGCTGAGGAAGGAGAATTGGAACATGGATGGATTCTTGGCCGTATCTTAGCCGGATTCTTAGACTCTGAGCTGAGCTTGCTGACCCGCCGGTCTTTTAGGTTTTTGGACTCTCAAGTTAGCAAGCGGACCTAAATTTTCTGCTGAGCAATCAAGTGAGTAAAAAAAATAATATTTTTTATATCTAATTTATTTTAAAGATCTGATGGAACTTGGATAATTTCTTGGAAGGATTTTTGAACTTGCAGCTGAGCAAGCCGACCTGGAAATTGGATGGATTCAAGCGAAACAAACTGGACTTAATTTAAACACACAATCTACAATCTATCTTAAATGAATTTCAGCTAATTTCAATTAATATTCTCTAATATTTTCTACTGAGTAAATTGATAACATTCAGATAAACGTTAACAGATACAAGGTCTTATTGTTTTTTCCAATTGATTAATTACATTTATTATTTTAATTCAAATTAGTGATAAACCAATGTAAACTATTTGCTGGTTGATTAAAATTTGAAGAACTTAGCTGAAGAATTGTTCAAGTAATCGACAAACTGTTTTACTTTTTTAGTCTCTACTTTCCAAGTTTAGAGGAGTGTGCTTTTATAAGTAGGTAAGTAATTAGTAATTTTATATTTGAAAATCCTTTATATTTATAAATGTTATAAGAATATATATGTTAATATATATTTCTAAGTGCAGTAAATACTTTGGTTCAAGAACAAGCTCATTCTGTAAATATTTATTTAAAAAGACATAATTTGGATGTCATAAATAGGTCTAGTCAGACATTGAAATTAGAAAAATGTAAAAACTTTTAAATTTGTATCGAAATTATTTACGTGCAAGGGTGCACTATGCTGATGACGCGGAGTGTATATGTATATAGTACATGTATGTATGTATATAGTATTTTGATGCCTCGTTGCCACCAAATTGTATATTATAGAAATGAGAAAAATCGAACTGTTGTTTGCTTCGTTTATTTTCTTTTACTTTATTTGCTGAAATATTTATATATATGTATGTATGTATGTATATTTTATGACTGTTTGTCCGCCAGCTGATGGTATATAGATCCGTCTGTCCAGGCAATCAGGCGGAGCAAGCGGCAGCAACACGTGGTCATTCCACTGTTGGTATGCTCTGAATGTAATTCAAAGAAATGATTTGGAATCTATGTCAAATGTATAAAATTATAACGATTTTTCTCTTATATTCTATTATATCTATGTATTATCCTTGTTTTAGCTACTACGCAGCTAAGCAGATATCTTGTCGTCTGAGGCATTAGAGATGGCCAAAAAATGTAACTGAAATTCTAGAAAGCTATTGATTCTTTACAAGTTAAAAATATTCTTTAATGAATTTGGATTTTTATTTTGTAAAAACAAAAGCACATTACCAAATTTACTAGAAAATAACATAATTAAAAACGAGTTGTAAATGATAAAGAAATCTAGGCTAAAGAAACTTAGCTATAACTAATAATTAGTATTAACTTTAATGACTAATTAATCTAAATGCTGTACAACGGAAATATTTTCTCATCAACTAACTTTTCAAATAATTTGCCCAGTGTCTCTAGATATTTGGACAACTCTAAAAGCAGCAACACTGCCGGACAACAGTGGTTGGGGGGATTCAAGAACTCACCGGCACGTATCCTATCGATATCATCTTTGTTTGGTCCTACAAAAACAACAATAGCAACCACAACAACAACAAAAGGCAACTTGTGTGCATTGTATGTTTTGTCGCTTATCTTATAGGGCAAATCGTTGCTATGCAATGTTGCCTGTCTTGAATATGAAAATAGCTTCGCATCCGCAGTTGTAACTGCAATCAGGAGTATTCAGTTTTCTTTTTGTTGTTGGCAATGCCACGCCCTATTAAATAGCCACTTTTATAATATTTATGGTTGACCAACGAGTTTTGCATTTGATAAGCTTTGCAATGGTATAAAATTATATGCCTTATAATATCTTTAATTACATTTTAGCCGCCTTTATATTTCTCTTGGTTTTCCTAATTTGCCTTTTGCTGACGCTTAAGCTAAAGTTCTGTTGCCATTGCCACTCTGAGTCACAGTTTATAGCTGTAATTTTGTTGAAAACTTTGCCGTTGCAGTAAATTTTTTTGTTTTTTTTTTTTTTTGGGGGCGTCAACATTCAAGTTGAGAATGAAATTGTCCGTGGCAAAAAGGGAGAGATGATGACAACGTGGTAAATATCTCAACACATGCCCGCTTGAATAAACATACAATATACACCCACATACTTTCACACATACACCCACATAGATATATAAACCAAACACCTACATAGACTATATAGAGGTAACGTTATACTCTCACACAAATATATGCACACAGGTGGCTAGAAATTTACTGCCAAAAGTTGCAGAAATACAGCAATACCTTCACTGTAATTTTCATATGTTTTGCCAAAAAAGAGAAACGGAAACAGCAACAGTAGAACAAACAGCCAACCAACCGGCAAAAACCACAACGATGATAATGGAAAACATTAAAGCAGATTAAAGCCCAAAATGGCTGAGAGGACTAAAGGACTAAATTAGCGAGTTTCGTTATTCTTTTTGTTATGCGAGATGCGAGACTGTGACCTTCGAAGGAAACCCAAAGGATTAATTGTATGAGTGAAGGTCGTTCGTCTTAATATTGTTGCTTGGCCTAATTTTAATTATTTTTCTGTAACTAGTTCACAACGAAGAATATGAGACTATCCTCCCTCCCGCCTTCCGATGGTGTAGGCGAACACTTATCAACAATTACACAGAGCCAAGTCAAAATCAAGGAGATGAAAAACAAGTGACGACGACGACGACTCTTGGCAATTTGTTTAATGAAATCATCAAATTAAATTAAATGTGCGTCCCCACAAAATGTGTTAGCGTAAGCAGTTGATTTGTTGTTGTTCTTGTTGCTCTTGGTTTTTTTTTTGGTTGTGTTCTGTTGCCTGATGCTATTATAAGAACGAATGAAATATAAAACCACAGCTTGACATTATGCCTCATGCGGCAAGCGACTGGTCCAACACGTGCTACCGCCCTGTTTTGCCCCATTTTGTTCTATTGTGGCACTGGCATTGTAACCAAAGTCAGAGACCAACCATTGCTGCTCAGCGCGTGCTACTCGAATGGAGACGGTAACATTGGACTTGCCTTTGGGCCATGTTACGCCCATTGTCGCCACAGTTGCCTCAATTACATTATTAATCACATCAATGGCAGTTGTATTTTAAGCAGCTTGCATTTCAGTGTCTTCTGTTTTTCCTGTTGGGTCTACTTGAATTATATTGGTTGGGGGTAGGCTACTGGCTGAATGTCTTTTTTTGGCCTAATAAATTTATTGGCCGGCAAACTTTTTCAATTAACACAGAATTATGTAAATTGAGTGGGTGCCAATGCCATTGCTTTACGAATTCTTTCCAAGTATTTTAAGGAAAAATCAATATAGGTTTTTGAACCTTTGTAGATCTTTATATAATTTGTCTAGCAATAATTTCATTTAGTTTGGCAGACATGGATTTGAAGCGTTAATTTCACTTGGATAATCATGCTTTGGACAACCTGGCGTATGAGTGTTATGTGTAGAAAATAAGGTAATACTTATTAAAGGGTTACATAAACGATTGTAAAATTTAATATCTAACGATGGCTAATATAGCTGCAAGTATATACAAGTGTGTTTGTGTGTGTGGGGGGGCATGCACTTGCAGTTGTCTGCTCATTAAAATCCAGTCAGTGTGTGCCAAATTTGCCAGAGGTGGTAATAAATTCACTTAAATATGCTGTGTGCCACATTTGCCACATAATTTGTATGTGTAGAGAATGGCACACATATATACACAGAGAAAAGGAGATAGAGGGAGAAGGATATTGCCGCGTGTTAACGACTTGACATTCACCGCGTTGTTGCATTCACATTCAGTGGCAAAGCCAAGTTGCCTCCATTCATCAGACTCAGACACTACTATACATATATGTATAGTATATATCGCATTCGCATTGTCTTGGCACAGAACAGTGGTTCACTCTACTCTTTAGAAGTTTCTTTATGTGTGTGTGTTGGTGGTTCCGTGCTCGTAGAACTGTCTCGTTACGCTTACTTAGCCGTTTAATTTATGCATTGTGCAATGCACAAATGATGCATTGTTTGAGACAGGTTAAAAGCAGCACGATACTGTTCATACGTAGGCCTGTGTCTTATCCTTTTGCAAAGAAGCGTTGACCAATCCATACAAACAATTAAATTTTTTCAATTAGTAAAGACAACGTGCAAGTTGAAATATATGGCCTATGTGACATGCAATTAACCTGAGTATTAAATTATTAAATGAAATGAATTGGAAATTTCATTGATATTGTCTTGCAGTCGTTCCCAGATATTCTTTTTCATGGCCTTGAGTGTTACTTGTTGTGACATATCAATTATTTTATTATTATCTTATAAATAAGGGCTAAGATCAGCAACCGCAGCTCTTGGTCGTCTTTATATACCATTTTATATTATAAATATCAATATCAATAAAGTAAGTTGCTCTTGAAAACTTAAAAAATTGTATTATTATTTGTATTAAATTTACAAAACATTCTTTGTTTTAGTTACTCAATCAATTCTTAAATTGATTTTATTCCGATTGATTATGGAATTCATTCTTATTTTATTGTTTGTTTCAATTTTGATATTTTGATTTCTCTTTGTTTGACTTATTCCATTTGACTTTTTGCTGTTTAAATTTTCATTTGTTGGTACAAATGTTACCTACTGACAGGGAATAAATAAAAAATACTGTAGCATGCTTGAAGGCGCACACTTTTTCTTGGGTTTTTTTTTGCTCACTTTTGCTCCTGTTCCTATCACGCCTGTTTATTTAACATTGATTTATGTTTTGAGTGTTTTTTAAATGTGGGCGTGCTATTTATGTATGCCATTTATTTATTTTCTGTTGTTTTTGTTACTTCTTGGCACTTGATTTGTGGCCTGGACATGGCATGTTGTGCCCTGACGAAAGGTCACTTGATGTATGGGAACTTTAACTTTTTGGCTCGTGAATCAAGTTTGCATATTGAATGATGCTGCGACTGCTATGTCAGCAACAGTAAATACCAGAAATTATATCAAATATTATCACTCTGGTCTGACGACGGTTGTCTGACATTTTTTTTTTTTTGGTCTCTGTCCAAAAGTTTGATAAATTTGATGAGATTTGCTGCTCATTTGTACTCTTGCCGCTGCATTGCATTGCTGTTGCTGTTGGTCCTGGTGATTTTTCCATCAACTTAACAAATGTGAAACAGACTTAAGTTAAACATCTTGTCTGAGTTTGTTTGTTAGTCTAGAGCTGTCATCGCTGACATTTGTCAGATGAAAATGTCAGTTGACTGGACAGCATTTTGAATGCGTAGTTGAAAATCATTTCAATTAGTTGGAGCCACGTCAGTTTCAGCATAGTGTATGGTATAGGGAAATGTAAGCCACAATTTCAACCACATGCTGAGCAAATAAGAAATCAAACAAATAATTTAATGTTACTTAAAGTCACAGACGAACAACCGCAGGAGGCGTAAGACCAAGTAACGATTCCCATTGCCCCTGAATTTTCCCATGTGTGCGCGTGCTGCTCCAACAGACCGAAAGCTACGTGCCAGACGTCGACATAGACGACAAGTAGGCGACTTAGACTCGCACACCCGCACACCCATACACCCGCACACTATATGTATGTGTGTTGTAAGTCAGGCGGTGTGCCAACAGCTGCAAATTAGTAGCGTGTGCTTTACTTTCTTATATGTGTGTCGTTGTGGAACGGATGTTGACAACATGTCCTACGAAATGTAGACACATGTCCTTCTTAACTGTCGTTCTGCCGACCAGTTGGCCACTTTCTCTTTCTTGTTCGCTCTTTCACCACATGCTGGCCGTTAACTCGTTTCATTCACTCCCTTCTGCAGCAAACAATATACATAAATAGTTGTAATGCCTTTTTTTTGTCCTACTTGCCATTTGCCTGCAATTGTTTGCCATTTTATTTTGTATGCTTTTTATATAGCATGAAATTGATTTAATTACAAATGCAGCAAACTTTCGGTCATAATAGGATGTCGGCTCATGAATTTCAATGGAGTACTTAGTATTGATTTTGCGACAAGGCCAACATTTTCTAAAGATTTGAAAACAAAATGTTTTCAAATCATTTACTAAAATGGTAAACTGGTGAATTGAATTACAAGATCTTAAGCTATTAACATTTTTAAATGAAAAAGTTTAATATTAAAAGTGTAAGGTTAAAATTTAAGCAAAATTCATTTAAATTTTATGTTTTCTATGTTATGTTAAACAAGTTTAACTTTTGATTATTAAAGTTTATGCATTTACACTTATTATTTTTAACTATTTCGTATTAACTTTCTATCAGATCAAGATCGAAGACCATGGCAAATGTTACATGGAACGCTTTTGTATTAAAGTTTGGTATAAATTATTAAAAATTTCGTATGTCTCAGTGCCAAAACTTGTATTAATTTCGAGATCATTAGTTAATATTTTAAATTTGTTTCTTCAACTTTCATATGTAGCATTTATTAACACGAAACCTTTTTCACATAAGCGTTTAACTAAAACATTTTCAATATTTTTATAAAACTTTGAATTTCATGATATTTAGATATTTAGTTTGAAAGCTGCGATCGAGCTTTTGTAGCTTTAGAGCTTTTTTTTGTAATGTTTATAAGAGCCATGTGCTTGATTGTTTTGGTTTAGTTATCAATTTAGTGCAGAACTGTAAAGGTAAAGAAAGAAAAAGTGAACTACAACAATGTCTTCGAATGATGTTTTGTATCATCCCGATGAATTAGAGCCTCCAGCGTGGCTAAATGTTGAATTCTTGGAACGGGTACTCAGGGGCTATGAGGCAGATGACCAAGTGAAGGTTCTTGACATGAAAATCTCACCTGCTACGCTCTTGGGTGATCACTATGCAAGTATTATGTTTCGGGCAAGTGTAAATTATACCAACAAGAACGGAGACAACTTTAAAACTTTAATAATCAAAACAATGCCGGAAAACGAAGGCCTAAAGAAGGATCAACTATCAGAATCGCATATTTTTAAGACCGAAATTGGCATGTATACAGATATGTTACCCGAAATAGAGAGAATCTTAAGATCAGTTGGTGATGACACTAAACTTTGTGCCGAATGCATCTATCATAGTTTGGAGCCACAACAAGTGATAATTTTTGAGGATTTGGTTGCAAGAGGTTTCACTGTGCTGCGTGATCGTGAGCCCACAATGTCGGAGATTAAGTTGGTTTTCAGCAAGGTAGCCAAATTACATGCCGTCACTTATAAGATGCAGAAAGAAGAATCCATCAGGTTGCAAAAATTTAAATTTAGTATATTGGAGTTGCCCAAGATCATGGAGGATTCCGGCATACATGCCATGCCATATTTTATCAAAATGCTAGAAGACTACCCCGAATTGACCCAATACAAACCGTATTTTGAGAATATTAGGGATGATTACATGACACGATGCCGAGCTGCATTTGTTGAGTATCGGGAAAATCGCCAAGAGAATTTCTATTATGTTCTTTGCCATGGAGATTTGTTTCGCAGGAATATGATGTTTAAACATCATGTGGAAACGGGCGAGTTGGAGGATTGTCTACTCCTAGATTATCAAATGTCAAATGTTGGTCCCATGCCCAATGACATTATCTATTCAATATATCAATTATTATCACCCGATCAGCGTTTAAATAATCGAGATGAAATAATTGATTACTATTTTAATGAGTTTACGATGACTTTAAAGAAGATTGGTTACAAAGGCGAAGTTCCAAAGTTAAAAGTATTCCAAGAGCATATGTTTCAACTCAGATATTTAGGTGAGTGGAAAAACAAATAGAATTATCATTTTTTGTAATATATTAACAATATTCTTATATTTTCAGAAATCTTTCTTCTAATCACTTTTCTGCCATTGATTTACAGCCTGAAAAAAAAGTTGGCAGTGGATGCCAGCAGCTGGCGGGATTCAGAGGACTTAAGACACAGCTATTACCATAATGAGGAATATGTAAATGAAGTTAGGCAACAATTAAAACGTTTTGTCAATCAGGCATATTTTGAATAATACTAAATTCAAAATAAGTTATTAAGCAATTTAACAATAATTTGTATTCTTTGGTTGGTAACTTGTTCAATTGAAAAGATCTTAGACACACAATCTTAACATCATTTTGTTACAAAATATATAAAAGTCAATAAAGCTGAGTAGCATTTGAAATAATCAGGGATCATTTATTATTATTAAAAAAAATTATCATAAAAACAATTAGATTCAAATTCTTTCCAAGAATTGTTAGTTTTTTTTAATTCGTTTGCAATTGACTTCTATCAATAGATAAGTAATCTATTTTCTATTACAATTTTATTCATTTGATGGCAACAAAAAAAGCTTTTGTCACTATTTTTTTCTCTATTGTTTGTAGTTAAACTAAATTTTGTGCATTTAATGAAAGCTTAATGCTTGAATTGTCGACAAAATGTGAGGGTATAGATAAGGTTTCCATCGTTTCTGTAAAAACAAATTATTTTTTACTATTATGTGATACATATTTGAGATAGGGAAAGAGGGCAAGGGGCAAGCACTGCAATTTTGTGTACAAACTTAAACTTGCTAAAATAATTTGTTGTTTTTATTTAAGTTTTTCTTTAGAGCTCTTCGATAACAAAAACATTCCGGTCATTGTTACAGATTTAGCATTGCAAGGCATAAGTTTTTATTTTTTATATATATTTTTTGAAGTTTAATACAAGGGGTTTGTTTTAGTTGAAAATTCTGTGCGTGACTTTTCCCAAAAAAATATTTTTAAACAAGAAAATTAATTATAGTTAATGTAAACTTTGAGACATCAGCAAATTGCTTATTTTAACTATAATGTGAAATGAATTTATGTAAAAGAATCATGATTCGAAATAAGATTTTTTTAGATATAGAAGACCAAAATTAATACAGTTAGGTAAGCAAATTTTGTCTTAATTCATAGATTTTATTATGAGGTAACGGCTGATAGATTTAAGAATCAATTTTTGTAAAACAAATTAATATTGGATTGTATGGATTCAATTTTTGCATGTTTCCATTTATTATTTATGATATTTACAGGGTATATTACAATCAACTCTTACCTAAACAGAAAAAATTGCATATGTAATATATACATATATTAAAAAAATTCTATTAATTAGCATATTTTAATTGTTTTTGCTTGAAATGCATATGTGTAGCTGAACAGACTGTTTGACTAATTAAATATATGTCCAATTGTAAACTCATGAAAGTCAAATTGACAAATTGTTTAGTGGCCGAATAAAAATAATTGAATTGAATGAGAAATAAATAATAATATAATTCGACATTTGTTAATTGTGAAATATATAATTTATGGCCTGACATTCGAAAGAAATTACGGAATTGTGTGAAATTAGTTTCTGACAAATGCAAGTTAAACAATTTCTAAGATAAAAACTTTTGCTGGCAATGGCAATCAATGAATGATCAAAGTAAGTTAATTAATAAACTTCAGCTACTTATCCTATACATTTTGTTTTAGCTGTAGCTGTGCATTTGGTGGGTTTTGTTAAGTTTTGCCAGGCAACGCACGAGTTGACTCAATTAAAAGGATCAGCGTAAATTTGCTTAATAAATTTCAATTGTCAGCGGCTCCAAATGAGAGCCAAAGATGCTTCAGGCTCTGTTGATGTCACCAACAGCAACGGCAAGAGAAACGGCGATAGCAGGACAGCGTTAAAGCCCAAACAAATTACCAAAGACACGTTTTAGAATGCAAACACGTCCTACAATCCAGTACTCGGGACATTAGAGGAGCATAACGATTATACTTCAATTGTATGAAAAATTTTAAGGCAAGTCTTTCTCTACTCTTTAAGGACAATCATTTGAACCAAGAAAAACAATCGAGAAAAAGGAAAGGCAAACAAAACATAAACAGACGTCAAGTTGCTATTCTAAGAACCCACAAAGAGAGAGAGTGGATTGGATGTGGACGGGACGGACAGCGGTTCATGCTCATCGGTCCATATCCCAAGTACAAGTCCATGTCCATGTCCATGGTCAAGGTTAAGACACTTTATTGTACGGCTGCAATTGTGTTCGAGATATTTCGAGTTATTTTTGGCTCTCGACTTGTGGCCCAAGCTGCAGCTAATCTTATGTTGTCTGCCTTTTTTTTTTTGTTTTCTTTTTTTTTTCTCTTTTGGTGGGGTTTCTCCTTTTGTGTTTTCTTTTTGCGGCACGGACACGAGCTAGGGTTCGGGCTCAAGTACATGGAGTACATCGAGGCCATAAAGCAAACACTTTTAGTTTGTTGAACTGAACAACGAATGTTGTTTGGGGGGCGTTGCAGGGACAGGGACAGGGGCAGAGACAGCGACTGTTTCTAATTTGTTGTCAAAAATTACCCTTCATTCTATGTTGGACGACATATTTTATTTTGCCTGCCTGTCAGTGCCAGCTGTTGGATTACTGCCTGGATTTTAAATTTTCTTTTGTTTTCAATTTAATTTCTACAATGGTCAAAGATACAAATTCGTTACATTAAGTCAGTAAAATGACATTAAGACACTCTGCATCATAAAAAAAAGTTCAGGTAAGGTTAAGCTATTGACTCTTAACCTGAAAATATTATTAATGCAAGTTACAGAAAAAACTGATCGATAATTCTACAAAAGATAGCATACTTTTTGGGGAAGTTACTTAAACATTTAAATATAAAAGACAGTAGCAACAAAGTCATCAAAATTTATGGCAATTTTTGAAATCAAGTCGAACAGTCATAAGAAATTCCTAATTTAGATTTAAATATTTCAATTAATATTGCTGCTGTAAGCAAAAACCAACAACATTTTATATAGCTTTTGTTGCTAACGGCTTAAGGTATTCATTTCTCTTTTTTTTATTAAAATTTAATTAATTTTTTACTTATGCTTGTGACTACAAGATACCAAATTAGATACAAAGACGAAAGAAAAAATATTTACGAGTATTCAGAAACATACAGATAAAATGCAATGTTAATCGTCGTGCAGTGCATTGGCGGCAACTCGCAAAGTCACCAAGGCGATCAATTAAGAGTAGAATTTTCTGTCCACTAGGATGACAAGCAGAAGTCGGGTCTAATCGGAACTGCTAGCATGGCACAAAAAAAATGTTTGTCCACCATTAGGCCGCTGTTCAATAACAATTTCAATTTCACTTTAACCCAAACTACTCTGGATGTCGCTTTAGATACAAATAGTTCCACCCAAGGATGCCTTAAAATGCCAATTCAAGTCTAAAGGAAAGGAAAAGCATTTGCTGAAATAACTTAAAGCACAATGAACTTTTTTAGCAAGTTACTAGTCGATATGATTACATTTTAGTTGCTTAATTGAATTATATTAAAGTTTCAGAATATCTTAATAATACAGTTAATGTGATTAGTGACACTAAAAAAACGATTTACATTCATTGTCCTTGCTTAAAATTGGAATATTGAACACTGTAGATACTAAAAGCACAAAGCAAACTTCTTCAAAATATGTATTAAATAAATCTATTAAGTTGACCTCACAGCAATAGAACTATATATGCCAAGTAGCAGCCTTGTACTAGGATAATAAATACACATATAAATTGAAGTCCTTGTAAAGTAAAAAAAGAAAATCCCTCGTTTTGCCTATTTGGTAAGATTTTAATTGAATTTTGCAATGGTAGACCACAGAACTTGGGTGATTTAAGGCTCAAAAGTCAATTTTTAATTGCCTGTTAGTTGAAGTTGTTGCATAATTCCAAGTGGTTATACATTCTGATAGTACATGCATAACTCTTAAGTTGGTGCTTCTGTTAATTCCCGCCTAGTTTCTCCACTTCCCCTCTCTCTCTCTCTCTCTCTCTCTGTTTCCATTTGCCCCTTGCTCTCTCTATTTATAAATCATATAGTAAGTTGTTGAAGTGAACTCCCATGAAAAGTTCAGAGCAGAGCAAACTTGATTTTTTTTTTGTTGAGCTTCTTCTGTTGGCTCGTTAAGTGCAGACAAGGACCAACGAATGACCAGCAGGATGCATATATGTATGTGTGTGTGTGTATAAGTGGTAGCTTTAAAATGTTCAACATGAACACATGGCCATTGAAAACGATTTGTTTGCTTGGAAAAGTGAAACTTTTGTTCGGCTATAAAACTATATGAGTAATCTGAAAATGTGAAAATGTGAAATGACCGGTTATAATATACGAGTCAAAAGAGAGATGAGTAAAATTAAAGTTAACTGAATCGAAAAATAAAACTGGCCAAGTCTTTAGTACTAGATTGAAAACATTCAACTTGTTGTCTAGACCGTAAGTAAATTTATGGCTCTGATTAATATCTTTATTGTGGCAGATTATGATTGACTAGGCGGCATAGCATACTGAGGCCAAAAATTTATTGATGGACTTCTTTTATACGTTTATACTATATACATATATACCTAAGCCAAAGATGCCATACCACAATGCCAAAATCCAGCAACTTGATGAACGAGATGTAGGTGTAGATGAAGGTCTATTGTCCCCAAAAAGCAATTTATGATGCTGGGGAAACTGTATTCAATGTCTAAATATGCATATGATATATGAGCTTTGGTTTGAGGCATTGTCCTTCTAAACGATGAACCTCATAACCTGTCAATATTGAAGCCATATGATTTTTTCTTACGAAAATAATTTTGAGAAATTGCACAAGAGTCAACTATTGATGAAATTGTCAAATATTCCATTTGTTAAAGTAAACTTTAATCAATTTTTAAGATACTTACATGCATATATGTATGTATGTATGTATAAGTATATATGCAAATTTGTTACCTGAGTATCTCACTGAAATCCTGTTGAATAATGGCTTTGACTGGCTTCGAGAGCAAGTGAAAATTGAAATGGCTTAGTGTGAAGATGCATTGTTGGCAACAGACAAAGCTTCTATCTTAAAAGGAGCAGCTACCTGGCAAATGGCTGCCAATCGCTAAGAACAATAGATGCTGCAGGATATTTTGTTTCTGCCATCTATATATGTTTCCGTTTGTCTTTTTTCTTTGTCACTTTATCGAGTCCTTGACATGCAGATTAGCTGAAATAGAGTGTGAGATAAAACAAAGTTTCTTTTGCTAAATTTAATATGGACAATGTTTTGTTGTTGTTGTTGTTGCTTTATTTATTTTATTGGCTCAACGCTTAACACTTAATTTATGACTGCGCTTTAAGCTCTAACAATAAATATGCAGAAGAGGAATTGGAGCAAGACCAGGAATAAAAATCAGGACAGTTCGTCACTTGGTTGCCTCATTAGCTGTGCTTTATGTTTGGCATAAATCGTCTGGGTTTGGCCCAGCCATTTTTATGGCCATTTGATGTTCAAAATTTGCATGCAAATCGCCTGGCCAAGTTGTTTGCCCTTTTTTTTATCTTTTGGTTTTGTTTGTTCTTTTCTTTTTTGTTTTCTCTTTATAAGCAACTTATATATAGATCAAAAAGTCTTTTGCTAACTAATGAACATCTAACTACACATATATTAATCTGGAATCCCATGACCATCACTGGGGGACATCACTGGGACCGTGGAGAGCCGTAGGCTGCAAAGTTGCTAGTAGCAACTGGCGAGGATTCGTCTGGCTTTTGACGTCGTTTGCGCCATGGAAACTTACGCGATGCTGATAGTGTTTCCGTTTCCTGTTCGGGGAGGCTGTTGCTGCCACTATAGGAAGTTGTTTCATCTCGACGACTTATCACACGGGACAGTTTCAGGCGAGAGACTTGTGGCTGCGTATTATCCGTCTCTATGGACATGACTGGATGCGTAACTAAAAGAGCTCCGTTTTTAGTGGCCAACAGGGCACGTTTGGCTCGTCCAGGACCAGCACTGTAATGCCGAGTTGCATCCACATTTACTACATCCGCCTCCAGCAATGAATTGGCATCACCCATGGAGGACAATTGCGAGACCTGAGGCTGCAGTTTGCGATGATGCGGCAATGCGCTGCCCGGTCCTGGGCCATAGAAATCCTGTTTACGTATACGACGGCCACCCATAGTGGTTGCACCACCGCAGCTGCTGCTGTTAATCGTTGTGGTTGTCGTTGTGGTGCGTATGCTATCCTGCAGCGACATTTGATGGCTGGCATCGCGGCATCGAAATTGCACCACACGATATGAGCCATAAGGTTCGAGGGCATTATTATTGACACTACAACTGGCCGGCTGAAGTCGCATAGAACCATTTTGACGCAGAAGGGCACTGTAATTATGCTGATGATGATGATGGTGTTGGCTCTGCTGATGATGATTGCTTCTGGCCAAACCAAACTGACGAGTCAGTGTGATCTAAAGGTAGCCAAATTGAAATGATTAAGTTAACAAAAGGCTTAAACGTGTTGCGAGCTAAGTAAATTACCTTAAAGGCCTCACGAAATTTGTGGCTCATGATGTTGTATAGGAGCGGATTGATGCAGGTGGATAGAAAATAGAGGACACCGGATGTGTAATCAAGGATGCGGAAGTAATCGTTAAAAGAATCCCGATTGATGCCAATGTTAATCAACGATTGCCCATATACAGCCATTAGACGTTGGGCATGAAATGGGGCCCAACATAGGAAGAAGGCAACGGCTACAGCTACTGCAAATAGAGTCAAAACAGAGACATAAATGCGTATATATTGTATATACATACATATGGGGGTGACTGTTTAATAGGTCTTAGGTACATGTACATATATGTAATACATCGAATGCGTAAAACATTAACGACACCGCAGAGTTCCATCGAATATGGTCTGACATGGCATGGACCTTTTTTGATGTTAAACCGTAATGTAAATATGTTGACAGTAATTTTTTAATTTAAGTCTTTTACAACAAAATAAACTTTTTTTTTTCTTTTTGGCAGTTGGGGGGCTTTTCCCATTCTCACTTTATACTTTTTCCCCCTTCTCGTTTCTTTCTCTCAGTGACTGCTTTTCTTTAATCAATCAAGCCGCCAACTCAACTCACCTACCCAACATTCTGATGACTCGGCTCTGGGCATTAAGGCCACGATTCGCATCGTAGGCTCGACGTGGCTGCGATTGAAGTAAACGGCTTCGCTTCAATTTAACTCCGATTAAGACATATAGCACACAAATTGCCGTCATTGGCCCGCCAAAGAAAATGAAACCGGAAACAACAAATACATGTATATAGAAATCGTTTTCCATCTAACACACAAAGAAAAAAAGGGAAAACGAAGCGATTGTTAGATTTATAGCTTATATATTAATTAGTTTATTTTATACTCACTGTACAGGAGCTGCCACCATTTTTTTGATTAACCACAGAAAATTGCATTGCCTGAGGCAGAGCCAGGAGAAAGGCTGCCAACCAAATGGCAAAAATAAATTTAATGGCACGAGATAATTTTGACATGGTGTGTTGTCTAAGAAATTGTATAAAGATTAAAATACTTTAAATGAAATTTACAATTTGAAGTAAATGGGGAAAAGGAAACTCTTTAAAAAGTGAAATTGTTTCCATTTTATTTGTAACTTTAGTTTACTTTTGACTTAAAGACTAACTTAGCCCTAGAAATACTATTGCAAGGGCAATAAATTTGTATTTTAGTGTAACAATAAAAAAATATATGTTTATATATAATTAAAGTCTGAAATTTTTCAAAACCACAAGTTGCAAATTCTGGTGAAAACAATATACAGACATTAATATTTGATTTAAACCCTTTTTTTCCGCTTAGTCAAATTAATTTTAAAAGGGAAAGTTTCAAGCTGGCAAAGCCTTTTAAAATAATTTCGAGTTGATGATATGGGAAAAAACTAATATTGGATTAAGGATTCAAGTTTAAATGGAAGCTAGATTAAGCTAAAGAAAACAAGATTTCTACTAAGAAAATGCTTGGCTTAAGTAAATAATCTTGAAATGAAAACACTTTGTAGTAATCTTTCATGAACAGAATTTGTTTTGACTCTTCATTGTTACTTAGTTTCGGAAATATGTTTTGACAAATAAATGTTCAAATATATGCCATTTAATGTTCAGATTTTTATTATATATTCTGGGCCTATACTTCTTTTAGTTCGTTTAATAATTTGTTAATCATTTTCATTTTGTTGAACTTAATTTGAATCGATATTATGAATAGAATCTTATCATGTCTAATCATAAATTATATTATCTCATTTAGAGTTAATGATGTCATAGAGTGATAAATTGGAGCTAGACTTAATTACTTAGAACCAACAAATAGGTTAACTGTCGATTAGAGAGAATTTAATTTGTTTGCACTTACCGAAACGGATGACAAATGGCTATATAACGCTCCACAGTAAATGCTGTAATGGTCAGCACTGTGGCATTGGCAGCCATTTCCGACAAAACACTGGTTATGATGCACATACCATCCGTGAAAGGATACGAGTCCGGATACCACAAATCGTACAACTCCTGGGGAATGCCTAATTGGCATGGGATTGGGATTATTACACCTATATCTATTGGAAACTATAATTGGCTTTGCTCACCTGATACCAAGAGAATTAGGTCGGAGACAGCCAAATTGAATAGATAGAAATTTGTCGCCGTATGCATAAAATTGTTACGTGAGATAACAATGCAGGTGATTAAATTGCCCAAAAGACCGGCAACAAAGATGAGAGCATAGCAAACGGTTAGGGCAATGAGAAGGCCCACAGGATCCGTAGATATGTCCATGGTCAGATTTGTTAGATTTGTTAGATTCTCAAGCGTTATGTTAAGCCGTTGAGCGACATGTGTTAGCAATGTGGCATTCGACAAGAGCAACTGCTTGGGGCTGTCAACCATCGTTGCACTGTCTGAGCTTTCTGGCAACATATGAGCCATGAATGATTGATTGAGGCCATCATTGTTGCTGTCGTTGGTGGTGTCGATGATGGTGATGCCGCTTTGTAACATGCTAAAAATCCTCAATTAATTGTGGGCGAGGCCCCTCTCTTTCTGTCTCTTAAGAGAATATGAAAACCGCAAGAAACAAAAAAAAAAAAAAAAAGAAAAGCAAACTTTCGCCTCTTATCGATGTGTTATGATTAATGTTGCTGTCTGCGGCTGCTGTTGTTGTTGATTTTGTTGCTCCTTCTGTTGGTTTTAGCCATGTTTGTGTATCCTTTTTTATTCGGCGGTGTCACATGTCTGATAAGCAGGCCTAAAAATTGTGCACTCGCCTGTGAAGCAAATAACATTAAAAGTCATTAGACTCAAAAATGAATTTTAATTGAAATGTGTACATTAAAAGAAGGGAAATGTAGATTTTTTTTTTATATTTTTGCCAGATTTCAGACTAGACTAGGCAGCAGCAGGTGTTAACCGATATAACTGCGTAGTTATTGGAAAAATACATGACTTTCATTTTATTGACTATGGATTAGAGTTATAAATAGTCAATAGATTGGACCAGAAAAAAAACTTTGTCAAGCAAGAAAAATGTTTGCATGTGTGGAAAACTTTTACACTTACACATATTTTTCTAAGTATCTCTTTGGATAAATGAGTTATTGAGACTTAAGTGGGAGTTGACTAAGGTTGAAAAATGAAAAAAAAATGTTTTTTTTACAGTTTTTTTACAGTTAATATTTCAGCCATTAAGGCGTCGGCACGTATTCAATATGCATCAAATTAATGGGCTCTAGGATAACAAGCTAATGCCTTAGGTTAAAAAGAAAACTCAAAGAAAGATATGTGAGCGTGTGTGTGTGAAATTTATGCCAAAAACTAAATTTTTGACTTTTGGGCTCAAAATATTTTATGGCTGTCAAAAGTTATACATATTCTTGCCATTCTCAACAAGTTGTTATCCCAACAAGAAAGTTTTTTGAGACCAAAGCTTACTTAATCAGAGAGAAGGTAACAAATTTGTATTTAATCACTTGATGCCATTTGCTGTTGATGTTAACTAATTGGAAAAAATAATTGAGTTGCCAGGTCAGGTGTGAAAGTTGATTTAAGATGGGCCGGGTATAATAATAAATCGTCTAGAATTGCTGCATGTAATCCCAATACCAACTCCAATTCCAATGCCAATGTCATAACCAATTTACCCTTGATAACAATTAATGGAAACGAACGGAAAACTCAATCCAATCACATTTCTACATTGACCATATTAAGTGTGCAAGTGTGGCAATTCAATTTTGGCTTTTCCCTTTCCTGGACAATAAAAAATTAGATTCACACACATACATGCATGTATATATATATATTTACAGGCAAGTGACGATGCGGTAACACGCAGCAAATCCTTAAACATTTTTAATTAAAAAAATTGCTCTCTCTTGAAAAAACAAAAACGTTTTTCAGAAAATTGCTTTACGCAACAATCCTCAAAAAGAAAAGAGGAAATGCATTTTCCTGAACAAGAGTTTCCAATTTCCCAACCGCATAGGAAAACATCGGGTCACAGTCAGTTCTCTGAGTTCCGGGGAAAAAAAGAATTTAAAAATGGTTTCTTACCTAGGCAAACACGTTTTGCTTTGTCAACTCTTTTGTTGAGAGAATCTGTTTGCTTTAAATATTTGTTTCAATTTCCTTTCCTTTATCCTTTTTTTCTTGTTAGATTTTTGGCTTTTGTATTTTCACACTTGGGTTAATCCTTTGGTTTTATATCCTCTTTAATTTATAAGCCTTGTACAGCAACAGTTGTATATTTGATAAACAAATTGGAAATTACTTTTTAATAATTTATAAATTAATTTGCATTTCACTTTTGCATTTTAATAACTTTTATACACTCATCACTAATTTTCACTAAAATCTTTATTTAATTGACGAAATTTATTGAAAATCCTATCACTTTGCGATCTATTTGGAAAACATATTTGTTTTTTGTATTTTTGTGTAAATTTCGCGCACGTCTTGAATTCCGTGTAGTCAATGTTAGACTGATTTTCCCTTGCGGCGGCAAATGTGGCAAAAACACTTTTCCACTTGCTGTTAACTAACAGAGGCGTTGTGTTTGATATGTTAACTGTTTGCTCTCGTACTCTCTCTCTCTCTAGCTCACATCTGTCTGTGGTTTTACTCTCCTTACATACGGCAAAGGGCAGCAAACATTTGGACTTAATTTCATTCATAAATTCATGCACCTTACCTTGACTTTGACTGCGAGAATGGTGACGGTGACGGAGACAGTGACGATATCTATGACTGTGTCTAAGGCTCGACGTATTCATCTTCCATTTGAGTCACAGAATAGTTCGACTCGCACGATTGGCTATAACTTATATTTCAGTTTTTGTCGTATGAGTAATGTGAACTAGGCTTTTGCCATAAAAGGCAGTTAATCTAATTGAATTGAATAGTTACGTGAGGCCAGGCTAGTGGCAAATTGAAATTGCAAATGGCTTAAACCACTTACACTTAGTTTTAATATTTATAGTTGATGGCGCCGCCACTTACTATATAGTAAGTATGACCTCAAGTCATACACTTTTCAACTGTGTTACTTTACTTGCCATTGCTTTGCTCTTTTTATCTAGAACTTCACAATCAGAACTCACGCGAAATCAAAGACAATTTGTTTCTCCATCTGACGGCTCGCTGAATACTTAATAAAAAGGCAAACAAATGTGTTTGTTTTGCAGGACATGAACCATAGCCATATCTTCTTCGTTTGGCTTTCTTGGGCATTGCCATTGACTAAGTAAACTGAACCGACAAAGCGAAACCGCATATTAATGTCGGCCAGCAACCGCAGATTTGTGGTATTTTTGCTTTTACATTCTTGGTCCTTGAGAATTGTTGGCCATGTTTTGGTATTATGGGTATGAGTTGGCGTTAAAGTGAAGCTTATGGCTTGTTCCCTATGGCCAGGCTAACTTTCTCACTGTTTCCGTTTATGGTTATGGCTGGTGATTTCTAAAGACTTTTAAGTTTAACTTGGCATGTTCGCGGAAAATATGGTCGGACAAAGAATGATGGTGGCATAATCTGCCTTTAGGCTATTTGAAAATGATTCAATGCCTTTGTTTTATTTGTAATGGCGTCTTACATAAATGGATACAAGCAGATTTAAAATTAAATCTCAGTTTCATGAGAATAAACATCAAGTTAATGTGTTGCACGTAATCTTGGCTAATAATCTGTGGACCAATCATGATAGGCAGACAGAGAAATGTTGGAATTGTAATTGAAACCCAAATCGATAATAAGATTCTGTTTTGCTTCCTGACCTTTGCTTCACATTACGTATACGCCACATTGCCACATTGATGTATGTGTGTATGAGTGAGTCAAGCCAGGGCAGAGATAATTGAATTGTCTTGCCAGTTGACCAGCAGTTATTTAGTCCTTGGCAAGATGAAGCTTCTGATTAGCATAATGCCTGCTGACATCCATACACACTCACACACACACACACACACACACACACATGCGGGTAGGAGAAAACCACACTAAGGACACATATAAAGACTCTGGTTGACTGCAATCAAAAAAGGGTCGCTGCGGTTGCTCATGGGTAGGAAACCTGCTGAGCTTATCTTGATTGACGACTACATTGAGTTAAACGATAACGATAATGTCTGGCAACATTTGTTAAATGCTCTTTAAAATACTTATTTTAGACTCTCTGGACTTGGTTCTAATTAAATGCAATTAAACTAAATGTCAGAGTCCTTGGCCTCTGCCAGTACGAAATGTGGGATGTAAGACCAATGAACTTTTTCCAGGACGAAGGAAAGGCTAATGTTACATAGTTTGAGGCCCACGCATCAAAAATAAACTTCATTTTCATTACTCATACAAAAACCGTTTCGGTATATCACATGGAAGGGAGAGAGGGACGTTGGCCCAAATGCGTGGTGGTTTATGCTACCAATTTTCGGCATCTCACCCATGTTGATTGCAATGACGAGGCTTTTAAGTAAATGAAACCAATGCCCGAGGCACGCAAATGTTAAGGGTGTCCTTTACTTGTTACCCTTTTCTGTTGTGTATTTAGGAATTCAATTATTTGAAAGCACATCGAAGGCAACAATTAGCAAAAAAAAAAAAAAAACACAAAAACAAGAGAGAATTTTTGTCAACGACTTGTTGCCCGCGTGCATGAAGTCAATAAATAGACAAAAAGGTGAAAATGTAAGAAATAACAAACAAATTCAACGAACTTTTAATACCCTTGATTGAGTGTTGAAGATTTGTTGTGAATGATTGATACTACTCAAAGTTCAATTATTGAACTATTGATTGATTGGTCTTGTTTTTTTGTTGTGTGTTGAAATATGTTTTCTTTTTTGCTATAACAAACTATTGAGAATTTCCTTTTTGCTATTTGGAAATGGGTTGCACGAACTGCAAATGACTTTTTGGCTTGACTTGTAATAAAAGCTAAATGAATTGGAAACTTGCACAAAAAATTTTCAATAAACTGCTGACGAAGACGCCGACAGCCAATGGCAATGCCAATGCCAATGCCGAGATGACGATAAAGCCTCAAATAACAAAACAAACAGAAGAAAGTTCAATTGAAAGGCGCCTTGAATCTGATGTCATGTTCAGTGTTCATAAAGAAAGTAAAGGAATTTCTTAGCTTGCAAGTGAGTAAGTGGCCTAAAAATTGACAACCAAAAAAGTTTCAAAAGAGTCTTGGCCTTTGTATGTAGTATGTCCTTTTGAGACGGATAAGTGGGGAAATCTCCATTTCTCTTTTGTATCTTCTGTTGCCTAGTATCTATCGCCTTATGTTTATTTAGGACATTGTTTTGATTAAGTGCCAAAAAATTGTCTCACATTATTTGCATAAAAATGAATTTGATTTATTTCCTTAAAATAGAAAAAAAAGGCAACACACGTGTCCATTGTATTATGATATAGTTTAAATATCAGCGGCTTTAACCATTTTATGGGCCACAAAGTTCGAATAGATTTCGCAGTCATAAAATTTAAGCTCCCAGTGGATAAATAAAAAGGGGAAAATCGCAATCTAACTAACATAAAATTGTGTGGCAACATAAAAATGAAATCCTTCAACTAAATTAATTTCATGGCCTCAACTGCACTTTCACCTATGGCCGACTGGCTTATGAAGGACAAAACTAGCTTTACTATATTCACACACTTTACTTAACTTTATCATAATCAAACAATTTGCCGCCTTGAGCCTTTATAATATGCCACTAAATAAGATAAAGTGCATGGGCCGGTGGTCGCTTGGTCCTACAAAGTGATTTGCATTTTTATATCCTTGTCAACTGGAACGCTATACGAGAGAGAGAGAGAAAGGAGAAATTCTGAAGCAACCGGTATTTCAGTCTCTGCCTCTGTTAAGCATGACTGCGCAGCCTCAATGCTGTAGCGTCACTGTTATATCCCACACAATTTTGTTGAAGATGCTCGGTTTTTTGTTGTATTACTTTTTTTTTTGGCCAATTTCAGTCACTCGGATGCTGCCGGCCAGTTGTTGTCGCGTTCGCATAGCGACGACCGTTAAAGCCAAATTTAAAAACGACAATTTACGAAAAAGTACGAATATGTCGATTGTAGGCGTTTAAATACTAATAAATAAATAAAGTTTTCCCTTATATTCACAAATACATCATATAAAAAATAGTTTGTGGTTTACTTAGTCAAAGCTTTAGTACAGTTTTAAGCCAAATGAACTCAAACGAGTGCAATGCACGCCTTTAACAATAAAACAAAAAAAAAAAAAGAAAGAGAAACAACAAAATCAAAACAGTTCAAAGTAATAAAAAATAAATGCATACAACCAAAAAAAAAAAAAAAAAGAAAGAATAACAAAATGTGGCAGGCATTGGTTTTTGAGAAAAAATTTAAATTAAACGTGTTTTAAATGCACAAACGATAGCCAGGCACAAACTGATTAACAATCGAAAAAGAAAAAAAAAACGCACACAGAAGATAATTAATTGTCATTAAGTTGAAAGGAAAACCCGAGCAAACCTTTTGTCGGCTGCAAAGTGAAAATAAATAAAGTTATCATATCATATCGTATCTATATATATTATATGTATGTATGTATATATAGCTGCACATATGTGTTCTTGCATGCGGCATAAATCATCTGCTCTCAAGTTCAAGTTAAAGTTGGCCAAAAAGTATAAAATGTATCAGTGCAAATCAAATCACATCAAATCAAATCAAATCAATGGTTTGAGATCTATAAAATTTCTAAATCAACAAAAAAGAAACGAAAATATTATACAATTAATGAACATGGGCAGTGCATAATTTTCAAATTCATGTCCATGTCGAGAAAAAAAAGCAAATACTAGATTTTAAATTCAAGTGCCGACTTTCAAATACTCTAAAATATATAGAAACACATTCAATCAAAGGAAATTTTAGTTGGAACTTCATTATACAAGCGACAAACTGGCGCCATTTTCTGTTTGTTGTTCAAAGAATTTAATATGGATTTTGATATACGAAAGAAAAATTTCCAATAGAATCCAATTTTTTTTTAGGTATATATTGAGGTTTTAAAATAGTTTGTTCTTCAAAAAGTGGGCGTGATGAAATATAAAGAGGACTGATTACTCACCTACCAAAATTGATTGCTTAAAAATATAATTGACTTAGCTCTAGTTGCTTTTGGTAATGCTTATGTAGAAGAAGTACTTGTATATAGTATAAGATAATGCATTTTTCTATCTGTTACCTATATATTGACTAATTTTCCAAAACCCATTTAAATAGGGTATTAAGAAATCAACAGCGTTGAGCACCAGCTATACCTAAAGCAACAAGAAGAAACCAGTTTAATTTAAATATACATATAACAAAACAATATAACCAAATTCGACAACATTCTTTGAAACGTGCATATATTGTATAAATTTTTATATGATAATGATAATAATAACCACCAAAAACGGACAACAATAACAACAACACCGACAACGACAACAACTCATCATCAATGAAATAAAACTATGCAAATTCTATTGCCTCTAAAACTGAGGTGTATGTCTGTGAGTGTCTGAGAGTGTGTGTATGTGTGTGTGCCATCAGAATGACCTTGAGCAAGAGGGTAGTATAGGTGGGTAGAGGCAACAATCAATTTGTATTTACAAAAAAAAACTCGAAGAGCAGCACGCCCGGCTCTGTCCCTAGAGAAGGCTCACACAACCCCCGAAAAAAGAAAATGCTCTTATACGTAGTCATGTCATGTAGACAAAATGTATTCAAATATTTTCACTAAATGCCACTTAGCAATGCAAATTAATTTGCAGCTTTTCCTAGCTTACAATTTGAAACTTTTGAAAGCCAAGGACACGTGGCTTTTCTGTTTGTTTGTGTGCTGTCAAATTGCCAGGTAAACAGAGGATACCAGGTTACCAGGGCATACTGACTATCAATATAATGCTTTATTCATGGCTAGCTGTCAGTTGTTGCCTTTGCCAAAATTCATAATCTATTCGACAACTTATTGAAAACACATCAAATCAAAACAATTTGGATTATCATCATGAAGGGGAAACGTTTTCAAAAAGGGAGGGCTCTCAGATATTAATTGACTTTTTGATTTACTTTTAATTTTTGCAACAGTTTTGTACAAAAAAGCATCTCAATTACATTTTAATATTAATTTGATTTGTGGATGATTCATTTGTTGTTAAGCAAAAAGATGTAAATTCATTTTGATTTAATTTGGGATTGGAAAATTGAGATATTTTAAGAGAAACAGAAATGTGTTTCTTCTCCTCGAAAACAATAACAATAATATAAACAATTCAAATATTAGTTCCAAGGTAAAACAGCTTCATACACAAATAACAAAAAAATGCATCTTAAAAGTTTTTTATATCTAAATAAATTAATTCATTAATCATTCCAGTTAGTTTCTTTTTAATTGGATACAAAGAAAAGAAACAAATAACCTAAAAGACATACACACAAAAATGGCAGCCCTCATGCTGGCCATGAACAATACAAGCAATTCGAGTGATTTGTCTGGCGACTTTTCATTATTTCAAAATGAAAAGTTCCTTTTAAATCTAACACAAATGCTTAACATTTCGGCGGATAATTTAACCAGTCTATTGCATGGCTTAGAGCCACAGGAATTACTGCAACTGGACCAGGCCCAGACAACAATGACCACACGCACACCAATGGGTCTGCTGACCACACTGAGTGTTGGCTATGGCCTCATCTTTGTGGCCGGTGTGTTGGGTAATCTGATAACCTGCATTGTGATCTCACGCAACAATTTCATGCATACGGCCACAAATTTCTATCTCTTCAATTTGGCCATTTCGGATTTAATACTCCTTTGTTCGGGTGGGTAAACAATTAAAACAATTCTTTATCTGTTTCTTTTGTTTCTAAAAATCTTTTATTTGCACACAGGCATGCCACAGGATCTGTATAATCTTTGGCATCCGGATAATTATCCTTTCACCGATACCATCTGCATACTGGAGAGTGTCCTTTCAGAGACAGCAGCCAATGCCACCGTATTGACTATAACAGCATTTACAGTTGAACGTTATATTGCCATTTGTCATCCATTCAGGTAAGCAAAAAAGGGAAGAATAAATTGAAGATTGCTTTTTATTGCCAACATTCTCATGGTCCTGCAGGCAGCACACTATGTCAAAGCTATCGCGTGCCGTGAAATTCATTTTTGCCATTTGGATTGCTGCTTTATTACTGGCTCTGCCTCAAGCCATACAATTTTCCGTGGTCCAGGGAATTGGCACGGACTCATCCTGCACGGTAAGAATGTAGTTTTCCCATAGATTTTCGATAGGTAATTAAACGTAAAGTTTAACTTGGGCAGGTTTAAAGTTTCTCAAAACACTTTAAATCATTTTAAAGTAAAATGTATTTTATACAATTTTCTCAGTTCTTTAAATTTTTATATCGATGGAATTTTATATAAGGTTTTAATATAAATTGTTGATTTAATAATACATTTAGAAGTTTCATGATCTATTTTGTCATTTTATGTGAAATCGATAATAGTTGAATTTAGTTGTTTGTGTTGCTACAAATTTTTCTCAAGTAGATTATACATAATAAATTTGTTGTTGACTTTCCGGCAGATGAAAAATGATTTCTTTGCTCATGTGTTTGCTGTTTCCGGATTTCTATTCTTTGGCGGTCCCATGACTGCCATCTGTGTCCTTTATGTCCTGATTGGAGTCAAGTTGAAGCGTAGTCGTCTTCTGCAGGCATTACCACGACGTTGCTATGATGTTAACCGAGGAATCAGTGCCCAGACTCGTGTCATACGGATGCTGGGTAAGTTCGGCTTCTGGTACTGGGAGGCAGTCTTGTAACCATTTTGCATACTAAGTAAACAATTTTTTATTACAATTTTGATGCAGTGGCTGTGGCGGTGGCTTTCTTCATTTGCTGGGCACCATTTCATGCCCAGCGTTTGATGGCGGTTTATGGTTCCACTTCGGGAATTGAGTCGAAATGGTTTAATGATGTCTTCAACATTCTCAACTATACATCGGGTGTGTTGTATTTTTTATCTACTTGCATTAATCCGCTGCTGTATAACATTATGAGTCACAAATTTCGTGAGGCCTTTAAGGTAATTGGAACTTGAATTTTCACATTTAATGATGCACTCTCATTGATTTGTATCTGGTTACCAATTCTGTAGGTAACATTGGCTCGCCACTTTCATCTTTCGACCAAGAATCAGAGTCAAGGACGACCTCATATATATAGTGCTTTGCGACGTAACCAAACGGGTTCTCTACGCACAACGGTAAATAACACTGAGAGTTGTTTTCCAATAGTTTTTAAATTGTTATTTTTTTTAATACCTTTGTAGGATAGCGTACGAACCACAATGACAACAACAACCAATTTGAATGGGAGCAGCAGCAACAGTGGCAACTCTCAGAGAGCCAATCGGATATCATTGGACAGCATACAGGGTCAGAATCGTAGTAGACAGGATCTATTTGGAGGACAACAGAATCGCCCACATCGGCAATTGCAAACACAGATATCGCAATTATCCTCAGTGGGTGATGCCCATTCATTGCTCGAAGGCGATATTCCCTGGCCTGGGGAACAATATGAACTAGCTGGACGGCAACATCCGCCAGCTGTCATGGGTTCTATTGATGAGCTAAGCTGTCAATCGGCGGCCATTGAGGCTCCAAGTGTATCACGTTCACGCCTTAAATTAACACGCATCACGCGCCATCCATTACAAAGCGGATCGACCAAGGCAGGCGGCGATGCAACAACTAAAGGGGGTGGTGGCATTGCTGATGAGGCGAATGGTAAAGTGCGCAAGGCAAAGGCGAAAACGCTTAAAACCTCAAACACTTTCAAGAGTCTTAGGGCTAAATTCAATTGGCCTGCCAGACGTAAAGGCAGCCGCAAGCCGCAGCCGACAACAACAACAACAAGTGAGAGCGCCAATGCGGACGCAGTCATCAACGAAGTGGCAACTGAATGTGGCACATTCTAAGTGCTCTCAAGCTCCTAGTTTCAATTCCAATGCCACACACACACACACACATAACTGTGATATGAACAGCAGTAGCAGCTTCCCGCGCTACCTACTTTTAGCCAATTATTCCAAGTTTTGGTCAATGGTTGTCGCTACCATTTCGCTTAGCCCTTAGTCATAGCAATAATTGTACTAGTTCTATTCTAATTTAAATCTAGCCGATCACTTCACTTGATATATACATACATATACTATATATCTCAATAAAATAGCTGTAATGCATTCTTGGCATTTAAATTTTTTATCTTTTTTTGTGGTTTTCCTCCCATTTTCTATTTTTTTTTTTTTAATTTACGAGTTCAAGTCGCGTCTGAGCTAATGAATGCCATTTGAAGCGCGTGCCGCGGATTGGGAACACGCTCGCTCGAGTATCATCTACATCATAATCCCTATGCAATTAAGATGTCTATCTGGAGCATAAATATGTCTTTGGTCTAGACACCCAACTGAAAAATAACTAAAAAATCCTTCATCTAATGGCTGCACAACTACATATACTAAATACTGGAAATAGATGTGGCAAGTGTGGCGCATGATTTACGGCCGACATGGCCTTGACTAATTACAACCATGCACTCGCTTTAGATGCTTTTAATTTCCATTTACCATTCCACGAATTAAGCAAAGTGACCAAAATTTGTTGGCTCACCATCTGGCTGAAGTAAAATAAATGAATTTTAATTCATAAAGTGCCACCACATACGAAAGTACTGTGTCAACGTAATTAAAGCCACAAAAAATGTATTCAAATGTGGCTATGCAAATTGTCAGCTCTCGCATAGAAAACAAAAAAAAAAGAAATATTTAAATGTAAACTGTGCAATTTAATTAAATAGTTAATATATTAATTAAATAAAATTCAACCTTGACTTTCAATTGGCAGGTGCAACTCAGACAACAAAAAAAAAAAATTAAACAAATAAAATGGTCTATAAATAAATTAAATTAG
The DNA here is from genome assembly GCA_035045865.1 of Drosophila austrosaltans. Lineage (NCBI taxonomy): Eukaryota > Metazoa > Arthropoda > Insecta > Diptera > Drosophilidae > Drosophila > Drosophila austrosaltans. Next base: position 7,799,669 of record JAWNOQ010000049.1, on the reverse strand, counting down.
TTTTCTCTTTTGAATACTTGCTGCTCTTTTATAATAAAAAATAATTAGTAGAATACACATAGTTGCATATAATTTGCATAAAGTCCTTTAATTACTTTAACTAACTAGTTTATTAACATTTAAAATATATTTATTTAGCATAAAAGCAAAAGACTTCTGATTTTTGTTATTTTTTTATTGTTTTCTAATCAGAGAAAGACAAACAAATATCTTTGACATTTGATATGGCAAAAAAAAATCTTGTTAACTTTTTAATACCCAATTCGAGATGCTAATCAGTTACACACAACTTCTATATAGTATAGAGCACACATTTATAGCATATCCGGCGACCCTGATAGTTTTTTTTTGTGTCTTGAAACTTGGTTAACTTCGACCAATGAGACCTTTCTATGCGACGGTTAACCATTTATGTGACATAAAAGTCAAATGCTGTCAAATAGTTTCGATGAACTTCATCATTTTTATGCGCTGATGACAAAGGCACAACAATTCACTCACACACATGCACAGTCACATATATCTGTGTATGTGGGTTTACTCTTGGCAACCACACAATAAATTTAACTGTCTTTCGTTTCATGGAATTTACTATCACTTTGTCATCCGTTCAACTTGTCTCGATGGGGCAGACTGAAGGCAATTGAATCATTCAATTTATTTCTGGCTAAAAGAAGCCTTTTTTCTTTTTTATTTTAAAAATTCACTAATACATCTTTGTTTATACAAACACATACCCACACAGCAAGTAGAGCGGGAAATGATAAAGCCAAGCCTGCTGCTCCTATCTATGCAATAAACTCTCAATTTCATTTATATGTATGAGCCATGTTTGCAATTCAAATGACAAAATGGACGATGTGCGATATCTATATAGAATATACCATACTCGTGTATATGACAAGGGCGTGAGTTTGTGTGTGTGTGGGCGTTTTTGCGTGGGCAGTGCGGCAATTAAGCCGTAAAATATTGTTGCCTACTTTTCGCAGCTTTAGACCCGATAAATGCCAAGAATTTATGCCCATTCGCAGCTGAACTGCAAATTGAAATAATTTATAATCCATGAATGAATTAAACGTTTCTGACCTTTAGCACTTAATGAAAATGTTTTTTTTTTTATACATTTTTAAATTGTTAAAGAATAATCAATTAATTAACCCATTCAAATAGCAATGGCATGTCTGGCGAATTAACTTATGTTTATTCTAAAATCGATTGGCCTTTTGTAAACAAATTTATATATATATTAAAGGAAATCGTATAACCACACATGCTGCGAATTTGAAATGCCAAACATGTTGTGGCAGTGCATTTGACATTCCATTTTATCCTACAAAAAGGCCCTAGACACATTGCTCTTGATGTTTCAATCATCTTGTAAAAAAATCCAAGCAGCCTACTGTGGAACAAAACCATAGAAAAACGTGATTATAAGTAAAAGATAATAGAAAAATAAATATAGGAATTGCATAAAAACACTTTTAAAAGTATCTTAGGTTTTGATGGAAATTCATCTTAAAAGTAAAACCATAGCAAAAGAATGTTTTATAACTGACTAACTGACTAGTTAGACAGACCCGACAGACGTTGTTCTTAACTACGAATATTCAATTCAAAGTCACAAAATTAACAAATTTATTGGCGTCATCGTTTGAAAACTAGAGGTACCAACACAGAATCATTCATGGTCTTATGCACATCAACTTCCTTGAAGATTACCGCAAGACGTATGTACATATATATACCAATTTTCATAATAATCGGTGCAGTAGTTTTTAAGTTCATTGATGACATACACACAAACAATTATTTTTATATAGAAAGATTTAAAACTAATTTTTATTTATAATTAATATTAGGATTGCTTTTGGTCACAGTCATAGTAGGAACCCTATATTAAATTTTTCAATTTTTATTCCACCTTTTTTTTATATTTTAACCATTGTGCGATATATTGTGAGATTTTGAAGAAGATTCTGTCAGTTGGCACGGCACGTACAAATTTCTGTTGCGTTCTGGGATTTATGCTTAAACATCAAATATTTAGCTTATTTCCATGAGTCTGTACATTTACTTTATATTTACTTTATATATGGCTCGGATTACTGGTATTGTTTTTCTCTTTTTTCTGGCCACTTTTTGTGTGATTTTCGGGCTTTTTGCACATTGTTAGTGGCCCAGTGGGAGTATTTGTCATAAAATGAAATTCGATAGGGTTTTGCCCAGAACATACATAGACATGAATATGTTAAGGAACAACAAGCTAGAATTGCTTAAATGCCAACTTAATGGCAATTCAATTGCGTAATTCTAAGCATGGCCAAGAAATAGGAGAAATAGTAAACAAGAAATGGCAACTAGTTAAATGATAAACATATGAATGAATGATTGCATTCACATTTGTTTTCAACTAAAGATGTGTGTCTATTTTTAGGACCATTATTACTTATCAACTTGCCCCAAAGGTGGACCAACAGAATAGTAAAAGAAACTGTGAGCTTCAATTGAGTCTTTGGCAGGATAACAAGAGAAATAATAAACTTTTGCCCAATTCTTGCTCTCACTGACAGCTTTTCGGAAATAATAATCGAACTTGGTTGCCAATTGACTAGAGACTATTAATAGTTAAATGTACATTTATTTCACAAACAATATTTGCTGAATTTTTATTTATCGCAAGTGTCAAAACAAAAAATTTCATTGAGATGTTAAAACGCTTCTCTGTTTTAATAAAAAGTTCAAATGAATACCAATGAATGGCAAATTGACTCACTTTATAGCATGTGCTATTGTTAACATATATATAGAATATACATTATATAAAAATATATTTTATTGACTTTTAATATATTCAACTACAAGTTGAACCACTTAAAGCAGACAGCGGGGAAAAAAAAAAAACAAAATGTTAATCCAAGAGAAATCGAATGAAAAATTGTATCTTTTAATGGAAAATATTGCAACAAAAAAGTTCTGTTGGATTTAATTGATTTCTTTTTTATAGTTTCCGTAAATCTGCACTTTGTTTTTAATTATTGTAGAATAAATTTTTGTGACACTAACAGGATGAAGTTTCAAGGCAAATCAAACAAAATGATAAACAACAAGGATAAAGAGTTGAAAAGTCAACACTTAACAGAATGGCTAATTGGCAATTAAAAACAAAATAACACGAGACAATATTTAATGAATTAAATTTAAAAAAAAAAAAGACAAACCCGTAAAACTTTGGCACATTCAACTTTAAGATCAGAAAACGATTTAAGACCAATTTTAAATACTCATCAACGAAACAAGACCGCAAATTTATTACCAGTATATGCATTTACACAAAAGAATATGACCAAGAAATGATTGAATCAAATGGCGACATAACACAATCCTAATTAATTGTAAACAAGCAATGAAAAACATCAGCGTCAGAGCATTTTCCTGCAGCTCATTTATATGACTTGTGGGGCATTGAATACGAGTATCTATCTTATGGGGTAAGGCAACAGGCTGCCTACATATATACATACATATATATATAGACATACCTATGTATACATATATGTATACTTGTATGTATGTGAATGTGACCAAAGAATGACGGCGTCGTTGATGTTTCCCATTTGTATACCATCATACAATAATAATATTTTGATTGAATTTCCCAAGCAGTGCCATGGGTTGAGAAAACCGACATCAACAAAATGCCATTTTATTTACGTTGACGCGGAAAACAAGTTGTTAAGTCAATGCTTTTCCAAAGAAAGATTGTGATTAAGGTAAACACTTAAGAAAATGGCATAGTAATGTTTTAATTTAAAGACATACGAACTAACTATGTATTAAATATCTTTTTTTTTTTTTCTTTTATTCAGCATAAATATAGAAATGGCAAATTTTAGATTATTTTATAATATATTAGGCAAAATGTGGGACATAACCATTATGTTAAGTTAAGGAAAGTATATTAAGTGGAGCAAAATCAAAGCAACAAAAGACTTTTCTATTCTCTGAGCTGATGTATACCTAGATATAGTATTAACTTGGTATTCAATCTGTTTTTATATAAATATATTCACAGAATGTCGACAGCATCTCATGATGAAATCTTGGTAACAACTTCAGATGGTGAAGTTTATAACTTAAAATACAATTTGGCTAGTCAAATGGGTAGCATAAAGGAACAACTTGCCACATTGACTGAACCGTATTTAATACCATTAGAGCTTATCGAATCGGATACCTTTGAGTTGGTATTGAAATGGTGCAAATCTCTACAAGATCATGACACTAAATTGAATGTAGACATATCCCGTACAATTTTCAATAATTTAGTACAAGAATTTTATATCGAACATAAGATGTTGTAGACTGTAGACTGTAGATATTCCTAGTCTTAAGAAGGCAATCATTCTGCATCTGTGCGATAAGTTATAGAGATGTTGAAATACAGAAGGAGTTGCGTCTTCAATTTGGTATTCGAGATGAAGATCAATTCAATGATGATAATGAGAAGAATTAAGAGAAACTCTTGAATAGAACCTAATTTATTAATTCAAAAATTTTTAAAATACATTGCCATAATAATAGTGAGTATCAAATAGTCCACATACTAATTTCTTAGACGGAATTTACTTTCCCATTTCTCTTTTATGCATTTCTATATTTAAGCTTATATTTTGTTGTGATGTTTTGTTGCCGGAGTCAAATACCTCATTCATCAATAAAATTATGATTCATTGTGGCGGTTATGGCTGGGTAAGGGGCAGAGGAGGTGGTAGTGGTGGTGTTGACGCTGTCTGTGCTTCATTTGACTCGTCGCCAGATCAAAGTGTGGCCATCGGTAAAAAAAAAAAATGGTAAACATTTTAATATGCATATTAAATACGCATCGCATGAGAATTTCATTGTAATTCTTATTCTTGTTTGTTATTTCAAGTAAATAAGATTTATGCGACTGCGACGCAATTGGCATGCCCCACAATTAAGTGGGAGGTGATGGTGGGGTGGATGCGTGTAGATTTATTTATGAGTGGGGCGGGCAGAGATTTGGCAGTTCATTAAAAATGAAGCTTTTGTAAATTGTTAATGAAATAAATCTGTGAACGTGAAAATTCCGACCGCATATGTCAAACACTCGGACAGGGGTGGAGGGGGGGCGCTGCCAGAGAATGTCATTTGGCAAATGTGGCCTCTGGGTGTGGTCGAATCTATAATTTATGTATGTTATTTATTATAAAAGACCAGCCAAGAATTAGTTTCAACACTTTCCATTGTGCATCGTAAGTTCTAATTAAAATGCAACAAACTGTGTTCTGAGTGGTTTCGTGCGAAAAGGCCGCAACAATTTGTATGGATATAAATTTAAATAAATCTCGATTGGCAAATTCCTTCCCCACCGAAACTTTTCCAATAAAGGCGGTTTATCAGCAAGCAATACCAGCAGCAGCAGCAGCAGCAGCAACAGCAACAGCAACAGCAATTGCAAGTGCAACTGCCACAGCTCTGTAAGCATGAACTAGAAAGACAAATCCTCATTGCACATGCCGCATGGCATAAACAAACGATAAAGGCAAACAAATGGAATGAAAATCTGGAATTTGCCAACGGAAATTGCTCTCGTTTGATGACCACAAAATCCAAGCTAATAGTTTTACCATTATTTACCAAATACTATATTAAGTATACGCAGCGTGTGCTGAGATTTCAGCGAGATTTCAGATTTAAATGCAATGAACGGCGAAACAATTGGCAATTGCTTAAAAAATAACCAAATGCATTTCTAAACAAAAGCAAATTTCTGCTCCATTTACGATTTGGTAGTTGTTTTTTCTGCATATTTTTGGCTGTGAATTTATGACCCTAAGCGGAAAAACAATGGGCCATAAATCAAATGGCATAGTCTGGCCACAAAAAAAAAATTGTTACATAATTCTTTCATATTTCAGACACAAAATGGGTGAACGAAACCATGTTAATAGCTCCTTCTCATGTATTATAACCTAAAAACCTTGTTTCATTATCAACTAATTTACCATTTCTAAAACGAAATCAATTCATATTTAATGTGCATAATAATTTAATCAAGATGTTATCCAAATTTTAGATCTATAAATTATTTATTTATATTTAATTCAGTATATGGCTAATGGATCCATCAATAGGTCATTAAATATTTAAGCCGCAGAACCAGAATGATTGACATACTCTTTAAAAAAGAATATATTCATTTGAATGCAAAGTTTTATATTTCTTCCCTGTTTCAGTGCTCGAATCAACTCTTACTAGCCTTTTTTCCCGCTTTCGACTAATAAAGGGTCCTATCTGTACGACTATACTATATCGGCTCATAAGTTAACTTTAATGTAGTCTAAAGCAGAGTTATTAAAGGGTAAACAAACTTTGTCTTTAAGAAATTTTGCTCATATCACCTATTCGTATACTAAATGTCATTTTGCCAGTTAACTTTGCAAAAAGCTATTTAATACTTAATTTCCCTATAGTATACAAATTCTGCAATAAACATGTTTATAACATTTAAACAAATTAATTTAATATTTTGTTCACTGTTTGTTAACTTTTTTGTACAAAATTTTGTTGTTCTTGTTGGTACAAATGCAATTGCATAGAAAGGGAAAGCCTTAAAGAGTTTAATTAAAACACTTGGAATGCATTTTAAAGCCGCATTATTAAGCCTCTGACTTGGAGTTCACTCACATTGTGTATACGCCATGTATGTTCCAACGATATGTGTTCTGGCATCGTCGGCGTGTGTGGCTTTTAATTGCAGACAGTCGGGCCATTAAATGTTTTTTATTATACTTCTTTGGCAACAATTTTACTACCAAACGTAGCCAAAAACTGTTTTATACGATTTCATGCACTTTTACGCACAACATCATAAATCTGGCTAAAATTGTGAGAGGCGGCACATATGCAAAGTTAGTCACGTGGCTAAAATGTATATGCATTCAGTTATAAGTAATTGAAATAGTTATTCCACAAACTCAATCAAGTGAAACGGTTTTCAATTAAAATCATACGTGAAATTGCGAATTTATATGTGTGAAATGGTAAACTAGTTTTAACAAATATTTATTCAATAAATAAAATTGAAATAAAGCATTAGAAAATGTAAATAAACGTTTCGTATCAAATACATATTTTCATTCAGTACGAATTCCTTCCCTATATAAATAGAACGCCATAAAAAATGAATGAATTCTTTATGCATAAACAAAAAGCAGCCAGAAAAAGCATTGAAATAAACAAAATACTAAGAATTTGTTTTTTTTTTTATTTGCTTTATCCATGGCCTATTATTCAAAGAGGTTTCTAAAAATAGATTTAATAATTAGAAAATTAAACTCGAAGAAAGTGACGCGGAAGACAAGATAAATAGGCTTGGCATTTGTCGGAAGTACGGAAATATATACATTTCTGTATCTTTGCTTTGTGCCCAAATAAATTGACATCAACTTAAATATTTAAAGATAACTAGTTATCAATTATGAAATTCCCTTAAAAAGATCCAAATGAATTTATCATATTGAAAATGGTACGAAAAGTATTGGTGACTATTGATTGATACATCTAATCAGTGATTCAAATATATTAAAGTTGACTAATCTTTAGGGTAAATACCTCAAATATACCTGTGTATATATCTAATTTTAATATTTACTTTGTAGAGTCAAATTGCACACTTTTGTTCATGTAACAATTATATTTTTTAAATGTTTCGACTTTAACTTCACACCGCAGAGTGTTTAAGTGCTAACTAATTAAGCCATTGTAGGCACCAGCAGCTCCTTCAGTAGCTATAGTTGTTATTGTTACTTCATTGCCATCTGGCCTGGCAAGTGGCAATTTAATTTTTACGAGCCCTTAATGTGTCTTTAATTACAAAGCCGCTCGCTCATCAGTCCTCCTCTCTGCTTGATTGAATATTTACCCCCAAAAATTGAGATTAATGGGTGGGTTAGGGCCTGGCGGCTCCGATGGAATATTAACATAACATTAATAAGGGACAACTAAAACAGGAAGTACGCCCTCGCTTCCGTTTCGTTTAGTGTTGTCAACGGGGAATATGACCGTCAAGATGGCTTGGCCATTTGGGAAGAGTCTGGTGCTTGCTTTTGTTTTGGCACAAAACGAAATATTAATCATTTCGAGTGCCCCCAAGTGACGATGAAACGGATGAAATCATTTAGGGACGCCCACAGTTTAGAGCCATGGCAATTCAATTAACAGCTAATGAAGTAATTTTGTCAGGTTTATCAATTAATTTATTTTCATTGTTACGCACAAAAACATTTACGACTCAACAGGTTTCCCGTCATAAAAATGGCAATTGCAACGTACAGGATCGAGGGCCACTTACATTTACAGATTCTGTTTTCCATTGTATTAAACATGGGGTCAGCACACACACACACACGCATACACTTGACTTAGTTATCTATGTCTATAGATGTGTGTGTGTAAAGAATTTTGGCAAAAAGTCAGCCCATGAACGTGACAACAGAGCGTATGAGTGAGATCCTTTGGCCAGATTGGCACTCAAAATGTCTGACACTAGACTTTTATGACCATTTCTGTTGCTTGACGTTTTGTCTTTAGAGCAGTTGCAATTATTTTTTATTGACACGCCGAAGCTGAACTAGCCGTAGACAGATGGCATATTAGAATTACAATAGTATTTTTCTTGACTATATCTTCATTTGTCTGGCGAAATCAGTGCGCCAAATAAAATGTAGATGCTGTAAATGTTAATTGGAGTGTATATAGTATCGCATGTAGCTAAATATGGGTTCTCAAATGATGATTGTTCACACCGATAAGTGACGAAATTGATCACTTTCAGTGGACATTAAAAATGTATACAAGTAGTTGTAACTAGTATATATAGAAATGTCTACAATTTAAAGTTGCTTTTATGGTTTTTCATTTTGATTATAAATGGCTTCGTCTACTTCTGTTTAGAGATGTAGACACAGTCGGATTATGCCATTGGGCCAAATGGGCAGCAGACGAGGGCAGCTCTTTGCTTTTACTTTATTTTAAACTTTTTAATTTGTAACTCAATTAATATTTTTAGTTTTGAAGTGAATTCTTTCCTATTTAATACATATTTTAAATGGACTATAGAATTACACAAAAATAATTTATAGTTTAATTTATAGTTTTAACGCTTATAAACTGTTTTATAGCAACACATTTTTTAATGAAAAAGTTAACAAATATATATTCTAAAACGACTTAAAGGTAAAAATAACCATAAAAAAATGTAAAGTTTAAATAGAATTAAGATTTTCATAAAAAAACTGACAATTTTTACAGCATTAATATTTTTTGCTACTATAATGTTTAGAATCCATCAAAAGGTTCTGCTTTATCCTCTATCCTCTATATATTAAACCAGCCCTATTTGTAGACAAGACGCAATAAGTTTTTCCTGGCCCTGGGCCAACTATTTCTGGATGAGTGTGGCAACTTTATGGCACACAGGAGGGCATAAGCAGACAAGCAAATGAGACCAATTGCATTTAGGGAAACTGGAACTCAACTGTTTTCTTATTCCCATCAACTATCATTGTTGTTGCCTCTTATTGGCCAATTTAAACGCCTGCAGCTGTTACAGAACTTGGCCACCTTTTTTTGCCCCTGCTTGATGTTCATTATTATCTTGTTGAAATTGTTTGCCGTACGATACATTAATAGTTAAAGCTTCTGTCTGGCCAAGTCAATTGACTGACCTTGGCATGGCACAATGCTTTAAGTTTCTAAATAAAGAGGGGAAAATACAAAAACAAGTTTAAAGAATTCCCAAGAATGCTATGTGAACAATTTGCGCAGTGAATCAAATCGAAATGTTCAGGATATGAAATAAATTGCTGTCATGGTAGAGACAGATTATTGAAGTCCCAAACCAAATGTTCAATTGCTATTGATTCTGCAAAATATTGTCATTTCCTGAGCGAATTTGAATGGCGGTGATAACTCACCGAGCTAAAGCGAAATTTATGCCCATACTCTCTTTGGAATTGGTATGTAGCGTCATCATTTTTTTGTTTCATCTTTTTGTCCATCCATTTGAGTGATTGCGATTGGCTTTCAGGGGCAGGCTGTACTTTCCATTACTGCACAAGTATATATGTTGGCATTATAATCAGTTAGTCAATGTTATCAATTCGAGTCGTAAACAATTTCTTCAAGCAATATCCTGCTGACGCCATTGCGTTTGACCCTGGGCCAAAGAATTGTCCACAAGTAAACAACAAATTTTTGATGTCTTTTTTTGTGGGGAGGCATATCAAATTTGGTGTGGCCATAAAAGCACACACAAACGAAATTAAACAAACACTGACGCGTTGTTAGTCGTTTCCGTTTTCCGGTACAGCAGCCCAGAAGTATGCCACAAAAATGTCCTATTTCCACTATGTATGGCCAGGGTCGAGATAATAAACAAATAAATAAGGGTCATAGGTCTATTGTTTATTTGAATTGAAAACTCGGAATTCGAAATAAAAGCTAAACTTTTCTCAACCAAATCGAATTTAATGTGCCTATGTGAGTTTAGGACACACTTGGGAAAAGATCCTTGGTAAATTAACTACCAGAAAAAGCCTTGAAATAGGCTAAAAAGTGCCTATCGCGTTTTGTAGATTTAAGCTAAATCAATAATTTTGTTTTGATATCTACTACTATTTCTATATACACAATTTTTTGTTGACGTAATCTAAACTGATATATTTCATAAGCAATCTAATCCAACTTTTCTCATCAAAGTATCTATTAAAGCTGGGCAATTGGAATAAACTATAATTATCGATATAACTAAAGGTATGAAGTATGAGAACACAATGAAGAAATGGGGCGTACCTCAAACATGGTTTCGTTAACTCAACAGATTTAACAATAAGAAAAAAACAATCTTAATTTTTCAGTTTATTACGTATTCACAAGTTTTTTCATTCACATTTGAAATGCATTTACTTTGCATTTACTAGCTAAGACTATTTTTTCAATCCATTGGTAATATTTTACATTGCTTCATATATATATTACAAGGAGACATAAATCACTTGATGCTATTGGTGGCCGTTGATTCGGTAATGTAGTTGGATAACCAATCGCCTACCTGATCCTTATTCAGTACCAACCATTTAATGTTGGCCTTAACCTTTTCCAGAGCTTGTTGACGTGCTGTAGTGCCGGCACCAGCTTCTGGATATTTCTCAAAGAAATGTTGCATCTCTTCCAGTTTGGTTTGTGTGTGGAAGCGCTCCGTAATGGTGGGAATAAGGCGGCCCAAGGTACGTTCATTAATGCCAAAACGATCGACCAATTGCTCCCAATTCTCACGTACGTAGTCCCAGACCAGACTTTGACCCACAGGGTTGGATGAAATATATCCAAGTAGCGTGAAATAATCCTGACGACGCACAATCTCTTCATCCCAAGCTAGATTGATATAACGTTGCAGTAACCATGGCACCTTGACAGCTGCCAGGGCGTTCATTAACTTAGATTTCTCTTGCGCATCCGATTCGGTAAGATACAGCTGATAAACCTGATCCCAGGCGGCTTCTGTGTTCACTTGCTGCAAGCCATAGTAATAGACAACATCGCGTATATCAGGGCTGGGACGAGCGGCAGGACTTGCTAGCCATTGGTTAAACAGTGTAGCTGCTTGCTGCAAGGAACTCTCGTGTCCCACTTTACAAGCAATGTTAAGAACTTTAATCCGCAGCCGACTGAAAGGAGTATAGGGAAAAAATAAAATAAATGTTAACATATACAGCTGTAAATGAACGTACTTTTCCAGATGTGCAGTGCCTACGGTGAAAGTGAGCTGCTCCACAATTGGTGTCAGAAGCTTACGGGCGTAAGTTTTGAAGTTGCTGAATAAATCGGTGTAATAGAGGCGATTGTTTAACTTAGTCAACCAAGATGTGCCCACACTCCAGGGCACATAATCCGTCTCACTTTCCAAGTATGTGCTCAGATCCAAAGCCAGGGCAAAGGTCAGCTGCCCAGCATCAGCCAGAGTACTGGCATCGTTAAGAAGATGCGCACGGTCTGCAGTGCTGAATGCTTCACGTGATGCCTTAACCGCATTTGTCAATTCAGTCCATTGTTCAGCCGCATAGTTAACACGATAATAGCCAACTTGATCCTTGTTAAATTTAATCCAACTGGTTGCACCGGTTAAACTAATGATAATTTCATTGTCATCGTGATTGAAAATTGTGTTCTGCACTTCGTTGCTGATGCTGCTCGTATAGGTGATGGGGATGGACCAGCGATAACTAAAATGCATTTCGAGGAAAATGGTTAATTCAGTACTTTTAATGTTTAGGTCAAGAAACTTACTTGAAGGAAGATGGTTCCACCTCAACATCATAATCATCCTGATTGGCCAGGAAACGTTTTTGCGTCAATTTATAATTGTTTCCCTCCTTCACCACATCGACCACAGGGAAACCCATTTGCTCCGTCCAAGTTTGCATAATGAGCCTTAATAGAAATATTCAAATAAAGGGTTTGTCCAAGATTTATATAGTTGTATCCACTTACTTGACATCAAAGTCCAGACCCTCTTCCTCCTCGACGGTGTTGAAATAATCCTCAGTGGTAGCGGTGCCGTACATATATTTGCGGAGATAGCGAGTGGTAGCGTTGCGAAGTTTTGGCTCACCCACCAAATTCTCACACATTCTCACCACAGATGCACCCTTGGAGTAGGTAATATCATCAAAATATTCAGTGATTTCAGCGGGACTCAGAACAGGTTTAACCACTGGATGGGAGGCTAAAGTAGCATCTGTGTTCATTACTGGATGGAGCTCTTCAATGACAAACTGATTGTGCATGTCCCATTCGGGATGAATGTGATCGGCACCCTTGTATTCTATGAAGGAAGCAAAGCCTTCGTTTAGCCAGAGATCGTCCCACCAGCTCATAGTAACTGAAATAGGAAAATTTCTTTTAAGGATTCTTGTTAATTAAATTTCTTTATCCACAACTTACCCAAGTTACCAAACCATTGATGGGCCAACTCATGGGCAATCACTACAGCCACACGCTGCTTGTTCACACTGGAACTAGTAGTCTCGTCATAGAGTAAAGCTGTTTCTCTGAATGTCACAAGACCCCAGTTTTCCATAGCGCCCGAAACGAAATCGGGAATGGCCACCAAATCCAATTTGGGCAGTGGATAGGAAATATTAAAGTAATCAATATAGTAGGCAGTGATACCAGCGCCCGAATCCAAAGCATATTGGGTCTTCTCCACCTGAGCAGGCGGTGCATAAACGCTTATCGCAATAGATGTTTCCGCAATTGTTGTGGTCTTGTAGGCAAAGTCCGAAATAACAAATGCAGCCAGATAGGTGCTCATTGGTACAGTTTCCGAGAAGGTCACTTCAGTAAGATCACCGACTACATCCTCCGATGCTATGGGCATATTTGATAAGACATGGTACTCATTTCCACTGGGCCTGGCAATGGTGATGGTAAACTGAGCTTTCAAGGCAGGTTCATCAAAGCAGGGAAAAGCTAAACGTGCATAAGTCGGCTCGAATTTTGTGCTGGCAATCCATCTTTGGAGTGAAACAAAAATAATACAAGTTAACCGATGTACAAATGAGATATACATATACATAGTTAGTTAGTTATTATATTGCATGCATTGGGTTGTTAGTAGCGTAGCCACTACCTGGTGCGATTCTTTAGAGTATCCAAATAGGAACTTTGATATAGGCCCGTAATGCGATCCGTAAGTGATCCAGTAAAATTCAGTCGCAGGCTATAGTTTCCCACATCAAGTGGCTGTTCGAATTCGGTCACCCAGTACTCGTAATCTGGATATGCGAAAGTCAGAGTCGGCGCTACACTTTTCAATGGTGCTCCGGAATCATCTAGGTGATGCACGTCAGCAGTTGTCACATTCAGCTGTTTTATGTGTACGGGAATGAAGGCAATCGGTTCCAGCACCTGCAGCTGGATACTAATGTTGCCTGTATAGCTTTTTTTATTGAGATCGGGACGCAGTTGCAGGTTATATTTATGCGGCTTCAATTCCTTGGGCAGGCGATAGGTCAATTTTTGCAATACTTTGCTGGCTGATTTTATGGCAGGTGGGATGGTGGCCATGATTGTGCGGTTTTTGCTTGTAGCTGGCACTCGAGTGGTGGAAGAGCGATTATCTGGTGGGTGTTCGATACGCAGTTTATCAGTTAAGAAAATTAAAGAATCTATATATTGCTTTGTTTATTTGGCAAACAGCAACAACAATGAACCTGAGCATTTGCAATTATCGATATAAAAATCTATCGTTGTACTATCGGTTACTATCGATAAAGGCGGTAATAATTGAATTACCCGCAACGAATCAAATTATTCTAAGTCTAACGGTAAACTTCTTTGAAGTGAGAAATATCCATATTGTGAAAATTAAAAATATTAACTAATAGTGTATACAAGTGCAATAATTTTACTAGAAAATATAAAGGTCATATATTATATCAACTGTTTTTTGATTTTTGAAAAAGAAGGAAAAAAATAAACTGCACTTTTGAAATATATTCATAAATATTATGAAACTGCATTCCCAACTTTTTACGACCAACATTTCTGAAGTGTTCCATATTTTGTTCGTTGCCAGCATTGTTAAAAGCATCCACAAACCTGTAAAAACGCTTAATATGGGCTTTGTTGATAACAACTGATCACGATCCACATATATGGTCCGTATGTTGGCGTCAAGATTTGCTACTTGACTGCTGTTCCCCTGTTGCTTTTGATGATCATCGGCTATGTTTTTCCCCACATAGACGAGAGCGCCCAACAGGAATCCACAGAGCACTAGTAGGAACACGCAGAAGGCTACAAGTGTGAGAATCGTATTGCTTGGCGATTTATGTGCTGGTCTATGTGTGTCCTTGATCCGATGATTGTCGTCTGTGGAAAGGCTGCTACGTGGGCGTACGTTTTTCGGCGCATACATGCCGTTGACTTTTTTTAAACTTATTGTTAACTAGATTATATACACCGGTAATAAATGACTCAGCAAGCTATTAAAAAAAAAAAATAAATTGTTGACTTATTTACTTATTTAGTTTATAATCAAGCCAACAAATGTCACTGCCACAAGCTCTAATTAAAAAGTATTTCAAATTTTATGTTATACTATCATTTTATCTTGAACTGAGCCCAACTGCAATCCATTATGGCATTGACATGTGTAATTCGAGAGCGATATAAACAAACGGGGACCGAATTACACATATCGTCATTATCATCAAATTTAACACTTTTTTTTTAATGCCTCTACATAAACAATCTCTATGTTGATGTTGATGTTGGTCTGGATCGGCTTCCGTCATCATTTTGACGATTGGCGTTTTGGAGTTGGTTTTAATTCCATCAATCAGATGTAATTTCTGCCCCTTCTACGGTCACGTAATGAAAATGATCATTTCATGAAATTGTAACTACTTCGACTTTAGCATCGACATCGAGTTCGAGTGGTAAGTTAACCGCAAAGTTGCATTACAAATTTTCCCGGCTTGTTGCAATGATATAGCAGGCAGTGTCTATGCAACCACAGGCCACTTTCTATTGAGACGTTGGCGTTTTGCGATTGATTGATGGCAAAGGTTGTTGGCTTTTTCTTTGCCAGTCAATTTGCTGGGAAAGACGCAGTGATTAGCTCTATGAGATGTAAAGAGAACAATATTCAGGATATACTACAAACAAATTGCCCAAAATGAGGAAAGACATGATGCGAGTGGGAAGAATATGCTAATTTTCTCTAGCTGTCAGTCAATTGTCTGAATAGTTTCTGCATCTCATGCCTCATCATTTGTTAAAGCTTCCTCCACTGAAGATGACGAACACCAGTGATAATCATAATCATGACGATGCTAATCATAATAATGATGATCATGATGATGCAATGGTCTGCCTTGGCGTTGACTCAATTAAGGCGCGCTCACAAAAGCCACAACACAAAAATTGCATGACTACCTTATGAGCATAAAGCCAAATACATACTGCATACAATGGGGCAAAGTTGTAAAGTATCTTTTTCGTCTGCATGTATGTATGTATATGCCTCATTTTGTATTTGCTTCTTGGTTATACCTATTTCAAAGTTGATCCAAATAGGACCACTAATTAAGACTTATGACATAAAGTCAAATGAATTTCATTTCATTGCTGTGCACAAGTTTAATGCCCTTAGAACGCTTTGCGCTGGCAGTTATGAAGTTGCTTCTTTATATTTCATGTTCGAAAAGACTGAAAAACACGTTCATTAACTTTTTAGGGTCATAACTTTCACAAATAATGTCGAATAAATATCAAGAGAAATGTAAATTATTTGTCATTTACGTGACAAGTGCGACCCACAAACACCCAAAACACAATAACAACTACAGTGAATTTTCGACCTATAATACCAAGAGTTTAAAACAACTGCAGTGACGTATGGCCAGGTGAATGTTTACGTGCTTGCAATTTTGATTATTTGTTCAAAAACCAAAAAGAAACACAAAATAACAAAATTAAATTTATACATTTAATACACAAACAAAAAAGACACTGAAATGATTACAACAATTTGCATGTTTGGGGTTAACCATATGCAAAATAATTTCATCAATATCAATCAAGAAATTGCATAATGCAAACGAGTCAAATGCTTTGTTTTTAGTTTAGTATAAGTTATAAAAATTGTTGAAAAAAAAAACAAAATTTTTGTTTTCACTTTGAGACACTTTACTATTCTAGGGTTCATTCCCATCATTAAAAAAAATAGAGATTATTGTGTCCAAGAAGGTAGCCAAGAAGAATGAAAAAGAAATCAGTGTCAATGAAAACGAAAGAATTGAAAAACAAAGCCCAGTCGCCTAATGCTTGATACCCTTTACTATAAACTCATTAATTATACGATGCTCAAAACCCATAAAAAATAGAAAAATTGAAATTAATTTAAAATGTCAAAATATATGACTTTTTTTTAAACAGAGTACTATGTAAATACTTTCTCTATTATGCTCACATCTGCAAGGGACGGATATAATTTTAAATGATCTTAGTATACCCTACAGTTACAGGGTATAAAAACAACGTTTGAACGCTGCCCACGTTGGTTAAGCTTTTGAGAATAAAACAAAACAAGAAATAAATGTCCAACAGCGGCAAGTGGCTGGTGCTAGTCAATGGTGTTTAATGCCGACCCATTTCGTTCTGGGTATCTTCTGAAGAAAGTCATTTCTCAAGCTACTACGAGTACATGAGGCATTTGAGGTGCGCATGATTGGACGTTTGTGGCAAGAGCATTGCATATGGCTGTGGCTATGGCCATGCATTGGCCGATTTGAGGCCAAGAACTTGCGTGGCAAGTGAACTATGCATGAAAGAGACTGCGACTGAATTGTTGACGATGCCAAGATGCCGATGCCAATGCCGAAGCCTGTTTTGGTTGGAATCTGATGAATGGCAGGGGGAAAGTGGTGAATGGGTTAGCTTAAAGGGCGGGGAAGAGGCAGAAAAAACAGACGCATGCTCTCTGTTGCAACCTGTTTTGCCTGCGTGTTAACCGGAGTGGCCATTGTGATATCATTTTGCGGTTATTTATTGTATTTATTGTTGAAAGTCAAAGTTGGCATATAGAATTCAATGCGATACATATTTAAAATCAGCTTGTGGCTCGGTTCAATGCGCACTCAATTAGAACACACAGAGATCCATAACGGTGTCTGGGCTCAATTCAATGACAATGACAGAATTGCTTCAAATGGCAGTGAATTTAACGGTATCGAAATAGTTTGTACTATTTTTTCTCTTTTTTTCTCTCTCTTTTTGTTTACTTTTGGCACTTTTCTAACTTTTGCTTTGCTGTGCTCGAATTTACTATTTAATTTACAGTTAAAGATTTCCGTTTGTCCACTTAATTCATATTATTCATATTATTCACACAATTTGATAACGGCAGATGATGTGTTGCCTTAAGCTTTACTTGATTTAAATCTATGTTTATATATAAGTAAGTCCCGCGCACTTTTCCCATTCGCAAAGATTCGCGCGCGCGCTCAGACAACGACCGTCCCGCACAGGTTGAATCTTTCAACTGAAATCAGCTATAGCATTGGTCCAAGCTTTTTTTGAACGCAAAGCTTTTAAACAACAACAGCTGAGACCGGCTAGTGGTCGACCAACTCCAATCGCATGCATTAGGGGTATTCAAAATATTCTTAATGTTAACTACTCACTGTTTATCTCCAGATGTGGATGCGTAACTGCTTCTATAAGCTCCCGTTAGACTGTCCAGATTACAATCGAAGCTAGCCGATAGTGTATAAGCCTTGTTCAAGCTAAGCACCTCCTTCAGCTTAATCATGAGCAGTTCACGAGTTTCATCAAGGTACCATTCATCAATGGCTATGCGCATGCGTGCCATCATGTTCAGTATACTAATGCTATGGACTTCCAAATCCTTGGAGTGCAGCACAATGAAATTGGTCACATTGTTAAGCTGGAACTGAATGGAGACGGTACCCTCGCAAGCGCCTGTTTCAAGATCAGGTTGAATATAGAGCCTATATTTGATGGGCCTAATGTGTTCGGGCAAACGCCATTCAATCTAAATAGATAAAGTTATAAAGATTGCACAAGTTATCCAAGAAAATGTAGTTAACAATATACTGATAAGCCTCACACTGGACTAAGGTCAAGTCGTAAATAAAGCTTAGTCATAACGTAAGAAATAAGATAAGCTTCATTCTATATTTTCAATTTTGATTTAAATGATATTTATTTTTATGTAAACTTAATACTATAAATTATATTTTGATTTCCTTTCGTAATAATATTAAATTATTTCTTTATAATTTTCTTGGATATCTCTGTTAGAATATTCGCCTGTATATAGTCCTCAAGAACATCCAATTTCATTCTGGCTTCCTCCAACTGCAACCATAAATTATCCCTATGGACAATGACGAGGACGAGGGCCACCGTTAGACAGGTGGATAAAAGGCCAAAAAATATGGCAACACGTTCCGCAGTAATGCCATCTAATTAACAATTGAAATTGAACTTTAATTCTGACAATTTAATCTATATATGGCTCAAATTTTCCATACCCTTTATATTCTGCTTTAAATTGCCCATGACGAATAATTAACTGTCCTCTGCCTACCAGCAAACTGACCAAACTGACCAATTACTTGACCAATACTTTTAACGAAATGCCCTAAACAAAACCGATAAGCACTTGTATACCCCACAGTATGGGGAAATATGATAAATAAAAAAATAATTTAAATTGGTGGCAGTGCCGACTTTACGATGTCCAGACAACATTCTGGTTATTGATTGTAAAACATAAAACTTTGCTGGGAATTTTTTGTTTCGAGTTATCTTTTGGACTTACCGCTTCAGGATCGGGTAATCCTGTTGGTAATGTTGGATAGATGGGATTGGCACTTGTTGATGTTGAACCGGGCGTGGTGGTACTACCTCCATCACCAGGTGTCGTTCCACTTCCTCCACCGGGTGTAGTACTACCTCCACCACCAGGGGTAGTGTCACCCCCTCCACCTGGAGTAGTTCCACTTCCTCCACCCGGTGTAGTGCTACCTCCTCCACCAGGTGTTGTTCCACCGCCACCACCGGACGTTGTAGTAGAAATGGGCGTAGTGGAACTGATCGTGCTCGGTGTTGTTGTCAACTGCGTTAAAATCTCAAGTTTATCAAGTGCATCCTGTAGGTCGTTCTCTAAATCAGCTTTCTGCACTGCCAACACAATGGTGGAGACACAAAAGGCCGTTGTAGCCAGGCCAAAGAAAATGGCCACAACCTTGACTGTCAGCCCTGATAATAAAAAGTGATTTCTAAACTCTTTTGCACAACTTTATTTGGCCTTGTTTGTTAAACTTACAAGCAACCATTTTGTAAATAAATGTCCTTCAGTTTAAGGACTCAAACACCAAATTAATACTTCCACTGCACTGGACGTTAAGTTAAAGACTAAATACAAGCAATCAATCTGACCAAACTATTTGGACTTGATAAACAGATTACTGGCCGATATCTAACAGTGTCATATAACTCGCTCATGATCCATGACTGATATAATATCTATATGATCCTGAACAATGTTTAGAGTTTTATGTTTATTATGTTACCATATATCGAGTTTAATTACTGGACAGTCTGACGAGTCATGTCATGATTCCTTATTTTACATTAGCAGTTTTATCACCTGCCATCAAATTTCAATCGACAATTTGTCGAATAAAATAAATGTTCATGGTTTTATTTATGATTTGATTTTGGCATTATTCATTTTATTGAACCCGAGGGATATTTTTTCCATTTTCATTAATTGGCCCTTTTTTTTTTTTTTTGATTATGCAACTAAAATTGCGGCTATTTAAGCACTTTATTATAGATAAAAAATAAGTTTACAATGCGGTTTTTTCCTGGTCAATTGAATTTCAATGGCGTTGACGTGCCACTAAGCCAATCGGCGATATCGTTGGTATTCTGCTCCAGCCATTGAATGTTGTACTTAATTGTTTCCAAGGTCACTGCCCTGGAATTGGCACCAGCTCCGGACTCCGGATACTTGTTATAGAACTGTTCAACTTCCTCAAGTTTCACCTGAGTGGCAAAGTTTTTCGTAATCTGGGCAATAAGACTGCCAAAATTGCGATTGTTTAGACCAAAACGTGTCGATAGTTCTGGCCAGTGCTCTCGGTAATATTCCCAAACGACTGGTTCACCCACCGGATTGGCCGCAATATATTGAACGTAAGTGAAATAATCTTGAGATCTTACAACACTCTCATCCTCTGAAGCTAAGGCTAGGAAACGATAGAGCAACTGGGAATCTTGCACACCCGACAGACCATACATAAGTTTCACTTTCTCGCTGGCATCAGTTTCCGCCTGGAAGAGATCGAATAGCTTCTCCCACAGGGATTCGCTACTCAACTGTTGCATGCCATAATAATAGACAATCTCACGCAAATCGGGTGAAGGACGATTGGCAACTGTAGGATTCTCTAGCCAGGTGTTAAACAATTGAGCAGCTTGAGTTAGGCAATCGGGTAGACCCAAAGCACAGGCAGCTGAGAGAATGGACACACGCAGGCGACTGCAAAAGAAAAGACAGAAAGTTATAGTAGAATAATTTAAGTTGAAGGACTAGTTGAACTTACTTTTTCAAATGATTATTAGCATCGACTGTCCAGCCCACCTCCTGGTAAACAGTGGTAAGCAAAGAACGCGCATAGGTCAAATAGGAGACATAGACATCGTTAAACATAAGACTGCGATGCAGGGATTTTAGTTTATCGGCAGCCACATACCAAGGAACAAAATCACGCTCCAGGCTCAAATAGGCAGTCAATTCGAGGGGAATGCGATAAGACAATTGACTGGCATCGGCCAAGGCAAAAGCATCGTTCAATAGATGTGCCCTATCGGCTATATCAAACCGATCGACATCATTTATCAACTCTTGAATTAGTAAAGCCCAAATTTCCTCATCATAGTTTACACGATAGTAGCCAATTTGATGAATATTTAGCTTTAACCATTTGACATCAGTATTTACAGCTATGCCAATCAAATCTTGATCATATTCAAAGATTAAACTGCTGGCCTCTGCGCCGCTTTCAAATGTATCCAGAATATAGGTGAGTGGCACGCTCCATTTATAATTAAATTCACTATCTTCAAAGTCTTCATTATAGCTGGCCTTGTTGGATAAGAAACGTTGCTGCGTAATGGTGAAACCGGCATCACTAGAGCGAGTGACATTTAAAACTGGATAGCCCATTTGTTCAGTCCAAGTGCGCATCAGTAGTTTCACATCGAAACTTGTAACAAGGGCGGCGACCTCTGACACGAAATCATCGGTCACTGTGTTCAAGTATTGATACTTTTCAAGATAATTTGTGACTGCCTCTTCAAAGATTTCCGAGCCCACAAGATTCTCCAACATACGTATAACTGAACCGCCCTTTTCATAGCTGATTGTATCAAAAATTGCTGTAATTTCATCGGGAGTTTTCACCTCCTGCACAATGGGATGGGAAGAGAGTTTGGCATCATAGACCAAAACGGAATGCAGGGCAGCAATTTGGAATTGTTCCAACTAAAAGAAGAGTAAAGATAATCATCAATAAATTTACCTATTTACTTATTGCTTCATCGACCTACCATTCCCCAATCGGGATACACAGCATTCACACCCTTATATTGCATAAAACGTGCGAAACCCTCATTTAGCCAAAGATCATTCCACCAATTCATTGTGACCAAATTGCCAAACCATTGATGGGCTATCTCATGAGCCAACACACCAGCTATCGATTGCTTATTGGCAGTAGAACTGTAGCTCTCATCATAGAGCAATGCCGTCTCGCGATAGGTGACCAAACCCCAATGTTCCATGGCATTTGATGAAAAATCGGGTATGGCAGCCATATCTAATTTGGGCAGCGGATATGCTACTTTATAGTACTGAATGTAATACTCGGTTACTTTAGCTCCAAAATCAATGGCAAAATCTAGTTTATCTAATTGTTGTGGCGTGGCATACGCGTGCATTGTGAAATCTTCACCAATGCCATTGGCGCTCACAACAGTATTCTTTGAGTCAAAGTCTGAGACAATAATACAGGCCAAATAGGTACTCATCTTAACGCTAGTCTCAAAAACAGTTTCAGTATATTCGCCCAAATAAATGGACTCCTATAACAGAAGAAGAAGATAGTTAAAACTAATTGACAAAGAAGAAAGGCCAATTATCAGTTTTACCTTTTCCGGCATATTGGAAACTGCGTGATATGATCCAGTTGGATGAACTACAGTTATCTCGAAAGTCGCTTTCAAGGCTGGCTCATCAAAACAAGGAAACGCCTGTCGAGCATAAATTGGCTCAAATTGCGAGGAGGCAATATTTCTGCAAATTATAAAATTTGTTGCTTACTTTTAGGCGTAGATAATAATGTCTTTCTCACCTTTGCTCACCGGCTTCTGTTTGATAAGAGCTGCTGTAAAGGCCAACTAATTTGTTCAACATTTGGCCATTGAATATAATGCCTAAGGTAATTGATGTACCCTCTGTCAATTCCTGTGTCAAGGTTATAATCAAAAGTTGACGCTCCGTGTCCAACACATAATTATCAACTTCATAGTTCAATACATAGACACTGGTTAACTCCAGGAGATAAGAGTGTAAAATAACTTGATTAGTATTTGATATCACATTAATACTGATCTGTTCCTGGCCAGTAAAGTTGCCAGTCTCAACATTTGGATGCCAATAGAGTTTATAATGCGTTGGCTCTAGAGCTGTTGGCAGGCGATAATCTATCTACAAACAACGAGAAAAGAAGTGATATCAGTAGAAAAACAACTAACACTTGTGATAACCGGTATAAGTTAATTTACCTCATCATCACGCCTCACACGATCCTTGGCCAATCCACTTGACCCACTGCCCAGCGATTCGTACATATCGATTTTGGCCTGAACATCAGCCAAATCAGCCTCCAAATGGGCAAGTTGCACGGCAACCACAACTGTGGCAGTGGCAAATGCCACAACCGCCCAACTTAATATTACCTGCAACCAATAGCCCGTTAAAAACATCTTCACTAACCCAAATGCGGCAAGTAACTGAAAGGGGTATTGGCCAGCAAAGGCTCAGTTAACATTTGCCTCAATAACTCTTTTTGATTGTATTGCACTTGAATTGTTTTATATCCCCATTCAATCATTTTGCGATAATTTTGGGCCTACACACGTTATGATTATGACAAGCGAAAAACGGTAATGGGGAAAACAACTAAACTAATGGACGGACAATGAATCTGCACAGAGTGCGGTACTATAACTGGAGCTACAATTGGCAAATGTCAATTCAATTATTTTCCTAGTATTCCAAAATACTAATATTCATAGATATAACCAGGTTATCAGCAATAGTTGTAAATGCCTAATCGATTTTTCCCTGTTACCCAATAGGTCTGAATATGTATGCGGTTAACTAAACGTAATTGCTTATTTATAGAGCTGTAATTTGTTTTTTTCCCATAACAGGGTCTAATCTTTATTTTTTAAATGGTACACATTCTCATTGTTTGTTTATAGTCGCAATAAGATAATTAATTGAAAGAAATACTTTTTAACTACATAATGTTCAATTAATTTAGCTTTTTGGTCTGTTGTTGCTTGTCCAGCCAGGCGTCAACGTTCTCAAGATTCTCTTGTAGCCACACAATGTTGTTCTTCACCGTCTCCAGGGCACGCACACGGGCCGCAGTGCCAGCACCTGCCTCGGGATACTTTTCAAAGAAATATTCCATCTCTTCTAGTTTTGTTTGTGTATTAAAGCGTGCTGTTATGGATGGTATTAGATTGCCTAAATAGCGTTCGTTAAGACCGAAACGATCAACCAGTTGCAACCAGTTCTCTCGCACATGATCCCAAACGAGAGATTCACCCACTGGATTCGCTGCTATATATGTCAGGCAGGTGAAATAATCTTGACCACGTACATATTCCTCATTCCAGGCAAGATCGATATAACGTTGCAATAGCCATGGCTCTTGGACAGCCGACAATCCGTACATCAATTTGGATTTCTCACTGGCATCGCTCTCAAGGACAAACAAATCCCAAACCAATTCCCATATCTCCTGATTGCCCACTGACAGCATGCCATAAAAATAGATAATTTCACGAACATCGGGACTGGGTCGTACATCAGGATTGGACAACCAACTCTTGAACTGTAGACCAACCTCGGTGAGGCAAGATTCCAAGCCCAGAGAGCAGGCGGCACTCAAAGAAGTAACACGAAGACGACTGCAAAATGAGAGATTAGCAAACGCATCATTTTGCAAACCAATACCGGGACTTACTTGTTCAGATGATCCTCACCGACAGTCCAGCCAAGTGACGTGTATATCGGTTCAATCAACTCTGTGGCATATGCCTTGTATTTTTTATAGCTGCTCGTGTAGTACAATGTACGTTTAAGGGATGTCAATTTCGAGGCAGCCACACTCCAAGGCACATAATCCTCTTCCTTTTCCAGATATTTGGTCATATCGAAGGCAGTTTCATATGGCAACTGTGTGGAATCGGCCAAAGCGAAGGCATCATTCAACAAAGATGCTCGATCTCCGGCACTAAAACTTTCAGGTTTTGCCACAAGTTCATTGGCCAGTGCGTCCCACAATGATTCATCATAGTTGACACGATAATAGCCCACCTGGTCAATGTTGAACTTGATCCAATCTACAGCACTGCTCAGGGTTATGGTGACTGTTGTCAGACAGGGGATAAAGTTAAAAAAGATGCCATCAGTTCAGAGATTCACTTTTGCATACATATGATCCCACTTACTTTCGCTCTGATCGTAATAAAACCAAGCGCGCTGCACTGTCGCACTGGCACTGGTGACATATGTGATGGGTATCGACCAGCGGTAGCTACAAATGCCATAAACAAACAAAAAATATGTGCGAAAATTTCCATCAGATATGCCCTACATGCAACTTACTTGAATTCCGAATATTCGTGCTCTTCATCATAGTCATTGGGATTGGCCAAGAAGCGTTTCTGTGTCAATTTGTATTCAGTGTTCGAGATCTTCTCTATCGTGACAACAGGCAAACCCATCTAAAAAGAGAGCAGGAAAACAAATGGTTAGAACTGAATAGAATATTATCTTGCCTGGATAATTGATTACCTGCACAGTCCAAGTCTCCATTATAGCGGTAACATTATAGTCCAAATCTAATTTATCTATTTCAGCAAAGAAGTCAGCCGTCTCAGCCGTTTTATATTTATATTCATTTAGATAACTGGTAACTGCCTGACGGAATGTAGTCTCGCCAAGAAAATCCTCCACCATACGTACCAAGGATGAACCCTTGGAATATGTAATGGTATCAAAGATTTCTGTTATTTGATCAGGATTCTTAACAGTTTGTATAATAGGATGAGAGCCCAATGTGCCATCAAGGGTCAAGACACCATGCAAAGTGCTTATAATAAATTGATTGCGCTGGGGAGAAAAGATTGCAAAAACTATTACAAACAATTTTGAAATTGTTATAAATGTAAGAACTTACCATTTCCCATTCTGGAAAGACTGAATCCACACCAATGTACTCGATAAAACTTGCGAAGCCTTCATTTAGCCAAAGATCATTCCACCAATTCATGGTAACTGTAAAAGGGAAAACAAATTATTATAATCCTTGATTTGTCTTCTTCGAAAGGACTAATTACTTACCCAAATTACCGAACCACATATGAGCAAATTCATGGGCAATTACACTGGCAATTCTTTGCTTATTTGTAGCCGAACTTGTCTCAGCATCGTACAACAGTGAAGTCTCGCGATAGGTGACCAAACCCCAGTGCTCCATGGCACCCGAGACAAAGTCGGGAATAGCTGCCATATCAAGCTTGGGCAATGGATATTCAATTTGGAAATACTGAATATAATACTCAATTACACCTTTGCCCACATCCAAGGCAAATGCAGTTTTATCTAGTTGCTCCGGTGTGGCATATACACTCATAGTGAAGGTCTCACCAATCCCCTTGGTATCAATTTCCACTTTCTTTGCGGTAAAATCGGACACAATAAAACAGGCCAAATAGGTACTCATGGGCACACTCTCTGAGAATATCACCTCGGTGAACGCACCTTGATTAACTTCCGATTCAATATTCATGTTCGAAAGGGCATGGTAATTCCCATCCACAGGATGTACTAGAGTTATCTTAAAACTGGCCTTTAGAGCTGGCTCATCAAAACATGGAAATGCCTGTCTCGCGTATGTGGGTTCAAATTTCGATGTGGCTATCCATTTACGGCTTTCGTCCTCCTTCACATATGAGGAGCTATAGAGACCAACAATTTTGCCAGCCATTGATCCTTCGAATCCTAAATGCAATCTTATTGTACTGCCCACAGTCAATTGTTCTGCCAGTTCGATTATTAAAAATTCAGTAACTGGATCGAATATGAGATCTTCTTTGATTTCCACTGACGAGCCGTCCGATTTGAGAACCGATTGACTGGTAATGTTTAAGTACAAAGAATGCAAAATAATCTTATCTGTGGCTTCGTTAACGGTAATGGTAATGGTTTCCTGTCCATCGAACAGTCCCGTCTCGATATTTGGAAAGAGATAAAGATTGTAATTGGTTGGCGTTAAAGTAGTTGGCAAACGATAGTTGATTTCTTCCGGTGCTGCTGTAGTAGAAGATGTTGTTGAGGATTGAGTGGTAGATGGTTCTTCTGGTCCTAGAGAGGTAGTAGTTGTTTCTCCTGCCCCTGGTGAAGAAGTGGATTCCCCTGGCGCTAGAGAGGAAGTTGTCTCTCCTGGAGCTATAGACGATGAAGTGGATTCCTCTGGCACTGTAGAGCCAGTTGTTTCACCAGGACTACTGCTGCTTGTCGATGAAGTCGTTGGACTCACAGTAGTCGTTTGCAGTCCCGCTTCCAAAAGATCAAGTTTCTCCTGTGCCTCTCGTAGATCACTCTTCAGTTCAGCTTTTTGCACAGCCAACACAATTGTGGATACGGTAAATGCAGTCAGGGCCAGGCTCAAGCCAATTGCTACCAATTTCGCTGTTATTATCATTTTGTTGCCGACTAGTTTCGCGCGTTAATCCAGCACGGGCAAAAACTACAGCGCTACTAAGCTCTATCAATGAGAGTTAGCCGCAAGGTAACCATTCTATAAGTGGGCCCTATATCTTAATTGGTAACGTGCGATGAGATACGGGCAACGCACTGATTGCTAATCTAATCGACAAATTCATTCCCCAACAAAAACCAAATACATCTCTGCACATACGTATATATATGAGCTAAGCAAATGTGCGAATTTATGGGCCAAATACGTTAGCAGAGTGCTTTGATTAAACTTAGAAATGCCAAAAATCTGCTCGTTTTCCCCAGTTCAAAAAACCATTGCCGGCGCCTAAAGTTTCCAATTCCTTAAAATCCATATGTGTGGATATGTGTGAGTGTGTGTGCATGAGTGTGTAACAACTAATTCAATAATTTTTTTATGCGCTACCTGAGAATCGCTGATCTTTCCTTATGTTTTGAGTGCATGCGTGTGTGTATTATCCCGGCGCTTAGGTACTAAAAAACCCTTTTCCGGTACTACATTACTCCGACCTAATTAGAGAATTTTGGTATTTTCATTGTGTTAAAACCCAAACAAAGTATTTTCCAGGCATATTGTGAACGCTCTGGGAAACCAAAATAATGTTGACTTTGCCCATATATCGTATGTTATATGAAACGCATTCAACAAATACAGAATGCAAACAATTAGAGTTATAAAATTTTATATGATTTTCTATTTGAAAATTATTGATATTTAACATGATTCGAAGATGTTTAACTGATCTTCCTTTGTTTACAAGGTTTAAATAAAAATTAGTTGGATAATATATAAAATAAGTTTAATTGTTTTAAAATAGAACTATGTATATAAAAAAATATAATAAATTAAGAAAAAATTTGTCAAAATTCCACTTATTCCATAACATATTCCACACATAAGGATAACAAGAAGCAATTTCTTTTGAGAAGCATAAACAAATTCAACCAAAAACATTAAATTTAGGTTCTTTAACTGTAAAGTCAAATTTATCAAGTATACAATCATTTAGGATTTTTTTAAAACCTTTCATATTTTGAAAATAAATCTCAACTTTAAGAAACTTTAGAAATTGTTTTAGAAATATATAAAATAAACTACAAAAAGATTCACTTAATTAATTTTAGCTAAATGTCAAATAATAATAGAAGTTGAAAAAAACATTTCTTAAAATTTGGATATTTATTTATATTCACTATTAATTCCAATTATTAAACATTTTAAATTTATATTTATATCTATATATTACCAAAAAAAATATAAAGGAATTTGTTTTCCTACAATTTCCTCTCAATAATGCCATTTGGGCCTAATCCCCGGGTATTAACTTTTGCCGGAAATACCAACAACAATTCCGACTTCATCCCGGGGTATTCACAACAGCTTACCGCAAAGCGCAATTAATTTTCCAAATTATATCCACACAAAACATTTAGCTTCGATACTTATTTGTCATATGTTTTGTTATATAATTGGCTTGCCATCCATACACACACACACACAGCACCCCTGGAAAGGACATTGATATTATGCAGCACGGATTGGGAAAATCCTAAAGTGTGAATGGAAACGAAAGATAGAATTCATTCATGAACTCATCCAAGCATCTCGGCATGATGTCTACCTGCTTAAGCGTGGGAAAGTTGGGCGTTCAGCCAAAGGCATCTAGACACCAGTCAGGATAACGGCATGCTCTCAGTCAGGTAGTCCGGATGAAATTGGGCTGCTCCGCAATTGCGTCGCTGCCATAGGCTGATGGGTTATTTGTTCGCTGCTGGGAGTTTTTGTATACAAGAAAAAAATAGGAAAAACACCCAAACGGGAAATATAAATTTCCGGTTTTTTGGTCCGTCTCGTATTTCCCACGGGGTAGATCCCAACGGGCGGCCCCTTGTTTGGGTATAAAAACTGAGCCAGGACTCTGATCAGCAATCAGTTGTGCCAACGACAGCAAGGAGATAACATCAGTGCAAAATGTTTTTCATATTGAGTATATTTTTGAGCTTTGCCTTTTCATCGGGAGCTATTGTTGAGCCCATCAATTACTACGAATATACACAGTTCCAGTCACCTCTATCCTGGGAGACTATCACCAATAATGGTTTGGAGCAGGCATTAACCAATTGCCAGGAAAACTTTAAATGGCAACGTTGGAACTGCCCAAGTAAGGATTTTATTAAACGGAGAAGCACTGCAAGTGCCCCTGCCTCATTGGATCGAGAGGATGTCTATGTGGCTGCCATTTCCATGGCTGCCATTGTCTATACACTCACAAAGGATTGTGCAAATGGTGTAATTGCTGGCTGCGGCTGCACAAACAATGCCCTAAATGTACCCTGTGCCCATGAGCCAGCCAAAGCGGTGGAATTATACGAGAAACGATTTGGTATTGGCAGCGAAGCAGTTACCCATAATCAGCGAGTAGTTGGAGCTCTACTCAAGCAATCTTTGGAGGAGGAATGCCGGTGCAACCAACCCGGTCCGCAGGGCAAATGCCTGAAAGAGCAATGTGTGGCCGTGCTGAAACCCTTTGAGTATGTGGCCCAGGAAATTTTACGAATGTACGACGATGCCATTCAATTGGATACGACAATTAGTAATCTAAAGATTATGTGGGAAAATATACCCCTGGATTCCCTGGTCTATATGCAAGATTCACCCAACTACTGTGAACCCGAGGCCAGTGGCCGTTGGTCCGGCACTCGTGGACGCCGTTGCTCCAAGGATGGTAGCGGTTCGGCCGAGGAGCGACTCTCCTGCCAGCAGCTATGCCGTGTCTGTGGCTATCGTGTACGCAGCCAGCATGTTCGCTCCGAAAGACGTTGCAACTGTAAACTAGTCTGGGGATTCCGTCTCCAGTGCGATGTCTGTGTACAATTGGAACGACAATACAGTTGCTACTAAACTAGGAGGAACACATCTGGGGGCGCTGGTTGAACCCCGCAATTTTTAGTTACTAAGTTGTTAATTTATTTCAAACCTTTTTACTAATTTATTGCCATTCATAACTATTCAATAAAAAATGAATCATTAAAAAATACAATTTATGACCATGAAAATATATATATTTTTTCCTAAGCTAGATTTATATAGCCAGACACGAGCGAATTCTACATAAAACTTACTATCAATCGATGGTATTATCTAATCTTTTCAAATCAAAATAGATCAAAATAATTTTACTTATCAATTTCATTTGTTTTTAAGCGGCTTTCGAACTAGAGCAAAAGACTTGACAAAAACAAAACAGTTATTTATTTCGCAATCCTTACAACTTAAACCAAAAAGTTATTGCTTTAATCAATATTTTAGCTAATCCATGTTGTTGGTTTCCCCTCCACCCGATAGCCATTATAGGCTGCTGCCGCCGAGGAAGCAGCTGCTGCCAGTTCGGATCGACGACTCGGCTCACCAGCCCAATATGAGGGCACTTCATAACTCTGAACCATTTTGTTGCTATTCTTAATGGCCGAAATGATGAGCAGGAAAATGGCCAATTTGCCCACTAGTATGGATTTAACTAGCAGCAATTTTAATTTCGTAACCAAAAAAGGCACAATGGCCGATTGAATGAGAAAGGGTAGAATGAACAAGGGTAGAACTTTGGTGATCATATCATACTTTTTGCCACGACCTAAAAAATAAAAATGAATAAATGATTATATGATAATTTAACTCTTTGCTAATGTAACTCACCTTCCTCGCTATTATCTAGGGTAAGCCAACGTGCGGCAACAATCTCTTTAAGATTTTCACCATCCAATTTGACATGGACAATATCGTTGCTTAAGTCCAGACTGACATTTAGGCCAGGTCCCACCTGATAACGTTGCATGTTGTTCTCATTTGTCTCCTCCAAAGTTGGCTCTGTATTCAATTCGGTATCATCATCCCGTTTTTTGTTGTTGTTGTTGTTGTTATTGCGATATTTACGCTTACGTTTACGTCTCTTTTTGCCAGAAGTTGTCTCACTATCATCATAAATGGCTGTCTCTGTTTGTGCCTCCAACAAGACTTCAGCATTGGCATTGTTCCGCATTTCCTGAGCCAGAACATCAGCATCATTGACATCTGCCAACGATTGCTCTGTTTCAGCTATTTCAGTTGCCGTTGCTGTGGCCTCATTATTGGACATTTGAATGGCACTCACACGATCCCGCAATCGTTTCTTGTACTCACTGGTTGTCTTGTTACCCAAATAGGTGCTTTTGTAATTCTTATAGATGCCCATGAAGATTTGTGTATTCTTTTTCATTGCCTGCTTATCCTCGGGTTCATAGCTGCTGGCCAATCCTCGAGCTGCAGCCGCTTCGGTGGCAATTTCTTCACTAATTGTGGTATCCTGGCCACTGGCCAACACTGTGCACAGGGCATAAAACAATAGAAATCTCAGCAAGACATTCATCTCGTTTGCATATCACTGAACACTGGTATGATCTAAATTTAATTAATCTTCTTTTATTTTGCTTTTCTCACTGCACTATGCACACTGCAATGGCTAGACACAAAATGTGGCATGATCGTTGTGCGCCAAGCGTTTTATCAACTCAGAAGAAAGCCGACATGGCCAGAAGTTGCCACTCTCTTGGAATTGAAATTGGAATTGGGCACAGCAGCCAGCACTGGCCAGCCGGTGTCACTTGGAAACCAGTTGCCCCAGTCACAGCTAGAACACGATTCTTGCGGTGAATTGGAATCCTCTTCAAATTAAATTGCCAGCCGTTGTTATGTCTCTGCTTCTTGTTGGCCAACCAAAACATTGTTGGCCAGTAAGGCAAATATCTGGAGTAGGCCTGCAATTTCTCACTGATCTCGCTCAATGATTTCTTTTAGCTGTAATTGCCACACATACCTCCCGCTCTTTATGTTCGATATATAGTATAACCATTAGCCATAAATAATATTGAATTGTTTAAGTAGTCTCCTAACGGTGGATGTCTGCGTCTTCATTCTTTAGCCCAAAGCTAGTGGCAATTAGCTATGACGGCCAAAGCATGAGAAAGTTGTTGATCAAAATTGGCTCATCGACTTTACCAAGTTGATGCTGACGCTGATCTTTTTAGACATCGCAGAGTATATACATATAATTTATAAAATCCAGACTAGAAAGTAAATTCTATTGATATGAGTGTGAAAAATCCGCTTAGCATATTTGGTCTATTCACTTACTTTCTCACAAATGAATTTCCTTATTCAAGCAAAACTAAAAAAAGGGTATGTTCGTTTTGACAAGAAGTTTGTTGGGCATAGGAAAAACTATTTAACGATTGAAAAAAAGTTACACAAACTAAAACAAAAAAGAAAAAGAACAAACAGAACAGGAAACAAAATTATTGAAACATTTTTGTCA
The DNA here is from genome assembly GCA_035045865.1 of Drosophila austrosaltans. Classification (NCBI taxonomy): domain Eukaryota; kingdom Metazoa; phylum Arthropoda; class Insecta; order Diptera; family Drosophilidae; genus Drosophila; species Drosophila austrosaltans. The sequence goes on along the minus strand of JAWNOQ010000049.1, from coordinate 7,766,594 downwards.
ACAAAATTTGAGATCTTTAAATTAAAATAAAATAAATCAAAATAATGTTGGTATTTAATATCAAGCTAATGTTTTACATATTATATTCCATAATTTTTGCTTTGCATTTATATATTTTTGTCAAATTTAATATGAATAGTGGACCTCAGTAGCTAGTACTTTCTGTTTTCTTTCAATATTTTTAAACTTTTAAACTTTTCAATGAATAAATAAAAATATTTATTAATAGAAAGTCAAAATATACATAAATAAAATGTTTGATTTTTCTTAAGCTTAGATTTAGTATAAGAGAAATGTATTAAAATTGCTTCAAATTACTTTAAAAGTATTCAATTTTACTACAATGAAAACAAACACAAAAGTCACTAATTTTGATGACTTTATATAGACTTATTGTAATAAGAATTACAACTGATTCTTCTTACATATCCATATACATTACATACATATTTATATAGAGTTAAATAAATATGTAAATTCTTCTTATCAATTTTTCATAATTTGTACATTTTTAGACTTTTTTCAGTGCCTTTTAATAGAATTTGTACATTTTCGCTCAGTTTTTAGCGCCTTTAATCAAAGGCCTAGCCATCAATTTTCTCTTTTCTGTTTATTCTTAATTTATTGCCGACTTGTTGTTAACTTCTTATTTTCATGGTTGTAATAATCCAAGAAATTTTACACTCTTCATTATCGAAAGTGAAGGTAGACTGGGTCTGATTGTGGGTGAGGCCTATGTACACACATACATATGTAAGTCTTATATACTTTATCAATGAAAAGCCGTTACACAAAGACCATAAATCAAAAATGCAAGTATATAAGCTTAATACCAAAAAAAAAAACGGTTACAGATTAATATGCGCCACCTCATTGTTAATTAGCTGATAAAATGTTATGGCTTGCCGATGAAAAACGAAAAAAATGAAAGCGAATTGACTCTTGTCCTCAATATAGATAGGCACGCGTCGTGAAAGAATGCCCATCTCCATGTCCATTGTCCATGTCGTAGTTCCTAGGCGGCACCAAATCATCTTCATGCCACCAAATTCGTTTTGCATGCCCCTAAAGGGCGGCAGTGAAATGCGTATTCGTTGTATGTAAAGGTAGACATATTCAGTTTGGGAATCGCTTGACCGTTGGGACCGTTGGGCTGGCACGATTTGCTTGTTTTGGTGCACGTTCGTGAGACATTTGCCATGTCCGGCTGACGAATTTCAAGTAGTTGCTATCAAGTCAAGACCCTATGTCGATAAAAGCCAATGTCAACGTGGTTAAGCCATTCAATTGTGTGTTAGTGCTGGAGCCGACTGCAGTGCAGCTCAAACGGATTAAACGAAACAAAAAGGATTAATCGATCTTAACTATAAAAAATGGCTGCCATTCAGAAAATAAGTTTTGCTCTCATGTGCCTCTGTTTGATGTGTGATTTGGTGCTGTGCCAGCAGCAGCAGCAAGCCAGCAATAACTCTGAAACCGATACCGATTTGACTGGTCAGTACAGTGGATGCATCAATGTGATTGCTATTAACCTTTTTCTTTCAATATTGTTGTAGAGGGCCGCACATTTGGCCATCATTTTCTGCGTCGGATTAGCTTTGCATTGGTGCCGGGAGCGTTTGTTGTGGGTGTAATTACCACTTTGTTGGCCGCCCTCACAGTTGTCTCCATTAAGGGGTTGGGTGTGGGTGTCATCTTGTTGGTGCTGGCCATTGGACAGATGTTATCCCGTGCTCTACCTGTACAGGCAGCTACAGCTGCTTATGCCGCTGCACCGGCCCCAGTGCCTGTTGTGTACTCCCATTCCCATACACAGCAGCCCGTTTGGCTAGAAAAGGAATGGTAGAAAATATGAACAATGGATGAGGAGCTGGTAGCAGGCCAAGTTATACCTCAGCGAGCATGCAACCAAATAATAATTTAAGTTTAGTTTAAATTATTTATTTAAAACCAAAAACAAAAACAAAATGAAATTATTTAATACAAGCAAAGACTATGGCAAAATGTATTGACTTTCTGTATATTATGATCATGGAAAGTGAAATTTTATTGGGCTCATTTTGTATTCCAAACAGGGTGTCAACGAATCACCCACACACACACTCACACAAACACTCACATACAGTTCTTTCCAACAGCTCTTCCGTACATAAAGAAAGTCTGTCTAACGAAAGAAAAAAGTAAATAAAAATGGGTCAAACTTAGTCTCATATATACATATGTATGTACATATAGATGAAAAGCAAAAATAAAATTGCTGCTAGTGTAGATTTCACTATTTATAGTCTAACTACTCCTATGTCTCATTATGGTCATCATCTAATTGATAAACTCTCACTTGATTGGCCAGCACTTGAATTAAACTAAAGCACTTTGTTGGCCATCTAACTCAACTTACAAACTTACTAATTACCCGGCTCTTTGAATCCGGCTACAATTGTTCCACTTTGTGACAATTTAACAATCTTTGGCGGCTCCACTAAAAAGAGTTGAGTGGAAAATTAAAAGCATCGAACATTGTATACACTTAAATAAATAATTATAATTATTAATAATCTAATTCTTATTAACTTTTGTTAAATGACAACATAGAAGCAAGAAGAACAGATCTATTTTGATACCTTATCAGGCTTATTGTTTTGATCATTTCAAATTAATATAAGAGAGTTGAATAAACTTTAAATTTATGCTTATATTTAAACAGATTACAGATATAAATTCTAGTGTAGTAGATAATCGATATTGTCACTATATTATCATTATCAGATCATAAAAATTTCTAACACATTGCTTTGGCAGTGGGGGGAGACTCTTACTTGTTGACGCATTGCTGACATCGTTCGCTTGTCTGATATATGAGACAAGTGTTCCAATTTCATATTAAGTTACCTTCTCCCACTCCCCGTTATTACCCTCCTATTTGACCATGACAGTCGAAACGGCAAGCGACAGCTGTGAAGTGGCCAGATAAAATGCCGCCCATATAAACAAAGATAAGAGTATGGGGGCTAATATAGATGATTGTAAATAATCCAAAGTAATTTTCATATTCAAAATTTTGGCACTGCAAAAAACAAAAACAGAAACAGAAAAAATAGGTAAATAAGTGAAAGAAATGGAGCAGGCCAATAGAGAGCGACAAGAGCAATTTGACCTGCTAAACTAAATCTAACATGCAGCCAAGTGAAACCAGTTGGTTAGAGGAAAGCGGTCAAGTAAATGTTGAGACAGCATTTAGTTGGCTGCCAGCTAAGGATTGCCGATAGTCTGATCTAAGCTAAGCATTCAGTTTAACGCTGTGGCTGCTGCAGTGCAGTTGTGTATCTAGAGACGAGTCTATTAACAATTCGAGAATTCAATCGATTCATCAAATATGCGTGTCCATTTTACCGTGCCGATCCTGTACGGGCTATGCATTTGTCTCGTTTCAGGCTTGGCTCAGGAGGAGCAGCAGCAGCAACAACAGCAACAGCAGCATCAAGAAGAAGCACCATTGCTTAGCAAAGACATAAACCAAGAGGAAGCTCGCTCCCATTTGCCAAATAGTGTGCCATACTTTAGGGCGTCCATTCCCATGCGTGTTTATGAATGTCTGCGTGATTTTACCATGTTACGTTGCACAAAACTCTTTGTTCTACAGAAAATGGAGGAGCGCAAGCATATGCCACATACCACTAACTTGACCAAGGACTTTCTTGATCAATTCTTTGGCGAGGAAACTCAATTGGGCAGCCTCATTTCAGAGAAATATCAATTGATGTCTGAGAAAGAACTGAATCAGCGTTTAGTGTATAATTTTCAACGATTCTTCAAACATCGTGACCTCAAGCTGCATATCCTGCCTGGCATGCTAGTTAAGGTGGTACCCAGCAAAGAAAACAAACTAAAATTTAGCCTTAAAAAGAGTAAGCATGGTTAACAAAAAGAGAGTCTCTTGGCAAAGCTAATTCTAACTATTCCCTGTACAGCTGTTAAATCCCGCATGGGTCGTGCCAGACGTCGTGAGACTGATGATCTCCAACTGAATCTAATGAATCTTCCACCCATGGGTGGAGTTGGCGGCAGCAGTGGTAGTGTCGAGGCGTATGAACCCGAAGCAGAGGGCGACTCCAAACAGCAGGGCGGCTTAGGTGGAGTCTCTGGTGTGGGAGATGCTGGAGCTGGTGGTGGCGGTGCTGGACTCTTGGGTAAACGTAAACACAAGAAAAACAGTTACAAGGTGACAATGCTGCAAATGGCAGTACCAATTTTGGTCCTACCGGTTATATTATTGGGCAGCTTATTGCCATTCATCTTGCCGGCTCTTAAAATGGCCACCATTTTGTCTCTACTAATGAATAATGGAGCCTTCATGGCCGCTCTGCTCTATGCAGCCCGAACCCAGGCTAATAATCAAGAGGAACAACATATTAGTTATAGTTAGCCCTAGAATAAGTTTACTCTATATTGAATACTCTACTCAATAAAGACTGTCTTTGGCTTCAGTATCTTCATAATCTGTGTGAAGTTATCTATCTTCATCGACAAATCTACTAGACTACAAAATGATAAGGTGCTAAAATTCTTCAATACAAATTTTGAGCGAACGCAGACTGGTTTTTTTTTTCAAATTCAAATGTGTTAATTAAATTCTGACCACAGTCAATTCAGAATTATTGCATTCCATTTGAAGCTCAAGATTCGATTTGGGTATTAAAAACCTGTACTATTTTTTATGATCAATTATTTCGAGTAAGTTTTTTTTCCGATTTTTTTTAAAATTTTATCTAGTCTCAACTATTTTTTATATTCCTCCCTCTCTTTACTCAAATTAATTCATTTAATATTAATTTTGAGTTCATTTTAATACGAAATAATTAACCTTTATTCCATATTCCATTATAAAAGACCATTTAGAAAATTTATAATTTTCAATTTGCTTTTTTTGTGTTTTTTTTTTGGGATTTTTCTGTTTTTTTTTTTTTTGGAAATTTACAATAGGAGAGCTTTTTTGCCTATATAGTATAACTAACAAAAAATGTACACACATTAAAGAGTCGTTGCTTAAAAATAGATCTTAGTAAGTACACTTAAAACTAGAACCTCTTGCGTAGACATACATTCATATTCATATACATATATATATAATTGCATATATATTCAGTAAACTGAACAATATATGCAAGTTAAATTGGTAAACATTATTATAAAGAACAATTTTACGGTTTCCTTTTTTTTCCTTTTTTCTTTTTCTGTGGTGAAAATTTAATTATGTGTTTTTGTTTTTTTTTTTAGCAAACTCTTTGACTAATCTCGAATAGTTTTATTTGGAATTGAAGCCATTATTTGATATAACTTTTCTTGTTACGATGCGTTACGCATGCGCTTAAGCAGTCGACAGGGACTCGACTCCTCCTTCAGGGGGTTTAGTTTTCGATTTCAACAGACACCGTTTTTTCTTTTTGTGGATTAGGCAATAAAGGAGTGCATAAGCAATTAATATAAATACTGCAGTCCCGAATTGTGTTATTTGTTGTGTTTCTTTCAATATTAAGTAAACTGCGATCTAACACATCCCCACGCCCTAATCCTGTTTGCACTCGAGCTCACTGTTTACAATAGAAGCATTCTGGCGATCCTCCTCGCTAATATCCTTATCATCCCAGCCCCAAACGGCAGTCTCTTCCAAATCATGATTGAGATGGGCAACCAATTCGCTGGTGGGAGCTGTGTTATTATTATTGGCATCGATGAGGGCAGCAATATGAGAACCATCGCCAGTACGGAGCACACGCTTATAGACCATATCCTGTGAGACGAATTTCAGATCGTAGGCTTGACCTAAAAAAAAGGAAAAAAAATTATAAATAAACAGTTAGCATATAGAAAAAAAGTCATTGAATTCGGGTGTTAATTCTTACCAATCTTTGCCATTACATCAATGAAAGCTGTTGTCCAATTGTAACCGTAGGTGCCCAACTCAGCTGCTTTGTAATCCCAGGGGAAGACATGATGATAGTTATGCCAGCCTTCGCCGAAGGTGATGCTGGAGACAAGTTTAGTGTTTACCGAACTAATATTAACATCATATGGCTTCATGCCATAGAAATGAGCAGCACTATTGACCAGCCATGTGCCGTGCAATGAGAAGCAGTAGCGCAGAATCGAGCAGGAGAAGAAGCAAACACGGAGCGATGTACCCATGCAGAAGTATGGGAACATCATGGGCAGGACAAAGCAACAGATGGGCATAACCACAAAGTAGTATTTCTTTTGGAACATAACAACGGGATCCTGTTCAATATCAGTCATATCGATCTGTTTGCCCTTGCTGGTCACATCGGGATGCTTCTTGCACATCAACCAACCCATATGGGCAAAGAAAAATCCACGACGAGAATTATGGGGATCGGCGTGTGTATCCACAAATTTGTGATGTACACGATGATCACGTGTCCATTCCCAGATACTGTTCTGGAAGGCCAAAGATTGGCACAACATAAGGAAGATGCGCAATGGTAATTTCGCCTTGTATGCCTTGTGTGACCACAGACGATGCACTCCAGCTGTGATGCCCAAACCGCCCAGGAACATGGTAATATAAACTATAAATAGTAATAGTTTAGCAGAGATCGTGATTAATCATTATACCAATACTTTACTTACTGGGCACAATCTCCAGATAGGCGCTCTCGGCATAGATCAAATATCCTCCATATAAGGCCATCGAGTGTAGAATGATAAAGAGGACCACATTATGCCAGACAATTTCCATTTCATAGGGTTTAGCAGCTGGTGACACCTTTGTTTCAGCTTTAGCCTCAACCTTGGCCACCGATGAATCTGTCCTCTTGACCGGTGACGATTTCACCACTGCTGCAGCAGGGGCAGGTGAGGAATTGGCGGCCATCTTATTGTTGTTGTTACCATCGGTAATTGCCGTCTCGGCCAGTATAAAGGTGCTACCTATTATATTCGGTGTCATCTGCAAAATAAAAATATCAAATTGCCCACGTTACTTAAAGTCAATAACTTGGCTCTTCATATTGACATTCCCCGTAGCTTATTTCCTGATTAATGGCCTGTCAATGAGAGTCTTTGTCTCCCTCTCTCTCTCTCACTGCGAGATGATGTGTAAACACAATCTCATTTCGTATGCCTGGCAGGCTCTCTACAGCTTTCTTTGTAAAAGGCATACACACATATATATCCATCCATCCATCCCAGGTGCCAGCTAATTATGGACCAATTCGAGGCTACTTCTAACTACTGTCTACCAGATACCAGAACAACTTTAACTAAAACAACAACGCTAATGACCTTCGCTGCTGTTGAATGATACTCAAAACTGATACAAAGATAGCAAACAGGAAGTTGAATTTGAAAAGCCAAAATTCAAAGAAACGAAACACACACAAAAATAATAATAAAAAAAAAAAAAAAATAGAAACAACTACAACCAAAGAGGCTATCGATAATTTGTTGTTGTTCTTCATCTTCTTTTTTTATTCTTTCTTTATAAAACTATTTTGCATATTACAAGTCGTCTTCCTAGTTGATAAAAATCAAAATGTTTACGAATTTTAATGACAAATATTTTTTAATTGTTTTTTTTTTTTTTTAAATGAATCAATTGTTAATTACTCAATTAGCACATATTGCGCATACGCCTTGTGTGATACAAATTAAATGATGAACGATTTAATCATTTTTAGTATATATTTTATTGTTTGATTAATGATAATAATAAGAAATACCAACTAATTTGCTTAGTCAGTAAAGTTCCGTCAAACACAAAGGCCACTTGAGAATTCGTGATTCGAGCATTTGTTGCATATAATTGCATATATGCAACCACTGAACATCAATTACAATGACATTGACTTCAACATTCAACATTCAACATTCAGCAATGGTTTGGTTTCTGTTTGGTTGGATTTGGTGATGCCGAGGGGGAGGGTAATTTATTTTGGCCTAACAACTGGTTTCCACCCAATGCTCACTATAGACTCTTCGCTACTTTTAGAATCGGCAACAGACAATCGACAATCGACAACCGGTTGACCTCATAACATATGCATGTTATTTATTGATATAAACAAAATTGTTCTTATTGGCTGACGGCAAGTTTTCGCTCATAGATATCGAGTCATTAACTTGGCTATGGTTCAATGTCAAGACGTGTGTGCTCTTTGTTTTAACTTTATTTTGATTCCACCATAGAGTTCTTAAATGGATTTAAGAGTTTTATATATAGATAAGTGTGTATTTTTCTAAGCATCATCAACAATCTAAATGAGTAGATAGCTACGCCAGAGTAAATTTTACAACTTTACAACAATCTGTGTTTAATTTTAATAATTTGATTAGATTTTCTCAAGATTGTAAAGATTGTTCTATAGTTTCACTTACATGTTGGTATAATTAAAAAATTCTATAATATATATCTCTGATTATTTTAATGAACTCACTTTACGCACACATCAGTGTTTCATATGCTGCACTTGTTCAATGTAAACTCAACTGAAAGTCAATGGCTTAACCTAGTGCATGGGTCTATTTTAAGTTTGCAATTCACCGATATTAAGTAAATGTTGATGCAACATTTGATATATTGAACTATGTGCATATATATGCACATCTAATTTTATGTCTTACAATTTGTGGTTCCTTGTATAAATTAATGCGCATAATTTACTATTGCAGTTGCCCTCAAAAAAAAAAAAAAACAAAAGTCGAAACATATACCCAAAGTTCAGATCATAAGAGTCTGTTCTATAAATGTGAATTTTCAATACGTGTGGTTTTTTCGATTTGTGTGCCTCATAAATGTTGGCACACGAGCCACACTGGCGCGAAATCCCAAATAAACAAGTTTTTGGCACAAGTTTTATTATTTTTTTTTTTTAAAGAAGTCAAGAACTCTATTTAATTTTAGATACGATGAGGCATAACGTTCAGTCAATCATCCTTACCGGATTATTAGCATAGTTAAATAACCACACACAAGCAAAAAAAAATATAAAAAATTTATTCGAAAAATCTGCTTTTGTTTAAAAAAAAAAAAAAATTCTACGCAGCCGAATCAAGGTTCTTGTTCTACTCTATTCACAAAGCAATCGCGTGCATAGTTTAAGATTAAAAGAAATATCGGATTCTGTTTCTATTACTGGTTTCTGGTTTTTGAACGAACTTTGTCTTGATGGTTAATCAATCTACACGTCACAAATACAGACAATTGATATTTGTAGTTACAAATATATATACATAGATAGATAGTACATATATATATATGGTTAGAAAACCTGACTCAAATCTAATGCGGCTGTGATTGATACCAATGGCCAGAGCTTCCATTGATCGATTCGAGCAGCGCACGCAATACACGATGCCTTCTGCATAACAAAATGAATCTTCCGACTGCGACTGGGACTGAGGAGTGGGTCTACGGAGTGGGAACGTGACTTTGGTCTGGCCACTGTTTTAGATATGTATGTACATATATACATATATTTTTCATGAGACAGACGACTGTGTTTTAATATGTTTATAGCTTAACACAGTTCACATTCATATTATGTGCGTGGTGAGGCATCAATATTCATTATTGTGTGTTCATATTGTAGTCATCCCAATGATTACTTTGTCGCATTCGAAATTAGCCCGCGTATGATGAAGAGATCGCAAAATCGACAATCAATCAGTTAGTCAGTCATACAGTCAGTCAGAATCAGATATAATTACAATTTCACATTCTGATTGTATCGAAATGCCATAGAACAATAGTTGGCAAAGACTGATATCGACAACTCCTTTAGGATTTCGTCATTGCCGTGTTGGCAAAACTTATTGAATTCTAACCGAATTGAGATTCTATTGTGTATATATTTAAGGCTAGCATAATTTTTATTATGAGAAATACGTGAGTTTTGTCACAGGTTCGGTTTCTTTTTGATTTGCGTAATCACCTAACCATAACCATAGTGTGGCTCCTCAGTAACTATGTATGTATCTATCTATATGATTTTTTCATCCAGGTGAATCACAAATTCAAGAATTCTGAAGTGGCTCTGACGTTTGTAGTTTATCGAACATTTATTATACATTGGTGCCTAATGGTTTTTTTTTTCTCGTTTTTTTTTTTTTCTTCTTTTTCATTTATTAATTCGGTTGAAATGTTTTGATTTGTTTTTTGATTTTGCGCTGTGGTAAAACTTTTATGATAGCCTCGAAATGACTTCCGCATATTAAAATGATTTTGATTAAAAATCTTTCTAGATATTTCAGCATAGAATTATTGTATATTACTAGATATACGTTTTTCTATTGGAAAATTTGTTCTTTCTTTTTCCCATTACTTACCATAAAAAATTGTTTTATGAAATCCAAATTATTGTTGATATTTGTTAGTTGAGAAATTTGTTGAGTGAGTTTTTTTTTTTAGAAATTAGTTCGTTTTACAGGATAGAATTGTTATCCAAGTTAATTCGCCATACGAAATAAACTAAATAATAATCACCAATAGAAACACAAAAAGTTCGTTATATCCTGTATCCTGTATATATTAAGGACACTTTGGCTTAAGAGTCTTAGTGCTATACACACACACAAAACACCACACGGCACACGTCCACGAGGCGCGATGAATGCACGGCTTGTGAAGATACGGAACGAGTCGCAGTGCTTTTTAAGCGCCTAGTTCAAAGAATTCGCACACAGTGTCTCCGACTGTTAGACGAATTCGGGCTTGGGTGGCTGGTGCTGCTGCTGCTTTGGAGCTGAGAGAGAGATATACAGTGTGCTGCCAAAGTTTGCCGACACCGAATTTAAAAGCCAACGGCAGTTGTCTTCTTTCCCTCTCTCTTGCTTGTTCGCTTGCTCTCGGTTTTTTTGGCGATGCTATGGCTAGTCGCCGATTCTTAAGCTATGATGATCGTTAAGACGGGGCCGGGGCCGGGGTCGCTTGTTAATCAAATGAGGCGCGTGGCTCCAAGCATAGCACAATAGATGCATATGTATGTGTGTGTGTTTAGCTATTTGTTGAGGATACCTAATCACTTGCACTTTTGTTGTTAGTTTATATTTATTTCTGGGTGGGGGAAGTACCATCGTGATCTTGCGCTCTCTGTCTTCCACATCACGTAGACCCACACACACACATAAACAGCACACCCATTGACTTTGGCATAGTGGCATACGGGGTCGATGGGCAGGTCAAGCATTTCCCACAATCGGTCAAGTTGAGCATCTTGTCGCATATGTCATCATCAACCATGGTGATTTTTTTTTTCGTTTTTCTTTAATTTCTTTTCAACACTTAAATATATACCAAAAACTTGTTGCTCTTATGTTATATAATGTTCTTAATAGATAATTCAATATTAAAGTCTGGGCCATATATAATGCTAGGCTATGTCAGCTAGAAAAGCAGCCAGTTTGGCCTTGCGTTTATAAATATGCATATATATATATATATACATATATATATATCTGTCCCAAGACTCTATGTGACATAACATTTAAACTATACCTGCTATATACTATACATATATATGTATACAGATTCACCCTGATCTGGGCAAATCTTTTCTGGTCACAGTTCTAAATGGCTTTTTCATGACCAAACTTAATTGTTGTTTAGTCCGCATAAATATTTAGCAAGCGTGTAGTAACAAACATAAATAAATAAACATACATATATACTTAAAAAACCTTACACAAAAAAATATATGGGGCAAAACTTGAAAAATTGCTTTAGTTCTGTGTGTAAATAACATTTATGAAGCCAAGTCTTTTTTTTTTTTTTTTGGTATTTCTAATGCCAAAAAGTGTTTACAGTTTGGCTTTACGGTTCGGTGGTGATTGGTTTTTTTTCTGTGTTTTCACACCCAACCCTAAGTTGAGTTGTATCCAATTTTGTGGTTTTTAGTTTTTAGGTTTTCTTTTTTTTGAATTTTAGTGCCGGTAACTAAATGTGTTTGCCATCTCTAAGGGGCTGGATGTTGTCAGAGGCTTTGAAGGTTTGACACAACGTGTCCACCGCAACATGGTGAAGGTCAGAGATTAAAAACCATAAGCATCCAACATTGCATATTTAGTTGGCCCAGTCAGTGAACCCCACGATAAGTAATAATAACCGGTTTGCCCCCCTCACAAGTGGGCTAAAGTCGCATATAACATACATTTTTTAAGTATGTTTTTTTATTTACTTACTTTACATATCTAGTAGACAAAACATGCATAAGCAATTCTTTATTACTTTTTATTTTTAAATATCAGGTTTAATTTTATACACGTGCCTGCTAGTTAAATAGTCAATCGGCATGATCTATTAAAATCCAATAAACATATATGTATATACATATATATGTGAATTATTTCTGAATGAAATAACTAGAACAATGAATATGTGCGTGAATAACACACCCAAAAAATAGTCAACTTCAAATTGTAGTACTTATAATTTCCTTTAATAAAACAAAAACTTCTCAATGAATTCTTTGGAAACATTTTTCATTCACTTTCATAAGTTCTTAAATGAAATCTTTGCATATATTTTAGTTAATTTATAGCAAATACATAAATCTCAATTACTTTGAGTTTAAGTTTTTTTCTACATATTTAAATTACAATTTGCTAATGATCTAGTCTTTATAACAAATACATAGAGTTTACATATTTTAAAAAATTTACAATTTAAGTATCTATAACTAACTAAAATTCATGTTTACACAACCTTCTCTGTGTGTGTGTGTGTGTGGGTGGGCAAATAATAATAAAAATTTAGAGAAAATACAAAATTTTAACTCATTCGTAACCACAAAATTAATGGTGATTATGCATTATGAATGCCCATTACATATATATAATTTGCAGTGGCTAAAAGGCTGTCATCTTAACTTTAAAAATTCTAATGACTTGCATCTTGCAAAAAAATTGTATCCAATCGACACTCCAGCCAAGGTTAAAACTAAGAAATTTTGCACGTTCTTCAATAATAAGCAAATTCAATAATAATAAAATAAGCAATTTTTAGTCATTTATTTAACCATTTGTACTAACAAGTCATAGATAACCTCTAACCCTTTTGGGCTTTCTAAAAATTTGATTTTACACTTTATGTAAAAGCGACAAGTCATTTGTTTATGCCTGAACTAAATGGTAATAATTGAAACGAATGGCAATTAGTTTGACTAGAGCAAAGTGCGTGAAAAGGTATATATACACATACATATACATACACACTTACTCACATATATAATTAAAGCTTGGGCCTAAGCCAGGTGCTCCCAGGTGTCAGCTTAACCAAATATTTATGCAAATATAAAATGAGACATAGAGTCGCAGGAAGAACGCAATGTCATATCATACGCATTAGAAAATGTTCCATGAAAATGTCAGCACAAAAACAAAAAAAAAGTCAACAAATATCCCATGGCTACAAATATTATACTTAAATACAATAGATATAGATAGATATAAATATGTATATATATATTTCGAGGCACAGATTTAAAGGCAATGGCAATCCAAATGGCAGTCTGAATTTCAGCTATCTCAGTGTCACTTGATTCAAACACAAATTATGCATAAGATGTTAATGTTGTAGAACATCTTTCTTTTGGCTATTATTGGCCCGCTGGCCGGTTTGCCATTCTTGGCCAATTTATCAAATACACGTCCATTGACGGTGGTTTTAACGATTCTCGAGGTGCTTTGTCAAACAGTGTACAAACCAAATCCATTAAAGTCTGCCAGACAATAAAACAGTACAGCTATTTATATAACTAATTTTTAAAGATTTTTTTTGTTGCCTTCTGTATACTTTTTTATCTCTTCATTTCAGGCATATTGTGTTGGTAGTAGAATTCGTAATCATTTACGCCTAATAGGAGTATGTGTATGTGTGTGTGTGTACATTGAACTTCATTGAGGTTACATTTTTTTTTTTAATTATCTTATTATATATTAACAGTTAAGTGCCGAAATAAACCATTAACACTAGGTAGGGTCATCCATTAAGTAAATATGTATATAAAGGCCAAGTGAGATTTACAAAAATTTTTTGGGTAAGGCAATGCTTAAAGTCATTCTTATTTAATATCTAGAAAACACAGAAAAAAATGTATAAAAACTATGTAAACAAAAAAGTTTATTATAAAAAAAAAACATAAACTATATTTTTTAATCAATTATCAAAGTTTCAAATGCAGAACTTTGCCTATAATTTATAATTAGTTTAAATAAAATAAATAAATATAATATAAATATTTTTCTTAAAATATATATTTTATTCTACTTTAGTTTCAAAGAAAATTAATAAAAATAATCATATTTCCATTTCAAAAAATTACAACAAATAGTGAAAATAAAATATTTAAATGTTATCTAAAATATATAGTTTATTCTTGATCAGTTTCAAAAATTTACTTTAAGTTCTTTTAAAAAGTATTAAACAAATTCTTAAATTCTAAAAATTCAATTGAAGTCAATTCAAATTCATCTAAGATATAGATTATATTCCTAAGCATAATTAAATTTTATAAAATAAATAATCTGCTGAATAATTTAATATTTAATAACAAAAAAGTACTTACAATTTTATTTAAAAAAGTTCTTCCAATTCTTAAAAAATTATGAAACAAATTTTTATATAAGTACAAAAGAGTATTCCATATTCCCTTATTTAAAAAAAGGAAAGTCTGATAATATAAAACTCAAGAAAAAGGAAACTTTGATGAGCTATAAACATAAATGGAGTAAATTTGCCTAACAACAAATTGACAAACTGATCACGTGCCTATAACATTTTCTTTGTCTGGTTTATATGTATGTATATAAACCCACACCCGAAATTTTACTGTATGTAAGCCAGACATGGAATTGGACACTGATTTTCTATTTCTATAGTATATAGTGTTTTCTTTTTTTGGCCAATAATATGTGTGATAGCAACAGCATTTCCGTATAGACCTGGCAAAGAGGTTGTCAAGCAAAAAGTTCTTGGCTATTTTCATGAGCAACTTGATCATGATCAGCATCAATAAGGTTTCGCTATTCTCTGTTGCCAAAAAACTGTTTAGAATTCTAGAGGGTAGATGGCAAACCTGATTGGCGTTCTTAACACAGACCAAGGGGTTTCTATTATACTGTCTGTATACATATATATATATATATTTCTGTTTCTTTGATTGTGTGTAAGAGTATTTGCATAAATATGCATGTATTTTATTGGTGAAACGATTGGACTATGTACACACTGGTTTTCTAATCAAAATATTCGAATATGGGAACGAACGGCGGCTTATCCCTTTTCGCTTGTATTTTGCCATGAACCAGTTTGTCTGAGAGTTTTATGTGTAATAAGAAATCTTTTACATAGTTAAAAATTCATTAAAGCCAGTTTAAGAAATCAGTCAAGGCAATCAGTCACGTCGGAAATACAAATATTTACCAATGTCTACATTTAAATGTATGTAAATGTAAAATAAGTTTAAAGTTTGGCTAATAACGCCCTTTATGATATTCTAATAGTTAGTAAGTTCTTAGCTGATCTCACATTTTTATTAATAGCCCCCAAATGAGAATGAAATATTGAGTTATGTATATCTAATTAACATTTTCTAATTCTTTTTTTTTTATTTTCGTTTTGGCTTTTTGCCTTTGAACTTTCAAAAACCCTGAAATACATTTCCCTATATTAAATATTACATACATATATCCAGATATATATTAATGAGATAACTTTTAGCCTTTAGGTTTATGGTTATTCTTGTTTTTTTTCTTTTTTGACCATTGATAAATAACAACATATATTTATAGAAACGTAAACCAAAGAAGTTTTCAAAGAAAATGAATATTCAAAGTATTGGATGGAAATCATTACAGAAGCTGTTGGATCACATTTGGGGAAACTAAAGACTTCCGTTTATTTATCTTCCGCATAGAGATGCGTCATGTAACTGTAAACAAGTTTTTAATAATATTATTTAATGTTTGTACGTATTAGTGTGGCATTAGATGTATGTTTATATATTAAAATGAGATAAATTTTCCTAAATGTACTTTGCTTTCCATTACTATATAATATAGATTTGAGCTATTAAGATTTTTACTAATTAGTTATTTATTTTGTAAATGGAGAATCATTATTCTATTTATTACGCTTATTTACAAAGTTGCCTTCTTCTTTTTTAATATATATATATATATATTGAGGTAATATATTCAAATACGAAATTTGTAGGTAATCAATAATTAATTACATTATTTAATCAAACGTCAGACTCACCTCCACCTCAACAATAGAACACAAGTGTAATGAAAACTAGAATACCGAACTAACCTTGAGCCTGCCGAATTTTAATACCCTTGAAAATTCACTATTTTGCATTTTGTATAAAAAGAAATTAAGCATTAAAAAAAAAAACAAAAAAAGATACAATAGATACTATTGAAAGACTGATTGTTTTAAAAAAAAAAAAACTAAAAACATAGTCACATATACTAATGAAGCTTGTAGAGTATGTTAAAGGTTAGGATTGGTGATACAATGTTCTACTTTAATATCAAATGACTCATTCTGTTTTTATAAAGTTCTGATTAAAATAAATATACCCATTTTGTCAGGGTATTTGTAAATATTCTAGAGTATCGGGCAGGTAATGTATAAACAATAAAATTATGTAAATGGAATCAAAGGCAATCAAAAAAGGCCAAAGTTGCCCAAAAATCATAGCTAGACGTGAAGCTCACCTCCACCTCAACAGCAGGAAATACAAAATGCAAAATAGACAAAAAGTAAATTGTAACAGGGCCCAAATCAAACGGGTTTTCTTTAGTATCGGACTTCGGATATTGTTGGTGCTGTTGATAGCCAACTAGCCGATTTATTATTGTTAAACGTGTTCGCATTATTTTTTGACCGTTGCACGAATGCTTTGGTAATATAACGACAAAGAAGAAGAGAAGAAGTAGTAGTAGTAAAAAAAAAGACGATTGACAGATTATTGTAATTAATACGCGACTTCGATTTTTGTCGTTGGCTGATTTTTTTTTTCTTTCTTTCTTTTGGCATTTGCATTGACATTGACTTTGACCGAGAAACTAAAATCGAAGTCAATGCGGCGTATGCGTAATACTAGTTACTTGTGTATGTGTGTGTGTTTGTTTAGTTTAGCTGTGCACCGCGTGCCGGTCATTCGAAATGCAATACTTTATACGGCTGCGGCCAAATTACGAAAATTCATTATAATAGTATACATATATAAAATGCAGTTTATTTTCAAATTTGTTTTATGTAAAGTACTTTACAAATTAACAATTAGAAAATTTTAATTTATTTTACTTTTGTATTAAGGGGCGGCAATTTAAATTCAAACTAATTCTAGTTTTTGTGATGAGCCTGACCTTGAGACTTGTAAACGAATTCAATGTAATTACATTTAATTATACCTCTTATATTGTTAATTCCATGTTATAGACGATCGGCTGTCATCCAACTAGCAAAGAAATGCGAATTTTTGTCAGTCATTGGGTCAAGTTCAGCTAAATGAAGATATTAGAAACAGAAAATTAACTCAAGACTAGATCAAAAAACGACATTGACCGTTTTGCCGAGGAATTACCAAAGCATAAACACAATCGATAAAACGAAATATAGAAAACTTTTGCAGAGCCATAAACAAAAAGTCGGTTGATGGTTTATTTGCAATTTTGTTTTCTTTTTTTTTTTTTTTTTGCTTAGGGTCAAAACTTCTGCGCTTCTTTGCGTATTGTTATTTTTGATCATTTCCTGGTTTGGTTAAGTTCCACCAGTTCGCTGACGTTTTAGCATTATCATTAATAAATCGTTGTGTATCATAGCCAAACGAGAAGCATTGACCTCAATTATGTCGGCCAGCTGATACTAGTTAATGTGCGGTATAATGTGTTTTTTTTTTTTTTAATAAAAAATTGAAACACTTTGAGTAACGTTTAGTGTGCGAATAAAATTCAAATTTGATATTTAAATTAAAATATTCAAATTGAAATTGCTTCGTCCGTCTCCCACAGCCCAGCTCGCTTAACAGTGTTAAAAGTTAATTTTTCAATTGGCTTTAATAATATTGTTTAAAGAAGTTCAATGATGAACACATAATCCGTTTTTTATATAATTATACCGTGATATTGAAAATATGCTTCAAGATCAAGGTTAGTGTGTCTCTGACTGGAATCTAAAAGTTCTGCTATGTGCATTTCCTAAATTTAAATAGTTAACTCATTGCATTTTTGCCCTAAAGCAAAAAAGCAGGCAACCTGATCTATACATAAACAAAACAAATATATATATAGCTTTATTTTCAGGTTAAGTTTTTACATATTGATATTGGCGTTAACGTTTCCATTATCCAAGTTTGGACCTTACCCAATAAATTCTGTTTAAAATTCAAATAATTATAATCCGTTACTTCAAACAAAGTGTAGCATAAGCTACTGGTATTAAAAGTGGTATCGATAGTGTCATCGAAATATTGCTTAGACTTTTTCTGCAAATTACTATGTAACAAATAATTTCAAAAAAGTTTTCTTAATAAAATTATATCATAGATTTTAAGTAATTTCGGCGCCGACTCCCTAAACATGTTATTTTGTCAGAACAAACGATAGTCGATAGTCACAAACTGTGATTTGTGATTTTCAAATATCTGCAAGAAATCACATCGTTATTATCGTTAGAGCAGTGCCGCTATATCTAACATTTGCCTGTAAATCGACAGTGTTTATACAAAACAATTATCATTTTTGTCGTGCTAATACTTATTGTATTTAGTGCACAGCCAGCGGGAAGCCATGACATGACCGTGCGCGGTATAGAAGCTATCAAATTGTATATGCCGAGCTCGAAGAGCGAAGTTACGACAAACGTTAGGGAGGAGAGAGGTCAAATTCTTGAACCTGTGGCTGTGACAGCGTCTGTGGCAATGAACTCGGTAGAGCGATATAGACAAGAATGGGATCAATTGTTGGCCAATCTGGATGAGAATCCGGAAAAGCTGAGGATGGCTGCGTTTAATGGTGACCTGAAGATGTCAAAATTTCGCAGCGTCTATTGGGCACTGCTGTTGCGTGTCCTCAACTCGGATCATCGTAGCTGGCAGAGTCAACGACATCAACAACGCAGTAGATATGAGAAATTTAGGGTAGACTATGTGTGCAATCCCCATGAGCTGGCTGTGCCCAACGATGATGATCCCCTGTCACAGTCAACAAAGAGCATTTGGAATCAATATTTTGGTGACCAGGAGCTCTTCGCAGTGATACGACAGGATGTAGTACGAACATTTCCTGGAGTGGACTTCTTTCGTAAGGCCCTTATACAAAATGCCATGACAAATATACTATTTTACTATGCTCGGGAGCACCCGTATATGTGCTATCGACAGGGAATGCATGAAATACTGGCACCAATTATATTTGTAATCTACAGCGATCATCAGTCGCTGTTGCACTTTAGTGAAATTGCCAAGACTGATATAAATGCAACGTTGATAACGGTGCTAGACCCCGCTTATCTGGAGGCGGACACCTAGTAAGTCATTGACTATCTATAATCTATAAATACTCTAAAATGTCATTTTATTTTCTTATTGCAGCTCAATTTTTTCACGACTAATGGCTTCTGTGGAGTCGTACTATCGTGTATCCAATCCGATAACAACCAAATCAGATGGCGGCCAAAACGAAAATCCGGATGAAGTAAGTGTGCCAACAATTTGAAGGCAATGCATATCTTTACATATATACCCTAACAGCAAACTTTCCCTCAAAAATATTAACTGCTCTCATTTATATGTCTATATGTGTGTGTAATATTCCCCTGATTACATTTGAATGATTCATTTATTTGAATTGTAAATTTTGTAAATGTCGACTATGTGAATCGGGTACATTTTTTTTATAATTCTCTTATCGCTTGCCCATTCATTTTCAGGGCTCGACATCCCCTTCTCCATCGTCTTCGTTAGCTGACGATACCAACGAACAGCACTCCGAAGTGGAGGTTATTAGCCAACTGAATTTTATACGTGATAAAATACTTGCTAAACAGGATCAGCACTTGCATCATTATCTACTTAAAAAGGAAATACCTTTACATTTATTTGGCATGTAAGTTGGAACGATAGATAAATTGTAATATAAACATAATACTATTTCAATTGTTGCAGTCGCTGGCTACGTCTTTTGTTTGGTCGTGAGTTTATGCTTTTGGATTTGCTACTCCTTTGGGATGCCATATTTGCTGATAGTGATACATTTATGTTACCCAACTATATCTTAGTGGCTATGCTGGTGCATATACGTGATAAGTGTGGGTAAACCCATTCTCTCAAAATGAAAACTAAACGAATTAACATAAAAAAATTTGTTTTCTCTGTAACTGCAGTGCTTTTGAGTGATTATACCACATCTATGACTTATCTAATGCGATATCCGGGCCACGTGGATGTCAATTTGGTGCTGCGTCATGCTCTCAATATGCTAAACCCTAAGCAGTTTGATTATCCAGCAAATGCTTTTACTTGTGTGTCATTTGCCAACAATATGCCATCTAATGAGACAATACAGCAGCCATCACCGTCCCGGACGCAGGTACAGCCCACACATACTCTGCCGCGCGAGCGCACCAACTCTGAGACGACCATTTCGAGTGGCGCCAGCAGTAGCCAAATTGATCGCCAAATAACTTATATGCAGACTCGCAACGCAGCCGATGCCTCAGCATTAGCCAAACTGCAAGATGCACACAGAATTGCCATGGATGGCTATCTAGATGATGTAAGTATATCACATTTAGTTTACCAATGCATCCAAATTAATTGTGTGTTCATGTTATTTCTATCCAGAGTCCTGAACTGCTGCGATTGGAATTGAAGAATGCCCAAACTGTTATCAAAATTGCACGGGGTAAGCTGCAAAATTACTTGCTTACCGTGCGACAGCAAGTGGGCAAACGTAGCAACGATGAGCTAAACCGTACCCTGGACAACATTGAGGAATTGTGCAGTTTCCTTGATGTTAAATTCATGTTTCCATTGCACACGCGTTCGGCGCCCATTGATCAGGCACTGGAGGCAAACGAGCAAAGGCAACATACGCCCAAGCCAATGTCCTCCAAAGCTGAGCCAACAGATAAATTCGAACCCGTGGCCACTAGCACAGATACAGCAGCTGCAAACAGTGGTTACGAGATGCCCGAGAATGCATTCATGCACAGCTCAACACGACGTCTGTTGGGCGATCGAAGGGAAATCGAATTGTCAACCATCACAAGGGATGAGAAGCCAGGAATGGTAGTGCAAAATGGTTTACCAGCGGCTGAGCCGCAACAACCACCTCAATGATTCATCACACCAATCGTATTGACTGAATATGAATATACATAGTTATTAAGATGTAAACCACTTAGTGGCTAAAATGTGAAACCCAAGACCCAAAATGAAAATAATCAGTTTTAAAGTGCTTGAATATAATTATATATATGTATGTATATCTCGTGTGTATTTTTAACTCTAAACCTGTGTGTGTATCATTTAGATGCAAGCCAAGGGGAAAAACTTCCTAAACGATGACACGTTACAAAATTCATTAGATGACGTGAAATCCTAAGGGTATAAAGAAAAGTTAAGTTTTATTTCAAAACTACAATACATAAACACTGATAATCAAGTCAGGTCTACCTAAACATAATGAAACATTTCGTATGCAAAATAATAATGACAATGATCTGTTTCCTTCCTAAACATAATGAAACATTCCGTATGCAAAATAATAATGACAATGATCTGTTTCCTTTATAACACTATGCACTCATTTATTTTGTTGCATTTAACTTTAAATGAAAGTGGAAAGTTTGTTTATCATACCCAATGACGAGTTATCCTTTTATTTTTAGTTTTGGAATACTTTCAAATCATGAAAATCGAGGGCATTGTCAGGGCAGCTTAGTTGCAAATAATGACTGGAGAACTTATTAATTGTATATGTAGACATATACAAATATAGATATATAAATCTAATATTTATCATATTAGATTTAGAATGAAATTTTTATGCAAGCAGGAAAAAATGAACTTAAAAAATTTCCAATTTACCAGTTCATCTCGAGATTAGGATTCAATAGTTCCAGGTGATTTGATAATCTATATATTATCTAATGTTTCCACTTTCGATTAATTATAAGGCTAAGTGAATGAAAAAACAAAAAAAAAAATTTATTATAAATGAAGCTCCAAAGTTGGGAAGCTGTATTCAGTTGGTTGCCAAAGGTTAACGGCTGTTATGATTTAGCCGTTGGTTGGCATGATGCTGTGCTCTTTGATATTGTGCCTGGGCTGTCTGTGATCCTCCATTGGACGACATATTCCCGCCTGTGGCTGTGCCACCACCACCGCTATTCACACGTACCACAATTTGCGGAGATGGCTTTGACAGTGGTTGTCCGCCCGTGACGACATTGCCATTGGTAACACGGAAATTGCGAAGGAATGATGCACTATGGTTCATTTCATTGTTGGATTTGGTTGGTGTTGCACCATTGCTACGATGTGACATAGTTAGCTTGTCCAGGGGAACGCATCGAACCGCGTCTTGAGTAGTTTTCTCTGGCCGAGCTTTTGTTACCTGTAAGGTGGTGGGTAAAGCTCGAAAAACTCCAGATTGACCTTCCTTTGGGCCATTATTATTCATAGTTGATTGGCGCATTGGCGTTGGCACAGACTTATTTGTAGCGGTGTTTGTGTTGGCGTTAGTGTTGTTGTTGCCGTTGCCCTCTCGCCGCTGGGTAACCAGACTTACCTCTGGCAAATGCGCTGTGGCTGACATAGATTTGTTATAATTCGTATTATTGATTTTGCTGCGTATTGGCTCATCACTCAGTTCCTCATCTTCGAGAGTTTCAGAACAACTGATTGTATCAGGTGATTCAGAGTTATTGGGCGCGTCAATAACGCTTACGGGTGCTTCGGTCAGCGGGGATGACGAAGTCTGTGGTTCAGATATCGGCGATTTTCTCTGCATGGCCTCTACTTCCAGATCACAAACAATTTGCATAATCTTTGCTTTCCCCTTGGCTGCCAGATCTGATGGCAAACTCTTCATTGTCGCCGAAATACTATCAAAAAAGAGATCCATAATGTGACGCGGTTCGTTACAAACGGATTCATTAGTCTTTGGTGGCGGTGTAGCCACTGGCTCCACTGGTGGTGGTAGTTGGGTGCGCTCCAAATTGCGCAAGCGTGTTACAATATCAAATGATGAACAGATCATGTCCTTGGCCAACTCTATCTGGTTTCGATCATCTTGCCGCTTGCCCACGGAATCACGCAGGGCCCGAATAATGCGACGCATCTCATTCGACCGACGTGAACGCTTCACTGGAGGCTCTCCAATGCTGCTATCGGATCTGAAAAATAAACTCTGAGTTAATATCGAAATCTTATACACCTATTTAAAAATTAATACTTTTGACTTAACGCGTCCTCGGTGTCTGGATCCTGTTCGCGATTGGTCGATGTCTCTTGACTCGGTTGTGTTTGAGTTTCTCCATCCGCAACACCTGATGTGTTGGCTGCGCTATTGGCATTTAACTGTTCCAGGTTCTCGGAATGCTTACGGGATGCATCATGTTGTCGTAAATAAAACACTTTGATGGGCAGACGCGTCTCACAGATGCGACAATGGCAGTAATTCTCCTCGCTGGCATCGGGTTCCAGCCAATCATATTTTGCCTGCAGCTCAGCCATTGCTGCCTTGTGTTTAGCCTCGCCGGTACTTAGTGTAGACGCCGTTGATGCTTCAGCCTCCTCACCTTGCATAGCGGCTCGCTTTCTCTCGACACGCAGACGAATGTGCTTGGTACTGCGCTGATGTTTTGAGGCAAACTTGGAACTTGGGAGAAAGACAGAAACTTCGCACAGTTTGCACCATCCATAATTGGGGCGTACCTCGCTTCGTTTATAGGAGAGCCAAGGGAATCGTTCCTTCCAGATCAACACTTTGCCACGAATGGTGGGAGGCAAGGGCTTTGGTAGGATAGCAGAATTCTCTGTATGGGGCTTCTCGTCAACAGGTGCCGCCTGAGTGTTGTTCTGCTCATCCTCCGCCTTCTCTTCGGGCTTATTTTCCATACGCATTCGACGCAACTCAATTTGACGGGCGTATTTTCTTTTATGGAACTGCTTCACCAGACTCTTGTGTCGGTCACTGTGCTCATGTCGTGCCTTGGCCGATTCGTTGTGGAAACGTATGCGACAGAATTTGCATAGCTGCGATTTCCGATCCTTTGATAAACGCAGCCAGGGGTAATGACGCACCACTTGCTTATTTTTGCTATAAATCGTACGCCTGAATTAAAGATAAAGATTACAATAAGAATCCCAATGTTGATTGAAAAATAAGCAAAAATGAATCACCCTCTACTGCTCTTGTGTGACGTGGATGCCGCTCCGTCCTCATCAATATCGTCTTCATCATCCTCTTCATTATCATCATTGCCATCATATTCTTGATCATTGGCATCCTCGGCGCTCTCATCGGTTTCAGTCTGGGCCTGTTCCGTTTGTGGAGCTGCCTCCTTAGTGGTGGTAGCTTCGGTGGCATCTGTGGCCATGGCAGCCAAATGTTTCTCAGAATTTTCATGCGTCTTGCGCTTTATTTCCGAATGACCGTACATGAAGCGTTTGCAACAAACTCTACAATAAGCCATGGAGGAATCATCAGGATCGGCCACCAGCCAGGGATGTGCCTCTTTATATATAGCCCAAACTCCATTTTTATCTGTTAGGGATCTGCACGGTAAATTTTAAAATTAGATAGAGGTCTATTTTGGGGGATGAGACACAACACTTACAATTGTTTTTGTTTGTGTGCTTGAAGATTGGAGCAGTGCAGCTTGGTCTTGCAGTGACGCAAAAAACTGGTGATGACCATACGAATGTCACAAAGAGTGCAGCGGCAATGCTGATACTTCGTGCCGGGTATAAATTCGCACCATGTGCTGGGATCACTGCCAGCTTCAATATCACCATCGGCAATGCTAACAACGTGTCCATTAGTATCTCCGTTCAACTGATTCGTTTGGGATGCCTCGTCACAGGAAGTGCTGGATGAGCGTTTACGCTTCCTCGAAGTTTTGTCCTGTCCCTGCGAACGTTGACTCTGCAGATGGGCCTTGCTGGCTTCATGGCGCTTGCGCAGATAAATAAATTCAACATTCATGCTGACTTTGCAGCTCTTGCAGACACCAATGGTTCCTTGAGGCTCAGCACGCTCCAGCCAGGTGTGTTCTTGTAGCCATCGTTCCCAGTTGAAATCGTTGAAGGATTCTGCTTGGCTAAGACGCTTCTGCTTCATGGCCACCACATAGCTGTTAGTGCCAAATTCATGTTTGATCTCATTATCATCGGTGCTAGAAAATGAAAAAGAGGACAGGTAATCGAACCAAAAAAAGTGCCTCTATAACCAAGATACTCACTCATCTTTTTTCTTGTCTTCGTTCTCCTTGAAGGCCAGATAGTTTTTCTCACGCTCCTGATGATACATGCACAAGTTGTGCTGCTTGATGAACTTGGACTGTCTGTTCACATTCAGATTCACATTGCAGTACAAACAGTAGGCATATGTCCCATCATTTTCCTCGTGCAGGAGCCAGGGCCAGCGCTTCATCCATACAAGCCAGCGCTCTGCCGTGGTTGGTTTTCGAGACTTTATGCTAATCCCGCTGCTAACATCATCCGCGCTAACGTCGTCATCATCATCGTCTTGACTGTCATTCTCTGGATTCGAATCTAGGCGCGATAGTAATCCCATGGGATCATGGTACGGATTGCACTCAGTGTCTTCTTCGCTAGGCTCTACTTTGGCCGACATGGTATCCTCCAGTAGAGGATCTAGGGGCTTGTCACTGCTCTTATCATTTAACGACGACTCTAGTTCAGCCAGCATTAACGAAACGTTGTTATTATCCACATCGTCGCCCGAATCCTCGCCTACGTCAATAGTCATCACCGGTTCTTCACACACTGTAACAGCTCCCTCCACATCCATGATTTTTAGCTCGTGCTCTTCAATCGTTTTTGACGCCATTTTGTTGCCGGCATTGACATTAATTTCAGACGCCTTGCTGGTTCTACCAGTTTGCATTTTGGTTTTTCTCCAGGTTTATCGCACACAATCCTTTCTCCGGATAAACCCGATTGGGTTTAACCCAGAATTTCCACAATGTTTATAACAATGGATGAAAGCGAAAAGATACGAGAGTAAAACCTGATTACCTTTTTTTGCAAAAACTTCAGGGACCACAGCCACGGATTAGGGATGTAACAAACTAGATGTCGATAAACTTCTATGTTTTAGGAGGGATTTTAAATTTGCAAGGTCCTTTTAAAATTTAATAAGAAAGACTACTTAGTAATCTTCAAGTCCACTTAGTCAAGTTTTATATTATTACTTATTGATTTTATTAGCTATACCAACTTCCAAACTTTTATTGTAATAAACGCAGTATACAAAGAAGTGAAATTATTATGTAAATGCGTATACAAATACTTTCATTATAGCTTAAATAATAGCTTAAATAATTATCCAATAATAAGACAGACTTAAAATGTTTCAAAAAACTATTAAATTGCCTTTGTTGCAAAAATAATAATTTAATCTAATAAGCAAATATTATGGAAATTCATGTGAAGGGTATGAAATAATTAAATCAATTGGTAAAAAAAGTTTTAAAAACAAAAGTACAGTAGGAAGTAATTTATTTTTCATCTATCTTAATAATATCTGGAAATGAAGTATAGAAATAAAATTTATTTCATATATTTGGTATTTACCACGATAGTGTCACCTCTAGAAATCTATCGAACTTATTAATCGATAGAGATATCGTTAAATTGCATGCACCCCTGTACTGCGTGCGAATTTGTTTATATTTTGTAAGAAAAAAGTTTAGAAATGTCAAATTTGCAATTAACTCAGGAAAAACTGTAAGTTATATTGCCTGTTTCAGTTGGGAAGATTGTTAAAGCATACTATTCATTTTCCACAGCGACGCCCTGCGCTCGGAGTACCGGCCACGGAGACCTTGTGCCCTGCTCAAATATCCTAGACCGAAAACAAAACCGGAATATCAAGCGATATATCCATGGCTCTTGCCGGATGAGACCGATCCTCATTTTGTGTTCTGTGCCGTATGCGAATGCCGCCTGAGTGCAAAGCGCTCCGATTTGGGCAAGCACGAGGGCAGCATGAAGCATTCGGAGAACGCACAGAGAAAAGCCAAAATAGAGCCCCAAGTTGCGGTACCAGACATAAAATGGGAATACAATGATGATGACGAGGCTATGTTGCCCTTTGAGGCCAGCAATGAGAACGACGAAGATGAGGAGGAAGAGGAATCTGCTGAAGCGGAGGGTGATGATCCTGATCCTGGTGTCGAGGACGAATCAGATGAGCCACCCATAAAACAGCAAAGGCGCGTATCAGAGACGGACTCTCAACATTCCGGCATGTTGGACTTTCTGCCGCTTCAGGTGACCATTAATGAGTTGCCGCATTGTCAACTGCCAGGAACTGGATTAGTTCAGCCGCCGCCTTCCACAACACCGCAACCATGTCGAATTACCATAAAAAAAGTATCGGCTCCCTTAGCAAAGATGGCCGCAACATCGGGAACAACGCCAGTAACACCATTGGCATCCACTGCCCAGTCGCACGAGTTCAGCTCTAAGGCGACAATCACACCGATAGCTCCAGCACCCAATTGCTTTACGCCCAGTTCGCGTCAACCACAATTATATGCATCACGTCAATTGACAGTACCCTATCAATTGCCACAATTGTCGCCCCAATCACCGCCTCGAGATTCACTCGAACTCTTTTTTGATAGCATTTGCGCCACAGTCAAATCCCTGCCCCCAAAACTTGCTACTGAGGGTAAAATACGTGTGATGAAACTGATTGGTGAACTGGAATTGCGTGCTATTAGCGAGCAGGAGGAAATGCCTGTTGCACCACCTGCCCTGGATCTCTTAGCGTCTGCCGCTGCCGCAGCACCAGACGGACCTGGCTGTAGTCAACAAAATGCCACGGTGGCATCCACAACTAAGTGACTTGGTGTGCCACCGCACCCTGCACTCTGGAATCAGTTCAAACGTTGCTCACACCCATGACCTGAGCCGACGGAAGGAAGGCATGTGTATCTGACATCTATATACAGTTTAGCTGTAATCCGATTATGCCAATGTCCCGGCTATATCCAGCCACTTCCACACATTTTGGTAATTGGCTGGTGATTCGTCAATGTCTGGGACAACATTACATTAGAGATTGATTAAGAAAAGACCACTTTTAAAAAAACAACAATTAATTACATTTTATCATTTAAAAAAAAAGAAGGCTGCTGACAAGTTAGAAATACATATAAATTATGATTCGCTTATGTGTAGTGAAATGTAAGAATAGATTTCTCATCTCTAAAAGGCGGGTTTACCCTCCAGCATGGCCTTGCCGCAATAGAATGGAAATTGCACACCCTGGAGTAAAATATCTGCAATGCCCTATATTAAGGAAAACGGAAAAGGTTGTGATTAGAAAAAGTTAACGAAGAAAAGCAGCAAAAAACTCCAAGCACATGGACACATATTTTATACTATTTATATATGGTCTAGATATCACATTTGTAAGCCCATTCACTTGGTCTTAGCATTTCGATGTTACCACTGGAGCGGCTGATAAGCGGCACAATGAGTAATTGGTTAAAAATCTACAGTTGGTGCGATAATAACACCCACCCACTACCAAAAGTGCACATTGATAATGATGACATCATTTTCTAGTCATAACTATTCCTATAAAATAAACTTACTTGCAATCCAGGAATACATGAAGTAAAGGCATAGACCCAGATATAAAAGAAGGCACAGAAAAAGGCCACAAAGAACGAAATGAACCAGAAGACCAATAGCCAGAAGATAAACCACAGTGGATTTGCCATATTTTTACTGTGTGTGTGTGTGGTTATGTTTTAGTTGATTTAATTCGTTCTGCAAAGATAAGAAATGAAAGCGAATCTTTTATAAACATAATGCAAGATTGTCCAGATAAAAGTGAAATGAAAAAGATTATTTGTTCAGCATGTTGCTAAATCAAATGTCTGTTTGCTTGCTATGCTGAAATAGAATTCCGATTGGGTAAATTACCATAAAAAGTATGAACAATACATAAGCATTATATATATAAAAATTTTTATGATTTTGTAGATACTGATTATGAGCATTTGCTAGCATTTCTCTATGACTCAACTAATTTATAATTAACGACAAATATAAAAAAGGATGCGCTGTTTTCTCTACATTAATTGAAACAAGTTGCTGTGAAATTTTCCATAGATCATAAAAATTAATATATTTTCTCTTTATTGTAATAAAAAAAAAACTAAAGAAAATGTGCTTAATTTGTATGCATCATTCATTTTACTATAGATTGCATACATATATATACAATATAATTTCACTCATTGTGATCTAATGCATTTTCGTTTCACTTTTTTGAAATCCATTTTTTGACTTTGAAATGTTTAACGTGACAAACATTTGTATGACCAATTTGGGTTTGTTTTTCTTTTTTTTTTTTTTTTTTTGAAAACAATATAAAAGGCAAATTCCATTGACGTAAAGTTTGGAGGCATTGCTTATCGCTGGCCCAAAGAAGGCAAACACTTTTAACGAAAGGCCACATAATTGTTATTGCTTTTCTCAATCTAAACACTGACTTGTATTTGTTTTAATTAAAAATTTTTTAATTATTTCAATGACATCTTGAAAACAAATGTCGTCATTATGCAAATGTAGTAAATAGTATTGTATACATATGTATAGTATTTTTGTTGGGTGTGTCTATAATATCAGGTTTTTAGGTCATTTAACTGCAGTTTAAGAATCTTCTAACATCATCAACAAAAACAATAAACCGGTTTGATGCACCGGAACAAATTCTTTAGCTATAAAAACAAACAAAATGCGTAGAAGAATTAAAGATGCATACGTTTTCGGCCAATTAATTTCATTATGCTTAACTATGCGTTAAATTTAGAAATCAATTTTCGGCGTGCGCCCACGTACAGCAATTAATGTAATATAAACAAACTAACCTGCACAGCAACTGGTTGTTCGATTAGTCGTATTTATTTTCTATTTCTATTTGGGCACGAAACAAGTTTTCCGATCGCACAACTTTTGAACTTGAATGCAAAAACAATAGTGAGCGGAAAACTGTTAAAGTGGCTGTTATCTTTGCAGACGGTTTAACATAACAGTATGAAGAAATGGAGCGAATTCAAGTTTAACACCTAATCCGTTTTCAGATAAGGGAAGCGAAATCAAGTTTCAAACTTGAACGTATTTTAACGGAAAGATTTAAAATTAAAAAAAATCTTATAAATGAAAAACCAGTGAAACTTTAAATAAAACTGTTTATTTATTTCTATTTGTAATGAAACTTAAATTTGATTTAATATTTTAAAAGTTTTGTCAATTAAAACAGCACATAAAAACGAATTAAAATATAAACATAATTTGTGATTTTGTGTGTGATAATTTGATAATAAAACTGACATAATTTTGATATACTTCCAAAAAGTTTGATTAATTTTACTCATAAGATTGAAATGAAAATCCATATCAATTAACCTAGATTTTAAATAACTTTTTATACTTTTAAAAAATACTTCAAAATTTGTACACAAAAACAAAATTTACGCATAAATTGTGCTATATTTTTTCCCAAAGCTTAGATTAGAGCTGGCTTTAGTGGTGGAAAACACATTTAGCTTGTTCTGAAATGTAAAATTTACAACGAAATACAAGGGAGTTGGCCCAGTCTAGTTCTTCTTTGTAAAAAAAAATTAGTGAATTTCGTGCTTACTAAACCTTTTGTCTTACAGTATTATATTGTAAATATTATTTAATATTTGCGTATTATTGGCACCAATTGGTGTTTGTTGCTTTTCGCTGACTTCTTGTTAGCTCCAAATTGTGCTTATATTGAAGGATGTCTTGAGCTTTCCCTGTGTTGCTTAAAATAGCCCACAGATGAAAACCCACGAAAACTGTTCTATCACGAGCGATAAACTTTTCGGGCACAGCTGAAAGTTAAAAGCTTTTGCCTGCCAGTGTTTTGTAAAGGCAATCTGTGTGTGCATACCTGCATACTAACACACACACATACACCCACATTATCTATATATGTATGTATATTCTTCTTCTATTTCTTTTTTTTTTCGTTTTCTTATCCGGGATGCCGACGCCAACAGCTGCAAAGCTGTTGTTGTGGTCGTATTTACTGTCTATCCTCTTATAGGTCTCGCATTCTGTCGTGAGTCGTCGTCGTTGTAGGCATCACCGTGTTGTTTCGGACGGCGTTCCGTAGGTTTTTAAAACATTTTCATATATATTTCTTTTTGTTGTTGTTGGCGGTTTTTTTTTGTTTTGTTGCGATAACCTCCCAAAAACAAAATTGTCAAATTGATAAGAGACTTATTCAAAAACATTTTTAAAAAATAAAATTAAATCAAAAATACAAAATACGTAAATACATATATTAAAAACAAAAAATGTAAATATTGCTAAATGATTAGAAAAAGTTACAAAATAATGTAGCATATATTGCGGCACCAAAAACAGCTGCAGCAGCAAGTGTGCATGTGTGAGTGTGCGTGAGTCGTATGTGAGTGTGTGTGTGTGTATAGAAGAGAGATGTTGCTCTTATATGGGTGAGTGTTTGTAACACTTACAACATCCTCACAACGTGCGATCGATTTTTGGGATACCCACAGTGGGGCATATGTAGAATATATCTGATATGCCAAATTATATAGTCCTTTGTGTACATAAATATATATTTTATGTTTGTATATTCCAAATGGTTTTCAGTTAACTAAAATTTCGATCTTCTAACGTTTGCCATGTTATAAGATCACAGGTGCCTTTACTATACTATCGTTGATTTATTGCTATGTCTTTATAATATTCCATAAAATGTTAGCCAATAAATTTGCCCGTCCCCTCAAAAACTGCTTAACAAATAAATAAACAAACTGCCACTCGAGATAATGAAATTTTCGTTAAGCACACAAACAACAAACGCCGCAAAAAATATCGAAAACCGAGCAAAAAATACAATACCAAAAAAAAAAGAGACTCAAAGACAGAGAATGAGAGAGAGATAGATGGAGAGCATCAAGTGTAAAAAATAAGCAAAAAGCTTTTCTTCAAAATATACAAAAGAGAGCGTTGCGGCTTTCCATGTATAACAGTTGCTCATAGAGAGAGACAAATAGGATTTAGTTGACTGTGTGTGTGTTTGGGTATATGTGAGACAGAGAGAGAGAGAAAACTTTTAGCAAAGTAACGGTAAACGCTGTGTTTAACAGCCATGAAAGATGACCACCAGTCGCAGTTCCCGCTATTTTAGCTGCCATCAAACGAGAGAGACAGAGAGAGCGAGCAACAACAAATCCCGAACTCTTGGGCTCCTTCTTGATACCATCGCGCGCTCCAAAGCCGTCTCGTCGAACAGTTTAAAGTACGCATTGCGATGGCATTTCATTTCAGTTTAGCTAGAGACATCGTCGAGTTTTGTATGGAACAGCTCTGAGATAGCAGCAGACTAAAAATCCACCCAAACACGTTTGACTAAAAAAAAAAAAACACTCAACGGTGCGCAAAAAAAAAAAAAAGAAAAAATACACAGATAAGAAAAGAAAAAATAAAGGAACACTAGTAAAAATTCTAATTCAAAAGGAAGTCTACTTTAAGTGTGTGTGTCCTTCTTTTTCACATACTCTCACATACTTACAGGGACTTGGCTAAAGATTCTTCGTGTATGTGTGTGTGTGTGTGCCTTGTGATATGTGAAATGTTTTAGTGTTTCAAATCCATAATCAAACAACAACACAATATATTTCCAATTTGCCGGACAGCAAAACTTAGTAATATCAAATTTTAAATATCCCAGGTGACATGTGAAAAAGCCAAAAAAGAAGTAAAAGGGAAACTTAATCAAAGAATCTCGCCAAGTCGCCAAACGCACAAAAGGCACAAAAAAAAAGGTAAGTAAAATTCTTAGGATTTAGCAGAGGGATTCCATTAACCATTGTTCAAAATCTTGCATACACTTTTCTTTTTGTCTTTCTTTTTTTTTTGCTCGTTTTTGTGCATTTAACGATTTTTGATGAGCTCCGTGATCTGTAAAGTCTTTAACAATTTGAGGCACGCACACAAACAAACAAGGCTAAAAATTCAAATGGGAGTAAGAGAAAGTGTCTCATAATTCGATGCTTTACATATTCCTCTTTACATACATACAAACTTACATATACATACATACATATATATATAAATGGTATTGGTATAGGTATTGGCGCTGCCTCAATATCTGCCTTCTTGTCCTACCTGAGAGCGAAAGCGACAGCCTAATTTTTGTTGGTGTGTGTGTTTTTTTTTTTTTTTTTTGTAGGGCACGTAGGCTCCATAACTTCCGCTCGGTCGGCTCACGCGCACACCTGTACCCACTCTCATACATTTGAATACCATATACGTATACATATTTATTTGCACACACACACACGCATACACTACTATATAAACATATATATATATATAATATTAAGGTACTTTTTGGCAACTCATACCGTTTAGTCTCTGAGATGGGGCCCCATTTAAAATTCTGATGAAAAGACACTTTTTATTCTGTACACAAATATTGTGTTATTTTTTCTGTTTGTTGGCATCTGCTTTTACTTTTCTGAATTATGCTTGAACAAAATGTTCACATAGTTTTTCCAGCATCCACACACACACAGACATCTACATACTTATAAATTATATAGAGAGACATAGATTCTGCTTAATTCAACTGTCGATTTATCACACTTAACCCCATACATGATCATCTCACACACTCATTTACCCATAGAGAGAGGCTCATAGTGTGTTCTAGTCATTCACAGTGCGACGGGCATCATCATTATCATCAGTAGCCTCAGCAGCAGAGATATCATCTGCCAACGGCTTATTAGACACAAATGCTGATTAGTTGCCCAGATTCAAAGCGATTGCGTGTTGAATTCATTTTGTTACTGTTCTGTTCTGTTCTGTTCTAGTTGGTGCCATTCTATGCCCAGCATCAATGATGGGGGCTTATTTACAAACATGCCACAGACTGATTTACCCATAGAGAGATTGACATACTCATACCTACATACATATGCTATATACATATACATACATATATTTTATTTGTTTGATTCCGTTCTTTGTTTTTATCATACCTGAATTATATCTTTTATGAGTAGTGCATTTTAAATTGAGATTTATGTTGTAAATGCAAATGTCCAGTTGTAAAATTGTAGTATTATTTATTTCCACTGTTGACTAAAAAAAAAGAGCCAACATAAACGAATATATTATTTTAAGCAAATATTTGGCAAAATATACATATATGTATGTATATAAGAAATTTACCATACATATTTCCCTATATGAAAACACAAACAAGATATTTTTTTTAAAGAATCTGTTCATCAAGTCTCTTTTGTGTCAAAAAAAGGTATTATTTGCTTAAAATTGTTTTCAATTTTGTAGTTTTCGAATGATAAATTTCCAAAATGCAAAAGTTATTGGTCACAAAGAAAAGAAAATGAGAATTATTATAATATTTTCAGTAGTATATTTTCTAATCGTTTTGAGTTAAATAATATAGTAGGCTGATTCTTAAGGTCTAAGGCTTCTTTTAAGTATCCATTTGAAATAAAGTGCAAAACTATGATTGGTTTTGGACTTTCATCATTTCGCAAACTGGAAATATCTTTTTAAAGTAAACTCCAAAATCATGGTATAGTATATTATTTAGAAAACTAAAAACGTATGTCAATTAAATATACTTTAATATTAAATTTCGAACAACTATTTCAAAATATTTCTAATATAACAAAAATGTTTTTCGTTCTCTTAAAATAATATTATCTAGTTAATTGTCAAGTATAACCTTTTACTTCATTTAATATTTACAAACTTTATGTAAATATAAATGCAATTAAATTGCATTTCATTCAAATGTAATTAAAATGAAATTGATCAGTGGAATATAAAAATTTGTATGTAGATTATTCACCTGTCCTCAAGGCATCTCGTATATGCCATATGTAAATTAATTGAAAACGAGCAACTACTGTCTCGTCTTTGGACATCGTGGATATCCGCTCTATTATACATTGGCTTATCCCCAATTCAATCGTATAATAGTTACATATATGGTCAGGCCACCATGACAATCAATTGCACGCACAATGGAATGCATTTGTACACAATTACCGTTTGACTGCACATTTTGCATTCAAACTCAAGCTCCATGCACACACAAAGACCATGGGCCTGAAGAGGGAAGGGGATACAATGGCAAGGCGAAAGAAGTTGGAGACAGTCAGTGAAAAGGGAGAGAGATGTGTAAAGGCAAATTAAGCTGTGTGCACGGGCATACAATGCCCCATCAACCATCCAAGTTGTCGCCCTCAAAATTCCCTAACGAGCTACCACACACACACAAACACACACACTCGGACACATAGACAGATGTTAATATAATATTATAATAGTAGGGAGCACTTTTTTTTCTGCATATGTATGTGTTTGGCGAATATATATTTAATTGAATGTGTTTTATAAATGTGATTAACTCACAAAGAAATACTTTAACCGTGAGAACTTTAAGTGCAATTCCAACGCCCTTTACTTGTGTAAAAGTTCCATGAAGCATAATAGTAATCAAAGAATTTTGGATTTACAACGATCGGTATTATACCCTATATAAAGTCTATATTATCTGATTCTCTCTCCCTCTTATTTAGAATCTAAAAACTAACTTAATTAGTTTAACTTTATTTATATTTGTTTATTAATAACTCTTAAATTAGATTCAATTCCTCTTTACTGAAAAGTAAATGTATCTAAAACTAATATCCCTCTATTGCCAGGGTATCAATAGGAATAAAAAACATAAAAAAAAAAAGAAGAAGCAAAAACCTTGCACAAAGCAAACACAGCAAAAGGCGCAAAGCTTAAAGCGTGAAACACTTGAGAATTGTTTTGTACTTTTATGTTTTATTTTTCCCTTTTTTTTTTGGTTCTTTTGCCTCATTCTTTCTACATTATAGTATGCATACTGTGTTGGTATGTGTGTGCGTGTGTGAGTGTTTGTGGTATGCACAAAAAAGAAATATAATATTTTGCGCCTCGTCGGTTCGACGCCATTTTTTCCTTCTTTTTGGTTGTTGTTTTGTGTTTTGGTGGCATGAACATTGAATGCAAATGGCAAAAGAAAATTTCTGCAGATCCTTGCTCCATGTAACCAAGGAGTAACAAAAGGGGGGAATGTTGGGAGGTTGGTGCAAATCTTCTTGGATTTGTTCGTGTCTCATTGTTGTTGTTGTTGTTGTTTCTTGTCTGACATTTTGCTGAAAATCAACAAACACATAAAACTCAAATTTCTCAGGCAACAGAAGAAAATATGCAAATAAAATGCCATAAAACAATAGTAAAAAAAGGGCACATAAAACTAAAAACAAAAGGCATAAAATTAAGATGAGAATATGAATGTTAAGAAAGTTCCAAGAAAAAATTTTCTATCTAACGATTTCAGTTGTACCCTCATTTTTGTCATATAAAATGTTTATCTTTAAAATAAGGGAAAATAATTGGTAAATTTAAATCTCTATTTGTCATTATATTTAGTTAAAGTCAAATTTTTTAAAGAGTTTTTTCTTTGGTTGAAATTTGATTAAAAAGAGTCGATTATTTGTTTAATTTTCAAAACGTAAAGGAACATTTTTGGATCTAACTTAAATGTGAAAGATTTTTTTACAACTTTTTCTAAACTATAGCAAAAGTAAACGAATGTATATTATATATTATATGTGTATAATCTGAGATCTATAATATGAAGCAAGGACACTTCTTAAATTGTTGTGATTATTTCATAAAGCTTTAAAGGCAAATATCTATAACTTTTTCTAATCAAAAATAATATTCAACTAGATCAAAAAAATATACAAAAATTCATTTAACAGCCATAGTAAAAATATGTTTTTGTATATTAATACTATTTCCAATTTAATCAAATATTAAACTTCTAAATAGACTATAATGCTTTAAAAGGTAAATTTTAATAGTAAATATATTTTAGAAAATAAATTACAAGACTCGTAGATTGTTAGATTAAGCAAACTAAAATATAACCATTTGCCGCACAATTTTTCAGAGTTAACACTCAAAAGAGTTGACAGCACAAACAGCCATAAATATCTTTTCTTGTAAATCTAACAATTTCCAATTAAAAAACATATTAAATGACTAAAGCATAAACAAAGTAACAAAAATTAAGTTATTTAATATGCAGATAAATGCCAAATAATTTTAAACAAAAAAAGTTATAAATTTTGTGTAATTAATAATTATATAAAAAAATTCTTATAAATTTTGTGTTATTAATGGAAAATCGATATATGTAAATTTTTTTCTATTATAAGTATTAAAAAGAGTTATAGAGTATTTTGTTGTCTATATTATATGTACATATAAACAATAGAATACTCTATATAAGTATGGCTTTGTATGTCCTCTGTGCACTTGAGCTGGCATAGATGGTAAATGTAAATGGGTCGCTCGACAGTTGGCGCAGCATTAAAACGCAATTTTATTGCATACCCCCGGGCGTAGGGGAGGGCTTTGGGTACGCCATCATTGTCTTAAGGAACCGACAATGACGACGATGGGTGATGACAGCAAACCGACAAACAGCAAACACGAATAAGACAACAACAATCAGAACGCAAGACAACAACAATAACAACAGCAACAACAACAAGTTCACCACGCAGGCAAAGAAGAAATTGTTTAACATTAGTTTTATGCTATTGTTTTTATTGTGTCTGTGCTTTGGCTACTTTTATGGTTGCTGCTTCTATTCTACAGTTGTTGTAGTTGTTTTCTTCTTCTATTTGGTTTCCTCCATTTTGGTCATTGCCTGGCGATAATATGGCAATAAGTTGTCTGGTACTGCAGTCTCATTAGATTTTATTGGTTGCTCCATAGGGAAAAGTATGCACTAGTAACTCTAAGTGCTCAAATAGAAAGGCATAGTTCTTATATGTATGAGAACTCAAGGGATTTGGAGAAGAGAAATAGAGAGAAATGGCTGTCCCATCAAACAGTTTTAAAGCCAGTTTGCCACTTTTAGTGTGCATACTTAAATACGCATTCACAAGAAGTGTATGCGAGTATATATATATATATATATACGTTTATTTAAGTACACATACATACATACATATATGTTGTTCTTTGCAATACCATTTTTACATGAAGATAATCACTTACACACACACAGACACATTCACCTGGTGTATGGGGAATAAGCTGCTTGGTGCCTGGTGCGCCCTGGTTGCTGGGCTTAAAAAATAACCCAGGGTAAAATAAAAGCAAGTGCCAGTCAAAAGGCTAAATGAGAAAAAAAAAAAAGAAAAGGAAATACAATATCAAGTTCTGTTGCGTCTTTGGGAATACGCGGCGTATGCGCGATTTTCTAGTATGATTGTAGGGTTTAGGTTTTTAGCTGGAAAAAAATGTTACACTGAGTGAATGACCGCTTGAATGAGATATGTGTATAGTAAAAAGGAATTATAGTTTTACGATCACATCAAGTGGATTGTCTATTAAATTGCCGTTTTTTCAATTTAAGTGCAAAGTTAGTTGCAATTCAAACGGCTACTAAATGTCAACAAGAAATTGGCGTGCAGTTAATTTTTATTTTCTAATGGCGGTCAAATGGTATTTAGCTTCGTACAAATGATAGGTGTAGGTATTAATGATATTTCTGTACACTACAATTACGCATGGTGCTGGAGCTTGGCGAACTAATTGCGCTCTGTAGTATCTGATACTTGCAATTTAAACTGTTTCCTACGACTGCACAATTGGCTAATGATGTGTGAATTAACACCTTGGGCATAAATGAAGTGTTTATTCGAGAGCAGTGAGAATATTATTAAATATTTAAAACTAAGAAGAAAGCCTTTAGCTAAGTCAAATAGATATAAATTAAATGTATAATTCTCAGTTTTAAAGAGTTTTAAAATTTAAAGCGCAAGTGATGAAAAGTTATTAATTGGATTATTTCTCGGCTTTTTTTTTATAATTCTAATTGACAAGCGCTTGTTTGTGTATGTTTAAATAATAGATAATTATAATTAATGTAATAAATAGGAAATAATTGATGCGTATGCCAATTAAATTTCAATTTAAATTCCAACGTATTTGTTTTTCGTAGTGATTGCTTTAGCAATTTGTTGTTGTTTGTTGCTACTGTTGCAATTTGGCCGATACGATAAATTAAATAACGCAGGCAAATGCACACGAGCGCACATGCCATCCTCCCTCCATCTACATTTCCATCTCGGAATATATATATATATATATACTCTCCGGCCGGACTCCCTTGTAGATTGCTGCTGCTGTTGTCGACTGAGCTGCCGCCCCCACACCCATTACATATACTGATTATTGTAATAAGTAGCCCAATTAAAACTCTTACGCTTTTATGAACTTAATTATAGCAGAACCAACAATAATAACAACAACAAGGCTTAGGTCTTGGCATCATTATGCTATGATTGTTGCTGTTGTCGTTGTTGGTGTTTTGGCCATTGATGCGTGATGTTGATGCATAGTTTGCATTATGCATAGAGAAGAGAATAACTTAAATTGACTACACGTTTTGATGATTAGATACATATGCGTGATAGGCCAGGAAATTTTCCTTGTCTGTCTGCCATATACAAGTGATGTTGTTCTCAGGCTGCATTGTTGCTTCAAGTAATTAGTTGGAAATGTCTGCCGCCCTAAGGGGGGCTTGTAGGAAACGAACTATGAACGATGACATTTCAAAGAGCCTTTGTGTATTGATGTTTATTCTATGGTCAGTAATGGCCACAGCTTCCATTCATACACACTCACACACACATACAGTTTTTGTATTTTATTTACACCAATGACGTCACTAGTTGGGTCATCATTTGTTCAGTTGTTGCCCTTTGGCAAGAGCACCCTAAAGGCAGCCGCTTTTCATTTCTTGCGTCATTTCATATAAAAGCAATGCTCACATTTGACATTTTCAGACATCCTTCCTTCCTTCCTTTTATTTTTCTTCTTTATAATCATTGAGAGATTCGAGAGTTGCTGCCGTCCCAATGGTGGACATGCTGTTTATATTCTCTTTTAATGATACACACACACATACACATACAAAGAAATTTCTTTCTTCATCTCGATTTGGTAGGGCAATAAAAGTGTATATACATATAATCAAATTCATCAACATATTGCGTTCCTTACATTATAAAGTAAGCCAACAAATCGATTTAGTTACTGCAAAATTTAAAAGCATATATTATCTAATTTTTTAAAGATTCTAAGGAAAGTTTAAGCTTTCGTTTAACTGTTTAGTGAATTAAACCTTAAAGTTGTTTAGTTTTCTGTTTCATATGTTGAATTTAAAAAAACAAAACAAGAAAAGGAGAGGAGAGAAACAAATGTTCCCGTTACACTAAGAAAATAACTATAAGAACTGAAAATGTTTAAAGTTTATTTTAAAGTTTTATTTATTTTGAAACTGAACCAGTTTTCAAGCTTCAACAACTAGAACTCAACACCAGCAAATATTTGACCCCATTTAGACTTTAAGCCTTTATCCAACAAATATTTGATTAAATAAAATCAAAATAATAATAAATAAAAATAAAATAAACGAAATTTTTTGAAAATTGGTTTATAAGCTTTCGAGCATACACTTATGGTCAGAATAATACGTACATACATTTAATTTCATATTGAACTTGAAAAAGTAAGTCTATTGTTTTTTTTAGAAATTTTTCAGTATTACAACCTATATATGGAAATTTTTTTATTTTCGAGCTTTTTTTTTGTGATACTCACCTCTGCCGTGGACAAAATAATAAGTACAATTTGAAATACTTTTAAAAATTTCGAAAATTCTTAGCTCTATTGAAAAGATTAAATGTTTTATTTTATTTTATTTTTGTATTTAAATAAAACTAAACAAAAAAAGTTTAGACATTTAGGCGCCCTGTAATTAGAAAAATTTAACAAAAAATTAAAAATAAAAAATAAAAAAGGCTTAATATACTAATTACTTACCCTTAATAATTAGCAAAAATATACTTGGAAAAAATCCAGTTTTTTTATTGTGGCCAGGCATTATTTCTCGAAATTTGCATTATGACTGAAAAAAAAACTTTCTTATATAAAAATCCTAATATGATCTTTAAAAGCAGTCCTCGGTAGATGAGTTGTCTAAGTGGCCCAGTCATTTAGTCAACTGAACAACGAGGATCCGGGTTCGAATACCAGGCTAGTGTATGGATGTAGTTTTTCGTCTAAGCCGAAGGCCTTAGTTGCCAGTGCTTGTAAAATATAGTAAGGTTGATAGTTTATAACTATATCCTATACTTTAATAATAATAATAATAATAATGATCTTTAACACTTATTTCACTCTAAATCAAAGGTTATTATTTTGATTAAAAAAGTATATATTAAGCAAATCATGCAAACTTGTTCCTAGTATTTGTTTATACAGATTGTTATGTCATATTTTTTTATTGAATTTTAATCAGAAGTTGGAGAACTGGTGGAAGAGGTCTCTGATAGATCGACATTTTGCTTTAGATTGGTTTTGTTTGGTTAAAGAGATTTGCAGCATTTGAATTTATATCTTTTAGATTTTCACAAAACTAATTTAAATTAAGTTACAATTTATGCATTTTTGAATTGAAGAGAGTTGTAGCTTTTAAATTTTGATCCTTTACATTATTTACATTTACAACATCTTTAGAATGCAATTATTTCAAAAATGTGGCATAAAGTTACAAAATTTAATAATTTTCGCTCAAGTCAGTTAAATTTAAAATCCATCAACTATTAACTGTACACATTTACCTGTGGTTGATGAGATTTTTTACCTGAGCAGCCGAAAGCCTTGGGGAAAATACGAAAATTTCAAAATGAGACATTTTTGTTTTTAACCTATTCACTGGTTAAGCCTCAAAGCCAAAACTGAGACAAGTAAAGTAGAAAATTTAATAACAAAATGTCCGCAGAGACTACAAGTAATATGTGTGTGTGTGTGTGTGTGTATTTTGGCCAATTGTGTATTAAAGAGCGCCAGAAGCAGTCAAAAATGTCAGCTCAGCTGCTGGTTGGCAGTCAACTTGTCATTTCAACGATTATTGATTTTTAGTTTTGGTTTGAAGTGCAGCACACCCATGGGTAATACGAAACCCCCAGGATAAGAGATAAGTTGGGAGTATAGAGCAGGCAGGAGAGGCACGTGTGAGATTGGAGCTTGCTCAAGAGATTTCATACATGTCTTTTTTAGCTAGAACAGAAGGTGGTGGTGATATCATCAAGGTCAATTCCACAAATGAGCCGAGCAGAGCGCGAAAAAAATAACACAAGACCTGAGAATAAGTCGCACTAAATTGAGCGTCTCAGGCGTTAACGAGCGACAGCAACAGCAACAGCTACAGCAACAACAACAATGCAAAGCCTCTAAAGCTAAAGTCGTGCACCGGACGTGGCCAAGCGGCATTTGTTTAATGTTAGTTCACCTACGCTCTCCCCCTCTCTCTCTCTTTATCCCGCTGTTGGCGCCACATGCGGCGCCATGCAATAAAAACTAAGCGCCACTGGCAGCCGCCTTCAATGCAAACCTGGCAAAAAATAAAAAAAAAAATTTCCCCTCCGCTTCTCTCTCCACCTGTCAATGAATACCGGTTTGCCTGCCCGACCTCCTGCTGGGCTAAATTTTTCCTGCTCTTCTTCTTCTTGTTCTGCCTCTCTGCGTGTACACTCGGAAAAAATGTACTTTGAAGTGGGATTTATCTCAATTTTTAAATTGCACATAATATGACTTAGATGAAACGAGAGAGATTGCTAATTAAATCAAGTGCAAAGTATTTAAATACATAGTAAAAAAAAAAGAATTGCATTTAATTGCAATAATTGGCTTGACAATAGTTCGTGACTAATTTTAGTTGTTAATTGTAATGTCAACAAAATTGTATTATAAATTTTTTATCATTCCGTGACAGAAATAATTTCCAACTCAAAAAAGTGAGCAAATGACCAGAGCATGAAGAAACATTTTAAATTATTAAATGTACAAATGGCAAATGTCATTTATCTGTTTTAAACATCTTTAAATAAATTTAAAATTATAACAAAATTAGAGATACTAATTTTAGACTGTTTAACTAATTAGTAAGGATGATTTTACAAGCTCAGAAATTCATTTACATATACATAAAAGCTCCTCTAGATTTAATATTTTTCTGGCTTAGCTTGGAATTGTTTTGTGAATACTTTTTAATTGAAAGTCTTTTAG
Source organism: Drosophila austrosaltans (assembly GCA_035045865.1). Classification (NCBI taxonomy): domain Eukaryota; kingdom Metazoa; phylum Arthropoda; class Insecta; order Diptera; family Drosophilidae; genus Drosophila; species Drosophila austrosaltans. The sequence goes on along the minus strand of JAWNOQ010000049.1, from coordinate 7,723,065 downwards.
TAAATTCCTTTCTAGAATATAGTTAATGGAACTTTAGAACTATACTTACTGGAAAACTAACTGACCTCCTCTATATGTCCGAATTAATTTTTATAATTATACATTTTAAAAACTGAAAAATAATTGATAGTTTCTTTAGACACTCCATAACTTACTATAATACTCGGTTACAAACACAAATACATTTGTCTTTATGTATATAATTTTTCTTATACATTTCTTGGTTATATATTTTATATGAAACATTTTTTTTTTTTTGTTTTGTTTTTGGGTCAATTTAGTGCCACGCCTGTGCATTTGTTTTATAGTTTGCTTGGCGCCAGACATTTGGCTAATGACCTGTGATCGAGGTCGCTGGAGACGCCGCTAAAGGTCAACTTCTGCCAGCTGTTTGTAACTTAATCGTGGGTAAAATAAATATTATTACCAAATAATATAGAAAAATCTATAAAGCTAAAGACCAAATTATATATGTATGTAGGTTAAATTTTCATTCTTTTTCCTTAACAATTTAAGTTTTGGGTCCTTAAAGGAGGTTTGTGTCAGTCACAATTCATTTTTTTCCCGTTCGTTCGTTCGTTCGTTTCGGTTAATTTATTACCCTCATCCTGTTTCTTGAAATATTCCGACTATAATAGACACCTGTCTCTCACACCTTTTGCCTCAGCAGTATCAATTAACCGAGTTTCGAGCCGTTCCTCCTTTAGCTCCCCCCACCCAGTTTCCTACCCTCTTCAACTCATCAATTAAACTTGTATACAAAAACAAAGGAAAATAACATCAAAAACACAAAAATTTCACATTTTACCCGTTGCCGCTTTCGTTTCTCTTTGTATTGTATTGTTTACCCTTTGGCTTTTAGCCGCTCTTTTTTTTATTGTCGTCCTCTCTGTGTTTTAAGCATTCGCCAAAATTTTTCAAAACAAACGCTAACGACGAAATGGAAATGGAAAGCGAAATGGGAATGAAAAGAAGTTAGCGGAGAGGCAGGCGACAGAAGTTGATTGGGCGAGGAGCCCAACCTTTTTCTTTCTTTCCTTGTTGTTATTTTTTTATTCTTTTTGGTTTCTTTTTGTGTTTTTCCCCATTGACCTTTGACCAAACAAGTTGACCCGAGCCGACACTCGCTCATATTTTTTCACATTTCACCTGGACGACCGCGTGTCCTTGTAATCATCACTACCTCCACCACAGAACCGCAGCCATTGCCGCCTCTCGTTACCTTCTCGTTGAGGGAAAACTTTTGAAATTATAATTTAATTTGAATGTCATTAAAATTTGTTCGCTTGCTGCCTCTCTATCTCTCTTGTCTTCCCCTCTCTTTCGCTCCCTATCTGACATTAAGTCTATTAGTCCTGTTATCATAACCATGACACCATAGCTTGAATGCCATAAAAGGGGTTAGAGGGAGGAGAGGATGGTGGGGGGTGTGTGTGTGTAGAATTCATGTCAACTTTTGCCTCAACCCGGCAATGCTTTTCCATAGATAACCTAGTGAAAGGATATACGATTTCTCTTACAGAGTACAAAATTTTCCGCGAACAAAAAGAAAAAAATCTTCTTCGTTAGCAGAAAATTTTTTAATAAGTTAAATAAAAGTTGCTATGTTTATTTTTAAATCTTTGTGTATACCCAAAAAAAAGAAGAAGGAAAACCCCTCCTTGCACACACAAACGCACACAGGCACACTTTATCACTGTCCTGGCACTCGCATAAAAATGCGCATGTTTATGTAAAAGTTTTCAGTAGAACAAAAATAATAATATTTCATAACTAAACATGGATTATACCCTATAGAAAGGAACAACGGCAAGGAAAATTTTACAGTTTTTATGTAGATAAAAGAACCACCTGTTGGCAAATAGATATACAATACTACATACATATGTAGATATGTGAATATCGATACTTCTTTGAGGATATCGATGGTTTAATTTATTAAAGATTTCTTTTGGTGAATTGAAATTTGAAATTGAAATTAATTGATAAGCTTTATTTCAAATAGTGTGAAAAGTGTTACATATAATAGTAATTTTAGATTCTCTTTAACAAGATAAGATCTTCATCCTATTATCCACATATTTGTTATACCAATATACTCTGCTACAGAAAAGGATATATAGGGTATGAGAAACGGGCAAACCGCTTGGAAAAACTGCTGCAACTGCAAGAAATTAAGAAAATATTCATTTGGACCAGGCTAAAATGTCTTATCTGTAGAGCAGCAGCAGCAGCAGCAGGACCAAAGGAAAACTTGTGTATAAAGACGCTGACAAACGCAAGATGGCGACAGTTGAAAGCAACGGCTAAAGAAGGTAGATGAAAGGTTTTGGGATAGGGGGGAAGACTATGCACAGTAGTTTTTCTGGCCAAAGAAAATCCATGTAAAAAAATAAGAGAAAAAAAGCTTAAAACTCTGACTTTGGGCAACATGTAGAAAATGGAGCTAATTTAAAAGACTCAGCAAAAGGGGATGGAAGATGAAATAAGAAAAAGCGAGAGATAGAGAATGAGAGGGAGAGAAAGAGAGAGAAAGGCAGAATGGCAGGATGAAAATAAAGAATTAAATTGCCAACCTGCAGCTCGAGCATATTTGGTGGCGTCTTAATGCCATTTTAATTGTGCGGGAAAATAACATTTAAATTACTACGGCGCCAGTTCCCTTGGTCTTAGACAGTGGCAGCCACAAGCTATTTAGCATAAGACGGTAACAGGACGGCACGAGGAGAAGGAAGGGAGAGAGAGAAGGGGTGTGTGGCATGCAGAGTTATTATACAGAGTAGTGCAGTCTAATGGGCAGCCAGCATGCAAGGGAAGGCAGTTTGAGTCCGAGTGAAAGAGTCGTTGTTCAATTTCCCATCAGGCGGTGCATTTTGCAGAGGACGAATACCTCAAGGACATGCCATGGGGACGGTTTGGTAGTTGAAACTGATGGCGCGGTTTTCTTTTATACTCTACGGATGAATTTAAAGCAAAAGTGCTGAGTAAACGAAGCTTTAACTTATAATTTCTTAAATTATTTGGGGTAGGATTTAGGCAAAGAAAAACTCCCCTAACAGAGAATGTTTGCAATTACCAAGCCACCAATATGAATTTTAAATAAGAAATTGTGTTTTTTTTGTATTTTCCAATTAACCTAAAAAAAAGAATGTATTTGAACCGTTTAAACACAACTCTAATGAGTGAGTTAATGAGTGAATATGAAATCGGTCAAGAGGCTTAAAAAGGAAAAAAAAAATATGCTAGTGAAGAAGAAATTATGTTTAACGATGTTTCAAAGAACTATGAAAAGGATATTTTGTTGAATGGATGAGGGGTAGTTGTGGGGTCGTTAAGGTGAGGATTTTGGTACTTGAAAACTTTGTATGCTAGTTGATAGCAAGATGGCTTTCAAATTTTTCCTAGCTCTGCGCTTTTCCCTCATCTCTTTTTTGTTCAAGTGGTAAACACACACTTACGCAGACATATACATAGACAAATAAACATAAATTTTGTAGCATACTAACGGGGGCAGTAGACAAGCACCCAACAAAGTCAACTTGTAGTTTGTTTGTGTGGTGGTGATGGTGACACACAAAACCAAACTAAAGAAATGGCAACAGTACAAAAATTAAACACACACGCATACACATACAGGCACACACACACACAGACATCATACATACGTACACATTCAAAAGTCACATCTGGTAGAACAACGGCAAGGAAACTAAGACAAATAACTTAATGCCTTTTCTATTTGCAGTTCAAACAACAACACAAAAAAAGAAAACACAAAAAACCGGTCGACGAGGTGGAGGCACAGGCAAAGGCACAGGAAGTGCACAGGAAACGCTGCAAAAGTGCAACAGCTGCAACTCACACATACACCTACTACACCAACACACAGTCACACACTCCCACAAACATAACTACATACAGACATAGTTATACAAACGCAGACGTTACACACGCAAGCAGCAAGAGGAAGCAAGCACAAAGCAATTCCAAGCCCATGCCCTGGCCAAATCCGAAGCCCAGTTTCAGGCCAAAGTGAGACAGTTCTGGAGCGTTGGAAGAAGAATGTGTAGTGCAGTGTACATACGGCAGCTTCAAGTGGCAACAGTGGCAGCAGCAACAAACACAACCGGATAATAAGCATAAAGACCAAGTGCTGAGTGCTAAAAGCAGAAAGCAGTGAGGAGAGGAGAGTAGATATAGAAAGAGATAGAGAAGTGAGGTGGTTGGCTTTACGTAGATGGATGCCAATGTGGCCAACTAGTTTAACAAAGGAGAAGCAGTAGGAGAATACATAAAACAAAAGACAAGGACAAAGACATCTACAAGTACAATCAACAATAAGCACATTCAAATCTAAATTTACCAACCGAATCCGAAATCCGAATCTGAATCCGTAACCAAACCCAATTTTCAAGTGTTCGCAGAAACAGAAGCACCAGCAGCAGCAGCACCAGCAGCAGCAGCAGCAGCAGCCAAAGCTGCAGCATATCCTTTAACCCTTACCCAGAGTGACGTCACAACGCGGTTAACTAGGACACCGCCGCATTTTGTAAACTTCGTTAGCATTCCACGGTCGCCTTGCGCATCCGCATTTGTAGTTGCAGTCGCGTTTTTGCATCCGTATATCCGTGCATCTCTGCATTCGCGTCATGGCCTTCACTAGCCTCATTCCCCAATCTTTGGGCGCCATCGCGATGCTCGTACTGTCGCTGCACTTATCCAGCGTATGCGGCGTCATCGATCGACTGGTGGTACAGACATCATCAGGACCGGTACGCGGTCGCTCGGTAACGGTCCAGGGGCGTGAGGTTCATGTTTATACGGGCATACCGTATGCCAAGCCACCCGTTGAGGACTTGCGCTTTCGTAAGCCGGTTCCGGCGGAACCCTGGCACGGTGTATTAGATGCCACGCGTTTGTCGGCGACCTGCGTGCAAGAGCGGTAAGTATTGCCTAGGATTAAAGGGGACACGCACACAAGCGGCGGGCGCTAAAGGGCAGTTATTGTTTGCTGCACATATGTATATAACTGTTGTTGACCTAGAATACGATAGCGTCAGTGGACCCGGTTGCATTTATCCGTACGCTGTTGACCTAACTGCTGCCAATGACGTCATTGCTCTGGCAAAATGCCGGCCAACAGCAAGAGGCAAATATTTTGCCACATTGAGAGTCCAATTTTGCTGATTGAATGCATGTTATGTATATACAAATGGTTACTATAGTAGATATGTGAGGTATATATTGTAGTTATGTTTGCCAAATCTAAAATTAGAATTCAATATATTAAATAGACACATAGAAAGGGAAATGAATGAATATAGAATCAGTTTCTCAACATAAATACATACATTTAACAGACATTTCACACCAACTAATTGCAATTGATTTGAAATTTATTGAACTTATTACTTGCTAATTGACAAGGCCATCTAATTAGAATTTCTAATAAACAAATAAGCTTCAGTTTATACCTTTATATTATTATTGGATTATAATTGATTTTAAAATACAAAACTACAAATAATTTTCTCCTTTCTTGAAAGTAAATTTTATTAAAAGTTATCAAACCACTTAAAGGACTTCTTAATTGACAAGTCGTTAACTTAGTTAACAATTTGACTCATTGCTCAAGTAATCAGAACTAACTTGCTAAAAAATAGCAGCTAAGTGATAGTCTTTCTTTATGAACCCAATTCGGATTATCGACAGATTGATTTTGTTTTCTGAAATAAAAAAGTTCGAGCCTGAAAAAGCAAATTATACTAGATTTTTTCTAAATTCTTTAATAGTTTTTGCCTTGTTTGCACTTTATAAACTGCCTCTTTATCACCATCTATTTGAATGTTAACCTTTACTGTTATCCTAATGTTAGTGTTGGTAAATGTTCAAATTATATATGTGTGACTTGGCACATCAGTGTTAGTAAGATTCCTGAACGTTACTTTACTCAAACTGACCTGCTGATTGCTGTCAAAAGCATCTAAAAATGGCATACTGAATGAATAATATATAATTTTAGGCCTTGCAATGGTGCATCCATTTAGAAATGTTTTTATTCTTGTTTCATTTCAAGCAGTTTAATTTTACTTAAATAGAACTGTCATTTGAGTATTTCAATTAAAATGAACCTTTGCTATTTCTACTTTATTAGAACTATATTCAAACACAATTTCCATTTGTCCATTTGAATTAGGAATTTTCTTTCATACAAATACTATAAAGAATAATATATATAAATAACTAAGAAAATGTTGGCAAAATGAAAGTAAAATTTATTTTATCGTCTCATCAAATGGTAATATACACATGTACTGATTTAATTGCTTAAATTATGGACTTGAGCTATTGCCAGAATGATTTCATAGTGTGGGCCAAAAGCGAAATTCATAAAATAGATGTATTGAGATATTGAGCAATACAATTTTCTCCTTCTTTTCTCTCTCTCTCTCTTTCTCTCTCTGTGTCTGTGATAAATTACTTTTATGCGAAATGGCAAACTTAATTTTAATAGACACGAAGCTAAACACACCTAAACTTATTTACCAGTATGTGTGTGTATATACATATGTATGTATGTATGTACATATCGAATTTTAGCCACAGAGAGACGTATAGATAGACAAATGCTGAGCTTTGTACAAATGCGTAGCGTGATATCGATTCCAAGCTATTCAACAATTTATAAGGCAGAAAAACTATGTCAAATTGTTGGCAGAACAAACGAGAAGTGATACGACATGAGGATGTGGAACGGGATGTAGATGGTAGGTGAGGAAGTAGGCGGTGTGAAAGTGTGGGGACTAGCCCATGTAGTATACATCTATATGTATATATGTATATATATGTATTTGTGGAAAATGGCAAAGTAAAAGTAAAACGAAACGGAAGAGAGCAAATAAAAATAAATAACACAGCTGGTTAGTTTTTTTTTCGTAATTGGCATGACCGAATTGTCCGAGCGAACAGTAGACCAGAGCAGAGCAGAACGGGGAGAGGTGGAAAATCTGGGCTTTAATTTGCATGTAGGTCATATTGTCGTTGGTCAACTAACTAAAAAAACAAAACAAATATTTTCCCATTTGTAGTTATGAATACTTTCCCGGTTTTTCGGGCGAGGAAATATGGAATCCAAATACCAATGTATCGGAAGATTGTCTCTATATAAATGTTTGGGCACCGGCCAAGGCACGTTTGCGACACGGACGCGGAGCCAATGGTGGCGAGGTATATATACACATATATATATATATATATTTTCAGGGTAATCATTGACCATTGGTATAACCAATCACAATTTGCAGCACTCGGGCAACAAGCAGGGGGATACGGATCATTTGATACACAATGGTAATCCACAGAATACCACCAACGGTTTACCCATATTGATTTGGATCTATGGCGGTGGCTTCATGACCGGCTCGGCTACTTTGGATATATACAATGCTGATATTATGGCAGCTGTGGGCAATGTGATTGTGGCCTCATTTCAGTATCGTGTGGGTGCATTTGGTTTTTTGCACTTGTCGCCCGAAATGCCAGATGAGTTTGCTGAAGAGGCGCCTGGCAATGTTGGTCTCTGGGATCAGGCATTGGCCATACGTTGGCTTAAGGATAATGCTCATGCATTTGGTGGCAATCCTGAATGGATGACTTTGTTTGGTGAATCGGCCGGTTCTAGTTCGGTGAATGCACAACTCATGTCACCAGTTACAAGGGGCGTGGTTAAACGTGGCATGATGCAGTCCGGCACAATGAATGCACCCTGGAGCCATATGACCTCAGAAAAGGCTGTTGAGATTGGCAAAGCTCTCATCAACGATTGTAATTGCAATGCATCTATGCTAAAGGTGAGTAAAGAGAACGAATCAATGGTATTCATAATTTATGGCTACTTTTGTTATTCCTCCAGACCAATCCATCTCATGTAATGAGCTGTATGCGTGCAGTGGATGCCAAGACCATATCGGTGCAACAATGGAATTCCTATTCTGGAATACTCAGTTTCCCATCGGCACCAACTATTGATGGTGCATTTTTGCCAGCAGATCCCATGACACTAATGAAAACAGCCGATCTCAAGGATTACGATATATTAATGGGCAATGTGAGGGATGAAGGTAAGTTGAATTAATATTTATTTTGTATATTTTCTCAAGTTTAAAGTATCCTTAAAAACTGGGCCAAGTAAAGCTGATGAGCTCTTTACAAAGATCCTTAGTTTGTTCATGTCCTGTGCTCTTCCTTTTTTAAATACTCAACAGCATCTTAACCATCATTTCATCCTTAACTTCGCTCGCTCCATCTCTCTTTCTGTCTCTCTTTGTTGCTCCCTTTCAACAATGTCCAATTTCGAGCATCCTCTGCATCCTGCCCATCATCCATTGTATTCTACTTTTGCTGCTGACGTCAGTAGTAAACGGATACTAAATATGGCCCAAAATGTAAAGGAAAACCATGGCCAGTGCCAAGTTGTTTGCTTTTGCCTCTCATCCATCCTGTAGCATCTCAATGCCAGCAACTTTTTGTTGCAGCTTCATCCATTTTCCGATTTTATTATAGTACTTTATTTTTTACCAAAACCCCATGCCACCCCTCCTCTTCCTCTGGCTGCCCTGTTTCAACCATTCATTCTTTTATCCAGACGAAATGCATTTTATTTTTAAGTGGGCGTGGCTGGTGGTTGAGTTGGCTTTACCCGGGGTTGCGTTTTCCGAATATGTATTTCAGTGGGGTCCTCGTAATGCATTCGGTAGTTTCTGTTGGCTCGAGTGCTTAATTTTTATGGTTTATTGCATGACATTGTGTTGCCAGTAATGTAATGGGCTAGCGAGGGAGGAACCAGGAGGGGGGCTTTGGCTTATGCATATTGTGATTGTGCCACATTTTACAGAGCTTAGTCGGAATGCGACTGGCAGCAGCATCACAAAAATTGCACTCTATATAATATTCTATGTTGCAATTCGGCACTAGCTTTGTGGCTTTTGTTTGCTCAACCGAAAAAGGACATTTTACCACAAATTACAAATTACGCAAGCTGTAAATTTCCTTAGAGCAAACACTCTAAAAATTCCAAAAGAAAAATAACGAAACAACAACAGAGAAAAGAAAAACAAAAGCAAGAAATAAAATATATAGAAATAAATACGCACAAAAAATTCACGCCTGGAGGATTCCAACTTTGCCAGACTTGCCCACGCAAATTTGTTGAGCGGTGTCGGGATCCCCCGAAAAAAAAGGAAAACAAAAACAACCAAAAAGGAGAGGAAGAAAAAAAAACGGCAAATGACACACGACGCACCCAGTGGCAATAACACAGTGCCCCCCCCCCCCCCCCCCCCCCCCCCCCCCTTTTTTTTTTTTTTGTTCAAACTCATACTTCCCTCTCTCCTCGCTGTTCGCTTTGTTTTTAGGGGGCTCGGGCGCTCAGCTGTGTGTGGTGCGGCAGCATCATAAATTATTTAAATATTTCGTTGAGGTGCCAGCAGGGCGGCAAATAAAAAAAAGGAGAGCAGCAGGTAGCAAAATGTGAGACATTCTTTCTCTCTCTAACTTATGGGCAAAAAAATGAGACGCGTGAGTATCGCACGTGCCGCAGGATTGCTTCAAGAGGTGGCATTATAATTATTATTATTGGAGAATTTGCTGGCTAGGCACAAAGGCCAAAGGGGGAATATCTTTAATAAAAGTTTAGTTTTCTTAATGTTTAGATAATTATTAGTCACTAAAAACTAAAAAGATAAAGGTTTGTTTTGGTTTAGCTTTACTTTATTGTACATTTTTTTCTTGTCAAGAAATGGCGTATTTTTCGCAAAATTTTTCCGTTTGCGTTTTTCGTATCATTTTATTAGTTTGTGTTGTTGTCTTTTTGAACGAATCAGCTAGCCACAATGGCCATAGCTGAGATACTACTATATCTATATATATATGTACATATTGAACGTTAGTTTTCTGTTGTTTTCATGTATAACAGATTGAGATACTCGTTTTATTCTTTATTTTTTTTTCAGTTCTCGGGGCTTTTTCTTTTCTTATGCTCAGTGCTTTGACTCGCTTTCGATTTCCTTGCTATATGTATGTGTGTGTATCTTATACATGTATGTGTGTGTGCCGCTGCCGTTTGGCTTGTCATTCAAAGGAGAGGGAGGAGGCAATGAGTGGCAAAGGCAACGGGTGGCGTCAACACTAGGTGAGGAGGGTAACACGGTACAACCATCAGACACGGACACGTGTGCTTTTCGGCTCACTTTCACTCAACGCTCATACAGCTGGTGTCCGCTCTCAGTGGCTTTTGCTCTCCCACTATCTCTATCTCTCTTCAGCTCTAGCCTTTTGCTCTCTCTCTCTTTCACATTCCTTTCTCTCTGTCTTTCTCTCTGGTACTGTTTTTCTCTGTATGTGTGTGTGTGTGTGAGGCTTACATATTTAGCCGTTACCGTTGCCAGCCAGTGGCGTCGTTGCCTGTTCTCTTAGCCAAGGAGTGCGTGCGTGCCCGCAAGGCTCGACTTGTTTGTATGTGCATATGTATGAGTGAGAGTGTGTGTGTGTTTGTGAGTTCAAGGTCATCTAACATTTGCAAAAATACAAATACAAAAACATTAAGATTTGCCGCGCACATGAAAATATCTTAGATATTTTTCTCGATTTACCATTGCATAGATTCAAATAAGAGGATTTATGTGAAAATTTAAATTTAAGTCTTTTAATATTATTTACGATAAATGAAAGAAAAAACATAAAGAAAAACCATTAACTCTTTGATATTTAACTAGATTTATAATTGTAGCAATTCAATTAGAGTAAAATTAGTCAGCCTTAAAATAGGCAACAGAATTTTCAAGTGAGAGTGAGGGAAACCTGATTTGCAAGTTAATTGCTTTAAAAACCTCAATCTTGGCCAGCATCAAAAAATCAACTTGTTTTGTTGCTTGCCAATTCAATTATGCGCTCATTTAAAATATATTTAATACCTGGGACAGGTAAAGAAAATTTTTGGCCACACAACCAGACTATAATTGGGTGTGTAAGTGTCTGTGTTACCATGTGTGAGTGCGTGTCAAAGAATTTTTGAACATAATAGAGTTAAAAAACAATCATTTTTAAAGTTAAGAACTGTCGACTCAAAGGAAATCTTTATTTAAAGTCATTTACGTTAAATTTATTAACAAAAATAATTTAAAACAAACTCCATTCTGTTAGACTGGTAAATAGATGCTAGTTAGTAATTTAAACTAAAGTTTTTCATTCCTGGAAATGTAATCAGAATTTTAAAGGCTATCGAAGCACAGCAAATAGGCTAGCACGTGCCTCTTACACGCACACATACACATACACACACACAGACACATCTATTCACTCACATAGATACACTGTCGCATACATAAGCACACTTACCGACTCGCATATGCTTGAGTTACTGCCTGTTGTTGTTGTTATTGTGGTTGTCCCTTATAGGGCAACAATTATGGTTCGTTAGTGAGTTCAGATTTGAAGTATGCCAGAAGACAGAGGCTCTAGTAACAGCAGCAACAGCAACAACAACAACAACAACAGCAAGAACAATACATACAATAACAAGTGCCATAAAAATTAAGTTAATAAAAGGCAACAACTAGAAGCATTGTTCTTACCATAGCAGCACAGTTTGTTTATTCTATTTTACACTTTAGAAGAGAACCTTCGTTTCCCTCTCGCTTACTCACTCACTATTCCCTCCTGCCTTCTATCACTGGGGTTTATATTTTATTTTGTTTTTTTTTTTATTCTTCTTCTGCAACTGTCAACGGTTTGTTTGGCGCTGAAACTTGGGGTTAATGCTGCGCCTGTTGTCCTTGGCACGGCTCGGCTCTATTGTATGTACATACATATGTGTCGGCAGGCGTTCTTAAAGCGTAATTGTTTTCTGTAGGATTTGCCAGCAGCCAAAACACGAGCTTTGTCCCATACCTAACTCACCCCTACTCTATATATCTTGCTATTGTCATATGGTGTATTCCATGACCTCGGTATTTTTTGCTTGTTCATTCAGTGCTCTTGTTGTTACGCTCCTCTCTTCATTTCATTGCAGGCACATACTTTTTGCTGTACGATTTCATCGATTACTTCGATAAGGACGATGCCACCGCCTTGCCGCGTGACAAGTATCTAGAAATTATGAACAACATTTTTGGCAAGGCAACGCAGGCGGAACGCGAGGCCATCATATTTCAGGTAAATTTCCATCACGCCAACAAGCTAACAAAAGAAACCAAACCAAACCGTTATTGCAAGAGCAAGGTATATTGTATAGTATATATAAGAGTAAATCAGTTTATATACTATTGTGAAATATGTAAAACCAATTGCTAGGTAAATGCATAAGGGAAATGCATCTTTTATCCAACTGACATGCGAGTAGTTTACGTTTGTCAACTTCAACAAAACAAAATAAGCTAACGCAGGCTGCCTGTCAACTCTCCGCACTCCGGATCCTGGTAATGGTGCTACAGATGGAGGAAGTTGATTTGATGTCATCACCGATGTTGCTGCCAACGTAAACGAGTTAAACGCAACGTCAGCAACGCCGTCAAGTTGATTAAATTATATTAAGTTGATGGCTTTATTCAGTTATATGGTAAAATTGCATTTTGTGTGTTGCGGTTAAAATTGATTTGACAGATACATTTAGCTAACTTGCAATATGAATACTGTTTACGTATATATAGAAAAGTTTAATTGGATTCAGTCTAGTGAATAAGCAAAAGTTTATTGTTGCTCAATTTGTTTAGAATGGTAAATTATTTTGCGTTTCTATTATTATTTTTTTTTCTAGTACACCAGCTGGGAGGGCAATCCAGGCTATCAAAATCAACAACAAATTGGACGCGCTGTGGGCGATCATTTCTTTACCTGCCCCACCAATGAGTATGCACAAGCATTGGCCGAGCGAGGCGCCTCCGTGCACTATTATTACTTTACACACGTGAGTAGAATGAATGGAATAACAATCAGTGGGGAGCTAGAAATGATTTACCCAAAAAAAACTTTTGCTTTTAAATATTTAATGTACACTCTGGCAAATTTGTATTCAATTTCTTATTGTTGCATACTTTTGGGGGTAAGGCATAAACGTAGTGAAAGATGCTTTCATTTAAACATTTTAAATTTAAGTTCAGCTATTGAAATGAATTAAGAATGATGAATTATTTCTAATTTGCAAAGAATTCCAAAGTATATTGAATGGAAAAGTTTCTTTATTTATACATATATATATAGTCCATTATAATTGTTGAATTTTTAACAAAAAGTTGATCCATTAGCACTTTGGAAAATAGTTTGCTTTTAACCTGCTGTTGCCCCTTACTTACACATTGCACTTGGTGCAAGTCCATTAAATATTTCACACCCTTTGACACATAAGATGGCGTTGATGCGCGTGCGTTCCAATCGAAATGCGGTCAAATGGAGTGAAAGTGCCGGACAAAAAGAAAGGAGAAATAACAAAAAAGGGCTAAAAGAAAATAAACGAAATGGTGCAATTTGTTTGTCATTAAAATTGCGCACAAGGCTAATGGTAGGTCAGAGTGTGCGAACGAGACCCAAAACTGGAGCCAGAGTCAGCGCCTATAACGCCGCCTAAGTGGTTACCTGCAACGCCGTCAGCGGCTGTGGAATATGTCAACCAGTGCCATAGCCTTAATTATTAATGTCTGGTCTGATGGCCAGTCAGTTGAGGCGACAGAAAAGCAAAGCCTAGGGGCTAATCTGCAGGAAAAGAAAAAAATAAATACGCTCTCTTTATGCAGGACAAAACGTGTCAAGGTACATTTTATATGTAGAGCTCTTGAAAGATATATGCACACATATGGAATATTTCTTTGTTTGCATAGACTAACAAAACTCGATTTTAAATCAAAATCTTTAGTAAGTTTTTTACTTTGTTTTTCTTTTAAAGATTGATTCCTTTCAAATTCTTTTGGTGTACTCTGTAGATCTTAAGAATAGAGTTTTCAATTTAAGAAATTGAGTTATAATTCCATATGTCTCATTAGATAGAGATATTAACTCACTCAATTGCATACAGATTGTAGATAGATAGCTAGATCTATTCTTGTTAAATCACTTAATATGCATGCCACTTAATGGTTACTTATCATTAAAATGATTAGAAAATCAATGTAATGTCAATTTTGTACGGCCTATTAGCTATATAGGACTTGCATTTCAGTCTAAGGACCAATTAATTAATGTATTCACTTGAATCAAACAATTTGCTGGAGGTGCAATCCATTTGATTGGTCGTGACAATGTCACGCCTATATATGACGGTAGGAAACAAAAAAGGGTCGTCGTAGTTATCGTTGTAATAGTAGTTGTTGTTGTCGTCGAGGCAACCTTGGCCACCATAATTATGGTAACCAAAAGTTTCACGCAATATACACCCACAAAGGCAACAACTCGCACACACTCACATACAGAAAGATACACACGCAGGCACTGGCACACTGGCAATTAAAGTACACGCACTGTCGGGCAAGACGCTTTGGGGGTCTAGCAACCAGTTTCCCTCGCCCCCCCCTGGACAGATAGGGGAAACGAGAATCGTTATAAGGAGCACAATTCCAGGCACGGTTGTGTACAATATGTGGAGTTTGTCTGCTAATGAAACTTCAATTTACGAGGTCATGGCCCCACACGACCTGCACGTGTGGGGCATAATTTTACTCAGTTAAGTATTTGCTTAAATGACTCTGGCAACGGCAATGGCAGTGGCAGCATTTGTCGGCCTAATGATTAACAAATACCCAGCATTAAGTTTAAGCAAAGTTGCCCTATCGATTTTCTATATAGTCGTATATATATAAACATACGTAAATGCAGTACATATGTGTTAATAATTACAACTGGCTGTCGATATTGGATTGTGATAAATGCTATTTTGCCTTTTGCACAATAGATCTATTTAAATTATCTGACTTTCTGGTTGAACTGGTTATATTTATGGGCCGATTGTTTATATATTTCTATACATTGCATTGCATTGTTCAAAGTAAATCGACCGTTAATAATCCAGTAGATAGAGAAGCAATAGCAGCAGCTGGACAGGGGCAGCATTTCGAAAATGGAAAAGAAAGCAAATGAAATTAGTTTTAATTACAGCCGTCAAGTTGGAGCAACAAAACTCGTAACTCACTTTGCCCATAAACGAAAAGACCAAGACCAGGCCAAGATGAGGCCACGAGGCAACGATGGCGACGAAGCATGGCAAATGGGGTCACCGCCAACTGAAGTGCTAAAGTGCCTGCCAGATTGTCTATGTCTATTTGCTTGGCACCTCCACCATGGCAGTGTGGCAGCGTGGGTCAACTGCCTGACCAGTCATCCACACGCTCCACTGACTGACCAAGCATTTGCCTTCTGTTCCTTATTACATCCCTTTCCTCTATTTCATTCACCTTGCCGTCATTTTGATTTTAGCCCGCCCATCTTCTTGGTGTGTACTGCAGCAGTGCCTGCAACGTGCCTGGCACTTAAATAAGTTTTCATACCTCACCAGTCGTCAACTCCCTACTCTACTCTAACCCACTCTACTTTTTACTATCCTTACTTTATCTAGGACTATAGCATTTCTCATTAGGGGCGGGAGAGAGAGTGTTGTCCTCAGCCTCCCATTCGGCCATAGGTCCAAGTTTTCTGATGTTTGTAATTTTGCGCTTAAATCAAAAAAGTTTTTTTTTGTTCATCTAACGACTGCGTACAATTTTTCATTATTTTCCGCGAAAAGGAGTAGTACATGGCGGCCAAATGCAGGACATTTCTACAAGTGTATGTATGTGTGTGTATGTGCGCTTTTGTGCTGGGATGTGTAGCCTAGCAGCAGTGGCAGCCAACCGGCCAAAGGGGCATAAATTTCCAACAACTTGACGGCCGACATTACCCTTGCCATTTCCCGGACACAATTCATTATGTGACTTGGCAGCGGCCACTTGCCAAACCTTCTAATATGCAGCTACATGCAAAGATTATTGTAGCCGTATGGAAAACTTTTTGAATTTTCTCAATGGATATGGAAATTTCTTATGATTGATGTCATAAAAAAAGAAATTGAGAAAATGAATTATTAATATTATGGAAAGTATTCATGCCAGTTTCATGGGAAATTTAAAAATGACAAGCCATTAATTGAATATCTTTGTCGTAAGATAGCAGCCTATTATTTATGTTTTTTTAAACGAATAATAAAATATTTTCCGCATTCAGCAAGTTATTCTTAGCATACTTTAGGGATAAATTGCTTAACAATATATCGAAGCTATGATAAAATTGTTTGATATTTTATTAGTATTAAATCTAATAAAAAATCGAATAATAAATTGTATACATTTAAAACATTTATTATTTAAATTAAAAATTTAAAATTGGTTATAGTGGTTAATGTATGTAAATTTAGAACAACTTTTTGGAGTTGACTAATTATTAAAGCAACATAATTCGTTTTAACTTTTGTATGAACATCAATATCTAGTAATAATCTAAAATACTATTAGAAAAAGTAGTAAATTTATTTAGTTTAGCTTAGCTTAGCTTAAAGGACCATATTGAAAAGGTTGGCTTAAGAAAGTCGGTCCGAATGTGTTCTGAAGTTAACCAAAAACTTACACAGAAATAATTAAAGCAAAGGTTTTTTTTTAACCAAAAGTTTAAATTGAAAATCAAACAATAGCTTATATAGGTAGCCAAAACCCTACAATGTTCTAGCTTCACAAAAATATTCAGTTGCACATCCAATGTGGCGTATGAGTAATATAGTAAAGTTAGAATTTGGTCAAACATCATGCGACATGTTGCAACATCTAGATAGGCAAACAAACGGTCACTGTTTGTCTGACAGAGAGGAAAAGGAAAGCATTTAATTCCGTTCGCTGGCAAGCATTTATTTATTTATTCATTTTTTTTTTGGTTTTTTTTTTTCGTTTTTTTCGTGTTTCGGCGCCGCCTCACTACGCGGCATGCTGCGTCAATATTTACAATTTACAGGGAGCAGAAGCGAGTGAACGGCGCGCGCGAGTGCCACAGCAAAATCAAATAAATAAATAAAAAGGGTAGAGATGTTTATCTGCATAATTTCTGGCTGGGTTTACGACAACAGCGGCAAACTGGTAAACTGACAAACTGACGGACTTGGCAGACTGACAAACTGAATCCTCTCTTCTCATACATTTCATTTCATTTTCTTTCTTTCGTGTTTCTCCTTTTATAGCGCACAAGCACCTCGTTGTGGGGCGAATGGATGGGCGTTCTGCATGGCGATGAGATTGAGTATTTCTTTGGGCAGCCGCTAAACACATCTCTGCAATATCGACCTGTGGAGCGTGAGCTGGGCAAGCGTATGCTTAATTCGGTCATTGAATTTGCCAAGACCGGGTAAGTTCAATAAATGTAAACAAGCTTTATAACGCAAGCTCTTTTGGGCAAGCTTTCTTGGATTCAAACTTGGCTAAACTTTATAGTAAACTGAATATAAAATATTTGTTATAAAAAAGCTCTTTAGCCTTTAACTTTGTTTCTATTTTGCTTTGCTTTGCTTACAGCAATCCCGCACAAGATGGCGAAGAATGGCCAAACTTTTCCAAGGAAGATCCTGTCTATTATATATTCAGTACAGATGATAAAATTGAGAAATTGGCACGTGGTCCTTTAGCGGCTCGCTGTTCGTTCTGGAATGATTATTTGCCAAAAGTCAGGAGTTGGGCAGGTGAGTTCGTTAGAAATGGAATAATGATACGATTGCAAGGGTTGGGTCCCGCATCACTTAAAGATCTATATGAACTAAAGTACAGTTGTCAGTTTGGGTTTGTGGGTTATGGGTTGGTTGTTGTCTCTCTTTTTTTGTTAATTTTGTTTTTGCTTTGATTTTTTTTATATCTTTGTATGTAACTTTGGCATACAATTAGCATAAATTTTGAAATTCGCTACGATATATCGTTAATAAAAAGTGGCATTAAGCTCACTAATGGGATGTCGGCAACGATAGAGTCTCTGACAAAGCCACACCCAACTGCAAAGAAATACAAATCTATACTAAACAAACCGCATGTTATTCTTCATTATATTGTACAATTGACAAATCAATCTAATGCCAAGAAATGAATCTTCTATTCATAGAGAAAGTTCAAAAAGTTCAAACCCTATTAATTAAAAAATGTTTCGTCTTTTTGGTAAATCGTTGACAACTTGGATTAGCTTTAGCTATTAGTTGATTATGATGAAGCTTTTTAGTTTCTTAAAATAAATTTTAGCATAAATTATTAAAAAAAATTAAAAGCTGTGTGGATCTTAAGTTACTATTAATAAAGTATATCTTTTATATTAAAGTATCTTATTTCAGTTCGAGAGTTTTGTATTAAGCAAAGAATTCAAACAATTAAATAAATGTGTAGATTTTTTTTTTTAAGGAAGTCAAAAACTTGTTTAGGCACACTATTAATAACTTTTTTTTAAGGAAGATTAACAGACTTGCCAGTTTAATATGTCAATACAACATTGTAGATACAAAGAATCACAAACATTTTTGTTGCATTGTAAGGAAAAAATACTTAAAACGAACCATGTAGGATATAAATTTTGTTTTTATTTAAACAGACATTTAAATTTAGATCTGTGAAATAGTAAACCAGCTCTTAAAATAGTTAATTTTTAATGCCCTATGAATGACTATTGGAAGTATTAGGAATTATATTGAATAGAACATAAAGATGACAAACTTCTTATTAAAACTATTTTTGTTCTATTCAATTTAATTCTTTATACTTCCAATAGACATTCAAAGGGCATTTAAAAGAGTTACAAAGAGTAATTTTCTAAATAATATAAAATATTATCAATAAATTAGAATACAGGAAACAGAATCCAATAAATTAAAAAATATATTGAAATTAAATATATCGAATTACAAAGGTTACCTACTGAACTATTTGATTCTCAATTTTGTTTTGGTTAGATGTTTGTAACGCATAGAAATATACGTTTCCGACCCTATAAAGTATATATATTCTTGATCAGCGTAAACAGCCGAGTCGATTGAGCCATGCCTGTCTATCCGTCTGTCTGTTTCGATCAAGTTGTAGACCTAAAATTTTAAGCTACATGGCTGAAACATAAAAAGTTTAGTTCCTTAATCAATCAGGCAGATTAAGTTTGAAAATTAGTCAGATCGGATAATTGTCAACGGAGTTATTAAATAAAACGTGGAGGTTCCTCATGTAAAATACGCATTTCTTGTTTTTGATTTTGTTAAACATTTATTCCAAATATTTTAAAATTTTTGTTTTTAAGTATACAAACTTCGGCAAGAGCGAAGTGAGCTTCTTTGATTTTTAATAGTAAGAGAGTATCTCAGAATAAGCAAGAAGAATATTATTTCTTTATCTTAAGAAACATAAAGAGTATCTAAAATTCATCCACACAAGTAAAAAATACAATTTCGAAAAGGGTTTCTTCATTTTCTGTTAAGCAGACCCAAATGTACATATATATAGTCTGGATTATCATGCTGGCCGGCCAACTCTGGGGAACGCGTGTCAATTTGCATGACAATTCGTAAGTTAAATGCAACACATTAACATGAAACATGCTCCAGTTGCCGCCAAAGATTGATGATTGCCCCGGCTACAAGTTACAGTTACATTCGAGTGTGCGATATAGAATTAAAGCCGCTTGCTTTTCCCCACTCACACTCATTAAAGGTTTAATCATGACTCATTCGTTTGTTCACTGAATGACAGACGAGTGACTGGCTAAATTCACTAACTTGGCTGGTTAATGTTATACTTTTTATTCCGGTGAAAGATTTTAATAGTTATTTTTTTTAATTTATTGCATTTATGCGTAGCCGCATTTGCCGCATTTTTATTTATAGCTGTGTCAGTATTTTAAAATGTTCGCATCAATCAGTGAAATGAGTTTCGGTCAAGACAGTCGACTGACCGAGAGACAAAAAGAGAGAGAGAGAAATGTATGTAAATGAGATGACGGCCATTTATGCATATGCATCACATGGCCCTGACAATGATAAATAAGTCTCTTGGCCATCTAAATGGAATACATTGATTGGTATTGGTGGGCGTTTTTTTTAGTTTTTTATTTATTTTTCTTCTTTTATGTTTGCACTTAAATTGTAAAAGTTTTTGAGCCCATTAAAATGAGTTGTATGGTGTTGAATTCATGCAAATTTCGATATTGGGTGAAAGATCTTCGGACGCGCCACAATGTCTGGCTGAAACTGGGACTGGGTGCTTGGTAACTGGTCATTGGTGACTGGTGCGCTATATAAAAAAAAAAGAAAAAAAATAGTGTTTCACAAATTAATAAAAATTAATTTATGTTAATTTGCCCTGTTGTGTGTGTGAATGTGTTTCTATGTTGCTATTGTTGTTGCTTTTGATTTAGGAGCTAATTTTGGGGCTTGTTTTTTTCTTTGGAGTTTACATATATATTTACGATCGATTGATCTAGCGTTCAGTTATGCAAATTTCGTATGTTTGATTGTATTAGATTGGTCTCTGGTTACGATGAGGTGGTTGCCTTTTTTTGGTACAATCTTTTCAATCAATCATCAATTTGCGGTATCCATAGATATGACAATACTATATAACTATATACTTGTATATATTTAGTTATTTGATTAGACAAAAAAAAGAGAGTGCAAAGTCACTTAGCACTTTAATTGGCCCAAAAAACGAACACAATATTCTTTAGAAGAGAGAAAAGAATAATATTAAACCAGTTTCTTTTTAGCTAATTTGCATTTGTATAATATAGCGGTTGATTCTTGATATAGTCAAAGCGGTTGCTAATAACGCGCCTCATTTGGCTTAATGGCCATTTAAAATTTCACCCGAAGCCCACAGAGCTACTTTTTGGTATTGTTGTTCTAAACCTAAACTCATCGCGGTTCTAACTGATAAATCGATCCTGAACAACACCAGACACGCTGGCACCACCATCTCTTAAAGCCAATCAGATATAGACTTATATATCAAATGTTGCACACACATAGACACAGTGGGAGGGGAGGGCGGGGGCTAACCAATATTAATGAATACCGTGTCATAACTCAGACGCACGCGTACACTTTTGTTGCCATACAAAATATCTGGCCAATATCTTTTGCATTTATATTCAATCTTTCCCTTTCTCACCGCTCTGCCTTTCGCTGCGTTGTGGTGGTTCGTTTGTGGTTTTGTTTCATTTTTTAATTTTTTTTTTGTTTATTTTTGTTATTTTTGCTGCTCTCAGCGACACGTGTTTCAAATGTTCGTTGTGTTTATTTTTTGAAAAA
Organism: Drosophila austrosaltans; assembly: GCA_035045865.1. Lineage (NCBI taxonomy): Eukaryota > Metazoa > Arthropoda > Insecta > Diptera > Drosophilidae > Drosophila > Drosophila austrosaltans. The sequence goes on along the minus strand of JAWNOQ010000049.1, from coordinate 7,701,746 downwards.
CTTTTTTTTTGTTTGCTTGTGCCAATTTATTTCTCTATTATCTAAACGTATAATCTATGGTTTGATCAGGCTTTTTAAATTCAAATTAGCAAACATTAAATGCACGCGACGGACACCAGAAATATGATCATTTTGAACACTTATTATATATAGACACATAAAGATTAGGTATATAATAAATACAAGACAGGGCATAGACCATGGGATACGCTTTAAGTCAAGAAAAAAATGTTGTTCCATTTTGATTGGCTTCAAATTTTGTTTACTTTTCATAGAGGGACCGCAATTATTAAGTGGGGAAACTTAGCCACTTAGTTACATAAAAAAACAAGTTAAATAATTCTGCTATTGACAGAAGATTATCTTTGAATTTGTATTAAGATATTTTCTGGAATTATTTCTTGTTTCTATTTAGTAAATATCGTTTACAGATGATCCTAGGCATATTTCAATTTTTAAAGTGAAATGATAAATGTTGAATGATTTTCAATAATCAGATATATAAATGAAAAAAATGACAAAAATATATTAAAATGTGATGCGAATCTAATGAGCTCTTCTATCACAAGAGAATATATGTATTCCTTACAAATACTTTAATATACCCGTCGGTATCTACAGGGTATAATTTAATATACTGTTGAAGATTGATTTTATTAAAAATTTTGTTTGATTTTGTTTGCACATGCACTGTTTCTCTCTTAATTTTTTGTATTCTCTTTTAATCTTTCTTGTTTTTCAAACCAAATCAAATCAAGAATTGAGCATTAATCAATTCTACTTAAGTGTATATACATATATATTTATTGTGCAATAAATGAACGGCAAGATATAACTTTTTTTTTTTGTCTTAGTTTCTATTTATTTTTTTTATTGGACTTTCTTTTGTGCCATGAAATGAAATTCGATCACTCGAGCTGAGGCCATTTCATGTGACAGTTGAACATGTCAAACAAGTTCAAGTTTCGCAAATAAATTAGCACACAACTTTTCTACATATGTTTGTTAAAAAAAAGTTTGAAAAAAGAAAAAAAATATAATACAAATTAATAAAAAATGCCAAGCAGACGATATTAGTAGGAATTGTAGTTAAGGTAAGTTTGAGTGTATAATTTCTGTTCAGTTTTTTGTAAAACTTTTTCGTTAAATGCACCCAAAAACGCACCAAATGACCAAAATTTTGAATTTTTGCTTTATGTTGCTTTTGATTTGTTTTTTTTTTTATTTTAATAAGCTGAAATAGTACAAGTAACGCAATAGTTTTTAAAGAATAAGATTTTAAATTCTTATTTGCTTTTAAAAGAAAGTAGAAAAAATGTGGAAAATCAAGAGAAGGGTTGAACTTTAATTAGCTAAAAAAAGAAATTAATAAATATATTCTATATAGAAATACTGCCCACATTTACCATTATTAACATCTAATCCATTTCAGTATAATATCATAAATCGATCAGTAAACAAGATAAAAGATTATTAACAAAAGACTTTCTCTCACTTTGTCCCCAGGAACAGGCTGCGATGGGGATTCGGGTAGTGCTTCCATATCACCCAAATTTCAACTTCTGGGATTGGCTGTCCTGCTCTATATTTGCTCCGCATTGCGTATCAAAGGAGTTTTCTAAAAGAAAATGTTCTGCAGTGCTCGCACAGCAAATTAATTAAAAAAAAAAATACAAAAAAAAGTGAAGAAAACACAAAAATAAAACACACATCTATACCTAAAGAAAAAATCTAATTATAATAATAAATAGAAATATTTAGCAAAAAGAAACAAATGCAAACAAAGTAAACGAAAAACGGAATGAACATTTTATGTAAAAGTAGAACAAATAATCAATTTTTGGCAAGGCATTTGTTTAATTTTATTGTATTTGTTTTTTTTTTTTTTGTTTTGTAAATTGGAAAATGGTCAAGTTAAATTGAATCGTTGAGCTGAGCTGAGCTAAGTAGAGCTAATGACCATGTTAATGTTTTATTGGCAATTGCCGAAAATTGCTGAAAAAAAAAAAAATAAATTTGTATATGAATTTAGAGCTGCATGCAACACACACGCACTGCAAACCAAAAGACATTTAGACAGACAGTTTATATATATATTGGATCGGGCAAAATTAACCCGATGTCCGTTAATGGACAACGCACAGCAGCTACAGCTATATAGAAATCAATCCAATCCAGGCGAAAAATAATGAGATAGAGAGTCGATCAGTTTGTTTAATCGCATGTCGCCAATTTGTTTAATTTGTTGAAAAGATGGCCAAAAAATTCAAATGGCAGCACAATTGAAAAGTTACCAGAAACCAATCCAAATAACCAAAAGCCAATAGGTTTTCGAACAATTGAGGTAATCTGAGATAATTATATATAACAACAAACAAAAAATTTGTCACTTTTTTGGCCAACTAGGCAACAACAAAAGACCAATCGAAATAATTGGCAAAGTGTTCTCGTTTGTCCCCAGTTTTTTACCTTGATTACATATTATGTTTTTTGGGAATAATGCCTAATGAAATTTGGCTAAAATTACATTGGTTTCATGCCTACGTTGACTATTTTACTCAAATTTATTTCCGATTTCTATCTACAAGATTCTTATGACAAAGACAAACGCAAAGACGCTAAATTTGATATTGAAATTTGTATTGTACCAATTGATTGGAAACCAATAAATTTAAATAAAGAAAAAACAAAAAAAATTAAAAGCACAAACTAAACAATTTTTTGAAATTTGCGAGAAAACATAAAAAGAAGTGAAGAAAATTTGTAATAAAATCGGTTACCAAACCATATAATGAAATGGATGCATATGTAAGAGAATTAGCGAAAATATTTATATGGCAAAACATATCAGTATATTATATATTAATATATACATATATATGTATATATATATACAAAAATATATATACAAAATTATTGTATTTGTACTAAACGTTTTACAAAATTGGCTTAGTGACAACAAACCAAATAATTAAACGAAAAAAGAATTAGATATTTTATACACAGCGAGAAATTGGATAACTAAACACACACACACACTCACAAAAGGTAAATATAAATGATATAATGTATGAATAAAGTATAAAACTATAAAAACTTGGTATGTCTCTATCTATAAATGAATATACACACCACAAGATATTGTTCGAGAATGAAACCAAAAAAAAAAAAAGAAAAACAAAAATCAAATCAAATGATAATTGTCAATGCCTCCCCTCGTTCTGGTATGTTGCAAACTAAATGAGGATGAGAGCTAATTAAACTAAGTATATGATGTAATTGTATTAAAGGCATATCAATATGTATAAACAACAACAACAAAAAACCCAAAAAAGAAACACAAATTGAAACAAAATTGAAGCGACAAATTTTCGAAATTAAATTTAATATGATAAGCAGCAACACTGATATTAATTAAGTTAATTTTATCAATATTAATTATGATAAATATACTATATATATACGAGTAATAATTCCCCATTATACAGACATCAAATAATGCAAGTATTAGACTTCCGAAAGAACAAAAAAACCCTACAAAAAAAAGAAAAATAAAGAAAAATCGTAATCAATAATTACACAGAATCTTAAATATGCATATAGAAACTCCGTAAAACTCCGTAACCGAATACAAACGATACAAAAAAAAAAAAAAAAAAAAAACTCAAAACTCTATAATATGGAATATTGTATTGTATTTTGTATTTGTACTTGTATTTGTATTAAAAGTAATTAAATCAATGTATGTGTAATGAATGTGGTCTGGCCCATTTGAGCGATGTTCGCTTTTCAAACTGTGTAGCAAAATTAGGTGCAACTAAATGTGAGTCTATATCTTACACATGTAACAAATGTAAAATTCTGTTACAATTCTGTAACTGAAATTTGCACATTTGTTGTTATGTGTAAATTCTGTTAATTTCTGATACTATTTAAAAAAACAAACACCAAAATACATGGCAACGATTTAACTAACTAAACTCACTTATGAACTCCAATAACAACAACAAGAACAAGAACAAGAACAACAAACAGATATTATATAATTAGCTCTGTATTTCACATGCTAAACGAATAATTCTATAAAATTCTCTATATATATAAATATAAAAAAAATTAATTGAATTGAAAATGTAATGAGAACAAGTCCCAAAATGCATTCCTAAGTTATAAAAATTACTTTAAAATACTCACCAAAAGAAAAAAAATGTAATAACATTAAACAAAAAATAACAAGAAGACGAATATATATATCTGTATATATATATGAAGGGATTTTTTAGGTATATGTGAACATTTATATTTTTATACCATGCCAGAAAAAAAACAAAACAAAAAACAAACAAACAAGAATGAAAACTAAACAAAATATTATTAAAAAACATTATAATAAAGTAACAAAAAAAAAAAAAAAAAACAAAACGGGAATGCCATTATAAATCATGAAATACTTTAACTAAAACAAGAACTTTAACATTTTTTTACTACAGCTATGCGCCGGGCATGAGAATTTGAGAGAAATAATTGCAAAAACAACAACATCAGTAACAACTCACTTGTAAATTCCAAAAGAATGAAAAAAACCAAAACCAAAAAACAAACAATTAGCTTTAATTGAGACAAGAATGTAACCACTACTTTCCCCTCATCAGAATAACCCTTATGAATTGCACCATGTTCGCCTATTAACCGAAACAAAAGTAAAATAAAAGACACCCGAAGACTAGACTTTGATAGCTATGCCATTCTGTAGATGATAGAGTTAAAACTGGATATTTTATGTTTGTTAGATATATATCTGACTGTATTTAAGTAAATGTTAACTGCTAACTAATCGAACTCAAACTGAAACTCTAATATATATGTATAGGTCCCTACACTGCAAATAAAGAGAGTTAAATGCTAATGCCACAAATGTTTTCCAAATTGTTGGTAGACCTCCAAATACCAAAAATTATGACATTTGTTGCATTTGCCTCTTGGAGTGCCGGGTCCTATGCATAGAATGTGTAGAGTTGTATGAAAATTAATGAATTTAGTGTGTATTACGCCTTCTGCCTTTGAACGAAAAAAAAAAAAACAAAAACAAAATCTTAAAAAAAAAAAAATTAAGTAGTGCTATGTATTATTATATTTCAAAGACTCTTTTTTTTCGTTTTCATTTCAGTCAGTCAGTCATATCATTTACTATTTTTGTTTTTTTTTTTTATATATATTTAGTTAGATTGAGTTTCGTTATCCCACTCCTCCTTCTCCCTCCCATTTACCCAGATTTGGATATATTTGTTGTCATTTTGCATGGTTTTCGGCTCAAGCCAAAGAATTGACAATATAATATTTCGCCTTAGAAAGCAAAACGAAAAGAAATAACGAATTAAAGTCAAATTTCAAGTGTTATGCTTATAGATCTAAATTTTTATATATGTACAACAAAGACACATTTCGCATTCGTCTAATTTGGTGAACTAAACAAACGAAACTAAACTAAAAGAAAAGTAATTATTTAATTATAATAAAAATAATAATACATAATAAAATGCTATGCATCTAATTTACAAAATTAATAACTTTTCTTTGCGGTTCTTCCAAAATGGTCATCTAACTGAAAGAAATACAAGAAAGTCATTAAACCCAAAAATCTCGCAAAGGGTATACATACATACATACATACAGATGTATGTATATGTGTAAACGCTAAAATACAAATAGATGAGAAAGAGTATTGGAATATGGGCACCTACATCATAAATGTATAGAGTATAATCACAGTGTGCTTTTGCTGTAGTAGTCTGCCAATTGTAAAAGAATTTATACATTATAAATATATATTCTATAAACATTATATTCTAATATATGATAATAATAATGAAAGCGAGCTGCTTACACACACACACACACACACACACAGACAGACACACAGACAAAAAGACACCCACACTCTGATACAAATGCACATCCAACTATTTGATATGTTTCCAACCAAAAGATAACAAAAAAAAGACCACAGAGTCAACCATATGTAGTCAGTCCTTAGAAAGAGAATACTCTCTCCCAATTCTTTTGTTATGTAAAGGAGCTAAGGCACACAAAGTAAAAGCGAAACAAAATAATAACTAAATATTAGTTAAAATTTTCATTTGTTTGTTGTATTAAGAAAATGTTACAAATTATATCAGCTACGACATCTGATAATAAAATCGAAGTGTTAGGCGATGGTGCAAAAGTGCAAGATGTACAATATATAGAAAAAGTTGAAGGCAAAACAAAGAAAAAGAAAAATAAACTCTCTCACATATACACACACTGATACATACACAAACTCACACACACACACACACACACACACACACACACACTGTTACAGATACAGCAGGCACAGAAATGCATTTGAATAGAAAAGTGATGAAAACCAACTTAAAAAAAAATCACAAAAAGTAAACAGATACATAAATCTATATATATATATATATAGAGCAGATTTTAGACTTAATGTGAAAAATCGGCGTTTGGTAACAATTAAAGCAGCGTTTTTTTATGTATAAAAAAATCAAATACATATCAATATATGGCCTACTGTTTATTTAGTTAAATCAATATTTGTATGTATATATATCTACATACAAATAAACTAAATAATTAATTACAGTTTATAAAATAAATTAATAATAGTACTAATAATAATAATAACAGCAAAAAGATCGGCAAATTATATGGCCCTGATTTATGACTTTTTAAGTAGGCAATTTGTAAAGAAAAAAAAATGATTCAGCTCCAGTCCCAAAATAGAAAGACACACACACACACCTAAGAAAACACCCACACAAGTACACACACACCTTCACAGCAATTAAAAAAAGGGGCAAAACAAAGAAAAAAACAGAAGGTAAAACAAAAAAAAAAAACAAATTGTGGTTAAATATGTGTTCTTACTTGTTAGTGGTAATAAAAAAATAAATATGAAATATAAAAACAAAATGAAAAAGTATAGAAAAAAAACCAACACGTTGTTTCAACATTTAAGGCAGCAAAAACAAAAACACTCGAATTAGGTATAACTGTTTAGCTTTTAATCATGCCAAGCATTTTTAGTTAATTTTCTCCAATTTTCAATTTTGAGTTATCCCCCACACAAACACAAACAAACACACACACACAGAGAATTCTCAAAGTATCTGCAAGTCTCGAAAGTATCTTTTTGCTCTAATGACTAAGGCAACAAAACAAACAAATAATACTTACTAAACACACCTACGAAATACATTCTCTGCTAGCAAAACTCACTAGTTCAAATATACATATAAATAGCTAACTTTAAATGAAACCAAAGTGAAAAAAATCTAAATATAGAATAACAGGCAACTTTTGTGTCAGATGAAAGAGCAAAAGTCATCAATAGCAAATCTAAATCTAACAATAAAAAAAAAAAAACAAAAAAAGAAACAAAATTGATATTGAATAAAACGAAAGGAAGCAAATAAACACAGATACAAGACACACATACAAGACACACATACATACATACATACAGTTATTATATGGCAGCTTTAATCTTGTGTTGGGATTTATACACATTCACATCGTTTCGGTTAGTCGCTTGTTTTAGTGTTCAGCAAAAGCAAACCAAAAAATCAAGAATAAAAATCGAAGTGAATATCTATTATATATTGTATTATAATAAGTTATTATTAATAACTAACTAAAGTAAGACATTCAGAGAGTTTTTAACAAACGAAAAATAAAAAAAAGAAAAACAATTAAAAGAAAAGCGAAAACCATTTGCAAATTCGTTTAGTGTATGTCATTTGTATCGGGCAACGTAACGTTAACGATCAAATTATAATTACTGATTATTATGATTATATTGTCGCAGGACTTACTTTAAATTCAATGTGGAAATATATAGATAAGCATATGCAAAACATACACACAAATAAACAAACAAAAAAAAAAAAAAAAAACAAAAAACAAACAAATATACATTATGTAATTGCTGTTTTATGGATATCATTAAACAATATATATATATACACACATATATATATATATATACACGCATACATATATAGAAAAAGAAGAGAAAAAATATGACATGAGCATACAAAATGTAGGGATCATTTTACTGAATCTATATATATATATATATATATACATTATGTATGTATATAATAATTATAATCGAAAGAAATTTCAGCTAAAAACAAAAATGTAATACGATCGATATAATTCTAACTACAAACAAATGACAACTACCAAAAAAAAAAAAAAAAAAAATAAATTGTAAACAATTTATAAAAGATAAAGAAACAAAAAAAAAAAAGAAGAAAAGAAAAGAAACAGCAAAACAAAAACAAAGAACAAAATAAACTTTAACAAGAAACAAGAAAAACAAAAACAATTTAAGTGAAATTATATTACAAAAATATATTGTATATCGATACAAGATGAAATATAAGTAAAAAAAATAAACTCATGTATCATGTACTAAAAAAAAATTTTGTTTCATTAATCTTTTTTATATTTTATAATGATTCTGATTTTTGGGGGTTCTACTAATCCGTTTCATTATAGATAATCAATGAACTCTTTTACATTATCGTAGATTTATATTATTAATAGTATAATAAACTCAGCTTAAATCAGATAAATAATCTACATTAAAAAAAAATTTTTTCAAAAATTATTTCAAAGTTTTATTTTTCCAGATTTTAAGGCCAGTTGAAAGGTGCAGTTCTAAGAATCATATAACGAAAGAAAGATATATGTAGTTTTCAGTCAAAATTAAATTGAATTGCAGCCTTTGCAAAACCTTCTGGTTCCTTAAAGTTTACTTACATTTTTATGGAACAATTTTAACTTTTCATCTTCCGATTGTTTGTTGAATTTCCAACTTGGTTTACTGGGCAATCGTCATTGCTATCAACACATTTTGTTTTCAATTTTCAATTAATATTTTCTAACAATTAATTTATTTTTGAATTTCCGATAGCTTCAATAACTTTTGTTAATTACCAGTTTAATTAAATGATGAAGCTTTTTAAATGAAATCAATAAAAATTGCAATGATAAACACGAAATAAAATCGCATATTTATGACTGACTTATTTATGTGCATTTGCCAAAGTGCAGAAAAATGTTATTTATTACCCCATATCAATTTTACATTATGCCCGTAAGCAGCTTCCGCATAAGAATATACAGAAAATAAATGAATAAATGACTACAACGGCAAATTAATCAAATCAAATTAAAATGAAAGGCATATATACAACTTATTCTACGTATTTAGTTAGCCAACCCAAACCAAGTTGCGCCATTTGTCAATTTGTCAAGGGCTCAGAGTGCTGGATTTTATAGTCGTAATTTCGTTGGTCGTAACTTGAACCTGTTTTAGGGATTTGCCAGTGCAAAAAAAGGGACACAGGCAACCTTATATTAACCCAACTTGTATGATAAAACAAAAAAAAAGGCTGCATTCCTATGGGGAGGGGTTCAATGGGGTTGAGTCTCTCTATCTCTCTCTCTCCCTCTCAGTGACATTAAAGAGCCCGACAACTCTGTAAAATGCAAATTAGCATTGCAGTTGTCGTTGTCTGGCATTTTATTTTAGCACATCGTCATAAAATGGCTTTATGCCTTGGGTATATCTAATAAAGTTTATGTTATTTTCTTTCTGTATCTTTTCTATTTGCAGCATTTGCACAGCAGATAACTCACGTGGCTACAACGGCGTTTGTTTATGTTAAAACCTGGCTCATCAGTGGCTAAAAGCAAAACAAAATGCATAACTTTTAATTAATTAATACATTAACAACAAAAAACAACAGCAACAACAACAACAACAATAACAAATTACTTAACTATCATTATTCTTCCACAGAAATTCCATGCAAAGCAACAGAAAGTCTGAATTGTAAACGAGACCAGAAGGGATAAAGAGAGAGAGAGAGAGAGAAAGTAAAAAGAGTGTCAAATAATGCGACAATAAAATTGCTAAGCATAGAGAATAGGCTATAATATTGAAAAATATTCTATAGCCACTTAAATGAAATGTGCCATTTGTATAATTGTACGAATTTAAGAAGGCTTTTGGAGTATTATGTATTTTTGTAAGATAACGGCAAGCAAAGCTAGCCAAACGGGTTAACGAGTTGAGAGTTGAGTGCTGGACACCCTCACAACACACACACACATACACAAACAACACCTAACTAACTAACTTAACATATATTTAGATTAAGAGATTTGCTCATTACTAAAAACACAAAACTTTAATTATTGCAAATAAAATAAAAAAAACTAAAAAAAATTAGTTCATTTCTCTTTTAATACAATTTAATGATTAAGTATTTCCGTTTAACAGGCGGCTTAACTCATTTTTAATTGATCCCAAGTTAATCTGGCAATCTAATCTATTCGATTCTTGATGAGTGTACACGCGCATAAGGCAACCACAAAGGCAGCCTTCAATCTGACATATGAATAATTTAAATTGTTTATTACCAAACCGATGAGCCAGTCATTCGCCATAGCTATAGCCATACCCATATATCCATCTCCTTACCCAGCAGACTTTTAGGCATTCTCATGTCCATTGACCCAACAAAATAGGAAAAAAAAAGATAGAAAAAACCAAAAACCAAAAGTCTGTCAAAGACAAAAAAAAAACTCTTTTTTTCATAATGAACAAAAAAAGAAGATAAGAAGAGGGAAAAGAAACGAGAAAAAAATCACACAAAAAAAGCAAATTTTATTTGCTTAGATAAATGAGCCAGCGCGCAGCCGAGACAACCAGTCACCAAGTGTCGTAAATCTTAGGAAGCTGGAACTAAGAGTTAGTCCCTGCTAATACCATATACAATGGTCTATAGAAATAGAACCTGTTTTCAATTATTAATTTTTTTTTTTGCTATTTCATTTTGTTATTGCTTTCTTTCCTACTCGTTTTTTTTTTTTTTTTGGTTGGAGGAGCTTTCGCTAGTCTCCCAGACCGACTGATTGATAGATCGAGTATCTGTTGTGGTTTCATCTATAGCCAGTCTGTGACTAGGTTTGCAGACCATCAAGTTTTGCCTCACCCTTGGATTTTAATGATTTTATATTAATTTCATTAGTAGTTCTAGTCTTTTTGTGTTAGTATCAACAATTAACACATATCTAGTAATGGTCTCGGAATATCATATAATCTTCGAAAGCAAAAGAAAAGAAATATATAGAAAAAGAAGAAGTGGCAAAGGGGATTTTCTTGTTCGTTTCTGACTAACATGAATTTTTAAAGAGCTGCTTAACCACTAAACGGCTTCAAACAGTTAAGACGCGTGGCTAATTGATACAAAATGATGTCGTTGATGCTACTTAAAAAGTTATTCTTAAGAAAACATATATTTCTTGGTACTCACATTTAAATATAAAATCAATCTAATGAGATCATTAAAATTGAGTGTATCATTGCCCATTAGATGACACAAATTGTGGATTCAATAAAAACCATTTTATTTGTTGTTTAATTATCTACTAAATAGCTTAATTGTAGTAAGACTCAACTTTTGGAAGCTGACTTCAGTGTTTTCCAAAGAAGTTAAAATGTTAAAATATGTTCAATCAATGATTATATTTAATTTGCCAACTAAGTTTTCATTTTAAATCATAAAGATATTAAGGCTAATTGTGTAAATTTTCTAATAATATATAGAGTAGTTTAAAAATCGGTGTTGCTACAAAGACATATTCAGGCAGCTGTAAGATGAACGTCATCAACCAAGTCAGCAAATAGACCAGGCACGTAAATTCCTTGGAAACTAAAAACTTTCCTTTTTAAAGTTTTCCACCAATGGGTTGGCTTTGGCACAGAATCTAAACTAGGTGAACACTGCGACATAAACTTAAAAATTCTATTAGTTTTAAAGGTATACTGTATAGAGATAAAAAACTGTTGGCATTGCTTTACTACATACTTGATTTTTTCTTCCATTGATACCTATAATTGGACTTTAAATTGTTGTTACTTTTTCCAAGGTGTGAAATGTTTGTTGCTACAAAGAAACAGCATTCAAATGAAGCCAATTAGCAGATAAAACGAAAAGTCTTAAAACCGCAAAGCTCCTCATGCTCGTGCAATTTGGTATGACAATGTTTCTATATATACATATGTATATAGATAATATCGTACACGTATGCATGATGTCAAATTTGAACTTTATAGATCTTAACGAAATGAAACAATAAACAGGCAACATCTTTATTTATACTTTTATGCCATTTATTGCCATACTAACTCACTGTATTGAGTTTTTGTGAATGGGCTGTCGACGATTGCAAATCAAGTGTAAATATTATGACTAACTTAATCATTTCTCGTATTGATTATAAGATAAAGGGGAAAAAATCAGTTAGCTAGCAGTTCTATCGAACTACGATCTATGAAAGTTGTGCAAATATTTTGCCGTCATTAGGGTTCGCATGAAATTGTCAACTGTGCGATATCTCTTGGGTTAGTGAAGTCAATAAACTACGCCATCAGTGGCAATTAGATTTAATAATATTTTGTGCAAATATTTTTTAGCCACCTTCAACCAAAATCTGTTGTTGACGCATCCCATAACTGACGCCGTTTTGCTTAAATCCCAGTTCAATGGAATTGTTTATTTGCCCATACAGTGTCACACCCACTCAAAATAAAAAAAAAAATACACACTTTTCTATTATTGGGTTAAACATTGTGTGCATGGGCATAGGCATTGGATATTGGGCTATATCAAGGACAGACTTGTGACTATATTCAGAGCACACGCGCCGATTACGTTAGCCATGGTCAAGTTCGTTGGCACTTGAGTGAGGTCAGTTTAACTGGGCTAACACAATATTAGGCCAAGAAATCAAACTATACAGTTCTTGCCATATTGGTAATGCTAGTAATTCAGGGTCAAAATGATAGCAAAATAATACTAAATAATCTTTACTTATACCACTAGGCGTATACTTATTTGTCATTTTTCATTTTTCAATTTTCATAACTTTTTTTTTTTGGAAATCTATCTTAGTAGGCTATTTTAGGTAACTTCGTTGAGTAAATGGAATGAATTTTAGTATAGTTTTGCTTTACATGCACTAAGCATTGTTTTTAAAAAATTATCGATTTTATTTTAATTTTTTTATTTTACTTCTTTTGGATCATCAAAATTTAATAACAATATGTTAAGAATCTTACAATTGAGTGCCAGTCGCGGAACCTGTTGCCTTGCCTTTTATGCAGCTAGATTTGCCCATATGCGGCATGGTCGACGACGTCGTATTGAAAACTATTATGATGTGCTTAACATTCCATCCAATTCCACTAATAAGGAGATTAAAGAGGCCTTCATTGAACTGTCCAAGAAGTATCATCCGGATGCCAATAATCAAACCTGCAACACGGAGCAGTTTGTGAGAGTATGTGAAGCCTATCAAGTATTGCATAAGGAATCATTGCGCAACCAATACGATAGCCGCTTGCAACAACCGCTACATCAGAGGGTGGACACCAGCTACGCTACCAACAATGTCTATAAATCCTGGCAGCAATATCAGACAGCCATGAGAAACAAGCAGCAGGGCCATAGCTTCAAAATCAATAAGTCTTCATCAGGGGGGGGAATACTGCGTGAGAAGCCTTTGCCTTTCAAACCGAATCTGACTAGTCGATGGGTGCCAGCCTTAGCTCCCAACATTGGACTGGGTGTTATTGAATCCCATTATCATGATCATCATAATCAAATTTGTGGATCCGCCACATTCTCCAAAAGCGGTGGTGGCAATGATACTGAACAGCCAAGTGAGTGGTCATTCTCATGTTTAGTCGCAGGATTCGGCATAGTGAGTGGTCTTTTATTCATGGATAATCTCAGTGACTGGTGCAACAAGAAGCCGCCAGACACAGCAAATAGTACTTAGGTGAATCAGAAGTGTCCGGATACAACAAGTGTGTGTGTGTGTGCGTGTCACCAAGGATCAGTATTACCTTCTAGCTGCTGTCCGCCCATTATGTAAATCAGTGGTATTTCTAGATATTTTAACAGACACAAACCAGATTATGAAATTATAGTAAATTGCCTAAATTCATCCATATGCATGATCGTTATCATTGTTTCTATATGTAGGAGTGTCCAAATCGGAGAGCAAGATTATATACTTAAAAATATATAAATTTTGCTCGTCGTTGTTAATTGTGTGAAATTCTTCTTGTTTTTCTTTCTGTTCGTTGAAGCTAAAACATGGTCTGCTTATGCATAATTTGTCATGCCTTCTGACAGGTCGCCACATAGCCTCCGCCTTCCAATGGTCTGTCTGCTTCAGTTTAACAAACTAGTTTCGCAAGCAGACAGATATAACAGATCAGATCAGAACGGAACATAACTAAACTGTATCATATATCTTCTGCTATCTAGTTTGGTTTCAGCTCGGCTAATTAAGAATTATGAAATTTAGCGCTTTATTCTGTTTTATCTATGATATGCTTTACTTTAAAGGGTATATAAGTATATAGAGTTATTTATAGAGATCGATCTTTGGATCACAAGATCGGCGCACAATCTATGTAGAAATCCATATAGGAGGAGCTTAAATTAGCGTTTATTTTAGGTTTTTTAACATTATAATTTCTATTTCAAATGTTTTGCGAATCTTTGGAAATTCACCAAAAAATAAGAGGCTATAAGGAATATTTTAAAGAATAGTATTATTCTTGATCCATAAGCTAACAACTGATTCAGAAGTAGGCAAAATAGAGACATTTACTTAAATATTTTATTTAAATTACCTCAGCCAGTTAAAAGGCCTTATTGAGATTAATCGATCTCTTCCTCAAAAGTAATTAATGAATAACCCTATAATAGATTTCAGTTTTTTCTCCCATTCAAATGCTAGTGTATAAGTATGTTTTTGTTTAGTTTTTTTTTATTTTTTTTTTGAGAATTTCAAGTTTTCATTTAGTCAAATTCGAATTCTAGATCTATTCATTGCAATCCCGTTCGTTGGTGGTGGCCAAAACGAACTTCCGCGCAGCTTAGGCCAAGCATGACCTTTCAGATATAATCGCACATATAAATGGACAGTCACTTGGATAATCAGTAGATAAATTTTAGCTTAAATATATACATACATAGGTTGTACGGATGAGATGGTATTATTAAATGGAACGCACAGCACAGTGGCAAATCCCCTAACAGACGTCTATAGCCTGGGCCCAGGGCTCAAGGCAAGCGACTTCCAAGCGTGTCGGCTTTATATTTTTAGTTGGCTATCAATGGAGAACTGACAAAGATGTTTAGACCACCTACGGTCCATTTTGGAATGATTGAAACCGTTAGTCAGGCAGTAATAATAGTTTGTTAATTTGTGTATTGTATTGTGGCATTGTTTTTTGTGTTGAATGTTTTTATTTTTTTTATTTTTTCCGCCTGACAGCGAATTGATAAATTATGAGTCGTGTTTACCTCTGATTAAGTTGTCGTTCGGCTTTTCGAATGATGATATATACGAGATGAGGGAGATATCAAATCAATAAAGGGGGGATGAAAGAAGGGGCAAAATATACATGGTTAATATATACATTTATATATATTTTTGGTTTTTGGCAAATGTGAAATATAGAAAGGGGAGACGATCAAATGTGCTGATATAATTTTAAACAGGCAAATGCCAATGCAAATCCCATAGATTTTGGCCCCCGACACAAAATTTCACATAAATCAATATTCGCATTGAGTGTCGATATGGCAATATCTACATATATATGTATATATATATACATACATATATGTATGTATACCCATGGCGCATGCGCAGCGGAGCGGTGCGATAAAGAGCGTTAAAATTATGTTCTGTCGCCTGAATGCGCAAAATAAACACATACAGCGAACTTGCCCATAATGAAGTCAATAAAAAGCCACTCGAAATCAGCCCAGCAAGGCGCAAAAAAAAAAAAAAAAACAGCAACAACCACAACCAAAATAAATAAGCAGAATAAAATACATACAATATAAAGAAATATAAGAAAAAAAAAACCCCCCGCCCCCCACCAAAAAAACTGTTCAAAATTTATTGTACGCTGACGGCTTTTTAATGAAAATCGTTGGCTACCAAAGCGAATTAATGAAGGTGTGTGTACGGGTATCCAAGACGTTTCTTCTCCTCCCAGCGGCACAAGTTCAAAAACTTTTAAAAGAGAGGGAGAGAAAACAAAAAGTAAGCATATATGTTGATATTCCAACCTGTATTTATCCAATAGAATTGACTATATGTCATATGTCATGAACAAATTGATCAGCATATGAATTGGTTTTATTTTAGCATAAGAATGAAAACGTTTCACTAATGAAAATTTGCCTCATCTTTTATGGTCTTCTCATTCATTCATTCAAACACGTGTTGAACATGGCTTATTGACTTATTTTTTTTTGTTGTTAAAAGTTAATTGTTTGAATCGTCATTGATATTCCATACGCAGTATATACATACGTGAGTACATATAGAACATTTTTGGAGTCTGTTACCAATTTCAAGTTGGAATCCAATTCCGCAATTTGTTAATGGAGCTCTCTCACGCGCACAGCTTCATCATAAACGCAATCTGTATGACATTTTAATTATGTTGCTGTCAAATTGCCTGCCGTCTCCAACAGGCAGCAGCAGCAGCATCAGCAATAACAAAAACAACAACAACACCAGACTGATTTTCAATTGTAATTAATAATATTTTAATAACAGTTGTTGGCAATCGGTTTGCCGTCAAGTGCACAAAATTAAAACATTATGAAAATGTTTTGTCATAGACTGCAATTGAGATGAGCAAAAGGAAATAAATACAAATATATATATGTTAAAATCAGAAAAGGAAATTAACAATATTTGTTATACCGAAGTTTCTTTAGTCTAACTTTTGTAGGTTTGACTTACAAATCGAAACCAAAACGTACAATTTTCTATTTAATAGATCCTAAGGCAATATATGGGTTGATCTATGCCAAGTCTTAATTCTAAAAATCTAGAATATTTCTGATTTCCTGATACTAAACAATGAGGCAATGGAATGAAATAAAGTTATCAATTGTATTTGTATTAGGTTTTTGCTAAGAAAACTAGTTTTTGTCCCAGGACTTTCATAACAAAGTTAAGGCAAGAAAAGTATGTAAGAATATGTACACAGGAATATTCATATATAGTTTATTAAGTAGATTGTAATTGATTGTAAGTTTTTCTATAAGCAAACCAGTTTCATTTAAAAGAATAGAGAAATAATTTCTTTAATATAATATAATTCGATGCTAGTGATTCCCCAACATATGTAAATGTAGAACACATTTAGTCGATTTAATTATAAAAGTAATTTTGAAAATCTGATACATATATGTATGTAAGTAAAGAGTTTATTGATTAATATATGAAAAATGTATTAGGTTTCCAAATAACTTCAACTGCAATGACAACTTTTGCGACTTTATTCAACTTTTAACTTAACGGCTGATATCAACTGCTACGACTGTTTTCTATTGTCTCACTGTGCTTCTTCTTTACTTCTACCGTTGCCACTGGGTTGCCAAACCAACCATGTTTAGCCTTGCCACCTTACATGTACATACAAACATATGTACGTATGAAGGTGCTTTTATAGAACTTTTTACATCTTTTACTTTATAAATACTATTTAGAAATCTTTACTCCCCATTAACATTGTCTAATTATGTATTATAGAAAAATTAGACAACTTTCTTATAGAGTATAATAACTAATAGATTTAACAATTATTGGCGCATCTCTAATATAAACTATGCACAAACAAATTGGCATAACTAGTGGCAGTGGGTGGAGCAAATCGAGTTCGTGGAAGATTTATGTGGCATCGGAAATGTAATCACAATGAGGATGTGACATCGTTTTGATTGACGTTGATATACTGTATGTATATTCACACTTGGATTTACATTCACTCGTTCATACGTTCGTATCAATATCAACAGCATTGTGGCATTGCAATTATGAAGCACCTAGAAATATTGATAAATGCCAATAGTTAGTTAGTTAGATAGTAAGTAGTTCCGCAAGGTGATGTTTTCTATATACATAGATAGATACATACAAAGGTAGTTAGATAGACAAAAGTAAGTAAACATATAGTATGTATTTGCAAGTTTTTGCACTCGAAACGATGACTGATTGGAGAAAATATCAATAACCTTGTCACAAATGGTAAGAACAAATGGAAATATTGTGTTAATACATTAAAAGATGACATTGTTGACCTTTTCAGAACATATGTATATATGTACATACATAGATAGAGCTGACTTTCCCTGAACCACATATTTTTAAGCAATAAAATAAAATATATACATATACATATATATAGACATACATATTCATTATAATATCTGTTTAATTTATTCAGCATTTATATTAAATGGCTTTCTGTTTAAAAAAATCTCTAAAGTTAGTTAAACAAATTCAAATGAAAGATAAAACCTGTCTGAGGAATCGTTAAAAAAATATCTTAATATCTGATAAATGGCTAGTTTTTTTGGTTAAGTATTATTTTACTTTCTTTAGTTTATGAAATAAATAAGGAAATATGTTTCTTATTTTTGCAAAAGTTTGTTTTAGTCATCATTTCACGAGAATCCCTTAATTATGAATGTCTGATTCACATTTGGACTTTCAATTAACTTGCATTTCTTTCACAATTCACATATTATCATAATTTTAATTCAGAAGTGAATCAGTTGACATTTCATTAATATTTAGCTCAAAAAAACCAAGTAAACTTCGAAACAAACAAAAACTGTGTCATAGTGAATCATTTTAGGCATACATAAATATGTTTCTATATACTATATACATATGTGTCTATATATAGATCAAAAGGGTGAAATATGGTGATTTTGGGGGTTGGGTGGCCATTTGGCAATTAAATAAACAGCACGCGCAACTTAACAAAAGTCATAAAATTGAGTCATAAAACTATACAAAAGCCAAAAGGAAAAGAAGAAGATGAAGAATAACAACAATAACAGGCATATATGATGCCAAGTGCTGTTAAATTAAGTTAAATGAGGTGTTGGGAATTTCTGTATTCAGCTTAACATGCGCACACACGCAGAGACATAAACATACTAAAGTCAGACATAAATGCAAATACTCACAATCAGAATGGGAGAATGGAATATTGACGTTGGGACAGGCCGGCCAATCGAAGGCCAATAATGTTTGTTTAAATTTTAGCTGCAAATACATATATATGTATAGTAGTATAATACATACAAATATATATTATTTAAACACAAATAAAGCTCTCTGAAGTGTATGCGGACGCGGTTAAGTAGGAAATGTAAACTAGCCTTAAAAACAACAAACAACAACATCATCATCATCCGCAATACAACAGCCGAAACATGGACATGGACATGGGACATGCTGTAGATGACCACTGGTTGGTTGGCTGGTTGGTTGGTTGTATGTTTATTTCATATTTTTGCAAAGCATAATTTTTTAATATTTATGTAGTTTTTCGTGAAATAAAATAAATCAGCTGAGCAGCAGAGACGTCAATGGCCCAAACTGGCCCAAACTACTACTACTACCGATGGCAATCCAAACGTCATGTGTGGCCCTTTTTTTTTTTTTTTTTTTTTTGCGGTGCAAGGAAAACGAAATGAATCGAATCGAAACGAAATGTAGCGAGGCGAAACGAGATGAAGCGAATAGAGTAAGAGAGAACCAGTTGCCAATAGCCAGGACCAGGATCTGGCTGCGATCGGCTCAATCGTTTGTACTTGTTAATGGTTTTGTACGCGTAATTATTTTGGCAAGAAGCGCAAAATCGGTGCGAAGCGGAAATGCGAATTCTGTGGCACAGTGAATTGATTGAGGGAAGGGGAGCCAGTGGGGTGGGGAATTGGTTATTCTCCACTTTATCATGAATTCGATTCACTAGAGCCAGTGCCTGGTGAAAGGATCAAGGGGCATTTGTTCATGTATGGCATAAGTTGTTTTATTTTGTTTATATTTAATTGGGTGTTTTTATTGGTTTTTAATGATACGCGAAATGATCGAAGCATCGACTCCTGGCCCCAGGGCACCTGCTATGGCCCCCCTTTCGCAGAAACCCTTGATGTTGCCACACCCCTTGCACAAGCATATGTAGATATGAATAGTGGGCAAGTGATTGTTGCCGAACAAGGCGGCATCAGAAGCGATCACATTGCCATGATTAATATTAAGTTCAATCATTGTCTTTGCTTTTGCCAGGGCAATTACTAAAGAACACAATGCTTGGCAACATTGCCGCCATTGGCAACATGTAGCCAGCATCATGTTGACACTCTCATCGACACACACAACCAATCTCTCTTTTTGCTCAATCAGCGAGATACTGAGAGAGAGAGAGAGACAGTCCAATTCTCACTCTCAGCTTCAGTCGCAGTCGTCGTCTCAAGCTCTCCACGCACAAGCAAAGATACATTGTCTCTCGGCGTCAATGATAGCAACATCAGGTGGCTGCTGATCGGCAGCAGCAGCAGCTTCTTTGGCTCTGCTGCCTCTGCTCCGTTATCGGGCTTGGTTTGGTGGTATAAAAACGTCGACACCGCCGAGACCCCAATCAAACAGACGACGCCTTCAAGTCTAGCTGCACGTACACGAGAGTGGAGTTGGAGTCGTCGGCATAAATCTTTTCGTGATTCTCTTTTCGGCTTTTGGCAATTTTTTTTGATTAGCCACAAAATCCCAAATATATTTTTGTGATATAAATTATTACAAACTCAAAATTCAAAAAGAAAACCAATAAGAAATCCAAAAATTAAAGTGTATACAATTTTTTAAATATAACTCTGTCTTTTATGAAAAGGTTATATTTAATTTCCAAGTGAAATAAAGTGCATTAAATATAATTTAATAAAATCAATCAATATGATGCAGCAAAGTGCATTAATTTTACTAACCATCATTACGATCACATGCTGTCGAGTGACATTGGCCTGCCATGGAAAGTTAATAGGTAAGTCCATTCAAAATTAAACCCCACCCAAACCAAACAAATTTTGTCATTTTGTATGCTGCTCAGCTATAGTTGGTCATTAAAAAAAAAAAAGATTCAAAAGAAATACGGAACTTTGAGATACATTTTTTTTTGGCATGCATAGAGAGTGAAGTTTTTCGATTTTGATTTAAATTTCAATTTGGGTTTATTTGTAGTACGTTTTTTTTTATTATTATTTCTTTAGCCACGTTTTTGTCATTTGTTTTATGGGATGTGATGGGAAAAGTGCGCCGTTTGTGTATATCAGTAAATATTTGCCAACAAAAAATGTTTTGTTGTTTAGTTAATGTTTAAATGGTCAGCGAAGCTTTTACTTAGATAAACGTACACTTTTCACGCATTTAATGTCAGCGAGGTGAGTTTCAGAACTTTAAGTTATAACAAAATTATGTATGTAAATTTTAAATGGTCATCGGCAGTCAAAATTAAAAAAAAAAAAACAAAAATAGATACACGAGCTGGCAACTGGAGTTGTCTTTCATTTGTCGTCATTTGTTATATAAAAAAAGAAAAAAAAAAAAAAGAAAAAAAAATGAATTGTATAATAAATAGTTTTAGAAAAGCAACAACTATATATTAGCGGCATATTACTTAAGAGTTTCGATGGGGTGAAAAAAAAGAGAAACCGGTTCATATATCCAGTTTCCAGATATATTAAATACTTATTTCGAAAACTTTAAAGAGATAAATTAAATAAATTAGGTAGCTGAACTTCCCATAAAGAATTAAAGGCCAATCAACTTGCCAAAAGCCAAGTACAAATATTTGAAACCATTTAATTAACATTTAACCAGGCTAAAATATGACAAGAGCTCACTGAACTTGACCGAAGACAATAGGCGCCACCTGAGCAATAAGTATTACAAATTGAAAACACACACACTGACAGAGCTTAAACAAAATTTGCTATAATAAAATTGCTTAAAAAATGATTTCAAATTAAATAAAAAATTACAAATTCATTTAAAATGGTTCATTATTGGGTAGGTTGAAATAGCCAACAACACAAAACAATTAGCATTTGAATACCCTTTGGAAAGAGGGTATATAGGAATTTTAGACATAGATATACTTTCTTGACCATGATAAAAAGTGAAGCTTAATCGACCTTATATGTATATCAATATCATTAAAAAAATTCAATCTTATATTATGTTAAAATGATTTGCTATATTTTCAACGTTTTGTTCACAAACTTAAAGAAAGATTTTTATTGCAAGTCAAAGACTATATAGCCATATTTATCCTTTCCACTTCCAAGTTTTTACAAGATGCAAACTTTACAGAGCATTAAAATGCCTTCGTAGTCAAAGTTTTCATACGCCCTTTTTTATTATTATTATTTTTGTTTGGCTTATTCCTTTGTCTTTTTAATGTTCTTTGTTCTGCATAAACACGGGCGCCAGTTTTTTTTGGGTTTTTGGCCAAAACAAACCAAAAAAAGAAAACAAATTCCAGTTGTTCCTCCAATACTAGTAAAAAACAATAAAGTTTTATAGTGCGCGTGTGCGTTTTTGATTAATGATTGCTTTTATGTTTCGCATGTATCTCCATTTAGTGGCCATTTCAACGCAATTCGAAACAATAGCAAAAATATTTCATTAAATCGATTTCAATTCAGCAACATATAATAATATTATAATGGAGGAGGATTTTAGAGTTTCCTATATGCATATATATAAATATATATATGCAGATGTTTTCTGTGGCCGAAACGTTTTGCTTTTGCTGCGCGGCATCAATCAAAAGCTTAACGTGCTAATAATGTAATTAAATATGTAGATACCTGAACAAGAGCAACAACAACAACAACTGAGAGGAAAACATGAAACAAGGGTAGCTGGTGATAATCAGTAAATGATAAATGAAAATGAAACGAAGCATAAAGCATAACTATGAAAATTAACTCGCGCTAAATGCAACAGAGATTTTTCAACGTGCTTCAGGCTCAGTTTTAAGCCTGCAACCAGTCCTCTCTCTCCCTCCCTCCCTCTCTCTCTCTCTCTCTCTCTGTTTGTGCGACTCCATGTTCAAGGTGAAATCAACGCCTGGATCCGAAAATGCAGTTAAGCACTTGTTAACATATTGTCGGCATTTGGCTATCTACTTGTCTGGCCTCAGAGGCACGTCTCTGTATTTTTTTTCCTTTTCTTAAGTTTGTTGCTTAAGTCTTTCGTTTCGCATGCTGGCAAAATAAAATTATTGCAAACTGTTGACGTTTCGTTGTCAACATTATCTACATATATCTCGAGTGCGGCAGCACTTGTGGTTTTAGTTATTGTTGTTGTTGCTGTTTTTTTATTACCAATATGTAAATGCGGCTTTTGCGGAAACTGATCGACAGCTTTATGTGCAATTTGTCAGTGAAGGTAGTTCACAAATTTGCATAGCGCCTCAACTGCAACTGAGAAGAAGAGATACAGAGAGAGAGAGAGATATAACTACAAAATGAAACAAGGCAGACAGACAGTCATTCTGTTAGCCGAAACACTTGCTAGCCATCGAATGATTGATATTGATGCTCGCCGACTAAAAACATACAGCTCTGGGCAGAAAGTTATACATAAGTTTGATTTGCTTACCGGTTTATTTTTTTTCATTCAGTTATATTGATATAAATGTAGCATAATTTGACAGTTGCGGTTGACGTTTTTTTAAGACGATCTCTCATTGCTATTTTTAGTCTCAGTCTCTTAACCTTGAAGGCGTATTAAGATTAAGCCAGACTCACAAACACACACAGATATAAATTTTTTTTTATGTATTGACATTTAGACCCATATTTGCTGAACGAATCGCTCTGCCCATTGGGCGCGTCAAGTTGTCTGATTTTGACAGACACGTCCCGGCACTTGACCGGCCAACAAGATGCCATGGTCAAGTTCAGTATTTCCGAATTGGAATCTCGAAACTGAATCACACATGGTTGGAGCCTGACCTGGCTTAAATGTTCTCACGTCTCCATGGGGCAATCAGCGCCCATCCATCGGCTCAAGCTTTTATTATAATTATTAAAAATTATTAAACGCGCGTAATTATTTAAATGAAATGGCCACCACGCCCACTGTACACAGGCAAGGATTCAATGGACTTGGTAACTTGTCTTTCATTCTTCCGTTTTCGTATCTTTCTTTTGGGTTTTTTTTTTTTTAACTTTGTTTTTTGTTTTTTTTTTTTTATGCAAAGTTCACGTGTGCCTGTTGTGAGTTTAAATAATTAACACCCCAAGGCAATTCTCTATAAATTCTCCATAAATGTAGCTATCTTGCCAATGCCCTCTCTTTATCTCTTTTACTCTTTCTGCTTTCGGTTGTTGACACACTGACAAAGCGAATAGAATAATATGAGTCAGGCGCCGATACAAACACCAATATAATCCAAAAAAAAAAGAAGAAAAAAAAATTGGCTAATGGCAAACTGTTGCCTTTTTAATTGACGCCTTTTGAACAGCACGCGCCGGTTTGGTTTTTGCATTCTTTTTTTTTTTTTCTTCTTCTCTTGTGTTTGATTTTATTGATATCTCCTCTTAGCTAAACTTTATTTGGCTTTCTGTTTTTGTTCTATTTTAATTTGCTGGTCATTAACTCGAACCGGTTTCAGTTTTTGCCTTAAAGAAAGTGACATAAATGTTTTAACGTTTTAAATCGTTTAACCGGCTAGTTACATAAAAAAAGTATATATAAAAAAACAAACGAATCCCGCACACAATGAAGATGAACAGCACGTGTAAATCGCTAATATTATAATATTAAAATATTTATATATATATATCTATACACAAAAACAATGTAAACGATCGTTAACAAATATTAACACATAAAACAAAACCGGCTACAAATACAACATAAAACTCGGACTTAGCTTTATGTCAAAAGGAGAATAAAGAAATCTATGAAATTTTTAAGCATTCGATTATTGCACAAAAATAGAAATGATACCATGTCACCGAAATCAAATCAAAGTTCCCCTCTATCTCATACATATATTCTAAATGGCCCGCAGTTAATAAAACAAAATAATTTATGCTAATTTCGACCTAATCATTTCAGCATCGGGCATCACAGCAGAAGAGAAATCAATCATTATGCAGGAACACAATCGCCTCAGACAACTTGTGGCCACTGGAAGGTATCCCGGTCAGCCAGGTGCTGAGAATATGCGTGAAATTGTATGGGATGATGAGCTAGCTGCCCGTGCCCAACAATGGGCGGATAATTGTCAATTTCGTCATGATCCCCATCGTACAATAAGTAAGTTATCTGGTTCTATAATAGTTAATAAACTGCATGGATCTCCACATCTTCACAATCAAGGAGTTTGATATCATCTATCCCAATACCCAATCCCACAACCTCCATATGCCCGCTATACGACACGTGGCACTTTATTTGGTTTGTGTTTTGCATGTTATGGATATGTAAACTGAAATTTAATATATAAATTTACATATATTTATTTAGCTACGTTTCATTTTTTGATTTACCATTACTTTTTATGCACTTTTGGCTTATAAAACACTAAAACTAACCCAGCATGATCAAGCACTTGCATTAGACAAACATCCTTTTATCAATTTTGAGCTTAATTGGATAAATACTAATTTTAAATTCATTTAACTTTTCTTTTGATAGATCGCTTTACAATGGGTCAGAATTTGGCCATCATTTGGAGCACTGCCCCACTGGAAGCCGATGATGGTGATTTTCCATCTCGCATCCAAAGTTGGTTCAATGAAGTGCAGAAATATTCATTTGGCGATGCCTGGTCACCCAAGACGGGTCACTACTCACAGTTGGTGTGGGGTGAGACAAGTCTGGTGGGCTGTGGTTTTGCTGAATATAAAGACGCCAGCAAATATAATAAACTCTATGTCTGCAACTATGGACCAGGGTAAGTTTTTTGCTAAGCAATAGACTAAAGTAAATTATTTGCTAATCAAAATATTTATTTTTTATTTTAGAGGCAATGTCGTTGGCTATAATCCCTATGAGGTGGGCAAGCCATCGTGTTCAACTTATGGAATGAAACCATCATCGCGGTATCAAGGACTTTGTGCAGCACCTGGCGCCTCGCCAGCCATTAGCAACAGTGTCTATGAAACGTATGATTACAGCTACAATTCAGCTATAACCAGCAACAACAACAAGCCGACTAACAACATTAACAAGAGCCCACAAGCTATCCACACCAAAAACAACTATAACAATCCATCTGCCTCCCCCAATTACCCTCCACAGCCAGCCGCAGCGTCCGCGTCGTCGTCGTCCGGTGGCAGTTCGTTTGGTACCGCAACGCGCGGTGGCAGCCACGCCTACACCACAGAGAGCAATCAGCAGGCGCAATGGCAATCCGGCAAATATAAACACAAACTTGAGGCATATCGCCCAAGCGCAGCGGAATTTGAGAAGTCAGTACATAAGCATACCATATTACGTACCTATATAGATCAGAAACAGAATCAAAGGACAGAGGAGGAGCAGAAGCAGCAGCAACAGCAGCAGCCAGCGGTGATTTCAGAAGCATCCAGCACACAGAAACCAGCACGTGGCTGGAGCCTATTGACGTGGCGCGGTTAATAATGATATTAACATTCTCGTCTTAATCAAAATTCCATTCATTTTGCCGTTCAATGTATTAGGCCAGTGCCCCGCAGTAATAACTACTATGTAGTGCCATTTTAAAATGCCCCCTCGCCCTCCCCCTACACAACTGTCATCATTGATTCTGGCAATCTAAATTCCTTTAATATATTCGCTTTTCTTTTTAATTTTCAAACCTTTTAGATCTTAGCAAATTGTAGGCTCGCATTGCAACAAAATCATCCATTCTGCCATATGTTGCAAGTTAATTATGTACTATGTAAATTATTGAGAATCGTTTACAAATCGAATTTTTCGCCAGTTCATCACAAACATTACAAATATTTGTATCAAATGTTTGAATTTCACATAATTAAACAATCAATAAGTTGGCATTTAACATCAATCAGTTAGTTGTAGTAATAGTAATCAACTAAATAAAACCATTGAATTTGTAAATTAAAAAAAAAAAATGAAGTTTTCTTTCTTTTTTGGCAATATTCAAATAATAACTGACGCAATTTAAAGAGCAAGGCAAAGTTTTTAAGAGTTAAATTAAGTGAACTAAGAGAATAATATTCCTCACTGCGCATGATCAGGACATTGCTTTAAAAAGGAAGCAATAGCTGAATAACAGAGCTGAATTGAAAGCCGCTTAAGGAGAAGAACTTATAGCTGAATATAGCTTATTTCTATATATATACATGTACAGTAAGAGGTAAGAGCATGAGTGTCGTGTGTGTGCTTAATGATTCACAATAAGCCAATGAATGCAACAAGGCCCACGCACAATTAATGCGGATGTTTGTTAGGGTAACAAAGAGGCTTTTGTCTATAGTATAAATATGAAGTTAATATTATACAAATACCAACATAAATGCTACAATGTATTTGTGTGGTATTTATATTTATTTATTTATATAAATCTATGCATGTATGTATATGTGCTGGTTAAGAAAGTCTTGCACTACCTCAAGGTCGTTGTTGCTTGTGCAGGTATTTCCGCATGAACAAGTTTTACTTTTACCCTTAACTTTTCCAGTTTGGTTTTAGCTTTTTGCAAACTTTACTCTCTGATAAGCACACACAGAAGGGCAATCATGGAAAATGCCATTTCTATTGCATGGGATATCTCTGTGTACATAACACCCGACTTCATTTTCAGTTTTAATTGTTCCGTTTATCTTGCCGTTTAGCTGTCCCCAATGTAACACTCGATTCTGTTTTAGGGTTGGCGGAATGGCTATAAATTTCGACAGAGTACATACACCCACACACAGACACACATACACAGACACACAATCGGGTGTCAATTTTGGTTGTGACATGAAATTAAGATAGGCAAACATTGCTGTCAAATGTCGTTTTGTCGCACATATTGCACGACAGTTGTAAAATGTACAAACAAAAAAGAGAAAAATAAAAACGAAAAGACTTTTGCAGTTATGTTTATGTTTATATTGTTTGCTCTACGACCTTTTCATAGATTCTACAATATGTATATACATATATATATATATGTATATATGAATACTATAATTTGCCTTCTCGAATCTTTTGAATCTCAGGGCAAACGCACTTCATCATCTCAGGGCCCACTCACAGATGCTGGCAGCGTGAAATTAACTGACAGAGGCCATAGCCAGGCCAACGTTTATTTATACGCCCGGCCATACATTAAAATGTGACGCACACACTCTGAATGGCTGTGAGTGTCGTTTATTGTCACACCAAGAGAAGCACTGGACCTCGGACTTGTCCTCCCTGATTTATGGCAGAAATGCAAGAGTGAAAATATACAAAGAACGAAGAAAAAATACTAACGTCAATTTGATGCAGCTGTCAGAGAGGAAAAAAACGCAATGTTTGTCTTTACACTTGGAAAATTGTCTGAAAGCAAAAGAAAATACAAACAAATAAATGCAAATGACCGCATGTAATTAAGTTCGCTTAAAGTGCCACAAATTGCCAAGTCGAGAGCTTGGAAAAAGAAAAGGATTCAATGCCCAACAAAAAGAAGGCGATTGCATAGGTTCTTATAAATTTCCGAGCATTTTTTATTTGTCTTAGTTTTCGTTTTCCTTTTTTTCTTTTGACTTTTTTATTTATGAGCTGTTTTTGTTTTTTCTGTCAATGGAAAGTCTTTGCCAAAGGTTTTTTCATTCCTTCCATCTGAAACTCATTTACAGCATTTCAATTTGTTTTTACTTTAGCACAATTTACTTTAAGAAATAATAAATATAGCTTGAATTTTGAGCACTTTGTTTGGAGAAATGTAACACCATTTACTTTTGATAGTTGAAAACTTTATTTAATGTTGGAAATTGTTATCAAAAGCGTATATAGCATTTAGCCCAAGCACCTGCTTAGCTACAATTCAAAAAGCAATTAAATAAATATTTTATTTTTATTTTTGGTGTTTTAAATTCTAACCTATGCCATAGCAATGTGATCAAAATAAAATCTCATAATGTTTTGCCTTTTCTTTTGATGACTTCATTAGCTTGGATATAACCCTTAAAAGTATGCTATGCTTTTAAGCCAATTCAAATGTAATTCCATTCGATGAAGATTATTTAACTCTTGCTTTCTTTCATATACAATTTATAATTGTTTTAGTTCCTAACCTATTTTGTTGTTATCAAACTGTTCTGCCTCCTTCAGGCAGTTTGTTTTTCCATTATTTGAGGCTTAGAGTTGAACTGAGATTTGCAATTCCGCCAGATGCATTGAAAATAGAAGCAGCTGCTGCACATTTGGAAGAATCATAAATGCCACATTCCTGACAAAGGAATAAAAACCAACTGAAATGAAACAATAAAAATGTATATGCCATGCATATACATATACGTACATATACATTTAATACAATCAAAAAAAAAAAAAGAAGTAAGAATGAAAAAGAAAGAAAAAAAGAAACACATATTGGAAAAGTTTTTCAATTTCAGCAAAGCTTTTATTTTATATGCAAAGATATCACACACTCCCACCTCTTGGATAGTCAGCCAGCCATTCAGTGTCTCTGCGCTGGGGTCCAAATGCAGGCACACACAAAACTATATACACACACACACACACACCTACATACACACCGAAATACAAACAAAATTAGAAATAGGAAACACAACAACAAAACACAAAATGTAAGCAATAAGCGAAAATGAAATGAAAACTCATGAATGGGCACTTCAAACGGGAAGCAAAAAGAGAGAGTACAAGAGAGAGAGTGAGAAAGGTAGGTGAAGGGAAATCCAACCGAAAAATAACATTTTGTGAGTATTATTGGTGGCTTTGGCTCTATATTTGTATACATACATACATATATCCCTCCCAATTCCCTAGTTATCGAATGCAGTTGAAATTTGAACTTTGCATACCGCAACGCCGTTGGCCATGAAATTGAAAACGAAGGGCAACATTTTATAAGCCACCAGAAATTACTAAAAAGCCAAGTGGGGTAATATTATCCCCATATCCTTAGGCCATATCACACAAAAATCAAAGGACCGAGAGTAACACGAATAAAACATTCTGCAAAGTCTTTGAAATTGCTTACTGCTTTATTTATGAGTGTCTGCGGTAGTTAGCTGGCCGTTGCCATTTTTAAGCTGGCCCTAGAAAGTGATTTGCCACTCTAATCTTCCCATATAACTTACCTTAACAGTTGGCCAATGCCATTAAATGCTCATCAGGCAGCAAGTGAGACACGGAGGTGGAGGCACAGTGTGATAAACAGAGGACAACGGCTGCAAAGGCATGAGTGTAAATCATTTTCAATTTGAACATGGCCCCACAAATTGGCAACATGCGAATAATTCATGCGAAACACTTTGACCAATGGAGCATCGGCGTCACCAGGGGGTCAGAGCATCAACAATGTCATTAGCACAAAGTGCCGACTGTCCATTCAGACAGTTCCAGTGAAATGTTGAGCATACAATTTCTGATTGAGTGATCCATGATGTGAGAGATGGGGAGAACTTAACTGGCTTGCTGCTGGACACAAGTGAAAATTGAGACAAAGATACTTGTTGAATGGCCGCAAACTAAAGTGAAATATAAAATATATATAAAATTTAATTTCTACAAAATTCTTTGCCCTTGACATTTGATAAAAAGCAAAAGTCAATTTTTCTTTGTTTCTCTAAATCGAAATTTCTCTACTTGACTTTTCCTATGGCGTATGAGTAATTTATGCTGCCGTAAAAATGCTTTACCCAAAAATCGTAGAATTTGCATTTTTTGTTTTTTTTTTGTGGGAGAAGCAACGTTAAAATAAATACATACGAACCAAATTCTTTGTTCGAAGCAAGAGAAAAAAAAAAAGTATTGTTTGCTTTTTTGAACTTTACGCGTCAAATTTTACATAAATCTTTTTCGTTTAACGTTTTTTCTTTTTTTTTCTAGTAGTTTTGCCAAGAAAAACGATTTGTGGGCATGGGAAAAATGTCGAATTGAAGTTACTGGACCTGCCACAAATCACATGCCAAAGGCAAACTAAAAAGCGGCATTGCAGTTAAATCAAACATAAAAACCAAAAAAACTGAAAGGCAACTCACAAAAACCCCCAAGAGCAAAACGACTACTACTAAAAATTTACAAAGTCAGCTTTATGATTGGAATGAGAGTGTTTTCAAGTGGAGAGGGGGTGGTTGGTAGGTGACTTGCCCCAATGTAGTTTCATTTGCCTTGATTGTACAAAAATATTGTTCGAATTCTATTTTCAATCTAAAATGTGTTCATCAAATCTACATAATTTGGCCCAGGGCCCACAGACCTGAGATAAAAATTGGTAACCCAATCAGGCCAGCAATCAGCACTTTTATTGTGGCTAATCAAAGGTCAACCGTAGATATTGTATAACTCTATATATATATATATATATATAGAGATATGTTGGTCAATTTTGTGTGTGGCAAAATCCGGTCTGTAGTCACTTTATCATCTGCCACTTATCATTCGTATTCCATCATTTCGACCTCCCCACTCCGTACTCCAGCATTCTCAACACGTAGCTGTCGCATTTGTCATCCGTTAATCAGTGCGGTGATTTTATTTTTTTGGTCAAGATTTATGACTGTACTATGTAATTTTCAGTCGTAGCTAGTTAGTGTCCTTTTGTCAATTAGCTGCAAGGATCTGGCATCCTTCAATACAAAACATAAAAGCATTACATCTCTAATGGTTGTTTCGTTTGTTCTCTTTTCATTTTTGTGCGAGTGGCCATCATGGGCAACATCCTTTTCCTTTTAATAGATGCATTTTGAAGCGTGGCCAAAAACGGTAAAAAAAAAGCCCAAACGGACTTCCGCAAATATAAATGTACACACAGACTATGAGGCATTGACTTGTACAAGAAAAACCAATTAAAATGAAAACATGAATCGTTTCATGGTGCGGTCGATTGCAAATGGATTGCCATGGCAGTGCACGATTGCCGCCTTTCCCTTCCCTGACTCCCACAAAAAGCTTCCAGACTTTACACTGAACTTGGTCGAACTTCATTTTCAGACTACGACTCATTAATAGGTGTGCGCCTGTGTGTGTGTATATATATAGTTATTCAATGAATTCATTCATTTAGGACTAACGTTATTTCATTTCATCAACCTCCCCTTTGGCTCAACATATTGTCCATTCAGTGCATATTTGTTATATTGCTAAATGCCAATGATTTCTTGGCTTATTGCATTTCTCACAAGCCAAGCAGCACATATCAAGTTGATTAATTAATTCTACAGCTTTATCTCTTCGGAATTTGACCGGCATTTCACATATACATATATATGAATGCATGTGTATAGGACACATTTCTCATATGCTTAGCTGGGTTTAATTTCAAGTTTTGTGCACAAATTCCTTTAATATGGCTTTTAGCTAAATATAAACAACATTATTATAACGTTAATTGTTTGCCAAACATTTCACTTTCAGTGGTGAGACCTTTTTGCAAAACTTGTTGAACAGTAAATAATGGAGTTCTTTCCCCCATTTAAGGCCAAGACCTTCCGATTTTGTAAAGTTTTGCAACAAATGTTGCCGCAAGTCTGCAGCGGATGTTGCAAATGCCAGAACATTGGGTAAATTGCTCAAGCGGCTCAGCAAGTAAACTTTTGTGGTTGCCTCAGCATATGTGTGAGTGGGTGTGTGTTGGTGTGGGTGTGTGCAAGTCAATTGAGAATTACAAAAACTGACAGCACATGTGTCGCATTTGTTGTCCTAGAGTCAGTTCTTGTTCATGTGCATTGCCGTAATTAATTTGAAACGGCGACAGAAACGGATGCTTTTTGCTTTCTATATTTTTTTTTTTTGTGACACTCTCCCCTTAAATTTCCTTTCTGTTGTTGTATGCTAATTGTAAGCATCCGCATCCGTATCCGCCATTTTCAAAATGCCCAAAATTGTTCACTGTCATTGTGGGATGTCAATTAGAAAAAAATGTTGACAAAAAATATTTATGCAACATGAAAAATTATGCAAAATAAAATTTATTACGCTTAATATTTACATTATTTCTCACTTTGTTGGACGGGTTTCATGTTATTGCAACAATTTCATGCAGCTGTCGCACACACACACGCATTTACCTATACGCATACTTATACTTGGCATAACAGCTGTTTAAAATTCAATAAAAAGGAACAAAATAAGAAAAGGAAAAAATTGAATAATGGCAAAATTCTGCATGTAAATTGTGCCTAATAAAAGTCTTATTGGATTTTACAATATGAAGACAGGCAAATAAAATTATAATTTTATAAAGCGAATGCAATATATTTTTTTATTTCCATATATCTAAAAACAGGCAACAGATTTTTATTGTCATTAAAAAAAATATATACTCAATTGAGTTTGCTTTTTTTTTCTTTTATTGATTACCTATACACTTAGGCATATATGCACTTGATACCGACTTACAGAGAAGAACATTTTAGTCGTCCTTTTCCATTGAAAGTTGATTTGTCATGCATGTCGCGTATGTCACATCAACACCGACAGCTACACACACGCACACACCACACTCAGAGACACACACACACTCGTTTAGATGAATGTATGCATTGGCAATTGTCACTTTTGTTGACTGACTTTGACGTGAAATGCTTTTTTCAGAAACTACGCTCAGGAATTTGTTTTTGGTATATATGAAAGCTCACCAAATACTTTTCATCCCCCGTCGAAATCATCGTGTACAAGAAATATGTCGCCTACAAATATGTATATGTATATACATATGTGCGTGTGTGTGTTGGTTTTCCCTGTTTGTTCTCTTCAACTTAATGAAAAAGTTTTTTATTGCCACCTTACACACATGCATATATGTATAAATATGTGTATGTACATCACTACAAGAGTTTCAGATGAATGTTCAATAAAAATGCGACTTTTGTCTGGATTTGCTATAGAATTTGTAGTCCGACTTCTTGATGATTTGCACAGTTGCCGCTGTGCAAAAGAAACTGGTCCCACTGTGCATTATTAAAACACATTTTTGTTGTTTGATTCTTTTTGCTATTAGAAATCTACAAAACTGTATCAAAAGAGGCCAAACATTCAAAAATATATCTGGAAGGATACTAAATGAAAAACTTAAGGAGGAGGTTTTTTCTTTCTGCTACTCATTCTGATTGAGCAAAACATTAATTGTTACCAAGTAGACATTTTGACTGTCAAATATGTAATCTTTAAGCTATTGAAGAGAATATTAACCAATCGTGAATAAATTTGGCGCCTTCCATAATATTAAAGAATTTCTTTTAACAAACAAGCAAATGATTGCAAATGAAAAACTTTTATTCACTTTTGAAAAGTATTCAGATGCAGGACTCTCATAATCAAACTCTAAATAAATTTTCTTGAAACCTCAATTTAGGAACAAAACTAAATTAAAAAGAAAACCAACAGCTAATTAAAATTGTGATTGATATTGATTTACTTTATAAAAATATTCAGAAACGAGATCTTTAAATTCAAACCTTAATTAAATATTTTTTTTTAGTTGGCAAACATCCTTGAAAGCAACAAATCAAAGCAGAACAATAAAGTTTTTTCTCTTCTCCATTTCACATGCAAAACTCTAGACTCATTCATCTATCAATATCAAAGCAAACAAGACCAGTTTATGTCTCCATATATATACGTATATATGGGCAATAGCAAACTATGAGACAGACATTAGACCAATTCGAATAATAAATGAACTGCCATGGTGGTGGAGAGGCGTGGTCAGAAGTGAGAGATTGATGACATTCTTCAAGCCCAATGATGACGAGCATAGGGACAAGAAGGCATCAACGGTCCAATGCTTTCATGTCTAATTAAAAAGAACACAAGAGAGCTGCAAATCAACCATCAGCACGTCTCTTCTCATCCGACAAGAATGCCAAACACCCCGTAGGAACCGCAAAAGGACTTACATTACTCATACGTTATAAACACATTAAAGGCGCGCGCGCACACACACACAAAGAGAGCGAGACAGCAATATAAAATCTAAACAATAATTACACATGCGACCGAGATCAGGCAGTCGTTTGCCGGCTGGGCAACCTCAGTGCCCAATGCAGTCCAAACATAAGTACATATGTTTCAATGATGGCTCCCAGGAGAGAACCACTCCAAGTTCAACTCCATACGAGCATGTGAGTGGGTGGGCATGGGCCCATAAACGTAAGTGAATTAACCATTCAACTAACATTACGGCCATTAAATCATTTTTGTGAGAGCTGCGTGCGGGCCGCCCTTCTGAACTTGGCCAAAGGAAGGCCAGGCAAGGGCGTGTTGGGTTATGCACAAGCCTTGCTGTGCATACCTTTGTTTTTCTTTTGCTTTTTCCTAACATTTTTCTCTGGGGCGCCACCGCAGAAAAAACAAACTCACACAAACAGAAAAAAAGAGCATGGAAACTAATTTGATGCTACCATAACCCACCCATCGTGGTGGTGCGTGTCTACTTTGCAATTGAAATTTCAACTACAAAGTGTAGAGCTGGGCCACTGGAATTTGATGAGTGGGTGTGGCAAATGAGTGTTTACAGCGTTGCAATAAATTGCGTCCTGCACGCAATGCGTCCCGCTGAAAGCAAACTAACAGCAAACACTTTGCCACCTTACCGCAATCCCACATCATTGCGGAGGGTATGTAAGGGTGGGGGCCGGGAAACGCCAAACGAATTAGAAATCGTCGTAGCACTCCAAATGCATTAAGCATGCCAACAACACCGACTAGCAGCATTAACAAGGCGTCAAAAGGAGCGATTAAATCGAAAATGAAGTCCCACACAAAAGGTCAGTCAGCAGGCAAAATCAATTTATGACTCACGCACACCACGCAAAAACACAATGATGAATAGTTGTAAACTGGAATGGAGAAAAGGGGGGAGGTGTTAACTATTTAGTTGAACAATCTTCAGTTATAGAAGTCCTTAAGCAAAGGCACACCCAATTCAATTTCAAGTTGGCATAAAAAAGGCACACGTAAAGCGTAAGAAATAAATGTAAAAAAAAAGAGAAAGAAAAAAAAGCAAACTCCAACAAATGTATATCACAGGATCTTTATGTGGTGCTGAGATGAAATAAATACCTTAACGAGCACAGTTCGTTGGTAAAATGAGCCGTAAAAGCAATCAATTTGCCATGTGTTTTTCTTTTGGTTTTCCGACAAAATGTAAATGCAAATTTATACAAAATCAAATATTTAATGTACATGGAAATCGCAAGGCAAGCAGACGTCTGCCAAAAATTTTTCACAGATTTATTTGCATTTTTTTTTCTCTTGGAGAGTAAACAATTATGAGGCAGCAAGCGAAAAATCCCAGCAGGCACCTTTGATGACACACTTTTTATGATAAATGCGATATATGTATTATATATACATCAATATATATGTACATACATACATACATATATGAA
The DNA here is from genome assembly GCA_035045865.1 of Drosophila austrosaltans. NCBI lineage: Eukaryota > Metazoa > Arthropoda > Insecta > Diptera > Drosophilidae > Drosophila > Drosophila austrosaltans. The sequence goes on along the minus strand of JAWNOQ010000049.1, from coordinate 7,665,192 downwards.
TGTAATTGCAAATATTTATTTGCGCTCACGTATGACAAAATAAGTAAATACAGAGCCAAAGCCTACACACATTGGCATGATAAATACATAAATAAATAAATAAAACGAACACAAATACAAAGCACAAAGGACACAAATGTTGGGGGGATTCTGGCAAGGATAGAGCTTCTCCAAAACGTGCCCGCTGTCAGCGATTGTAATTTTTTAATGGCAACTCCTGGAATTTATGGCCCCAACTTCTGGGTCACATCTACAAGGTGAGAAACTGGGCTGTGAGTTGCATTTAAATGCCACTTACATCCATGAAAAAAGGGCAATTGAAACTGCAAAATATTGTCGAGGTCGCTGCACCCCAAAGACAAATCGACCACTTCGACCACTCCGACCACTCCGACCAGAGCTGCCCACATGAATAAAAAGCATAGCAATGGAGAAGACATATGGTGAGGAGAGCATCGAGAGGGGTGAAAAACATGGAAATTCTTTCCCCCCATTGAAAATTGGCAAAAATTAGTTTCAGAGGGTGCATAAATTTATGAAAATTTTTAAGGGCGAGGGTGCGCCACTTGGGGATTGCCAGAATATGTTTATTTTTTTTTTCTCTTTTATTTCTTCCCAACATGAGATATGAACCAAATGTTGAATTTTTAATTGATTCCAGCTGATTTGAATGTAAAGGGGCGAGCATTTTCAATTAGCGCTCATAATGCACATTGCAGACGGCAGAAAGAGTATTTATACATTAATATAAATATAGAGATGTATGCAGGCTCACACGTACATACATACATATATATGTATATGAAGACTTATACATTCACACATTAAATATAGTCAAGCGAGGTGATATATTTGAAGTCTTTCCTTAAGTTGGAGACAAGCCACAAAATTTATATAATGAATATGCTGCAATTAGTGTGTTAATATTCACATTTTAGCAAAGTTTCTGTAATTTTAAGTCATTCATAAATAGATTTATTATAAATTTTACCTTAGCTAACTCAATTGAAAGTCTTTTCAAGCCAATCTCTTATTTTTCTATTTAAAACAAATAACTATAAGAAGTAAAGTTTTACCCTGTTAAAAACTTACGGAACAATTCAATAACCTTTTTAAAATTTCTACAAAAAAATAGTCATTTTATTATGTGTATTAATAATATGTTGTCACAATAATAAGAATAAATTATATTAAATTAAATATAAATGTATATATATTTATAGAGAGGAAGTTATTAAATATACGCATAATTTCCATTAGTATTTTAATTATAAATATTTCAGTTTTTTCATTATGAAAATTTGCATTTTGGCATTTGAATAATGCACATAATCCAATATTATTTTAAATTGATAGAAAAAATTCACTCCAACTGTGTGGAAACTAATGTCTATTTAAAATTTAACTACTAATTTAGTTCGTATTAGATAAGCCCACTGTTTGATGTCTAATAATAAGTATATAATTTAAACAATTTTAATACATTTAATCCCTGTTAAGCAGGAAAGAAAATATTGAGCAAAAAGGGCTTTAAATAATTTTTAAATATATGCCAATTATTTCTGTTTTTAATGTTTAGAATGTAACTCATGGTAACAAGTTAAAAATCGTGGTATGCTTTAGTTTTACCAAAAGTTTACCAGTTGCTTTGTTTCATGGTATGGAATGATGAATATGGACACATTTCAAATCGTAACTGGCACACAGATTTTGGACCCCAATGAGAAGGAGCAACAGTGCAATTTAGTATAAAATTGTGTGGTGCAGCAACAGCATCAACCACACCACCCACTGGAACAACAATAAGAACAACAACAGCACTCAGTGCCACAAAACAAATGTAAGCAAAGGTTAAAAGCAGTCAAACGTGCTTATGTTTACCACTCACAAGGTTGGAACAGGAGTTGAAGTGGGAGTTCGAGTTGTAGTTGAAATAGCAGGAGAAACTTTAGGAACTTGTGAGCATGTTTATGTGGTGGTTGGCACGGTTATTTGTCTTGTTGTTCAGTGTTTTGGGAGAAGACATTCACATACCAACATATATACATACATATCTTTGACTGAAAGTGGCACAATAACATCTACTAACGCCCACTCACCTGGTCTAACTAAGTCGCCTAATTGTGGCCAGATATTTGGGTAGTTTTGCACACACACACACATAGACAGGAGCATATCATGCTCTTTGGACTTTGGCTTGGCTTGTGTCAAAAGCCTTCACAGTTGGCCATTTAAGTTTTGGTTACCATTTAGACATACCTATGTATGTTAATATGTAACTGAGCCTAAGGTTGTGAAAGGTGTGCGTCGAGCTGTGAGCCTCCTTTTGTTTGCCTCTAATTAAAAGCCTCGCACACACATCAACAGAGAGAGAGGGAGAGAGAGAGGGAGAACTAGAGAGGGGGAAAAAGGAACAACTTGGGGTTACAATTTAACACTGTCACGCATCGTTTCGTGCCGGCTTTTGTGTCCAAACCTTTTTGGCCAAAAAGGTAAGGCCAATCACTGAGCCGGGTCGACTGGTACGCACGCCTGGCCAAGAGTCACAATTAGACTAATGAAAGCGGCATCAGACTGCGTAATTTTGTGGCTAATTTTCATTTGGGCCACATCTTGTCTGGCATATACATATGCAAACATGGCCATTTCTTTCAGTTCTTTGTTGTTTGCGGTGCCTACTTGTTGTTTGTCTATTTGTTTCATTGTTTGCTTGTTTATTTTACTCGTTTTCTGCATGCATTTGCCTCTTCACCAATTAAAATAAATTATAATCCAATTTACCCAGAGAAAAGACAGCAAAAAAAAAAAAAAAAAATAAAATGGAAGCAAAATGAGTTCACTTGCGCTTGCCAAAAAGTTTTACACAATTACGCTCAGATTTATAACAATTCTCTGGCAACAACAACAACAACAGTCAAAACAACAACAGCAACAACAAAGTCACAAGTCGCGACGCTTCATTGTCTCCGGGGAAAGCAAATTCATTTGCTTAAAATGTGAAAATGTAAAATATTTTGAATAGAATGAGATGATGGCTTTAGCCTTCGACGTGGAATATAGCAGACAGACGGTCTGTAGTCTGTCTGGATTTTCTTTTCATTTTACTTGTTTTTCCTCATTTTTACTTTTCTTTTTGTTATTTTACTTTCTTTTTTTTTTGTTCTCTTTTGATTCTTTTTGCTGCTTTTATCGTGGCGTTAAAATAATTCTTTTTTATACTCATTGATATTGAAAAAAGGCGACAGGGTTGTCGAAAGCATTTTGATGGATTAAAAGTTAAATGGCTTTCCCTTACCCACTTTGGGGAATAGGCCAGACATTTTGCCATTCAATTTATGTAAAAGCCAACAGAACCCAAAAAATGTTGACCTCGAAATTAGTATCCAACGTAGGGATTGGAAATTGGCTTCAAGCTAATCCGCAAGTCAAAGGGACAACTGCGACTCATTTTACCTTTTAAATTGACAATATTCATTAATTTTTGAAAAGAGTACTAAAGTAGATGCATTTCATTATTGATTATTATAATAACGGATAATGTCTGTATATGTATGCGTAAGTGCACTGTCAGTTGTCAGTTTTAATTAGAGATTGCCAAGTGTTGCAATCATTTGAATATACATTCAACTATACATTTTGGCGTAATGGCAGTTAAAACAGAACTTGCAAAACTTTCGACAGCAAACCGGTCCAGCTCTTGCCAATCTAGGCCAAAACAATCAAATTGCTCCATGTGGCCCACAACGAAACGCAATTTATAATTTAATGGCGAATTTTTAAAGATCAAACTTCTGACAGGCTGGAAAAACTTTTTAGCGTTGACAGACCAGGCACATAGCATACCATGGCATGGTATGGCATCAGTCGTCCAGAGTCACCTCCAAAGCAACTCCAACTCTGACTTAGGGCCCCAAAGTGGGAAAAACTTTTGCGGTGATAAGCGTCGAGTGAGGGCGAGAAACTGGTTGTCGTCTGGTCTGGTCGCTTGTGGCATAGCATTAAAGTATGCAACAGTTTTTTTTCACTCTTTCTTTTTGTCTCTTTCATCTTTCCCTTTTTCTTTTTTTGCTCTAGCTTTTGGCCAACTTGTTGTTGTAGAAAGTTTACTTTGGGTTAGTGTTGTTGCTGTTGTCGTCGTATTTTGCATCTGTTTTTGTAGTCATATCAGTTTTTGTCTGAATAGACACGTTATCTATACAGAATAAGGCTTATGGCAAACACGGTAAAATGTCTGAGGTGAAACACTGTATTCTTTCTCTCTCTCTCTCTCTCTCTCTGTCTCCTTCTTTTTCTGTGTTGTTTAAACCTCAACTTGTTAGTCTTAACAGTGTACCACATATTGTGGCATACTTCGTTGTCATTATAATTTTTTGTGACTATGTTTTTAGGGTTCTATTGTGCTCACACAATCTTTTGGTAATGCACAGACACACATACATAAGTACATAGAAGTTTCTTTAGACTTTTTCTAGCTTTTGTAGACAATGTAGTAAATTACTTTGACTCTATTATCAATTAATCAGGGAAAACTTTCAAACAAGTTAAAGTTCTTGACATCTGCACAATATACAATTCAATTGAAAATTTCATTTGGTAACAAGTTGCAAATAACAATACAAGAATTTATTATAGCAAAATGGCCAACAGGCATTAGTAACTATTGCTTGCATTCTTACTAGGGCTCATAAATTTGATTTGTTCGACAGGTCCAACAATATACGAAATATATTTACATATACCACATACACTTTGAAATATAGAAATAGAAATAATTCTCTTTTGCTTGCTGTAGACTATCCCATTCTTGGCCAAATCTATTGTGTTCAGTGTAGGCAACTCTGTAGCCAAAGTTCAGTTTATTGCAGGGGAAGACACAAAGATCGACATAAATAATTCATGCTTGATAAATTAAACAATATACTAAGCAGCCATTAGTTATGCATAAAGTATACGCCATGTGCGCCAGACTGTAACACCCACACAGAGACACAGAGACAAAAAGAGAGATAGAGAGAGAGAGAGATCACGACTGTTGTTGCAACAAGCGACAATTGCAACGCCTGCAAAGCACCCAAAAGCGGAAACGGAAGTGTGCATAGTGCATGCTATTTTGCACATAGGGAATAGGGAGTAGGGAGACCAACTGAGTGTGAGCGTGAGTGCGAGTGCGAATGTGCTTCGTCTGGCATTGTGTACTCTTGTTGGAAAAATTTGCTATAACAATGGACATTTATTTATTGGATTTGAATGCCTTAAGCACTCCAAGAAGTTGGAATTTGTCTAATACAAATAGTTTAAGTAGTAAATATAATATATGGCATACTTAATTTGCTTGAACTGGAGCCACAGTTGAGAGCTCGTTAACTAACCTTTACAATTACTCATAATCATATCCACTTGCAACATCATCTTCTCACATTTGCACACTGCAATGCAAACACAACAGTAATTATGTAATGAATAAAAGCCACATTTAGGGTCCTCGATTGTCTCTCTCATCACTCGTTCTGAATGCCTGGGCGATAGATACTGTAATTGAAATGAAAATTATTGCCACAGGGCAAAGACAGAATGATGCAGTAACCAAAACCAAAATGTTTGACTAGCCCCCTTTCTAGTTGGATGACATGTAATAGTTTTGTTGCAGATATTACTGATTCCTATTCCTGCTCTTTCTATATACATACATACACTGTTTTCCCCCTTTTACAAATTTGTAGAAATCGTATGGTAAATGTAATTATGTATACGTCATGTGGTACATGGCAGCATAAATTGAGCAAAATGTCTGTCAAAGCCGGGTAAAAAGAAAAAGTAGCCAAGCACACTCTCACAAATACATACACAAACTCGCACACACACACACATAGGGAAAGAGAGGCATATACTCACTTGCCGAGCAATTTACTTGCGCTTTGTTGTGCAGTCGCCGGAAGATTTTAATGATGCTGTCGGCGGTTGTACTCTCCTCTTCTTAACTTGACTCTGCCTTTTGCCATTTTCTCATTTTACCGATTTTCCTATTTCCCGTTGCCATTTTTGCTCTCTCGTTGATTTCATTTAATTACTGCTAAATATTTGCCTTCCCTAGCCACTTGATGCATCTTGATCAAAGTTTCTACAAGAAATTGCCCAAGCATCAAGTCATCGTCAAACTAGCTAAGACCTAAAAGTACATTATTGGCAAAATATATATTTTAATGAAGAAATCAAGTTTGAAATCTAACTACCATATGTATATATGTGTAGGTATGTATATAGTTTGTTACGAGGCATCTCCAATTGCCGTCATAATGCGTACAATGCCAAAGGACAAGACAAACAAAATTAATTTAATTTGCACAGAGCGAACGAAATGAAACGGAAAAGGGAAGTATTTTTCGCCCTGGGTTCGTGCCTGTGTGCAAGTGTTGGGGATTAAGTTGCATGAAATTTAATGCAATTTAAAACGCATCAATTTTGTGTGACACTGCTGCTGCTGCTGCCGGTGATGGTGGCCGTGACGAAGCTGATGCCGATGCCGATGCCGAGAACATTGCCATGTTTTTTTACCAAAAGGCAGACAATGGATTTTCTGCACGCACACACGAAGCCAACAAATGCCATTTAAGCTGCAATAATAAAGCAGAATCACAGGATGCAGGATGCTGCCAGTTGTCCTTGTAGTAGTTGCCTTTGCCGTTGTCAACATTACAGTCTTCACGTAACGTTGGCTCCGACGCATTAACTTCCGTTGCTCGGCTTTGACAATGCCAATGTCATTGCCTGTAGTATATATGACGGCCCTAATTAATGATAAATATTGGCCAGAACCGCAATTTAAGGCTAGTGTGAAATGGCCGAGAAACCGCGAAAGACGCCTTAATGCGACAAGTTGATTGAATTGTTCCAGATAAAAGGTGAATGATAAATCCATTCCATTGTTCGGTTTACAAATTTCTTGCTTCAATTAATTTGTCCGACTTTTCGTATTTAAAGTCTTAAAACTTTCTTCATAAGATATAGACTTTAAGGCTTTTTCTAAAGTTTTGTGCAAATGTTTACGGAATGTATTGTTTCAGCTGGCTCCGACTGGGCATCTTCTTGGCTTCTTGCTTCTTGGTCTTTTGGTTCATGCAACAACTTTAACTATTCTCGTGTTTGCCTCAACTTGGTTTGCTTCTTCCAGATGTTGGCAACAATAATAACAAGTAATTTGTAACTAAAGTTTAGTTTTATTTACTTTTCTTTTATCATTTTTTAAGTATACTAAAATGTACAGAAATTTATTAGGATTTATGCCGAGTTATTTAATAACCAAAGTCCAAAAAGTGTATATAACATATTTTGTGTATATTCTTTATGAAACGCATTTAAACTTGAGAATTTGGTTTCTGTATGGGGACAGTTTTAATGCAATGAAAAAATGCCCCACAGTATGACCATCGATATGGCTATAGTGTACTGCATACGATTTAAAAACTTTATGCAAAATCCAATAATTGGATGGTCCGTTGGAATTTTTTTTAAAACATTATATAAATTTCTTTCGGTTTCACTTTCGATTATTGTATGCATAGCAATACGTTCTTGTTCATTGACAGAAAACCAATCCCAACCATATTGGTTAATATAGAAGCCAGATGGGCGTGGCACATCACCGGGCTGAGCAACGACATTGCTATCGTTGGTAGTAGCATACGGTCCGTCTCCATGAAATGGCAATATATCCTCGTGCATATTTAATTCTCTAAGGCAACGAGGACAACTTGGATAATCGAGATTAGCGAGAAATGGCCACAAGCATGTCCAGCAGAACAAATGGCCACATATAGTAATGACGCCACCTCGAACATAGTTCTTGCAAATGTTACACAAATACGGAGCCAAATTTTGGTGATTCAGTGGGAGCCGTAACACCGAATGCACCTCCAGTCCTTCCTCACTGCTGCCAATGGTTGAGTCAGATGTATTTTGCTCCAAATCTTCATGAGTGTTATCTTCCATCTCATCCACATTGTCACCATTATCTGCTTCCTCTATCTCTGCACCGTGTTGAAGAAATATTTTTAAGTTGCGAACTTGCTTAATTATAAATTAAATTAGCTTACCATCTTTAGTATCATCTTTCCTCCCCTTTGATTTCCGCTGCTCCATATTAGATGCTGGCAATCTAAGCTGTTCAGCTCTTACATTCCTCTCCTGAGGCTGGTCAACTACGTCCATTTTATTAAAAATAAGATTCTGAATAAATTTTGTGTGAAAAGTGAGATCACTTTGTCCAATATACAATATGTACTGTATTTAATGAGTGAAAAAGCAAAACTATATTTTGAAATTATAAAAAATAATCACAAAATTAACAAGAAAAATTAGTTTTTTATTTAATTTCCCACGAATACTGACCAAATGAACTGCAATGTATCAACTGATAAGCACAACGCATAATAAATCAATGATCTCATCTACAAAGGGCAAAGGTGCCCCAGCGTTAAATGAAGATTTCTAAGAAGTTTTACTGTATATATGTATATAGAATTCAAAGTCAGTTCTTATCAGCTGTCTCTGTAGATGTTTGACCGACAACTGCTGGCATTCTGGGTATATAAAGTCTCCCATCTAAATATTATATTTAGTGAATATTTTTTTAGACACGCGTCATCAAATCTGTACAAGAATGATTTGTTTAATTCTTTTGATTGCATTAAATTTAGTCAACGCAAACGACTGCTTGGTAAGTAAATACATTTCGACAAGATTTGGTTATAAAAATTTTTTAACTTTTTAGTTGGACGACACATTCTTCGAGTTCAGTGAATTATCTTACTCTACAATAAAACCATTATTATCTTATTTACCTTCCGTACAACAACGTTTGGAAGCCTGTGAGAATCTTAAGCCACCCTATCCTCAAGATAGATTATATCAAATTGAAAATCAATTAAAGCAAATGGAGCTACATTCAACAAATCGAATTCAGTTTCTGGAGGAAAAGTTTTTATCAGGAAAAATTCAATGTGAAGAGCAATATAAAACAAATGAGCAATGTGATGCAAAACTACAGAATCTGAACAAATCTCTTATCGACTGTAGAAATGAAATAGAATATAATAAATTCCAAATGGAATTTATAGAAAAACTTACCCAGTACGAAATAGAGCTCAGAAAAAATGAGAATAAAAAAATAGAAAAACGAGAAAAGAAATATAGTAATTTCCAAAAAATTGGATCAAAATATTATTCTGTGCATATACAAAAGGAAAATTGGTTTGAAGCTCTTCATTCCTGTCTTCGTCTAGGAAGTCATTTAGCTAGTCCACAAAACGAAGAAGAACTGAAAACACTAACGATATTGGCAGCCAAATTTGGTGGTGATTATTGGTTGGATATACATGATAAGCTAATCACAAATAACTATATGTCCGCAACGACCGGTAAAAAGGCAAATTTTCTAAAATGGAGTAATGGAGAACCGAATCATGCAAGAAAGAATGAAAACTGTGTGTTACTGCTATCAAATGTGGGCCTCATGAATGATCGAGTATGCAGTGATGAGTTACATTTTATATGCGAGGCAAATATTGAATCTTAATTAAATTGAGACAAAATAATTTTTTTAAAATTCAGTCTGTTTATTTTACTTGAACCTTGTTTATTTTAAAACGTATTCTGTTTTTTGATAGCTGTTAGTTTGATCGAATTATGGATAATTTGTATACAGCGGACATACCAACACATCTACTTTCGCCGATGGCACGGCCATCCTTAGCCGCTCCAAATGCCCGATCAAAGCTGCTGAGCAACCTACAAGTGAGATTGAAAAGTGGCTAGCAGATTAGCGCATCCGTGTAAATGAACAGAAATGCAAGCACGTTACGTTCACCCTTAACAGACAAATCTGCCCATCATTGATACTGAACAACGTGCTAGTGCCTCAATCCGACGATGTTGTATATCTTCGAGTTCACCTGGGCAGAAGATTAACTTGGCGTAGGCACATCGGAGCCAAGAAAAAGCAGCTTAAGCTTAAAGCAACCGGACTACATTGGCTTCTCAATGCATGATCTCCCCTATGTTTAGAGTTCAAAGTTCTTCTCTACAACTCGGTGCTAAAACCCATCTGGATGTACGGCTCTGCACTGTGGGAAAACGCAAGTAAGAGCAATATCGAAACCAAACAAAGGGCGCAATCTAAGGTTCTCAGAACTATAACGGGAGCACCTTGGTATATCCGAAATGAAAACGCACAGAAATATCTACATATTAACAGTGTAACAACCAAAATAAAGGAATAACAGCTAAAGTATCCGAATACCCTCGCCCAATCATTAACCCGAGTATGTGATAGAACTCGTCTCCAAAGAAAAGACCTTCCAACCCTCTAACTAATAATCAGGGCCATAGATTAATGTAGCATTCTTCAAATGCTAGATTACGTATTAGATTAAGATAAAACTAGAAAATTGTTGTTAGTCTTATAAAGTTATATATTATATTATATTATAAAGAGATCCAACAAGATAAATAAAACGTATAAAAAAAAAAAAATGGATAATTTGCAAAATTTAGTTGATTTGTGTATATAATTAATTAGTGATTATATTTCTGTGTATTTTCCCACGAATTGGATTAAATTTCTAGGAATATATAAAAAAACATAAAATATAATGAGCATTAAAATAAAAAGTTCTGACAATTTATTTATATATATACATACATATAATATATATATATATATATATATATATATATATATATTTATACATACATATGTATATTAAAATAAAAGCATCCATTCAGATAGTCATTCAGAAATACCCAGTCCCAACAAATGCAGATAGCAGAAGGTGATCTTTGGCACTTTGTATACATTTGATTGTTAACTGGAAACGTGGGGGAGTCTTGTGCCTACAGGGGAATTATTATACATATGAATATAAAAGAGGTAAATATTGAAATGAAATACTAATTTTTTAATCATTTTTAGTTTACTTTGATAAAAAGATTCTATTTTTTATCTTTTATAAAATTCTGCAGTACAAGTCTTTGTATTTTCTTTCTGTCTTCTCATTTTTAATATAAAGTTTTAACCATTAAATGCCAGAATTTAAAATTTTATATAGGCGAAATCCCTATCTCTATATTTATTTCATTTGTTGGCATTGGGATTTTTTACAAGCTGTCTTTGTTTTGTAGTTCATAGACCGATAGGAGCCTGCAATCAGAGTATATATAGCCTCTCGTCAGAGTATATTATTTAGTTATATTTTTAAATCGCTGGTCTCACAATCTCATCGAATTTATTCCAGAATGTATGGTTTAATTATTTTGCTTGCATTTAATTTAGTCATTGCAAACGACTGCTTGGTAAGTCAAAATATTTCGACAGATTTTGGTTTTTGAATACCTTTTTTATTCTTTAGTTGGACGAAGAAAACTTTGAGTGTGCTGAAGATTGCTACTCTTTTGCAAAACCATTGTTATCATATTTACCTTCAATATATAAACGTTTGGAAGCCTGTGAGGAGATTAAGCCACCCTATCCTCAAGATAGATTAGATAAAATAGAAAGTCGACTGAACCAAGTTCAAAAGATATTATCAGAAAAATCCCAGTGTGAGGAACAATATATAAGAAATGAGGAATGTGATCGAAAGCTGCAGAATCTCAACAAAGCAATAGCCGACTACCAAAAAGAAATAGAAGAGACTAAATTACAAATGCAATCTAAAGAAGAAAAAATTACCCAGTTGCAATTAAAAATTATGGAAAATGATCTTCAAAAAATAGAAGAACGGGAAAAGAAATATTGTGAATTTCAAAAAATTGGATCAAAATACTATTATGTTGAAAGTAAAAAAAAAGAAAATTGGTTTCAAGCTCTACATTCCTGTCGTCGTCTAGGAAGTAATTTGGCTAGTCCACAAAACGAAGAAGAACTAAATGAACTAAAGAGACTTGCAGCGGAATCGGGTGGTAATTGTTGGCTGGATATACATGATAAAATAATTAATGGTAACTATATGTCTGTAACGACCGGTGAAAAGGCATCTTTCCTCAAGTGGAATAAAGGAGAACCAAATCATGCAAGGAGTGATGAAAACTGTGTAGAGCTAAAATCGAATTTGGGCCTCATGAATGACCGAGTGTGCAGTGATAAGTTAAATTTTATATGCGTGGCAAATATCGATTCCTAAATTAAGAACAAAATACATTTTTTTAAATGGAAACTGTTGAAATACACAAATACTTTAATTGGGCCTTGCAAATTATCGAAAGTCTGCCATTGATTGATAGCTGTTAGATTGATTGATTGATGAACAAAGTCAGGGCTTTCTATTGTTCTATATATATGTAAGTATGGTAGTGCATTTAATTGCAATGGTTTTACTGCAAAACTTTAATGGCTGTGAGGCCAGTCATCAAAATTTTTTTTAGTATGGACATTTGGCATAATGCCAAGCGGCAATTAGACGAAAGCTGTTACTGCCCCGTCCAAGGCTCGTAAATTCTGGTCCAAACTCACACACACTGGCAGCAGTTGACAGTCTCAAAATGCCGGCAAAAAGAAGAAGAAAAAAAAAACATTGTTAACCATGCTAAATATTAAAGCACCTTCACCGAGATACCCTAATTAGGAGAATAGAAATTTGTTAAACAGAATTTTGCTTCAGCAGTAGTTGTTTTGCCTCGAATTTAAGTAGCACTTGAAAAACTTATTAATCATTAAAACTGTTTCTTTCTTAAGTTAAACACATCATACTCTCATGTAGTTTCTAGGGTATAAATGGAGGGCACAGACCAGTCGCCTGACATATGGCAGCATAATTTATGCGTACAATGAACCAGTGCAGCAGCAATTGTAATGACAGTGGACAGAGATTCGCCTTTGGCTGATTGGCATTTCAATTTCTGTCCATTTGTTTACCATTGTCCTTATGCATTAAATTGTCAAGTTTAACAATCGCTGGGCATATCCAATAATTGACCCACATTTCTTCGCGCTTTACATAATTAAAGAGAATATGTGTATAAAAAAAAAGCACAACCAAATTTCAATAATTGTACAAATACATACATAACAATTTGATTGTCAATGGCATTAACCACTTATGCCAGAGTTAACAATTGGGGAAAGCAATTTAAACAATTTAAATTTACAAAATAATATATAAAAGAATACACATTGCCGTATAAAAGTATGTGCACAAGTGAATCAACTTTTTTTTATATATATACATATATATAAATAATAAGTACAACAAGCATTAATAATGACATGTTAATATGTACAAATAATATTCAATCTTTATCGGCTTACATAAGTGACTTTTTCACCCGATTTTTCGTGTGGACTCTTAACGTAATTTGTCTGTGTGGTTCTGTGTATGTGGACGAGGGGAGATAAAGTGCTATAGTTAAGTTTTGTGCCAGCATGTCCATTTATTGGCTTCATTTGGCCTGATGACCACACTGAGACTGACACGACACACACACACACACACACATTTACAGAATAACGACAATCGCATGCCATGCAGTTCAGTGGTGCTTGTGGTGCCTGTGGTTCTGGATCATTTAATTATTTGATTTTGCAACGAACCCAAAAGTTGATCCGCATTATGCCACTGCCCACTTACGTTTGGTTATTTGCATGCTAAAAACAGTTTACTCGTAATATACTGCGTATACGCAATAAAAAATGCTAAAGCAGTTAAAAGAAATAAAATATAAATAACGACAGCTACAGAACAATAACAAGGACAAGGACGACCACATGCGCTGTCCCATTAAATGCTACAATAAATTTCGAATTCAAAATCCAACGGAAATTCGCCTGTCATGCTGTGCCTGAAATTTAATTAGTTGGCATTTAACATTAAACATAACATTTATACCCTATGAAAGGAGTATATTCATTTGAGTAATGCTGCCAAAACCTGTTAGGTAAAGTGTATTACAGTTGTACGGATCAATTTTGCAGTTTTCCAGAAGGAACTTAAATTTTTGGTCGTCAAATGTAAAAATACCAAATAAAGTATGACAAAATAATAACAAATTTTCAGCCGAAGTTTTTTATGTAGTAGAAATATAAATCAACCAGCGTTTAATTCGACCGATCGGTTAATATATACATAAATATCACCAAAGTAACGAACATTTGGAAATAAATAGTAAATGTGTATAAATTTATCGAAGAAGTAAAACAATGAATGCAGTTACGGCGCGACCTTTACCAGTTATCGATAGACTTCGTAGTTACAAATTAAGTTATCGGCTGTGAAGTGAACTTTTGCTTTATTATTGACTTTTAAACAAAATAAATTTTAACTAAAATCACGTGTGCAGTTATTAACTGTGAAAAATAACAATTGAAAAAATAGTCATTGTACCTCTTCAATAAATGGACAACATCTCACTTTTCACATTTAGCTTCACAAAAGGTAAGATCATTTTTATAAGTTCCTTCAATTTTAAAGCAAATTTGCAATAGATATTGTAAATGTTTTCTAGTAAACCGATTCTTGTTGAATGGAAAATTCAAAGAGGTATGGAAACTTCGTGATGGGCAAAGGTTTGTAAGCCTTTTTGGTTGTGCTTTATTTCCGCCAGTTGTTGCCATTTGGCCTTCTTTGCTGTCGTTGTTGCTATATATTTCTTCGTTTGTTTTATTTTTCAGTTAATTAAACGCACGCAAACATTACGCCATTCTAAATTATACGCAATTAAATTTCGAATTACTTTCGAGTCAGTTTTCTCGCGTTTGTTATTTGGCAGCGGCGCGGCAATAACTTAACTGGAAATTTTATTGTAAGCCCTGCCTTGAGTTGACTTGAATCGTTTACATCCTTTGGAGCCTTGGCGAAATGTCACTTTTGATGGGCAAACCATTCGAGCGTAATTAGCTTGCCCCTTTCACTACTCTTGTCTCCCGTCCGCTTTGCCATCTTTTGGCTGCTGTAAAAACTTGAATTTAACTTTTTACGCTTCAAAAAAAGTTCATTTCTGTGAAGCCTTTAAGTTGTTATTTAACTTCGTTTGTGTGGCACTGAAAAATTGCTCTGTCTGCGCGTTTTCATTATGCAAAATGCAATACATGCACATATCTGAGTGGGTGTGTGTGTGTGACTGTCTTATGAGTTTTTCCTTCTCAAGAATGGTACTTATACTGATATGTTTATACTCTGGCGAACAAAAGAAGTTATATAAACTTTATGACAATATAATATATAATATAATAATAAAATTTATGATTTTCTGATCAACCTTACGAGATGAATTTATATTCATTCTACGCGATAGGCAAGGCAATTGTTTATATGTATGTACATGCACATATACCAATTTAAATATTGAAGCATAACTAGTTCAAGAGCATTAAGTCTTCGTTACGGTAATCATAACATTTTATTTTTACTCATACTTCCTTATTATTTCTTTTTTTATCACCTGCAAAATGCACAGACAGTCACCTGGGCTATATCCTGGATACTCGAATGCCGTTGTATGTGCTGACGTTGCCTGTGCCGGTGCTGGTGCCGCACGATGTATAATATTTGTATATTATTGCAATGCCGGCGCCACGAAATGTTTGCCATTGCATGGGTACCAAAATTTTATATGCATTCGCACCATAACTACATCAGGAGCACTTGCAATAACGATTTTTCATTGAAATCAAAATAAATAAGTAAGGACATCAATACACCAAAACCAGGGAATGCTATTGAAAAACCTCCTTGGACTTGCTGCTGCGACGTTTGGCATTCGGTTGACTCTTTTTAAGTAATGTTACGGCAACAATCATGACCACAATGAATAGCAGTACAACCGTAATTATTGACAAAATGAGAGTTATTGTTTTACATATAACATCGAAAGAGGAAAAGATGTCACTCACATCTGTAGATTCTTCAAGCTGGGTCATATTTAAAGCGTGCATATACAAAATAAAAGCAACCAAATGGGCCAAAATCATAATGACCAGCATGACCGCAAGCTGCGGAGTGAGCAACAATATTCAGTAACTGTGTCTTACAGAAGCATTCGCCAACCTACCACTATGCGCATCTGCCGCCTTGGCTGTGAAAAATTCGAATGATACAACCAGGTACTCAATGAATATAAAATACATATGTAGGCGGTGCCAATGTTAACACTTTGGAATGCCAATTGCTCATCACTTATATATAAGGGTAAAATATTGCCAAAGACAGCGGCATTCAGTATACAAATTAACTAGAGAAAGATTAATGCAAATGTAGAAAAAACAACAGAGGAAGATTAGAACCTACCGAAATTAATAAAAGTAGAAGGGAAACAACTTCCTTACGGGAAATCATAGTTTACACTTGAAATTTTTAAATATAAAATTAAATATTTTGATATATACTAAAAGTTAACTTAGTTTTACACTCGGAAACGAATTTGAAGCGAATTTGTTGAATTTGAATATAAACATAAATAAAATTGTATCAAAATGTTAGAAAATAAGATAGCTGGCACGACAGCAATAACTAGTTTTGATCCTTATATAATCAAATCAGTTTAAACTTTGATTTTGAACTTAGGAAATCTAGAACAACATAAATCCATTAAAATCTTCATATTTCTGTTATCAAAGATAATCTGATTAAGTAATTAAAAATACTCCAAAAGCTTAGAATTTCAGTTATATGAATTAAATTGAAATAAGTAAGAAGTGAAATACTTTAATATTGTTGCAAACGGTTAATCATATTAGAGACGTGCCATATCTGCTTACATAAATTGGATTAGCCAACTAATTTGCTTATTGTTCTGTGTCAGTTTAGATTGCAAATGAATAAGAAGAAAACAAAGTATATAGATATAGGAAACGTTCATATTGATAAATTATTACACCTTGTTGCTTCTCATTTCCAACAGAATTTGGCCTATTGGCAAGGTCGTAGCAATTCCCATGTTGCGCCTCTCTTGGCTGTATAATGCCTCCTATGCTGATGTGCACGAAATCATTCAAAACAAATTGAAATTTCTATTAAAGGTCTGACGGCATTGATGGTGGCTTATCTTAGAGCAGCAGGCAAGCCAAGGCAAGGCACGCATTTGCAATGGTTCCTATGCTCTTTCCCTTGCTTTTCATCTAAGACCGGCAGCCGGCGCTAATTCATCAACAGTAAAGGCAATTTAGATACTCATCTAACCGGATATCGACAGGCAGCAGGCGGCAAGCAGCAAGCAACCGATGGGGATGCGATGCTCTGTAAGTAGATACCCACTTCCTAGTTGTAGTCGTCGCTATCGTCGTTTGCACTCTCGCTCTCGTCCTTGTCTGCGGCTGCGAACAACGCAAAAGAGCTAAAGTCCTGCAGACAGAGTTTCATAAAATATTGATAGACGTAAAGTTGGCAGCGCATATTCGCATCCTGTTCGTGTCTGCCGCAGCCATAAATAATTTGCTGCAAATGCAATCGTGGGGTTATATGGGGCGTAACCGGGTACGGCTAGTGTTGAAGAGTGGTTACAGAAAGGCCGATAGAGTGATGGGGAAGGGGAATCATGGCTAATGGCAAGGCGCGCACGGTGCGAAAGTGTTTCGTATGAATTATTCGCTGGGAGCCAATTTGGAGCCACGTTTACGAGCACAATTGAAACTGAACACCGTCACCGTAACGTTGGCCATTGCCATTGGTGCCATCGAACGCCACCATCATCTACAGGACATGACGCTTCGCCTCCTGCTCCTGTTATTCCTGTCGAAATGTTGTAATTTGTTATGTCTGCCTCCTATCCCTGTGCTGCTTCTATAAGGTTTTTTTTTTCCTTTCTCTTCTCGTTTTTTTTTTTTTTAATAGCCATTTGCTCGACTGTTGCTGTTGCTTCAGTCATCGCATTGTTGTTGCTGTTATTGTAATGTTGCTGCCCGCTGCCCCATATCCTTATCGGCTCCATCCTCCTCTTCCTTTGGTATGCTGCATGGTAATGTGTATTTAATGACGCCATATCATGTACACGCTCCAACATAATGCTCGTATGCCTGATCCTGGGCCTGGCAATGCCATTGGCAACCGCTGGGCTCAAATGCCTCCTAATGTCCAGTAACCACAGCCATCTCCACCTCAATAGGGGGATGGGGATGTCAATGCCGATGTCGGCTTTCACTGCTGGTGCCAATAAAGCAAACGAGTACGCCGTCTCTTGGCTGGGCACGCATTTCAATTTGTTCTCCTTTATTTTCTTGCCATTTTTTTTTTTTCTTTTTAATATATTTTAAAATGGCAGCCATAAAACGTGGGCGGTGGTAATGGGCAGACACGCCATCTTAATTGTCGGTATGCCCTTCAAAGGATGTGTTGTTCAACATGCGGAAAAATATAAAAAATAAAAGCGTAAATAGGACTAAACCAGAATGAAAAGCATTTTGCATTCATGCACACAAAAAAAGTTTTAAGAATTAAAACAAGTGGAAAAGTGTCAAATGAAATTAAATTTACTATATTTTAACTGTCTAAAAAATGAAGCCAATTGAAAAGAATTGAAAGAAGAAGATAATCTACTTCAAAAGAAAGAATAACTATACTCATTAGTCATTTCTATTAAACTGTGAGCACAGAGCAAATTATTGATCATATAAGCTCAACAAATATTCCAATCATGTCTTGTAACTAACTCATCTCAATGGCACTTGCATGCAAACAATTGCATCTAATTGCAAACACTTTTCTCAAGTTGCAGTTAACTAGCCACCCTTTTCCCCTCCTGTATATAAATCCACTTATCACTCACAATTTTCCGCATTCAGCATTCGACTGATTTCTACTCATCCCTTTCCCAACGCCATTGAACACAATTTTCATTCAGCTTGACTTTGCAATGAGAATAAAAAAAAAGAAAAAAAAAATAATGACAAAAAAGATTTGCATAAAGCTTTTAGCTTGTGGATGCGACATTTGCTTTTTATGTGATTCATGGACTGACATTGTCTCTCTTCCTCTTCCAGATCTGGATACAACAATTTTTACAAAGGACAGTGCAACAGACTGTTATAGCTTTGCTTCTTGCCTCCTCCGCCCCGCCTTCCAATATCCGTACAATTATACAACAATTTTTGAACACACAACAATCACTTCCAATGACCATTAAGTATGGCAAAGAAAAATGGTTCGATCTGGTTGCTTGGCTGATTGCCTCTAGGGGCTTGGTCTTGGATATTGACTTGGCTCGTCTATGACGCTTTAACAGATTGAAACAATCTCCGGTGTGGGTAAGAGCTGCCATTCATTCATGCCATTGCATCGCCTTGACGTCTGATTATTATGTATTATTATTCTCTTCTCTGGCGTCTGGCTGCAACTGTCAGTTGTGTAATTTATAATGAAGTTTCTTTATTGACAATGGCAGACGGGAGACTCCCCCAGCTATTGGCCGCATTTCCGGTGCATTGATTTTCAGTTGTCATGCATGCAACTTGGCATAAATTATGAGTAACAATATTTGCGATGTACAACAACACGGACCACATCAAATCGTGAGATATTTCGCGACTAAGCAGCAGCAACAACAACAACAGTTGTGGCCAACAACTGATTGGCTTATTGACTGTGGCCAGACAAATAACAATCAAAATCACTTTTCGACCTCAAGACGATTTATATGAGAAATCGCAACTACTATATCCTGAGATTGAAGCCTTAATCGGTGAGGCCAGCCGCATCCCAAGATCGTCAATCGTTTTGATTTATTGCCATTTTATTTGCGCATATCCTTATTTGCTTTGTGTATGTAAGTGTGGGTGTGTAAATATGTGTGTGTGTATCTGTCGACTTATATTCACCCCCCTCCAGCTCTTTGCCCGGGCAACTGACAGGCTTCTGGGCCTGAGGCTATTTTATTGTTCGATAACTTATCAGGCGTCGTGCAAACATGGGAGCACAAGCTGGGCCCCAAGACGGCAAATATCATAATTTTCCAAAGGACTCGCTGTGTTTTGCTACCAGTCCTGGCTGT
Source organism: Drosophila austrosaltans (assembly GCA_035045865.1). NCBI lineage: Eukaryota > Metazoa > Arthropoda > Insecta > Diptera > Drosophilidae > Drosophila > Drosophila austrosaltans. Next base: position 7,645,224 of record JAWNOQ010000049.1, on the reverse strand, counting down.
CCTGCTGTCACAATACCGGCTCGGGCATAAATCTAAATTAAATGCCTTCTTTTTCTTTATTTTTTGAGCGGCAACAGAGGGTGAGATGCTAGAAAAAATATTCAGCACGTTGTCACTTGTTGTGGCCAGTGAAATCAGATACAAAACTTGGACTCGGACTTTTGCTTAAGAGATGAAATCATTTTTAGACTTGGCCTGTGGTCTGTGGCGACTGCGCTCAGTGGCCTAAGCAAATAAATATTAATCATTGTGTAATAATTTTCTGCTGTCAGCTAAATTTAAGCAAAGTATTCATAATCCACAAGTAAAAACCACTTTTGACAAATCGTTTTTGCGGGCCAAGCGCATTAATATTTATATACAATGTTATATATATCTGATATATATAAATATATATGTTTATATGTGTTTATGTTAAGCACAGTTAAAAAATGCTTTTTAAAGTTATCCAACTTAATGGGTAACTCGTGCGATTCTATGTGATTTTTCTAATGTTGTTTTCAGTTTCATACTCACACTCCTAAGGCTGTAAATCAGTTTTATCGGCATCAGAAAAAAAAGAAAGCCTTTGAAGTTAGTCCCTTTGGCCAGACAAAACGAGATTGCAATAATCAAAATGTAATAAAGAGTGAACGAAAGATGCCTTCACACGTCTTTTTTTCTCCACATTTTAACTTGGCTTGGGTCAAACAAAAATGTTGTTTATGCATGGGTTCGTCCCATGCGTGTGCGTGAGCATTTCCTTCATTGTGTCCTCAAATGTGGGTTGAGTTAAGTGAAGTGTGTGTTTGTGTGTGTGTGTGGTGATCTTGGCATTCGATGCACGTAACGCATTGTTTGAATTTCATGGCGACTTTATGAGTTTTGTAATCAGGTTGGCAAGCAAACAGACCCAAAAACATCTACTCACACACGGCTTGATGGTTACGGCTGCTGCTTGTCTCGTTTAACCTGCACATAAATATTGTTTCCAGTTTCAGTCGGTGGGCGTGATGACATGACGACCAGCTTGTTAATGCTAATGAAACCACAATACCATTGAAATTTACACCTTAAAGCCGCATATTCACCTTATTCTATGGATTAAGTCATTTTCATTTTGCGGTCTTAGGAAATGTCTGCCACTTAGAATGTCTGCCAGTTGAAAATATTTTATTGCATACTTTTATGCTCAGACATTACCTGCACCGTGTGCACAGCTAAAACTGCTCAACAATGTGATTTATATACATATGTCTGTGTGTTGGCAGCACTTAAAACTAGACACATACATACTTGCTAACATATTATAGAAGCCACGCCCATACGCCTCCATATTGTTGTTTAGTAGCATTTCTGTAGCACTTGGCTCAGACAACAGACAACAATGGCCAAAATGGCAAACAAAAGCAGCCTTTTTGCCTTGCATTTGATGGCCAGAAATTAACTACAAAGTTGCCAAGCTCAACCACCACCACCTTAAATCAACCAAGCCACCAACCCGCATCATCCCTCGCCTCTCCGCCTTCACTAACCCCGCAAAACCAACAACTACAGCTTTATTATGGCCCCTTTGCATGTTAGTCGGCGCCCTATTGCCATCCATGTCTTCTGGTTATCGGCTGTCCACTCAAAAGCATTAAATAAATATTTGCTATGCTCGGCAGGAATTTTTCAACCCAGAGGCCACAAAAACCTCCCGTCAAAAAAAAAAAGAAGGAAAATATTCTAAATATCATATCATCAGCATTTTTCGATAGACTCCATCTACTTCTGCTCCCCATCCCTTATATATCCACAATTTCAGTGTGGTCTTTTATTTAGGAAAGGAGAGGTAGGGGTTAGGGGTATAGCCAATGGTTTGAGTGGACAGTCCAGTGTTTACCATTTATTTTTTGATTTGGGTATTTAAGGTGTGGATGGATGTGTAAGAGGCGTGCGTGCGTACATGAATGCCAATCTTTATGGGTGTGGATGTAGATATAAATAAATGTGTGTGTGTGTGTCTATACACAAAAGAGTGTTGACAACTTAAGTGACATTTGGTTTGGCACTGGGCCAAGAAGCTTAGCAATAAGTTGACAAACTAAAAGGAATAAATGTTTAGAAATGAGCCTAGACAAACATGTTTTCTAAAAATATCTCAAAAGATAACTTCAGTTCAGCAGAAACCTTCTTATTTATAGCATCTCTGTTTTACTTTACCTTATGGAAAAGGATATTTTTTTTCTTTGCTTAAACAAATAGTAGCATTTAGTTTTGTTTAAAGTTTAAAGTGGAACAAATCAAATTTCCTTATATTGTTGAACAAACTTTCATTTTGCGCTGATAAAATATCGAAGCAGATATATAGCAATCCAAACAAAAATATATATTAATATATAATATAACATCTGTATCACATACCCAAAGAGACAAATATACATTATATATTTACCAACTGCTTGCTTGAAATGAATAAGAATATTTACATTTGTTTTGATAGCCTTGATGTTGTTTTTCCTTGTTGGATTCTTTGCTCATATTCGACTTAAGTAACATTCTAAATCGTATCCTGTTAACTCATATCAGCATATTGCAGATGTTTTTAGTTGTAATTTATTCAATTTTACTTATTTTAAATCAACATTAACTAAGTTTACTGACAGACTGTCTAACTATTCTACTGATTATCTCCTTGTTTATGCAATGTTTTGATAATTATTCATCATTCTAGTTGTTTCCATTTTTAGTTTTTATTCAATATTCCATTTTCATTAATTTGTTGACCGCAAAAACAAGGCTTCATCCGATACTCATTTATGTCTTTTCAAATATTTTGCAATGCTGATTACCAAATTGGCGATTGAACACGTTTTCAGCTAGACCACATAAAGTATTATTTGAATTGAAATATTTTAAATATTATCGTTTTATATGGACATAACTCATTTGATTGGAATTCTTGTTGGTTTTTGTTGCCACATTTTGCCAGAATATTCAGCTTGTTTTCAACTTTTAATATTGCACATAATCAAAATACCAAAATGGCAAAAAAAAAAAAAACAACAAAAAATGCTTATTGTTTTATATTCTACAGCAAGACCTCAAGGAATTTAAAAGGAAAATTTTACTCTTAAATAAATGTGAGAGATATTTATTTCATTTGACTTAATTAAATTGAGGTGAACATTTTACTGCAATAATTTTATGGAAATACCATTTAAAGTCTACAATTTCAATTGTCATTTATATTTATCAACACTTTTGATATTTACTCGGCGACAACTACTCGACACGAACATGGACACAGACAAAATAGGGAGAAGGACAACGGTTAAATGGCTGACATAACAGTAACAAAATGGACGATACGTGCTCAACATTCAAATTGGAAATAATTAACTTGCATGCTAATTAGTTGAATTATCAATAGAGGGCATTATGTGTGCGCTGCTGCGAGTATTGAACTTGCATTTATTGACATTAGTTCAATTGGTTAGCCTGCCCGCGCATACAAACACACATACGCGCACACACAGTCTGAATGATGTCTAAAATGTATTTTAGTTCCATAAATAAGCATTTAGGCCATGTGGGCTTGGCTTTTAAATATATCAAATGGGTGGAAATACTCTTATGGTTATTTACATGGAGAGCCACAGAGACATTGCCATCAACAAATGCAATATCAGCTAGTTCTGGGCGTGTGTAATTTAAGGCCACAATATAAATCATCTGGCGTAGACACCAGCATGCACACACAACCACCCACACACACTCAATTCCAAAGACAGTTTTGTGAAGCACTTTGAGTGTCCCGGTTTTTTTTCTTGACGCTGCCTTGGCAAGTGTTGAATAAATTTATTGTTGTGCATTATGTTGCCCAAGATCGCACATTGTATGAAAAAAATTGCCATTATGAATATAAAATGCATTGCATTTAAGTTCGCCAACTGCAGCCGCTTCCAGTGAAATAGATGATATCTCATATAACTACTATATGTAAGTAGGTCTCACATACATACATATATGTAAATGATGACAGCATTTAAGGAGCTGTGAAATACTTAGACATAGCACACTTGCTATGCAATTATGAATATTAATTGCAATCTTAGAGAGAAGAGGAGCAAATGTTGCCATCGCATCCTAATGCCATTTTAAGGATTGACTAGCAGGCAATCCTTTGCCAGCTATGCAAATAAACGCAAAACTAATGGTGCAAAAACAAAAATACATTGAGTCTATGAATAAATCACAGAAGATTAAGTCCCAAATGATGTGAAAAAAGGGATAAAAGTGCAAATCGTTTTGAAAGGGGTAAAGAGAGGGAGAACCTAAACAAATATGGTCCCAAAATATACAAAAAAAAAAAGCCTACGTTTTCAATTCAGAAGAAACAAAAACAGTTCATATGTACCTTAATGCAAGACTTCATTAAATTTGCATATGCCGATATTTGTGTTTGTTTTGTCTCTGCCTGAAAGGACATCGAGAGTTTGAACGAATGAATCGTCGAATAAGGGAGAAGCATTTCCTTTGCCTTACATTAAAAAAAAATAATTGGGCACTTTTATCCTTTGTTGCCTATTTTTGGATTATTGTGTAATTATTTTGTGCGTACTAAAAAAACTTCACCATTTTTGTGAATGAGTGCACTTGAAAGTTTTGGCTCAAAGTACCACACGGCGTATGCGTAATTTTTTGCATTTCATAGCAGATACAACAAGGCTGTTTCCATCTCCTCCATATATACATATATCTGTCTCTATCGTTTGGCCTGTCATGTTTCACATATGTTGTGTGGGCGTCCTTTTATTTGTGTGTGTGTGTTTGTGGTTTCGAGTGCTCTTTTTTGCATGATGACTGTAGTTTAGTTTTTAGGCATCCTTGGCAAATATATTTGGATTTTATGCAAATTTTAATTGCTTTACTTTGCCATGGAAATTTATGGTAATATAAGAAAATGGAAAAAAAATTATTAAAGACAGATTGATAACAAAGGGATACCATAATTTAAATCAACTTGAATAAATACCAATTATATTTATATATGGAGGAGATGGAAACAGCCTTCTTGTATCTGCTATGAAATGCAAAAAATTACGCATACGCCGTGTGGTACTTTGAGCCAAACCATTTGGTTCTGATTTCAGCACAGTCGATATTTAAAGATAACTAAATCTGTTATCCAAGTTCATTGTTGTTTCCTCATCAATGTAAAAAAAAAAACACAAATTTTCACTTAATTTTCGTTGATTTTGTGTAGATTTTCGTTCCCGTTCCATCATGAAAGTGTTTTTTTCACCTGCAATAAAACGATTAAATACAAATGAAATGAGTTGTCCAATATTACATATAAGTTTACCTGTGTGTATATAAGTCTCCTCCTTATTTGATTCAGGATCATTAAAGCAGTTTATGACATTACTTGTGTATATGTATGTTAGTCAAGCCCAAGAGGATTTAAGCATTTGGCAGATCTTTGAAATTGAACGAAGAAAAATTTCATGACAAGCAAATTTTAATTTTAAATAAATTGGAATATTTTCACTTTTTCCTTTCACCTCCATTTGGTAAGAGATTTCTAGAATCTTACCTATACAAATAAAAGTCGCCCAAAGATAATATCCATTAGTTGTGTTATTTAATTAGGCCGGGAGAGTAGAGTGTCAATTTGCAGCACATCTGAAAAACATAATGGAAAAAAAGTAGTAATGCATTAATAAAAATATATAATTATTTAATTTTAAAATTCTTTACTTTTTCACTTTAGGATGATTCAGCTGAAATTTTTTGATCCGTTCACTCTGACACTCGCACAATAAATAAAATTTTCTCTAAAATTGGCGCGCAAAACTCTACTCTCTTTATAGGTGAGATCTTGAGAGTGAGAGCAAATGAGTGCGCTGTAAAGTTTAAACCGCTGTTAAGTTAACATGATCATTAGCGAGCACTGGTAACTTAACAGTGCTCGCCTATGATAATGTTAACTTAACAGCGACTTAAATTTAACAGTGCGCCAAAACACTTGTTTGCTCTCTTCCTCTCTCTCTCTCTCTCTCTCCCTCTCTCTCTCACGATCTAAATTCAAAAGAGAGTTGAGTATTTCGCGCCAATGTTAGTGAAAAAATTTCAGTTATTTCGCGAGTGCCAAAGTGAACGGACCAAAAATTTTCAGCTGTAGCATCTTACAGAGGAAAAATGTGAAAAATTTTAAAAAATGAAATCATTATATATTTTTATTAATAAATTACTACTGTTTTTTCTGTTATATTTCCCAGATGTGGTACAAATTGCCTCTATACTTTTTTAGCTTGATTAAATAACGCAATGGATTTTAGGACGGGTAAGTTTCTAGAAATTATTAAACCAATTTTAATTACATAAACCATTCTTTCTTCTTTTCAATAACAAATAATGATCCGATTGGTAGAACAAAAGTGAAAGAAAAATTTGACAATATTGAAACATTATCTATATATTTCACAGGTTTAATACAATATGAATGAGGTATTAAAATAAAACTTTGGATGCCATCTCAGCGATACGTCGCTAAAGACAGGCTATCTTTTAAGACCAATACAAATCATTGGAAAATCTAATAATGACTGTTTAACAGATTTGGCTACAAAACATCGACTTGGATGTATAAAGCTAAAGTTGGGAAGAAATCAACAAATTGTTGTGCCTATTTGGCGAGCAACTTCACAAGAAGCGGAATGGATCAAAGGGAGATTCCCAAAGTTGACGCACTTGATAGTTAAACTATTCAAAACGGATAACACAAAAGCGCAAAAGATAACAAAAACTAAGAGGAGGCAGCAGAATGATAGGAATCAGTATGGCTATGAATAAAATTAAAGAATAAAATTAAAGAACCAATGATTACTCCAAATGTTATTTGTCCTATAATCAAATGGTTTAAATATTGAAAATAAAAAATGGTGTATAAAAAAGTGAAGATGGAATCTAAAAGTAACTTCGTTCTAACTTAATAATGTAATGAATTCCCTCAAATAATTGTTTTTTTTTTTTATACGTTTTATTTATTTTGTTGGATCTCTTATTTAACTTTAAGTCGAATTGTTGACATATAAACACATTAGTAACTTTAAATTAATATTCAACTTTAAAAATTTCTTTTAATTTAATACTGGATTTGTTACAATTTACAGAAATGTTGATGCTTGAACAAAATCTTTGTGAAATCGAAGCAAAATAAACGGTAAATAAGTGAAAAAAGACGGAGAACACACAATACATAGGCTTGGAATCATTTTGATTATGAATACTGATGAGTCATCCATTCTAATGCATCTATGAAAATATGTACACACATAGAAACTGTAAATTTTCCAGGCGAGAGATTGGAAGAGGGCGCTCTCACACTCTTTTTTACCATTCAAATAAAGTGTTTTGGGTGGCGTATTTTATTTCATTAAATTAACAATTTGCAAAGAAAGAACAGATTTCTGAACATACAAGATCTTCGTATTAACAATTCTTAACTTTACACTATGAGTGTTCAAAATATTTATTGGAAAAGCCAACTTGAACTTTGCCTCAAAAAAGTGAGCCAATTAAATGATATGCAAAATGTTTGTAATTAATACAAAAAAGAAAGATACATAAAGGCGCCACATATGCTGTTAACACCTCCCCCTTCACAAATTCTTCCTCTGTGCCGAAGCTAAATTGACATACAATTGAGGGAGGGGCAGCTGGAGGCATTTTACCAGTTGAGTTGTTTATTTGATTCTCTTTTTTAATGGCCTCCTAATGGTCGACCATCATTAAATGGAGCTGCGTAACAGGACCAATTTTATCGCTATCAATTTCACCATTTGGTTAATTTATGCGACTGGACGATAAGGCAAAATTCACGTCGCTATTCCCATTCTTAAATGTTTGCTTTTTATAAGAATATGTTTATTAATTTTTTTTATGTCTGCCTGCGCATTAGGTAAAGGAACAAAAGAAAGGTATCAACAAAATTTCGAATGAGTTTGCATTTCGATTAGATTTGGAGTTGGGGTGTGGGCGTGGTTTCCTTTATGCAGTTGCTTATGTTTTATTAGCTTTGATTTCTGCTGAATTGACAGTAAATACTGTGCATAATATCGGAATTTTTTTTACAACTGCAAAGGAAGTCATAAATAAGCTCAAAGGGAGGGCTAACTGGACAGTTGAACTCGCGTCGTTTCTCCTTTTTTTTCCCTTTGCTCAGTCTAGTTTCCGTTTCCGTTTCGACTACTGTTTTTATACCCTGTACCCATAGGGTAAAAGGGTATATTAAAGTCGCCAAAATGTATGTAACAGGCAGAATTAAGCATTTCCGACCCTATAAAGTATATATATTCTTGATCAGCATCAACAGCCGAGTCGATTGAGACATGTCCGTCTGTCCGTCTGTCCGTCTGTCCGTCCGTCCGTCTGTCCGTCCGTCCGTCCGTATGAACACCTAGATCTCAGAGACTATAAAAGATAGAGCATCCAAATTTGGTGTGAACATCCGTCTAATGCATAGACAGATCAAGTTTGTTTCAAATTTTTGCCACGCCCACTACCGCCCGCGGAATTTGGAGAAAACGAATACTAGAGCTGTATGAAAGATTTCGTTTTATAACTTGGCACACCTAATTTTATACCTAAACTGCACCAGCTGACCAAATTTTGTCCAAATTGGACAATAAATGTCGGAAATATACGAATGTGCGTTTTGTACTGAAACGGTGAGGGCGACATTGGCTGGTAAGAGTGAGCGAGATAGCATGCGTTCTCTGCTTTGTACTGTGAATGAAACATAATGTGTTGGTTGGTAATACATGTGCATATGTATATGTGTGTATGTATGCACTCATTGTGGCTTGCAATATAGTCAATATAATACCAAAATAATTTGCATACATATTCTTCTAAGTTTTTTCTATACATACAGCTTATATTTTTCTTCAATACTGTAATCCATTTGGACCCAGACTGTTTTCCCAAAACTCCCTTTTCAACTCTTTTTTATGCATATATATCCATATATGTATGTGTATGTGTATATAAGTATATACATATATAGGCTTATTTAGTTTGTAGTAGGTAACGAGAGTTAGGGTCAGTGTTTTTTAGCTTATGGCATGCTTGGAAAAACCGCAAGAATGATTGTGTACCTGTCAAGTACCTGTGTAAAAAAGGATGCTAAAAAAAGTTCTTGAAAATCCCATAATGAATTTTTGGATATTTCGAATTATGCACGTGTAGGCAGAAAGGGTGGTACCTGCTGCGTAAGTAATCGCGGATGTTGAATTTGTCGCGCACCTGCACTGGCCTATGACCTATTTTTTAGGACGGGGAAAACACATTTTGCCATTCAATACCCAAAAGTCAGACTTCTTTGAGAATTCGGTTCTGCCCGTGAATCATTTTAAAACTTATTTTTCAAGAGTCAACATCGTTTTTATACCCTGTACCCATAGGGTAAAAGGGTATATTAAAGTCGCCAAAATGTATGTAACAGGCAGAAGGAAGCGTTTCCGACCCCATAAAGTATATATATTCTTGATCAGCATCACTAGCCGAGTCGATTGAGACATGTCCGTCTGTCCGTCTGTCCGTCTGTCCGTCCGTCTGTCCGTCTGTCCGTCCGTATGAATACCTAGATCTCGGAGACTATAAGAGCTAGAGCTACCAAATTTGGTGAGAATATCCATCTAGTGTCTACACAGGTCAAGTTTGTTTCAAATTTTTGCCACGCCCACTTCCGCCCCCGCAAATCGAGAAAACGTATTACTAGAGCTGTATTAAAGATATCGTTTTCTTACTTGGCACACCTAATTATATACCCAAACTGCTCCACCTGACCAAATTTTGTCGAAATCGGACAATAAATATCGGAGATATACCTATATGAGTTTTGCACTGAATTGCCAAGGCGACATTGGCTGGCAAGAGTGAGCGAGACAGCATGCGTTTGCTGTTGCTGTATGTTAAAAGAAATTTTGAATTAAGTTGATGCCGATCTTGATTTAATATAACTAGTTGGTACAGGGTATACTCAATGTCGGCAGGGACGACTTGCTTGCTTCATTCTTGTTGTTGTTGTAGCTGACAAGTCACCAGATGCTGGGCGTGACTGTTTCTTTGGTGCTACTTTTACAGCTGCATCTGCGGCAATCACCAAGACCCAACACAACCCAAATGTCAACCCAAGTCCTTTTTACCATCAAATGGCAACTCCTTTGCCTGCTTGCCCGTATTGTTCGCAAATCAAGTTATTACGCCCAAGACCATGTTTTTTTTCTCTTGTGTGTGTGTGTGTCACATATGGTGAGCATAAATAGTTTCAGTATTTTCCATTGACTTGCCCCGGCTCTGTGTCCTTTTACTTGGACTACAAAGTTCTTTATACGCTTTCCATGAACATTTCGTGGCAGGTTTATGTATTTAATGGACTTGGCACAACTTTTTTTTTTTGTTCTCTTGTTGATACTTTATTTTGCCTTTACTCTTCCCTAGTTTTTTCTTTTCGTTTTCTTTATTCTTTTTGGCAATTGACGTCGCGGCTGCAGCATAACCCAAACGAGGACGCATTATGTCCATTGGCAAAGTTTTGCGACGCCAGCATTTATAACTGCTTTAGCGTCCATTTTGATTATTAGCAGGCACAGTCATACCACCCACTCACACACACACACACACACACAAAGCAATATTCATAGATGCGTATAAAGAGAGCACGGACCCCTCATGTGCATTTGGGTGTCGGTTGCTTCAAGTTTTATTTGGTTCATTTGTGGCGCCAGTTCATTCATGTACCAATTCAATGCTTCTGATGTGGCTAAATTGCATCATCATCCTTTTCATCATATCCTTGACTTTTTATTTTGCAGATGCTGAACTTTTTCCAACCGGCAGTCACCTTGAACTTTAACGATGAATCAACGCCACCCCCCATTTTGCCGACCATCAAAAATTCTTTTCAAAAATCTTTCCATTCATATTTTCAGTAAAATGTCAGAAGTTGAATTAATATGCACATGCACTCAAATATTTAAGTAAACATAACTGGAGGGAAAGAATTTTTCATTCTACGTTTTCGTAAAGGAATTTACATAGGTTTATTTGTATCCAGATGCAACTACACCACAATCATTTTCAACAAAGAAATGCCACAAATCATAAATATACATTTAATTGCCAGAGTTCGTTTTAGTAAGTATTTTGCTAACAGATTTTCCCATTCGAGATGGCCAAAAATAGTTTTCTTAAATGACAGAAATTGAATTTTTATTGAAACTTTTGTAACTATACTAACTCTTTAGAAAAAAATAAAACCTAGATAAACAAGCAAACCAGGCTTCATATTTACGTTAACATTGAACATGGTCTGAAAATATGTATAAAATGTTTTATTTATTATTATTTTTTGTTTAACTTGTAAGTAGAATCTAAGCATATAGAGGCAGAGTTATTGAGGCTTTTCTTTGGTTCTTAGTTTTAATATTTTTTTGCTTTAAACTGTATTATAGAGAATTTGAAGTTTGCAAGCACTTCAAAAGAAAACAAGTTCCTTGAACTTAAAAAATTTGTATATTGCAATGTAAAAGGATTAAAAACTTTTAAAGGGTTTTTTATTTTTTGTTTTAATCAACTATAATTGCAGAATCTAATTGCCTAGAAGAACGTCATGAGTAGCTGAGACTAAAAGTTATAATTACTAAATATTGTTGATAGTTTACCTTATTAAATCAATTGCTGCCTTTGGAATCTTGAAATAGAAATTCACTTTTCATAGAAACTAATATACCTTTCCTTATTTAAGAATGACTAAATGTGACTGACTTTGGGATACAGAATCATCTACAAAGATCAATATTTGATTTATATTCTTTCTTTTTTTTGTTTTTTTTTTCGGTTTTAGTCATAAACTTTTAACAGACATTTCAAAGTATTGTATTCACAATTGTAGATGGCCTGGTATTTCAATACTTTTGCCGTTTTTCCAGTTATTTAACAATGAAACGTTAGCCTTGTTAAGGCATTAAAATCTGTATATGTGTGCTTTGGCTATTAAATTTCCTTTGTTGACGGTCGGAATCAGAATGTTCGAGATGATGTTTTGATTTTTGGCTGCCATGGCACAAGTACAGACAACAACGAAACCGAATGCCCATTAAAAGTGGAGACAGTACAATTGTATATATGTACACGTTTTACTCTTGTTGTTCCTATCCTTGAATGCGGTTTCTTGGTCTTTGGATCCGACATTTGTGGAAGTGTGTGTCTGTGTGTTCTTGTTTTTTGTGACTGTCTGCCGCCATTTTGATTTGTCATTGTGCTTAAGCTCAGGATAACGCAGTTGAGAAGGAGGAAAGAGGACAGGCATTGGGATTGCCATGATCTGTCTGCCATTCAAACATTTTACTTCTCATTGTAGTTGCAATAGTTTAGACAGTTAGTTGGCAGTGAATTTGAAATCATTTTACTTACCTTTCCATAAATTCCCATAGTTAAATAGCCAACTTATCTTTTCTTTTAGCCAATGAAGTATCAGCAGAACTGGAAATATTGAATAGGAAGCAACAAAATGATAATTTACAATATCAACAGTTGAACGGACAGCGAACAGCAACAAAAAAAAAAAAAAGGAAAGAGGAAAAAAATGACAACGACGATGCTTATCGAATGCGAAATTGATGAGCTAAGCGAATAACAGTCGACAGTCCATGTCCATGTCCACGTCCATGGAAACCACCTCCAGCTTCACCTCCAACTTCAGCAACTCTCTCCGCCCATCATTTTTGCGTAATGAACGCCCGGCGAACTGTGTTCGATAAATTCTCGAAATTCGTTTTGACTAAAAGTCAATAAAAGTCCACTTAAGGCTTCATTGTTGCCCGCTTTGCTTGCTACCCAGCTAGCTATTTGAGAGGGGGATTGTTTTGGAGGAGGAATATGGATAGGAGTAGGAGTAGCAGGAAGGGGGGGAACACTCTGCTCTGCATAAAAATTGTTTTTTAATGCGCGGACATCAATAGTCAAGCCAAATAGTCCAGCGTAAATTTAACTACAGGAATTTTTCTCAATATACTTTTTTGTTGCTTTTTATTTTTGTTTTCGTTGCTTTAAAAAACAAGTTAAGTAAGGGGAAAGATGAATGGACTATATTTAGGAGTGGATTCTTTTACTGCATTTATTTTAGAGAGTTACATTTTGTTGGGAATAAAAAAGGTTAGAATGTAGAGCACAATTTACTATCGATAACCTACTTAAATATCATAAATCATTTATTGTATATTTAAGCACATAAAATGCTGTATTTTCTTAATGTTGATTCTCTTTTAAAATTTTTTTGCAGTCATTTAAAAGGAAAAATAAAAAATTGTAGTTGGAATTTTTTAAAATAAAAATGAAACTTATTAATTTATAAGAAATGAACAAAACCAATCAACAGAAATTTCTAGATTGATAAATTTCAGTTATCTTTAATTTTGTATTATTACTTCTATAAAATATATACAAATTTTAACTACTAATTCTTACTTAAAGAATTCAAGAAGTGTTTTTTGATTTGCTAAGTTGTATAAAAAATGCTAAAGTTTTTATTTAATAGTATTTATTTAATGCCACATACATTCTATTTGTATATAGAGCTCTTCTTTGAACCATTAGAAAGTTTTCCCATCAAAAATTTCTGTTTCAACGAGTGGCTTTTCACTTAAGACCCAACTTTTGCATATTAATGAACTTTCAACTTTACTATAGTCCAAACATTTTTTTTTAAAGTTTTAGTATTTTGTATGTTAGAAGGCAAACCACAAAAAAAGCAAGCTACCCTTAAACTCACTTCCTGTTTACCTGTCCTGTCCATTTAGAGTGCTAGTGTGGTCCAACAAGTGGGGTAAAGTTGCATAGTGCGTAATTATGGCTCTTTGAGAAGTTTTATTTTTAAATTGGAACAATTTTTAAAAATAGCCTTAATCAACAGAACGACGGACGGGCAACCAAACTGGTTTGCTCGCTGCCTGTATATGCAAAGGAAATAAATTTAACTTGCTTTGGGCACACTAAAAACACATTAGCTATCCCTTTAACGGGGCTAATGTGAGTTTAACAACAAGTTTTGGGGTAGCAGTAAAGTTTTAAAGTGGGCAGACCAACAGAGAAAGCAATAGAGACAGAGTGAAAGAGAGAGAGAGAGAGAGAATGGCATAAGACATTCGTGCGTGTGTGGCTAATTAGAACACATTTCTTCAATTTAACCTCGACAAAGGCAACGGCAAAGGCAAAGACAAGGGCAACCTGAGCAACCTTTGCAATCCCCAAAAAAACAGAGGATGGAGTAAAAGCCTGAGCATGAGTTTGCTTTAATGAAACAAATTACAGGGCTCAAAGAGGGATGAATGCCACACAACATACACATACATACATAAATATATATTTACCTACAACATATACAATACATAAATAAACCTTTGTTAAGTCATTTTCAATGAAAACGCTTAAAAAGTTTTCGGATGAATGTTATTGTTGTTTGCCGCCAGCTTGTTTCGTTGTATTTGACAAATATTTATGCTAATAAAACCGCTGAGTGCGGACGGACTCCAAGGAGGAAAATGAAGTTTTCGCTCCTGTGGCAATGTGGTAAAAACTTTCCCTTCACAAAAGCTCAAAACTGTAGTTTAAAGTTAAACTATCGCCAAATAGAGACAATGATTTCAAGTACACAATCATTTTATTTCCATGGTAAAACGCTACACAAATGATAAAATTATGGATATTACATTTCTTGTAAGGGTATAGGGAAGGACTTCAAAGTCCTTGTCCTTTGTTTCTTGCCAGCAAGTTCAACATTTTCCCGTTCAATTAGAAAAAGCCGCAAGCCTCGAGCCCAAATGCTGGCCCTCAGTTAGACTTTATTAAATTAACGTTTCATGTTCGTTTAATGAACAAAAGAAAAGACGAAAATAATGATGCACCAAAAATGGTCGAAAGTTGGTAACAGAGGGGTGATGCTTAGTAGAAGGGGGGGGAGGGATGATGATTTCAACTCAACGTGTCGCACTCACATACAAACATACATATACAAAAACAAAAGACGCAAATACGAATAATGCCGCAAGATGTTGCCCTTCCTTACACCTCCCCCTCAATGTGGCTGTTGGTGGCACTGCTTGCCTTTTTTGCGTAACAAGCCACTCTAATGACAATATTGGCACTTACAACAACAACGCCAACAAGAACAGTAATAACAACAACGACAACGAGAACAACAACAATAATAATTTTTGTGGTTATTACCAAGATTACAACGGGAACAGGCAACGGGGCAATGGAAGCGGCAACTTCTTATTTTCCTTTCTTTCTTCTTTTTCGCTTTTCGGTGTTGGCGAATGAAACAGAAAACATGTCGCCGACAAGGCAAGTTGACTCGCCCAAGCACATACATACATATACACACCACTCAAATACATGCATATAACTGTACCCACACATGTATAAACATTTACAGTCTACTTAGAATTGGCAAAAAAAAAACAGAAGAAGAATAACATAAGAAAGAAAGAGAGAAAGTTGATGGTGGAATGTTTTCATTTTTAATGAAAGCACGTAAAATGCGAAAAACTCTCGCACTCAGACACACACACACACACACTCATATGCTTACACTTACGTGTGTAGACATGGGCAGACATTCATAGATTTGCTTTAATTATAATTCTAGACGCGTTTATCACATCAACAACAATACCAACAGAAGTAGACACACACACACAGATAAGCATAGAGAAAAATTCAACGAGACACTTTTACTTGAAATATTATACAATCTAATACAGGAGCGGTTTAGGGCAATTTATAATAGGCGGTAGGTAATAAATATTCAAGTTACTATTCAAGAAATTCTTAAGAGTGTAAAAAATGGAGATGAAGTTATAAAAGTTTCAAACAAAACTAAATGAAAACACATTTAAAATATGCATTCCCTTCAGTTTGTACAAATTTTAGGCTCTTCTTGCTTTCGCAATGCCTTTCTTTTTTCTATTTCCTAAGATTTGATTTAGCTTATTTTAATAAATGGATAATTTTTTAAAGAGTATATTTTTGGAGCCAGTATAAAACTCTAATGAAACTTACTAATTGAATACTCTTCCGACAAACAATTTGTTAATCGTTCACTTATCTAAGCCTCGTTAAATCTTTACCCGCAATTCCTCTTATAATAATGCGCTCCTGATCTTTCTTATAACGACATAACACACACACATTCTTGCCATGACATTATGCCCACAAAATGCTTTTTCATCAACAGGAGGACACAGACATACATACATGCATATATGTATACACAAATATTTATTAAGTCACACACACACATACATGGCCAAAAGTTGTTGAAATTTTAGAATGTCCTGGGCCTCACACTAAAAGTGTCTTGGCCATAGTCAACCAGGCATTTTGATCCCACCATCCACCCCCTTGCTTTCCCTTTCACTGTACTTTTTGCCTTTTGTTGTACTGAAATATTTATGCATTTATATATGACAAAAATTTTACAATTTTTTTAATGCGTATTTATCTTTATATTTGTTATGTGAGTGTGTGCCTGTGTGTGTACTTAATGTGGCAATTTTGCAAAAACAAAAATGATCCTCCTTTTCTTTTTTTTGTGAAAGTGATTGTATAAATTACTAAAGTTCTTTTACGTTCCTTTCAGCACTGCAATTTATATAATGAAAAACAGAAAGAAAAACTAATTTAATAATGTTTCTCAGAATGGCAGGACTATATACTGACATATTGGTAAGTTTTACTTACATTTTTACATATCATATAAAGAAAACACTTCTTTGCTTTAAAAAATGTGTGAACCTAATTAAATGAGTTATAACAATAAAGAGCACTAAATAGTCGGCTTTATAGACTTTCCTAAAGGTTTTTTAATGCATCATTTGGAGCATATGCAACATAAAAGACTAATCCTAAAATAAGCCCTATGTGTAGTTAAATACAGCTGTGCTTTATGTTTCAATTCCCCTTCTCAAAGAGCGGCTTACTCTTATGTTTTTCTATATATATATAGCATACTTTTGTGGATGGATTAAAGCTTAACTAGCCACAAACTGAAATCATTATGCAACTTGTTTATGCATGCTAAAGATTTGACTTTTCACTGCAACATATACTTAGTATTTATCGGTCAACATTTTAACTCACATATGTCAGAGGGGGGTTTGTGGGTAAATAACTTGCAATCTGTATTGATGCGTGACAGGAAGCATATGTATGCTATATATGGATGGCAAATAATATTTATTTGATATTTCCGTTTTTCTTCAAACCAACAAAATACAGAGTGGAAAAGCAAATGGCAAACATTTGTGCAAGAAGTAGTCAAAGTAGGAAAACTTAAGCCAAAGTGCATACAGACAAACAAAGTTTCACTCGTCAGAGGATATGCTTAGGCATGCAATAATCTAATGTACAAATATGTCGATGTATGAGTATATCTCTCTGTGTGTGCGTGTGCATGTGTTCGGATGAGCAAGTTGTTGGCCAAAAAGTGGGCGTGCACAATATGTTTCTCGCCACTAAAATCGACAAAATAGATATGAAAAAAAAGAAATGTAGAAAAATGAATTCCCACATAAAAGCGTAATGCAGTGCAATATGTTGGCTCAATAGCTTCATCATCATACTATATATGCTATATAATGTGAGCCGTAGGCAGATTTTTTTCTTCTTTTTTTTTATTGTTGGCAAGCCAGTCCCAGACCGACCCCGACCAAGACCTTTCCAGACATGTGCACTTGAAAACGACATCGACGCCAATGCCAACGAAACGAAGTCAATAATAATAAGTTAAGAAGGGGGCAAAGGGGTACCATAAAGGGAAAAAATGTTAGCCAACAGAGGGGGGAAAAAAAAACGAGACCGAGAGAGAAAACTCTCAGACAAATTCGTTTGAAGAGGGTAAAGGAATGCAATAATACTTAAAACTTGAAATTCGACTACGCCCAGCCAACAACACACACACAAAATGTGTGTGCGTCTGTGTGTATTTGGCGTGCTTGGGATCACGGGGCGTATGAGTTATAAGCAAAGTTGCTGTAAGCCTTTCAGCGGGCTTTGTGCCATGCCTTTCCCCCTTAGCGACTCTCACACTAACTGGGTGGGCATTTGGACTGGCTGGTGGTCTGGTTGGAAACGTCTAGATGTCTTCGGTTGACTGTTAGTGCTTGCTGCTCGACTTCCAAGTGGCATTTACTCATTCTTTTTACTTGATATGTGGTTGTTGCTGTTGTTGCAGGCAGTCTGCCAGCCTCGATTTGTCATTTTGCTGCCAAGAAAAAGAAAAACCAAGAAAAGGGAGACAAAAAATATATATGTATATATATGTAGATATACATATGTATATACCCCCTTCAATTTTGTGCATACTTTTGTGTGTCGAATTTGAATTCAATTTCCGACGCTGAAAGGTTTTTAATTTTGTTATCATTCAACTCCTTTCCTTTCCACAAACAAGAACTTGCTCCTTATGCTCGATTTGAGCCGTTTTCTGACAGTTGGCCAAAATGGGAGAAGGAGGGCGGCAACCCTTGTTAAACGTTGATCAGTTGATTAGCTTAACCTTTTTGTGCTTCTGCCGTTGCCGTTGGCAGCAATTTTAGGCCCGTTTGTCGGACAAATATTATTTGGATATTAATAATCTCACATATTTATTTTGCCATGCTATTCAAAAAATGCTCCCTTTGTCCTTTCAAATATAAATTTCATTTGGTTATTGATTTGGTGAGGAATTTCACACTCGAAATGGAAAACAAAAACAAAAATTGGTGCTGTAACCACCCCGTTGGATGTGTATGTGTATGCATGTTTTCCCTTCAAAAAAAAAAAAAAAACAAAAATTAAGCCGCCCCATGGCTGCCATCCATAAGAGGATTATAATGGCCAATGTATATAACCAGACAGTTAGATGCGTTTTTTTTGAGAGTTTTAACTCGATTTTTTATTTCATTTTTCACATTTTTAATTGATTTTTGAACAGTCAGTTTTCACATGATAGACACTCCCACTGCCACTTTGACTGAATTTAGAAAAGAAAACGATAAAAAAAAATAAAATAGATGCTCCTACGTATAGATCAGTTGTAAAGCATATAATTGAATGAGAAAACTTTAAAAAAGAATATTTGGTTAAAAAAGTTAAAACTATGAACTAAAAGTTAAATGTTACTTGCAAAATGCATTTTTCAGCAAAATGAGTTTGAAGACGGGTAAAATGTTCAATAATATAGAGTAAACCATCGGTTAATAAACGCCTCGGATTACGATTACCTTTCGTTAGTAGTTAGTTAGTAGTTAAGTTTCGGTTAAGAAACAAAGTTTTGCACAACGACTAACAAAAAAGGTGGAAACCATTTCCTATGCGACCGTTTTTCCTTTTTCAGATGTAATGAAATACATATTCAGTTCGTTTAAAATTTTTATACGTTTAATTTTACTTTTTTCAATATAAAATATTGGTGGATTTTTTTTACTTCTTTTAAAAGTTTTGACAGTTATGGTAAAATATTTATGTTATGTTGTTTTAGGAAAAGTTCTTATTGAAACATATTAGAGTGTATTTTTTCAACCTGAAATGCATTATTTCATTTACTTTAACGAAAGTTTCGCGTAACGAACAAGATGCTGGAACCAATTGTTTTGTTTAACCGAGGGTCCACTGTATGTTCCTAGTTTCCCAAATCCGGGCTAAATTCAAAAGAGATACCAATCATCTATTATTTTCTTACCACTTGGTTTAAAACCTTTTTAATGCATGCTAATGAATAAACAAATATTGATTAACATTAAGAAAGAAATTAATTATCCAGTTAATACAATTTGAAAATGAACTTGAACGGGAATCTGAGAATCTCTATTTGGAATTTTGTATTATATGGTTTGGATATAAAAAAAATCACCCTTATTGCTAGTTAGTCAGCTCACGCATTTTACAAATTTACCACAAAGCGACCGAGCCCACAACCAAGTCTGCGGCAGATTATAAAAGTAAACCAAGCCATAGGCGACACGTAGCTCAGGGATATAAAACGTAAACTCACGCACACATACGCCGACAATAAAAGCGCCAACATCAACGGACACGTAGAGTGGTCCCAATGCTGAAACACTCCTCACACGCACCAAATAAACGAAAAATACAAACAAACAAGCGAAAACACACATTAAAAATGGCAAACAAAATGGCAAACATATTTTTTTCTTTGTACGTCTCTTTCCTCCCTCTATCTCTCTCTCTCTCTCTCTCTATGGCTGCCGCAAAGGTGAATAAAAAATAAACGCTGCATACTTTTGTGCGCTTGCCAAAATTTCACATTTGTTTAGTGCTTAATGTTTAGCTGGCGCTCCTGCCATTGCCAACGATTTGCATGCCAAGCAGGTGCTACATAATTTATCAGAGCAAAACGCAGCAGCAGTGAAAAACCAAACTGATTTATGTACTAAGAAAAAATGCTTCAAACCGAAATTGTTTTCAACATTTAAATGGCAACTGATGGCTCATGCTGACACCTGCGTCGCCATTTTGTCTGTGCAAATAGTGGCCGAGAGAGATTTTCACTGCGATTCCGATTGCAATTGCCATCAATTTAATCAACAAGACTGCAACGAGCAAATGGCAAATAAAATGCCACCATTGATGCCATAATTTTGGTTTATAGTCTGGGAATCTGTTAATGCGATGATGACTCTCAGCCTCTCAGTCTCTGCCCAATAGCGTTCATAAATAAAATTCACTGAGGCTTGAATTTTGCATAATTTTTTCGAGTTTTTCTCTTTTTGCATTTCTGTTTACTCCTCTTTTTTTTTTTTTTTTGTTTTTGTTTTGCTTGTTTGCCTGGGTAAAATGCTTGTGCAAATTTTCCCTATGTATGAAACGGTGTTTGAGGGAGAAAGGGAACGAGAGAGAAGTGCCCGCTTCCCATTGCGGCTCTGGCATTATGGTGTGGCAATTTGTAACATGCATACATACACACATATATGTATGTTACCCATGCATGTATTTATTGCACATGAAATGCATTGCACAATGCAACGTTAATTTGCCACCGTATATCCCCCCCTGCGTCAGTGTCGCCTTTACTTTCAGACCTGGCCATGTTCTAGTAATTGCAATGAAAATGTACAAACACGAAAAATTTGCTATTAAGCCTTGTGTGGGGTAATTAAAGTGGTGTGAAATTAAGTGCAATCATCGTTTGATATGACAGAAAGTGTCTCCACTGCATCTATATACATATATATATAGTATCGAAATGTATAATTTTCCTATATTATTACAAAAAATGAAACACAGACTATGGGAACCATTTATTAAACAGAGAATCGAGATAAAAAATCCCTCCATAGAGTGATTTAAATGGAATCCCTTAAAACAAAAAAAAAAAAACAAACTTTTTTATCCTGCAAATGCCACGCACACACAAAGACAAAAAAGTTCTCCTGCGCCGCATGACGCAAATCATCTCAAAATGCCAACCTCACCGCTCCTCTACTCACTTACCCTCTACACACGACATGGTTGAAAGCAATGAAATTGGCACATTCAACATCTAACCGCATTTCGCCTATAATAAATCCACACAAAAGAAACTTTTTGGCAAGCGAAAATTTATGCCTTGACTTGCTTAACTCTGAACGGCATCTTAGCGATTTGTTCGGGCTTATAATTCATGTTTTTAATTGGCAAAAACCACAGAGAAAGAGAACGTTGTCGTTGGGTAAAAGCGACATACTTATTTATGATGCGTTAAATGTAAAATATTTGGCTCAAAATCAAAAGCAGCAGCAAGTAGTCAGCCAGAGTTTCAGACAATTCTAAATCATATGGCAATTTATGTGTTCTCTCGATTCTCTTTGCAACACCCACAAAAAAATAATAGAGGAGCGGCACGCAAACAAGTCGGCCAAGCAAGAATATATGTATGTATATAAGGCTGCAAAGTTGGCAGCCATTAGGCTAATTATTAGCTCTTTCCCGGGTACAAAGGACCAAACAAAATGTTAAGCCAAACACAGAGATGGCTTTAGATGCACAATTGGCAACTGAAAGGATAAGTCCCATACGGCCCACACTATGCTGATGTCAGCTGGGGATCATATGAGCAAAAAGTCCAAGACACAGCATAAACTACAATAACAATTAGTCGGCTTAGTTGGAAAGACCCAAACCCAAAAGCAAAAACATTCTAACCCTCATCAGACGTTATGGCCTTTACAAAAGTTACAGTGCGTAAGCTGATGGCAACAGAAGAATTGACTCAAGTTCATATGAGTTTACCCAAAGTCCCCTGAAAAATGTCATTGCCAGTGTGCGTTTGTTTGTGTCTGATGGAATTCTTTTTTTAAACCAAAGTTTAAACATATGCTTTTGTTATATAATATACCTCACCGAAGCAAAGAAAATACTTCCTTGTTTTGAAATAATTTTCCAAGAGTGATCTTATATACAATTTGATTAACAGTGATGAATCAAAAGAAGCTCAATGCCCAAAGAGCACTTTGTTAAGTGAGGCTGGAAGTGTTTTTAAGCCTCAGTATTTCAAAGATAACTTTGTTTTGCCAGCTTTTGTTATGATTTCCCAAATGCCAACCGAGTTGTCGACGAGCACCACGATGCCTTTGTCATCAGTCGCACTCAAAAAAAAAAGTCAACTGGCAGTCAGTAAAGTTTTTTGCCCAAGTGTTTTTTCTTCTTCCACTGTCAACCAAAATGTTTCGCCTTTCGTTCTCGCCATCATCCTTTTCCCTACAAGTCAAAGGCGCTTTTTGTCTTTAGCCAGAAATCTGCTTCAATCTAAGGCTAAGATGAACGGCATATAAAAAGTTTTGTTGTATAAACATTGTGTGATTGTTAGAAAAACATGTGCCAGAGGCTCTGAGATAGAGACAAACCGAGAAAAAGAGAGAGAATTGGAGAAGCAAACTCATCAAACAACACCATCATCTGCATATGCCACGTCTCTGTCAGCATTCGTGCTTATTCTCATTCCCATTCACATACTCGTTATGATGAAAAGTCGCAATTTCTGCTGTTTTTTTTTCTCCTTCTTTTTGTTATTCTTCCTTTCCACTCATCCCTTTGTCATTGTGTGGGTGTGTGCGTTTGTGGGTGTGTGAGCTTATGTGTCACAATAAAGTCGCTTTTATAGTCCTGAGATTAGGTTAATCCCTTCGCTATCCGCACGGCCTTTGTTCTAATGATGAAACGCGTTGTGGAGCGTGTGAAAAGCCTCGGTAATAACTCTTTCTTTCACTGACATTTGCTGTTTGTTGCCTCTAATGAAAGCAGTTACACTTTATTGTGCGCACGAAGGCACACACACGCACACATGTACACTCTTTTGCATATTTGTCTTGCTGCTGCTACTGCTGTTGTTGTGTTTAATGAACTTGCCACCAAAAAAGGAAAAAAACGAAACGAAAATGACGAAAAAAATGTAAACTTGAAGCCTTGATAATCACACACAAAAAGAGACAGGAGGAGCCCCATGCCGGAGCTTACCATAATTTACGATGTATTAAGTGATTTTAAACATTAACTTGATGTTGCTCTTGTGTTGTATTCTGTTGCTGCCACTGATGATGTTGCTGTTGCTGATACTTCTTTGCAACCGCTTCGAAACACACACACACGAAAAAAGGTGTGGCATACTTTTGAGGGCTCATGCAGTTGACATGTGCCAAGAAGGTTGATTAAATTAATGAAATAAATTATGAGCTGCTGCTGCTTCTGCTGTTTGCTCATCTTGTCGCTCTCGTTTCTTTTTAAATTGAGTGAGCGCCATCTTGAAATTAATAAGGTGACAGCTTACGGTCGCTCGTTGGCTCAGTTGATATGGAAATGGGAAGGTCGCTCCGTTCACATGTGTCTTTTTTTATACCCTTATAGCTGAGGTTACTCTGAAATTTGCCAAGTGTTTGTATCGCACCGTTGAACGTGTTAACCATTAGATCTTGACCTGGTTTCCTAATAAACTTTCAAGGGTAATAAACTATATTCTTTAATTTTGCGGCAGGATATGCCGAATGTGGTTTATTTACAAATTTCATTAAACAAAGTTAGACGCAATATATTGGCAGTTTTCTTAAGATATTAGTTTGGATATTTTCTTATCTAAAGTTTTAAAGAAACTGCAGAATTTCTTGAGTTCATGGAAAAGAGTTGACTTTTACTATGCCTTGAAATGCCTGGGTTCCCTTATGGGTAAAAAAAGGAAGGTAATATAAAATTCGGCTATTAATCTTCTCCTTTTAAATCGACTAAAAAATTTATAAATTACCTCGTTTAAACTGTAGTAAAACTTCTGATTTATACCCAAGCAATGAGCCCCCTTTAAGTCTATGCTCTTCATTTCCTTATTATTAACCATTCGCATTACGTATACGCCATGTCTGATTGCAGGCGGAAACGGAACTTTGTCAGACCATTAATTCGATTTCTATTTAAGACCAATCAAAACGCATTGTTTGTTTAATATTCTGCAAGTGGCAGAATAATATTCTCTGTTCATAAATTCATAACCAATAAAAAGACAATAAGATGAGCTTATGGCAAAGTGCAATCTATGTGCTCCGCCTTGCCAGAAGTTACAAAGTAGAATCCTATGTTGTCCGTACAATGCAACTGCAACTGCAACTGAAATGTTCAAAATTTCCAAAAAGTGCAGCAAATAGAATGCAACCATCTTACCCCAGGAATATGTGGATACCAAACGACAACAACTGGAAGCAAAGGCACCAAAGGCCACCAAATTAGCAGAAATACACAAAAGTCACATGAGATTGCCAGTGCCATTGAAGGGCACACTACATGACAATGGAGCCAGGACAAATTGCCAGTAAGTCAATACACAGACAAAGCATACGAAATGTGGAAATGGGAATGAGGGCGAGGTCTGTCTGGATACAGTTGAGAGGTGGTTTCATTTAGTTGCCTGGATAACCACAAAAGGTGCAGTTTGCTTGTTTACGTATTTCTTAAATCAATTAAGAATTAAATAGGTTTAAAAATTGTGCAAAAACTTTGTTCGCTTAACTTTCAGATGAAATTCTCATTTATTTAATTAGTAATTTGTATAAAATCAAATGTTACAAGTGTGCCATTAATAATCATCGTCATCATCATCATCGATGACAGCTACACGACGCCGTTTAGACGGCTCTTTATTGGCGGCCTTTACCTTGGCTGTCTTTTTGCGAGCCAAAAAGTTTGCATCCTCATCGAGCTCGTCCTCTTTGCCGTCGGTTTGGTCGTCATTCTCACTGCGTGGGCGTTTGTTTGTCTTGTCAGAAGGCAAGGCGCCATCATCAGCAGCAGCATCATCATCGTTGTCGCTATCCGAGTCAATTACATTAACGCGACGTGTGCGTTGCAAGGACTTGATGGTGTTGTTCTCTTTGTTATGTTCTTGTTCCTTCTCCTCCTCCTCTTCGAGTTCCAGCAGTCGTGCCCGGTAGTCCTCTGAATTGAAGTTAAATGCATCTTCCTGCTCATCCTCCTTCTCATTCTCTTGATCTCGAGTGGCTGCCTTTGTTGACTCATTTAGAACCATATCGGTCAGTTTGATTTTAGTGGCGCGTTTGGCTTTCAATTGTTCAAATAAATCATCCGTATTGGGTTTGGTCGTTGTCTTCTCCACTTGGTCTTCTTCATCCTCACTAGATATATCGGGCTGTCGTCTCTTGCGTGCCAATTTGCGGGCAATTTCATTGACTTCCTGCTCATCCTGCTCCGTTTGTTGAATTGATTCCTTGGCTTTGTTCTTGCGCTGTCGCTTAGGCTTGCCTTTGGGCGGAGCTCGTTGCTCTGTTTCATCGTCGCTTTTGTTAAACATGAGGCTATCCAGTTTTCGTTGCTGTTGAGCTGCAATATTGTCAGCTTCAGCCTGCTGTCGCTGTCTACTTTGCTTATCTAGATAGTCCTCCTCCTCCTCGTCTTCTTCGTCCACTTCATCGTCGCCAGCGTCATCCATTTCCGTTATATCTACCTCTTCGCCTGCCAGGATTTTAGCTCGCATCTTCAGATCAGCCGCATTTAAATAGGTTGGAATACGCCAATAGTTCTCCATACCCACAATGGGCGGTTGCATGCCCAGAGCAACAAGGACCTTCTGAAAATTACCATCATCCATTGCCTCTTTTTGAGTCTCGAGTAAGGGAAGCAACGGCACTCCATCATCATCCTCAGCAGGCTCATCTGTATCCTCGCTGGCATCGTCCAGACACTCTTGCAACCATTCAATTGCCGTCTGATACTTGTCCTGGTCTACCTCAGCGATTAAAGCTTTTACTGTGCCCGCATCCAGCGGTGTTCGTATCACCTTACGTGACTTTGGCTTAGTTACAGTTTTTTTGGATCCAATATTAGAAAACATTGGCTCTTCCATATCCTCATCGTTGGCATCGCTTTCGCTTTCAGAATTTGCCTGCTGCTTTTGTTTCTTGGATTTACCTCGACCCTTTGCTGGCAATATCTCAGATTTGTCAGCTATCAAATGAATCTGCAGCATTCGTTTAATAATCTCCTGTTTAGTGCGACGATTCTCGAATTTATCCACAAGTCGCTGGAGGCAATCTATGCGAATCAGGAATATATAGAATACAGTTTGCTCTAATTGTTCTGAAAGTTATCCACACTTACCCGCCTCCACACGATACTGATCATATAAATCTGTCAGCTCTTCATCATCCTCCGGCTGCCAGAGATTTTTGCCAGCGGCTGTGGCTTTTGTTGTACGTTTGGTGGGCGCTTTGAATAGCAGTCCCAATTCCTTAAGCTTCTTCAGGACACCACGTCGCGTACGAGTCTTGTCGACCAAATTGTCCAGAATCCAATCAATCACATCTGAAAGAGCAGACACAATTGGGTGAGGTGGTTGGTTGGTTGTTGGACTGGATTGTTGCAGTTGCCGTCATTCAGATTGCTTTCATTCATTTACGAGTTTTAATTCGCAGCAGTGCAGGAAACAGGAGGCGGCAATTGAAAAATTAAATTGCTAAAAATCGTTACCCTTATCAGTTTCCGGATTTCGTTGATTCTCTTCGAACAGAAAACGTAACTCTGTCTCCTGGGCCTCGCTCCAGGTGCCTTTTGTGCCGCTGTAAAATCATAATAATGATGAAAGAAAGATTACGTGATACTCTTTATGTAAAAAGAGTTAATATTAAATCTTATTGATTGATGGTAAAATCATATCTAATTGTTATTTTATGGTGTGGTTGTTGTCTGTTTAACCCTTGCACCCAGACAGACACACAAACCCACCCAACCTGGCTTGGCTGGTGGTCATCATTTATCATTCGACAATCTAAATGACAGCCACAGACAGACGGACGAATGGATGAAGCCAACGGTTTAGTCAATCATGAGTAACCCTAAAAGAGTGACCCCGGGGACATCTACCTGCTGTCTCTCATACTTACGCTTCATAGGCATCACAATAGCCTGTCTCTAGCTCATTTGCCTCCCTAATGCTTTTGTAAAATAATAACTCTGCATAGATTTTGGGATTAGTTGGTGCCACCTCGACAAATTTGCGCACAACAAAGATGCCCAGACGACGTAGCTCTTCCTGATGGGCGTCACGTTCCACGCTGAAGACTTGTTGAAAGATGCGAAACAGCTTTGCCTGTGGATAGAGAAAATGAGAGAAAGAGAGATAGTCAGAGTAAAATTCAAATGAAAAGTTTCTGGAAAGACAGCCACAACAGCAGCAGTAGCAGCAGCAGCATGAGCCGCAGGAGCAGCCTTCGAGCACAAAGTCGAGTGGCTTGGGGTGTCTGTCCACTGCTGGAGCCCGTTCCCTGTGGTTGCCGCTTGCGGTTAGACCTCTTGCCTGGCCCTGAGCAAGATATCATTTGCAGTGGCAAAAACTTTATAAATGCTTTCCCCAAATCCCCTCCCCTAAATCCCCTATTCTCATTTGTATATATATGTGTGTATGTGTGTATGCATAGTTGTCTCCGGCCGTCGCTCGTATTTGGAATTTAATTTATCCTATGATTGCGCAGACCCATTAGTGGTTTTGACTTTGCATATGATGCTACTTTTGTTTTGCTTGTGGCCACCCAAAACCAGACAGTGAATGAGTGGTTCACTTGTAGGCAAACAGGCTGACTGGCAGGCAGGCAGAAGCTTCTTTTGATGATGGCTACAGCAGCAACATCCTGCATACAATATATGCAACTGCAATGGCCACTGTCTCTTGCTCGTCATTGTCAGACATTGAGCTGGCTTAGATGATGACGATGATGATAATATGGTAAGCTGTCTGGCCCTGGGCCATCGATCCGGTGGTATGTGGAGGCATTTTGGGCTGTTCTAATGATTGCATAGATGGTTTACAAAAAGAAAATCGCTTTGCTTTAAAGCACAGCCATAGAGAGAAAGAAAAGTTTTTCTTTTTTTCTTCTTTCTTTTATTTTATTTTGTTTCTTTTTTTTTTTTAAAGCGAAATGAAAAATAAAATCCATGGAACCGCCTGCCGTTGAATGTGATTTATGAACTTGGACTAAAAAGAAAAGTTTAATTGCCAACCGTGAAAAACAGCATAAGCAGTCGAAAAGAAAATTTAACGAGAGTGAACAGAAAATTTAATACACAAAGTCGACCTATTCATACTCTTTGCCGGTAGCTAAGTAAAGACTTTTCTACAAAATATGTTAACAATATTTAAATATTAAATCGGGATGATAATATATTCATTTAACTTTGATTTTCATGTTGTTTTGAAACTCAATCATAGACCCTTCTCTAGGCAGGGCATTAACTGAACTGAATAGGCAAACTCCCCCTCAAACTCTAATTCAACGCTGCGCGTAAAAAGGCTTAGAAAGTTCAAATTCCAGCTGACAACACACACATACACAGAGAGAGAGGGTGAGGGAGGAGGCAAAAGGGTCCGCGGGCAGAAGTACATAACGTTTGTGGCTTTGTGCAAATAGAAAAAAGGTTTCGCTTAATTTGTACAAATTACCATAAAAATGAAATGAAAGCAGCAGCCAGTGAAAGAGAAAATACACAAAAAAAAAAAAAGAGAATGGCGGACAGATGGACAGAGTAAGCCGCAGTATTTGTTTTCTTTTTTTTTTTTATTTTTTTGACTTTGATTTATGCTCCAGGTTGGTGGCCAAAAGAATTAAACGCCAGCCAAGAGTGAAATCATTAAATGGCTAACGAGTTATGCGAGTCTGTACCAATCCACCAAAAAAAAGCAATCTTACCTGATAGAGCATTCCCGGGCAGGAGCAACCGAAGGCAATGCGATGCAATATGGTCACCGCAGCCTTTAAAGCTCTGGTTGGTATTTGTGTCCAATCAGTTAGTACCAATGTGCAGGCACGCACAATTTTCGGATGCAGCAATCTGTGAAAAAGAGCAAACGGAAGGAGAGATTAGTGGAGGGTGGTGGTGGCGGGAACAGACCACAAAATTGTTGAAATTCATCTAAAACTCCAATTAAATAATGCTAAATTTAACTAATTATGATTTAAGAGTTTATCCTACAAACTTTTTGTGTCCCCTTTTCTAAAGCAAACCAAAAATGCTCGACACTCGACAAAAGTTTTCACAAACATTTAGAGAGAAAGAGCGGCGGCAGCAGCAGCAGCAACAAAAACAAAAGCGGCAACAACAATTGCAAAAGCAGCGCAATTAAAATACAACAAGCAGCACATCTACTTGACGCCATTTTATTATTAAACATAATTGTAGCAGCAGCAGCAGCAGCAGCAGGAGCAAGAACAGCAGCAGCGACTGTTGCTGCTGCCGTTTGTAATAGCGATTGTTGCTGGCATTTCTAAGCTGCTTCCGGCATCTGTACTTATGGCCGTCGTCTAGCTTTCGAGTTTTGCGGCCATAAAACTTTTGGCACAAGTAATTTCTGACGCTAATCCTTAATTAGTGGCCACGAGCAGCGAATGTTCAAGTTCTGTTTCGTTTGCCTTTCAATTAAAAATACAATTAGAATTTTCAACACGGCCATCCAAGAGTAAAAAACAACGATAGAACCACCGCCCAAACGACCAACCGACCGACCGACCATGAGAACTTTTCCAAATAACAGCAATAAAATCTAAGCACTGTCCTTTTTATTATTGTCCCCACACCAAACTCTATTCTCATCTCATCACAATTGGCATTTTCATCTTAACGCAAACTGCTTCAAGCATTTTAGCCTTGATTCCTATATCGACTTGTCTATATCATTGGGCAGCATTTTGGCTAATTTACCTGCGAGCGAAATCATCAAATTTGAACGTCTTCTCAGTCATTCCATTATCTGTATCATAAGAGAGCACGAGAGGGGGAAAATTAGAGAAAGAGGAAGACATGCAAATGCCATTAGTTGTCAAATATTTGAAGAAAATCATTTTCATATTTACAGATTCAGGGATTCATTTCATTACTCACCCTGCGGTTCGCCAAATTCCTCATTTTCCATATCTTCATCATCATCTTCGTCCATTTCCTCTGGCTCCTGCTCCTGTGGTTCCACTGTAACGAAAGAAAATTTTCTATTTACAGTAATATTCGAAAGTTAAAGCCACAAACTGAGTGGGCCATAAATATTAAGTGAAATTTCGCTATAAATAAATTGGTAAAACTCACAAAAAGAGATTAAAATATATACACATCGATTGTTGATAGCTAAAAGTTCGTATGCTCTATAAAATTGAAACTTTGAAAAGTTTTTGTTTTTAAAAATTAAGAGAGTAAGTTGAATGCTTTGTTAAGCATACGCAATGTATTACCGAAAATCAATATCTCTAAAGCAGTCAAAAGTAAATTCAATTCAAAAATAACTGAAACCAATATAATAGGAATATTCAGGTGATTAATTGATATGTTTCTATCTAATTAATAGACGAAAAAGTTTTTGTTAAGGGATTTCAATTTGTTAAAACTAACGAAACATTGTCCACAATCAACATCCAAAAATAAACTCATATAGAAGTTATCAATAATTAACTTGGTAGCTTGGAAAAACATAAATAGAAAACTAAAAATAAGTTCATTCATTCTTAAAGCTTTTACTTAGTAATTCTGTTTATTAAATTAAATTTAAGGCAGAGATTTGTAGACTTTTGCTGACACCAATCAAGATGATGATTGTAGGGGTTGCCATTATCATTTGCAAAATATTTAAACAATGAAAAGAATGCAAAAGTAGATTAATCCATGCGGAGGACTTCATTTTGCAACTGCAACACTAATTAATTCTGTTTTAATTACAATTGTAAGACATTTAAAATGTTATACAAGTGGTCTTGCCTTTTGTAGTGGTCACAAATGGCCATTAACAATAATTATGACTGTATATGGAAGTGCACTTAAGCTGCTGCACCTAGGTAACATACATATACATGCACACACTCACACACATGCACATGTGATTCAAATGCAAAGCTAGTGGAACGAGCACTTGAATGATATGAAGTAGCAACAGTACCCCAAATGGAATCCAATATGCATGCCAACTGACACGACCAGCCGTAAGGTGACTAAAAGGATTCGTTTGCAGCTATTGCCCATGTTGCACCTGCTGCAGGCAGAACTCAGGCGGAAAAAAAAATAACAAAGAAAGAAAGAAAATGTCAACCAGGCCGGAGCCAAACCAGAGAGAGAGAGAGAGAGAGAACCTGAGCCCCAAAAGACTGGAACAACTCCATTTTGGCAAGTGACCTTATACCATAGCCCCCGCCTCCTCTCCCCCCTCTTTCACAATCCCAATGGAATGTGCATCGCTTTATTAACGTCTTGAATGGGGCAGAGTGTAGAATGGGGAGTGGGTTTCTCCCAAATCCTTTGTCCTCATTCTTGTACCTGCCATGGCTGGTTGTGACGCCATTCAGCTCCATCATTAAAATACAATTTTCTGTGTCAGGTTCAAGCTCTATGCCCAAAAACACCCAACACAGAGGACACGGACACGGAGGACACGAAGGACATGGAAAAACATGCAACATGAACAGGACTGCAGCGATATTAGTGCATGTCTTTTTTGGGGCTGCCTTTGTAGATGCATTTGTTAGCCCGACACCCGACAGGACCCGGATCTGTATGACCATTAAACATGAACCTCGTTACGGCACATCTGAAGTGTTGTTCATTAAAGGGTATAAGTAGGGTATGCATGAATAATTATATGTTTCAGATTGACAAGTAGAGGTACTACAATGAAAGACAGATTATTAAGAGAAAGTTAGAATTCAGTTCAATCACATTTATGATAAACAACTTTAAATAACTTTTATAGAGAACTATTTTATATTTCGTTTCCAACATCCTTGCAATTTACAGAATATTCTCTAGTCGATGCTTTCAATTTAAATTATAAGCAATATTGTTGTTGTCCTTGTTGTTTAGCTTTGTCTGAGCCTTGCACTTGCCCTGGCCACACTTAATGACTTTTGCGCGTTGCACACACACATATGTACACCCACCTGCAACTTGTGCAGAAAGGGCTAGGCAGACCACCACCTCCTGACCTTACCATACTAACGAGAACGTGCCTCTTGTTTGGCTTGTGGTTGCCAGCAGACAAAGTCCCATACCCAAAGCACATTGTCAGCTTCCTCCTCATGACACAACACTCTGCCTAGGTCTTTGTCGTGTTTGTAATATTTTTCATTAGAAATTAATTTAAAGTTTATGGAGCTCAAAAAGATAGGACAATGGGGATAAAAACATGTTTATTTATTTATAAATATTTCTTTATATAAGCATCAATGCAAGAGAAGCTAGCCCATGTCTCACTAGCAACTTGGCCATTGACTTTGACAAGCCATAATCCTGATGTGGCCATATACCCTCAATTTCAAGGACTCGCAAATGCTAACAGGTGATGACAAAAACACAGAAACACACACAAACATACACGCATACACAGGGACAAGAAGGACAAGGCAGCGACATAAACAAAATAATAACAAACGCCACCAGCAATCAACACAAAGAGCATAAAGCCGCAGGACTTGAACAAGAGCCAAAGAGCGAGAGAAAGCGAGGACACGAGAGAGCGACCACAGAGCTCGAGAGAGAGAGAGCCGACGCAGGCGTCTTTGCCATTCGTAATTCGAATTCGAACTGCCAGCAGAGGACGATAACAGCAACAGAAATTGACTTAAAAGCATGTCCTGCCTACATATGGAATTCAGTTTAGTGCCGAATTCACCAATGTCAAGACACACGCGACCCATAAACTGATAAACTGAAACCAAATTATCTAAGTGTGAAGGATATCACAAGAGTGCCAAAGTGCCGTGCGACGCAAAACCAGGCAAACCAAACACAAAACAAATTAGACAAAAAAAAAAAATTAGTGTAAATGAAACTAATCCTACAAACAGGTACACAGATCTCTAGCCTCTGTTAATAAGTGCTGTGTGTGGGCTTTATGTGAATGTGCTGGCTGTCAGTTTGATTCGCTCTGTTTGTGACACTATTGTTGTCTGTGGCCTTCTGCTGGGAGGCAAGACGTCAAACGTTTTGCCTTCCATTTTTATTATTATTTCTTTTTTTTTTTTTTTTTTTTTGGCAGACATCAAGGCGTCAGAATGGAAATGGTTATGGTTAAGATGGCAACAGAGATGCTTCTCACACGTTGTTAACTCCCCAGTTGGCCCACTATTTTCGTAAAGTCATGTTATTATAGCATACATTTGTGCGCTGCACGTTTTTCCCCACATTTTTGGGCCAACCTACAAAAAAAAAGAAGAATATTTCTCATATATATTTTAAGCAAGCTGCGTGGCTCATTTCCGCCAAGGTCTGACCCATGACCGTGAGTGTTTAGGTGGCTGAAAGTGTTTAACTGTCTGTGTTTCCATGTAAAAACCACACACACACAGACACAAGCACACTCACACACTCTTCTGCCTTTGCAATCTACTCATTTCCTGCATGCTCAGAAACAGGCTCCTGGCTACTTGAATACGAGATAGCCCGCATTTACTTAAAGCCACATTATTTCAGCAGTGTATAAACAAAGTGAAATTTTTTGCCCAAAAAAAAAAAGAAACTAAAAAACAACAAATGAGATAGTAGAGCAAAGGAAAAACGAAATTTAAACGTTTGCATATTAATCAACAGAGCCGCCAAGTCGTCTGTAAACAAAAAAAAAAAGAAAAAAGCAAAACCTGGACAACTTATCATAGAGGATTTACAACAGTCGAAAGAAACAGAGAGAAGAGCAAAAGCGAACAGACAAACAAAACACACAAAACAAAAAAAAACAGGAAAGAAGGAAAAGCAAAGCAAAGCTAATCAACGGCCGCCAAAACGTTGCTCGTCTTACTCACTGTCTGCTGGACACGCCCCCTTTCTTTACTGTGTGTGGAGACAAGGAAAAGGAACAGCAGCAGCAGCCGCCGCCGCCTCATTTGGCCACTGCGGATTATGTTAATTAGGTAATTTTTGCTTTGATTACTTCTCCATACCTTGTACAGAGAAATAGAGAGAGTGAGATAAAGAGAGAGAGAGAGATAGAGAGCTCTACATTTTTGTTTGCTTTCTGCCTTTTCTTTTTTTTAACACACCGCACCTACACCTACCTACCCCTTCACCCTTGTACAACACCGCAGAGGACCCCTCAACTGTCCACGTTGCTTACATATTTATGAAATTTTCATGTAAATTTCGCTAATTCATGCACATTTTACTGCTTTTTTTACCCCTGATTTTTCCTGCTGCTGCTGCTGCTGCTGTTGCTACTGTGGCTGCTAACGTTGCTCTTTTTCCATTTTCATTTTTTACCGTCACTTGCTCAGTTTTTAATTTTCTGCTTTAATTGCAAAGCAATTTGATATTTACTTTTCCCAGAAATTTCTGAACCATAAAAACAAGCTTATAATTATCAACAGGCAAAAAACCGAAAATTGAAAAAGTTTTTATTTTTATTTTATATCATTTAAGAATTTTAATATAAAAATTTTCTCTCTTATTATTTGCGTGTGTGAATGATGATTGATAATTATACTGTGCAGGTAATTTTATTTGCAATTTGTGGTTTGGTTTCAGTGGCAGTTAGCAAAGGGATTTAAGGGGTAGAAGTTTGTTTTTTTGTACAAGAAAACATAAATTATGTACAAAAATTGATCTAAGGATTAATACTTCCTTAGATTCGATCAATATTACTTTGCATATGATGAAAAATTTAATTAATTATTACAAATTTGGCAAATTTAATCGATTTATTTTCAACCATTATATATATTTCATATAAGTATTTAAACAATTGGCAATTAGAAACACTGAAACTTTAAACCAATTTTCAACCAGAAACATTTTACATCTTATAAACAAATTATAAAAACTAAGCCAACAAGATGCTAAGATTTACCTGGTTGTAATAACTTTTGACCATAAATAGATTCTTTGTAAATAAACATCTTTCCCGTCTTAGTTAACATTTAAAGTATATCTCTAAGTCGTAGCTTTCAATCAGAAGTCTTGGCCAACTTTTAGTCTTTGCTTAAGCTCTGTTTAACTTTATAAAAGTCAAAAGTAAATTCAAATTTAAATGTATATCTACATATAGATAATCCAATTTATTTATCAATTGACATTTTATGCCCCGCTGCGTTCAACTCAAGTTACTATATTGATTTGATTTATCAAATATGAACAACAACAACAACAACATTTTATTATTATCTACACATATAACTGACTTTAATTTGTTGGCCAAAATGCCTTGGGGCGGAGCAGACAGACCCAGTCTCAGTTCCAGGTATTTGTTGGGCTCAGTCAATTGTGCAATTTTATAAATTAAGGCCTAGACAAAAACTTTTGGGAATTGTTGCAGAACAGAATACATTTTTCGGTAACAGAAAGCCCCAAAGACAGGCAAAAATAGTCATCTAGTTTGCCTGACGGCAATGAAAATTCTATTCGACAATTAAATTGGGGGAAATTCAAAACTTGCATTCAATTTGAAACAAAAGTTATTGGCAACATCTGCTTTGATCCATCTCCACTTGCAACTGCAACAGCAGAGTAGAGGCAGAGCCAAGCCGAGCCGAGCCGCAAGAGCAACATCAACTCACTCAGCAGTGAAGCGGCAGATGATTTTCATTTTCATTTCATTTTTCAATTTAATTTGATTGATTTTTGCTTTGTTTGTTTGTGCGATGGCATATAAAATTCATATGGACGAATTATGCATGCAAAGCTGCTTTTGTTCATGGGGAGAAAAACTCTAATGAAATTCCTGTGGGCATTTTATTTATTTATATGTATATAAACCCGCACAAGAGCGATGCTAAAAATACAATATAGATATATACATATATAGGCAGCAAAGGCAAAATGTCTATATAAATAAATACCAAAGGCTCCACAAACTCATAGATAATAAGTAAATATATATGTATATATACGTTGGCATATCACATTCATTCTTTAATGGCAAAAAGAAAAGGCAAAGAAGAAATGTCAAGCATAAAGTATGAGGTTGGCAAATTAAGCCACGCTAATTTGACTTTTATCTGTCTTGGCAATAAAAACTGGCAGGTAGCACTCGAAAAGTTATAAAGTCCAAGCGTCTAAGCAATTAATGCAGCCACAAAGTCTAATTAGATGGCAGCAAAAGTGCCGCTAGATGGGCCAGATAGCACACACACACACACACACATACATATAAGCAATCCCGCACACCCGCATACACAACCGCTTTGGGGTTGGCAGGTGTATTGCTTGGAGTCAAGAGCAGAGTAGCTGCTCCTTCCTTCTACTTCTGCTGGTATAGAGATTGGGCTCAATTAAGCGTGCCGGGGTGTTGCGTAAGTGCCACTCAAGCAGCAGCAGCCAAAGGGAGAAACATTGCACCATGGGATAGAAATTACTTTAAGTTTATAAAGAAGACCTTTCGTTAATTCAAATAATGAAATATATATATATATATAATCATATACTATGATTCATAACCTTTATCATATAATCTAACTATGAAATATAAAAATGGTAAAGAATTAAAATAAATTTAATATATTTTCTTATATTACACTTATTATATTTATTATTGCTATTACTAATACTAATATTCATTTATTAAAGTTTCACCACTGATTATTGTTAACGATTCAAGGCAATGCTAAGTTTTATCACATTTTTTTTAAGTTTATTCCACTGTACCTGCTTATGAATGATGCGGTTGTCAGCCACAGTGCTTCAGTCAGTCAGTCTACACGGGAGCACAACAAAGCCAAAGACAAAACCAAAACCAAAGCCAAAGCAAACCGAGCAACAGTCAAGGAGAAGTTATTGGGGTTGCCACTTGGCTGTGCCGCATAAATTTCGTTGTTTGCGGCTAACGAGTAGGGGCACTTGCAATCACGTGCGGCATCATGATGTTATAGTAATCAAAATCGTTAGCTGCAATCTACAGTGGGCTCCATGTATATTCACATGTGTTGTATGCGTGTGTGCGTGTGTGTGTGTGTGTAGGGGGGCTGGCAACAAATAATCAAATATTTTCATTTGCCAGCATCAAAGGCAAAAACGATTTACAACGCAGTGGCAAGTGAAACTTAAAGCCAGTTAAAATAAATCCGATTTACAGCAACTGTAAAATGGCAACCGGCAGCAACCGCAACTGAAGACAGACTGGCTGGGCATAAGGGGGGAGGAGGGGTCTATAATTTGCATATTTATGAAGAACAATGGCCTTTGATAAAGCTGAATGGAAGGCTGAGGCGATTGCTTTAAGCTGCCTCAAATTGAAAAAGAAAACGCAGACAGGCTAAAGAAAAAATAAGAGAAAACTGAAGGCAAAGATACAAATGTAAATGGTTGTGAGTTGAATGTTGCTTATCCCATACCAACCATACTTCTAGGAGGGGTTTTTGCAGCAATAATCTACACTGATTTACGATTTACAGACGCGAAATAGACATGGGGGCCACTGACGGGTGGTGGTGGTGGCGGCGGCAATGGGCGGCGGCTGACAATTTGCGTACGCAATTTACAGTTGATGGGCGGCACACGCCTTCGCTCTATCTATTGTAAAACATTTCAGTGAGCAAAATATTACAATATACATGTACACTGATTTTGATATCACTTTTGCCCCCCGCACTCTACACAAAGGGTGAGCAAGAGGGGGAAACCCATTACAAATGCAAATGGCCAGAGTGAATATTAAATTGGCCTTTTCTCTTTTTTTTTTTTTTTTTTTTTGCCGAGTCATCAAACATGAAAATATGCAAGTTTTGCGAAAAGAAAATCAAAAGTGAGAACTGAAACCATAATCAGCAAAATGGAAAATTTGAAATATGTTTATATATTTTATAAACTGAACTATTATAGTCAGATAGATGCAGTTATTAAAGGTAAACAGATAGTAAACATTCCATGTAAAATAAATGCAGTTTTTTTTTGTAACTAAATGTAAGTTAAATATAATTCTACTTAGACTTTTCAAGAGATATGCGGGGACTAACAAAAGAGAATTTCTCATTATATAGGAATATGAAGATTTAGTCAGCTGTTCTATAACGGTATTTATTTTAAATTTGGATATAATTTAAAGCTCCGTTTCGAGAGATGTAAACTTTCCAAACAGCTTTTATACATATTTATAACATTGTTTTAAAATATAGTATAAAGTTTATTCTATACTTAGTTTATCTTTATTATTTCATGATTTTTATAAAATATAATCTTTCTGCTTAACTCCATCAGATTCCAAGGACACTAATTGTATTTGTTGTTAGGTTTAAACTAATTGCGACAATTCAAATAATTTTTTATATCAAATCGTCCCATTTGAATCCAGTTTAAGCACAATGTAATAAGTGAAAAACTTCCCAGACGATATTCTTTAAAATAAACTGCACTAACTTGAAGATTTCCCAAACAATCTATTTTAAAAACTATTCAATTAAAGTCTTTTCAATTTACTTTCTATTTTCATTTCAATAAATTCATTTTACTCATTTGTATTGTGATTACAGACATTTTTGTGAATGGAATTAAAGTTCTTTTGCGAGCTTTCAATTTTATTTCCTGTCAACATATATAAATTGTTTTTATTTTTGTATAGTTTAGTTTTATTCACAAGTATTTTTGTTTTAAATTCTTGGCAAACCTTTTGTCATCATTTGAACAATACATTTTGAAGATGTTTTAAGCACTCGGCAAGCAATCTTCTTCAATTGGATGTTCTTTTTGTTAGAAGCTTTATGGTTGTACAGTGTGCATTGCATAGAGAGATACGTATGTATACACTTGACATGTTGCACCCACAAATGTGGCAGCATGCAATTCTTTATTTTAATAATGCATCAACAAAAAGAGAGAGAGAATAGCAAAGGAGAGAGAGAAACCATTTCCCACAACAACTTGCACTTAAATAAACTTTCAAACACACACACAGATAGAGAGACATATAAACAACTTTAACAATGCAAATGGCACACTCACACAATAATAACAAAAAAGAAGCTAAAGGTTCGTTTCAGTCATGGCAACCGGAACACACACACATATATACATACATATATGTATACTACAGACTGGCAAATCTCACCTTAATGCCTAATCCCTGACATTAAAGTGTTGCGCCAACAAAGTGATTTGTTGTAGACAAAGCGGCCACACAACTGAGAGGAATCACCCCCCACACTGTAGAGTAGCATACACTTTCAGCATCCCTCCCTGCCACCTTCATTCAGTATCCAAGAAGACAATGGCAACGAGGCATTGCAAATAATCTTTGCAGTAAATACGCAACAACAATGAACGTAGAGAAACGCACAAAAAAGGAAAGGAAAAAAAAAAAGCAACAACAAAAACGAGCCGACATGGAATGTGTCTGGGGATCATTATTTGCCCAACTGGGAAACAAAACGTAGGCAAAAAAGAGTCCTAAGAACCAAATGTCGCACATGACTGCGGCAACTGAATGTGTGACGGTGTATCGTGTGTGTGTGTGCGTCTGTTTGAATGTGTAATTTAAGCATTAGAGACGCGTAAAACCTTAACTCGGCTCAGAGCATGTCCCCCCACCATACTCTTCACTCCCCACAACACACATGCTTGCAAGCACACACACACACATACACACACAGAGAGACATGAAAATTGAATAAATTATGCGTGTCATCACATGCCGAGCAGGCATAGACTTACCAAGGGAATGAGACGGGTGGGGCGCAAGAGAACAATGTGGAAACCCAAAGCCAACCCAGTTCCTATGGGTTGCCAAGCAGCCGGCGGCTGATTTTCAGAGCTCCACAATTTGTGAGACACACGCGGCAAACGGACAGACAGAAAGACAGACAGTCGAATGGCATTCAACGGCATTTAATTAAGCATTTTGTATTCATCGGAAATGTCATAAAAATGACGACAAGCCAGCCACCCAGTCGAGAGGAGTGCCGCTAGAAAAGCGCATATGTTGCAGGATATACAAGGATATATATACAAAAGCACATACACATAAACAAAGCCAGCTGCAATGCGGGGCAAATAAACAGAGAAATATTATGTACATACTTATGTATATAGAATAATGCAAATACAGGGGTATTATATGAGGCGGGGGAGATATTTGATATTTTAATGTGATATTTGTACTGCTGAAAGAAAAACAACATTTCCCCTCCATTTAATTTTATATATTCCTGATCAACAATAACAGCATAGAGCGCAGTTCTTCATGTGTTTAGCAAATAAAAAGGGAATTTAAATCTGCGACTTTACAATGAACTTGTCATTTTAAAACTCGGTTTTTCGATATTACTATTTACAA
Organism: Drosophila austrosaltans; assembly: GCA_035045865.1. Taxonomy (NCBI): domain Eukaryota; kingdom Metazoa; phylum Arthropoda; class Insecta; order Diptera; family Drosophilidae; genus Drosophila; species Drosophila austrosaltans. The sequence goes on along the minus strand of JAWNOQ010000049.1, from coordinate 7,604,447 downwards.
TAATTATAGATTTTAAATAAGATAGTAATGCGAGGACAATATATATTTTTGCATAACAAGATTAAACTTGTGTTTTTTTAAGATTTTGTTTACCTCTTTGCAGATGTTTGTAACGCAGAAAAGGAATCAGGGCACTGACCTTTTAACCTAGATTTAAAAATTAAAATGGAATTCAAATTTCTGAATTTTAACGGTCTAAAATAGATTTGCCTGACCCCAAATACAGAATTAGCAAATGAAAAACTTGCACATGGAACAATTTGTCTCATTGGCCTGGCCTTTTAGTTATAGTTGGTAAAGCATAGACATAAGTTATAGACAGTGATTGAGTTCATAAAGAGATTAACGGTATTTAATTATACTCTTCTGGTTTAAGTTCAGTTTAAAACTATTAAGGATTATAAAGATATTTAGGGTAATGTGAAAGGTTCTAAAAAATGTCAATTTTTTGTGGCCTTCTGTGTACCACATCCCATCTAAACATATGTTGAGAACTTGTAATTTTTCGTGAAGTCTTTATCTCCCCCAAAAAGTATGCTACAAAAGTGTTTGGCACACTGTTTGTTTTAGTATCCTTTGGTCAAAAGATGGTTCTTGATAGATAGATAGTTTTTGGCATGATTTTCGTCCTGATCCTTTTAAGGCTATACGAAGTATAGGCATTTCTCTTTACAGACAAATGTTTTCTCAGCGATTTAAAGGACCTTCAAGCATATTCAAATGCTAATTAAAAACAGCATTCTTCTGGCTTAATGATGAGCTACCAGGATTTTTCTGTTTTTTTAATGACTAGCCCCCTTAAAAAAATTGGATATAAATTTTGGAAAAAACATCCTGAAAAACCTTGAATGCAGATCGATATTCCTGCGCCTAGAGAATCTGAGAGATCTTGTCTTGTTAAAATCGGTCATCCTCCTGCGGAGTTACAGATAAAAAGCAACTATTTTTGGTTTATAAGCTCCCATTTTTGAATATCCTGTCGTAGGGCGTAACTGATTGGTTCGGCTGTTTAAATAACGATCCAAATTCAAATGCTGTACATCGATGCTAATCAAAATGTATAAATTTAAGTTAATGCGAGGATACAAGGGATCACGAAAAGGGATATTTTAAAGCAACTCTAAACAACCAGAAAACTAAAATTGAACCAAGTTTTAAACCGTACATACATTCTTTTTCTTAAGCCCGGGCTTAAACAGAATCAATAGTCAAGGAAACTGCAAATTACAATTTCGTATTCTTTTCCCTTTTGCCTAAGGAAAATTGTTTTGTATTTTTGCATTTTGTGTAGAGTTCAGTTCTGTTTTCTTAATCTATGCTGATAATTTATTTATGCCTTTGCGTTTGCATTGGAGTTGGTGTTGGAATTCGCATTGGCCTTGCCTAGCCGGCCTCTTAACACCAAGTCACGTAGCTGTGCTGTTGGGCGACAAACGAAAAAGAGAAATAGTAAAAATATGCTAAACAGTTGCCAAAAACTGCGTGGGATAACGTTTGGCATTTTCCATTTCCAAGGTTTTTGTCTACATACACTAGTTTTATCGAATTATATATATGAACCGTGTTTAAAGGAAACCGACAGCTCACAAAATGTTGGTCAAATTGAAGTTTGCTGGTAAAAATGTTGCTTAAGCTTAAACGAAACAAAAAAAACAAAGTTGCCTGCATAACTATGTATACTCGGTAGATGGAGTGAAGAGTGGATAAAATAAATGCTAATCCTGCAGAGAAAGGAAAACAAACAGAGAAGAGAAGCAGAAGAAAGAAAAAAAAAAAAAGCAAATAAGCAGGCGGCGGCAGGCTACAAAGTTTTGGATTGCATATTTTTAAGTTGGGTACAGTAGACACATACTCCGTACTTACGTACGACATACATAAGTGAGTTTGCTAAAGTTATCCTTGAAAATATTTAACAGGCACTCAACTGCGCTGCGCATTACGTATACGCACAGTGAACTAACTAGTTAGAGGACCCCCAAGGCGATACCTAGGTATCTAGGTACCTATATGCGATGTGTTAAACTTGCTTTATTTTCTTTTTTTTTTTTTTTTGTATTTTTTGTGCTTTTTCCTTTAACCCGCCAACACTTTGGCATCGATTTTCTGTTGACTCTGGCTGCCATCTTTCAGTTACGCGAATGTGGTTTGTTTTTGTCCTCTATCTCTACTTTTTCTTTTTTGTGGGTTTTCCCCTCTCTATATATTTTTATTTGTGCCTTGGCTTTGGCTTTAAGTGCTTTGAGGCAGCAGCAGTGGCAGCTTCATCATTTGGTATTCAACATGGCATTAAGGCCAGGATATCTGTGACTTATAAGTTTAGTCAGCAGTTTTTACTGATACCAAAAGACTTTCGCTTTCGTAGTCACTTATGATATGCAATGGATTGCACTTTAACACGGCGACCAAAACGTATAGCAAACAAAAAGTATGAAAAATACCAACTAACGTAAAGTTCAACTTTAAGCAACTTTTTCATTGTTAGCATTATACTTATTCTTTTTTTTTTTTATTTCAACATTTTTCATGCCACACATTTTACTGAACGATCCAAGCATAACTCTGCCCGTTTTCTACTTTAAGCTGTGCGTGGCTTTTGCCGTGTTGGCCAGCAAAAAAAGGAAAAAAAAGAAAAGTTTTACACCACGCCCACTTGAAGGTCGGAGGAAGTTGGCTCAACGCCTGCATTTGCCACACTTTTACGCCCCACGGTCAAATTGTTATGGCTCATAATGAATGCCTGTTAGCAAAATAAGAAAAAGTAAAAATGCTGAACAATATATAAAGCGTTCAAAATAAAATGAAAAGAACAAAAATATATATATATATGTATGTATGTATTTAAGTATATGCGAAATGCATAACAAATTAAAAACTTTGGCGATTCTTTACCTTATGTTTCCTTCAGTTATGCTACAGCAAAATGTTTTGCCATTAAAATATGAAAAATTGCTTAATAATTCAGTTTAGCTGGCGGCGTTTAACAAAATTTTTCTCAAAGAGCCAAAAAAAGATCTCATTTATGAGTATAAATAGAGGAAGAAAGAATGAACAATTGCCATAATTTTGTAGTTTTCAACTTCCTTTGTAAAATTTTCATTGTATACTTGATGTCGAAGTGAAGTAGGATACAGGTAGATCCTTTATCGTTTGCTAATCTAATATTATTAATGTTGATATACATAAATATATGCTCTTTGTTTGCATGTTTCATGTCAGTTCCAGTTATCGAAAATAGTTATTTAGATATTAATGTGTTCAATTTCGATTCAGGTATAATTCAGCAAAGGCAGTTTATATAATTATATAAAATTGATAGCAATGCGTTAATTGTATCGGTTGAATCTCTTGATTTACACCACATTACACAGACACATATACATATACATACATATTTTGTATGCTAATTCACTAATTGCCAGTCTAATCATCGGCACACAATGAAAATTACCAGCATATATCACGCGGCAAATACTCAAAACGAACCCTTGCAATGTAACATTTAGGCCATGATGCCATGTTGCGTGCTGAACTTGTGATTTCCGCCACATTAATTTCAATTTTACCAAAAAAAAAAAAAGGAAAAAAAAAACAGAAAACCGAAAATGAAACCGAAACAGATACCAAGTTAAGCCAAAGCACCCAATTCGACAGACGGGCCAGTCGAGAATCATGGATGGGCCAACTGCCAGGGCGCAGTTGGTAAATGCCTTAATGGCCTAATTTTTGTTTTTCAACGCAAAGACGTAACCGAAACAAGGCGCACACACACACACACATATATACAATCCTAACAAACAAACAACAAAAAAAGAGAAGAAGCAAAAAGAAATACGACAGTTATGCGTGTAATATTTCTGTTCCTCTTTTTCAAGGGAGAATAAGGGTGAGGATGAAGGAGAATGGCAAATTATCATTGAAGTTTGCGGGGTGAAGAGGGCAACAAGAATGAGGAAGAAGACGAACCATTTCAAGGGTTCTTCGTTAGCTGCCTTGTGGGCCATGAAATGATGTCGTAAAAATTTAAAGTTTGCTGTCGGTCTGTCGTTCTATCGTTCTGTTGTTGCTGCTGTTGCTGCTGCTGTTGCTGTTTGCTGTTGCTGGCAACTGCTCCAGCTCCCCGTCGTTTTGCAATAATTTGATACTCGAAAAATTGAGCGTAATGTGCGTTAATGTAAATGGCGCGTATTACTGACAAGTGCCTCCCCGTCTGCCTGATAAATGGGTAGCCAGTCCCAAACCAAAAGGAAAACCAAACCAGCCGAGCAGATTTATGCCCAGGACACATGCGTTAATTGTCAAAGGAATTCTGCCTATTAGATGCCATCACATCAACAGGCAAGCAGGCAGGCACCCCCAAAAGGGTCATATCAATGACAAAACTTGTTAACAAAAGCCAAAGCTAACTGACAATATAGAGGAGAGACACAATAACAAATCTGTCACACAAAAATCTGTCAGGGGATCAACGAAAAGCGAACAACCGCAAGCAATGAAAATTAAAAAGACACAAAATACCAAAAAAAAAAAACTGAAAAGAAACTCAGCCATCACCATTTACTCCCTAAGCATCAAGGGCGCCACAAAATAGAAGGGGCAGCAGGATAACCAAACAAAGAGCTGTGTGCCATGCCGCGCCGTGTCGCGCTGTGGCACGTTGACAACCAAATCAAAATAACAATCGAAATCTAAAGAAAAGTTTTGGATGGGGAGAATAATGGTGAAATGTGAAAAGACACAAAAACAAGCAAAAGAAATCTATTTTTGCTAAAGCATTTTACTTATTGTTAAAGCTTTTCTTGTCTACAGACTACAGTGAAAGCCCATTTTAGCAAACAATTTAGCAGGTTATAGACTTATTATATATAAGTCTTAAAAATTAAAAAGATATTATACTAGATTTTGTAATTTACGCAAATGGAAAACTTAGATAAATGAAATACTGTTACTTTAAAGAATTTATAAATTTCGATCAATATTAAAAGTTGCTACATTTTTTATAGCAAAGTTCCAATTATTTCGAGCACTTCATATGCGAATCATATCCATGTACAATCTAGTAAAAACTGAGCTTAAAAATCCCTCGAATCTTATTTTTTTAGTTTTCAGAGTTTTTTTCCTTAAATTTTATGAGTTGGTATGTTTCTTTTTACTTTATAAAGAAGAGTATTTGTATACTTCCTATTCGTTTATGTCCATACTTGAATTTCCTTTAACTAACCGACAAAACCAATGGCTGATAGCCAACGGCTCACTCATCGCCATGGCAAACAATCCAAGAGAGTCTGTATATATGATTTGTGGATTCTTCCATTTTTTTTTTGTTCCTTTTTTTGAGGGAGTTTTTTTACCATTTTGCAATTGGAAACGGGATGTGGCATAAAGGGAAAAATGTCAACCAAGTTATTGATTTTACACTAGTCACAGATTTATTTTCAATGATTTATGAAGACAAAACTTAAAGTTTGCAATGCTGGATAGATGCTTTAACTATCGTCTATCCATGTAACGAGCAAACAAAAGAAGTCTCAATGACCGAACGTAACACTTATAGCAAACCAAAAGGTCTCATATTATATCTGATACTGACAAATTCAAGAACATAATCCCCACACATCCCATTCTATTTCATCTTTATCACAACTATCATATCTGTGTGTGTATGAGTATGTGTGTGTATATATAATCTGGCTATCATTTGGCCAAGAAAAGCCAGAAACAGACACGTTATTCTCAAGTTTAATGGTCAACCAAAGGCAATTTGGTAAATTATTAGAAAATCATTGTGTCACGTTATGTGTTGGACAAGGAAATATGAGAAGTACTCAAAGCTGACCATCGTCCATTGACCAAACACACCACCACACACAGACAAACTGGCTGTCAGAAACGTAATTTACTGTGGTCTTCAACCTCAACCTCTCTAAAGCAGAAAAAATGGTTTTTCTTTTTTTCTGGTGTAGAACCACCAAACAAAACTTGTCCAGAACATTAGATGAAGGCATCTTCTAATATAATGTTAAGAGCAAGTAATTTTAACTTAAACGTGAACCTAAATCAACCAAGGGGACAGACTTAAGTAATATGTTTATACATATGTAAGGAGATCGGGTGTGTGTGTGTGTGCGTGTGGCTAGGCCAACAATTTATGCACATTTATTGAAAAAGTTTTTCAATTTCATAAAAAGCTTTTACCAACTAAACTAAGCCACGACAATGTCTACTCTCATCACAAAAAAAAAGGGTTTACAAAATATGAGTAAGACAATAAAAATGAGTGCAGTAACCTCTCTCCCAGAAAAAAAAAAGAAGACAGTTAGACAGACAAACCAACTCGGCCTCATCAATGTTTTTTATTCAACAACAGAAATGAGAGGACAAAAAATTTGTGGCTGAAATCTCAAGGTCCCTAACCAAAAATAAGCTGCTGCTGCTAGCAAACCAAATTGGGCTACCAAAATAAAGCCCAAGACGAAGCCAAGCAGAAAAACAGAAAGGAAAACATACACACACACACACACAGAAGTATATACACACTTGTATAAACAAACAAAAGGAGGCTATGTATGTTGGTATAGCCTTGAGCCCTGAGCGATTTTTCACAACACAATTTAACAAATAAAAGAAGCGGTAGAAGGAAAAAACCATATATATGTGTATATAACAAAACAACAGAAACAAAAAAAAAAAACCAAAAGAAAACTAAAAAACGAAGGCAAGAAAACTTGCCTGAAAATAAAACAATAAAAACCGCACACACACTCACCCACACACATACACACAACACTCTGGAAGAACAACAACAAGTTTATTACAGATTTTACTTATGTGTTTTTGGTGACTTGGGTGGCCAATATTATGGGGAAGGAAGTGAGGGGGGATGCATGGCATATTATATGAATGTTTCGTATTTGGCCGCAGGACATTAATGAAGCCAACAAGATGCCAGCAAGATATGAGAACAAAAGATATGTGCGAGGAATCTAACTAACGTTAAGCATCTTTATTGAGAAGAAAGCAAATTTGATATGAAATTTATATGAAAAACGACTTTAAATTACCGTTTAGCAAATGGGATAACAAAATCTAGATTAAGATTAAGATTAAGCTATAACTATAATTTGGAAGGATTTTAGTTAATAGAGATTCAGCTTTAAAGAAATCTGTTGCTTTATAGTCCATTTGACTATCTGGCCAGATATCTTTAAGACATTGGATACACTTATGTATCTATAGACATATCATAGAAGGTTAATACAAATTTCAAAAAGTTATTTACTTCACCTTATTACAAGTATATACATACATATATGGAATACAATTATTTGATCTTTCGCCTTAGCAACCGAATATACCCATTAACACTATAGTTATAGAATACATAACAAAGCAAACTCTTCAATGGTTTTTCAATTGGTTTCGATATTTTACCACCATATCAATACGATTATTTGTTATTTCTATTTTATTTCTACAATATTTTGCTTTCTATCTTTTGCTTTTGCCATTGAAATAGCCGCCAAATTGCCGAGTCGTTCACTTGACAGTCGAAAGCCTGAAATAAACTTTAATTTGAAAACTTTTATGCTTGGCAAATAAAAGACAAATCGATGGATGAAAATCGCAAAAGAACAAAAACAAAAAAAGTGTCATGGCAGATTGTTTGCCAAGTGTTTGGACATTTTATTTAAAGATTTTTTTTTTTTTTTGGAGGTGGGGAAACAGAGTTAAAGAAACACCCGAGGAAATATTCCGTCAAGTCTTTTAGCCCGTTGAAGCGCACGTGCGGCTGACATTGACACAGCTGCTGCACACACACACACACACACAACATTGAATGCATGCCACTAACACACACACACACACGCTAGGCGAACTCAATGAAACTGACGGTAAAACGGAAGTTTATTAAAATGGCAGCAAACAAAGAGCAAACTGCACAAGAGAAGGGCACAAAATGCATGCAGGAAAAATGCAGGAAGCGAAAACATGCCGGCAATCTGGTTTAAAGGAAAAACTAGTCTAGTTGCACACACAGAGAAACAGAGCGAAAGATAGAGAGAGAAAGGGAGATTGTGGCACGCAGACGAATGACAAAGGCGTCGAAAAACTGTTGAAACGAATGTTGCAATGGCAACCAGCCGAAACGCGCATAGATACAATTTTGTATGCATTTTGTTGCGCCATTGAGCGCGCCACTGAAGCATCAAAGAAAAGGATCTTAGGGCACTCAATGAAAGGGCATAAGATGTGAGGTAGTAGCTTGCCACATAGCATATGCTGCCGCGTAGTCACTGCTGTTGCCACGGCCACTGTAACTGGCTGCTCTTTTGGGTTGCTGTCAACTGCATTTGCATGATAAAGCCATGCCCAGGCCTTGGATTCAACTCAAGTAAGTTAGTTGGGATTGGGATTGGGGTTGGGTGAGGGAGGGGCACCTCTAAATACGTTCGTATAAAATAAATCGTAGACGTATGCTATGGCATTTTCTTGGTAGTTGCAAAATCCAATTTCAGCTAACACACACACACACATACAAAAAGGCGTCCCTTGGATTTTTATTTAAGCAGCTTTCTCTCTCTCTCTCTCTCTGTCACTCTCTTACTCGGTTTATTGCCTTTATAGAGAATTCTGTTGGTGATGTTCCTCTTTGGTATTTGCATTCCCGTATAATACACTTGAAATTTTCTGCAGTACATATATACAAGTTATTTGCTTTGTCCTGGGCAATTTGATTAACTAAAGAAAAATATGCAATAGACACAAAGCAAAACAACTTTTTCATATAAATATTCATGATATATATAAAGTCAACGGGTAAGAGCGAGGGGGGGGGGTGGCTAAAAGATGCTAGAATTTGTATAAACAACCCTCGCTAATGTCTGATCATAAAATACACCCAGTTGGAGAAAGGCAAAAAAAAAAAAAATATGGCACAGCAATTTGCAAATTATTTTCAAGCTGGCATAAAATAAACTGACAAATACAGGAAAATCCCCACCACCATCCATTTGTGAGCAGAGCAGAAGGGGATTAGGGGTGGGGAGGGAAGTGATGGCTTGTAGAGAGGATGGGAATGGGGGGGCATATGCGTCAATCTTCCCAGCTCAAATAAGACAGACCCATTTCGTATTTGTTGTTGGTTTTTGAAATCGACTTTCTTGTCAATTGAGTTGCGTACATATATTCCCTTTTTTTTTCCTCCCCCCCTCCGTCTCTGACAGCTTGTCTGTCTGTATGCCTGCCTGTCTGTCTCTCCTTATGTAGTGAGCATATCCGGGTTGTGAGGGGGAGAGAGAGAGCTTTGTCACCAAACTTATGGACCAAATTTTACTGTTGTGTAAGCAAACAGCAGCAGATGAAATGAAATGCCAACTTCTCTTGATGATATTTGTCAATAAATTTATCGCAAAACCAAGCGCAAGCAGATAGCTATGTGTGTGTGTATATATATGTGTCTGTATCTGTTTGTGTGCGTGAGTGTTATCTGTGTGTGGTTAAAAACACTTATGGTTGAAAGAGCAAAATACAAATTGGGAGTATACAACAAATGTTCAAATTGCATTTAAACTAATAATAGTTTGTGGGTCAGCTTTGTGCAGTTCTTAGTTGGAAATTGATAGTCGGAGTGTACACCTGTTGATTAACTGTCATTTAATACGAAAATTATGTAGTAACGGGAAAGCAATTTAGAATGCAAAATAACTATATATAGTATAAATTGTTTTAGACATTTTTTCTGACACCTTCTAAGTTGTACATAATTATATGATTTTATATTATAGATATCAGTGACTATGATTTGAAGAGAGTTGACAAAGCAGTAAATTATATATACTTTTAAATATATAATATATTTCGCTTGTTTCAATATGTTAATAGTATTGAGTTCTATCTTGCCAGTTCTTTTACAGATGCTAAAGTATTCTTTATTTTACCACAAGTACATATACACTTTATATATTTCTACAATCCCAAAACAATCTGAACGCTTTCGCTAAACTTCAATTAAAACCAAATAAATATAATAAAATATATGTTAAAATATTTAACAGAAATTAAATTGCTAATTAAACTTTATATGTTAAAGTCTAATTAAAATTTCCTCTTTACCAAATAACTATTCGATTCATTATCTCTCTATGTTTTTTCATTATAATTAAATGAATATTAGCTAATATATATTTCACTAGATTAGATGAACCGAAATATTATATAATCGTTTTATGGCAATCTAATAGTTGTTAATAATAATTAATAAGTGACTCAGTTTTCAACAAATTTTCATCTATCCTTTAACCATAAAAGGACAATGACTACTCATCATTATATAAGGATAAACAAAGGCATAAATTTCTATTGAAATAACAGTTAAAACAATATCCAGTTTACTTTTCTTAACATTTATAAATAATAACCCTGATGACGCATTTAGCAACTCAATGGAGGCCCGAGTGATTATGCAAGACTGTTGGGTTATCAAAATGTCATGTACGACTCTAAGTAGACATTGACAAATTAATTTTTCGCAGGAGTGTGCAGGGGGGGATTGGCTCTCAAAAACAAGGAAGGGAAAAAAAGATACATTTGTGCGTCATTACGCCAGCAAATAAGTAAATCAAATTTGCGTCATTTTGGTTGAGGTCCCAGTGCCAGTTGCTGTGACAGTTTAGGTTTGGTTTAGGGTTGGGTTACCTACCCATTCAGGGTCCTTCCTGTGCAGCTTGTCTACAACGGAAATGAAATGACCCAGTTAAATGATTTATGGCAACGTACACATATGTACGTAACGCTTAACATATATGTTTAGTAACGGGTTCTTTTTTTTTGGGGGGGGGGGGGGTTTTATGGCCAAGAGCTGCTTATGTGGCGGCATGCGAGACCACCAAATGGTAGGGGAAGAAAAAAAAAAGGTAATACTCCCTCTGCCTCCCCTTACTAAATCATGGTATGCTGTTAAGCATGTTGAAATTATAATTTCATTAGCTGCAATCAACATAAAAATAACACTAAAGGCAAATGCCAAAGTGCTTTGAAGTCGTAAAGCCAAAGTAGAAATTAAAAACAAAAAGCAGGATAAAGAAGAGCTGCTTTCCCACTTTCAAAGATATACACGAAAAAAAAAAAAAGCAAAAACGATGAGAAAATTAAAAGCAAGTTTTACCTTTTGCCTTTTCAACATTTTGCATTCACAACCAGCAAAAAATAACAACAACAACAACGAGTGTAATTACAAGCAATTTTTTTTACATTTTATTACAGATTTTAAGCACGCGACAACAGCAGAAAGAAGAGCGAACGAAGAGAATAATAACAACAACAACAACACCAACCTGTCGACTGGGGAGCATTTTGCTCCGTTAATGTGACAACAAGAAGAAAAAAGAAAGAAAGCGTGAACAGGTGAAGCAATGTTTGCTTTTTAATTGACATTCGCCCGACTTGAGCTGCGCGTTGCGTTTTGTTCAACAGCAATTAGTTGGCCCTGCCAGAGTCAAAGAAAAAAAATATACAAAAGAACTGTTAAAATTGCTGAACAATTGCTGGCAACAAAAAAGGGAAATTGAAAAGAGAGAATAAGCAAAAAAAAAGTAATATATAAATAGAATGATCTAGTTGATTTAATTAAAAATTCAGCTGTTAAATAGGCAATGGTATTTTAACGATGGACAACAAAGAAGTTGGTCCTGTTCGTGTTCGTGTTGATGTTGCCGTCACTGTCGCACCGTTGACAGTTGTCACATGCTTGGCCAGAGGCACGCACGTGACACCCTACTAAATGCATAAACGTCCAAAAAACCGGCTAGCCATATTCAAAATAACAAAACGGGCAAACGCGTTAAACGTCTGCACGTACAGCGCATAAATTCCAACTGAAATACAAAGAAGGAAAAAAAAATAACATAAAAGGCATTTTTGCTAAAAACCCAATAACAACAAAAAGAAGGAAAAATAACAAATAAATGGTGAAAATGAAGCAACGCCAAACCATGAAACGACACTGTGATCTAGGACTTGCCAGTCTTTTGGCCTGTTCCCTTCTAATAACAATTGTTGGCTGTACCATTATGGAAATAAGAGAGGAATCTCCACCAGCTGCTGATGCTCGAGCGTCTGCTGTAAGAGAAGAGCAAGAATTGGCCATTTTGGAGCCTTTTGGTCTGAGTTATCAAGGTATTCATCGCATGCTGCGTGATGAAAATGAACCGGCCAGCTATCGAGGTGAAATACGTTATCAACACAAGAGATTTATTCAAACACGTCAGAAGAGAGCCATTAAGGAGTTAGCATATCCTGGCCGTGTCTTGAATGCCACCAATCAGGGATTGGAAGGCACTTACAATAGCAGCAGCCAGTTTAACGGACAATTTGAAATGATCACCATTATGGACTTGAGCAACAATCTTCTGAGTGCAGTTCATTTGGACAGCAAATTCACACAACTTCGACAATTGGATATAAGCAATAATTCGTTGAGAGAGCAACCCTTGCATTTGGCATCCACAGCAATAACTTTGACCACTTTGGATCTATCCTGTAATCAGTTTAGTCAACTAACTTCTGGTAGCTTCTTTGCCCAGCAATTACCCAATCTCAAGCATTTAAATTTGGGCCACAATCAATTGGGCAATATCTCACGGCAGACTTTCTACAATCTATACGAATTGGAAACACTTTTGCTTAGCCACAACAACATTTCGGATATCGATTATGAAACATTTTTGGCTTTGCCCAATCTACAGCATTTGGATTTATCGCACAATCGTTTGGCTGGTTCAGCCATACGAGCACTGCAAGGTATACCCGATTTGGTAACTCTATCGATTGCTCACAATCCTCAGGTGGGTGCCGCTATGCAGGAATTTGTGGCTTCCTGGAGTCTCAAGGAATTGGATGCAAGTGCCACTGGTCTATGCCAAGTGCCGGCTGCTTTGGCTCAGTCTGTACGCACACTTAAATTATCAGATAACTGGCTTAGGGTAAGTGAGAGTAACTAAAATTAGATTTAACTTTAATCGATAATCAGAGAGGCATAATGTTAACGCTGCTGTAGGCAATTAATTCTCCATAAATATTTATAAATGGATATAGGTACATATACATATATATGGCTCGACTGCTCCCCGCTCTGTTCTCTCCCCTGTTATTCATTAGCATCTATTTTGTGGCTGGCTGCTGCTTTCCGCCTACGCATATGATTTACATATTGTTATTTTTCAAAAATTTACTCCTCCGTTCTGTTTCCGCTTTCACGACTTCCGGTAAACAAAATCTATGTGTTGAAAATTTTTGCCCTGAGCAAATTTATTCATTTAGTTAGGGAAATGAGCAAAAGAAAATGAAATTTATCTTCAAGCACAGGCAGTCAGCTGTCTTAACTGTTTCTAGCTTGCTTTAGCTGTCTAATAAGCCACTTGTTAAGGAGAACAAGTCTAGTTAAGAACGTAATTAAAATCACAATGCCCAACCACACAATGGCAAAGAAAAGTGCACTTTCCGCTCTTAAACAATTAAGTAGAGAAAAAAATAACAAAACAAAAGGAATGAAAAGAAAGGAAAGGAAATAACACAGAAAAAGTCTTAATCGCCCCGACACTAACAAGGCCAGAAGAATGTTATGTGAAAAGAGAAAAAGGAGAATAGAAAATAGAAATACAGAAAACGGAAAACAGAAAACAGATAGCAAAGTAGCAGCCTAAATAAGTAGGCACTCGACAAAGCCCCTCTCGCTGACTGACATAAGCAGCAACACGAGCTTGAGATTAGCAAAGGTTTTCCACTTAAATTGCAAAAAACAAACAAAACGAGAGAGAGAGGAAAAAAGAAAACAAGACAATCCCGATTGCATTATAAGCATAAAGTGAAATCTTTTATATTATGTATATTTTTTTTTTGTTTTGTTAGTCCTGCTACTCGTTCAGGTATTATGCTTAAACGGTGCTACTATAAGTGGGAGACAAACAAATGTGCCGCATAAATTGTTGCCACAGAGTCTCTCTCATCTGCCTTTGTTCTCTCACAAGTCATAAAAGGTGCAAAAATGCCCGCCTCGTAAGCTGTTTGGGTCCCAACGTAGGGCATTAATAAAATAAGGATAATTGGCATAAGCATAATCACGTTTAAGCCAACAGCCAACGGAGCAGATGAGACAGCCTGATACTTAGACTATAAGCAACAGGAGGAGGAGTGAGTGGAAGAAAACAACAGCAAAAAAAAAAAAAAAAAAAACAAAAACGTTAGAGGCAAAGCCTAACTATTCCATGCACTGTGAACTGATGGTAGTAGCTACTGCTCTGATCCTGTTGGATGCTACTCCTGGGTGCCTTTGTTGCCAGGCATTTTAATTTGTCTGCCTGCCAGCCTTTATCGGCAGTCCACACGCAGCCTTTTCATGGCAAATTATGGCATTGCCCCAGCTCCAGCTCCAGCTCCATCTTGCTTCCGCATGTCTGAGGCAAAGGACTCAAGTACTGTGTAGTAACTAGCAACCTAAAATGCCCTAGGAAAGAGACGACGCGGCGTCAGGCTGTCTGGCTGACTGGATGACTGGCACTCGTTTCATTAAACGAGTCGCGTCTATGTTTACTTTGGTGCCAGACAAGCACTGATGCCCGTAGGCGACCAAAACTCGCTAACAATTGCACTCAACTGAGCCTTTGAAGTAATTATAATGTCAGATTTAAGTTAATTTTTAAACAATGTCGGTGGTAATCAAATTTGGGGGCGTGTTCTTCCCACATCTCTCGATTGGGAAAACTTCAAATGCATTATATAATTTAATAATTTAAATTTTTGTTCTACCCGTTTCATTTTTCCTATATGGCAGAATATCAACTGTGGCGATATGGATAGCTATCCGTTGTTGCAATATCTGGATTTATCTTATTCACGCATTGCCCAGGTAGAGGATGATGCTTTGGGTCGCCTTGAATTGCTGGAATCCCTATTTCTCGATCACAATCATTTGATGCGAGTGCCAGGCAGTTTACCGCCATCGTTGGAGCAATTGTTTTTGCAAAACAATCAAATAATGGATTTACAACCACAAGTATTTGCTGGCCTGGCTAATTTACAAATACTTGATCTATCGGGCAATCGTTTGTTATATTTGCCACCATTGAGATTGCCCAAGCTGATTACTTTGAATTTGCAATCCGCTGGCGTGGAGAGTGTAAGTCAATCTATAGTGCATACATTGCCAGAGCTAAGGGATCTCTGGCTTGAAAATAATCCCATCAAATGTAGCGATCTCCTGGGTATTGCCGAGTGGGCCAGTCCGTGTCGTCCTGTGGAAATGGGCCAACCCAAAGAGAATATCGATTTGAAGCAGCAATATATGCAGTTGCATAACTTTTATGAGCATTTCAAGACTCAATGCGGGCAAGTTAAGGATAGGCAACGAACTGATGATGACAAAGATGCAATGCCGCCTACTTGTAGGCTGCCAACAACTATGACAACAACAACAACGGCAGCTGCAACTGCACAACAAACTATGCCAAAAGGGCAAAAGTCAAAGACTGAAGGAACAATGCAATCAGTCGGTTACAACATTGCCCAGCTAACCGCAAAAACTTTGCGGCCAACAGAAACAACTTCGTTAGCAAAACAGCACCAGCAACAGCGGCAACAAATGCCTGGCATGCCACAGCTGACTGCCACAGCGGCTGCACGAGCAACAACAACAACGACAACAAGTTCCAAAAGCCTGCCAACTTTAACTCAGACAAAGGCAACAAAAAGACAGAACAATTTGGCAACAGCCAGCAGCCAACCAACTAGACCTACAGTGCCAACAAATGCTGGCCCCACAACAGCAGCAACAGTAACAACAACAGCAGCAACAATAGATGCACCAGTAAAAGTGCCACAAACAATTTTGTCGCATATAAAATCTAATAAAATGACAACCAAGCCACGAACTAATGATGATTTAACGGCAAAGGATAGTTTATTAAAAGATTCCAACATGGAACTAGCAACAGCAGCAACAACAATGGCAACATTAAACGATATATCTGGCCAGATTGCAGCCATAGCACCACATAAACATGCAACTCTCCAATTACATATTAAAGATCGCCATCTAATTGGCACGCCCTTACTCATGCACAAGGGCGACAATTTACTGGTCGATGCGGAACAGTTATTGCTACCCGGAACAGCCACTGTGGCGGATGCGGCGGAAACATTGGAAAAGAGCCAGCAACAGCAGCGACTGCCATCGACTGATAAGCGACAAGCGGAAGCATTAAATGGCGACATCAAGTCGCCAACGAAAACCAAAAAGAAACCCTCACTCGGCATTAAGAAGATGACCTACAGCACTAAGCATGGCACATCTACAACAACAACAGTAGCAACAACAGTAGAAACATCAGCAACATCACCAGCAGCAGCGGCCATAATGACGACGACAACCAGCATCAGTAGCAGTAGTAGTCCTCGTCCAGTCCAGCACCAACATGGCAGTGTGAATACACCAAAAGCCGCTTCTAAGCAAGAGATGAGCACATTCGCCCAATTGAAAGCCTATGCTGAGCTAAAGACAGAATCAAAGCCCGAACATTTGTTGGATAAACGCCAGGAAAATCAACAGACACTATCAGGCGGTCATCCGGGCGTAATGCTCTTGGTAGTCTGCATCCTGGTCATTGTATTACTTGCTGGTCTTGCTCATGTCTATCGCTGTGAGTTGCCCTGGCAGAGACGTTGTCGTCCTGGCCAAATGCGTCCACATCTGCAGCGTTCGTTCAATGAGAACGATGATGGGCATAGCTTTCTGCATTATCAAGGATCCAGTAGCAATGCCGTAGATCCGGCAAGATTACAGAAATGGCATCACAGCACCAGACGCGAGGCTCCATATAGTTCGCCATTGCATAATCTACAGGCACGTGAACTGCAGCGTGAGCAACAGAAGTTACAAAGATGCCAGCAATTCTATAGCGCTTCCCTTGCCAGCAGCTCATCATCTGCCTCGGGCAGTAGCCGTAGCAGCCTACAGTCGCCCAGTCAAGAGGATAGCTATTTTATTGAAATGGCACCGAGTAGTCCACCAGTTGCTGCCAGTGAAATTGCAATGCCTAGTCTGCCAATGGAACTACTAGCCAGCGGTAATAGCAGCAGCAACAACAACACCAAAAGCATATCCAAAATGGCAGCCACCGATTTGGGTGGAACAACAATGCCAGCAATTAAAGCTGTGAGCAGCAGAATAATGGCTCCAAGCTCACGGAGATTGGGCATCTGGTGACAAACCGTCTTCGGACAGCGACAATATGCGCCTTTCCAGTAGAGAAAATGAGTCATTAAACCACCATCGGATCTGACACTACACACAACACAAAAGATGAATCAATTTTCACTTTGGCATTTGCGTGAAGATATACCCACAAAACACACACACCACACACTTTACGATATATTATATTATAGATATATATAGTGAGTAAGCCTAGCTTGATTTATGATGCCGCACAGCCCACACGTTGCAGGCCTCTTAGTGTTTAGGTTAGCAGCAACAATTTGTCATAAAGTTTTGTTCCCCCCAACCCCCGACCGTCCTTCCCCTCCATGTGTGCCAAAAGGAGCCAAATAGCCAATGCCAGCAACTTTTTATGAGCCATTGGCCAGTCAGTCGAGAGGCTGCCATTCCCCTAACCTTACCCTCACCCTAACCCTCAATTTGATGCCCATCTTGTGGTTGTATTTAGGTCAGTTTACTTGCGGGCCTGCAGTTAACTTTCTATAAGTGCCTGTCCGTTTTCACCAAGATTAAGTGTTTTGATAGTCATGCATGGAAATAAAAATGAAATATATCGATCAAATATTATATAACAATTTAGTTTATGACAGACTCAATTTCAACTATGACCGGAACTTTGCCAATCAAATGTTAAATCAACAATTGAACATAGTCATATATGTATTAGAATACATGTATAGTATATATATATATATATTTTGAATTTATACTTAAATTTATTTGCATTAACTTGGAAAATCTCTATTAATTACATCTTTTACAATGTCTTCTTTTATTTTTGTTTAGGTTTATTATACATATGACATGTTGTACGATTTACAAGAAATACTTTACACTATACATTATTATATTATATCTGTATATACATCTTTCACTTTCTTTTCCTGTTCTATCACTAATCCTATTCAAATCTTTTATTAAATTCACATTTTCGATAAACTTTGCCAATTAATTTCTTTCTACGTTCTGTCTCTTTCCTTTGTTGTCACTTTTCCTAACGTCTCACTAGATGCTTAACCCACTTTCATGACTACTTGAGTTGAGATAAGTTTAAATTGCAATCTAATTAAAGTTCTTTTGTGCCAGAGCCAATCCATCAAGAGGCACACTCGGTAAACTCTTGAAATTTCATCTTCATTCTTTCGTTTTTCTTAACAAAAACTCACACTTTATTCTTCTGCCTCCCAATTTTGGCCAACACATTTCAACACCCTCAATTTGAAGATTTGCTGTTAAATGACAGGATATACGCCCCCCGCTTAACCTCATTTTACAAATTGACCAACACAACATATGGTGTAAATCCAACCAAATGGTCAGGCATCTAATCCGGCCATGCCAAAAGTGAATTGTTGGGAAACTATTTTGGAGAGCAGAGGCAATAACGACAACTGCAACACCAACAAAAAGCTCTAACGGTCAACATCAAAATAATGTGCCAGCAAATCAAATTACAAGACACGCGGCTAAACCCCACTCCAGCCCTCTTCCCCCTTGCAGTAAGAGCCGTATTTTGGGTGGTGTTGGCGGTAAAAAGGAATGGTCATAGACATAGCCAGACAAATACAAAACACAACAATTACATTAAGACACGATAAAAAGTTGTGCAACAATCTTGCTACCCATACACACACACAGTCATACATACAGCCCCAACACATATACTTTTCTACCACCCCTACACCCACCTCTTCTCATCACCACTATGGACACAAACCACAGTCGTTGCAAAGTTTTTCAACTTTTTGTGGCTTTGTAATTGGAATAGAAGGCGGCGCGTGCACACAACCGACAGCAACAGGAAATGAAAGAAAACGGAATAGTTAAAGAAAGAGCAAGATATATGTATGTAAGAAATGAGAGGGAGGGGGAGAAATGGAGGGTGTAACAAAAGGCGTTCAAGCGTTCTTCTTAAGCAATTCCGAAGGATTTATTTTTGGTCACAAAAGCAAAATGTTGAGCAAAATGTAGACTCAGACTCAAACAACAACAATTAAAGTAATGCTGACCGACAACAAAACTCTTGAAGCCCACCCATTCATCCCATCGTAGGGCGGGATTAAATGACTATAGAAGGGGAATAGAGGGAGGGAGGGAGGTAGATAGAGACTCCAATTCCGAGATGCCCCAAAATCTTAATTAAAGAACTTCCAAGTCGGTCAAGTGTCGGGAAGCATTTTTTTTTTCCAAGGGTTTGAGGTAACATTTTTATTCTACACTTACCGAAAATGGGGTAACATAGCTACCCTATTAAGATAGCTTAAAGTTTGCAAAGTACAGCTGAAATTGGAGTACAGTAGCAATGAGCAATAAAATGCATTCTTCTCTATTATGCAACACGGTCGAAAGATACCAATTCGTATGACCTGTTTTAGTGCTGTAACTTTTAATGTTAAGTAGTCACAATTCGGTGTAAATTAACTATGGCAAGAGAGTATAGAAACTTCGTCGAAATGCCATACTTTTGTTGTTTTTCCTTTTAGCTAGCACAGCATAAAATTCGTCTACAATAGAAATAAGTTTGGTCCAGTTTGGACTGCTCCAATTCTGGGCATTGTCAAATTTAATGAAGGTTGCTTCTTCTGGCTTATGACATAGCCCAGCTGGCCAAGATTTAGTAGAAAAGGACACACAGACATACATATAATGCTGGAGAGAAAGGAACTCAAATGAGTTAATTCGATATTTGACACTTTTGGGCCACATTCCAGTTGCCGTTCTCGACAGCAAGAACTTTTGTCTCTCACTCGATGGAGCGCAGTTAATAAAGTTGGCCGAGGCCGGGCAGTAATTATTTGCCTGGTAAATGGCTTTTTGGACGACATTTCTGGGCCATAAATGGGGCGATTTAGAAAATTATGTGAAAATAAGTTGCCACTTTTTGTTTTTCTTTTTTTTTTCTTTTTCTCTCTTTGTTGGTGTTGGTTGGCCAGTGACCGTTGGCAGTTGGGTCGTAAATAAGGCCACATAATTGAAAATTGGTGGAATACTTTTTGGGTATAGCAAAATGCAGCAAACTTTTCTCTCGGTATGGACAAATAATAATTAAATTTAATTGCGCTGTATATTGAGATGACAATTGTAAAAAAAAAAAAAAAAAGAAAAAGGAATTAAAATAATAATAATAATAATTAATAATCTGTATTTGTATGTAGCAATGTTAAATGAATTTTCCAATTTTCAATTTTAAATATTGCATGTACAATTTTCCATAATATATATATATGTATATATCTATATAGAGTATATACATATATATTGTATGTATGTATTTTCAATAAGCAAACCAAAAATAACGAGAAAAGCAAATCAAGGAAACTTAATATTTGCATTTAATTTTACACACATACACACAAACAAACAAAAAGTATAAAACCAAACAATGGAAATGTGAAAAGCGAAATGTAAAAGCCACAATAACGAAATAACTAATTGCCAAATATTTGACATACAGTTTAAAGCATTTGTCATAAAAATATATATACAACAACAACAAATCTATACATATATATATATATATATATACACAAAAAATCAGATCAGAGAAAACCAGAACACAAAAAAAAAATGAAGAAAAAAGAAAACTGTAGTGTAAAACAGAGCAAATAATTATTAAACAAATACTTCTATTTACAAAACAGCAAATATTTAGTTTTAGATAGAAATGCAAACAACATAAATGACGCGAAATATTTTAATTAAAATTGGGCGACCATTTCCATTCAATGCAGATGAACGCCTCTCAAAATTTTAAATTCAGCGGATTACGAGGGTAGGTTGAAAAGCAGAAAGAGTTTAAGATTACTGGAACAGGTTACTTTTTTATTACCAAATTCAAACTGTCCAATACATTTCCAACAACTGTACTTCTATTCTTATTCGTTTCTTTAATCCTAGTTAGCTAGGTTTTGACATCAAGAATCACTTTCAGACAGGAAAAAATAAAGCAAGCATTAAAGGATCCAAAGATAGAAATTCGAGAAATGAATTCTAAAGTTATTTACGTTGCTACAAAAAAAACAATGTACAGTTGGACCTCGATTATCCGGGACGGTCGGGACCAGAGCCATCACGGAAACCGAAAAACCCGGTAAATCGAGAGCAAAATTTCCACGTATTTCGTACTTGAAATTTAATAAGTACTTACATACATAGCTGTAAATCTGATAGGTGATCAACCTTCATTGATTGCTGTCTAAAACGGAGAAGCCCCGAACTCATTTTATTATTCTAGAAAGAGAATTTTGTTTGAAATCACGGATAATAGGGGTAATCACGGTTAACAGGTGTAATGAAACAAATTCAAATTCATCCCGGATAATCGGGGTGCCCGGTTAATAGGGGGCCGGATAATCGAGGTCCAACTGACAAATTATCTAGATTGTTAACTTTTCTGCCTGCCCTCGTGAACATTAAAAAACAAAAATCAACTAAACTCAATAAATTCTCTCTGTGTGTATTTGTAAATAGATTACAAAACTTAAATATATACATATTTATATATACATATATAAATAAAAGTATTTGTGTGGTAGCTGTTCTAAATTAAAATATATATTTACTAGACAGCAGTTTAATTTAGAATATATATATACATATATATGGATATACATATATAATCTAGAGTTAGTATTGGCCAAAAAAAGGAAAGAAAAGTGAATAGTTCGAATCAATAAAATGGCAAAAATCACAAAATATTTGATGACTAATAATAGTATATAAAATAAGCATAATAATTACATATACCCTTAAATAAAAAGTGTATAATTTTATGAAAAGAAAAATTCTCGAAAAAAAAAACATTAAAGGAACAAAAAACGAAATTTTAATGATGAATGAAAATGTGAAAATAAATTTGAGTAAAAGAATATGTATTTCATTAAAAGGCAAGAAAAAAAGCAGCAGGAAACAAGAGTGAAAAGTATTGAAGAAAACTCATAATTTTATTGGGAAAAATAATAAACAAAAAAAGAAAAGGAAAAAGGAAAACAAGGGAAAAGCATATTGGTAAATTGAACATCATGCTGGGACAAAAGAAAATTCAATAATCGAACAACAATTGTGCATGGGAAACTGTGCAATGAAAACGTTCAGTTAATATCAATTATGTCAATTTATGCAACGAAATAACCCACTGAAGGCAATAAGAATGCTCCAAAGGAAGAGTGGAGAGGCGAGAAAGGTAACTTAAACAACTTTAATGAAGGGAATCCAATGTATGTATAATAGAGATCGAAACCAAATGACAAACAATAAAAGCAAACATTAAATTAGTAAGTAAAAGTACATAAATGCTAAATTATGTATAGCTTTGGCCTGGATAACAGTCAACATTTTTATTTCAAATCCAATTATATCAAATCGAACTGCAATCAAATAATTGTGTCCAGCAACAGGAAGTCCTCACACATGTGAATGTATTCGAGTTGGTGAGTGTTGTGGTGGGAGAGTACGCTGTGAAAATGGCCGACAAAATGAAAGTCAATTGGTTTTTCCTTCTTGCCCTTTTGTGCCTTGCATATTTTTTTGTTCATTCTTATTTTCCTTTTCATACCCTGTAGCTTAAGAGCAAAAGGGTATATGAGGAGATTTAACAAGCAATACGAACGAAGTAAGTAGTTAATATAGTTTAAGGTAAATACATATTGTTGCATCGGCAAACTAGTTTAAATAATTCTGTTTGTCTTTGTTTTCTTATTATTCTTTTCATGACTGTCAAGAAACATGACTATCTATAATAAACGTGTTTAGTTAGAAACATGGCTACCTAGAAACATGGTTAACCAGCAACATAAAAGTAAGAAACATGTCTGCCTGGAAACATGGTTGGCCAACAACACAATTGCCGGCAACATGCCTAACTGACAATATTTCTGATGCTTATTTTTTAGCTACAGGGTATTTTGAAATCGATTTCCTTGCCAGGCATATGGAAATTCCTTTTCTTTTTTCTTTGTATACATCGTTAGTATTGAAAATGGTTGCTGATGTCGCCGCATTGGGAGCAAACCCCCTCCCAATCCCTGTTTCCCTGCACATGTCAAGAAATTGTTGAACATTCATTTGTTTTTTGTATGTGTATGTGTGGCTGTGGGCTGTGGCCTGGAATGGCCGGGAATTAAATATGCCATATTGAAAAGAGGCGAACACAACAAATTCAATAACATCAAAATTCTCAATATGGTAAAGACCAGCAACAGCAGGCAAACTGATTGTGTGTGTGTGTGAGGGAAATAAAAAGGTTAATGGTTAAATAATAAAAATATAAGGCAATTTTTGTAACATTTCTTCGCATTTCACGTCTGTTGATGCGCAGTTTGATGGTCAAAGTGGAAAAAGAAATACTGACACTAATAAGTGTCAAGGGGCTCAATATGTTGAGAATGATTGAGATAATTTGGAACAGAATTAAACTCTCTTTAAGTGAAAGTCGACTTACTACAAATCAATTAGTCAACTTGAAGAGCTTATTATAATACTCTCTCGGCCAGAAGGTCATTATACCGGATTGGCCTGTATTGCTTGAAGTGGCTAAAATCAAAAGGCATTAGCCTGATTGGCAATCCGAGGGCCCTTATCTGATGATCTATTTTGCTATCTGCTACACGCTATCCATTTCCTTTTCTTCTTTTAGTGCTTTTGCATACAAAATTTTATCCTAATGAGCCAAAGAGACAGGAGAAAACAAAAGGAAATTCGAGTGAAGCAAATTGAAATGCAAGCCAATGGAATAATTGCCCCGGTAACTATTGAACTGTTAATTTTTATGCCAATTTTTTTGGCCAATGAAATTTAAAATGTTCAGCTGTATATACTATATACAGTATATGGGAGTGTATGTCTGTGTGTGTATTGGCACAGCTGGAGCAAAACTTTGTCTAATTGATTTCGAAGCTTCATTGCAACCAAATGGCGCTCCATTAGCATCAACCAAGCTGAAAAGAGAAAAGAACGGCGGGGAAAATGCGAGTCAAACTTACGTTTTTTCGTTAAAAATATGCAGAGAAGGAAAAAAAAAAAACAAAGCGGAAAATTGTGCGGTTGTTTGCGCGGTTCGAGGGGTGGGCAAATAAAAAATACATATACACACACGCACAGATACTATATATATATATATATACGTTTATATGTATACAGTCAACTTTAAATTGCATTCATTTTTAATGCAGCAGCGCCAAAGAGCATGGACACATTACGTATACGCAACGTAGTGCACTCATGGGACACATTGCTTAATTTCTGCCGACCGTCCCCCAAGTGCGTGAGGAAAATCAAGCAAAAGAGGAAGAAGAGGTAACACATTCGCATGTGACACACACAAACACACACACACACAGAGACACTAAAGCAAATGTCAAATTGTGAAAAAAAGAAAAAGGAAAAACGAATTCGCATTATGTATATGTACGAAAGGTATTTTTTCTCGCTACATTTGCGTGAAGAGCAGCAAAAAGAAAGAAACAAAAAAAAAGGAAAGCGATGGAGAGAAGGGGCGATGGTGGGCAGAATGTTATCCCGTATGGGTCGGAGCTCTGGTAACGATTTCATTTCATGGTTTTGCACTCGTTATGACTTTTGGCTCGTGTGCTTTTCGCTTTGCTTGCTTTTTATTGTCGCCCAGTTACGGACCCGGGCGTCCCCAAAGTAGGTATGCAGCATTTTATGCTTACTAGAGGCACAACCTCTGACATACAAAGCCATATACTAACACACACACGCACACACACAAAGCCAAGGACTATCATATGCTTAACCAAGGAAGTAGTCAGGAAATTATAGATAAAGGAAATTTTACATCACTTTAGAATCTTAATGCATTGGGCAAGTAAACAAAACAATAAGACAAATGATTAATATTTCTTACAGCCGACAATGAGTCAATTTCGTAGTTTTTAGCTAGTAATTTTAACTATCTTTAGTTAGGATTAAAATTCACATCTTTCAATCTTTCTTAGCTTTTGATCTATAAAAAGTACTGAAATAATATCTCTGCAGTCATAAACAACAATTTTGAGTATCCAAAAAACTGCAATATACATATAAGCCTATGAAATCATTTCATTTTGGATCCCCTTGCAACGCCCATGTACACACCTTAACACCACTTATACATACAAACTATAAACACACATATATACATACTTTTAACTGACGCCCAAACCACAGACTATGAAATTCCCTAGAGTAGTTAGTTGCTGTTTCCAATTTTTTTTTTCCTTCTTGTTTTCAATTTAAAGTTGAATATTTTTTATGTATATTTTTGTAAATTATATATTTTTGAATGTCAGTGTCAACACCAACTGCTGGCAAAGGTGTTGGTTGAATCGGAAGTCAGAGCCGTGGGCGTTTTCCTTTCATGTTTTTATGGACAACATTTTATCATATAAGAATGACTAGTTATTAAACTAAACTAGCAAACTAATGAACTTATCTTATTATAAGTTGGAATACATTGTTGTCTTTAATATAAATTGATTTTATGTTTGTCCATCATCAATTTGGCTTAAATTGGAAAACAATAACAATACCACTGAATTTATTTATTTAAATTGAACAATCTTTCGTAGCATTTTATGCAGACATGGATTAAATTGATGGAAAATGACTGCAATTTATATAAACAATTTTCATCATATTCAATTTCTAATACTCTTGCAGACAATTTTGTGAAATATTCCATTATAAGCAAAACAAGATGAGTCACAAATCTGAGATTGTTTTAGCTATAATTGTATTAACATGTCCAAAGAGTGTGATGAATTCGACAGTGTGATAACTTAAGTCTTTCCTAATATGTATGGTGAAAATTGAAAACAAACGAGAAAATGGAAACACAAGAGCAAACAATATACTGATTAACTTATCATCATAAGCTGAAGAGAGGCCATTAAACTGGTTTTAGTATAAATACGCAAATGTAAAGAAAATCTGTGTCGGGCAAAGGATACCACAAACATATCACCTAATTGAGTAAGTGTCAGCAGTGGGCAATACAAAACAAAAAAGGACTACTAAGGAGAAGTAAGTAGCGTCTGTGTAATATTTAGACATGTATGTATGTGTACATATACATATGTGTAAATAGGTGTTAGTGTGTGTATGCTATGGCACCAAATGTCGGTGGATTTGGCACCAGGAAGAGCCATAGCTAAAGCCAGAGACCACCAAGTCAGAGCCAGAGCCAGAGCCGGGACCAGGACAGCCATGTCAACTTGCAAATATACTCCAGCCATGAGCATTGTCGCCTGTCCAAGTGACTCGGTACTGCTCTTACGGATATTTTATTTCATTTTATTGTATTTTATTCTCTTTTTACACCAACACGCGCACTTTCTGTTTTTCTTTTTGTTGGTGTGTGTGTGTGTGTGTGTATGCTTTTGTTTTTATTTGTGTTCATAACATAAACTTTGTATTTTTATGTGAGACAAAAAGGACGACAACAGCAACAACAGCAGGAACAAGAAAAGATGTGGATGAGGTTTTGCGGATGCGAATAAGGATGGAAACGCGACCAACTTGTTTGCGCTGGGAAATCAGTTAAGGACTTGGCGCTCAGACTTGCCAGAACTTGAATTACATACAAACAAACATACATACATATATACAGATACATACATACATAGATATACAACTCAGTGTTGTCCCCGTTAACGCTCTGCATTCTCTTTTTTTTTTTTGCTGTTGTTGTTGTTATTTTCTTCGTTTTGTTTTAACACTTGAGTGGATTTCTATGTTATTTTTGTCTGAGTCTTTGGCTTTGATTTGCACAGTGAAAAAGAAATACACATAGAAAGTGGACGAAAGGGGGGAAAGGGTATGAAGGCAAAATGACTGGGATTGTCATTTATTATGCGTGCCACAAATCGAAATCAGCAAAGTAACTTGATTAAGATTTAACTAAATAAACAGACGCCCATCCCGTTTGAAATTCATTTTCTTTTATTCTCTAAATACGATTACCATATATCCTTCATGTTGTTCATTCCGTTATTTTTATTGTTTTTTTTTTTTAATTTTGCTGCATCAAATAGAGATTGAACAAACAACCCTTTGCATTTTAATTATAACAACAATACTAAAAAGGGTAAAACAAAGGAATATGTTTAATAAATAATTTAAAAGGGCAATTCCCTTTTCAGTTGTTGTTCAACTCAAAACATAATGTCATAATTAATTAAACATAAAAATTAGATGAATTTACCTGTAAAATCTGGTCAAATTCAAAACGAACTGTTTAATACTCTGTGTTTGAACATTTCAACTCTCTCTCTCTCTCTCATTTCTCTCACTCATTTTACACTATCAATTTAAAGAAAAAAAACATCATGTTCAATTCCAAAGGGTTTTTTTTTTGTTGTACATTTAATCGAATTAAAATATTTGCCTGTTGTCATATGTCAAACAAGACTTTTTGCCTTGAAGGGTATGTGGGGTATAAAAACAGTGTTAATTAAACAAAAACCACAGGGAATAAGGACGGGGCCAACCAATACATATGCAGTTTGCGGTTATTGTTAATTAACAAAACAAAAACTACAATGTAACACTGACTAATTGGTTAAATGAAAGTCCCAAAGATAAACCTTACTTTATGTCGGATAAACATAAATCTAATATCTAGGAAGATCTATTCTATTCCTATTGAAATTTATTTTTTAACTACGTAAATCAGAGAGAAATTTAAACAATATTTTAAGCCCAAGCGAATATTATAAATTTAGATATGTATTATTTTTGGTGAAGCTTTTTCCGCTTAATAAAGTTCAAGTTGCATTTTGGAAATTAGTTATTCAATTTGTAAAGTTTTTAATTCATAATTAAGGTTGTAAACCTGCATATATGCCCTATCAAATTCTGATTGACATAAACATGTCGCTACACAAAGAAATTTTATAAAACAAAGCCCCATCGATAGGTCGCAATCCTTTAAAAAAAAAACGCCTAACATACACAGCTATTGCACAGTTTTTCATGCTGGGTTAGGTTGCACATTGTTGCACCCCTCCGGAAAACTGTCAACTGACCATCAATCTATTTCTGGCCTAAGGGCATTAAGCCTCGTCCTTTTAAGTTCCGCCCTTTGGTCGCTATTAGAACGAGACGTGGTTTTTGTCTGGCGATTAACAACGATGCAGATAACGTAGAAAAAAGTCCTTTCAAACGGTTTAATCACTGAGTTTCTCTTTTATGTGGACACAAAACGGAAAAAAATAAACCGCCATAGAAGGAACGCATCATTTCAGGCGCTTCAAGGCATAGACGGAAGCACCAAACAATAAAGGGATATGCCCACACACACATGTCAACATGCAAATGTACATACATGAATAACTATTTGACTACTTTAAAGCTTAAAAACAAAAAAATTTCAACTTAAAGTCAATTAACTAATATAAATATGCATATTATGCCTGACTTTATATCATATACATAACTCATATTTAAGGACCAACTCTTTATAGAACTTTTCTTGCAACAGGAGCCGGAAATCATAAATTTCACCCACAAAAATCTAGATTAACTGCACGATGCAACAAAGTTTAAAAAACTTTGTCCATGGCAAGCCGCCATTTTTGCCATCCAACCACTCCATATCCTTGAATGTATTGTATTGGTTTCTTAAAAAAGTGTCATCCATGGATGCGTTTGCTTTAAAACGCTTGTCAAAAACTTTTTTCCAGTTCCGTTGGCAAGGTATGCAACTGCAAACTGTGTATGCTGTGCACAGATAAGGCATTTTGAAACAAAATGTATACATATACTGAATAGTATAAAGATGCATATGAGATTTGATATTTGAATGGCATGTCATAAAACTGAAAAGCCATTGGCTTGTACAAAAGATGCGACAACTGCAAATTGAAAAGTCATGTTAGAACCAAATCGAAAAATCAGATGAGCCAATAATATAATAGAAAATATGAATAGTAAATTGTCAATGCTTCAATCAAACTGAAAATATCAAATGACAAAAACAAGAAAAAAAAACTTATCAAGCTAAATAGAGTACATAAAAAGTAAAACAATTACGCGTTTAATACATTTTCATTTAGAGAACAGAGCGAAAAAAAACTTCAAGGTAGGAGTTGGTCGGGGTGTGGTAGAACGACAGCTCGTTCTCTGCTTTGCCATTTTTTACTTTTAATGAAGCCCAAGAATTTCTGCTAGATAATTTGTTAAGCGCTCTTCGTCGACAAGAAGGACGAAGGATGCCATGGCCAAAAGGCAAAAAGCCAAAAGACCCTGCAAAAACTTAGACAATGCCGGGCAAACTGCAAGTGGAATAAACTCACTCGCTCACACACACACCCAATAAAAGTTACGCTATAATTTGGCTTATTTTAGCCAGCGAATTTATAGAGCGAAATGGGGAATGCAAAATGGTTGGCCGGAACTGGCCGCGACTACAACTGGCCATCTCTGTTATCCCCCCCGACAGCGCAAGATAAATGACACGCAGAAGCCAAGTGGCAGATTTTCATTTTTAATTAAAACAACGGTCAGTCCCGTCCAGTCCATTCCAGTTTGGTCGCGCCCAAAGACGATAGCACAAAAATTACTGCGGGCCAAGGGCGAAAATTTTCTCTCTGTCTCATAATGCATAGTAATAAACAATAATTAAAATGAAGCCAACGGGGGGGGGTAAGGTGGCGGTATAAAAATAAAGTTGGTAGTATGCTGCTGTGCCACTTACCTGTTGTAATGTTGTGCATGAAAATCTCACGCAACAGTAGCAGCTCATCTTCCGGTGCAGCGGAAATTGCACCAAACACATCGTTCTCCGGCCAGACCTCCCTGTAAGCATTGAAAAGGGAATAAAATGCATTATCTATATATGTATATAATATACTCTATATATACAAATATATATAATACGTGCCGCTGCTAAACGTTCAACTTGAGTATAGGAAAAATTAATTATTGTCCTGACACAGCATGAAAAACCATAACTTTATGGGGAAACTCACTTGAGAAAGAGATGGCACAGCAGGAATCTTCGCACCCAGATTGCATGTAGCTTCTAACCCGGTGTTTTATCGATTCTTTTTATTTCTATAGCAATTATTGTCATACGCCAATAACCAATCATTGAAACTTGAGAAGTATGGCGACTTAATTAGAAATGTTTTTTCCGGTTAAAGTAATATTTCTGAATAGTATACACAGAAAATTACGGATAATTAACTTTGAAAGCATGTTGTTGCAACGTATACTTAATATGAGATACGTATACTTAATATTCAATAAGTAAAACTATTGCTCTCATAAGTATGCAATAGATTAGAAAGAACTTTTTGGCCCTATTAACAAGATCATTTATCTGAATCAGTATTATATTTTGCAATTCTAAAATATTGAAGATCTAAATCAAATCTTAACTATTTATATATATCGATTATAATCGTTGGTATGTCTATGGTTTTAGGGTTATTTGACTCTTTGTTTAATAGCAATTTGTTCCATAAGCCAACTGATTTGATCAATATTAATAAGATTCCTTTCAGTATTATCCAGTTAAGATTCAAATATCAAAGAAGCTAACTTCGGCTCTGCCGAAGTTTGTATACCCTTGCAGCTTCATTGTTTTATTATTTAATTTAAAAACTAAATTTTTAAAGTAATTGAAGAGAAAACTCAACTAAAAATTTTCCCGAATTCACCGAGAATCGAACCCACCAACCACCGAACCATCGTGCGACCGATCTTTACGTACTACGTCACCATCCTCACTTAACTCACTTAAGCTAGTTCGACATACATATATGTACTATATGTATGTACATATAGCAAACGCATGGCATCTCGCTCTTTAAAATTCGTTCTGTTCTGTCACAACGCAAATGTTTCTGTCTCTCTCACACACCGCGTGGTGACCAATTTTTGCATATGTATGTGTGTGTGTGATTGCTTGGAATTTGTTTTTGTTTCTTTGCTGCCAGAGAAAACTGCTATTTTACTCGAGGTACCTCCACGTTTTAGTTAATAGCTCTGGTGATAATTATCCGATCCTACTCATTTTCACACTTTTCATACTTCATAGATTAAGGAACTTAACTTTTCAAGTTTTCAACTATGTAGCTTAAAAATTTATGGTCTAAAACTTGATAGAAACAGACAGACGGACAGACGGACAGACGGACATGTCTTAATCGACTCGGCTATTGATGCTGATCAAGAATATATATACTTTATGGGGTCGGAAATGTATATTTCTATGCGTTACAAACATCTGACCAATTTTATAATACCCTCTGCAAGGGTATAAAAAGGAAACCACAAGCCGCGAACAAAGATTGTTTGAATGTGCTAGCTTATGAGATATATATACATACAGTCCGATTTCCGCCAGCCATCAACTGATCCATCTTAACATTGGCAATCGGTTACAATGTTTCCGTTCATGTTCTGCCTATATATATATCTACGCAGTTTTGTGCAACAAATGGTATAACAATAGCAGCAATAACAAGCATTCCCCGACATGCAACAAGCGTAGCTTTTAGCTTATACAAACTAAAATTGATGCGTTTTAAATTGCATTAAATTTTGTTCGCCCTCACTCTCTCTCACATTTCCACATGTTGATATTGTGTAGAACGGTGAAATAATCCCAGTACGCTG
The DNA here is from genome assembly GCA_035045865.1 of Drosophila austrosaltans. Taxonomy (NCBI): domain Eukaryota; kingdom Metazoa; phylum Arthropoda; class Insecta; order Diptera; family Drosophilidae; genus Drosophila; species Drosophila austrosaltans. Next base: position 7,572,559 of record JAWNOQ010000049.1, on the reverse strand, counting down.
AAGGTTGCAAGCAACCAGTTACGTGAATTTTCCTTGTTAATTTAATATTTGAAAGCAGCTTAAAATGCAACGTGCACAACGCCCATAAACGGCACCAGTAACATCCTCCAATTAGTCAGTGGAACTGGGCCTGGTGCTAGAGTTGGCACTGGGACTGGGAGTAGGTCATATCCGCTACAAATTTCAACCTCACTGCAGAAATTTAACTCTTTTCGTATCAGTTGCGTTCAGGCGGCAGCTAGGCTAGTAAACAGTGGCGTAACCAAAACATCAAGTAAATTGGGGCAAGGAATAAAGTTCAAGCAATACAAATTTGTAGCAAAATATAAGTTATTTTATAATTATTTCGTGTACCAAACTCTATACTAAACTTAATATTTCCTTCTCATCGTACGGTCATGCCATAGTTGTCTGTATCATATTTAAGCTATATATTTATGCTTATTTTTGTGTCGTGTTTTTAGACGATAGCGGGTCTTATGTTTTTCGCTGTCGTGTAGCCAATAAATTGACTGCCAGTCATGTCAGCCAGTAGCCATGCCTACCCCACCACCCCCCACGTTTGTCGTGGCTTAGACCCTCTATTTTCAATGATTTCGTTAGCATTGCATTAGTTTTGTGTTTGTAATCCTGCGGGTACCATTTTTTTTTTTTTTTCGGTGGGTGTATGCTGGTGTCTCGTTAGCAGTACACTGCCAAACCAAAAACAATAACAACAGCAACAACAACAACTTCAACAGCAACAACAATAGCAACAAAAAGCGCTTTTGCATTTTTGTCTCATGTCAACATTTTCGTGTGTTCATTTAAAAGTTATGCAACATATTTTATGTGCAACTTTGCCATTGTGGGGGCACTTTTCCCATGCGAGGTTAACAGTAAACTTGGTCCAGCACAGCAGGCTGATAATTAGCGGTTTTTGTGGCATGACGTGGTGCTGTGCAGTGCGGTGTGGATGAGGACACACTCCATAGTGGTTAATTATAAACCACATAAAATCTTTACTAATATTCAATATTATTTGTTGCAGGCTAAACAATTTGATCAATTTATAGGCAACATTTTATATACATAATCAAATTATTTTTATGATGGATATCTGAGATAGTGGAAAATATTAATGAAAAATTTAATTAATTTCCAATGGATTGAATAATGTTTTTGTTTTTTTTTTTTGTTGTCAATGTTTTAATATACATTAATGTTTCCTATTTGATTAGCAACCTGCTTATACCCTTTAAATGTAGAGAATTCACAAAAGTTTCATTAACGGCGTTAATCATTCTCGATTACGTCAATTATTTTATAATTCAGCTTTAACTATTTATGTGCATTTCCCTTTCCAAATATCAATATAAACATTCCGCTGTATATAAGAACCAATTTGCAAATTTTAAGATAGAGTTTTCCATAAGCTATATCTTTACAGGGTAGATCGAAATCGCTACACTGATTTAATGTAAGAAATTTTTTATTTTATTAAAAATAAATATTTGTTAAATTGGTTAAACAAGTGCTAGACGGGCAGCTTAAAAGCTTCAATGTGCAAAATATTCAGAGATAACAAAATCAACAAGAGTAACAACAACAACAACAACAACAACAACAACAACTTGCAGTTACTATGCTAAATAAGCGAACCAACAAGCACACAGACGTTTTAAATAAGCTTAGTTAAGAGTCAGGCTAGTGGAGTTGATCAAGAGCGATGGCGAGCAGAGAGAATAAGGCAAGGGCAGGGACTTGGAGAGTGGACGAAAAGTTGCAGTTAAAGAGAAGTTTGAATAAACATTTTGCGCATTTACTTCACTTAAAAGTTAGTTTTTTTCTCTCTCTCTCTCTCTCCTATTTAGTTTGTTGCCAAGCTGACATTTCTGTATACACTGTGCACCCATTAAGCCGGAGATGAGTTTCGAGTTTCTCCACTCTCTTCTTTTTTTTCTGTATATTGTATATATACAAAAAGAAAAAGGGAAAAAACCATAATACTGTGACTTGGCAAGTATTTAAAAATGCTGGGCACACACACTTTACACACACATACAGACTCAGCTCACAAGTGCACATATATGGAGTATGGATGTGTGCAACTCCAGTTTATTTTCAATATTTTGTTTACCCCAAAACAGAAAAAAGGTCTCAGTGCCAACAAAAAAAGGAGGAACAATAAAACCCATTGGGCCACAGGGCTAACTTTACATCTACCCCGAAGTTTTTATACACTTCAATATGTTTTCTTGTTCTTCGTTTTTCAAACTTTCTTTTTAGTTTACCTTTTCCATGAAAACAAGAAAAAAACGTTTGTAAATACTTTAAAAGCTAAAGTGTCATTAGAAAGTATTTTGAAGTGACATCTGTAAAAGTAAGTTACAACATAAAGAAACAAATTGTTTTTCATTCTAATCAATGTTCAGAAGCTATATGATATAGTACTTCGATTTTAATTAAATTCGCAAAGAGTGAAGTAAGACTACTGAACTACTCCTGCAGTCTTGAGTTTCCAGAAAACTTATTTGATAAGTTTAGTAAATCGTCTCGACATATCTTATTGATGAAGAACATATACTTACATATATGCTTGCCTGTACAAATGTTTGCTTAAAATTAACATAAATTTTTCAAAAATTTGTCAGTGTATAGAAAATATGGAAAGTAAACGAAACGAAGTAAAACTCTCCGAACTAAGGCAACACACATTATATAACACTCACACACACACACACACTGACACATTCATATGCCAAAAAAAGGGAACTTTCAGACAAAGCCCAGACAAACTGTGAGTGGGAGTGGCAGTGGGTGTACTTTTGGATCTCTATGCATATCGCATTTTAATTTATTAGCACAAAAAGCGTCTAGACCTTTTTAAGCTGCCGCTGGTGTTGTTGCAGCGGCAGCAACAAGAAATTTCATACATTTTAATGCAACAATTTTCGTTGGCAACAATTAAAATGTACATAAATTTACACTAGCTTGACAATTGAAATTGCATTTACTTGTAGTATGTAGCATGCCATAGATATAGAAATAAGAATTGATCGATGGGTTTCGAGGTGTTTGTGAAATGTAAATTTAAATTAAATATAAATCTAGCCATAAGAAATGGTTTCCAATTATACTTCAGCCAGCATAACACTTTGATGACCAGCTCAATGGTCACCTCATTGAGTTGCCTTTGTCATGGGATGACCTCAAAGGCAGACAGTAGCAAACAGAGAAAGGATTTTCTGTAGAAGTATGCAGCAAGTGGAAAATTTTAATGATGCTGTAGGTAAATGACTTGGAAGTACAAATATATATGTATATATATATAAATATATGTATATTTAAGCTACGTTTCGATATGCTGGCGCGACATCTGTATCTGTCGGCTTTATTTCAACATTGACGCGCAAAAGATAAATTATTTTCACGCAATTTTCCAGAACAAACAATAAACATTTCTTGGATGCGTCTTCAATGAGCTTTACATAATTGAGCGGGCAATTAAATTGAAGTGAAAGGCAAGGCAAGGCGGTACAAGGCAAAGGATGAGGAAAGACAGAGCACCCCAGCTAGCCAGTCAACCAGCCATCCATTCACATTCGTATTCAGTGAACTTAACTCTGACCTAGACACAGCCGTAACGAAGGCTTTCAACTGAACCAACTGGCAATTGTTGACTGAAAAATTGCTAAAGACAGACAGACAGACCGAGAAAAAAGCAGAGGAAAGGTGAGAGAGAAACATAAGCAGTATGCCCGGTATCTGTGCTCATTACAAGATGCCCTTTGCATTAAAAATCTATAGTGATGGGCACCTGGCCAAAGTGCCAGAGCCAGGTCCAAAGTATGAGCCAACAAGCGCTGTCTTAACAATAAATAAAAACTATTTAATATAAGAACAAAGCTTTAGTTGAACCTTGTGGCAACTGCGTGAGGCAAAATACATATATATAAAAGAAATATATAAAAAAAAAACTCCCCATAAAAGCTGGAAAGAAAAAACTGAAAAAATAAAAAAACGTGGTGGAAGGTTCGCTAGCGGCTGCTTCTCATTTTTATATAAGAGTTAATTTATTATGCGAATTGCTTTTGTACCTTTTCTGCAATGGCGACAAAGACCTCGCCGAGAACGACCTGGCAACGACAACGCCTGTGGAAGGGTAGGAAGGAGTAGAAGGAATAGCAACTACCACAGTCAATGTCAAGTTATTAAATGAAGGATTTTCAAAAGGATTACTGCTGCAAGTTGTTGCTCAATTTGAAGTCTGCGCCCACAACAAAGCCATACCCAGGCAACAAGGCAAAAGAAAAACGAGAATAAAAGGGGGAACGGGGACAGACGGGGACGAATAACCAATGGACTCCAAAAGGGTCTTTAAATATCAACCACTCAGGTCCCGTTGTGACACTCACCTGGCCGCACGTAGCAAGGCAATGGCCTCTTCCAGCTTCTCCATGCGCAGCAATTTATTTATGCGAATCATGCAATCTTCCCTGTAATCCAAACGAAAATCGAAATTCATGATAATTAACTCAATTTAAAGCAAATGCCAACTTACCGTTGATCATCGATGGACTTTTCCGCAGCAGCATCAAATGGTATCGGTTGCTCATGCTCTGGCAATTCCAACTCCGTGGACAGTAATGTACATACTTCCGTTCCTAGTTCAGCCCATTTATTAGACAATTCTTCCTGTAATTAATCAATAAACTAAATGTTAGCATATAACTAATTAAATGAAAAATTTATGAGCTAAAAAAGGAAATGGAATAAAACAAATTCAATTTAATCCCCTTGGATTACTGCTAACATGTAATAATAATTATAACTAAAAAGTAGACCATGTTTAAATTTAAAGCTTAACTAAGCCGAAAGCATTTTAACTTGAAACTAGAAATGGTATTTCAAATATACTTTTAACTATAAAAGGTAATTTTACATAGAGATTGAGTGATTCCCTGGGAAAATCTCATCGATAATTCCATCTTTAACTCCATTACTTTTGTTGTAATGTTTACAATTCCCCTAAACTTCTTAAATTACTAAAACATTTTAACTTAAAGAAACTTTTCTACAAAAGTGGAATTGCTATTGTTACTATCTGGTCCTTCTAACCGTGTAAAATGACATTTAATAACAAACTGACAGATAAACCGAATATACTTTTTTGTGCAAGCAACTGGATAAACTAATAATTGAAAAAAAAAGCCAGACAAACACAAAAAGTAATATTTAAAATACATGGCATAAAGAGAAATATGTAAATATGATAATGTGCAATTAAATAAATGTACATAATTTTTATATTATAGTATTGTTTGAAAACGATATAAATAATTATACATACATAGCTGTGGCTTTGCCCCATCTTATCTGGCTTGTTAACAATGCATATTTAATTGAACAATGATCTAAATTGCAATCAATTGGCATATTTTTAATTGGTGGCAAAGTAGAATGGTTTTTATTTTCATTTCATGAAATAAAGCATACAAAGTTATTCGTCCACTGAACATTTTGTTTGTTTAACACATTACATCATTTCAACCATAACTTGTGTTTTACTAAAGTTTTTTTTATTATTTTTTTTTTGTGTGTGCCATATTTTTATTGGTATTTATTCAATAAACTATGGACGAGAATGTATTTTTGCAATGCATTTAATAAATATTCATGCATTTACATATACCTTTTAAAGTTTTGGTTTAAGGCTTTTCAAATTCAATTAGTTTCTTTAATTACCTAGCAAGTTCTTTGTAGGTATTATGTTGATATTCAACCTAAATCATTTAGTTCAGAAGCTAAAAATTATTCTATTTATATATGTCTAAACCCATATAGCAATATCTTTACCAGTCCTATGTACTTTTCGAGTACAAGGATGCTACAAAGGACCTTTAAGGCCCATAGTCCAATTGAAAAATATTAAAAATGAAGGTAATTATTTGTTCATCTCGTTCATACGTGTGTTTGTCATGTTTTTTGCTTTTGGTGCATGTGCGTCCGTGTCCGTGCAAATAAAACTTTGTCAAAAAATTAATATAAAAACAAAAAAAGTAGAGAAAAAATTGTTCTGCTAACGGCTATCAAGCACGAAAAGCTGACCACAGAAATGCATAGGCGTCTGTGTTAGCTCCGGCTACAGCTCTTACTCCCACTCCTACTCCTTCTTTGACTATTTTCGAGGTTGGACAACTAACTGGCAAGTGTCGGTTGACAATGGTCGTGGCCGGAAATCACGCTCAACGGTGCGTAGCATTCAACGTGGCGTCAACGACCAAATGCTACAAAATTTGCCGCAACAATAACAACAGCGAACTAAAAAAAAAAAAAATCAAATGTGGTTTTAACTGAGAAAAGAAAAAAAAAAGGTCAAAATCAAAAGAAAAAAATAGAAATCCAATGCATGTCACAGTAAAAACACATAGCAAAAACCCTACCAAAAGAACTCGAAAAAGATGAAAGTGGCGTAAAAACAACGGAAACGTGTGGATACAAACGCAGCAAACTCTTCGAATCGCAGCATATATAGTATATATCTACTATTTACAGTTACATACATACATATGTATGTATATGCGTTGTAAGAATAATATGGACACCAAATAGACAATAGATAAATAAAAGAGTTAAGTGAAAATAAAAAATAGAAAAAACCACCGGCAGCAGCAAAATTTCTTTCATTGTTTTGTTGGTCGTATTTTCAGTCAATTAAATTTTACAATCGAACACATAAATCTTGTCCAGGCGACAATCGGTTTTTTTGTTTTTTATACCCTTGCCAAAGATATTGTAAATTTCTTATGACGTTTGGAACACCATAGAAACATTTTTGAATTAGATTTGATCTGATGTGATGTCTTTCTGATATGTTTTTCTTACTCATAAGAGAACTGCTAAACCGAATCAAAACTTTATCTTAAGCTAATTGTTTTTCTCATACAACAATTTCATTCACAATATATTCTATTTTATTAGTAAATATTTGATATATGCTATATGAAGATGTTTATATAATTTATATAATACAGTTATAAAGTCTTATACTTAAAAGATCCCTTTATCACTTGCAGGCTCCTATTTTTTGTGGTAATAAGATTTAGAAATTATTAAATAATAATTTTTATTAACTACTTTCAAGAGTAAGAGTATTTATACTTCAGTTAACCGACATGAGGTCGTCTGCCTGTTTTGGCACTTTTAGCTGTTTTATTTTAAATTTTTATTGGCAATTTAGAGTAAATTTTTACGACTCTCACAGCAGGCGGCAGTGGGCAGTGACCAGCAACCCGAAATAAAGTTATTTAATGCGGCAATTTAAACATTAAAATTGTTCAATTTTGTTAGGTTGACTTACCTCCGTTGGCTGCAACGGCGACCGTTTACTGGACTTGGCTGCTTCCTGTTTCTTCTTGCCACCACGCTTTTTGGTGCCGCCGCGTCTCTTCTCCTGCACAAGGACTGAGTCCTGGCAAAAGCGCTCCATCATTTTAATGAAAACATTGGCCGTTTCAACCACATCGCGCAGAAAGACCCTACATGTGTATTTATATTTATAAGTGTGCGTGTGTGTTTGTGTGTGTGTGTGTGAGAGTATGTGCGTGTGGGGTTAGTAAATAACACACATACATATATATTTTATAATTAAATTCTTTATTAAATGTGTATAAATTGAATTTTTTTATGCCATCTATATGAAAAATGCATTTGCATGTTCAAAATTCAATTAAATGTGGCAAATGTATTATTTTTTCATCACAATATTTTACTAAAGCATTGAGAGAAAGGGTCAATTTATGCATTATTATTGCTGAGTGAGAATGAACAAATATTTATGGACATTCTATCGGCTTTAAAATCATATTAAAAATGTACGCAACATATGAATACTGAGTATGCGCTGTCAAATTGCTTTTAAATTTATTGAATATCATTGAGTACATTAAATCGGGCTAATGTAACGCCCCCGTTCAAATTTCTTTCACAAAACTTTTTGCATGACCAACCTATCCTAAAAAGTCGATTGAAAGGACGAACGGACGACGCTGACTGATGATGCGGAGGCGGGTATCGTCGGAAGCCTCGCACAGCCTTTGTTGCTGTCGAAACTGATGACGCCTCCAATTAGCAAATTACCCTCAAAATGGAAAGACTTATTGACGAGAAGCAAAAAAAAAAGTAGAAAAAATTCCAACTTACAGTTCGATCATTTTTAGATACCCTTTAATTTTAAGTTGTAGTACGACAGTCTAAGAACCTTTTAACAATCATAGCATAAATAGTTAAGAAAGTTTCCGGGATAATTTAGTTGACTTATTGTCTAACGCAGTTTTTCACAATTGCATTAAGAATCATTCGTACCTGTTTTGTTAAGAACTTTTTATAGATTATTCTTAAGGTTTTCAATTTTTTAATAGTCTGCTAGAAATTTATTCTCTTAACTGATTAACTGAAGATATATTGGCAAACATGTTTAAGCCAATGTAATTTGTAATTTGCTTCCCTAAATATCCATTTATACCTTTCTACCCTAGATGCATAGAAGGGTATAGAAATGAAAATAACCAGAGACACGGACAGCCATTGAAACTGCCAAAATCAGCTGCTGCTGCTGCGCTGCGGTACAAAGTTAACTTCCGCTTTGTTTTAAGCCAAAAACGAAAATGTATAAAAAGTTCAAAAACGCCAACGTCATTGTGTACGTCAATTTGTTAAAATGATTGATTGCCATTTGAATAATGAAAATCGCGCGAGTCATAGCAAAGGATAATGCAAAATCGGCCGAAGGCCGAAGAGAACAACAAAAAGCAAATCGAACTAAAAAAAAAGAAGTATTCAAATGTATAACTTCAAATACAAAACTGAAACGCAAAACTATATAAATCAAAAAAGGACCAAGTCAGCTCTTCTGAGATTTAACATATTTCTATAAAAGGAATGTGTATATATACATACATATGTATGAATGTATGCATGTGTGTTTCGCTTCCTTTTTTGTAAGCGTTTGAATTATTATCCAAAATTTTCTTTGGCCATTGTGGAAATGCTAAACCATATTAGAGAGTGGGTGGGATGGTCATGGCAAATGGCTTTTAACATGATTTTCACCCATATTTGCATATGTATGAATGTCCTTGTGTGCGTGTGTGTGTTTGTGAGTGGGTGTTTGTATATGTCAAGTCGCTGCCGGCACTCTAATTGCCAGGCCTAGGGAACTACCAACAACAACAACAACACCATTCTACAATAAAAAAAAAAAAAATAGGCCAAAAAAAGAATGGGCCGTTCAAATTTTCTACCGCCTGCTAGCGCTGCACTCAAATTTATGCAAATTCATTGCGAATTTTAATGCCACACCAGCTCGATGCTCTCGAAATGCGGTCAAAGCCTGAGAGTCTGGCAAACTGTGTTCAGGGAAATGAATTTGTAATGAAAGTGGTTGGTTGTCAGCATATGCACAACTCGCACACACCCATTTTATACATATTGTACACACTCACAGGTAATCGATGGCATAGATATCAAATAGACATCGACGTCGACATTTTAGCCAAATTACATAGGCAAATAATTCAAAATGTTGACGTTTCGACAGGCAATAAAATAAAAAATATAAATAAAAACCTATTACCAATTTGACAGGGATGCAATGCAGAATTGAATATTTGAATTGAATACGGATATATTCGAAACAACTAAAACAATCCACCTCAAAGGAGTCAAAGGAAGATTTATTCTATCAAAAAAAGATTGAAAAACGGACAAAAATACGCTCATTTTCACTTAGATGAGATGAAACAAAACCTATTCAAATAGATCGTTTCTCTTCCTTATCGTCTTTTATTTTCATTACCTGGTTAAAGTGTAATGTCAATTAAAATGGCCTAACATGCAAATAAGTCAATGTTTAAACAAGTAATTAAAACTGCTCCATGTTCTTGTTTCTAATTGTATTATTCTCATATGTATTTTTCTTGTGCAAAAAAACAACATTATTGGATAATGATTAAAGGAATTCTAATCTAATGGAAATGTGAGTGATGCATCGTATATCCTGTATTTGAAATACGAGTCTACCTCTCATGATGCTGATGATGATGATAACTGAAATGTGATGCGAATCAAGCGCAGACCATGTCACTATCATGCGGTGACCGCAAAGATGCCTGTGGTCGGATCGTAGGCGTTGCAAACGAAGCGTAAAAATTGCCGGCAGATGCAAATTGTGCTGGTTGGAGAAATGCTGCAGGCAACGGACTTCGAATGCTATCTGACCACAACGTCAAGTTACCGCAGTGAAAGAGGTAAATGGAGATTGCCAAAGGGAGGGCAATAACGAATGCTTAGGATGAATGGGTGGTGGGAGGCGATTGCATAACAAATTGCAAGCCACAAATCGATGGTGAGAACCCAACTCCTAATGATGCGCAGGTGCAAATCGGGCCACTCACACAGTATACACACCTACAGACACATAAACATGTGCCCCAGACAGGACAAAGATAAATCGTTAATAAATTATTTATAATTAATTTGTATGTGCGCGGTTTTGTAACTTGCCATGGCTGATGCTGCTGTTGTTGTTGTTGTTGTTTGGCCATGCTTGATTTGATATTCGCGTTTACGTTGATTAAATGGGCAACAACAAGGCGCAGCGCACAGAATTAATTAGAAGTCTTGGTTGTTGTTGTTGTTGTTGGCAAGGCGGGGACTTTGGGTCAGCAGTTGGGCTTATATTGTGTAGGTTTGAGTGTTGAATAAATGATAAAATGTAATTGTACTCTCCTCTATAAACATATATATATATACTATCATAAACATATACTTATAGTTGTTTGTATGTACATAAAGGCAGAATGGGGCAGAACGGAAGATGGTTTTTGGCATAAGACGTTTATAATGAAAATATTATTAATTATGACAGCAATTACAACAACAAGAAGAAGAACTTTACCCACAATGAGTGATGGACGCTGATTGCAGCCTGGCACCTACCGTACACCCAGCGGCATAAGTAGACGACAATCCCTCATTAATTATTCATGCGGCCCCCAAATACAAAATGATTCGATATATCTCTTTCAAGTGATCAAAATACTGATTGCAGCAGTTCAAAGGGCAGCCAAACATTTACGCTGATTGTTAATTAAGCAGATTAATTAAATTGTAATTGCCTAATAATACATACTATACCATAATAGTTTGCATACGTAAATTTTGATTGCAATTTTGGTTAGTATAAAACTAATCTGCCATGCAAGTCGCATCAGTTGTGGTCCAATTACAATTTTTAATTGGGTTCAATATGTCAATGAACCTTTAACCCAATTTATAGCGACACCACTCTATCAATTTTATATTTTTGTGCGCTTAATTAATTTAGTCAAACCTTTGAAATTGTCAGTTTCCATTGACTATAGAACTAAATGTCTGATGTCTGTACAGCTAGTTGATTGGGGCATTGAAAGTGGGCAACAGGATAGCCAAATAACAATTTCTAGCATTATGGGCAGAAATTGAACAATTTTGTTTTCAAGTGTATTGAGAAATGCAATAAATTTAATTTAAATTAAGATTTTCAATTTCATTTTACTATATTGCAATGTGTAAGATTTGTTATTATTAAATTCCTTTAATTGAGCTTTAATTGTAGTCCTTCACCCATTGTAGCTGTGTTCGGTTGCAGCAATCAAACTATCCACATACATGTTCAACACATAGAACAGAGACAAATTTGTTCAGCCATTTGGAAATTATTCAAGTGACTTTCAAGTTTTCATGCTCATGCTTAAAAGTTACAATTATCTAAATGGATGGCAGCATTGCACTGAATGCAAAAAAAAAAAAGGATAAAAAAATATATATATATGTGTCGAACATATGTAGCAATTGAAAGTAACGAGCGACAGTTGCAGATGCAGACAAGTCAATGATCCCAAGTTAAATTGAGTCAAGTTGCATGAGCCTAATGAATGTAAAATGTCGCATAGTAGCTAAAGCTTTTTATGAAATATTTCTCAAGTTAAAACCCTCATTTGTGACTGGCATTTCACTTTTCAAGTTACTGTAGATTAAGGAATATTAGAATATAAGAACAGTAGGAAAATAAAAGAGCAAACAAGTAAAAGCTAAAAATTAGCTAAACAAGTCATGATAAAATTATTATCTCTTAATAATATTTCACATCAGTTTAAGAAAGTAAAACATTCTTTCCTTATTTTCTTAAATCTACTCAACAGATTAAAGTTTGATTCCAATTTAAAATTATGCTAGTTGGCACCAATGTGCAGCAGAAATATCTCGGTTAAGCTGGCAATTAGAATGCAGCAAAGGTGCTGCACTCTGAGAGACTCTTTAATATATACTACTACTGCAGTCTGCACAGGTTTTTGAGTATTACCTACATACGTATATGCCAGAAATGTGCACGGGTTAGAAAATAGCATAATTCTTATGCCGGAACACGCGCCTGCAGCACATGCTTGTAAAATCAATTAAAGTTTTTGGCCAAAGCGCAACTAGTTCATTTAGTATTGTTGTTGCCGACTTCTAGGGGTTGGGGGAAACCGACAACTCGCAGCGAAATTCAAACAGGAAGGAACACACATACACAGAGAGAGAGAGAGAGAGAGACTGGCGGACAGACTGACTGCGCTCGAATAGCCAAACAAACGCATCAGGACTTAAGACAAAAGCATGCCGTCAAGACAAACAATGCGTGATTGTCTGACTGTAGGATATAGTTGGTATGCTGCTGGTGAGTGGTTCACGGGGTTGAGGTCCTACGGCATATTTGGACTCCATCAATGGTAATTCTATCAGACGACTGTTTACGGATGTATTATGGGTTTCATCTACAATTTTAGGTTTCGTCGAATTAGTGAGTAATTTCTACAATGCGATTTCATTTCCAAACAGATATCTATCTACACACACACACACACAAGTTCAGTTAGTTTGAGGGGAGTGTAGTACTCACTTTGTGCTGTGCGCCTCATTGTAGTTCATTAACAAATGCAGTATTGTCTCCCGATACTCCAGCACATAGCAGACATTGTTCAATAACATATCAAAAAGGGCTCGTGCATTGCCATCATCCTTTAGTTTCTGTAATGCCAGCAGGCTTTGAAGCAATTCTCGGAATGTCTTTAATTAAAAAATTTATAAGCTTTTAGTATTTGTATTGACTAACAGCAGGATGTGTACTATTTGTGAGTCTGTGTGAGTGTAAGTGTTCATTGTAAGCGTCAGGATTACAAATTAGATTCGATCATCTATGGTGCTAAAGTCCACAGACGGATAACCAAACAATTGCAATTGTAATTAAATTGATAATATAAACGCACACAAAATTCCTTAACTATTTCAAAGTTTTAACAAATTATTATGTAATTAATTAAATAAATATTTTCTTATTCCTAGAGCATTTCAAAGGATGTGTAAAGAATGCCATTTTTAATTGGCAAACAGGAAATGGCATCACTGGCGGAAGCACTTGCTCTATTCTGTACCCGTTTCAACATAAAGTTAGCTTAAGTTTGCGCTTAATCCAAAAGCAAACGTCGAGCGGAGTGCACCCGAAAGTGCACTTTCAGTGGCAAAGCAAACAACAACAGACTCCCACTCACACACAGTCACACATATTCACACACACACGCTCTTTGTCGGTATTGTGTGTTTGAGCTTAGGTTGCAGTTACTTACCAAAAGGGCTACATGCAGCCGTTTGGCCCAGAGACGCGCCTGCTTCTTGTCGGTCACAATCATGTCCATGTCATGTTGCATGCGCGTTAATACCCAGTGGAAGCATTGCACGCTCAAAGATTCGCTACGAATGAAATGGAAAAAGGAGAAGGAAAAAGAAAGCATGAAAAACTAGTCGAAGAAAGCTGCTACATAAATATATATGTATATAAGAGTAAAGTCCTCAAGTTGTATTATAAAAGTATTAGTGGGTTGCATTAAAGTTAGCACACAAAAACTTCAAAGTGCAAGAGGCGGTAAAACAGGTAAGCTGCTAGTGCATTAGTTCACAGCGAAAAACTCATTAACAAAATTAATTTTTAAGTTCAACTAGAATTGAGAGCCATCTTAACTAAGTTGCTCGTTTCGCCCACAACTAGTCGTTGTAGTTTTTATGGTTAGGCGTGGAAGAAGCAATGGCAATGGAAGTGGTGGATGGTTGGCATTGACAAACCGCATTTTACCCCATTTTCCCAGCATCTTGGCAAAATTAGCAGCGCCATGTCGCAAAAGTTTTCGAAATTGTCGGTCGCCGCTCTTGGACGGTTTGAAAAGGCATTAAAATCAAATTAATTACATTTATGTGGCAGCAAGAACTGAGAACTTGAATGCATAAATAAATTATAAAATCAATATAAAAAATGCAATGAGAAAATGAGAGGAAAACGCAATAATAAAAGAGACGCAATAACAGCAACTACAGATGAAGGAAAGCGGATAGTTTTTTGTAGTTTTTTTTGTAGAACTATTTGTTTAAACAACCGCCGATCAGTCGCTGGTAAACAGCAATGCATAAACAAAATGGCAAACTCAATTTCACTTTTCTTTTGCCATTTTTCCCTTTTTGCTTTTTCTTTATTTCTTTTGCAATTTTTCTTTTTTTCTTTTTTTGGTTGTTGGAAAAGTTTGTCTATCTCCATGCCCATACATTGCGCAGCAATGCTATGCTTTATATAGTGCAAAATCAGTAGAAAATGACAGACGATAAAGAAAGTTCAAAAGGAGCGGGTAGCGGAAAATTGCATTTGTGGAAATAAATAAACAGAAAAGTTTTATGCTTGCCCACTATACATAGATAGTGTGTGTGTGTGTATATGTGTGTAATATATAGAAAGATAGATAGAAAGATATAGAACAGGGAGGGGAAGGTGGAAAGAGTAAGAGGCTACTATGAAAAAGCACGATAAAAGACAGAAAACAGACCAGAGAAATGGCAAAAAATGGAAAGTACAAAAAAAAAAAAAAACAAAAGAGCCGACTTAACTTCATCACTATATCTTAGTTTTTATACCCTTGCCAAATTTGTGTTAGTTTTATAGAATCTATAGAATTGTAAGCTAAGATACATATATAAAAACCAATTAATATTTATCTAATATCGATTAAGTAAGTTTAAAGTAAAACCAAACAATGATTATAAGGATGGCTTTATTTCGACTGATTGCTTCTAAGCCGTATTCAGACACTACAGATATAGAAAATACAAATTTTTTTTTTACTCATATACAAATTGTAATAGGTTTGCATTATCCTAAACAACTAGGTGTAGTATCTACAATGCTACACTAAATGAATATAATTATTTTTCGAAAGAGTATAGGACAACAAGCAGTAGCCAGGCCAAAAATAGGAATAGGAGGTGGAACAACATCAGCTTAGAATAGTGCGAGGGCGGTTTCGGTAATAGGGAGAATGGCAAAACTTTGCTCCAACGGAATGACAACATTTTTGCAAAGCTTCATTGTTGTCATTCAGAAACTAATTTGAAAGTAACCAAAACAATTTTAAAGAAATTTCCCACCACACAGCTCCCAGAAACAGAGATAGAGAGATGGTGAAGGCAAAGTAGAGAGAGAGTGAAAAGAAGGAAACAGTGAGAGGAAGTAAGAGCATGAGCAGAAGCAGGAGACCAACCGGATGACAGCATAAAGAAGGCAAAAATTTTATTAACAGCATGCTGGACAACAATAAAATGAAACGGAAGGACAAGGAATTTCGCGGCTAAAGGGGCAGGTTTTGACGTTGTTTGGAAATTGGGTTGACTAGTTGGCAATGGCAATACAACTTTGTCTAACAAATATTGCCAAATTTTTACTTAGAGTTTCAGTTGCAGTTGTAAAGTGCCATAGGTCAACGGTTGTCATCATCGTGGCATCGATTTGCGCATGTGTTTTGTTTGTCCCTTTTGTTTTTTTTTTTTTTGTACTTGTTTGCCGACACAGTGAGAAGGAATGTAATGCAATAAAAGTGAAGAAGATGACAACAAGTACGATTAGGGGCAACATCGCCCAAGTAATCGAGAACAATGACAAACAAATTGTGTTGTGACCACAGTGTTGTCTAGTGACATGTTGCCCCTCCTGTTTCTGCCCACATCTGATATCACCCGGCTACTTGACCATCTTTTGGGGCAAGTGCAAAATGGAAAAGTCCAATTGGCCATGGGGAAATGCCATGACCAACCGAAAAATAAAACAACAAAAAAAGTTTTCTTATTGGTAACTGGAAACGAGATTGAAAACCACTGTGCCCACAGCTGCACGTCAGTGGTTTGAGGCTTTCTTGATCGCAGGATACAGTTAGTTATTGCATAAGATACTCATAAGATTATTCATTCATGATCCATTTAAAAATCAAATATCAAAAGTTTTCCTAAATTTATGAAAAAGACTTTCTTGTCTCGTAAACTTAAAAAAAATATTTACTAAAGACCAACTGTGAAAATCCTTTCTGCTTATGAAATCCATAAAGTTTTTGTATAATTTTTATACAAATTCTCAAGTAAATGAATTTTCATATATATACTCGTTCATGAAGGACTATTTTAAGCTTGTGTGTATCTTTGGGGCATCTCTGTAGTGAAATCTTTGAATTGAGTTACTCAAAGAAATAAAAGTTGAGCACATTTCGTTACACTTGAAGTGTGAGGAAGGAAAAAGAAGTAAAACTGTAGCAAAAGTAATTTGATTAAAAGCCTCGATGGAGGCGTGCTCAGTCGAATTCTGAGTAAAAGGCAAAGATTTTGCATATTTGCTGATGTGGCGTGTTGAGGTCAGCGTTTTATTAACCAGAGAAAAAGTAGATGCTCGTTCATCAATTGATTTTCGTACAAATATATATATGTATATATACATTTTTTTTGCCTTGCTGTTCTACTTGAAAGCCATAGGCAATTAATTAGAATGCTTAAGTCAACCACAACTGGGGCAAGTTCTTTTACACACACACAAACATATAACTTTGACATTGGCAAATGCAAGTCACACACACTTAGACTCACACACTCATGTGCTTAACTTACCTTACTAGTTGCAATTGTAGACCACTCAAACGATTGAACTCCATGAAAAATCGTATAGCCCACAATAGATAGGAGTCATCATGACTTGTCGAGCCAGCGTTGCGTTCCAGCACACGACGCACCTGCCTCACCAGTGTGTTGTAAGCGGAGCGCAGCACTTCGATGCAATACTCGCGCAGGCACAATCTGAAAGGAAAGATGCAATGAATGAAAAATGATTTCTTTTTCTTTTTTTTTTTCATACCACAATCATATTGATTGAATGGAAACGGTAGAGCGAGTGCGCTTGAGGATAAGGATGAGGATTGAGAGACACTAGCCCAGTATCGGTTTATATAACGGCATTTGGCAAACGTTGATGCAATAAATTTCGCTTGGCCAATTTATTTGCACAAAACTGACTAAGAGATGCAACCAACCGAGCATTTATCCATCCATTCGAAGAGAAATCCAATGCTAGCTAGCCCAGAGCCCAGGAAAAACGAAAATCTAACGCATCGATGCCAACGCGGATTAATTTATGCCACAGAAAAAAAAAGCCAAATCCCTTTGGCGGCTTATTGCAACATTCACTCCCTCGTAGATGCAACAAAATGTGTCATGTTGTGTGTTAGAAGCATGACATTGATGAACTTCAGCTGGATACGTGCCCGGCCTTTTGCCACTCCCTCTCTCTTTCTTTCTCCTATCTCTTTGAACTTAGTTGCTTTTTTTTTTTTTGCTTTGCGGTTGCATTGTTTTTTTACTCCCCATACCTTCAGCTTATTGATGGGGCGTTTAGAGTTTGCCTAATCACAGCAACGCAGGCAACGCCACACATTTGTCCTGGGTTTGCTCTCAATTTATGGGCGCCTAAAGATTTGGCCTGCAAGAAAGTAGCCCATAAACCAGGCCAACGAAAAGCCAAAAGCCACCAGACTAACAAGCAGCAAAAATGTATTGGACGACGTCGCCACATTTGCCATAGGAAACCTTTGAGAATTTTTACTTGAAAATTGCATGGATCAATGGGCAAAGATGCTCCAAGTCGATGGCGATGCCAATGTTGGCGCCAACATGCCGTTTTTTACTGCTAGTGCTCCTTTGCTCCTAATGCTGCCGTTGCTCCTTCTGCAGTTTTATCTCCGCAGAAAGGTTTTTATGGGCACTACCAGGACTCAGACCACTAGCAACAACAAATAAGGGAGTATGAAAAAAATATATATTCCACATGAAACGAAATTAAAATTCTCTTTAAAATTTGTTCTATATATTCTAGTGATCATTGAAAAATCTTAAAATATCCTTTTTAAAAATGTTTCTATATATATAAAAATGAAAACTCTTGCGGAGTATCCATGATTCTTCAAATCTTTAGCAGCCATAAGGACACTCACAAACGTTAGAGTATACTTAAAAAAAAAAAAGTCTTGAGACTGCGGCGAATGCATTTCCTGTAACAGTTCAGAACTAGCCAGCGTTCTCTATTGGAATGGCGAGTATCCTTTAAGTAGTTTGTTGGTAAGCAAAAGCAAAAAAAAATCATAAAATAGCTGCACCTGGTGGCCATTAGGGAGGGCGGGCTGAGCAGAGCAAGCAACGAGCCAAATGGCGGCGCCTGAAAAGCGACCGACAAAATGCTTTGTTTAGCCCAACCAAGTCAAGCAAAACAAGATGCCCAGTCAAGCCAGGGAACCAATAACGGTTGTGCAATTCTATAAAATAATGTAAGTAACCGTCGGGAGAGGCTGGCAAGCAAGCTGGATGAGCAGCATCAGGGAACGAACCAAAGGAAATGGCTTCATTTATTATTGAATATTAT
Source organism: Drosophila austrosaltans (assembly GCA_035045865.1). Lineage (NCBI taxonomy): Eukaryota > Metazoa > Arthropoda > Insecta > Diptera > Drosophilidae > Drosophila > Drosophila austrosaltans. The sequence goes on along the minus strand of JAWNOQ010000049.1, from coordinate 7,553,730 downwards.
TTTATATGCTCGCTTGCTCTGCAGCGTAAAATCGAAAATCAATGGCCGGAATGTGCCCAGTCCCGGTTGAAGCATAACAATTCTAATGTTAATGGATACCACAGACACACAATAGACTCGGAACTAAAGTGCAGGAAGTGGCCACAGACAAATAGTTATGTCAGAGAAATCAGTTGGACTTACCTAACAGTAAAGGCGCTACGTCGCGTCATCTGAGCCTCCTCTTTGATGTGACGATGTGAACGTTTTTGTTGCTGTTTCTCCCGATCAAAATCAATGGCCGAGACACGTTCCAGCGGTTGATGGCAGATGACGTCACGATCCGAAACGGATTTCATATTGCGAATTACATAGGTGCCACCAAATCGGGAATGTCGACCTGGCGGCGGACGTGCCTGACGTTTAGATCGCTCTCGTCGACGGGCAGCTAAGAGTTCTTGCTGATCTCGTTGTTTTTCACTCAAACTGCGTTGCAGTGAGGCATCTGCCAAGGACTCGGCACTCTACAGAATAATAAATACATCTTAATTGTTTCATTTGGAAAGTGTCCACTCCTACAAACCTGTTCTCGATATAGTAAACATATGATTTCCAGGCCATGCAAATGGAATTGTGACTCATCTGGTGAGGATATGACGAAGAGAACTAAATCTAAGATTCCTGTTTGATGCAGAGCCCATATAACCTGATCATGGAGACTGGCATCGTTATCGGCCCGACATTCGGCCTCCGGATTGGCTGGCACTTGCAAAACATTACGCACTAAGACCAAAAGCCGTTCAATCAACAAATTTTGCTCTTCACTGCGTATGGCAAAGGACTGGAAAATGAATATAAAAAGGGAGATCAAACCACATTAAAAGTCAAAGTAATAAAATATTGCAACAAATCCCAGTGTAAAATAACAGAAAAGATAAAGAAAAATCTAAGCACCAAATCCCGCGAGTCAAGTTAAAATAATCAAATGAAATTAAATTAAATTAAATTGCAAATTTATGTAGCTCGACTGTAAAACGGAAGCCCAGACAGGAGGACCACAACAAAGTCAAGTTGAAATCAATTTGGGTTGGAGAGAGAGAGAGAGAGTAACGTAGGAGCGGGAGTGGAAGCGTGAGCGTAACTGCTGTTTCTGTTGCTACTGTGAGCTTAAAAATAAATACAACTAATGCGGCTTTTGTGCCTACAAGCCAGCTGTGACTCCTATCCGGACATGGACACGCAAAAATCCCAGTCTCACTCTTATTCTCACTCTCTTTGGGTCCTTAGCCCGGAGCCCTTCTCAAAGGCAAAGTTAATAATGACTTCCGCTTTTGGTTTCCCTACGCAACAAACCAAAGTGAAGGTGGTCCATTCAAAACCAGAAAGCTGGAAGCTTCACTCCCCAACGCCCCCGAACCATAACCCCTGGGCTGTCCACTTGGCTGCTTGCCGCGCATACATCAAAGCATGTAAGTCGTCACGACGCAAATAAAGAAGTAAAAATATATATAAAAAAAAAAAGAAAGAGAAAATAAAGCATAAAAAGTCAGCCAACAACCAAACAGCCAGCGGCACCATGCGCCAAATCCTTGTACACATTCATTATCAGCGACAACAACAAGAAGAGGACACCGAACAAAGAGCGAGAAACGCATAGCAAAGCAGTAGCATAGACGATATCCATATAGAAATTCGCTGCATTTAACCTAACCAAAAAGATATATAAATACATATACATGTCCACACAAAAAGAAACCATACTGGACGACAATTTTTAAGCCTCAAAGATTGTATACTCTTGGCGCTTATTTGACTAATAAACCATAAATGCTGTGTAACTTCTTTTAATAAATGCTTATTTTAAAATATAAGAATACATTTGATTGTCAATTTGTTTCATATCTTAAGATAAAGATAAGCATTTGGCATAGTTCCTGCTTTATGATCCAATTTAAAACATTAGTTCTGTATAGAAACAAGTAGATGATTCTTATTGCGCCATTAATGCGAATGATAAAATTTTACATATGTTTCTATATACCAATGTACATAAAGAACAAAATTATAATACCCATTGCAAAGGGTATAAAAATGAAATTCAAAGAACAGAAGAAAAAAGAAAACAAAAACGGAAATGTAAAGAAATCCTAGGGCCACACTTTGCAATGGCTATGGTGATGGCAATGCCTAGCTCCATGAAAATCCTTTGGAATTGCTCCCCGGAGTGTTATGAATGTCGATTCAATCGGCTTTAAATGAATTTATTTCGCTGTCCCTGAGTGGGCTGCGTCTGGGTGTGTGCCTGTTGGTTTTGGTGGAGTAACTTCCCTTTCTGTGCCCTATTCAGTTGGTTTAATGTTTGGTTTTTTTGTTCTTTTTATTTTTGTGAAATTTCGTTGCTAGGTTTTAACGCTTCGCTTTTCTTTTTTCTCTGTTCATTCTCGTTTTTTGACTCCTGATCATAATCTATAAACAAGTTTTCAAAATAAAAATCGTTTTACAAAAATGTAAAAACTAAAAGGTAAATAGTAACAAGTTCAACATGATGAATCTGAATGGCAATCATTCGAGTTGTGACACAAATTGCACAGTAAACCGAAAACTATTTTATCCTATACCATCAAGTTAGTATTTCCAACCTGGTTAAAGTGAATTGTGGGCGGTGATTACTACCTTCTTCTCCTTCTCCCATTTGTGTTAGCGATTGAAAACATTTGTGAAACGTAGGCATGTTCTCTAGTACAGCGTTTGCAACAATTTTGCCATTGTTTTTCTTGTTGCTTTAGTGGTTTTACCAACATTCCGCATCAGATTCGTTGTTTTATTTTTTTAGTACGATAAACTATTTTTTCTCTCTCTCTCTCTCTCTCTCTTTCTCTTGGGCAAACGCATGCTGCATTTGGCAAAAAGATACAGTTGATTGTTTGACGCTTGTTAGCCCGTAGTTAGCCATTTGTAGAGTGTTTATTTAATCGACTTTTGGTGGTTTTTCGATACTATCAGAAACAAAACTAAAAGAAAAGTTTTGATCTCTGTTATGGACATTTCAAATATTCGAAATTGCTTCAGTTATTCAAAAAATTGTTAAATTTTACTGCCTAGAACTTAGATAAATTTATTGGGATTTAAACAAAGTGTGTATATGCAAATGTCTACTGAAATGCAGAATTCATTTTATTTAAAAATAAATGGTCATAATAATTCATCTAACTACATTTTTGCTTTAGAATTGGACTGTGAAATTTAAGTTTTTCATAATTTTCGTGCTGTTTGTTAGTCAAAAAACTATATTTATATAGAATCAAAACTAACAAAATTAATTTTATAATTTTTTTGAATAGCACATATTATTGCTTGGCCAGTTAAATACTATAAATTTAGGCTAATATAAGCTTAGCTTTCCTTCTTTTTTTTTCCTTTTTAGCTGAGAGTAGAGTTGAGATTGCACCCACTAGATAAAAATAAAGTTCAAATTAGTTATGAGGACCACAAAAGAGACTTGGCACAAACAAAAAGCCAGAATTCCACTGGCCAAAACAAAACGCCAATGGAAGGCAACGGGAGAAAATGGTTTAAACAAAAAAAACTTGACTTTTGGCAGCTGCAAGAGCCATTAAAAGTTTTTGCGCGGCCGTTGGGCCATTAATATAAAGATTATGGAGATTACCCCTCAAAAAACCACCCAAAAAAAGGGATCCAAACTAGTGGTGTTAAATGCCTGGACTCCCCACCAACGACTTCATTTATGCTGACTAATTAACGCATTTTGACTGTTTGAATGAATAGCTGGAGCATATTTTAATAGGAAACATAGACTTGTCGGAAACTTCTGGTAGGAAAAACAATTGGGACAGTTTTAGATTTTCAAAGTTAAAATTTTGAATAAATTGTCTTGATATGTGGATGGAGCCATGGCCTTAAGCCTGCACAGCACCATTCTGATACATGCCGCACAGAAAAATCATAATAACCAATGTAATGATTCGTTGGCCCCATGTACTATTCACCAGGTGATGGCGTATGGGTCGTTTCTTCACCTGCCGCATCAGTTGAGGTGCGAGCGGCTTTAGGCGCGGCAATGACGGTGGTGGAAACTCAACGTAACCACAGAGGAACATTCCAGCATATGGCATATAGGGACCCTCTTGGATGTAGTCTTCGCCCTTCAGCACTATACGACGGTGTTGTTCTAACGAACGACAGTTGGGAAGACCAATCATGTACCATAAACTCTGCGTATAGTGTACAGCAATTAAGGTATTCTCTCCAATGCGCGACAAACAATAGGGACAGTTGGCCCCGGCTCCACGGGTGTGAATCCAATTTGAAATGCACTTGGAGCAAAAATGATGGCCACAAAAACTGACCCGAGGATGGCGAGCCGTGCGCATGCACACCAAACAACTGTAATATGATGGTCCCAGGTCATCCGCAGAAGAATCGTCACTGCTGGTGGTACCGTCACCCTCGCCTTCGCCGGTATACAACCTTAGCAAATTTGTATACTCTAAATTATCGTAAAATGGCATATTGAGACAGCCTATTCTATCGTGTTGGTTTATCTAACAAATGTTTTTTGGGGTAACTTCTGAATACTCACTATTTCCAATGCCTGCTTTAGTTTCTCGAACAGGGCTGTCCAAATCTTGTCCTTGGCAAATGCCGCCTTGTAGCCCTGCAGTATATCGATCAGTTCCATGAAGACCTTTCGCCCATGATTATCATTGGGAGGACCTTCGCGATACAACAACAACGTTGGATTGGTCAGAATCACCAGAAGACGAATTAAAAGATCTGACAGCTCCTCGTGTTGGGCATAGTCAGCCAGCATGTAGATTAGATCCGTTTGCAGAACTTTGGAACGACCCAAGTGTCGCCGGTACTCATGGTTATCCAAATCGCGACGCAAAATCCATATCAAATGCTGCAAACAATATGAACATGTCACTATGTACTTTGCTGTAACTCTAATAGTCACCTTTAATCCTTCGGCGGCATCGGGTTCAGCCTGATAGCGTTGGCCATCGCTATAGCCAAGTGCTGCACAGGTAGCATCAATGTCCGCCAATAAAACAGACATTTAAAATCCAAAATTAATCTTAGTTTGCAATCCAAAAGTAAAAAAAAATTTTACTAGAATTTGCGCGCAATTAGTGTGACCACATATAAAAATTTATCGAATATCTCGATAGATCGCGAACAGCTGTTTGATCGATAGACCAAAAAGGCGCTGATATTTAAAAACTCTTCTTAGCTTCTTTTAATTAAAATTTATAGTACGATTTAAATTATTTGGAGTGAAATTCTTTCTAAACTAGAAATTATTTGGTGCGAATTTCTTTCTAATCTAGTGTAAGTATATTTTAAGGGGATATTCTATTTACCCAAAATCAGTTTAGCACAAGTATGTACATACATATGTAGTACGTGTATTGAACGCATTGATGCACTTCAATCCCTTATATAGACACACATATCGCTACATATATGCAGACTTCCATTTAAATCGATTTAGTTCGAAATTATTTACTTGGACAAAGTGGCAAGCTCAAGTCTCTAAGGAGTCGTTCAGTCACATTTTCAAGGAACAGTCTAGTCCACCTTGTGCCAGTTTTAAATCTGTTTTTGCCATTTCCATTCAATCAGTGAAGCAAGAAATTGCTCAAGTTCTCAGTGTGAATTATGCAAATACTATGGCCAAGATGCAGTGCATCCTTACTAATCATCGCAAGCAAAGGAAAAATGTGAAATTAAAAGCAAACAGCGATGCTGCTGCTGCTTTTACCAGAATATTTACCTATGATAAGAACAAATACGTTGGACTAACTTTTCCTGCTGCTGATGGTGCTATTGCTACTGCTGTTATGTGCCTGAGGCTCCTACTCCGACTCCTTTCAAGGACCACATGCCTGAAGCATTAAACTTGCTCCGTTTCGTGCTTCTATTGCCTCTTGTCATTCCCTGAAGAAGTTGAATTTAATTAACTAAGTAAATGCCCAGACATGAGTCCAGGCTCTGCTTATCAACGTCCTGCTCAGCTTCAACAGCCGATGATGAACTACTAACAACAGCACTAACAACTCCAACAACAACAACAATACCAAAATACGAGCAAGAACAACTTGCTGACCAAATAAGCAAAGCACGTCAAAGTGCCCAAGTTGATGTCTGAGGCCAAGGGGCTCCCAGAAGGAGCCAGCAAAGACCGACCGCCTGCCGAGAGAATCAGAAGGACAGAAAGACAAAACGACTGAAGGACTGACACTATGCAAACCTGATTATAATGTGTCAAATCCATTATGTGCCTGTGTCAGGCTCTTAGGCGCAAAATGCCTCATGCTCGGGTTTTTGGGGTCACTGGAATGAAATTTCAACAACTTTTGAGCAAAAATTCCAAACTTTGTCTCCTCCTTTGGCCTGTCTTTATAGCCAGACAAAGTTAATTAGAAATTTTATGCCATAGGTACAATTAAATGCATAGCCACAGATGAATTAAACTGAAAAATGTTTAAAACAATTTTATATACCATATATGTACATATCGTACATATGTATGTATATATGTAATACATAATATATTTATTTTCTCTTGCCGGCGGCTTTTCGAGTTCCCCAACTAGTTTGATTACCAGTTACGTTACGTTGATTTTTCAAAAAAATTCCTTGAAATACAAAATCGAATGGATATTCTTTCCGATGTGTATAAGCTTCAGGTAATGCCGGATGCTCTTTGTATATCCAAAAACAACAATAGTTATCCACCATTTTACCTGTTTTATTATCGTAATCATAATTCAGGTGCATGGTTTTTCGAGTCCGTCCAACAGTTTTATGAAAATTTACTGGATTTTCCAGTTTTATCTCTATGGGTGTCTCGAAATCATCAATTTCCTTTGATTGAACGATCATAAAAAGAAAGGCTATACACACTATATAGTTGGAATATTCATTATTGATTATTAGAGCAACTTACCGATTAAAATAATAACTGATCCATACATGATGACTCTTTCAGAGGTACTAGCTGTGGAAATCAACGAATTAATATGTGAATAATTCCATTTATATGGTACATTTGCAATGCCAATATCTTAGTTTAAGCTTTGGGAAAAATGTTAATATCAATAGCAGTTTACAAATATATGAAATTGAGAATCCAAAATACAGGGAGTACAACTAAACATGAAGAAAGAGTCCTGCCCATACTCTAATTCATAAAAACAATAGTAACGATTTCTGTTAAGACAAAAAGGAAAATAATCCAAGTTGCATTTATTTTCCTTAATGTTTTCAAACTAAAATTGAATTCATTAAAAGATCTTTAATTGTGTATATTAAAGATCGCTTCCATGTCATTTAAGCTTTGACATTCGTTGATCTCATCGGCAAGATGTTGAGTTGTAGCACCCCAAAGGCTTTCAATATCCAAAAAATTGGCAGCTAAAATCAATTTATATATCATAATGCGATCATCGTTGGAATCCTGTACTAGCTTCTTGACAATCGAACGACCAGTATTCACATCTAATGTACCCTTGATATTATCCACAGCTTTGCACCATTTCAATACCAATTCAAATGTATTTGCCTCAATATCCTCCAATGGTATAACGGTTGAGTCAGTTAAAGTTGGAAACAGATTATATATGGCTCCCATCTGTTTGGCCAGATCATAATTGAAGCTATGGATATCTCCATTGCATGTCTTTACAGTTATTTCGGCTTTTTTGGTTCCTTCCATTGAAATTAATGGCATCGACATGTTTGTGTTTTAAATATATGTCTTTATATTCCAGAATATATTTCTTGAATGCCAAGACTAGAGAATCTATTATTGAAGTAAGCTGTAATGAGTACTTGATTTCAAAAAGAGAAACTTTCTATTGGAATTGAAAAAAAAAATGTTTGCTTAGACAATGTGTTAGAACATTGTCCTCAATTCGGTAAAACTTATAAGAATCGTTAACAATCTTTGATCAATCAAGATGATAACTATGTTCATGTCAGTTAGGAATTTCAACTAAAAACCTGTGACGAAGAATTTTTTGCCTATAGACCATGCTAAAAGCAAAATGGTGAAAAACATGACGACTAAAATCACATATAGCTCGGTGGGTTCAGACGCCAACCAAGAGCAAACACTGTTGTTGGCCTTATAGCTTGCGGTCGCCATTTAGCCAACATGTTGGCCTCGTTTTTCCAGTTTTGGGCGAATTCAATTGTTTGCTGAGCTCCTTCATCTTGCATTCTGATTGCGCGGCTTAATTGCATAGCCTGGCATGGAAGCAACTACAACAGAAACTGACGGAACTGAACGAACTGGTCTAGATTTAGCTTTTTCTACCATTTGCCGTAAAAGGTGGCCAACGAAAAGCGAAAGCGCCAGCATGAAACGAAATTAGTGCCACGCCAGCGAGTGAACGAACAAAAAGCAGAAAAAAAAAACAAAAAAAAAGGCAAGCCCACATACATATCCACACATTGCATGGGGTTTCCTTTTCAGGAAACAAAACAACAGCTCAACCTAAAGAGAACAAAACAAAAACAATTTCGAAACAAATAAAACCCTCGCTCTCTCTCTCTCTCTCTCTCTCTCTGTCACACACACACACCCACATACACCTGCACCTGAGACTCTTTCAAATGTGCGTTTCCCCCAGAGCTCCCATGGGTGGGCTAGAGGCGAAAATGGATTGTTGTAAATCAATTTGTACGAGTCCAAAGCAACAACAAAGCAAATACAACAATTACAAAAACATTTTTCAAGTTGAATTTGAAATTGTTGGGATTAGGATACGACTTCAAAATGTCCTAGAATGTCTTAAATTTATAACCTTTAATATATAGCATACTTTTCAGGGCATTTTACATATTTTTTAAAAATTTTTCTAAACTTTTGGCCCAAAAATACTAGGTACCGAAAAATTTTTACAATTCGTGCCATTACAAATAATTTAGTTAAACTGAAAATTATATATTTTTAAAGATTTTATGCAAAGAATATATTAAAACTACGATTTTTCTATCTTCGATTAAAAATAAAATAAAACAAATAATAATAACAACAATATAGTAAAGAAATTAAATAGTTTTTACTCTATATGTCATCAATGTAAAATTTTAATCATCGCCTTTAGAAATCCAACCAAACGGCTTTCTCTTTCCTTTATTTTCCATGGTCAACCCATTGATGTACCCATTCATCTGAAATTATATAAAACAGATGGTTATCCAATTCAATTGAATTTGTAATTTTAATCAGGCACATCTATTATTGCAAAATACTAATATGCCTTCCCATTGTAAATCGGCCACGAAAGGAAAGTTTTACAAGATGAAAGCGAAAGCCATGACAACTGACTTTGGAGGTGAAAGATGAGGGAGACGACAATGCTAGCAAGCAGGCATCCCTTACTCCTGCTTTTATATACATACATATATATATATCTCTTCTACTGCCCATTCTCATTTTTGGTCTAGCTGATTCCCCCCATTTTGAAACAAATCAAAGGGAAATTGCAAACGACAAGTTAATCTCACTTGAAGCATAACCGGAAGCCATTTTATGACCCAATGGACAATGGGGAAAAGGAATCGCGCTGCATCCTTGGACGAACATTTGCACAGAGACATAGCCATAGCCGCAGTACAACTTAAATATATAAAACAATTTATTCTGCACATTCTGCTTGCTGCTGCAAAATGAATTAAAGTTCAATAAAACGAGGGGAGGTTCGGAAAGGGGGAAGGGACACAAAGAAAACCCAAACCAAAAGCAAAAATAGAAGAAGAGAAAAAAAAGTTTCCTTTTGCCTTTGCCTTGGCTTTTGCGTTGGTTGCGGCTTGTAAGAGCCTTTATCTGCCTTTGGCCTTTTGTTCCTTGTTCTTACTCTTGTTGTTGCTGCTCAACTCATTGTTGTTGTTATTGTTGCTGTTGAAGCAGCGTTTTTCATGATGTTTGCACATTCGCTCCTTGTAGCTGTTGTTACCGATTTTGAGTTACAAAGCCAAAATCTCAGCAAGCCTGTGAAGAACAGAGGGAAACAGTAAGGAAAACTGAATTTCTCGTACCTTTTGCATGCTTCATTGGCGTTGCCTTTCTGCTGAGTGAACATCAAATGGGATTTGTCTGCCGGTGGCCTCGGCCGGACATATGTGTATGTGTGTGTCTGTGGGTGTGTGTGTGGGTGTGTGAGTTGCGTAACAGTTCAATGATGTGTTAAGCATAACCCGGTCTCCTCCTCCCTCCATACACACACACACAGACGTAAGGATAGATGAATGGATGAGATTCTGTCAGTTTATGGGCCAACAACATCCAATAACATTGACCATAAAAATAACCAAACGCCTGGCCAAGGTGTTGCCTCAGTATATGTACATGTTTGAGTGTGTGGGAAAATGTGTGAACTTTCCGTTTATACCTCACTTGCCCACCCTCGCGACTGCGTTTGCAAACTGCACTTAGATAAATTAAAGCCAAACCCACAGCAAACATTTTTCTCTTTGCATCAAAGTGGACTAAGGTCTCGTTTCCGTTAAAGAAACAACGATATAAGCAATCCATCATAAGTACTCCTAATTTGAAAAATTAGTCCTAAATCTATAGTCAGTTTACTTTTGTGATGATTTATGTAAAATAATTTAAAAGAATTTGTTGTAAAAATTATAAGTTTATAAGTTCTTACAGGCTACAATTTTAAGGGTTTAATAAATATGTTTATATCTCAGGATTAGGAAGAAAAAATTTAACTTCTCAAGGCTTCAAATCCAGTATGAATCATATTTTTATAATGGAGATTACGCATTTTTCAATGATGTAAATAATCACTGTAAAAATAATCAGAAATCTACACGAAATATTTTTTCAATTTTCGGAAGTTTCAATGTTGTTGGCGATGATATTGATGTAGAACTATTTAAGATTGTTATAGAGATGGTCAGCTTAAAGCAAGCTTAAGTTTGTTGCCATAAAAGGAATGAAAACATTTGAAAAAAATTTGTTTGAAATTTTCTAACAGCTGTCATACAAACAAAGGAAAAACTGAATGGTAAGTGTGAAGCATCTCTAGCAATTCGTATACTTTAAGTAGCTATTTTTTGATATCCCTTAAAACACAGAAGAAATGAAAGAAGATATTAATGAAGAAATCCCAGCCTTCTAGCCTTTTACTAGTTTTGTGTAATTTTTAGTCATTCTAACAAATTTATTAAAATGTCAAACTATATTATAAAATTACTCTACAAGCAAGGAATAATATGTGCCTTTATTGTTTTGTTTAAGTTTGTATATAAACAAAAATAAGCAAATAATAACTAAAGGCAAACGATTAAAATTTATCTCCAAGCAACTTCTAAGATTCCATCTCCATTTGGTAACATCCAAAAAGAGGGAAAATGCAATATGTATATTCGAACAAATTTAGTTTCGTTCATTTAACATTTATATGTATTTTGGCTTTAAATTTTATTTAATTTTCTATGCTATTCCTGCAAAATACCTTTAAATGAAATACTTGAAATGATTTCATTAAGTAACTTGACAGTCTCTTTATTTTGTTTAATCGTATTGTGTGGCAATATGCATCTCCTTCTCTCTTCCCCTAACAATTTGCCACACATACCTACACACACATATACCGTACACCCCGCGGCACTTGTATTTGTGTATCATTCGAGTGTGTGCGTTTCATTTTTCCCTGCCATTTATTTGTTGTTGCTGTTTTTTTTTTATGTTTTTTGAGCTTCTGCGTGGCGCATAACTCAAAGTGCTTTAGCTTTCGATTCCGTGCAGATAATGATGCTAAAAGTGTCGCCCAGGATGTGGCAGGAGGAGGCAACAAGAGCCAAAGAATAAGGGAAAGAGAGGCCAGAGGGTGTGCGTAAGAGTTTCCAGGTAAATCAATGATATACATATGTATGTATATGTATATATAGATGTATCTATATATGGGCAAGGTAAGAAATAACATATCGAAAAATGATTTTCATTGAGTAGAAAGAGAGAGCTAGCTGCAGGGCAAATAGAGTGACTCGAGTGGGAGTGAGTGGTTGAATAAAGGGGGGTTTGGGGTAAAAGTGTGTAAAGTCAGCAAAATCTCAGTCAGATGGTGCGTGTGTGTTTGTGAAGTTGGAGGTTTCGCTGCCTAAGTCATAAAATCGCGAGAAAGCAACAAAAACATAAACAACAAACAGACAAGAGAAAAAGCGAAAGAAAGTGAGAGAGAGAGAGCAATGCCAGCGGCAGCTATAATGATGTAAAATATATCGCTCAGATTTAAGCGACTTCAATGCAAAAATACAAGGTCTGTGCGTATGCTGATAAAAGCCAGAATATCCCTAACAAACAAAAAAAAAAAAGAGAAAGAAAAAAAGGAAAACCCCCTATGCGTTACAGTTAAAAGTAGAGGGGGCGCTAGGGGATAAGTAAAGTGTTGCCAGCGCGTGGCAAAGTCTTCGCGTATTTGCGTACTTTACTTCAAAGTCTTACAAACAAATGCATATAAAATGTATACAGGGTGAGGCAGAGTCAAAGTAATAGAATAACATTTACAACATTTCATTATATTTCTTTAAAATAGTTTCCTTAAGTTTGTGTATAGTCCGTTAAATTCAAATCTATATATTTTACAGTGTTGATAAGCGCATGTAACAGCTAGCAGCTTGGTAGTTTGTAGTTATAGTCCGTTAAATTCAATACTGTAGATTGAAAAGCAAAAAACAGTTAGTAGCTTAGTAGTAGCAAAAGGAGATGCTCATAATACAGTAATAAAAAAGTTTAAATTAAGAAAAAGATTAAATAATAATTAAAGGAAAAACATATTTATTTAGACGACAATAAACATTTAATACTCTTACACATTAGAATTAAGGACAATGTTCCCAAACTCCGATTTCATAGTATCCATTAAGTAAAAGTTATTTTACACTGCACATTTAATCACCCTGTATATACCCTGCCACGCACAATATTATTCAATTTGTTGGTAATAGCCGCGCTTAAGTTTGCTCTTGACTCACATGGCGTATGCGCAACGCTCAACTTAATGGCCAAAGATTGGAAACTGAAGCCTGGTTCCACAAAGTGTATTGATGATGTCGATGCTGGTACACAAATCTGAATCGAAGCATTTGAACTTCAATGACGCGCAATTTTATGCGTAAGTCTTTTACATAAATTTGGCAAAACGTTTATGTCTGCACGAAAGGATTTACCCAAGTAAAGATGGAGCCAAGTCAAGTTGCCCTCCGCTTGGCTTTTAAGTCAATGAACGAAACGAGTGAGTGAATGGAATAAAAAGCCAAAAAAAAAAAGAAAATGCGTTAATACGGCTTTAGTATCAAGCTCTTTCTTCCTTTTGATATTCACATTTATGACATTTACTGCCACAATTTAGCCAAAGTAAAAAACCAAAAAAAAGTGTTTTGTATATAAAGCAAAAATACTCGTACTTGCTTTTCTTTATGCAGATCGAAAGCGAATTTATGGAAATTGTTGGATTTTTTTATGCCTCATAAATCTGAAGTGATTTGAGATTTTCCGCAATATAAAGAAAACAAACAGAATCAATTTAACATTTTGAGAAAAAATAAACTTTAGGACAAATAAAAAAAAGTCGCTGTCCTACCTATAATTTTAGCTAACCTCAAAGGACAAGAGGAATCAAGAAGAAGAAAGAAAAGAAAAGAAAAACTATTTGTTCACTCTCATTTATTTCAAACCATTCCAATTACCAGAATGATAAAACCAGAGGAAGAGTTGCAAAGTGAAAGGCAAAAGGAAATTTATTAAGTGATAAATTTCGGGCATTGCGCAAAATGTCAAAGAAGGTCAATTGAAAAGCGAAAGCTCAAGAAAAAAAGGCTGCTAAGCGCCTTTTTGGCACCCACATATACACAAATATATTCACTTCTACACACACACGTACACACACATACACTCAATCAGCAGTGGGCAACGAACCAAGCAATCGTCCATTCTGCCTTCTTAGTCCTTCGTCGATTTGTCTGCCACCACCTCCATCGAACTTGGACAACGGAAAAGAGAGCGCTCACAAAACAAAAGCCGCTCAGAACAAATTACCAGAGTTGTCTTTTCCAATGGCTTTGCCTGCTAAATTTCTCCTATTGCCTTTGTTCATCTTGTCTTGACTTTTCTTTTACTTTTTCTTCATCTTTTCCCATTTTTTCCAACTGTTTGCCAATTGCACTTTTCAGCTGGCCCTTTTCTGTTTTTTTTGTGTTTTTTTTTTCTATTTTTTGTGTTACTGCTCGCTTCCAAATCATGGCCAGCTTCCAGGGTCTTTAATGGGCAAACGTTAGGTGGCTCCCTGAAGGCAAAATGGTGTGCGTATATGTATATATGTGTGTGTGTGTGTTTCTGGGATGTGCGCTCAGCTGGGCCCACCCATCGTGTTAGAAAACTTGCGAGCTACACAATTTTGTTAGCCAACTATTTTGGTCATTTAAACATTTATATAATAGGCTTGAAATTTCCATTTAGCAGCCACAGAAACTGCCCTAAAATGTATGCCACAATGAAATGTTGGACTCATATCCTGCTCTATCTGCCGTATCATTTGTTCCTATGCACCTGCAACATATATACGATTACATATACTTATACAAACACACGCACACATGTACGCATTAAAAATTTAAAATACTTAGTTACACAATTTCCATGACCAAACCAAATTGAGTGTGTGTGTGTGTGTGTGTGTGGTGTGAGAACTAGCAAAATGGCTTAAAACTTGGGATTATTCTGCTTGGAAATAAGCAAAGTGAGAGTAAAATGTACTCGGAAAGGATGTATTCGGTTAGTATTATATAATATTTCGAAACTCTTAAGTATTCTATTTAAAACGGGAGAACGAGACAAATAAAAAAGGGAACTAAAGATGACTTCGTCACCTCGAAATTATGCTAAGAAAGCTGCAATCTCTTTATACATGTGTACTAAGTAAAATCAATCAAAAAACCAAAAATTTCTTTGAACTATTTGTATGTATGTATGTATATGCATTTGATTTTCTGCCTATGTCCTTCAGAAATCATTTTCAATTTCAGCATAGCACTAATTCAGCTAAAGGCAAGTTGGCACCGCATGAGATTTGGTTAAAGTTAAAGGACCTCTTTTGTCTACTTACCTCACAGCAGGAACTTAAAACTTAACTTGGCTTGAATCCACTTGAAACAGAAAGAAGGCAGTTACACAAAATTTAAGAATTCTTTATGGGTTTTTATACATATATAACATTTATATATATACTTGGTAAAGTAGAGCCAGCCATCTTATAAGTGTTTGGTAGTTTTTATACATTTCAATTAAGTTTTTATTCAGCACACATACACAAAGATTTTTAGGTCTCAGTGTTTTGCTGTTGAGGATCTGCATTAATTTCAAATGTTTTCCGTTCCAACTGACCAGGACAACAGCTGGGCACGTAAAACTCAACACGAATTTTAAATTAAAATACTTTGCACTTGCACTTGCGTTTTGTCTCTTTTTAAGGAGAAATTAGGTTTTGCGTTTGCATTCCGAAATGTTTTCAATGTTCCTCAAAATGGCGCAACTTTCATTATTAAAGTGCATTTCGGTTTCTTCTGCTGTCCGGCAATGCCGCAAGGCCAAAAGCCACAGAGAAGCACAGGAACATTGGAGCATTGGGGCAGAAGAGAGGAGGCAAAGACAGAGAGTCAGAGAAACTCCCACGTCTGTTTTTTGCAGTTTTCCTTTTTTTTTTTTTTGTCCATTTTTAATATGACTTCTTTGGCTCTCTGGGTCTCTGGCGCAACTTTACTCTGGGCGAAGCAAAGGACATGCCTTGCCTCCTGCAACATGGAGTCTGTGTGCGTGCCCCTGCAGGAAAGTTGCGGTTTAGTTGCACTTAAATTATTGCATCGAAAAGAAAGTCCTTGAGCAGGAGTAGCCTAGTAGCAAGAGCAGCATCTCCGGCATATTTCTTCCTTACTATTTTGTTGGTTCCTCTTTTTATTTCATACTATGCTTTTGTGTTTTTCCCTTTTTTATTTTTTGTTGGGGCAATTAAATAATTTGCGGTCAATGCGCTGGAAAAGGGGAGGATAGAGACTCAAAGGGAAGCTTAAAAAATGCAACTCATTGACTATTTCATATACCAATTTTAACCCTTGCAATGTTTCACTTGCTATTCACTCTACTCTTTTATGTTATTTGTGGCAATTGAAAAACGACAATTAGCCCGGCCTAAGGGGGTCAGTTTCTGGTCTATCTGGAGATAGTACCGTTCATCTAGGAAACTTGCTGCTCGGTACACAAATGGCAGGCTATAAATCAATGACACTCACACAAAACCATCGGCCGCACCAACTGGCCAGGCTAACAGCAAATGCTAAAGGGTTTACTTGTTTGTTTTATAGCTAGACTAACTTTGGTAACAGAGCAAACAGAATAGCCATATAAACTGAAGACATTTGGATTTATTTTCATTAAATTGATATTCGGATATTGGTGTAGTTCAAGCATAAATTGATGTACACTCATGATGAAAATAATAGATACGCCAATATAATTTTGGTGATTTTGTCATAACTGGTTAATTTTTTTCATTTTCAAAAAAAAAACAGGATGGCAACTATAAGAAAACGATCCGGCAATGCAATGCACGCCAAAAAAAAACAAAACTGTATTTCCCCCCAAATTTTTAGTAATCGCAATTGCTGAAAGTAATAGATACACTCGGCAGCTTCTAAGTAAAAAAATTTGAAAAAAAGGCAACATTGTGTTTATAGGATATATTAAGTATTCCATAAAAAATGTTAATTGTAGTAAAAAATTATAATTATATTTGGTAATGATTATTCGCGAAATGCAAGACGTCCAAAAGGCAAGGAATTTGATCCTCGCTATACAAAACTGCCAAACCTGCCAAGCCTTAATTAATAGTATACCTAACCGAGTGGAGAAAGTAATCAAAAATAAAGGTGAATACACTGGATATTAGTCAAATAATAAAATAAAAATAGATTTTAAGTCGTATGAAAACGAAAAAAATTTAAATTCACTTAAAAAGTTAAAGTGTATCTATTATTAGTCAAGCAGAATGTGCCATAATTTTAATTTTCTTCGGTAACATTTGATAACATTTCTTTTCTTTTGAAATTACATATTTTTATAAATAAGTGTTCAATAAAGAAACGTGCACTTAAATTTTATTCTTTAAAGTAGTAGAAAAATTGTTAAACAAAGCGGATGCTGAACCTAACGGGTTGTATCTATTATTTTCATCAAGAGTGTAACTACATTCATATATATACATATATGTATATAAAATAAAATTTAATGCAGTAAGTTAGAAATAACCTCTGCTGAACATCTCTAGTTTTAACCTTTAAGAAATTAAATGAAAATTAGATTATGATTTGTGCATATTGTCGTGATTGTATAGATTTTTCTTTATTTCTTTTCAGTTTAATTCAAAATCGAAATTCGCACAGTGGCGTCCTTATTGGAAAAATCAGGCACCAGGCAGCGCCACCTTACGATTCTGTTACGTAGCTTCAATACGTGTACTGTTAAATCTAACGTTGCTCCAAAATGTCACTGTTAGTTAACGTGCTCCAAAATGGGCTCTTTAATATAACGGAACTGTTTGGCGGAAGTTTTGAAATACGAAATGACTGTTGATAGCAAATTAATAACAGCTTGAATTTCTTTTATGCATTAAAAAGAAACTTGGTATGTAAATATCGTGATTGATTTTTAACCAAGACATCTTAAAATTTATGAATTTTAATGAACAAATTTCATGTTTCACCTTTTTACATCTGTTTCCAGACGCGAACATTATCAACCATATCTTGTCAAATCGGTCTTTTATATAAACACTTTTTGTAAATTTACGTATGAACATCCATTAATTTGCTTCTTTAATTTGCGAAAATGTTGATTTACTTTTTTTTTTGGTTTATTGTTCACCCACATAATAATTTGTTTATGCAAATTAGAAAATTATAATTAATTTTACATTTACAATTATTTACTTGACTTATGAAGATCATCATTTATCTCATATACTCGATATTTTTGTTGCAATAGTGAGCGAAGACCCTGCAATATTTACAAAATTATTGCATAGTATATACATAAACATAAGTACATAAGTAACTAGTCATGTATTTAAATATATATATATCGCGTGATTATTAATAGTCTATAAGTACGTGTATGCATGTATTTATATATGTATATATATATTAAAGTATGTGCAATTATATTAAGTTAGTTCTGGTTTCTTTTGTATGAACAATTTATAGCCTAAAACTTAAAACTAAAATTTGTATTTTGCATTTGTTAACAATGAATTATTTTCCTTCTGCGTCATGAAAGATCGAAAGCCAAAAATAGAAGAAAGAAAACTTTAATAAATAAGAATAAGATTTAAACATTAATAGAATTATTCCTTTTTCTTTTCTGGTAATTTTGTGTGTGTGTGGTTTTTTTTTTTTTGTGGCTCAGCCACATATTACAATTGGGAACTGTGAACTCAGAGAGCGACGCATAATGTGAATCATACAATATTATATAAACTTGTTAGATCAATAACATTGCTACAACAATTTGTTTGAATTGAGTTTTAGAAACAACAACAACAGCCAGCCGATGCTAATGCACAAAATCGTTGGGTATATAATGTTGCGGCTCCACAATGACGCTAGTATAATGAGGCGTGGCAGCAACTGCAGCGGCAGCAGCTGCAGCATTAACACTCTTAAAGCTTTCTGCAAAATCGCTAACAACCCGCTGCTGTTGTTGCTGTTGCTGCTGTTGTTGTTGTTGCTGCTGCTGCTGCTGTTGTTGTTGATGAGGCATGGCATATTGCTGATGTTGATATTGCTGTTGCTGTAGATGTTGCTGCTCCATGAGATGTTGTTGCTGATGTTGCTGTTGCGAACTATTATCCGAAAAATAGCTCATCTCAAAATTATGACTCAAATCGCTGTAAGTTGTTTGCGATGGTGATGTGCCATTCACTATCGATGCATTGCCCGTGGACAATTGCCGTTCGCTTTCCGAACTACTCGAACAACTGTTTGAATTGGCTGAGAATGGGCGTATCATGGATGTGGCCACATCCACTGTGGCATCATAATCATAGTAATAGTGATTATTGTTGTTGTTGTAATAAAGCGATCCAGTTGTGGTATCTGGATATTGCATTTCTGTAGAGAATACACCAGATGAAGAGGCAGAGGCAGTGGAACCACCGCCGGCACTTGATGCTGTACCACCACCCACACTGCTACTTGAACTGACCACCAAATCATTAAGTGGCGGATAAAGCTGTGTATAGCTGAGGCTGTCATGTTCCATGCTGGCTCCTTGTTGCTGCTGCTGCTGTTGTTGTTGCTGCTGCTGCTGCAACTGATGATGATGCCACACACCATTGTTGTTAGTGTTATTTGCATTCGTTGGCACCGGAGTAACTGCATTTGGTGGATGAGGTTGTGGCACTGAAAGCGTCGGCATTTCTGGCTCAAAATATGGATCCAATTTTGGACTCGCACTCAAGGCCAAACTGACCGGAGTACTTGGAGCTGGCTGACCAACTGCAGATACACCAGCACACGATGCGGCTGCCGCTGCCGCCGCTGCAGCTGCCTGTGCTGCCGGTGAGATGGGTTCACGTTTCACCACACCCGTCTGAATTTCGTTCAGGATCAAGTCTTTAACCTCTCGTTCGCTCAGCACATAGTTAACGCTCACAATAAAGACTTCACGCGATGAGCGGGAATTGTGCACCAATGTGGCATAGGATTGCACCCAAACCCATCCGCCGCCTTTGGTAAGGAAGCGATAATATTTGGTGGTAACTTGTCCTTTGTACAGCACTAAAAGAGAAAAGTGTATGGTGTTAGTAGGGCTTAACCATGCACAATGTCGGCTTGTTTTCTTACGGATTTGATGGGAGCAACGCATGGCCATTATATCGGCGGCATGGATATACTGATACAGTGTCTTCTCGATAAGGTCCTGTGGCTCATAGCCGGTTAGCTGCGATACGCTGCAAGTAAATAAACAAATTGACGGTTCAAGTTTCGCTTATTTACACAATGAATCCGCATTGGCGTTGTGTGTTTCCTGTTTTTCTTTCGTTGGGCTGGTTTACTTTTGTCAACTCCAATTCAATTATATGAAAACAGAAAAACAGCGAAAGAGCCCAGAAAAGGGCTTGGGCTTGGGCTTGAACTAGGGCTAGGGGCAAGGGTGGTTTCCTGTCATATTGGGGTTGTTCCGGCGGCACCACAATATGCCGCATAAAAAAAGAGGGCAAGAATGAGACAACAATATGATGTTGCTGTCGCGTCATGGCAACATCATGAGGGTAATTGAGTGACAATAATGTCAGACAAAGTGGGCTGGTTTTGCTGGTTGATGGACTGGGAGGCACTTACACATACTATACATGCTGCCCCCCCCTTCACACACACACACACATACACGGACACAAAAGGAAAATCATGGGCTCAAGAGGGAAATGATTTGTTTTCCTTTCTTTTCTTCTGTTCTGTTCTTTCCATTGTCTTTTCTTTGTTTTTTTTTTATCATTCTTGGCCAACATCATGTTTGTTTTTTGGGGGGGGGAGGGGAGGTTACTGAATATATTTTTTAGCATTTTTGTTTTTAGAGAGAGTGGCAAATAAAACATCCCGTTTAAATATTTGTTTAGTGTTAAATGTACAGACAAAAAAAAAAGAATAAAGGAAACAAAATACAAGTAGATACTTAAAAGGCATTGTGAGCCCGAACCAGAAAATATATAATATACATATATAGTTAAATTTAGACCCACTAAAAAAGTGACCACTGATGGCATAAAAAGAAACTGAAAGGATCTTTACCAAGTGAAATATCTAATAGGACATTGATATATCATTGGTTATAACATAAACAAGCCTATCCCACCTAAACTAAGCCTAACTTTACTCTACCTACTTAAGCAACTAATTACTTTTACATTACATTTTTCTCACTTTTTAAATTACTTACCGTGCATCAAAAAATATCAATTTCATATCCAATTTGGCCCGAAACATAAACATATTCTGATGCAGTTTGATTTCCGTAATGGCAGACGAGGGCAGCGAATGTCCGACGGCCACAAGACCAAGATTTTGTATTAAACTACCTTGGCCATCACCACAGTCGGGATAAATGCGTGCCTTCAAATAGCCAGAGCAGTGTATTACCTGTTTTTTAAAAAGAATTTCAATTAGTTAAATTTACTTTTAATCGAAAAGAAATGCAATGAAACTTACCTTAAAACCAGATGTGGTTAGACCAGCATTTCTTTTGGCCAATACACATTTCATGCGCAGGAAGAAGGTCTTCTCGATTTCAATGGTATGAGAGCCACGATCATGGCCATAGGCAGACGGATGCTGTACACCATTTGGACTACCAATGGGCGTATGTGTCTGGGCGAGCTGTAGGGAGTTGATAAAGGCAGCCTGTGGCATGAGTATAAATTGTGCGATAACAAGAGAACAGACAGAAAAAAAAAGACAACCAACACACAGAAATATGTATACAGAGAGTGAGCGAGAGATGGAGAAAAAGAGAGATAGAGGGCAGACATTTGAGCAAACTTAATGCCAAAGTCAATAATTCTTATTCTCTACTCACTGGATGCTGATGCATGTGCGGATGCAGCGATAATATGGCATTCATCTCATCCTGATCGTAACTGTGTATATACTCAAATATGGAATTGCCAGTCAGTTCCACCTGCAAAGAGCGTAAACAACAACAGGACCAACAAATTAGAACCAAAGTGCCAATTAGTGTTCGGCAATGCAAATTTTCAACCATTTGCCTTTTGATGCAAACGCCAACACTTCATCGTGGGCTCTCCCTGCCGCCCCCCCCAACTACCCATCTTAACTTGCAAATGCAAGTGGCCAGGACACAAAAGGACATCGTCAGAGTTGCCGACAATTTATGCGCATAAATCAGGAAAATGAAAGAGAGAGAGAGAGAGCGCGCGATGAGGAAGACACCCACCTGACTGAGACCCAAGTGCACGGAGGCTGTCTCTGAGATGTACATGATTTTGCCATCGGGTGCCACCACAAAAATGAAGCCGTCCAACGTTTGCAGCAAATGTGAGCCCAATTCTTTGATGGTTGCGCCTCGCTGCATGGCCGGTGAGGAGCCCCAAGCTTCGCCGAGTCCTGTAAATGGAAGAATACACACGAAATTTCATTAAATTTAGTTGATTTAGTCAGCTTTTTCTATTTCCTCTGATTTGCCTTTCTTTCTACAGACAACAAATCTTTTTTCAAGATTCCTTTTTTTTATTATTATTTAAGCCTTTTTAAAGAAAATTTGTTTAAATATTTATATATTTTAAGAGAAATGAAATCGTTTAGTTGCGCTCATAATTAGTGAATTTTGTTCAGTCTCCGATTTTATTACTAATTTTCGTAAAATCCGTGAAACATTTATTTGTTTCACTTGAATAGCCATTCGTAAAAGTTAATTTTGTTATATACGAACAAATATATTATTGTTTATAGTTTTTACTTTATAAACAAAAGAGATTTTACAACAACTTTGAAAAGTTTAGAATCGATTTTAAAAACGAAAACCTAGTGAAATATTACATAAATATATTTAATTTTAAACTGAAGTTTTTCAACAAAATATTGATTAGCCGGTAGATATTTTCAAGCTGTAAACTTTTGCGGCACTTAAGAAATCTGCAGAAGAAACAAAAGACAAGTTGGCAGCCCTGCATAATTTTAAAAACCGTTAAACGAATATTAAATTTAAAAAAAGATTGGTGAGTCTTTGTCAAATTTGCCTAGTATCATTTTACAATGCTGCAAAAACAAATGAAATGTTCAATTTGTTCCCAGTTTACAGTCAATATTTCTTAATTTGCAAAATTCTCACAGGAATAGCGTCTTTATAGTCCGTCGACCTATCAACTAAAACAAGCATACAATGGCATCCCGATGAGTTGATCACAGACCCACAACACAAAAAAAAAAAAAGAAGGAAAAATATATAAAGGAGAAACCAAAAGAACGACAGGCCGACAGACCGACACACGCCCTACTTGCTGCCACTGGTGACGTCTAAATATTATTCCCAATTAAAGTCATCAGCGCTGTAGGTGGCCCATTCACAGCCCACCATCAGTCCTTGCCCATACCCACAGACCAGCTATGTATATACTTGTTGTTGTTGTTGTCGTTTCTTGTATTCCTCGTATACATACTTGTAGTTATATATGTATGTATGTACTTCCTTGCCTTGTTGTTGTTTGTTGCCTATTATTAAAATAATTATTTCAATAAAGGCAGCAAAAGAAAAGCACAAAAACGCCTGCCACAATGAAACGACACCAGGACACGACGAGTTCAGTGCAACCCTCATTGTCAGCAGAAAATCTCAGCATACACTGTCACACACACAAACACAGACTCCCACACTCTGCCCACACCCCAAGCCCGCCCACTGACAACCCACTTCCAGTTTGAGTTCTCTCGTTGCTCGTTGCTTTTTGAGTGAAACAACAGCCAACAGCCATTGTGTTTGCCACACCATCCCAATCCCAACCCCTCAGCCTAGTTCCATGTTTTTCCCCCCCTTCCGACTCGACAGTTTCGCCTCTCCTGTTTATTGTCTGCCTCTTGTTGAGTGGTTTTCCCTGATTGTCGTGACAAACATATGCTTTAAAGTTGAATCTCCTCTCGCCTTTTAAACTTGAATCTTTCGCTATTGTGTGTGAGGATGTGTGTATGTGTGTTGATGTTGTTTAAATGCTAGAAAATGACAGGAACAAGGGAATAAAAAAATCATATATGTATATATGTATGTATATGTGTGTATGTGTGTATGTCCTGCTGTGTTTTGGAGACGCAAACGTTAGTTCATAATGAGCGTGTTGGTCGCGTGGCTGTCAAACATTCCACATCATTTGGCATAGCCGCAAGAACTCTAACTGTAATTCACACGATTTATACCCCAACCCCTTACACTTTTTGGCCTCCCCCCCCTTTTATAGAGATGAAAAGCCGAGCCAACAACAATTAATTAAAGAAAAAATGAAATTGTTAACTTACCATCGGGAAACACTTGGCGCATTTTCAAATATGATGTGGTCAATCGTATGACGGAGGCCTTATCCAATTGGGATGTAATCGCCGCTGGTAATGGCAATAATTTGGCCAATTCACAGAATTCTGTATTTTCCTTTTCACGTCGCGTGCGTGCCGCATTTTTGCTTTTCTCCTTCATGGCACACGTTTTGGCAATATCTGCAGTTCAAAAATTATAACGAAAATATCGGTTAACAAGTTAGTAAAACTGAACTTTAACTGTTAAAAATAATATATATAAAGGACACAAACCGTGTAATCGGCTTTCATAGCAATCCTTGCGCACTTTTCGTTGATTCGTCATTTTTTTAACAAGTTCTAATTTTCTTATTTTTTCTTGTAAGTTTTTTTTTTAGTTGATAAATTCCGAAATTCTAAGTCATTTACCGACGATCACCTGTCTGCAACTGAGCTCTGTACGTTCCGGCAAAGGAGTTTTAACAGTTTTTTTTTCAACTACCTGATCTCGCACATATATAAAAGGAAAGAAAGGTAACACAACCTGCCATTGGTCAGACAGAATTTACCTGCCAAAGGACCAATTGACTTTTTGCAATCCTACAATAAGTGATTGCCATTGATACTTTTCATGGCAAGCGGAAGGGACATCGTTTCGACTCCTTAAGTGTCTGTGCGTATGTATATGCGTATGTATACATGTGTTGGCTAATTCCCCTACTCAACAGGTTGACTTTGTTAACCGCAGGAGTTTGACTTTTGTACATATAATAAGCAAAATCAATAACCTAGCTGAAGAGATAGAGAGTGAGAGAGAGGCACACAAATAAGCAAATCCTATATACATCGATACATATATATATATACGTTAAGTATATATGTGCATATCATGACAGGATAATCCTGAGTCACCTACATACCATCATTCCATTGATAAAATAGTTTCGAACGTGATTTTGGCGCTGTTTTGCCAAAATCTGTGCCGTGGACTCCTGCTGACTTTTATTTTTTTATATTGCATTTTGGCCATTTACCTATGTATATATGTATATAGATACCTAGATTGGCAGTCAAAGAATTTGCACGTAATTACAAGTTTATTGACATAGGTCACGTAGTACCAAATTTGCTATATACACATTCTTATAGATTTTGGCTAATGAATGAATTATTTATGAGCCACCATTCGATTTGAAATTGGGACATTTGTCAAAAGTAACCAACAAAAAAAAGAAGGAACAAAAATGGCAAACATATCCGCCGCATATCCGTTACGCTCACGAGGTACATTCACAGGAGCAACAGATTTGCTAAATGATCATAATCCTAAAGAGCATTGTCGCTAATCCGCTGTTCAAATGTGACAACATGCGCGTCTGAAGTGCCGGCGAGGTCGTTCATTGTTGCAACGTAACACAAAAGCAAAACTATGGTTAAACTGCCGCGACTTTTGCTATCATACATATATGTATGTATGTATATCTCAGTTTGAGGCGGACTCCTTTCTGCCGGTCGCGTATATATTACAAAATGTTATAGAGCCCGAAAAACACAACAGAATTGAAGGAGGGTCAAACGGAGGGTGACAAAGGAGGCCATGTGGCAAGTAATACAAGGAGTTATCGCATTTGTATAAGTCGTTTTGAGTGGGCGGAGAGGATCACTAATGATTGTTTATTAGCACTAAGTGGGTCAAAATGAATCAGGCTAAGCATATTGACAGGATTTCAATTGCATATAACAAAAAAATACCTATTCATTAGCATTAGGCAAACAATATTGAATAGATGAAATAAAATATAGCAGACTTATCTTAATTTTTTGCCTTTAAAAGGCGTTCATTTTAGTCGAATACAGAAATATAAAATAATTCAATATTATTTTATTGAATTACAAACCAAATATAAAATTTAACTATCGTTTTACAATAAATATTAAATTATTAAACAACCAGCAGACTTTTAAAGAATTTATAAATATAAAAAAAAAATCTTGAAAAAAATTTCTTATATAGAGAAATATGAAAAAATATAAAATTAAACATGAGTTGTCTAAGTGGCCCAGTCATTTAGTCAACTGAACAACGAGGATCCGGGTTCGAATCCCAGGCTAGTGTATGGATGTAGTTTTTCGTCTAAGCCGAAGGCCTTAGTTGCCAGTGCTTGTAAAATATAGTTAGGTTGATAGTTTATAACTGTATCCTACACTTTAATAATAATAATAATAAAATTAAACAATATTTTCTTTAGGAAACTTAATGAATACCCGAAATAACCATATCCATGAGCTATTTCCGTTTCTTCTGTAAACCAAATCATTATCATATTCCGGGAAAGAATATTAAATAGACAAAAATAACCAATCTCATGCTCCAACTCATAGAACTTGACCTTAATCTTCCCAAAGGCAAACAATAAACTAAAACTAATAAAAAAAACAAAAATGAGTTTAAAAATAAGCAAAACAAAACAAAAAAGCAATTCACACCGAACTTGAACTAGAAAAATGATGTAGAAAAGTACAGAATGATTGACAGAGATATAGACATAGAGAAAGAGAGACAGCTAGATAGAGAGATAGAGAGTTGGCCAAAAAGGACAGGTAAATACATACATATAGACGAAAAAGCAGTTTCCCACGCTGCCAAAAAGAAGACACAAAAAAAAGTTGAGAAGAAATTGTGAGAGCCATAAAGCAATTAACGGCACACTGTATATAGTCGGACCATAGTGTCAATGCCTTCCGCTGAACATGGCTGCTAATGTGGGTGTTGCGGCCACGTCGCTGCTCTGCAGGCAATACGCTTCCGCAACCCATAGCCACAGGTATACCAACTAGGACATGTCTATCTATATATGTATTACTGTCGCCTGTCTAGCCAAAATATGCTAAAATCACGCTGACCAGTTCTCACGCTAACGGGGGAAATACCCAGAATATCCAATTGATAACCAGTCCGGGAGGAAAAAACCACCCAACACATGTGTTGCCTGTTAGCCAGGAATACATTTTATTTTATTTTTGCTCGTGTCGAGCGTGTTAAGTGTGAGAAAGTTGCAGGTACATATTGCAAGGCAAAAGATTCCCACACAACCGAATGAACGAAGTGTCCTGGTAGACTATGGTATCAGGTGAATATATGGAAAATTCAACATACGTTTTAAATGTGCGTAACATATGCCATTGTTATACATATATATGGCCAGAATGTTCGATAAGGCAACCAACACAGACCAGATCTGTTTGCTTCCTGTATCCTGCTTCTGCCAAAACGAAGGAAAAAAAATTCAACAAATTACTCTTCTCCGCCCCGGAGTTTGCTGCTATATTCTCAGCTTACTCGGTTCTTGTTTTTTCAACGCACATGAAGTTTTATCTTGAAACAACAGTCAACGCGGCGGATGTGGATGGGCAGCATCAACCCCCTGCGAAGCGGCAATGGGTCGCAAAAATTTTAATGCTCAGCTCGCGCTTAATTTTCGGATTATAACCCGTAAAACAAACAACAGCACACAATGTCCTTAGCCCTGCCTTTAGCGGCAACCATTCCCGTTGAACATTAACCCAATTTCAATATGCTTTTTGATTTGTTTGCCCGGCACTTTAACATTATCAAACAAAACTTTATGCATGCCATTGTGGTGTGTGTGTGTGTGTGTGTGTGTATGCGGGTGTGAGTTAAAGAGTGTTGGGCGTACGCTTTTAATTGCCAGCAATAACAAGTAACGACGGTCATAACAACAACAACAACAACAACAACAGCAGCAACAACAAGGCATTGCCATTGTTTTCTGGTCGCCCAAATCCGCTAATTGCGAGCAGTTGTCATTGTTTTTGTTGTTCTTGAGCCATTTTGCCACAAAGAATGGAAAGGCATTTATGGCCCCCTAATGTATGCAAAGAATTGCCTATTGATTACCATAATGGTAGTTTATGCCATCAAGATTAAACATTTTCATTTACACAGTAGTAAGCTTTTCTTAATTGAATTTGTTAAGAAATCTTTGATTATTATTTTACTTTTCCTTTATTTATTAAACTTCTTTTCCCGTTTATTTATTTATTTTTATTTTTTTCACTTCTTTAGATTATTTTCAATATTTTAACTTTTTTAACTCTCTCCCCTATTCTAATTTTCACTTTCTTCTGTTTCGAGGAAGGGAGAAAAGGAAGAAAGCTAATCAGTTAATTATTTATTACAAAAAATCCAAAAAAAAAAAAAAGTAATCAATACTTGTATGTATATAAACCAAAAAAATGCCTCAAATGTGTAGCCAATTGGCAACAAAGCCGTCAAAAATTTAGAAAAATTTAAAAAGAACATTTAATTTTTTATTTTTATTTACTTTTCTAATTGACATAAGACAACTCTATCAATCAAAAGTCTTAGAACTTTTATTTAAACAACTGCTTAAAAAATTTTTAAATATTTTTATTCTAATTTCCAAAAACAGAGATATTTCTGTTCACACTTTAATTTTGCAATTAATTTGAAAATAAAAAGTATTTTAGACATTGAAAAAATTTAATTACTATTTATACTTTGTATAGATGAAATAACTAAAAAAATGACAAAATTTTCAAATTAGCCACAACTCTGTATCTTTTGAAAAACAAGGACAATTTTCATAAAAATTATTTGATTAATATTTCATGGCTTGTTGAAACACAATTTCTCGTTTTAAATACCACCAAAAGAATCTTCTTAATTTAAAATCCAAACTTTGTTAACTTAAAACAAATCGAAAAAAGTTTAGCACCTAAAATTAAATGAAATTATTTCCGTTAATGTTAACATTTGCCTTTCACTTTTTATATTTATTAATATATATTTTAGAAACCTTTGACAAAGTCGAAAAACATGCAAATCTAACCAGCCACAAATGTAAATAAAAGCAAATACAATAAACAATTTATATATTTGCTAAATATTAACTCTACAAAAATATTCACAACTATTCATGAATTATGAGACTAAGTTGAAAACCAGAAAACGGTAAATACAAATCCCAATAAAATAGCAAATAAGGATCAATTCAAAGTGCCAATAAAATGAAAGCAAATAAAGGAGAGAAAAAAAAAATAAACTAACCAAAACTGTTATAAAACAAATACCAAAAACCAATGACCAATAATCATAGTAATCATAATGTACCAACGTCATAATCATTATTTTCATTACAATATTTTCAAAAATAATTATGCATATATTTTATTTGTATTTGTTAAACAAACATATTGTACTATGTATACGGCTTCTGGTTTGCTTCGGTTCGGTTCGATACGATTCAGTTGGACTCCCACCAATCTCAACATGGAGAGTGGGGGGCAAAAGAAACGAAGGAGGACAAATGCAAACACATAGAGAAGAAGAGTAAGAGAAGGAGAGCAAATACGCAAAGCGATGAGGCGTTGAAAATGCGAAAGTAAACTTTCAAATGAAATAAAAATAATAATAAAATACAACTACAACAATGCCAGCAGCATCAGCAGCAGCAGCAGCATCAACACCAACAGCAGCAATACCAACAGCATCATCAATATGTATACCATCAAGAGAGGGGCAACATACAGCAGCCAACTATAAATACGGAAAATCTCGAAAATATCACGTAAAATCGATCAACAATACAAACTTGCAACCAAATGGCCGCTGGGCCGCATCGAAAACTCCATAGAGCAACACCAAAAACAGCGGACCAGCCTCCGCCATGGCCGGCAAATCAAACAAGTCAAGCAACAATGGGCAACATCCAAGGGTCAAATCGATAACCATAATTTTATACCATGGCAATGTAAGTTCTTTCACGGTCTGACCTCACCTACGCATACAAATATAGGCATAGATGAGATATGTACATACATACAAATGTATATATGTATGTATGTATGTATATATCCAAATACCTCCATTATCACTTCCAGTACAAAGTTCGAGTACAATAGACTTGAATCTGGGATACCAAACTGGGAATCATACCCAATGTCAGTCCAAAATGCCTTGTCTCATTGTTGTCATTGTTGGTTTGTCGGGGTCCGGCAGTTGTCAGTACGTGATTTTCACTATAAATTTGAATTTGATTTTCAATTTGCTCTAAAACGGCAGCAGGCATCAGAGAGACCAGCAAAACAGGAACAATACAACACATTGATGATGGACACTAAGTAAATAAACACGTGGAAACGGGTAAATAGTCGAGATACTGTCTGCAACAATACAAAGTAAATATGCTACACATAGTAGATAAGTAAATAGAATACATACATACATATTGTATATACATTCTAACAAATATTGAAGATATTGAATATCAACAGATATCTAATTGAAACTTATTTTATATTAAATACATTTGAAGAGACAAAGGGAAATATTTAAAAACGAATTTTTGAATAATCATTTCTAAGAATAACTGCTTGATATATATATCTGATTTTAAGTAAATCATTAAAAAATGCGATTAATTTAATAATTTATAATATAGTTGCTGAAATCTATAATAAACTTTTAAATCGAACTAAAAATTTTCATCAAAGAAAGCTCTAGGAAAACTTTCAGGATCATAAAGAAAACTTTCAAATTGATGATTATTTGTTAATGATCATAAATTCATTTATTATTCATACGTTAATATTATAATATAACTTTTAAATAATAAAATGGATTAAATTGAATTTAAATTGGTAAAATTATTGCATATTTTAAACTTGATTTCAGCTAATCTAGTGTAATCTTTTGCACTTGTTAAAAATATGAATCACTTCATAAACTGGCAATTCTCAAAATCAAAAAGATTATCTTAAAATATAATATCATAAGAATACAGTTTATATATATGAATCTTATGATCAAGTCTTTTTAGGTACTTTATTATTTAAAATTTCTTTTATGAAACGTTTAATTTTGCATTAAAAAGTTAAAAAGTAAAAATATAAGTTGAAACAATCTAATCTTTAAAAAGTTGCATAGCTTAAATTTTCTTCTTTTGAAAAACTTAATTTCGTTCAAATTATGTGAGACTTTGAAAAAAATTATCTTATTTGATCCTTAGCATCTAATTGGCATTCATTTTTGACTCGATTTTTGAGTTGTTTAATGAAGTAAGCACCGTAAAACTTTGAAAAAACTTGGCCAAAATGTTTTTTTTTTCATAATTATACTATAAAAAAATAGCAATAACAAAATTTATGTAAATTCCGTTAGGGAAGGGCAATTTCGAAACACAAAGAAATCTTGTTTCCCAAACTTAAAGTGAAAAGAAATATATAGTAGAAATTATGCTGCTGATGACTTTTAATACATTTTGTATCATTTTCCGAACTATCAATGTCATTTGACATATGAAAGTCAATCTGTTACGTAGTTAATTTACATTTTATGATAGTGTCGAATAGTAAAAGTGCAGCAGCAAAAGACAACAACAACAACAGCAGCAACAACTGCAACAATAGCAAAATGCAACAACCTCTCCGCCTCAGCGGTGGCTTGGGCGTTGAAAAAAAATCAATACAAAGTCACGTTTTAGAGAAAATCACGTTTCATTAGATAGGTATCTATGCCGTATATGTATACCTTGCACACACATACACACAGAGACACACACACATATAGTATTCTTATATTCAACCTCAGAACGGAACGCATTTAAATTCCATTGTTGCTACAATTTCATTTTATGTAAGCGAAAACTACAATTTCCGAAACGAACAGAAAAAAAAATATTTGTATCTACGTCATTGAATTGTTCTCGAAACTCAAATGAAGCGAAAGGCGGCCATTTTTAATGGCTCTATTTACGTTCTACATAGAATTTTATAAAATTATATAGACTGTATATACATACATATGTATGTATGTGTATATAGGTTTCTGTTTTTTCCCCCATAATGGCCGCTTACCTTGAAATTTACGACAGTTTTCACTTTAGTATCAAGGTTGACATTTTGTATCTGTAAATACTTTAAGTTTTTCTTTTTAGGGATGGTTTTTGAGAAATCAGGATGATTAACAAGCTGTATATATGTTAATGTATTTATAATACTCCCTCTATATCCCCTAATAAGTACCTTTAATACCAAAAAAAAAAAAAAAATTGGTGGTTTCCCACCTATACAAAGTGTTGACAATTTAAAGTTATTTGGGTCTTAGTTAAGACAGTTTATGGTTTGTCACCAGCAAGAAGTATATAGTGACAGCTGTACGCCGATCTGATAGATATTTTCTCTCTATATATGGATCTAAAACTATTTCTTAACGTTTTTATTAGAGGAATTTTAGATATCTTTTTGAATGAATTTTTAAACTCACTGTGTAACTTATTTAAATATGTGTATATAAACATATTTTAAATAGATTGAACATTTTTTATAGCCTAAGCAAGTTAAATTCTTTCTTTGTTTTTAGATGCAACATTTATGGTGGTATTTCAATATCTTAAATTTATTCATATGATTAGCTAAAAAGAATTTTTTAGTTATCATTTTTCTTTTTTGCATCGCTTACAAATAGATATGCAAACTTAAAGAAATTTTAAAACATGATTTAAATAATCTACAGATTGTATTCAAAATAACAAAAAGTTTTTTACTTTATAATAAACAAAGTTTTACTAATATTTTACCTAAATATTACCTATACAAATGTATATGATAGTATGATAGAGAGCTTATGGTTAACATTTTCCATGAAGGATTTATAAAGTATAAAAATAGTGGTAGTTTTCTTTAAATGTTTCACACATTTATAAAATTTACTAAGCGCTTAAAGTCTTCTTTTTTTAAACCTTTAATTCATTTTAAATGCCCTAAAAAGTCTATATAAAGACTATATAAATTTTTCATAAGTTGAATTGAAGTAAAAACACTTTTAATAAATTTATAAAACAATCTGTAAACATCTAACATTTATCTATTTTATTAAGTACACATACATATGTACAAACATATCTATATTTTAAATGAGTTGAAATGAATTGTTTTACATTTTAAATATTCCAATTTACATTACCGTACAAATGAGGAGCAATACCTGGGCCCTCTTTTTGCATACTTGAATTTTTGTCGCACTATCAAAGTCGACGTGTTCGTTTGAACAGGGCAACAAAATTACAGCATTAAGCGGATTTCCTCACTAGAAGTCAAACACGCACACTAACAAAAAAGATAAACATACGAACGCACACACACACATGCATAGACAAAGACAAGCAAACAGCCCCCAGACAAATCTCAGCCCCCGTGTTGTACGTATGTATGTACATTCATCAAAAATTTTACGAGACAAAAGAATTTAAAAACATCAAATCCTAGACCAGACCTGAAATACACACAAACATATTTATATACATATGTACATATATAAAAGACAACGAGCACAGGAAACAACAGAGTAACACACACACACACACGTAAACACATACAGGAATACCAACAAACAAAAAGAAAATGGTGTCTTTGTTCAGGTAGCATTAGAAAAAGATTGTAAGCACAGAAGCACTGTGGTTCAAAGCAATAGTAAAAAGCAAACAATTTGAAATTTAAGGAAACAAAATTGAGTAGTTAATTTAGAAAAGGACTCAAAAAATGGCTAGCAATTTGTAAAAAAAAAACAAATTTTTAAGATATATAGTAAAAATTTTAATAAACATTAAAAAACAAACAAATTTAAAATCAATTCAGAAAAAGACATTTTAAATATTAACAGAAGATTTTTAGTTTTGAAAAAAAAAAAAAAAAACATAATTCAAATTTTGCCAATGTAAGATACAAAAGATACCTTTACCCTTTGGTAAAAGTAATTATAGAATACTCCTATTTTGTTTGGTTTTAATTTGATATACATACACATAATTTCTTTTAGAGTTTGTACCACAGTGCACGCATCATGGTTCATTCACCGACCATTGCAATACGACTGCGCTGCTCCAGCTTCAGCTGTTGTTGAGTGTAAAGGCAAGAAAAATATTAACAACAAAAAAAAAGAAGAAGGAAAACTGGTTCCCAAATACAAGCAAACGGACACACACACATAAACACTCACACTAACCAAACGCCACCCTCTGGCAACAAAACAACAACAGTGAGCGTAAGCGAGAGCGGGAGAGTGCAGAGCATTACACAAATACAAGTGCGCAGGCAACAACATTTTCTCATTGGCTGTCTCGGCGCGCTTAATGCGCCTCACAAACACACAAATACACTCACAGGCATACAAATATACAAAGCCAAAACGCACGGCCTGGAACGGCAAACTGGAACTGAGCTGCTGCTGCTGCTGTCTGTGTGTGTGTGCGTATGTATTTGTATCGCGCCTGTCTACCGCCGCTCCGCCCACACACACAGGCGTATAATTGTTGTATTCTCTTGTGTATATGTATGTGTACTTGTCTGGCAACGCCTTAATAATTGTTATTTGAGTTTCATTTTGTATTTTGTATGAGTGTGTTTGTATTTGTGTGTGTATTTGCATACGTGTATGTGTATGTATGTTTGCGCCTTTTACACTCCATTAGCGCACATTTCGGGCAGTCGAGTTATTTAGCTTTCTCTTTCAGCCCTTTTAACGGTCTGGCAATGATGTTTTTTCAATTTTGCTCGTCCTTTTTTTTTTTGGCATATCCATTCCCACCCACTCGCACACACATCGACACTCACACACACATATAAAAAGAAAGCTCTTCCGTTTGTCAAAATTCAATGTCAGCTCTGTGGATTTGTGTGAGTGTATTTACATACGTCGCCATTTTTGTTATACAAAATGCAAATCCTTAACAACCCATTAAAATTTTATTTTCATTTTTATAGCGTTGACTCGTAAAAACAAGAAGAAAAAAAAAAAGGAAATCTCTTTTATTTACTTCCCTTTTTAATGAATATTTTTTTACGTTAAATAAATGGGTTAATAAATACTAACAACGACAAAAAAATTCAAGTAAAACAGAAATGTAATAAATTCTTAAAAATTATCTCAAATGGAAATCAGCAAATATTTATTTTTACAAGCAAAATAAACAAAGTTTTATGATCGTTTTTGAGTTTTAATTAAAAGGTCTGAAATTGTTGCAATATTTAACTTAACAAAAATGTTTTTAAACTGCGTTTTAAATTAAAGTTAAATTGCGAATGCAAGAGAAACCACAAGTTAAAAAAATTTAACTTGATCTATACTAGATGTAAAATGTTTAAGAATCTAAAACACAAAAAAGGAGGCCTCATATATTTAAACTAAATCTTTTGCCATCTAATTTAGGTTTTATATTATTTTATGTTTGAATGCGATCATAAACCAGAGATAAATATTTATAAAGCACTCGTAGCAAATTCATTATTATATTAAAAAGTTTTTTCTTCAAACACTTTTAGTTCGTATAATATACATATATCCAGTTTTTCGACCTATTACTTATTAACATCTAGATTCTAGAACTTATAAGCAGCCAGAAACAACTAATTCGATCAAATTTTTTTTAATATTAATTTCAAATGTCTTTGAAAAATGTTCAAAATATTTAACTTGATTTTCCATTTAAATCTTTATCCCCCTTGCATTTGCCTTTGCCACATTTTACAAATGAAAATGTAATTCAATATTTTCCAACACAATTCAAAATTCACTTTGCCACAAGAACAGCAGCAACACCAACACAAAATCAGCGACCACAAAACGTGGCCGTTAGACCAGTCTTCCCCCGTTGGGTAACCTCACCACCAGCCGCTCACTCTACATACATTTATTCCTACTCCTCCATTGCCGCCTGTTTGTCGGGGGCAGACAAAACAAATCATTTTGGGGGCTACCGTATGCAAACAGTATGGAAAAAGGAACAACGAAAAAAAAAACACAGAAAAAAAAGAAAACCAAGAATCCCGAGACACTGTAAAAACAAACAGAGACTGGACAATGCAGTGCAGCTGCAAGTAGCTGAGGCTACTACTGTATGTATAAATTTCGTGTTCACTGATTTCGATTAATGATTACTTTTTGGATCCATCTCATATGCAAGTTGTTATTGTTGTTGTTACTGCTGCCGTTTCTGCTGCTATTAATGATGTTGTTGCTGTTGCTGTTGTTGTTACTGCTTGGATTGCTTGATGCTGCATCGAAGATGAAATGTTGCAATTACGTCCGCGAGAAATTATAAATTATGCCCACATAAAACGCGCGCACAACGACAACAACGACAACGGCGACAACGTTGCTTGATCGGTCACTGGTTGCACTGCGGGCCCCCAAACACCGACTCGGTTCTAAAGCTGACCGCAACTAAATTGCTGTCGACGTTGCTGCTGCTCTCCGCCTCCGATATTAGCTCCAACTCATGGCTCTGGCACTGGGCTCGGTCTCTGCTTTAGTTCGGCTTTGTTTTACTTTTAATTTGATTGGCTTGAGTTTTGGTTGCTATAGCTGTTGCAGTTGTTTTGGTTGTTGTTGTTGTTGCCGTTTTGGTGTTGACTACGTTTCCAATGTCGCCTTCGTTGCGGACAATGTCATATGTGTTGATGCCAGCCGGCCATGACTTGTGCAGCGTTTGCATAAAATTGCATTTGCATTTCACTGAAATGGCCGCTTTCTTCGACTTTCTTCGCGGACATTGCTGACCCAAGCAGAAACAGAAGGCGACGTCGCTGCCAGTTGACCCCTGAATCAGAGCTACAACTCTAAAGATATCTCTTCACACACATACATACATCACATGTATACAATAGTGAATACATATACATACACACTTTTATATAAATAACAATGCTTAGATCAGCAATTTTTACAAGTCGTTTATCAATATACACTTTCTTAAGAGGTATACCAGTTTTGGCTAGAAGTTTGCTTTGATAAGCAATGTGAATTGGAAACGTATGTCTGTCGTTTATGTAGTGGAACTATGTTCAGTGGTTTTTAATTGAAACAAAGTATATCAAATATAAATTTCGACTTGGACTAAAATGTAGGAATTAAGTTCTTATCAAATGATTATTCTAAATTTAATTGGAAAGATATAAAAAAGAAAGTTCTATTAAATGGTTGTCCCGAAATCCATTATAATATACTAAGGAGCACTGGAAAAATAGTCAATAAATTGAATTATATTTCGAAAGAAATATATATAACAGAGCTAAATGTATAATATTTTAACCTGTCTGGTTGATATAGCCAAATTTAATAAATTTATTGCTATTATAGAAACAATAATTGCAAAAATTAGTCATCAAAGGTACCAAAACTTGGTATTAATTAGTTTAAAGATATATCCTAAACAACTCGTAAATGATTGATCAAAGTACAGTACTCCCTTTGCAAAGATAATCTCTTTTTAAGGGTATAGAGATTACGGTGCTATTATAAGTTAGTTTGAAACCTTTTGTTTTTGCTTTATTTTTAGGCAGTTGGCACACTTTGGACTGCCGTTTTACGCGATTCATTCATTCATCGATCGGACTTATGGCCGATCACGCTTTTGGCATCTTTTTTGTCACTTGCCTCTGTCGATGGTTGGTGGCACGTGTTGCCGATATGTTATAATAATAATAATATCGCCTCTTTTATGACACCAGCTGCTCTGTCTCTTACAATGTTTTGGCTCGTCTTTTTTATTCGTGCTCTCATTTTTCTTTTTCTTTCCATTTGTTTTTGTTTGTAGTTCTTTCTTCTTGGTTTTATTTTGTCATATTTTTCATTTTGTCGTCGATGAGCTAATCGCATATGACGTTTATATATTTTCTTGCACGCGCTGCAAAAATGTTGCCCCTCAGCTGTGCATTGAATGTTGCTGGTGTCGCTGCTGTTGCTGCTGCTGCTGCTGTAATTGCTAGTTCCATAGATGCAATTGCTGTTGTTCTTGTAATCACCGTATAACGTGCAAAAATTTGAAATATTCTTTTTATAGACTCAGCAACAGAGATTACAGTTATGTCATGATATATGTATGTTTAATAAAACTCTGCATTGAGAGAACTGTGAATCACAAAACTTGGCGCCATTCACATAATAATTGAAGATAACAGCATCCACAAGATTATATAAAGTATATATACATACATATATGTTTTAGATTTATTATACATATATATATCTATTTTAGATAAGAAAACTTGTTCGTAAAGAGATTTTCTATATACTTATATAATTTTCTTTTATATATTTTGCATACAAAATTTTAATCTCTGTTAGGGCAATCAACAGCAATTATTTTTCTTTTATAGTAAAGAAAACTCTTTTTTCATATGCACAACTTTCCCATGCGTACCTATTGTAAGTATCAAGATCTTTATATCTATGACAGACATCTAAGGACATTCGATCATAAAATATGCACACATCATATTGGACACAAAGAATCTCATATTTTACTCTCAAAAAATCTCGCGAACCCTTTTTTTCTTAAACGTAAATAACAAATAAAAAGAGGAGAAAAAAAAGGAACTTACAAGTTCTAAACGCCAAAGATACAGATACAAGAATATGAAACGTAGATGCGGGCACTGTTATCCGATAGCAGAATGCCAGGACCAGGACGAACACACACACACACACACGCAGAGGACAACAGTCAGGAGCTGTGTTGTGTTATTGCTCACTTTTGGAAACAAAGTTGCGGCTTGTTGAGATCGAACAAATTCGATATTGAAGATTTGAACGGGGTACGTGATCCAAACAATGGACACAGGACCAGCCAAGGACAGCTCAGAAAAGGAGAAAAGAATAACCACAAGGAAAACAAACTTCCAAATGTGTGCCACACGGTGACGTGTGCAAAAGATTCGTGTTAGCGCATAAATTAACTTACTAGTAAATAGTTGTTAATATATCGTATCCTACAATATTTAAAATGAAATAGGAATTTTGTATTGAAAATAATCATAAAATTGGTTTATAAATAGTTCAAGTAGTTGTACTCCAGCTGCATTTCATGCTTGACTGCCCCGTGTCCCTCTTCCTCCATTTGACACTCAATTTACACGGAAGCTGATGTTTTTCCACAACCGGAAAAACCCCTCTGATGATCCGGACTTACATAAATGGGGTAGCAGAGCTCTGTAAACCAATTGGATTTGTGGCAGACATAGTGGCGGCGGCAGTTGGGCAATAACCTAGGTTACTTAAAGGAGACAGTGTTTGAGTTGCTGTCGCAGACGGAGATGGAGACGGAGACGGCTGTGCGGCTCAATTACATTGGCGATTGAGCATGAAATTGTGATGCCTGATTTGATTTCACGTGTCAGGGCGACACAGATACACACATACAGGCATGTATACATACATACATACAGACATCCCACACCCCTTTCAATCCTACAACATCCTCTTGAACATCTCGTGGCTTGTTTTCAAATTGGACACAGCCGCTAATTTGCTTGGCGCGCGACACCTTCGACGTCGTCATGGTCACTTCTCTCCGCTGGCCAACACACATTCTTACTATACGAATATACATATATATATATGTATATGTCTATATGTATATGTAAATATATCCAAAGCCCAACATTTGTTTTGCCTTGGTCGGCACTCTCTTTTTGCCTTCCTGGAAGTATTATAGTAAATTTCTCGCATATCTTCAACATCGTCGCGTTGTTGTCGCGTTTCGGTTTCCGTCTCCTTTCTCGCCAGATTA
Source organism: Drosophila austrosaltans (assembly GCA_035045865.1). Classification (NCBI taxonomy): domain Eukaryota; kingdom Metazoa; phylum Arthropoda; class Insecta; order Diptera; family Drosophilidae; genus Drosophila; species Drosophila austrosaltans. The sequence continues at coordinate 7,514,035 of JAWNOQ010000049.1, read as the reverse complement.
TTAGTTATTATTATTTTTTGTTCGTTTTTGCTTTTCTTGCCATTGTCATAAATGCAAATTAGCTATGCGCAATTTGCATATTCTACATTAAACTTGGAATATGTATATGCATATATGGCTTAAAACTATATGCGGTGTTGCCAAGTCGAGATCCCGTCTCAAAACACATAATATATATCTGAAAAGTAAGGCTTGGTTTTTTTAATTGTTGCTCCCCAAAACTTTCTCTAATATAACTGCCTGTCTAATTATGTTTCGAAATAAAGTATAAAGATGGCTTCAAAAAATGCATTAAAATATATACTTAAAGGAATTTTAATGGTTTCGTTAGCGAATGTAAAAACTAATACATTTAGGGTCTTAACTGCTCTTAGTTGTTCTACAAAATGATTTTTATTTCTAAATTGTTTTATTCTTAAAAAATTGTGTAAAAATTGATATATATTTGTGAAGTGATAGCAATGAAAGCAATTGGGAAAGCAAATATGATCTACTGTATATACAACATATGATTATGATATGATTATGTTGAGATCAGAGCAGATTTTTAACAATCTGTAAAGTGCAAGAACTAAATATAGTTGGATATATGAAAAGTATGAATATAGTTGAAGGCGTTGAAGCGCAAGGACTAAATACATTGAATCAAATTAAAGCAGTTGAAGTGCAAGTACTAAATATAGAGAATCAAGTTTAAGCAATTAGGAAAGCGAAGATGATATATAGTGATATATAGTGTATATCAAATATGATTACCTTTATGTTGAGATCAATGCAGTTTTTTAAGATTCTTTTTAATAACATACAAAGCAATTCAAAACTCAATTATCTTTAAAAACCATTTGCCCTTCCAATTTATTTCCATACTTATAAATAACATTTTTAGCTTATCAAAAATATCATAGTTTTTGGTATTTATGTTACTAAATTTTCAAAACATTTTGAAACTTAAAATGAAAATAGATAATAAAAAATATACCTTATATTGATCAAACTTTTGTATCTTGACTAAAATCTTTAATTCCTAAACGATTTCTGTTGTCCTGTAACTTACAAAGGCTGTTATACGACATATTTATAATTCTGTTATAATTTTGAAAGGGTTATCCTAATCCTAATGACAATCTTGAAAGGGTTATCCTAATACTGAGTTTTCTATATTTTCCTTAAAAACCTTGACTCTTAACTAACTACAGCTCTTACTATTATCATTTAAAAAGTAAGAAAGATAATTCCAAATTTTATGGGATCTTTACTGTTATCAAACTTTAGCATTTTTAGAATTTTAATGGTAAGACTGCACTGATGATTTCCTGTAGAAAAATGAGCTTGATGACCACCATCTTGGTCTTGCTGTGGTCTTAATTTGTTTGTTTAAGTGCAATTCGATTTGCTGGTTTTCCCTTTTTCATTAATATTAAATGTTTGGCTGTTTGTCGTTGTACTTTTTTGTTCGTTCTTTTCGTTTAATATTTGCATTTGGCAGTCGGGCGTTACAGTTTATGGGTTTTTTTCGGGGTTAGGGCAATGGTTTTATTTTGTTTTATTGCTGTTGGCTTTTTATTATTAGTGTTGCTAAACAATAATTTCTGATTCTTCATCGTTAACGGCGCAAAAGCAGCCGTTGTTTGCCTGGTTGCTGAAGAGTCGTATTACAGAACGAGAACGACAATAAGACTGAGACTGCGACTGAGAGACGAGGACTTTGACGGTGACATGCCCTCGATGACGTTGACGATACTTAAGGTTTCGTATTCTTTGTTTGCCATACACATGTTTTCTTCTTTTTTTTTCAAATGCTTTTTTTCAGCGCCTACAACTATTCGCATTGAATTTCATACTTGTTCTTTGTTTATTGTTCAATTTTGTTTTTTATTTTACTACTGCAAGTGTTGCCAGTTTCGGTGGAAGGTCGGAGATCGCAAGGTATGGGTGAAGGGTTCATGTGCATGTTATGACTCATCATAGAGAAAAAGGGGATCTTGGTTCATTTGCATATTCCGTGGCTACAGGATGAGACTCACCTCTTGCAGCTATCCGTTTTGCCGCTGGTATTTTTGTAAAATGGCCGCCGTCGATAATCCACTGAGGCAAAGCTCTACCACTCCCGGCGAGCTTCGGTTCCGAGCAACAAAATTATAAACGACCGGCCAAAAGAATGTTAATTATTGTTAGCACATTTTTCCTTTTTTGTTTTCTTATATTTGCCAACAATTTGTTCTAATTGAAATGTGTTGTGGCCGAGCGAGTTTTATGCGAGAAGCTTTGTTAATGACCCTTTTTAAATGATTTTGCAGTAGTTTTTGTTTATTTTTTTTATATTGTTGCTTTAGATTTGGAGCACTTAAACAATGGTTAACATATTTTGTAAATTTAAGTTGTTAATATTTAAAATGCAAAATCACTGCACGACAATTAAGACAGAGTAGAGACACTGACACAGACGAGATGCCGATAATATGGATGTGGACGCGCAGCTGAACTAGCGAGCAGGCGGCGAACGAATGAGTGACTACGACAAAAACTCAAATGGACCCGAGACTGAGACAGAGACTTGGAACGGAGCTGCAGTAAGTGCTGGGGATAGCGGCGGCAGCGGCAGCAGACGCAGCGCAGGCAATGAGATTGAGGCTGCCAAGTGGTGTGGAGGCACATCGAGTGCGCACACGCTTACATATACATCTCACTCACACTTACAGACACAAACGCACACAAACACAAATATATACATACACTTTGGCAGGGAACTTTTTGGTGGTGGCTAAACGTGCAACATATATTCCATTTTCATTCCAGTGGTTTTCCTGTGTGTATCTGTGCTAGTATAAGTGTGTGTATAGGAGGTTGTGTGCGTGTATTAATGAATGAAAACGCCAATGCCACCAGACTGCCCCTCCCCCGTAAAATAAGTTGGAAGCATATACCAACAACACATACATACATACAAACTACATCCATCTCACGTTTGTTGCAAGCACGTGAGCACGCGCGGATCATCGTATATATGTATGTATGAATGCATTTGTGTATATACAAACGTGCCTTCTTAACTAAGAATATAGCGCTACGCATGGGCAATAAACAAAAACAAGGATACCTGGGAAAACAAACCTGTTGGGATCATGACTATATACATGATAGTATCAGTCTATCTTTGAGTAAATATATATAATATATTTGAATTATATTAATATATAATTCAGGAAATCCAAAAAATAATATATGTAACATTAAGTAAAATTTTATTTCTACTTTAATTCATTTTGATTTAGATTCGTTTTTAAAAGTTTTTCTTTATTCTTAATACTATCCATTTGTGAAGCATACTTTTTGGCGCATACGTATGTATAGGTAAAAATGTCAAAGTATGAACAAGGGTAATTTGGTATTTTTGTAATCTTACCTGAACTTGTGTCTGGATAACATAACATAAAATTATATTTTCTTCCAAATTCTGTAGCATTACATATAGTCCACCTCCGCATTTGATACATAACCGGATATATCTTTCCAAATTCGGAAGCAAATTTAAAAGCGTGTTCGCCTTGTGGCGAAAACAATTTTCTATATTAAGAAAGAAATGCAAACGAAACAATGTACATTCCGAATAAATAATGCTAAAAAACTACTTTAGTGAATTTTTACTCATTTCTGTCCCAATTTAATGTACAATAAACATAGTAAATAATTGAAAGTTTAAAATGTTTATTCAAATAATGCATGACTGTGGCGCAACTTTGAAAGGGCGCTTATAAACCATATAATATTTGCTATATATTTATTCAATGTCCATCGAGAGCAAAAAAAAAGGAATACATAGATCGAGAGCAGTGAAACAGTCGATACTGTTAGTTGTGAAACGAATTCGAACGAGTTTCTTTTTTTGTTACAGGATTACACAGGGGATACATGGTATCGAAGTTTTAGTCTATACTCAAACATATTGTGTGTTTATCGGTTTTCGTTTTATATACTTATATACAACAAAAAATAATGCAACAAACATAATCACTTTAATGCATTCGCGTCAAATCCTCAACAATTTTAATGACATCCTCCACATCTGCACTCTTTCGTTCTCCACAAAGGGTAAGCTGCAAAACAAAACAAATGTTTAAATGAAATTTTTATTAACATTTGATATAAATAACAAATACAGACCTCCAATCCCGAGACAGCATCTCGCATCTTATCGCGACTCAAGTCCAAAAAGCTCTCAATTAGATCGCCATCAATGAAACCTTCACTGGGCTCCACTTTGGTATTAATTTGAAAATTGCGATAATAGGTATGTTCGATTTTGCCCACCGATTTAATAATCTTTTTCAAACGTTCCTCCAAACCATGCAGAAAGTCATAAAAGTCCTGCGGTATTTGAGTAACTATGCCAATAGCACCATTACAAGTGCCATAAAGTACACAGCCGTTAATGGGCGTGGTGCGTTCTCCCACATTCTGCATGACCAATGAGCCATGCCTGAATACATTGACTGTGTCACCCAAATGAAATCTCGCCAACTCTGGCAGCAATTGTCTCTCTTCATCTGTGGTGGCAGCACTAATAAAACAAATTTGAATGTAAAAAGGTGTGGAATAACAACAAAAAATAGATAAACCCACCTGTCCTTTTGGCAAACAAACAAATTACCATTTGTTTCGGACCCCAGGAAGGTATCATCATCGAGTATCTCAACGGCACGCATCCATTTCGGCTCACAATCTCTCGCTATCTCCACGAAGATGCCTTCCATTTGTTTATGCTGCAATAGCGTTATGGAACGCATTAGATCGCCAACCAGAATGAAATCGCCTTTGGCTTTCAAATATAATGCAGCAATCATATTCTGTATATTGCATTCCATACGCAGCTCCTTCTCATTAGTCCATTCATAAAGTCTTACAAAGCTACCGATTCCAGCTAGAACTTTACCGTTGAACTCGACGAGGGCATAACAAGTGCCATCCACTTTGGTCTCCGCCACCTGAGTGAGCTTGTTATCATGATAGTGAAAGATAATGATCCGCCCCACTTTTGGTTCGGGTTCATCGGGAATAACCAGTGAAGTGGCCACCACATAGTAAGTGTTTGGATCATCGCCCAGCTTAGCTGACATTAAGGACGATATGTTTTCGGGAGATACAAACTGATGGGCATGCAACACCTCAAAAGTATTTTGGTCAATCACCAGTAAATTGTGTACATCGATCTCTTGTCCAACTTCTGCATTGGCTGCTGTAGCATTGCCGCCTCCTGGTTTGGGCAAAATATTCGAACTACATGTGATATTCTGAGCTTGAGTTGACGCACTATTTCTTAACGGCTTAGGACCTCCACGTCCATGGACATCGATCCTTAGAGTGGAAACGGCAAACGTTTGCGATGCCTCCTGATACGCAATTCTCCGCGGTCCCTCTCCCAGGGGAACGGTTCGTATATGCAACTTCTGGATTTCATCAATGGTGCCCAGAATAACCGAGTTCTTGGTAGCTAATGCCAAACTATCCGGATAGGCTTGAGCATTTAGCGAACACATATGATTTACCTCCTTGAGATTGACATTGGAGAAAACAAGTTTGTGATTCGACGAATAGATCACTGTAGGCCGGTCCGAGCAGGCAAACACATTAGTGGTCGCAAACGATCGAAAAGTTCGCAAAGTAGTCGGCTGAGTGCCCAGAGTGACTTTTTTCTTATCGGTCAATTGTCCAGTAATAGGATCCATTATAAAATAGTACATAGAACCATCGCCCAAAGCGCAGAGTAAATAGTGAATTCCCTCAAAGGTGGTCATCAAAATGGAGCGTGGAATTATTTCCCCACTTAGCTTCTCTGTGTAGATTGTGTCCAAATTTGGCAATGATAGCATTACAGCCGAAATATCTGTCCACAGACCAACAGCCACAAGCTCTGACCTATTTTGTGTTTCATCCAAGGGAGTGATATCTAGACAAGCCACCTCATAGGCCAAAGTCTTCCGACATTTTTCCAATAATTTTCCATCCTCAATGACAATATAGAAAATATCCCTGGCCGATGCTACAACCATTTGGGTACCATTGCAAGAGACAACGCCGATTGCGCGGTCGCCCTCGGGTCTCCACTCGGCTACCAGCGACTTTGACGAACTATTTACCAATCGCACACTATCCGAAGTGACTTGTATAAGCTGCCGAAAGAGATTCATTTTATTTCTAATGTTAATCAAATGTTTTAATTTACGGACAACTAACCTGATCATGCTCAACATTGGCGCAGAGAAACGTCTGCAAGTCGCTGGCGAATCCTGGTATTTCCGTCTCTTCCACTTCCTCACCCGATAGCGTTAAAATCCTTGTGTGGCCGACAAAAGCCAAGACCAATGTGTTCTCATACGGACCATCATCGTTACCAACTTTTAATGACCACATGCCTTTGATGCCGGGCAAGTCAATGCAAGCATGCTCCTGAATGCCAATACCGATACGGATGATCCGCAATGAACCATCCTTGAAACTGCCCGAGCATGTTATAATCTGGCCCTGACCTTGACGATCCAAATCTACTACTGCTATATCAAGAATAGGAGCCAGATTGGTAAAATTCTCCACGGGAATAACATAGGTGCCGTCAATGGCCTCGGAACTGAGACGAACAAGCTGAGAATCACCATGCCGAGCTCCAATATATAGAAAACCATTATCCAAATAGGTAATACATTCAGGTATTGAAATCTCGCCAAGTTGTTCCACCTTAATGTCCTTAACGGTAACACCTTTACTGCTCTCCGATGTGCCCAAAAAGAGCATATAGAGTTGACCATGCATGTTGCCTAGAAGATAACGTAATCCTTTGCTATCCACACGGGCGTAGCAATTGATGGTGCTCTGACGAAAAGTAAGTGGAGCGACAGCATAATAAATGCTGCCGTCATGATAAACAATAGATTCGCGTCCAATTACAATTACCCCACCAATGGGGGATGGCACTGGTATTAGCATGGTTGCCTCAGTTTCCACATTATCTTGTTTCCAAGCAATCTTCATAAATTCCTTATCTCGTAAATTGATCTCATGTGATTTGACATGACGTCCATCGTTGTCCTTGTGTATGACTATGACTGTCGGATTGAGGCAGCCGTGCAGAAACTCCACATCATAGACAGACAACTCATCCATGCTGCAATACAATAGAATGCAAATAAAATAGAGAAATAGTTTAACATAATAAATCTGTTTCACTTACCGCAAATTAGTTGCTTTTAGTTCACTGGCATCCTTATCCATAGGAATAATGGTGAACAACCCCTGATATAGGCACATACCAATTACCCTAGCCTTGGGATCGATTGCAGCTATTACTCCACCCTCCGATGGTATTCCCACTGAATCCGATACATTGCCATTAGCCTTGGTAATAACCGTAATAGTGTCGCCCACCATTCGGGCCTCCAATATCATGACATTGTAGCGGCGTGTCAGTATGAAGAGTAAATCCTTGTTGCTATCTGGTGGACGGAAATGCTTCATCACCGCAATTGTGCCATTTATATTAATCTCCTTCAGCGGACGCAGTCCCTCCGGCGTCACTATACCAATTTCCACTTGGTTATTTCGCGCAATAATCAAGTTTAAGTCTGTGGGTGAGGTAAAGTTGCCTGGAAACGAAGTGGGTGGGTAAATAATTTATCAATGATACCACTTGTGTAACCATTTTTGAGCCCTAAAAGACGCCTGTCGCCCAGACATGCATATGCATCTGTTTTTTTTCCATTTTGCGGTACGGTGGAAAATTTGCTGCCTCTTTCTGTCTCTCTCCCGCTTTACCACTTTAATACCCATGCTTATTCGCGCTATCATGTACTTACCGGTTAGACATGCGACTACCGCTGTAGGTTTTTGGGCCGTCACAACATAGTGATGCGACATTTTATTGGTTATTTCTAAATGGCCAACAACTGAGTAAAACACGCGTTATAATTCAAAATTCTTTTAAGACGCTAATTTCAATCACTTCTATCGACCAGTGTGACCATTGTCAAAAAGACAGTGTGAACAGTCAGCTGCAAACAAAAAAAACGGTTCTACCGATCTGGCAACATCTGTGTTTGTAAATCGATGACTATTTCAAAGAGGACTGCAAACCCTACGATTTAAACATACAACCTAAATCTTTTCTATATTGGAGACTATCTTGTAAATATGGAGTAAGATATTATTTTAGCACAATCATTTTATAAACTCAGAATCAAAAGGCCACGACTAAAGACATGCGAAACTTACAAGTGCAGGTTTAAGAAAGTTATAACGAATGGAGCGAAAATTGCTGTGCCGGCTCTTTCGAATGTTCATTTATGAACGACCCAGCACTACTATTTTTGGTGTCAATGCTTATGGCCCTGCCAACCGCATCGTATCGTATTGCTCATCTCTATTAATAGACCCGAAGGCTATCGATAGGCGAACAATCGATTATTAAATGGCGACCGATAATCGACCGACTTTACCTACGTGTTTGACATAATAATCATTTTCATAGTTAAATTTCGAGAGTTGGACTGGTATTTTACAGTTTAGAAAATAACTAGAAATTTCTTTATATTATTTACAAAACGTTGTGCTGTGTCTTTCCGTTGCCAAAACGAACCGAAAACCCAAATTCGCTCCCACTCTGTGGAAAATTGTGTCGCTGGAAAAAAAAGTGCCGTCGTTGGCCAGCTCTGCTCGAACATGGCGAGACTAACAAAAGTTTATAACACCGATGATGATGACTCCAGTTACGTTGGACGCAGGCATTTACCCCTGGTGGCAGGAGATAAGTTAATGGTAAGTGGAGTAATGCAAAAATCAAAGAAAAAAATTTACGTATATATGTATCACCAACACACTTTCATAACACACGACATGAGTGCGTGTAAGTGACTTTCTTTGTGTGCGTAAGTGTGTGTGTGAGCGTGTGTGGCTGCTTGACGCACATCTTATAAATTGTGCGTTTTAAATTATTCAAACGCAAGTTAAATTCTTTCACTGCTGATCAGCTGAGAGGACAGCTAGGATGACAGGGAGTGAAAGAGAGAGAACGAGAGTTTTATATCTCTTATCTGTGGACACTTGCTAACCCACACACCCCCACCCACCCGCTCGCTGCTACGCGCACCTGCACAACACCGACTTTGACTTCTTCTCGTTGTTTCTCTGTCGCCATGTTGTTTGAAAGTGCAGAGCCCGAACAGCGCTGCCAACGTCGCAGTAGCAGCGGTAGCATCAAAACAGGTTTTAAATGCATTTGCTCTCTCTTTTGCCATTTTCTTCTTTCTCTCTCGGCCTCTCTTTCTTTTTCTGAGTACTTCTTAATATCAACCTCAAATTTCTCTTTACAGATGCTTATGGATTTGAACAGCAAAGGCCTTGTCATTGATAGCCCACAAATACGCGGCCGAGAACTCGAAGAATTCTCACGAAAATTCAATTTGTTAACCGAGGCGGAACGTAGGCAATCTCTTGAGATCGATAGCGAAAACTTCATGTCGGTGATGAATCAATGTGTTCAATGTGTGGGCTGTCGCCGGCGGGTGGAGCGTTTGTATCATCAGCTGACCGAGTCAGGACATCGTACACTAGATCCCCTCGAACTTCGACCCACCGCTACTCTAGGCATTACCGAAGAGAAACTAAAAACGCCTCAAGCATTGGGAACACTTCTTTATCGCCATCACGAGGTGCTTAACAATCTGCTCGACAGCAAGTTGAGGAATAAGACACGCTGTGTACTTCACTCCTTGGATGCCTTTCGTTCCAAACCGTTTTCGGAAACATGGCGAGAGGTATGGTCAGCCATGAAGAATAACTGCCGTAACGAGTTAACTATCATTGAGACCAAGGAGCTGCACGAAGTGCTAGAAAACTACCTGAAAAAACATAAGTTTTGTGCTGGGTGTCGCACAAAGGTATGGGAATTAATCACACAGTGATTTTGATATACAATCATTGATATTAATAACTAATTCTATTCCCATTTATTTCAGATTGAGCGCGCCTACAAGATACTCATTGGAGAGGTATCAGCCAAGGAAAAGGGATATGCGGCTCAGCTGTATGCCCAAATCCGTAAATGTGTGCTTGACCAGCATATCCATGTGAGCACCAATAAAATTGATTTCCTAGATGCTCTGATAAAGCGCGCCGAACCGGAGGTTAATGGCAGCTACTCAAAGTTGCGGGAACGCCATGCCAAGACTCTAGAGATTGCCCAGGAGGAGGTACTTACCTGTGTGGGTATGATCATGTACGAACGACTGCGACGCATCTATGTGAGTTTGCGGGAGGAGGAGCGTGCTTGCCAAGTGCTGGCCGCTGTTGGCGTGCATGCCCTTTGCCGCAGCTTCGATACGTTCGTGGAACAGAAACAGGGAATTAGTAATCTGGAGCTGCTCTATCAGGAGATTAGTCGAGCCGAGAAGGCCAAGGAGTTAAAGCGTGAGCAAAAGAAACTCAAGAAGAAGAAGAAGAAGGATGAAAAGAAAAGCCTGTTGCACCTTCAGCGCAAAGATGCCGTTGAGTCGGACGACGACGATGAGGACGAAGATCATGAAGTGGAGCATGTGGAAGACGATGGCATTGTCATGGTGGAGCCTGAACCCGATCCAGTGCTAGTTGTTATTGAACCGCAACTGGAGATTCCTCTAAAATCGACATCGAAATCGAAAAAGCAACCGAAGAAAAAGAAGCAAAAATCTGCCAACAAAAAAATTAAGAAATCCGCTACACCAGCCTCATCCACGGCCATTTCCCAATCCCTGGAGGATGAACTTGTGGATGATAGCAAATGTAATAGCTGCTGTCATTTGGTTCCCATGCCAAATTGTCCTTGCGAGCAGGATGTACGCGACTCTGGTTACGGTAGCGACCCACCAACATCGCAAGTTAATTCGCGCACATCCAGTGTGGTCTCATCACCGGAAGGGTCTGAGGTATCTTGCTCGGATGGACTATGTAACCATGATGGTTTGAGCGTGGATGAGGAGCACCAGCCATTGGTTGGAGGAATAGATGGCAGCTGTTATGTGTCCGATTTGCTTTACAGCCCATCGACACAATTGGAGCACAAGTTTTCATTGCTGCAGATGTGGGTGAGTTATGCATGTTGTTGAAACATGAAAATCTTTAAAGCAAATGTATGTTAACAGATTAACTATTTAATATTTCGAAAACTAACCCCAAATTACGATTCCAATTTGAATCTTTCTGGTCAATCAGCGTTTTAAATGCAGATTCCGCCCAAAAAAAGCATGTTTCCAGCAGGAAGTCCTTTTCTTAAACATAATTATAATTTATTTACTTATACATTAAATATATATTGATATATTTATTGATATATTCATTTATTTTTATTCATTTACAAAATTGTATTTTACAGTATATACTAATTATGATGATCATATTTTTTACATTTACAGGACGACTTTGACGACTACGAGAAAGACGAAGATGAAAACTGTTACATTCCACAGGAAGTGGTGCTGGCTTACGAATACCAGCACGAGCAGGTGCAGCGTCAGCGTGAACAATTACGCGCCACTTTGCGTCGGAACTTTGAGCGTCTGTGCGAGCAACGTGGCGTTGATACTGCATCTGCTGGCCATATTCAAATGCATTAGAACCGTTGTAGTTATTCAGTCGAATGTGGTGAGGATTTCTTAAAATCCTCCCGTACGCATTCAAGTAAAATACATTTAAATATAATTTTTTTTCTGTTTTCTTTTTGAAAATAAATGAAGTATCCAAGTTATAATTAGTTTAGTATACTATACCTTTCTAATACGAACATCAGCTATTCCTACATTCCTCGTGGAACGGTTCCAAAGTGCGCAAATCACGCCATGTGGGAGGCAAACCGCTGGCTATATATTTGCCGCATCGTTTACATGGTTCTAGGAATAGCTTAATATGGCTACTCAGCCAGGTCACATAGCTCTTCACGGCCAAATCGGGTAGGGTAGGTGAGAAAAAGTGCAACATGGCAGAATGAGCATGTTCTTGCACCTTGCGAAACACCTCGTATCGCGATTCGGCCCACAGGTCATCCTGTTCAAGTGGTTCATCGTAGCCCTTAACTGTCACCCACTCAATAAGTACGCCCTTAAAAACAATGGCCGCCTTTAGCACATTGCTTATGGTAACAATAGCCACTGCGTTGGATCCAAACGGGCGGAATACTCGATATGATGTGTGCGGCGGTGTATTGATTTCACTGAGAAGTTTATCTATGTGCCTATAATTTGAACTTGGATTAATTGTGCAACTAATGAAGATCGGGCCACTTTTACTCACTCCGGGTCATTGTTAAATGATGAGAAGGGCAAACGTTGCCGCTTCTGTGAACAGTAATTATAGGAACGTCGCAGCGTATTCTGGTTAAGATTATTGAAAGCCAAAAAACTGTGATCGTGTATTTTATCAATCCATTTGTAGCTATTGACCAATTGCGGATAGAGAGTCTGGCGGTCTTGCGATATCTCCAGGCCCAAAAACGCAGTGTTTCCCAAGGAATAGGCCGTCGGTGGTACTTGCAGAGCATTGATCAACTGCTCAACTTCACTGTGTTTGGTGGAAGCATAATTCACATGTCCACATATTACTAATAGACTTTCTACACTCACCGCAACTGTGAATTTATTGCACCAAATTTGTCCTGAAACTCATGAACAAATTTATTGCGGCTTTCCTCTGCCCCCTCGCCATCAGTCCCGTCTGCCAAATGTTCGAAACACTGACGCACATTTGAGCGCAGGCTCTTCACGGCGGTTAAAGTGGAGTTTAATTTGTCCATCGAATTGTTTAAATAATATCAGGAATTTTATCAACTTATTATAAACAAAATGAATTGGACAGTACGCACGTATTTTCACAATGTTGGTGAACGCTTTCTTTGTTTGAATTGTTCAACACTGAACTTCGGGCATTATTTGGTAAAATAGTGGTTATTTGTTATGTGCTCATTTCGAGTCAACGTAACAGAAACAATTCAATTGCTTTAATTAATTCTTATATTTTTGTTAATTTTAATTAAAATTTATGATGTTATGTAGTAACTTTATTATATAACTACATGTGTAGTTACCAATTAACAAGACCAGTAGATCTTTGAAGCCGATAGTATTTGATTAAAACACAAGAAATTTTATTATAAATAATTATAATTTATTATTATTAAAAAAAGTAAAATAAATTTTGGGCTGAGCGTCAACTAGTAACGGACATTTATCAATTAAAAATTTTATGCGTTTCAAAAGAAAAATAGTCTCAATCTAATTTAAGTTTTGTTTTAAATTAGTCACTAAATCTAAATGTCCTATCTGCAACACATTTCACAAGGTTTGCTCTAGCACTAAAAAACGACAAATTGGTTTTGGGGGAAATGGGGACTGCGGGTTTGGGATTGGGGTTGAGGAATCTTTAAGCCGTAACTATTTGTGTAGAAAAATAATTTTCTTTATAACCTAAGTGGAAGTTCTTGTTGATCCCTTCCAGGAGCAGCTCAAATACATAGATACATTTATATATATATTCCGATTAACGATCAGAAATAGTTAGTTTTAACTACGTTATTCCGAATACTACCATATTGGCCTGGCCAAAAATTTAATTATTTATTAAGAATATTTGTTGAATTTTATGCTGCTTTTTTTTGCTTTGTTTTGTTAAACATTTTCAACTATATAACACCTAAAATGAACTGAGTTGCAATGCCCTGGCCTGATTGAGTGTGAGTCTATAATATATATATATATACAAATTGGAAGAAAAATTTGGCTGCAATGGAGCCTGCTTGGAATCCAATTTTAGCTAATTGTGCTGCAACTGGAGACGGTCACATTAAGAGGATTGTTAGCGTTGCTTACGGCAATAGAGGAACTGTAATAAAAATAGAAAAAATTAGATTAGAATTCAAATCTTGTTGTTGTCGTCTCTACACTTACCGATTATGCCTCATGTGACTTTTGACTAGATCGCTGTTGACCAGAGCTGCCATTAGACTTAGTTCACCGGCCATGACAGT